>CM065880.1:0-1254846 GCA_033439255.1 Hericium rajendrae
CAACCCAACCCAAATGACCCCAACATTCCTGCCTGAATTGTTTGGGCCATCTTCTTCTCCTCTCCCCCCCACAATAATGATTGCCTTGCCGAGAAAGAACGGGACTGCCGTTTTTACTAAAATTTCATATACAAGGGCTTCATATATATAGCTACCCACATACAAAATTTCAGGGCAAAATTCCATGACAACAGTTGTTGAGATGCAGAAATGTGGGTACCAATCGGAGGTGGAGCATGCGCCTGCAGTCCCAGATTTTGACTCGATGCGAAGCTGCTCCAGGGGACGGTCGAAGACGCTGACCGAGCCGATGATATTGCTGCCAATGTGTGGGGTTGTCTGTGTGGTGAGATGCACACGACGTGGCGCAGCTGTGGAGGAATACACGGCTGCCGTCGATGGGGCGTGGGCACGTGCAGCTAGGTCGGTGAGATGTACGAGTGCCGCTGGCGGGGGCGGGACATCTACCTCACCAGCCGCTGAGCTGCAAGCCCTGCATCGTCATCGATGATAGACTGCTCAAAGATGGGCGAGCGGGAAGATGGTGTGCTTGGACTTGACCGAGAGCGAGCAGTTAAAGAACGGTCGATCATGACGCACCCAAGCAATCAATCAACACATCGCACTAACAATCGTTGGAGAGGTGTTGAGCAGCGAGCAGGCGTGAGCTGGATCAGACTCCCACCCATCTGTCCTGGAAGGGCAGCGGGCTTCCTGAATACTAGGGAATTGTCATTGGAGGCCATCGCGGACCATCCTTCTTGATGCACCAACATTGGCCGATAGAAGGAGAGGTGAAGTCCTGGAGATGGTGGGAATGAGAGACAAGGTGCAGCTGGCTGAGAGACCAGCCGGTGTCCGTCTTATATAGGGCAGGCGGGGCTGACAGAGTGACTCGGCGCGCGAGTTTCGGGCGGTGAGACGGTCTGGACTGAAATGGCTCTGTGGGCAGTGCGTCACAGATTCGACTCAGACGGAGGACTGAGTCCTGTAAAGAGAGGATGAGGAAGAACACCTAAATTGGGAGGTGTAGAGACGCTGCCCTCGAATAGCAAGAGCGTCCAGAAGCATACCCCAAAGCAGACGCTACCGACGCCTAGATTCTGTCAAACTGCAAAGGGCATGGAGGTCGTTGAGAACGGCGAGATGAAGTGAGGACGACGACGTAGATGCAGACATCGGGCCGGACAGCGGCCCGAACTAGACGGCAGTACTAGGTGTCGGCAACAACTGCTCGTTCTTTCGATTTGTGACAACATCGCTGCAGGCTTAGTGCAGACAGCCTGCCGACACCGTTCTCGATAATTGTCTGGATTCCTGATCGACATGATCCCATGGACTTGTCTTGCGGGAAGCAGCTCCGACTCTGAGACTTAGGTGCAACAGATAAGACCGTTCTCAACAACCCCGAGTCCTATCTTTACACAGAACCAGCTGATACCCATACATATGGTGCACATCTCTCGCCCACACTGACTCATACCAATAGGATATGAACCGTGATGGCGTGAACATGGCGCGGACCTTTCACCCCCACAATGCAGGCCCCCGACATATTCCAGTCGGTGCACCTCATCTATCGCGGCTTCCAGAAAGCGGACCTCGACGCGCCTGTGGCCATATATAGCACGCACGCCGTCCAGCTCGGCATCATGCGCGACTGGGTCGTCCCGCGCCCCAAGGCGTTCCGTGACATGCTCGCAGGCTGGATGGGCTGCGCGCTCTTCACGATGGTGGTGGAGAAGGACTCGGGCTGCGTCGTCGGCAACATGTCCATCCGCGTGCAGTTCCCGCGCTAGCGCGCGGGCGAGATGGGCATCGTGCTCGCGGAGGAGTTCTGGGGGAAGGGGTATGGGACCGAGGTCATGCGCTGGACGGTCGAGTGCGGGTTTGAGGGGCTTGGGCTGCACCGGCTTGCGCTGGACGTATCCGAGCCAAATGAGCGGGCAATTGCGGTGTATAATGAAGTGTGCGTTGGTGGGATCGTTAGTTGCATGCGAGGTTTGCGCTAATTCAAGACTGCGGTAGTGGGTTCGTCGACGAGGGCAGTAATGAAGGTCGCATGGATTGAGGGGAGATGATGGGATGTTGTCCACATGGCTATCCTTCAAAATGAGTACTTGACGACGAAGCAGGAGACCATGGCCGCATAAAGATCGACAGAATATACGGTGCGAAGGACGAACATACGGGGATAACGACGTCAAAGACCTTGAAAAGACCGAATGCGTACCGATCTGCAACACTCGATTGAGCATGTATACGGCGACTGCATAACTCGTGAGACATCATTTACTATATGAAATAGATTCACATACCGTCTCTTCAAATCTAGCCTATCCATAGACTGAGCCATGATCTTCTCATGCTCAGATAGGCTAGGTTAGCCCGTACCATAGGTCGTCCGTGATTACCTTCATGCTCGATCGCTTGGTTGGCCACGTTTTTCGGACGGCAGTCACTCGCTTGAGCGATTGAGCACCGTGATTAGCAGATGCATGTCGTTTTTGGAATCTGTCCAAAAGGTGCGCGTGTTGATTGAGGTCTATCTTTGTGTATGAACCTACCCACACTGCACGAACGTGTGGGCCCACATACGTCCACTGACCACATGCCTGACGCGCCACTAGTCCCACGTACTTAACCCAGTGCCCACCACCGACTCGTTCCACAAAGCACGCTCCCTCCTCCGCACTCACCATGGCAGAAGCAGTGCATGACTACACGCGCAAAATCGGCGCATACAAAACCCCGTACACGACGGCCCGTAAAGTCGCCATCGCCCTATCGCTCGACCTCACGGGCCAGGAACAACCCGTCGTCGCGCGGGCGCTACAGAAGTACCTAACCACGCAGAAGATGTCGATCCACCACCACATTCTTCACTGGCCGCCTGGGTCAACGGGCGGACCGGACACGTCGCTATTTGTGTCGCAGGTTATGACTTTGAAGGATGATCCAAATCTGGGCAAGAGGGAATTGGAGGAGCGGGAGGAGGATAAGGAAGCGAAGGCATGGTTGATTGAGCACGGTGTGGAGGAAGAACAGCTGGAGTAGGTGTCATTGTGGGATAGGTTCAACTTCATGCCGTACGGGATAGAGAAGCACGGGTCAGTTATCGAGTATACTTACTCTGAACCTAAGGAGGCGGGAGAGAAAGAAGAAAAGGAGAAGGAAAAGGATACGAGTCTGCGGGGGATACTTGCAAAGATGGCCGAGAACGGAGATCTCGAGCGAATTGCGAACTGGAGGAAATGATGTTTCCGTCGGTATCTAAGAGAAAATTTTCTGCGGCTGCTTGCTACATATTTCAATGACATGCATCGTCGTCCTATCTTTCCCACATATACTACAACGAATCTCAGGCAGGTGACATGCGAACTTCACAAACCCAATTTGTGCGCGCTGGGGTGAGCGCGGAAAGAGATACGCACGTCAGCACGCTCAAGTACAAAAACTTACCATTCTCGAAATAATGAAAACGACCTTTTGTGCCACATAACTTACGAAATTGGGAAGCGGGAGCCATACCAGTGCGCGAGGAAGGCACACTTGAAGGTAAGCAACATCCGAGGGTATCCGCAGGCAGACGCTGTTGATGATAGCATGGATACTGAGGAATCAGGATTGCAGGCGACGGGAACCTCACCAGTGCCTCCGGGAGAGCACACTTGAGGCGAACAACGTCCGCAAGCGTGCGCAAGTCGTCAATGGTGACGATGTTGATCGCATCGGCTCCGGAGCGGGAGCCATACCAATGTACCAAGGAGAACATGCTTGAAAGATAAGCAACGTCCGCGGAAATCCGCAGACAGCTGGTCGACGGAGTGAGTTCCGCAGACTGGAGAGCGGGAGCCATGCCAGTCCCTGGGGGGCACGATTGAAAGGCAAGCAACATCCGCGGACGTCTGCATGCGGTAGCTGGCGACAGCATGGATGGCATGAATTCTGAGGACTTCAGGGCGCGGGAGCCATACCAGTGCCTCAGGGAGGGCATGCTTGAATGGCAAGCAACGTCCGCGGGCGCCGATGGTAGCCGTTTTGAGGGCATCAGTTCAAGGGAGCGAGAGCCATACCCGTATCCCAGAGAGAACACGCTTGAGAGGTAAGCAACATCCGCGGGCGTCCAGGCTGCTGTGAATCAGCAATAGTCAAGCTCGCCACGGGAGGATGTAAGGCGAGGAATTGAGGCTCGAGCAAGGTGGTGGAGGTAAAGGATCAAAAGACGGATGTTAGAAGGACGAGTGGAGGACGTTCTTATATATGCGCGACGGCAGAGCTGAGACTGCGGCCCGCGGGGCTCAGACTGCGGTCCGAGCCAGCACAGGATGCTTTGAAACTGCCGACCCGATGACGGCTGTCGCAGCTATCAGCGGTGGTCGTGGATCGGGGGAACGGGGGATGTTGCGAACCCAAGTCTGAACAATACTGAGACGGAAAGACTGTTCGATCATATGGATGGAATAGAACACACACGGGGATCCCAGACGCATAGGACGAACGCGTCAAAAGGAGAGCTCGGAGAAACAAACTCACCCGACCCGAATCAGACCGGATGACGGACGCCGCAAAGACGCTCCCCTCCTTCCGCATTTCAGTTCAGACTGAAAAATGAGATTCTTCCTGAAGTGCATTTGTCCATCGCGTGTGTGACGAAGAGATAAACGTGGTTAACAACGTTGAAGTTGACGGAGACAGAGAGAGCTCGAGACAAACACTGTATTTTCGACCTGGGTCACGGTGGGCGCTTACAGCAGAAAGAGTCACGTCAGGTCGCGTCGACGTCTGTGGCGGCCGCACAATTGGCGCTCACGACTCGTGTCTCCTGCCAATATCCTCGAATACTTAGGTCTGATCAGGTCTAGTATTGCGAGCACCTGAGACTCGTATAACTTTATTCTCGCTACCTCTACCATACCCTGTCATTTCAGGGAATTTCGTCCTGCAGAACGATATATCAGGTTTAAGTCAGACAAGTCAACATTCCGAAAGAATACCTGATTTGAAGGTGGGTCCAACTCCCTGTAATGAAGAATTATGTAGTAACGTAAGAAAGAACAGAAGAATGTATGCCTCCGAGGACCCAACAGACTACCTCGAATCCGAGGCCTACTCTGACGCAGAAGGAGGCGCAACCTCCGACTATAGCCCGCGCCGCCGCTCCGCACGAGCATCCAGTCCTCTAGGTGGACCATCCAACCAAGGCCTTAACAACATTATCAGTGTGGAGACCAGCTTTGACGCCTACTTCCTGCAACATGCTAAGCCCCCGCGCACGTCAACAAATGTCTTTTCGCAGCTCGTGCCGCCACTATCAGCAGATGAATACGCCGCTGCCATTGAGGACAAGACGTTCTCGCCGTTGCCTGAGCTCGCACACTTTTCAGAAGCTGTCGAGACGGCCCACCGACAACAATTTCCCCGATTTCGCCGCGAGCTTGACGAGGGATTCAACCTTCTCTTCTACGGCTTCGGCTCGAAGCGAAAGCTGCTCAACACATTCGCAATGGATCACTGCCGCAAACATGGGCACGTCGTCGTCGTCAACGGCCACCAGCCGCACTTCGCCCTGAAAGACATGATCAGCGTGATCGAGCAAATCCCCGGTATCGCCAAGCTCCCGCTCCCCTCCCAAGGCCTCGACAGCCAGCTCAGACGCATCTTCGACTTCTTCGTCGCCACCCCCCGCCCGCTCTACCTCCTCATCCACAACCTCGACGCACCCCCCTTCCGCACCGCCCGCGCCAAAGCGCTCCTCGCGCCCCTGCTCACCAGCCCGCGCATCCACACCGCCGCCTCGCTCGACCACATCCACGCGCCCCACCTCTGGAGCTCGTCCGCGCTCGCCGCGCACCGCTGGCTCTGGCACGACCTCACCACGCTCGCGCCCTACGCCGCCGAGCTCGCCTTCGCCGACCGGTCCTCGCTCCGCGGGGCACTCAGCACTGGGGCATCCGCGCCCGCTCAGGCCGCGGGGGCCGCGCAGGCGACGGAGAGCGCGGCGCAGCACGTGCTCGCGAGCGTGACGGTCAAGGCGAAGAAGCTCTTCGCGCTGCTCGGCGCGCACGCGCTCGATGCGCTCGACGCCGCGGGGGAGGCGGCGCAGGAGCGGGACGGCGCGCTCGCGTACGACCGGCTGTTTGCGCTCGCGCGGGACAACTTCGTCGCGACGAATGATACGGCGCTGCGCGCGCTGCTGGGGGAGTTTCGGGACCATGGGCTGGTGGTCGTTGCGCCGCCGAGCACGGTCAGGGGCGCGGAGATGCTGTGGATTCCGGTGCGGAGGGAGCGGCTGAAGAGGATTTTGGAGTGGCTTGAGGCGCAGTGAATTTTTGTTTGTTTTGTGTATGTATTGGAAAGGTCTTTGCTATCTCATGTTTGAGAAACCAGAAAATGCCTGAGCCGCTGGAAAGACGCCGTAATATCCAAGAGGTATAGACAGCGTTACAGTTTTTATTTACTCCTAGCAGACTCCCTCCTACCCTTGCCCAATCGCTGGGATTTACCGCCCCTCCCACCTCTTCCGCCGCCCCCGCCTCTTCCGCCCCTGCCGCCTCTCCCGGCCGCACCACCCCTTCTGGGACCCGACATGAAGCTATCAGTCGAATCCTTCGTATTTTGCTTTTCGCGCCGTCCGCCCTTCCCGCCGAATCCGAATTTTTGGTCGCGCGCATGCCGCGGCAGGTGCTTCTTCCCATCTTCGCCCCTGCCCCGCTTCGCAGGCCGCGCGGAAATAGCATCCTCGACCGCAACATCGAACTCGCCATCATCCGCCTGCGCATTGTCCATCGCGCCCTTTCGCTCTACATCACCCCAAAGTCAACACCTCCAAACCCCAAAACGAAGAGAGGCAGAAACGCACTGCGCTTGAGGCCCTTGAGGCGCTCCTCCATCTCCTTCTTGCCGCGCTCGCGCTCCTTGAGCTTCTCGACCTGGACCTGCTTGCCGAACTTCTTGCCCTCGCGCTCGCGCTTCTTCTCCTCGCTCTTCTTGATGCCCGCGTTTTCGTCGAGCAGGCGCTGGCGGATGCGCTCCATGTGCGCGTCGGTCTTGACCATCTCGGCGAAGTAGTCTGCGGGGCGCGTGAAGGGGAACTGGTGCTTGGCGGCGAGCGCGCGGGCGGCGTTCGCGCCGTGCAGGGCTTGTTTGTAGCTGTGGGATGGTGTCAGCGGGGGTGGGAGAGATGGGAGGGGACGTACAATGCGAGCTCGCGGGTGAGGTCGTCGTCGACGTCGACGTCGATGGTTTCGGGGTATGAGACGGTTAGGGTCTCGGTCCAGGGAAGGGAGGGGTCGAGCTGGATGGTGTCTCGTATGCGCTCGAGCGCAATCTGTGCGTGTAATTTAAGCGTTAAAGTGAGAGAAAAGAGAGATGAACGCACTTTATTGTCGATCTCGATTTTTTGTCGGGGAACGGCGTCCTCGTCGATGGACTCGACGTCGTCCAACGCGACGTCCTCTTCTTCCTCGTCCTCGTCTTCTGAACCATCCCGGCCCTCAGCAGCATCGACGGCTTCTTCCTCATCTTCCTCCTCCTCTGCTTCGCTCCCTTGCGCATCCTCCGCCTCGCTCCTGTCCTCCTCATCCTCATCCTCTTCGCCATCCAATGCCCTCAACTGCGCCTGCTCGAAATCATCCAGAGCATCCTCTCCGAGTGCCTTCATGAGCCTCTCCATGCCCTCCTCGTCCACACCACTATCGTCCTCCTCATTCACTTCTTCATCGTCGTTCTCGACCACTTCGATGATTTTTGGCTGCTCCGGGACGACTTCGCGAGTCTTTCCCTTGACCTTGACCTTCTTCGCGTCCTTATCGGTCTTTTTTGAAAGTTTTATCGACGGCATGGCAGTAGTAGAGTGAACGCGGAGTGTTTGAGCCAAAAAGCTCGATCGGAGGCTGTGGCTGTGCCGATATTCCCACCAGATGATGGCGGGCGGGCGTCTCCATCGCGGCGTTGCCTGCTCCTGATAAACCGCGCGGCACCACCGCCCCTCAGTCTGTCGCTGCCCATCTCCCCCCCACGACGATGCGGGCCCTACTCCTCGCCCTCGCCCTGCTCGCTGAGGCGCTTGCGCTGCCTGCAGACCAGGTTGCGATGTCTCAGCCTGCGCCTGCGGAGCCCGACGTCCCCGGAGGCATCCTATCGGGGTGGGTCGACCCCCGTATCAACGGCGGGCGGTTTCTCGATGTGAGGCGTTCTTGGCTGGAAGATGATTTGGCCTGTGCTGATGAGTGCTACAGTACACGACGCCGCGCTACGGCGAGCCTCTGAACGTTATCATCTCCGGCCGCTCCGACCCCTTCATCCTCACCGAAGACGGCTTCGAACGCTACGCAAAGTACGCGCCTTACCACCGCACCCGCCGCCATGCTTACATGAATTTCAGGTCCATAGGCTACTCGGAGGAGTGCCTCGGGCTGCACTACGGCAACCTGCACGAGGCGGACCTCGGCGACGGCGAGGGGCGCCGGCTCGAGATGTACCTCGTGCGCCAGTACTACTTCCCCATCTGGGGCACGTGCTGGGAGAGCTTCGCGGGCGGGCACCACTTCCGCGCGTGGAAGCAGAACGGCACCGTCGCGAACAGCGGCGCGTGGTTCATTGCGTGCGTAGCTCTTTGTTTCGCACTGGCGCGCGGCGCGCTGATGGGGGCGCAGGGCGTCGAAGGAGGAGCACTCGCGCAAGCACCATAAGATTACGGTGAATGGCTACAACGACGGTCGCGACTGGCTCGTGGACAATGCTCTAGCTGGCACGTATTATAAGGGCATATGGTGGAAGGCCGAGGTCGAGTTTAGAACGCTGCTCGAGCCTGGTCATGAAGGTTCATCTTACGTGTCCCGCTTCTAAAGTGCAAGTCTGACCGCGATTACAGGTGTGAACCATGGCATTAGCCAGGACGGCCGTGTCGCCATCCTCACAGTCAACCGTCTCTGAGTGCTGAGTCGCTCGTATCCGAGCGCTGTATGATTTCCCATTGTAGACTTTGCCTGCATCACAGACTGCGCCGCTGTATGTATGATCCACCACGATCGTTGACGAACTGATATTGTATGTACCGTCCACATCTTTGACTTACTTTGGAGATCCTGTTAGATAGATGTTCTCAGGAGATCTGTCTGTAACCATATATCAACGCATATTTTACATGGCATTTGCGTTTTCTGTGCAGTTGTTGTTCCGTCTCCTGTTCGTGAAGTGTACCACCAACATATACCACAGGCACTGGATCTCCTGACTCCTGGTACCACTGCAATATCACCCATTGCTTGCAAGATGTCGGGCTTGCTCTCCCGCCCTGTGAAGGGCGAGTCGGGACCAAGGAATGTCCGAGATGTTCTCTAAAAGCAAGTAAGGGCTCTTGTACTGACGAACACTCGCACGCCAGGTTTACGTCGGTGCATCTCCTTCTCGTAGTTCAGACGCATCTTTCTGATGTGCCATACCTCGAGTACTTCCTCTACTAGGGGGCTGCTCAATTCTAGGATGAGTGCTAGCCGATAGATAGAGACGACTAGCCGATAGCCGGTGAAATAGTAAAGCCGGGTTTTCGACGCCGAGGAATTCTCGAGATGGATACCGAGTAAATGATCTGAGTTTGAACTCAACCCAAGCCTGCAGCGAGCCTCCGAATTTGAACATGAGAATGCGTTAGTGAGAGAGTGAGAGGGACACACATCTACAAGGGTCGAGCCCGTATCTACCTGCCTCTAAAATGCTGCGGGAATCGATGGGGTGAGTATGTACAGAAGATTCACGATTTAGCGGGCAACTGAACGTGCACGGCGTACACAACGTTTCCCCAGTGCTCCCGGTGTGGGTTAGGGTTTTTAGGGTTTCCGCCGCAAGGCTTCGGCTACCTGGTCCTGGATTGTTGAACACATTGCTCGTGCACACAAGTCTCACTGTTCAGCAATTGAGAGATCCTTCGAATGCACATCTTCCTCGTGTGCTTAAGATGTTTGTATATCTTGTTCTGAGGCAAGTGCATGAGCATAACATACACGGCTTGTCTCGGTCAATTCAAACTCAGTTCATTACTCGACGTTAACCTCGAAGGTTTCCTCGGTATCGGAAACCCGGCTTTACTATTCCACCGGCTATCGGCTAGTCGTCTCTATCTATCGGCTAGCACTCATCCCAGAATTGAGCAGCCCCCTACTTCTCGCACCGTCCACGAGACCTAATTTGCAACCAACCTGCGTGCTCCGAGCTCGTAAAAGTAGATTACACAATCCACAATCCCCTTTTTCCTCTGCCCGATATCCCCTTTCTCAATGTTTTACTGCCAACTTTGCCTCGGGTCTGCCGCGGAGGACGCAGAGACCTTGCGTTGCTGACCTCGTCAGATGCTTCGGACTCACGACGAAGGCGGCGGCCCACATGGTGCCATCAGTGCCGAGACCGCATAGACTTAGTGCCGTCATTCATGCACACAAATCCATATATTATAAAACACGCGCGCCAGCGAGCTCATTCTGCAACGCACCCGACGGCCACTGCGTTCATCCTTTTCGTCTTGTCTCTTGCGGCCGCGTACAGGCAACTCGACCCTCGCCGTCTAGCGAACAGCGAGTCACGTCTCCCGCCGCCTTGCAACCCCAGTCACTCTTTTATTTCCACTTTTCTAACCTTCGAGCATGAAGATTTGCCTCGTCATCACCGCACTCGGCGCGCTCGCCAACGCGTTGACGCTGCCGTACCCGCAGGCGGCTCGCACTGAGATGCACGTCCGGCACCGCCGCGACGCGCCGCCGAGCGGTTATGTGAAAGCGGGCGCCGCGCCCAATAACCACCTGCTCGAGCTGCACCTCTCGCTCGCCCAATCCAACTTTGCCGAGCTCGAGCAGCGCCTGCTCGCCGCGAGCACGCCAGGCAGTGCCGCATACGGGCAATATCTGTCCAAGGAGGAGGTGCGCCCGTTCATGTGCTGCCGACGCGACGCGACCTGACGGTGTAACAGGTTGCAGGGCTCGTCGCGCCGTCGAACGACACGCTCTCGGCGCTCGACGCCTGGCTCGCGTCGCACAACCTGACGTCGACGGCCCTGTCGCCCGCCGGAGACCTGCATGTCCTGCGGCTGACCGTGAAGCAGGCGAACACGCTCCTGGACGCGGACTACGCGACCTACACCGACCAGACGACGGGGACGCAGACCGTGCGCACGCTGTCGTATTCGCTGCCCGCCGGCCTGCAGCACCATGTGCACTCCGTCTGGCCCACGACGCAGTACGTCTTTCTGCTCTGTGTCTGGCCTCAGTGCTGATGGAATGCTAGATTTGCGCCGGCGCTGGCGAGCTTGGTCAAGCCGTTCTCCGTGTCTACGACCGGCCTTCGCGCGCGGGCAGACGCGTCCTGCGACGACACGTTCACAGTGTCCTGCGCCATCGACCTGTACGGCATCCCGACGAATCTCCCCGCGCAGACGGCCAGCCAACTTGGCGTTGCCGGCTTTACCGGCCAGTCTGCCAACTACGCTGACCTCAAGGTGGGTTTTCCCAGGCTTTGCGGTCGTCCGTAGACGCTGAGCTTCGGACGGACAGTCGTTCCTTGATACGTACCGTCCCGACGTACCGGACAGCACGAACTTCACCGTGCAGCTCGTCGACGGTGCCAACAACAACCAAAGCGACCCCGGCGTCGAAGCCGTCAGTACTTCATGCTCTCACACCGTTTTCATACACCGATGTTCTTTCACCAGAACCTCGACATCGAGACGACCGTAGGTGTGACGGCGCCCACGGTCCCCATCACCTTCATCGACGTCGGCACCGCCGACGGCACCTTCTTCGACCAGCTGCCACTCCTCGCGAGCGCGCTACTCAACGCGACGAGCCCGCCCGACGTCGTCAGCATGAGCTACAGCCTGCCCGAGTCCTTCATCGACGCCGCGACCGCCACGTACGCCGCCCCTTCCCCCACTTCCGCTCTCACACGACTGCTAATGCATGTGCAGCTCCATCTGTAATGCTTACGCGCAGGTCGCGGCGCGCGGTATTGCCGTGCTCGTCTCGTCGGGCGACTATGGCGTCTCCGGCGGCGAAGACCCCGACATGTGCAAGGCGTTCCAGCCCGGCTTCCCCAGCAGCTGCCCCTACGTCACCTCCGTCGGCGGCACCATCAACGTGTCCCCCGAAATCGGATGGAACAACTCCGGCTCCGGCTTCTCGAACTACTTCCCCGCGCCCGCGTGGCAGACCGCCGCCACCGACGCGTACAAGGCGACGCTCACGCCCGTATACGCGGGGCGGTACAACGCGAGCGGGCGCGGCTTCCCGGACCTGAGCGCGAACGCGAACTTCGTGGAGGTGAGCGGGGGTGAGACATCGAGCGGGACGGGGACGAGCATGAGCGCGCCGGTGGTCGCGGGGGTGTTTGCGCTGCTGAATGCGGAGCTGCGCGCGGCGGGGAAGCCGGCGCTTGGGTTTTTGAATCCGTGGATCTATGCGAATGCGGGCGCGTTTACGGATGTGCTTGTTGGTGAGTCGTTTGGGTCTTGTGTGCGTTTTGGTTGGGGGCTGATGGATGGTGGGTATGTAGGCGGCAGCGCGGATTGTGGGGGGCTTGGGTTCTCGGCGACGCTGGGGTGGGATGCGGTAGGTGGTTTCGTGCTCGTTATGTGGACTGCGCTCATGTGTTGTCGTTTAGCTTACGGGCGTCGGCACGCCCGTGTACTCCAAGCTGCGGGCCGCTGCAGGTTTGTGATCAAGCGCTGACCCCTCCGCCGTGGATGGAGTCGTAGCTTCGCTGCGGAACGGACCTTGTTATCTTTGGACTTATTCCCTCCTTCGCTCATTACTAAGGATGGTGTTTAGGATATCGTCTCATTTTGGACTTGGCTGCATATACGGACTCTTATAGCACACCCGTCATGGTTGATGATCACGTTGCATCTTGCGCTTTGTTATGGAACTCTGCACTACTAGCACACTAGCATTGACAACTGATGGCCTCCGTGGTCGCAAACCACCAGCATCGACTGATAATAATAAAATTAGGAAGATTCGTGACTGGCAAAGCAGGAGGGGGTCGTGAAAGGCATATCCCGATACATCCCGGCATCATGAACTAGTAGTACAGTGTACACCGCCCGTATAGCACGCGCACGCTTAAACGTCCTGCTTTTCTTTCTCGCTCATGATGGACGGTGAGGGCTGCTTCTCTCTGTTCAATTCTGTTTCCGCTTCCGCAGCCGCAGCTCTGGCGGCGGCAGCCTCCTCCTCGATGATTGCGTCGTCGCGCCCTCCGCCCTCCTCGAACGCCGTCTTGTGTTTCTCGAACTCCGATGCGTGGTTACTGCCCACCAGCCACGTCAGCAAAGAAGACGCAAGGAGAAGAAAAACGACGCACTCAGGCCCGACGGTGACGATGACGACGACAAACGCGGCCACGACACCGATGAGGATGCCCTGCACGGTCGCATAATCTGGCACGACAGTCGGCACGCCGTTCTTGACGATCGTCGTCTTAAAGTTGTCGCCGCCGCGCGCCTCGATCTGCGCCGATGCCGACGAGACCATCTATTCAGCCCAGTCAGCACATCGCCTCAGACAAAGGAAACGTAGGACGCACGTTGCCTATCTGGTACGCGACGCCGGGGAACGTCGCGCGGAATGCGGGCGGGCTGATCTCCGCGAGCCAGATGGGAATGACGCCCCACGCGCCCTGCACGCCGAACTGGATCCAGAACGCGCCGGCTGCGAGCCCGGAGAACGTGTTGGGCAAGATCCAGAGCGGGATGAACGCGCCGATGAGCAGCGTGAAGCAGATGATCGTAAGCCGCCGGCCGAAGTACTGCGAGAGGAAGCCTGCGAGTCCACCGCCACTGTGAAGAAGAGAAGTAAGTGAGTTGGGTGCCAAGGGCGAAGGGGTGCCAAGGAGGAAGACGCACGCTACAGCGCCGCAGTTGCCGATGATGGTCGCGACGGTGGAATGGTAGTTGTCGAAGTTCTTTGACGTGATCAAGTACGTTGGGTATAAGTCCTGCGAGCCATGTGATAAGAAGTTGAATCCTACAATGCACGGTCTGCATCAGCTTCTCCCAACTCAAAACGCAAAATACACAGAAGCTGACGCACCACTCATGAGCAGGATGGCGTACACGACGAGCACCCAGTGGGTCTTCAGCATGACCCACGTCTCGTGGATGAAGACCTTCGTCTTCTTCGTCGTCGTCGCGCCGCGCGCACGCTCCGCCGCCTTCGCGCGCAGGAACACCTCGCTCTCAGGCAACAGCAGGCGGATGAACGCCGCGAACACGCTCACGCCCGCGCTCGTCCAGAAGAGCGTGCGCCACGTCTGCGGCGTCTCGGGCACGAGGCGCAGGTTCACGACGGCGGCGAAGAGGTAGCCGACGGCGTAGCCCTCCTGCAGCACGCCCGACGCGAGGCCGCGGATCTCGACGGGCAGGTTCTCGAGCGCGGTCGCGGACGAGAGCCCCCAGATCCCGCCCATCGCGAGGCCGAAGAGCGAGCGCACGGCGAGGAACTGCTTGAATGTCTGCACGAAGCCCGAGCCGAGCTCGAGCACGGCACAGATCAGCAAGTTCCAGATGAGTGGCCATTTGCGGCCGAATCGATCGGAGAGGAGGCCAAAGATCACCTGAGCAAAAAAGAAAAAAAAAATCAGTCCCCCGTTTGCGAAATGACGCTGAGAGCGATGCGTCGGGCCAGTCTCGTACGCGACAAGCCTCTTGGCGCAGGGTCGGAGACGCCGGCTGATCCTGGAGCCTGAGGCCTGCCGTACTCCTGCCGTTCATGCGCACAAGCGATCAAACGTGATCCGGTGGGGCCCCGCAACCCAAGACGTCCTCTCCGGGTCTCCCCACATCCCCCACTGCTTGGCATCGAAAAGAAGGGAGAACACTTACAGCGCCGGCTGAACGGAACAGTAGCGTCAGGGTTATCGCAGTCGTCTGGAAATAAATTTATATCGGTCAATCACCCTATGGGAAGGGCACAATTACGCACGATGCTGGACGCATTGTCCTTATGGAAAGCCTCCTGCAGCCGGTTGACACTGAGGGAGACAGAGAAGAAATCCATCGCATCGCAAGTCCATGCTAGCCATCTGTGCAGAAGGAAGAAGGGGCGGAAGATGAGGAAGCTGGTTTCTCGACGCGATGTGGGGCCCCACTTACCCTGACCAAAAATGGGCCCACTGAAGCCATGTGAGAGAGCGCAAGACCTGCCATAATGGCCTGCCCGCCTTCCTCAGCTCGCGTTTTGGCTTGAGATTGGAGATGAAGAAAGGGACAGCCATGGCGGTAAGGAGCAGTCGTCGTCGGGGAAGGGAGACGGCGAACGGCTCGAAAAATCACCACAGATGAGCATTTTATAGCTATCGCACACGGTGTAGCGACGGGCGGCTCCTTCGACTTCTTTTTGATAAAGAGGAGTTTACCCCGCGCGTGCGGGGCTGTGGGCTCAGGCCCGCGTTCTCCACCCTGTGCCTGAGCGCTAGACTGGCTTGCCGCTCTCACTCAGGCCTGGAAAAAAGGCGGAGCAGCTGAGCACCCCGCAAACCTGGATCCAATTCCCTCAGAAACGTCCACCTGAAACTGCATGCATCGCTCAATCAGCTTTGTTCTGCTAGGGAACGCCGTTGTCATGCTAAATTTACATACCGGACATTGCCTCCCGTGGATCCGCGCCTGCAACATCCTGCTCAACTTACACGACTTCGTCATGAAATCGGAAGGACGATCACGGCAACGAGTTAATGGTTTAACACAGTAGCATCGAAGTGTCTTGATATGTGTTCCGGTTCGGCGTCTTCGTTGCAATCTTTTCCCTGGCTGGGCGTGCACCGTGACCCCGTCAGGCGGAACAACGGTTTCAGCGAGTTTTTGTCCTCTGCTACGGATATGGAGTGTCGGCGTCAGTGTCTCTGACGCCTCACCCGCAAAACCGTCGACAGCATTCCATATGATCCTTCATCAGCGTAGATATGTGCACCTCGCAGCGCTAGCACGACGATCGTCTCGTTCACCAACCTGCTAGATTTGAACAATACGGTTTAGGCCGACCAACATCCACCTACCGCACGGCAAGCGTTGGAGGTACGTCTTAGAAGACAAACGTGCCAGATCGATGAACGACTCGCCTTGCTATATCGGCTCGCATTCCGAATGCGCGGACAGAGATGGTCAGCAGACGAAAGACGCGCGACATAAGTTGACGCGACGCCGCGACGCGATCAGAAACACATCGGCCCGCGAAGGAAATTCAAATTCCTCCATATTTCGAGACGTTGGTCTCGGCGGACACGGACCAATCTCTTCAGTTGAATGGGTCCTGGCGTTCGCTCGGTGTAAAAGTGACTACAGGACCAAAGCGTGTATCAGAGTCAATAGCAGAAATGTAGGCAAGAAGCCGATGACCTGCGATACGGATGTAAGCATCCACCTGTTCCACCCAAAATGAGGCTGTCATGCCCATGTCCGTCACCTGTCCTCGGGAATGGACCATGTTGCATCGTGGAACGCAGTGAGTCAGGCTGAACTCTCTCCGATGGGCAGCACGACATACCAAATGCGACGACGACGTGCGAACCAAGGAACATCCATCGGCAGACACGGCATGCTTGCCGGAAACATGAGGCGCCGTAAATGTCGAGCGGCAGACAGCCCTGGGCCCAGGCGAGCGGAAATTACGGTGATGGGGTAAAGGGTACGATTGTCGTTGAGAGAACAAGGAAGATACGCGCATGGAGCACCGCTCGGTGCGGGAAGATGAGGACTGCAGACGTATGGGATTGCAAATACGCCGGAGACGGCGATGCTTCTGTGAATGGGAGCCTGTCATGTATTTTTGTCCAAAAGCTTAAGCCGGTCAGATGAAGTGCACGGCAGCAATCACATTGGAAGTGTCTTTCTAGAACGAAGATGCACGGCGAAGAGGACGCCTGTCGGTGTGCGAACACCAGGGCTGAAGAGGTTGAGATTGCGAGGCCACCGGCGATGGGTAACATCTGCGGATAGGAACGAGTGTCGCGTCAATAACGCGATCAGAGAGAGAAGGCTGAGGCGATTGTTCAGTTTTGAACAGTGAGGCCTTGAATGGGAAGCGAGGTCCGATTGGACGGCAAGGAAAGTCAGATGTGGAGAATGGCAGGAGGGACCGCTGAGCGATAGAGCGATATGTGATAAGGGTTCTTTCAACAGTCCCAACCAGTGACGGAAGAAAATATCTAAGAACCGGCTTCAGCCCAAGACATTGAGCGAGATCTGCATGCCGAGCGTTGCAGCGAAGGTTATCGAAGATGGAGAGCAGCCAATGGGAAAAGATCAGCCATCCGCGAAACGTTCGGGGTGAAAAAATGGACGATGAGAAAACGCGCTACGCTGGCAAAAATTGCTGCATTTAATGGTAGCGCGCGACTGGTTTTAATGGGATATATAGAGCAATTGAACGGAGTAACCGACCAGTCCGCTCTGTTCATCGCAAAGATCAGCTTCAAAATAAGAAAAGTGAAACATACCGAAGATATACGGCAGGTTATATGCGCACTACGCTGGGAAACGAGAGAATAGAACGGGTGGGCATCCGGGCATCGCGGAATACGGTTGTGCAAGCACACCTTATATCAATCCTCAGCTTTCCCGCCAAGAGATGTGTATTGCCACCGTGGCAGTCCGAAGCAGTCGGCTAGACGCAATAGGAATCCAGCGTGCCACAAAGCTCGCCGAGATGTCTCGGTGAAGGAAAGAAGGCTGTCAAGGAATCAGCCAAGATGGAGAGCATATAGCTCGAGCGAAGGTTTGCGTAGCTTGGCAGGTCCTGGTCCGATGAGCTGTCGAACCCATAGAGTAAGAGAGCCGCCTCGAGATGAGTTGATAAAGGGGGATAGCGAAACATATGATCGGTCAGTGCGTGTCAAGAAACCGTATTGCCTCATCTGCATGTTAAGGATGCGGGAAAGGGCCCTTGATTTAACGGCAAAACGGGGACGGGGAAATCGATGGCGATGGACAGGGGTTGACGAACGATCAGCCGAGCAACCGTGAAGAGCTAAGTTAAGTTAGATGGGACATAGAACCTCGAAGAAGCCGCCAAGCGGTGGACGAGAGGCAACAAAACTAATTTCAAGGCGCGTTGGCGAGGGGTGATTCGCAGAGAAGTTGGCTTGTGGCCGAAATGAAGGGCGGAGGCCGGTACTCGGATTCCATACGGCACAGACCTTGTCAAGATGGAGATTGACCGCGTCAATAAAAAATCTGCCAGTGAGGATCACTTTGACATGCACGCAGCCAAGGCGATGGGGCGCCTGGAGGCCTACCCCACGCACCTTGACTATGAAACCAGTTAAAGGAAAAGTAGGACTCACCGAGAAGACACGAAATATAATTAGTGGAGGACTTACCTGTTGATGAAGTGAAAGAAACGGCTGGCGACTTACCTCGTGAAGACAGATGATGAAGTGAAAGGAACGGCTAGCGACTTACCTCGTGAAGACAGAGACCTACCGCGGCAAGAAAGAAGAAAAGACCTACTGAACGAAGAAACGGTGAGAGGAAAAGTAGAACATACCGGTGACGCCACGCCAGAAATACAAGACACGAAGGAAAGGAGAAACTACTGACCTTACTGACATAATCTTGCTGGTGGCTATAGGTTACTTAAATGAGAATAGGACGACGCACCTGGCAGCTGCTCGAGATCAGGCAATCAGTGAGGAGAAACAAACAGACCTACCGTCAAGCACGCGAAACATACCAGACAGACCTACCATCTTACGCGGGAGAATTAAGTGAGAGAGCAGGTCTTGACCCAAGAAGATTGCGATGAAAGTTGCGGATGATTGGTCTTGATGTGCCGATGGAAAGCTATTATTGAAAAAGCGAAAGAACGCAACGCACCTCCATGGAGGTCAGCGAGACACAATCAGAAAACGTACCGAGGTGTTGTCTTGGTTTCAGCTTGTCGGTCTGCGATCAGTCCAAATCAAAATCCGTCCCCGTCAGTGTTAGTCCGAAATGCGATGATCGAGAGGGCGGGAAGGCGCAAACCGGCGAATAGTCCGAAACGATCCAAGACAAATTGAAGGAAGAGCACCTACATCAGGAGAACATTTTGAGCAGGGTGGAAGAGGGACGATTGCCATATACTGTGGTTGGAATGGTGGAAGTTATGTTCGATGTTGCGACGGGGCTGAAAGGCTGTGGATAGCAAAACGTCGAGGACTCACCGGGCTGCCAACATAGAGACATTGAGGATGGGAGAATGTAAAAATAACCTTTTTTTTCTATATGGAGCGGTGATTGAGCGAGGGGAGCTTGGGTAGAGTGCGATGGACCATTGGGAGGCAAGTGTTGAGACGCGGTGAGATGGATGCAGTAAGGCCTTGCGATTGAGGGGAGGGTCGGCAATGGGAAGGGGATGACGGAAGTAGAGGAGCAAGAGGCGAATGAGGATAAACGAGTGGGGGTTGGTCTTATATGGCCGGGCGAGGGCTGACACTGTTTGGTACCGCAAACAGAGGTTCCAAACCGCCGCACTGAAACCAGTCGACATTGAAACGTAGTCGGCAATCGTCTTCTGGAGGGATAAACTGGGAGACGTGACCTGATAATGGAACAAGAATGAATAGACATACAAAAAATTCTCTAGAGGAACCTTGAATCGAGAGGCTAAGGATTGTAGATCCCTGTATGGCCGGTGGCAGAACAAGGTCGCTTTCACAGGCAGTCTGGTACACAATGTGACGCTCAATCTTACTAAAAAGAACCCATGCGTAAAGAGGATAATTTCACTGATTTCAGCGACGGAAAGAAGGTCGTCGATACATGACACTGAGCAGACGATGAGTAGTAAATGGTGGCAAATGAGCCCAAGATCATGCTTACTAATCAGCTACGTGCTAAGATGTGGATTCTGAACTTCATTGACTTTGGATGACAATTGAAAATATACATGATCATCGTTAGAAAAGTTATTTCATTGGATAGCAGCAGTGACTTGACGGTTGACACGAGCGCTCGCCGTCTGGAAACGTTGAAACGAATATTACGGAGGCGCGATTACGTCACCTAAGCGCGCTCACGTAATCACAAGTCGGCGCTTATTCGAGCGCCGCCACCTTCCGCCACAACGTCCTAATCTTCGACCTCGACGTCGACCACGACGAGCACACTCCTTTCACACTAACACCCATCATGGCATCAAACAAAACAAACAAGCTGGCATTCTTGTCGATGCCAGCGCCAGCATCTTACGTCGCTGGTCTGGGACGAGGGTACGTTTACTGACTTCATTCAAGCGCTAATAGCATGACTAACTGTGTTGCTGCTACAGTGCTTCTGGATTCACCACTCGTTCAGATATCGGTCCTGCTCGAGAAGGTCCATCTGCAGAGGTTATCGCGTATGTTTATTCACTTTTATTCACTATTGACTTGAGGAAACGTACTGACTTATATGCTTTCTTCAGAGAGGCCCAAGCAAAGCGCGGAGAGGAGGCTGAAGTTGAACCAGAACAGTTTCAGGACCCAGATAACGAGTATGGCCTCTTCGCAGGGACGACATACGAGGCAGATGACGAGGAGGCAGACAAGATCTACGACTTGGTGGACCAGTCGATGGACTCTCGGCGGCGGGCACGAAGGTGTGTGCTTTGGTTAGTGCTTTCCTCTTCTGCGACTCACCATTCTTCATTTTCTTTCTATTTCAGAGAGGCACGAGAGGAAGAAGAGCTTGCAAAACATCGCGCAGAGCGGCCAAAGCTGCAACAGCAGTTTGCGGACCTGAAGCGCGGGTTATCGGTCGTGACAGACGCGGAGTGGGAGAGCATACCCGAGGTAGGGAACCTGACGCGGAAGAAGCGAAAGAAGGATGAACGATCTTTCGTCGTGCCAGACAGTGTCATTGTGGGCGACAGAGGGAAGACAGAGTATGAGAGCTCATTAGACACCAGGCAACAACAGGTGCGTGGTCTGGCATATACGTTCTTCATGGTATACTGACAGTGGTTTAGCTTGGCGGGTTTGAGACACCTGCAGACTCGGGAGCCTTAACAAATCTCGTCGAAATTGGCCAAGCGCGTGATAAAATTCTGTCGTTGAAGCTTGACCAAATCTCTGGCACGGCGACTACCTCGGGCTCTGCAACGTCTGTCGATCCTAAGGGCTACCTCACGTCGTTAGAGAGCGTTGTGCTCAAGACGGACGCGGAGATCGGTGACATCAAGCGTGCACGGATGTTGTTCGACTCGCTTGTCAAGTCGAATCCAAAGCATGCTCCCGGATGGATTGCGGCGGCTGCTCTGGAAGAGCATGCAGGACGCATGGTCGCTGCGCGTAAGTTGATCAAAATGGGATGCGAGCAGTGCCCGAAGAGCGAAGATGTATGGCTAGAGGCGGCACGGCTACATGTAAGTTTACCTTATCATCTTTCGGACTGACTGGGTGCTCATTACATTTCTTTGCAGAACAATGAGGACGCGAAGGTTATCCTGGCGAATGCCGTTCAGCACGTCGGACAGAGCGTTAAAATCTGGCTCGCAGCGGCTGACCTCGAACACGACAATAAAGCAAAACGGCGTGTTCTCCGCAAAGCTCTCGAACACATCCCCAACTCCGTCCGATTATGGAAGGAGACCGTCAACCTCGAAGACTCTATTGCCGATGCACGCATTCTACTCTCCCGCGCCGTTGAGGTACTACCCCAATCCGTCGAGCTCTGGCTAGCACTCGCCCGACTCGAAACGCCCGATCGCGCTCAGGCGGTGCTGAACAAAGCGCGTCGCGCCATCCCGACGTCGCACGACATCTGGATTGCTGCGGGCCGGCTGCTCGAGCAGGAAGCGTACGCGGAGGGCAAGTCTGCAGAAGAGCGTGACACGCAGCTTGCGGGCGTCGACAAGGTTATCGAACGCGGCGTGCGCGACTTACGCAAAGCTCA
The DNA here is from genome assembly GCA_033439255.1 of Hericium rajendrae. Classification (NCBI taxonomy): domain Eukaryota; kingdom Fungi; phylum Basidiomycota; class Agaricomycetes; order Russulales; family Hericiaceae; genus Hericium; species Hericium rajendrae. The sequence goes on from CM065880.1 coordinate 21,899, forward strand.
AGTGATCCTTACGCGCGAGCAGTGGCTGGCGGAGGCAGAGCGTTGCGAGGCGGAAGGCTCGCCTAGGACATCCGAGGCGATCGTGAAGGCGACGATCGCAATGGACGTTGAGGAGGAGGACCGGCTCGACACGTGGCTCAGCGACGCGGAGAGCGCTGAGGCGCGGGGCCGCGTGGGCACGGCGCGCGATATACTGGCGTATGCGCTGCGTGTGTTCCCGGACAAGCGGGACCTTTGGCGCCGTGCGGCGGATCTGGAGAAGAAGCATGGAACGCGGGAGTCGCTGGATGCCATTCTGGAGCGGGCGGTGCATCATTGCCCGCAGGCGGAGGTGCTGTGGCTGATGTGGGCAAAGGAGAAGTGGCTGAGCGGGGACGTGCCTAAAGCACGAGAGGTGCTCGAGAAGGCGTTCGTGGCGAACCCCGAGAGCGAGCAGATCTGGCTTGCGGCTGTCAAGCTCGAGGCAGAGAACGGCGAGCTGGGCGTCGCGAGGGAGCTGCTGATTCGTGCGCGCACAGTCGCGGATACCGAACGGATCTGGATGAAGAGCGCGGTCTTCGAGCGTCAGCAAGGCCAGACCGACCAAGCTCTCGCCACTCTGGCCACTGCCCTGTCCAAGTACCCGAAGTTCGACAAACTCTACATGATCCAGGGTCAAATATACCAAGCGCGTGGGGACTTCGCCGCAGCGCGCGCCTCATACGCCGCCGGGCTCAAAGCCGTGCCAAAGAGCATAACGCTCTGGTTGCTCGCGTCCCGATTGGAGGAGGCCGACGGGAAGAGCATCCGCGCACGTGCTCTGCTCGACAAGGCGCGGCTCGTGAACCCGAAGAGCGACGTCCTCTGGGCCGAGGCGACCGGCGTGGAGGAGCGTGCGGGCAGCGCCGCGCAGGCGAAGACGATGCTCGCGCGCGGGCTGCAGGAGGTCCCCGATTCGGGCCTGCTGTGGTCCCTCGCGATCTGGGCGGAGCCGCGCCCGCAGCGCAAGGCGCGCTCCGTCGACGCGCTGAAGAAGGCGCAGGACGACCCGCTCGTGATATTGACTGTCGCGCGGCTGTTCTGGGCGGAACGCAAGATCGAGAAGGCGCGGCAGTGGTTCGCGCGTGCGGTCGCTGCGAACCCCGATCTGGGCGATACGTATGCCTGGTGGTTGAAGTTTGAGAGGCAGCATGGGACGAAGGTTAGTTTTCTTGTTACTTGGCTGCTGCATCGATGGTGGCTGATACGTATTTTACAGGTACACCAAGATGAGGTTATTGACAAGGCTGTGGCTGCCGAGCCCCTGCATGGGCAAACATGGCAGGCCATTAACAAGGACGACAAGAACATGGGAAAGAGCGTCAAAGAGATCTTAGAGCTCGTGGCGGCGGCTTTGCATTGAGTTCTTGTGTTCTGCTGTTCATTGCATTGTATTGATGGGTCGGAGTATTTTATGGCAATATAAATTTTACATCTCCATGTCTGGCATGTTGTTCTGAAGTTGACCGGAAGCTGTTCGCACTGTTTGTCCACTATGTGCAAGAGAGATACGTCATGATTTGTCGACATCTATGCAAAATGTGATGAGCCAAGGTCGGACAGGAACAATAGCGAAGGACAATGGTTGACGACAAGCCTCGTGTCCGCAAGACGGCTTCATTGTGGTGCGTGACTATAAATCTCAAAAAAGGCCGTTGGCAATTCGAGTCCTATCTTCTCTCCTCACCGCATCAGAAATGGGTCAAGACTGGAAGCTCATAAACCTGGATAGACGCGAATATTGTTCGTTGCCCAAGCTGGGCGAAGCTCTTTTTAGCTCTGAGCCTTGGTATATCGAACAGGAATTCCTGCCCACCCCTTCAGTGTATGTCGGGGAGGCGCCACCCCCGAGGGATACAACAATCGACATCCGTACTTCGTAAGCATCGTCAGTATCTCGAGCAAGATATGTATTAACGCCCGTTGATAATAGGCTCAACTCATCGATGTTTTCTCGACTTCCGTTGGAACTGTACGACATCATCTTCGAAAGTATGGAGGACTACTTCGGCTGTGTCTGCCTTGGCCTTACGTGCCGGTTTCTCTGGAACGTGGCGCGACGACATATCCGCAAGCGCTACGTCGAAGAAGTGCCGGTGTCGTGGTCCGGGGGACGCATCATTGGTGCAGGAACATTCAGCGAGCGAGATGATCCACTCCCGGTTGGCATGCTCACAAAGGAGGAGGAGAAGGAATACGATACGCCGCTGCCAACAAAAAAACGGTGTAAATGCGGCGGCTGGCATGAAGCTGACACACTCTCGTGGCATCTCAACTCTTTCGCAGGGTGTCGATTCAGAGATAGGCCGAGTCGCAAGGATGTGGTACGCGATCTGAATTGGCGGGCGTGCAGCGATGCTCTCAAGCGGAACTTCCACCTCAAGGACTTGCGGATCCTCACGAGCGTGTTGAGCGTACCAGAGAAGCCTGTTATCCAAGACATCGAGCTGGCGCACCCTCTCGTGCTCCGCAATCTCTCGCGCAAGTTGTACGTGCGTGAAGAAGCGATCGACCAGTTCATGGAGGACAATGTCGAGTTGATCTCGCCGTACTATGACATCCTCTTGGGCCACGTCCTCCTCATGCGCGTTTGTTGGTCATCGTGCGATAGTGTCGCAATGGTCAATCCGATCGCACTCCATAGAGGGCCCTGGGCGGGTGATCGGTTTGATTATGTGTCCGCCAAGGATTTCCGGACGGAGGAAGGAGGAGATGGTGATAAGGTAGTGGAATGGACAGATGTCAGTGATGAAGCCGTGCGCGACCTAAAGCTGATACGGGGAATATAATTAATGCATGTTGTGGCCTGTACCCGGAATGAATCTCTCTTATTGATTGTTCGCTACCAATCAACGTGTGCGCTAGAGATGAGTGAAAATTGTAAGTGTCTAGAAGTCATTGAACTACCGAGAGGGTCGTTGACTGGAACCATACGTTCAACTTCAACATTTGTTACGTCGTTAGTGAATGAAACCGTGGGAAATGTAGAGTGTAGTGTTTCAAACTCCGAAGCTTAAGCGTTCTGTAGACGAAGTTCTGAGCGAGTCTACGACTCTTTAACGTCACCTCATGAATGCTCAGCTGCCCTTGAGATGCTTCCTTCTTCCTCCCAACTTCAAGGCCCTCGAAACATTATAATACAGCGTCAGAAGTTCAGTAAAATCATCTCATCTGTCCGGGCGGTCCTGCCCAAAGTACCGTTCTGGACACTTCGAGCACATCGTGTGCTAACATTATGGACGCTTTACCGTGGTCTCCTACGACATGCCGGAAACGATGATGTACGCCAGCGAGACAGCATCTCATTGTTACATCGCTGATAGCCTTGTGGTCAAGCTCAGGTTAGGTGGAGGATAGGCAAGGTGTTCCGACGATATCGACATGATACTAGCCCAAAAACAGTTCGTTCGAGGCTTGCTCAATACCACAATGTGAGCCGTATATCGTCCACGCAGGCATCGTACACTTAAACGTGTATGGTGGCAGTGGCTTGAACTTTTCGAACGTGCGTCAGCTGGGGACGAGCGGATGAAGGCCATCCTAGCACGATATGGACAGATGATCGCGGCACGTCGCGACAAAGAGCAATTCAAAGCAATGCTCCGAAATGAAGTCGTGCGTCTACCTTCCCTTTTGCACTCTCACCTATCCCAATGCAGAGCATAGAAATGGCAAGACCGCCTCGCGAACCGACCTATCGTCACCGGTGCATACTTTCGCCCCTCCCATTCCAATCCACCCCTTCCACGTCTCGTACCCCAACCTGTTCCCCTTTCGATGATCATCCGCAATCGGCGGCGTGCACGTGCCCAGCGTGGCGAGCGCAGGAATGAGTTGCAGGGCGCACTGGAAGATCTTCGGACGGAAGCACAATTCGAGGAGGAACTTCTGCGCCAGAGTCAGAATTCCGACAGCGGCAAGTTTGAACCTGAATTCTCAGGGCCGAACCTAGGGAGTTGGCAGGCTCCGATCAGAGACAAGATGAAGGATATCGTTGAAGCATTTGAGCGGGACACACGTCGCGCTAACCTGCCTTTCCCGGAACCGATGCTGAAGCAAATCAAGGAGGCGCGCAAAGAGCGCCATCTGAACCATCAGCGCGAGCTGCAGAGGGAACTGAAGGGCGAAGTGTTGAAGGCAACTTTGAAGCGGAGAAAGCTTGGATTCCCGGCGCATGTGACGGAGAAATGGGGAAAGGAGAAACTTAAGAAGATGTTATCACTTAGGCGGCGGTTGAAATCGGTCGGTCTATCTCGCGAGGAGCAACAATCTTCAGATGCCGCTATGAAGTCTCAGCGGACGCACGAGGTAAATTCGAGCAGATGAGGTGGCCTGGGGAGGCACTTCTGTCCTCATATATTATCATCTCAGCTACTACGGCACTCTTTGGTTAGAACCACCGCAAAAACGAAAGGCTTCCATCTATCCTGACGGTTACTCGCGGATCTTTTATCCCGGTACGCTGTTCTCAAATAGTTTCTGTTTGACAACGCGCCAGAGGCACTGCGGCGGAACTGGGTCAGTCCTGGTGCCCGTTGCGTACCTCATCGCAGAATGTGAGCTCATCTTCGTTACGACGTTCGGTGTTTCTCCAACTTGCCATGCCATGCTCTCGTTGAGACGGAGATCTGTATATCACGCTCCTCGTCATATACTTTAATCGTGCAATTAAATCCGGGGGTTGTTTACAATTCCCATCTCTGAGAGCCTCTAGCTGGAATAGGCCAGAGTCTTCGCGCTTCGTACAGAATTTAGAAGCAAGTACATGAGGTGGACGTAAGTTGTAATCCGGAAGTGAGTTACTTCGCCCGTACTGCTGCGGCAGGGCCACGCGCTGCGTGTCTACACTTCCTTTCTGCCGTCATGCTCACTGCATGAAAGCGCAGCCAACAGCCATCCGTCCTGGAGGCGCTTATGCTCGTTATACTATCGAATGGGTGTTCTGCGATAGTCAGCTGAATGATACGAGCAGAAGATCCGCATACGCAGCTCAGAAAGTCGAGGGGCCGGTCGCTTGACTCCTGAAAACTTGCCAGTAGCTTGACGTTTGCCTTGGGGTAGATGAACTGCGGAGCTCTTCTTTCAACTCGAGGCGCTTATCGATGCACGTTAGGGCCAGGACACGGAACCTTTCAGCATAATTTTATGCGGATCAGGAAGCTTGTGGGTGTATGTGTATGCGTCCTTGTTCTGGTCATTATGCCGGAGTGGCTCGTTGACCTCTATCTTCCCTCATCCTATCTCCTCCCTCATCAGATCCCTGCTCAACTCGAATGGCTCTTAAAGAAGATGGGGTGGGCGACGTACAACCGCAGCGAGCTATGCCGCAGACGCGCGGCTATCAGCAGGAGATGCTGGACGAATGTCTTCAAAGAAACCTTGTCATCGCCTTAGACACCGGTGCAGGTAAGACGCATATCGCTGTTCTTCGCATGAAATTAGATGCAGAAAAGATGTCGCGGAAGGTACGCTCTGTCGTTTTCATGATTTTGCATTTTTGCCCAATTTATCCCGGTAGGTCTCCTGGTTTTTGACGCCCACAGTGGCGCTGTGCCAGCAGCAGTACGAAGTCATCAAAGATCACCTCCCGGTCTCGGTTGGAATAATCTCTGGTGCGAATGAGCCCGACCAGTGGAAGGATGCCCAGCTTTGGCGGCGAGTGCTTGCGAACTACAAGATCATCGTATCGACACATGACGTTCTTCTAAATGCTCTCCGGCATGGCTATGTTGACATGGGCCAATACATCAATTTGCTGATATTCGACGAAGCCCATCATGCCGCGGATAATCATCCTTACAACCGCATCATGCAGGAGTTCTATTTCGGACTGCCGCGTAGGACCTCCCCGCCCACCGACCTTGCCAATTTAGAGGCTGTGGTTCGTCCGATGGTACTCGGACTGACTGCGAGTCCTGTGTTTGGTGGAAATATAGAGAAGGCTTTCATGTAAGAGCCTGTCCTTTGATGTTATGTGCCCCGACACTCGAAACTAACGTAGTCCCCTTCACCAGGAAAATAGAGAGCAATTTAGACAGTGTCATTCGAGCGCCCCTTCTATATCGCGAGGAGCTCGCGGGCTTTGTCCACAGGCCGGAGTTCAGACATGTCATCTATGCACATCCACCGTACTACTACGACGGCACCCCTCCATCCCGGAACCTAGTCTCTCTTAAGCAGGTCGTCGAATCACTCGAGATCGAGGAGGATCCGTACGTCCTCAGCCTTCGTGACAAGCTGAAAAAGCTGCCCCAGGGCGCCGAGCGCGACCGGGAGGACCAGAAGCTTTCGAAGACTATTCGGAAGAATGATACATACACGAACAAGGGCCTCCGCGATTTCTGGCGAGCTGCAGACGAGATCTGTGTAGAGCTGGGAGAGTGGGCTGCGGATTGGTATATCGAGAAGGTACTCGAGCAGGCGCGCAACTCGGATCAAACCTTTCTGGGCATGACCTCCCCTTGGAGCACGAAGGAGCACCGTTACTTGATGGATGCACTGGCGCGCGTTGAAGTCACACCGGTGTCATACGATCCTGAAGTTGTCGCTTCGAAGTGCTCGGACAAGGTGCGCAAGCTGGTCGAGACTCTCGTCGCCGAGAAAGCCTTCTTTGAAGACCTTGGAGAAGAATACCGCGGACTGGTATTCGTGACGCGCCGCGATGTCGTTCTGGCTCTGACGGAGGTGCTATATCACCATCCCCTGAACAACCAGCTCTTCCAAGTAGGCAGCCTGCTCGGGAACTCAGAGAGCGCTCGCCGACACTCCTTTCTCGATATCACGCGTCAGCTTCTGAGGAAGCCTGGAGCAGACACCCTCCGCGATTTCAAGATTGGCGACCTCAATCTCATCATAGCGACTGCTGTTGCAGAGGAAGGCCTGGATATCCAAGCATGCTGCAATGTCGTGCGCTGGGATCCACCACCGAACATGGTTAGCTGGGCGCAGAGCAGAGGTCGCGCGCGGAAGCAGCGCAGCACCTTCACGTTGATGTTCTCGAACCAGACCGTGCATCAGGGTCAGGTCAAGGATTGGGAAGACCTTGAGCGCGAGATGGTACGCCTGTATCATGCTGGGAGATATCGCGAGCCGATGGAGGAAGACGACGATAGCCTGGACAGCCATATGACATTCCGCATTGAATCCACTGGGTAAGAATGACTAGTCTCCACCATCCTGAAGACTTACTGACGATACCTTCTGCAGGGCTCTTCTCACTCTTCATTCCGCGGTGGAGCACCTGAACCATTTCTGCTCAATTCTGCCGAACGCGGGCCATGGGAACCATGCGCCCATATACGACATCAGCCCGCACGAATACCCTGCAGAGTGGCATTCTCGTGGCGGCGAACTGATACCCTATCCTGGCCCGTTCGGCTGCACTGTCACGCTGCCCAAGCTAGTGGATCCTGCCTTCCGTGTGTTCACCACTCCGCCTATCCATGCGCGGAAAACTACCGCTCGGCGCCAGGTCGCGTTCCAGGCGTACTTGGCTTTGTACGAGCGGGGCTTGCTGAATGAGCACCTCCTCCCTCTCACGAGCGTCATCGAGCCCGAGCTCGAGGAAGAGGTCCAGAACCTCCTGAAGGAGGTGGATAAGCGGGATGGGACGGCCACAGTGACTAGCCAGTTGGATCCATGGCTTCCGGCGGCTGACGTAGCCGATGTGTGGTGGGCTACCGAGCTGCACATCAACGGATTGCCTCCTCTCAGGCTTCTCACTCGAGTTAGACTGTCTGAGCTCCACGAGGACGAGATGCCGACCCTCTTTACGCCTGACCATGGCGACGTCAAAGTACGCCTCCAGGTGGTGACTGAAAGCATCGCCGCGACGGATGACATGATCGCGCGGGCACGCAACTACACGCGTCGTATCTTGTGGCCGGTTTACGGCGCACGCATGGCATGGGAGAACACCGACTTCACTTACCTCTTTCTACCCGTTGATGAGAACGTTTCCGACCCCTGGGAAGAGCGCCGCAAAGCCAAGGACGCGGAGCCCCATCCATACTCTACGAGCTCGCTGCCGCTTTTTGCCCCAGCCGACTGGTTCGGGAAGAAGTTCCACCATCCACATGACGTCGCGATGGTCTCGGAAGTACGGCGCTTCGGGAAACCATTTCGCTTTATCCGCTGGCGCATGAAGAAAGTATCGGAAGAAGAGTTCGAGGCTCTTGCAGCGCGGTATGCGCCAGACGATGGCGACGTGGACATCTCGTACCCACTGCTTGAGGTCCGGCCGCTCACAAAGCGCATGAACTTCCTCCTTCCCCTGCCACCTGACGCGAAAGGGGACGACGCCACGAGCGAGCAGCCGGTGCTGCTGCTGCCCGAGTTCTCGCAGGTGGTGTTGATGTGCCGCGCTGAGACTCGTTATTCGCTCTGGATACCCTCGATCCTCCGCTACTTCGCAATGGCGATGACGGTGTGTTCGCTGCGAGATACCCTATTTGCCGAGACACCGCTATTCCACATCCCGCTTCCGTTGCTGACGACCGCGACGACCGCACCGCAGTCCCAAGAGCGCACGAACTACCAGCGGCTCGAGACGCTCGGCGACACTGTGCTCAAATTTACCACCAGCTTGCAGCTGCTCGCACAATACCCACTTTGGCATGAAGGATACCTCGCGCGTCGAAAGGACCATGCCGTGTCGAACGCCCGTCTGGCGAAAGCGGCGATCGAGAAGAAGCTGTACAGGTGGATTATTCGCGATAGGTTCTCGCCGAAGAAGTGGAAGCCGCGGTACGGGACAGTACCTGAAGTAGTTGTCGTCGCTGAGGGGCCTCCGCCCCCGCCACCTAAGATCGAGGCTAAGGATGAGGCCGATAAAGAGAACAAGAAGCCCGAGAAGGAGGATAAGGCGAAGAGGCGCAAGAGGATGAGCCAGGAGTTGTCTACGAAGGTCCTGGCTGACGTCGTGGAATCCTTGATAGGAGCGGCATATCTTCATGGCAGCTTTGACCTTGCGACGGAGTGCATCAAGGTGTTCGGGCTGGGCATGACGTGGCAGAAGCTCCCGGAGCACGCCGAGAAGATGCTTTCGCGAGTTCCTGAGCTGGACTTCGTCCCCACGCAACTGTCGACAGTAGAAGCCATCTTGGGACACACGTTCAAGCGCAAGGCGTTGCTCATCGAGGCACTTACCCATGCAAGCTACCAGACGGACCTGGGTACGATCTCCTACGAACGGATGGAGTTTTTGGGCGACTCCGTCCTCGACATGATCGTCACGGATTATCTGTACCATGCTCCTGGGAAGCAGTATGGCCCGGGCCAGATCCACATGCGCAAGACGGCCGTCGTGAACGCACATTTCCTTGCGCTTGTATGTTTGCGTTCTTCAGTCGAGCACACCACCACGATGCCTACATGGCGGTCTGGGTGCGTCGCGCTCAAGGAGGACTCGCAGCGCCTGTACTTGTGGCAATGCCTGCTTCATTCGAGCTCTCGACTGCTCGACGATCAGAACATCGCATTCTCCCGGTGGCAGACTGTCGGCGAGGACATCGAGCGGCAGTTTTCGGAGGGCAAAGCATATCCCTGGGCTGCGCTGACATACTTGCAGGCACCCAAATTCTTGAGCAACATGGTAGAGAGCATCATCGGCGCGATCTTCCTGGATACGGACGGCGACTTGGGTGCCGTACGTGTGGTGCTAGGCAGGCTCGGGATCATGTCTACGCTGGAGTGGATCGTCGAGTCCGGTATGGACGTGCAGCATCCCGTGTCGAGGCTCCATCTGTGGGCAGCCAAGCAGGATGACGAGCCCGAGGTGAAGTATGAAATCGAGAAGGAAGGCGGGATGGTAAGCTGCACAGTGATCATTGTTCGGGAGGAGGAACGGATAGAGCTAGTGACGATGGAGGATGAATGGAGGGGGCGCATCAGTCAAGACCACGTGCGCTTTGCGGCCGCTGAGAAAGCTATGGAAATCTTAGAGTCTCAGACCGAGGGGGACTTGAGTTGGTGGGAAGAGGAGGATGTCGAGCCGGATTGGTGAATCAGTTACGATACTAGATGGCGTCTGCAAATGTGTACGTTGATCTCTGCAGGACACGAGGGTGTCCCTATCGGTGACATTTTTGACGCGACGAGGCGTGTTCGTGTCCGCGGATTTGGCCTTCGTGCAGGGTATGACGCGTCCTATGGTTTCAGCTATACAGTTTATCGTTGCTCGCCCTGAGCGTGTTGCATCGCTCCGTAACATCTACAACAGTTGTAAGCGTACGCGTCTGAAAGCAATCAAACCCCCAGTGGTGCCGCCGAGGGCCCTTGGACTCCGGATTCTATTCTTGTCAGTTGTCTTACCCATCTCTCTTCCACCAATACCAATCGGATGATGAATTACTTGTACGCCTGCAGCCTCATGGCAGTCAACGGGACGCGTCAATAGGCCAAAAGAACGCGGGGACGCGTCGTGTTGATGACCACGCGTCGCGTCGACCCTAACCCTATGTTCACCCATCTTCATCCCTCCTTGCCGTCGATTTTCGCTCTAAAAAAAGGCTCTCCTAGGGATTGCAGGCTTCAATAGCTACGAGAATTTTTCTTTGAATTCACGCTCTACAATTGGAAGAGCTATACATAAACTACGTCAAAAAAACAAGGATTTGTTGATGAGTACAAATAATCGTCAATACAGGGGTTGATGCTTAGTAACAGCCACCAATAAAGGTGCTCGGTCGCGTCGATTTGCTCTAGCCGCGATCTTCATCCCAACCTTCACCCCCCCCGGCCTGCGAGCCCCCTTCCTCTCCAGAGAACGTTGTATCATTCCACCATCTCTGCTTGTATTGTTTTACCTGCTCTCGAGACGCGATGGCTTCGTTCGTTTTCAAGCGTGGTAAGTCTCAGTTGCCCCTTGTCGTTGTACCATGTTTTCATGTTTTACGCGCCGCTCCTTCTAGACGGGTATGTATCGCGTCTTGACACGTCGGACTATGTTTGCACATTGCTGAGGACTGTCTGAAACATTTACAGGCGGAAGGAACGCGTTCAGTTTGATAAAGTACGCGTCATTGTTACGTATGCACCCATGAATATCTTCCTCATCTGTTACAGATAACAGCAAGGATCAGCAAGCTTTGCTACGGTCTGGACAACGACCATGTCGATGCTATAGAGTATGTCTGCCGTGATCGCCTTTCGCGCACATGCTGACGCTCCTATAGGGTCGCGCAGAAAGTCATTCAGGGTGTCTACCAGGGCGTAACTACGACCGAGCTAGACGTATGTTGTTTCTTCCTCATCTTCTTTACCCGTCTGACCTCGTTACTGCACAGAATCTCGCAGCTGAGACTGCTGCCTATCTCACCACCAAGCACCCAGACTATGCCGTGCTCGCTGCGCGTATCGCAGTGTCCAATCTTCACAAAGAGACAAAGAAGAACTTTTCACATGTTGTTAAGGATCTGTACTCGTATGGTGAATCTCGATCTCTCATGTTCCCCGCGCATCCTGTTTTCTGAGACCATCTGTGACGTAGTTAATCCCAAAACCGGCCGTCCTGCTGGCCTGATCTCCCAGGAGACATACGATGTCGTATGTGCCAATGCCGAGACTCTTGATTCAGCCATCATCTATGAGCGTGACTTTCAATACAACTTGTGAGTGCTGTCGGCTCGTCTGGATGTGCTTCATGCTCATTGACTATTGTGTAGCTTTGGCTTCAAGACCCTTGAGCGTTCCTACCTTCTCAAAATCAACGGTCGTGTCGCAGAACGCCCTCAGCACTTGCTTATGCGCGTTGCCGTCGGGATTCACGGTAACGACATCGAGCGCGCCCTCGAGACCTACCACCTCATGTCTGAACGATACTTCACGCATGCCTCACCTACTCTTTTCAACGCCGGCACTCCTAACCCTCAATTGAGCTCATGCTTCCTGGTCACCATGAAGGATGACTCCATTGATGGCATTTATGAGACGCTTCGCAATTGCTCCTTGATCAGCAAGACAGCCGGCGGCATTGGCATCAGCATTCACAACATCCGCGCTACTGGGTATGCACACATGCCTCACTTTACCGATGGCGTCTGATCGTTAACGACCTGCTCGTATGTAGTGCTTACATTGCCGGAACCAACGGCTATTCCAATGGGATCGTTCCGATGCTTCGTGTTTACGATGCGACAGCGCGTTACGTGGACCAGGGCGGCAACAAGCGTCCGGGAGCTTTTGCCATCTACCTCGAGCCGTGGCACGCGGATGTCTTTGAGTTCATCGACCTCCGCAAGAATCACGGAAAGGAGGAAGTCCGCGCTCGGGACCTGTTCTACGCGCTGTGGATTCCTGATCTCTTGTACGTGTTTACGTGGTCAGACTGGTGATGATCCTGACGTCTTCTGCAGCATGCAGCGTGTCGAACAGGGCGGCAACTGGTCTTTGTTCTCGCCGGACGAAGCACCCGGACTGTACGAGGTTTATGGCGACGAGTTCAATGAGCTGTACGAGCGCTACGAACGCGAAGGAAGAGCCCGCAAGACCTTTCCTGCTCAGAAGCTCTGGTATGCCGTTTTGGAGGCCCAAATTGAGACCGGTGGTCCTTTCATCTGCTACAAGGATGCAGCGAACAGTCAGTCACGCTTACTTTCCGATGACAGACCTTGGCTGACATTTGCTTAGGGAAATCGAATCAGAAGAACCTGGGGACCATCAGGTCATCGAACTTGTGCACTGAGATCATGGAGTACTCCTCGCCAGATGAGACGGCCGTCTGCAACCTCGCGTCTCTGGCCCTGCCTACCTTCATCCGCAACGGAAAGTACGATTTCAAGAAGCTTCACGAGGTGACTAAGACCGTTGCGTACAACTTGAACAAGATCATCGACGTCAACTACTATCCTATCCCTGAGGCACGCAAGTCGAACATGCGCCACCGCCCCATCGGCATTGGCGTGAACGGTCTCGCCGATGCGTTCATGATCCTGCGCCTGCCATTTGATTCAGACGAGGCGCGCGCTCTAAATCTGCAGATCTTCGAGACGATCTACCATGCGGCCGTGGAGATGAGCTGCGAGATGGCGCAGAAGGAGGGCCCATACTCGACGTTCAAGGGCAGCCCCGCGTCCGAGGGCCAGCTGCAGTTCGACCTGTGGGGCGTCACGCCCACTGACCTGTGGGACTGGACTTCGCTCAAGGAGGACGTCGTCAAGCACGGTCTCCGCAACTCGCTGCTGCTTGCGCCTATGCCTACTGCATCGACCAGTCAGATCTTGGGCTTCAACGAGTGCTTCGAGCCGTACACCAGGTGAGCTTCATCGTCGTAGATACTCGTGGGTTCCATGCTCATGATTGAATATAGCAACATCTACACTCGTCGTGTCCTCGCTGGTGAATTCCAAGTTGTCTGCCCTTGGCTCCTCCGCGAACTCGTCGAGCTTGGCCTCTGGAACGACGACATGAAGAACAAGCTGATCGCCCACAATGGCTCAGTACAGAGCATCCCCGACATCCCGCAGGACGTCAAGGCGATCTACAAGACCGTCTGGGAGATCTCGCAGAAGAAGGTGCTCGACCTCGCGGCGGACCGCGGCGCGTTTATCTGCCAGAGTCAGAGCCTGAATATCCATCTTTCCGCGCCGACCATGGGCCAGCTCACGAGCATGCACTTCTACGGCTGGAAGAAGGGGCTGAAGACAGGCATGTACTATCTGCGCACGCGCCCCGCTGCTGCGGCCATCCAGTTCACGGTTGACGCGGCGCACCTTAAAGAGGCGAAGCTGGCGCAGCAGCAGCCGCCCCGCGCGAAGGCCGTCAAGTCGAGCGTCGTGGCGGCGACGGCGACCAGCGGTATGGTGACACCGCCATCTGAAAAGGCCGTCACGCCTCCACCTGAAGTCGTGAAACAGGAGCCTGTCACCCCGACGCTGCCTCCGAGGGAAGAGGTTACGAAGGAGGAGGCCCCTTCAAGTGCCGTCCCGCCTTCACCCGCCGCGCCTATTACGCCCTCCGACTCGGAAGACATCCTCGCGGGTCTCGACGAGACGACGCGTGCGGCGGCGGAGGCAGACCCCGAGTTCAAGGCTGCCCTTCTCCGGAAGCGTGAGCGCGAGCTGGAGCAGGCGAAGCTGATGTGTTCGCTCGAAAACAAGGAGGCATGCTTGATGTGCTCTGCTTGAGCGTTCTCTTGGTCCTGGTCTGTCCACATTGCATACTTGTTTTCCGATTATACTCTGTCTCTGTATCCCGTCTTCCATCCGTCTCGTATCTTCTCATCTCATCGTACTGCCTAGCATGTTTCTTTCAATGTGTCGTCTCATGTTCTATAATACCCTGTAATATCTCCAATCATATGTCATTGCATTGAGAACTCGGTGATCTATGAGGGACAGTGCAAGCACCATGGAGGTTAAAAATGAAATAGTCAATGTGGAATCACCGACATCGGCGTCTCGACGAGTAAGTTAGGCGACTGAAATTTGGTCGGCGCTTAATGCATTGACCATGACGCGGACGAGCTTCTCGCTTATCGACCTGGATGCTCTTGGACGGCGAAGGCGCATACATTAATGTAAGTACAGTACCTGGTGTCTAAAGATCCTTACTGCTCTCATCTCCACCCTAAAGACCACGTTTGATTGCAGAGATAAATGACCTCCCCGTCACATGGCTTGCCGGCAGTGGCTCCCTATCAGAATGACAGCCTGATGCGCCCAGAAAATCGCTCTTCAAGTCGAGAATGGTAGGTCAGGCTGGTCAGGAGCGGATGATTTTTCCCGAATACCGTGAGGTCTGGAGCAAAGCTAAGGGGGGTAGGTAATGAGGTCCGCGGAAAGCGTAGTAGCGATGTCAACACTGCCGACAGGAACACTCAACATTGCTATGTCAGTGCGTCAAAACTCGCAGCGGGCCGAGTCGAAGAGGTCGATATTCCAAACGCGCACAGGTGGATCAAGATGGATCAAGAACACAATTTCTCGGAGCTCCAGCTATCCCCAGAAGCATCAGGTGTGGACCTTCATGTTTTTCCGTACGCATGACGCAGACTTCCGTCCATGTTATGTTCTCTTCCCAAGTGAGCTCACGGCTCTATTATGAGACTGCCACCGGTCACCCGGCTATTGTGCTGGCTTCTATCCTCCTTCTATACTCAGCGCGATAGGTCCCATGGTCATTGATCCCCGCACGACCTGGGAATCAACTTGCAACTAAAGACACAGAGCCTTCAACCTTGTCGCGGTCGACGGCTCAAAGACATTGCGACCGCGCAACCCCGCAGTCCTCCTCCAACGACTGGACAAACCAGACGGAAACAAACATAACTTAGTGGCAACCTATTTTGGAATAGTTGTTGCGCAGAACCAAGTATGTAGTTGATCCAGCTGCAGGTTAAAAGGGTGATAGGTGGACCTCATCACCAGTCCCATCGCACTCCAGGTTAACAGCTCAACCCGACAACCCTTCTACCACTCCACTCAGTCTCGACATGCCAGGCATCGCTCACCCGCCCTTTCCTGACGACGTCCCGACCGTCCCGCTCATCGTCGTTGATTATGCTCTGATCAAGGCTGGCGACCAGCAAGAGATCGACCGGCTCTGGAAGGCCGCCACAGAGCTCGGCTTCTGGTAGTAAGTCACGGACTTTCACGGTCATTGAGCTCGGCATACAGACTGATCAACTGACAGCCTGAAGAACCACGGCGCCGACGACCTTGCGGAGCAGATGTTCCAGATGGGTGAGGAGACCATGGATCTCCCTCTCGATGAGAAGATGAAGTATGAACAAGGTGATGGCGGCATGTCTTTCGGGTAGGCTCCCCTTCATCCGACAAAGTCGCTCTCTCACTCCAAAATACGACAGCTACAAGTACGCTGGCGCCAATGCCGTCGACGAGACTGGCGCTCAGGATGTCGTCGAATTCATCAACGTCTCGAAGGACGACGCGCTCGCCTGGCCCAAGCAGGCGCACCGCGCTTACCCGTCCACGGTCAACGCCCGCATGGAGTCCACCATCGCGCCCTTCGTGAATAAGTCTCTCGAGATCAACAACACCATCCTCTCCGTTCTGGGCGACAGGCTCGGTCTTCCGAGGGGCGCGCTGGGCGAAAAGCATCTCCTGGAGGAGTACTCCGGCAGCGAGACGCGGGTGATCAAGACCCCGCCTCGTCCAGACATTCCTGCAGACAAGGCGACGCTCGGCGCACATACCGACTTTGGGTCTCTGGTACGATTTTCCATGACCCATGTGATCGTCGTATCGCTGACATTGCATATCAGTCCTTCTTGCACAACCGCCTCGGTGGACTTCAGGTCCTTCCTCCGGGCGCAGACGGCTGGAAATACGTGAAGGTCGGTATCGCCTTACGCCTACATAGTTGCCCGATTGTATCTCACCTTTTCCAGCCCTATCCTGGCCACGCCATCTGCAACATCGGTGACGCTCTGGCTATCTTCAGCGGCGGCGTCCTTCGTTCTAATCTTCATCGCGTCGTGTGCGTCCGCTTCCCCTTTCTCTTTCTCTGCCCTCACTTACCCTCACTTACCATCCAACAGCACGCCTCCCAAGGCGCAGAACGCTTTCACGCGCTGGTCTCTCGTTTTCTTCACGCGCCCGAACAACAGCGCCGTGCTCGAGCCACTCGCCGAGCAGAGCGAGATGATCCGCGATGCCGCGGCGAAGGCCCAGGGGAAATACAACACAGGAACGACAGCGAAGGACTGGTTCGCTAGGCGTATCAAGAACCAGAGGGTCAACAACCGTACGGTGGGTGATGGCTACGTTTTGCATCGTCTCGACCTTGCTTAAGTTTTCATTTGCACAGGGCCCTGAGACCTGGCGCGCTAGCAGGGGCACGGAACACCAGGAGATCTATTAAGCGCAGAATAATTTTATGACCCGTCATGTCGTTAACGACGCTTCAACCGTGTGTTGTTGTATGATACAGCGATGCAGTATGGTGATATCCAATAAATGTATACTTGGTCCTTCATCTTGTCTTAGGTCTACTTGACCTGATCATACTGGTGATGTCAACGTTAAGCAACCTCTGACTTTGCACTGCCGTGCCGTCTAGTCTTTGGATGTTGGCCTCAGGTCCCACTTTCCTGTCCATGGTCACTAGACACGACAACGCCACGGTTAAATATCTTACAAGGTACGCTAGTCACTACGTATCATACAATCGCATGCAAGTCCAAATGTCCGAATTGCCACGCTAAAACTTCATGCAAAGGAATCAGATCCATCTGTCTCGTCTATCTGGGTTAGACCGGTCCAGATCTATTTTCTCAAATTTCGGACTCTGCGTGAACAGGTGGTCCACGTTTCCATCGACAGCCGTGTCTGCGTCGTCCATCTCCGCCCATTTCTGCTTGGTCTCGATGCTGCCCGAGGAGTCCGTGGATCCCGTGCGCCGCGAGCCTAAGCCCTGCACATATGTCGACGACGGGCTCACATTGACTCCTGATCCCTGCGACTCGACGCTCTTGCCTAGACCCACGCGAACAATGATGAGCGTAGGAGCGATACCCTACGGAGAAGCCAGATTGTAATGTTAGTCAATTAGAGGTTACAGTCGGACGATTACTTGCCATTAGCTGCTGCATGGCATATCCGGGAATGCTCTGAAATATGAGATATTTGTATCAGTGACGACCATAAATTCCCTCTGCGTGACAACGTACGTGGTAGTTCGGTGTCAGGAAATAAGTAATGAGCCAGATCACGATCGAGGTGGACCAGATAGCTCCAGACTCGACGCTGTTTAATCGGTCAGCTCACGTCCATATGAACAAGAGGGAGAGCATCCTTACATCATAGTAATGGCAGAACGATACCTCTTTCCAGCGCTCACGCCCAATGTTCCCTCCAGCTTTTTAGCCATCCACCAGATGCGTCCGACTGATAGATTACCATATCAAGTGAGCTCCAGGGCTACGTATACCGAAAATACAACATACCGATGAGCCCCGTGGCTATGAGATTTGTCGCCAGGGAAAGCGGCATAGTCGCAACGGACAGATTGCCGTTGAGATCGCTGATCTCCAGCCATCTCGGCGGCGGAACCTTCACGTCTGCCGGGATAGTGCGTCTTAGGTAGTATAGAGTGATATCGCAATACGCTTGGGCGAATGTAAGGCCTACGGACTGCAAGTCAGAACTGATCTGGTGTTGACAGCAGATTCGACGCACCAGTGTTGGCTAGCAAGATGATTGCGGGGGCAATGACAATCCAAGTCCTTCCTTTCCAGAGGATGTAACAACGGAATATCTGGTAAATAATTAGATCGCTGTAGTACTCGGCGATTAAGGGTCCAACGGCTTACCAGCAACGAGTCTGCAACCAACCTATGGGTCAAATATCAGCAGTGCTCGAAAACAAGGAAGGTTCTAATACGACGCACTGGTTGATCGCAAACACAAAATCCAAGAGAACGTTGAAGAAATTCTGAATGATTGCCTGGTTCACGCGATCGACCTCTCCTGGGTTGCACGAGACACAGAGGCTGCCGACACATTGCGAGCCAGCAACGAAGTCCGGCGTTAGGAGAATTTGCACGAAGTTCAGGATCAGGAGCGTCGCGCACAGCGCGAACATGGCGATGGACGTCCCGAGGTAGTACGTGTTATTCGTTTTGTTGTCCCTAAGAACATATATTGATCCAGCAAATAGTGCCACGTAGAAGCCTTTGCACCAGTTCAGACGTCAGAGCGAGAGCCGCAGCATTTGGTTCTCACCGAAAAGCAGGGTCTGGGTCTATATGAGATCATGGTTAGTCCGAAACTCCACTTAGAGAAGACGTTTGTCGCTTTCTTACCCATAGACCTGCTATTTGACCCTATATTGCGCAAGCGCTGCTTTCAGTCACTGAATATATGAACAGTTGGCAGGACGCACCATATAAAAGTCCTCGCCGCACATCTTGAAATGTTTACAAAGAAAAAGGAATAAGGATATAGTAAGAAAAAAAATTGACGGCAAGCCTGCTTGCAGTGGAGGGGGATCCAAGGATCATTCATCCCCGCACAGCTGCACCTTTATGTGTAGAGCCACATCGGATCCGTTCTAGGTCCCACCGATGGCCGATGACACAACGATGGGCGAGATAAATGGCGATGATTAAATAACGCTGATCTGTATCAAGGGTCTGCTTAGCGCTACATTCTCGGGTTTAGACGAGCTGATGTGTGGTCGCGACGCCGTCCGTAGTACGGTTGGGATGCGCAGCCTGATATCCCACCCGTTCTAACATAATAAATACGACATCTCCCTGTGCTGACGACATGGAGTTGATTGTAGACGTGGTGACGGTTAGCAGCCCCGAAAAGAGCTCCATGCAGAAAATGCCACAACTGTGGAGATACAATTCAGAAAGAGGAGTTGCGTACTGACTGAATGAATAAGAGGCACAACTTTGAACATAGCATCGCTTCCAGCTCTGATCGACCGGTCATTGATCGTGCGAGAGCATCATACATCAACGTCAACCCTGGCAGCTGTGCTCCGGTTTCCAGGAGTCCTTATCGTCGAGGTCCAGCCAGAACTCAGCGTAAGAGACCAATGGTGCCCGGGCGAGTGGTATATTTGTCGTCCGAACACTGTCCCGACTTGGAGGCGACTCAGAGCCGGCAGAACAAGGGCAATGTCATAACTTTTCCTGCCAGAGTCCAAATGGTCAGTTCCCTCGTTAGAAAAGTTCCGCAACTTACAGTACTCGTCTATACTTCTGAAGAATCTCCAAGTTCCAGCAAAAGGCTGCCATTGCCTTGCCTGAAGTCTGCAGCAGTCTTCAGAGTTGCAACGGGCGGCCAGCGTTCAACAAGAACATTGTAGACGCCCGTCGGCGACGGAGCCACCCGGACCAGCCCGGACCGCCCGGAAAACATTCGCACAAGGTAAGGAATTGGCAGCCTCAAACACACCTCTTTATATAGCTGGACTGGTGCATAATATCTCAAAGCTGGCATTCCATTTCTGTAAGTCGAAATAATGGAGATCTGAGATGGTTAGTATGTGTATCAAACTCAATCCACGGATGCATGGTATCCCATCGAAGGAGGATGTACCTGTGGGCTGTTCAGAGAACTGACCGCAAGCTGGTACAGAAGATACCGAAGTGCGATGACAGAGGACCCCCGAAATTACACTGACCATGCCTGAGGCCGTGAAGGACAGATATGGGCCAAATTTTGGCGGATGCATGGGTCAGAACGGACGGATTTGGGGGTCGGTGAGCACGGACGCCAGGGTCGAAGTACGGACATCCGGGGGGGTGGTCCGGCCAGGCCTGGTCCAGGACGGACATCATACCCTGTGGGTCGCCCAAATGGGGCATGCACCTGTCCGGATCATAGGATCTGGTGCTTTTTCTCGGCGTCCTTCCGTGGTGGCAGCGGCGGCTCGACGGTCTTCATGTTCGACTCTAGGCTCGTTCCCAGCCGGTTCCACGTGATCTCATAAATGAGGTGACACTTCTGTGGAACCGGCTGGGCCCATCCGTCGCCGTTTTGGCGGACGCGTCGTTTCCCCGCCAAATCCAAAGCTCGTCTTCGCGAAAAACGGGCCTCAACTTCATTAAAAAGGTCTCTAAAGTTAGTAAATGAAAGATGGATTTTGAAGAATTCTGAGTTGATTTGTATATACATGTTTTTCTCGAAAAAAGTCAGATTTTGTTAACTTCGACAAGGTGCAAGATCACTGCCTCGAAGTGCTGCATGTATAGGCAGTTTCAACCACATTGGCAGCCCACCGGTGAGATCAATTGGTGTGTCTAAATTTGATTGTCATGGGTGACATGTCTGGTGAGAATTGGGAGGCTGTTCGGGTCGTAGCTAGTCGATCTCAATGTAATACAAGGAGGCAGAGCCGCAGTGCAGACGCGAAGTCGAAGAATTTCGATTTTCTTCGAAAAAAGATTATATATCCAAATCGACTTGGATTGCGTCAAAACTCACTTTTCATTTACTGAGTTGAGGAACTTTTTCTCGATGTTGAACGTCGATTTCGACGAAGTCGAGCTTTGGATTTGGCGGGGAAACGACGCGTCCGCCAAAACGGCGACGCTGTGGCCCAGTCCGCTCGTAAACTCGCGTCTCCTAAATTACCTCACATAAGCGAGTTTACGTGCTGGACTGGGTACGAGTCTAAGCAAACCCCTGCAAACCCTAGCGCTTCCGGCCTTGAAGTTGGCGATACTTATTGACTTGAGCAAGCTTCAATTGCCGTAGCCTCCTTTCATCCTGGCCGACATGTCACGTTCCAACCACAAACCGAGTGAGTCCTTCCGATATGTGCGCTGGGGTGGATCCGAGCGCCTGAGCATTGAGTACATAGAGCAGTGTGCGGCATTCCTCGGGCTGCTCAGAGAAGACCACGCCCGCTTCGGAGCAGCTTCATCTCACCTGCAAACATTGACAACTTGGTGCCGCTTTCTTCGGAGCTGCAATATGCTTATCGCAGAGGG
Source organism: Hericium rajendrae (assembly GCA_033439255.1). Taxonomy (NCBI): domain Eukaryota; kingdom Fungi; phylum Basidiomycota; class Agaricomycetes; order Russulales; family Hericiaceae; genus Hericium; species Hericium rajendrae. The sequence continues at coordinate 43,326 of CM065880.1, forward strand.
AATTTTTGGAGGCCTGGTCCATATCACGGACAAGATTGGGTCTACAGCGGAGGCCTGGGTCAGAACGGACGGAGGGTTCAAAATCATGCCGGACATATCTGGGCAAAATCGGGTTTTGCGGGATCAGGCCTATATAGGCTATTTTCGGGGGTCCTGATGACAGATGGAAAACCGGCACAAAGTTCAAGGTGGAGGAGGTCAACTTACTTATGCCTTCACAACGATGGCGAGCGCTATGGTGCGGGCTCTCTAGACACCGCTACTTTTGTGCAGCCCGAAATGCAGGCGCCGGTTTTCGTCCGTTTTCTTATCGCTCTTGTGGAAACGCGCGTATTGATGAAAGGAAGAGGTCCACAAGAGCGATTAGCCCAAAAGTTAAAACTGACGGAGATAAAAAATTGGGGGGTCACGGAATTGGCCACACCACGTAAGCATTGCCATATATGGCAGTAAATATCCATATATGGTAGTATATGTAAGCGATAGCCGCCCGAATGTGTCGAGATATGGGTGGTATTCCTCGGGCTTACTGGCCCAAACTATTCAAATGGAGTCACTTCAGGACAAGTAGCTTGGTCTTTCGGTGAATGGGAGATGTTCTGAAATTTTACATCACCGTCTACATGCCAAAACTGGGCCAAACCACACCATTAAAGCCTTCTTTCTCTTGAAATATTGCTGAGCCAACCTCACTCACCTCTCCCGCTCTCAAACCACCGAGCTTCACCGTGTTCGTCAAAATCTAGGCGCCGAGGTTCTTTGCCCGGCCGATTTGGCCACTGCACAAAATAAGCGGTGTCTAGAGAGCCCGCACCATAGGAGGACTCGGAGGTACAAGAAGCCAAACAAGCGCCCACGACAACTTAACGATCACGTGCCTCGTCGCGTCCATTGTGTGGCGGAGTTTCCGCTTTTCCGCTTGGACCTCTTTTGCTTTTGTACTTCGCAGCTCCAGCATGTTCAAGTGAGCTCGGTACACCGCCTACAATTCTCCGTTCACCACATATCTATGATCCTCAAGAGAGCCTTATAATGATGCCTCCTGGAACGCCATTTCACGGTTTCATCCATCCTTTCCCCATTCGGGTCGACGAATTCGACAGCCCCGCATCGCTTTCAGGAAACCCCGCTCTCCACCTGCTGTCTCATACGCACACGGATCATTTAGTAGGGCTATCGGCCAAGTCATTTTCGTCAACCATCATATGCTCTCAAGATGCGAAGGAAATGCTCCTGAGACACGAGGTCTACACCGAGAGGGCACTTCAGGAGATGAAACTTCGCGAGGCCAAAGTCGGCCGGACGTTCGGGCACCTCAAGGTCAGCCCCGTTGTGATCGACGGAAAGTGGTATTATGACGGTAGTAGGGATCTCCTGGTTCGTACTTTTTCCAGAGATTTCCGATTTCTGATGACGAGAGGTGAAAACAGAGAGCGTTGCCTACGAACACACCAACCACCATTGAGCTCTCGGATTCCGAGTCTGCAACCATCACGCTCATTGATGCCAATCATTGTCCCGGCGCGGTCATGTAGGTGCATTGCCTCAAGTTGGATGGTCTGGGTCGCTCACGCAGGCGCCTCAGGTTTCTTGTCGAAAGTGCGAAAGGGGCCGTCCTGCATACAGGCGACTTCAGAGCAGAGACTCGTTTTCTCGAGAACATCTCGCAGGACAACGCTCTTCAGCCCTATATCAGCTACCAAGGCCCTACGGGCGACTTCATGCCGCCTCTCAGGACGCTTGATGCAATCTATCTCGACACCGCCTGCCAGTTTTCCGAGTCCCCTGTACCTTCGAAGGTGAGTATATGCTATGTCATTAACCCCGCCTTGTCTCACGCGGAGGCATCTCGGCAGAAAGAGGCCGTCGATGGTCTCATCGAACTTATGAAGCTCGTGCCATCTACGTCCATTTTCTTCATCAATGCCTGGACATGGGGATACGAAGAGATCCTGAAGGCGGTGGGCAGAGCCTTCGGCACAAAGATCCACGTCGACAGCTACAAACACGGGATCTACACCCATCTGTCAGACCGCGTCATGCCCTTAATTCTAACAGAAGACGCCAGCTCGACGCGCTTCCATGCTTGCGAACGGTTTGACCGCTGCTCTCAAGCGGCCGAGCCCGCGAACAACGACCGTCATGTCGTGTATGTCAACCCAGTGACGATGTCCACCGACAAGTGGACCGTCTACTTCAGCGAAACCAAGGCCGCCCTTCGCGCCGGCAAGCGTCTCGACTGCCTCGTAAGTCACCCCTCCCTCACCTCCGTCCCGCCGCCCGACAACTAACATCATCCACAGCTCGTCCCGCTCTCCCGCCACTCGCCCCTCCCAGAGCTGCGCGCCTTCGTCTCGCTGTTCCGCCCGAAGCGCATCGTGCCCAACACGCTCGACCCGCAGCTGCACGGCCTCGACTGGAAGTGCATGGCGCGCATGTACGCCGGCTGTCTCGCGCCTGACGGCGCGATGCCCGGTGTCTCCACCGACGCGCGCGCGCTGGAGCTCGACGAGGCGCAGCTCGGCGACGCGGCGCTCAAGAATATGCAGGGCCCCGAGCACGCGCTGGAGCTCGCAATGCGATGGGCGGAAAGCGGGGCGCCGCGGAAGAAGCTTGAGGTCATGGAGCGGTATCTGACGGGCGGGGAGAGGGCGGCCGTGCGGCGGTGTCTCGGGCTGGAGCAGGAGTGGGACTTGTCCAGCGGGGAGGAGGAAGGGGCGAAGGCGGGCCCGGCGCAGACGAAGGCCCCGCCGCCGCCTGAGAAGCGCCCATTTACGACGTGGGACAAGGCGCAGCTCGCACAGCGCATCAACGTGTGCAAGCGGCAGAAGCTGTGGAAGCCCGAGTCGAGCGATGAGGAGACGGACGACGATGAGGAGGGTAGGGCGCGCATGGCGCATTTTCTGTTTGCGCCGCTCGCGGGCATCGAGGAGCCTTATCCTGGTGGGCCGGGTTTTTCGTACGAGACGCAAGACGAGCAACAGGAAGAAGTCGTCATGCTAGAGACGGACACCGTGAAGACGCCTGCTGGTGATTCGTTGCCGACGCCGGGTACTTCGCCGCTGTCGTTGCGCAGGGACAAGGGCAAAGGAAAAGCTGTCGAGGATGTATGCGTGGAGAACGACCAACCTCCACAGGTTCCTACTCCACCGCCGACCGCTCCCAGGCCGCTGCTCATCAGCCCCGTTGCTTCTCGCACTCCCAAGCGTAAGGCATCTGGGGCAGATGTCCACGACGACACGGACCATACCTCGTGCCGACGTCACTCGCAAGAAGATGCGCTCGCCGAGAAGAAGAACGTGCCCGACGAGAACTCACAACCGTCCCAAGAAGCGACCACGCCTGCGTCCAACCCGCCCCACCGAGCAAAGCGCAGCCGAATCCAGGACTGGATCAGCAGTGCTGCCAGCATCACAGACACCGACTTCATCCCGGCCAGCCCGACGTCAAGCCAGCCGCCCAGCGACGCTGAACGCTCGGTCAAGCAGATCGACGAGAACGTGCCGCAGACGCAGCTGCGTCTCTCGCCTGCTTCCCAACGGCACTCCGGGCGGAAAAGCGCCGGGCGGAACGCTCCATTCATGCCCAACGCACCCGTGCAAGGCGCGAGCACGATGCTCATTCCCTCCCTCGAACCGCCCGCGTTCGCTCCCAGCGCCTCGGCAGAGACCGCGAAGGCGACGAATGACAAGGAGTGGCGCCGCGCAGTGCGCGCAAAGTCGCGGATCCTCGCGGAGAGGCTGAAGAAGGCGTGCCCCGGCGCGCCGACCGACGTCTTCGCGCGCGCGCAGGCCGACACGCACCGCGCGCTCGCGAGGTCGAAGCGGCCGCTTGCGGCGGCGTCGTCGTTCGAGTCGGTCGGGAACAGCGTGGACGAGAGCGAGATGGATTGGGAGCGGAGTCGGCGGCTGGCGGCGCAGATTCGGGAGGACAGTGCGCAGGGGAGGGCGTTGAGGGTGCCGAGGCTGGAGTGTGTGGAGAACTTGTGAGACGTGGTGGGTAAGTTATGTATACTTATTGGTGTTGTCGAGGGGGTTCGTTGTGGTGGTTGGGCGGTTAGCGTGGCGATAGTATCCCTGGTCCTGTATAATACATGGATAGTACGGAATGGTCAGTTGAGGATTACAATTCGTCTGTCAGCCTAGTAAGTGTCAGAGCGAAGCACGTTCTATTTCATTTCCATGCCGCTGTCATGTCTGCTACTGAATTTCTTGGCTTTTTCGCTCCAGCTCAGATGTTTACAATCTAGTATTTCGATGAGTACAACAAGGAGGCACAAAAGAAAGGGCTTACTTCACAGCGGAGGGCTTGTCATCGGCGTTCTCCCACTTTTCAAATTCCTTCATGAACTTTTCCCATCGCCCGTCATGCCACTGCGTTAGCTCCTTCCACTCCCGACTGTCCGCGCTCCACAGCCGCTTCACCCAAACCAGCCATCCCGCAAGCGACACGTCCGCATAGCTCAGCTGTTCACCCATAACGAATGGCGTCCCGTCTCCATTTACCTTCATGCACTCATTCAGGTACTCAAGACCCGCCTTGAGGCCCGCCCACAGGTCCGCCTGCCTTTCAACCGGCGCGAGGTCCTCCAGCTTCTTCCTAAACATGGCCTCGCGCGTGCGACGGAAGTAATCCTGCGCGCGGGGGGAGAGCTCGGCATGCACACGCTCAAGCATGAGCGGGAGCATCGGGCGCATCACGCGCTGCGCGATAACATCCTGCAAGAGCGCCGTGAGCGCGCGCGAGCCGCGTGGGAAGAGCGGCGCGCTGGCCGGGTACGCGCGCTCGAGGTAGAGCGCGATCGCGAGCGAGTCCGCGACGTAGGTCTCCGTGTTCGGGTCGTAGATGATGGGGACGCTGTAGTACGGCCGGCCGTCCTTCGCGCGCTGCGTGGGCGGCGTGCACGTGCGCGCGCAGAGCGCGGCGATGTCGGGGAACTCGACCCATTCGGTTTTGTAGGGGATGTGTTTGTAGTTCAGGGTGTATCTGTTTGGGCGGGTCGGTGGTGGTAGGTCTGGGCTTGGGATGTGTGATCTGTGGGGCGAGAGGTGCGCTTACCTTGTTTTCCATACGTTTGGCGAGAAACACGAGTTGTTCATACCGTGCAGGTCGTACAGGATTAGAGGCTTGTTCGCCATCGTGGACGGTCTGGACAGAGTGGGTGGACTAGACAGTGGAGTAGTTGGAGTGTCTGTCCCACATGTAGTCCGAGTCCGGGAGACGCTCGTGGCTCGCTTTGTTTCCTGGTTTCACGCGAGACTCAAGAACTTGGAAGGGAATTACCCCGCATTCTGTGGATTCCTGGACACCTATGGACCTACTTGTACACATGGTTCAAAAACCGGCGTTTGCCGACCACGCCGTTCATAGCGCTGCCCATAGCAAACTCACGACCGGAAGGCCGCGCTTTGCGCTGGAAAAACTCGAATATATTATTCGGATGAACATCTTCAAGTATCTTTTGGCTTGCACACTATGGGAAGGCTGCCCATACTTAGCAGGCTATCATTTATTTGAATTCCTCCGTGCGAACACCCAATCCTACATTCTGGTTTGAATCTCTCGGGTTCCGTGAAAGGCAGTCACGATATTTATCTCTCGTTCGCCATCCTCGACGCGATGCTCGACATTGATGTCAACGGCGGAGCGAACGTCAGCGCCTCCGAATCTGATGCCCATACTTCCATATTCTTCGATCGTCGCCAGAGGCTCCAAGCTCTCCTTTCATGATCTTCGCTATTAACATCACAAGCGCCATGGCGGGCACATGGACAAGAAGCAAAGCCATATAAACCTTGACAGGCGGAAGGGGGTTCCAGCGCCTGCCTGGAGCCCCCCGCCTATCTGCCTATCGTAACGAGCAGCTAGGGATCATGGCCGACACCAAATATCTCGCCCATACGGAGAAAACTCCGGAAAAGGACCAGCAGGACATCCAGGACACAGACGATGTCTTTGGTGGCATGAATGCGATCACGCAGGACGTATATGAGGAAGATTCTATTGACCCTGTGTACCAGGCCAAGGCTAGGATACTGAATGATGCACTGCAGGAAATTGGAATGGGCAAGTACCAGGTGCGCGTTGTGACCATCAGTGTTACAGGCTCATCTTACCTTTCACGACCTAGTGGTATCTATTCATTGTCGCGGGTTTTGGATGGCTCTCGTATGTTTCGCTCGTTGGAAGACTTCGCAGTACTGACTGGAATTCTGCAGAGATAACCTGTGGCCGGTGAGCGGTTTAACCCCGCTCGTTCAAAGCAGTGCCAGCTTCTGACAAAACGACAGATCGTGACAGGTCTTATCTTGTCGCCCGTCTTGAATGAGTTCAACTTTCAGGGACCCTTCCTCAAGCTCGGTCAAAATATAGGTCTGCTCGTAGGAGCCGCCTTCTGGGGCATCGCTTCTGATATCTGGGGCCGCAAGTACGTGGTTCTACTTCTCCCATTCATCTCCAGAACGCAAGATCCTGCCTATTTCCATGACTTCTAACATCTCTCAACGTCCGCTGAATCCACCTTCAGATGGTGCTTCAACCTGACGCTCGGCATCACGGGTGTGTTTGCCGTGGCAGCTGGCGGCTCTCCAAACTACATCGCATTGTGCTCGCTCGCTGCAGTTTGGAGCATCGGCGTCGGTGGAAACCTCCCTGTCGACTCTGCCGTCTTCTTGGGTATGTAAATTGGGCGTCACGTTGCATGTGCATGACACGACGTGTTTCTTTCAGAATTCGTCCCTGCGTCCCATCAGTATCTGCTCACGGTTCTGTCGGTATGGTGGGCCCTGGGCCAGCTCCTCGGAAGTCTTGTAAGCCGACCTATTGTCAATAATACTGCTGTCGCCGCTTATCGTCACGCAGGTCGCGTGGCCGCTCATTGCGAACTACTCCTGTCCAACGACGATCCCGCCCTCGCCTTGCCCCAAGTCCTCCAATCAAGGATGGCGCTACTTCCTCTACGCCATGGGCGGACTCATGCTCTTTCTCTTCGTGATCCGCTTCTTCGTCTTTCATCTGTACGAGAGCCCGAAGTACCTCATGGGCCGCGGGCGCGATGCTGAGGCGGTCGAAATCGTGCACAAGGTCGCGGAGTATAATGGGAAGCGCAGTGGGCTCACATTGGAAATGCTGCAGGAGGTGGATGAACGCTTCGCCGGTAAGGGCATCGTGGACGAGGAAAAGGCCCAGCAGGTGATGGATACATCTGCAAGGGGCGCGTTGGTGAGGACATTGAGGGAGTTCGGGTGGGATCACATAACGCCGCTGTTCAGGACCAAGAAGCTCGCATGGTCAACAAGCTTGCTCATTGTCCTATGGGGTGAGTATCACTTCGGAAGACCTGGTATCGAAAGCTGACCTTTCGGTGCAGCTCTCATCGGGCTTGCATTCCCCCTGTAAGTTATACAGCGTCAGTCGGCGGAACAGCAGACTGACCCAAGGCTTCCGCAGATACAACAGCTTCGTGACCTACTTGTGAGACTCCACGATACTTGATGGGGCGGACAGCTAACAAGGCATTCCAGCCTCCAGATCCGTGGAGCTGACTTCGGCGATGGATCGGTATATATCACCTACCGCAACGTACGTTACCCCGTCCTTCCCGGCGAAACGCGCACTAAGACCCGCCTGCAGCAAGTCATTCTCAGCGTCATTGGCGTGCCCGGTGCGCTCTTGGCCGGCTGGGCTGTAGAAATTCCCTACCTCGGCCGACGCGGATCGCTCGCGATCTCCACTAGTAGGCCCTAAACGTCTATCGGCTACCTCGTGTCTGACACATGCACAGTCGTCACTGGCGTCTTCCTCTTCGCATCCACGACGGCACGCACGTCCGATGCACTACTCGGGTGGAATTGTGGCTACAGCTTCACGAGCAACATCATGTACGGCATCCTCTATGCTCTCTCGCCCGAACTGTTCCCAACGCGAGACCGCGGGACGGGCAATGCGCTCGTCGCGAGCGCGAACCGCGTCTTCGGCATCATGGTGCGTCAGCCGGTCTCATTAGCTTTGTGCCACCGCTGATGCAGACGGCCTTGGGCTATAGGCGCCCATCATCGCGCTGTACGCGAGCTTGACATCCTCGGTGCCGATATACATCTCTGGCGCATTGTTTATTGTGTCCGGGTTCATCGCGTTGTTGCTTCCGTTCGAGCCGCGGGGCAAGGCGTCACTGTAGAGTGCCTTGGAGCGTCGAAGGATCGCGATGCCACATTTCTTGCTTCCCAGTCCCATACTCGTCGTCATTTGAGACTAAAAAAAGGTTCCTATCATTGTTTTGTGACATGGATGATGGTGGTAGCCGGTGTTTTTGTTTCGGTCGCCCGCATGGTGTGTCCTGAATCTGTCAGGATTTTGGAGCTTGGAATGACTTTATGGACGAACTTCCCTGGCACGGCTGCCATCATTGACAAAATCCACCTTGCAGTGAATCAAGGCGGTGCAGCTCGCGTCGGCAATGTGCGGCCCGGTACCGTGCTGGCGGCTTGGCCAACATTCTTTTTGGCTTTACCTTCTCTTCCAGTCATGCTAAGTCCGCATCCTTAGCCTCGTTTCCTCCATTCATGTACGACGCACAACGCCCGAAGCATGCTATACACCACTTTGACGCAGCGGTGGGTTTGTATGCCCGGTGAAAGCGGTGACTCCATGCGTAGCTGCTCGGGCGTCTGAGATATTGATTGAATTGCATCTGTCACTTTCAGGTCCAGGCTTCAAAACGAGGAGGACGCCCCTTGGGTCCCCTCTTTGACAGGAAGTCCTCTGCCTCGCAATTGAGAATGGACAGGGATGGAAACAGGAAACTGCTGCATTCATCCATTCCGAGCAGCTCCCATCATGACCTAATGCAACATGGCCGCTCTGCGCTTCGTGTAATGCTCCGAGCTGTCGTAAGTCTAAGCTCGTATAAAGCATCGCGAGGATTTGGTCATGGACGCTCTGCATAATATCCTGTCTGCTCTCGTTTTCCAATCCTTGGGCATACCTCCGTTTGGCATAGCCAGCCATACTTCGTCTATCTTGCCGTGTTCTTCACAGACGCGCCTTATTTTCTCCGCAATCTACCGGATATAGATTCACCATGGCCCCTGCAGCGCTGAGCCCTACTGCCCAGGCCATCTCACTCGGCCCTCAAGATATCAAGACGAAGGCCCAGCAGCAGATTTCCCGGCAGCGCTTTGTCGATACATGGGCGATCATCCGCGACGAGCTTCTCGATGCGTTCAAGGCGCAGGGCGTGCCGCCAGAGGCCGTAGAGTGGTACAAAAATGTAAGTTCTGATTAATGAAGGCGATCGCAGGCGTGATGGGTATCCCGTCTGCTCCACTCGGTCATAAACGCCTTCATTTCGTATCTACGCGCTCGACTTGCACGCATTGCTGGGTATCATCACGTCCATCCGGTCCTATTCCCATGCGCTCCAGAGCTTATCCATCATCCTTACTTTATTCCGAGCATGGATCCTCTTCGCTCTATCTCCCCGTCTTCCGTCTCTACCTCCGAGAGGAGCGCGATCTGACACATCTTCGTGACGACAGTCTCTTGACTACAACGTTCCAGGCGGGAAGCTCAATCGCGGCCTGAGTGTCGTCGATTCCGTGGAGATCTTCAAGGGCCGGCCGCTGACAGATGACGAGTACCTCAAGGCAGCAATCCTTGGCTGGGGCGTCGAGTTGGTGCGTTTGCAGCTTGGCGTGTTCCTGTGCTTCTTCCGCGCGCTCCGTGCTCATTTGGCGTGATTGACAGCTGCAGGCCTACTTTCTGGTCACGGATGACCTCATGGACGGCTCGATAACGCGCCGGGGCCAGCCTTGTTGGTATCGCCTTCCAAAGGTCGGGAATATCGCAGTGAACGATGCCGGGATGCTCAAGAGCTGCATCTTTGTGCTGGTCAAAAACCACTTCAAGAGCGAGCCATATTATGTGGACTTATTGGAGTTGTATCAGGATGTCAGTCTTGCTGATCTGTCGAAGTCTCTCAGTGCTGACGGCTTCCGCGCTAGATGGCGTACATTACGGAGACTGGACAGCTGGTGGACCTGATCACCGCACCAGAGGACAACGTCGATCTGTCAAAGTTCTCCCTCAACCAGTATGTCTGTGCTTGACAGGGCCGCACGTCCTCTGACTGACCTCCCCTGCCAAAAGCTACAAAACGATCGTCACCTTCAAGACCGCGTTCTACTCCTTCTACCTCCCCGTCGCCCTCGCCATGACGATGTGCCGCATCCCCGTCCGTGTAGAGCAAACCACGCCGTATAAGACCGCGCTCGACATCCTCATTCCGCTCGGCGAGTACTTCCAGATCCAGGACGACTTCCTAGACTTCGCGGGCACGCCGGAGCAGATCGGTAAGATCGGCACGGACATCGTCGATAACAAATGCTCATGGTGCGTCAACACCACCCTTGTGGTCGCCTCGCCCGCGCAGCGCGCGGTGCTCGACGCAAACTACGGGCGCAAGGACCCGGCGTGCGAGGCGCGGGTGAAGGCTGTGTTCGAGGAGGTCGGGCTGCGGGAGAAGTACGATGCGTATGAGCGGGAGGCGTACGAGCGGCTGAGCGCGATGATCGACGAGGTGCCGGAGGTGGAGAGTGTGGATGGGGGCGCGGTGTTGAGGAAGGAGGCGTTCCGGGTGTTCTTGGAGAAGGTTTACAAGAGGTCGAAGTGAATGCTTACGAGCGTTCGTGTCGATTCGGCCGTACCTTGTGGCACTGCATACACTGTATTGTTTATCTCCGAGAATACACTGTATTATTTATCTCCGATGGGCAAAGAACTGTATAGTATGCAATATACAGTGTTCGGTTGAGATGTAACCAGTTCTTGGGAGGCTGAAGGAAGGCGGGGTCGGCAAACGCCGGTTACTACTCTGATCAAGCACCAGTGGCTGCTCCGCTGCTCACCGTCAACCATCTGTCAATCTCGACTCGAACATCTTGCAGGGCTGCCATGACCGAAGTCCTGATGGTGTATCCTCTGAAAGAATGAAAAGTCGGATCAAGGTCGTGAACAGTCAGTTCGAGGTCGAGATGGGACTAGATAGAGATGAAATAAAATGATTTTGACAGCGAGGCGACTTACTTCGTCAATGGCCAGAAAACAAGCGAAGAGGAATTCTTGGCACCGCCAATTGCGCTGTCGGTGCTTGGCGTCCGGTAGAAGGCTGCCTGGAGTTGCAGCGTAGTCGCAAGTCAGTCGGAAGTAGCTTGATGGAAAGTCAAGCGGACGTTGAGTGCAAGTCGCGCGCACGTCGATGCGAAGTCGAGGACAAATCGTTGGCAACGCCACGACCGTCCGATGGCCGTCTTCGCATAGTCACGATCCAGTCGCGGTGAGTCGGCGCGAGTTGTAATCGAGTCGGTTTTCAGTCATATTCAAGTCGGCAAGTAGTCATTCTCAAGTCAATGGTCGGTCACACTCAAGTCAGCAGTCAGTCGCACTCAAGTCGAGCTGCTTCGATTCGAGTCGAATCGATGTATTGTTTGCTCGAGAGATTTTACTGCATGTCGGCCGCACATCTCGACAAGTCAAAGTACTCATTTTACCATACCATTGAATTAACTCGTTGCCTTCCCTGCAGGACTGCCACCTACCCGCCCAATGTCCCTCTTCGACGACTCGAACAACCATGCCTGCCCTCCGCCAAGCTGCTCCGGTTGTAGAGCACTGAAATTGCCTCGGGCTTGAACGCGCTGCACAAGCACGGCATCATCCACCGCAATGTGAAACTCGCGAACGTCCTGTTCGGCACTGACAGCCATGCGCGCGTCGCAAACTTTGGCCTCGTGCGGTGCTTCAAGCCACACGGGGTGGCAGGGACCGTGCTCGCCTTGTACATTGACGGGCGGTGCGTTCTCATGCCCGTGCGCTGCCCGATGATGGCGGAGGTGAAGGATGCTGAGATGCTGCGTGAGCTGCGATATTTGTATACGGTCGACCGCAGCTGAAGACCTTTCAACTTACCCGATAAGTAATGATTAGCACTTCTGTATACCTACCCACCAGCCGTTAGCTCTTATGTTCTCAATCCGAAATGAACATACATATACCAAAACACCACCTTCTTCCACAGCTTCTAAGCCTCTGATACTTCTCCAGATCGCGTGCACATGCGCCCGCCCTGCCCTGATGCACCATTGGACTCGCGCCGACTTTCTGATCGACTCACTTCTTGCCTTTCTTCTTGCCCGGTGAGCAGCAATGCGCGAGATCGCACCTGTGTGTGCATTGTGCCATGCGCGGGGGTGCGTGATGCGGTACGCGTGGCCCATCTGACATGTGCGACGAGAGGAAGCTGAGCAGGCACGTCTATGGGTGTGGCACAACTGCCTGTGCCTCCTAGGATACCGCAGCTTGACCACATGCACACAGCAATTAATACAAGCAGCAGGAGAAAATGGAGATAGAGGCAAATTGGACTTACATAGGATGCGCAGTAGTGGTGGAGCAGCCCTGCAAGGTTGACCTTCAGCTGGGCTGCCTATGGCTGGGTGTTCTGCTCGCGAAAAGAGAAAAGGCAATAGAAGGCACTAAAGAAGGCAAAGGAAAAGAGAAGACGGAGAGCGGAATGATTCGAGTAGTAGAGGAAAAGACGAACCAAGAGCGCTGATGCAGTGCTGACAACGCTATGCAGTGCATTATGTAAACACAGTTTCCTAATTCGCCTCGAGATGCCTCCAGCCCTGCATACTTACCTTCATGCAGACAAAGGAGGAGGAGCATTGACTTCTCCTGAACATTGTAATCTAACACACTATTTGCTTGCCAGTAAAAATGAGATGCTGCAAATTTGGAGAAAGGCTCTTCTTGTCCTGAAATTTAATCTTGATCATGTCTGGTAACTCAACCTTCCTTAATGCTGTCAATAGTGTTGAACAACTTCATCTCTCTGGACATTGTTGATAGTGTTGGATGACTCCACTTTTCTTCACGTCATTGATGGTATCAATAGTGTCAGACGACTCCACTTCTCTTCACGTTGTCAATGGTATCGATAGTGTCGGACGACTCCATCTCTCTTCACATTGTCAATGGTGTCGGATGACTCCAGCTCTTCTTCACGTTGTTGATGGTGTTGACAGTGTCGGACGACTCCATCTCTCTTCACGTTGTCGATGGTGTCGATAGTGTCGGATGACTCCACTTCTCTTCACGTTGTCGATGGTGTTGATAGTGTCAGACGATGATGCGCCCTTTAGCGCGCCTTGCAACGGCATTGCCCACTCCCCGCCTCCTTGCCCGTCCCGCTTCACTTCACCTCCGCCGCACCAAGTCTGCCCACCGCGATGTTGCTCCCTGCACAGGACAAGTGCCCCCACGGGTTTGGGACCGACCGGTTCGGACTAAAGCCGGTGTCCCGTGGTCCGATGCACCGAACGGGCAGGAGATCAACCGGCCGGACGAGTCAGCGGCACAGGAACAGAAGCGCGCCCAGAGAACCAGCCGGCTCAATCAACGCGCCCTCGAACGCCCACACGCCCCCGGATCACGAGCGGCGCCCGCGACAGTGCGTTACTGACGTCATCCCAGCCATTCCAGCTCGACGTGCCCGCCGTTCCCGACGCACGCCCCGGGCGACGTTGTAAGGCGGCACCTTTGATTCGTTCGTACCACGCGCACGCCCTCTGCCCTGCACGGGCCGAGCCGCAACGACTCCACTCGCCAAGGGACCCGGAGCAGGCAGGATCAGGAAGGAATTGGAGATTGGGTCGGTCAGCGGGAGGTTGTCGTAGGAAGTCACGCCGGGCCGCCAGAGGCGGCCTTGCCCATTTGTACCGTAGCTACTGACTTAGAGAATCAGAACGGAATCTGCCTTTTTCCCCTCAGTGGTCAGATCTCACAAAGCCCGCCGTTTGACGTTCTCACCCCAGTCTCTAAGCACGTCTCAGACGTAGCTCTTCTCACTTTCTCGTGTCGCTCATCATATTCGTCGTACTCGTCGCCGCGCCGTTATCTACAAGCCGTATCACCTAAGACCCGTGAGTCTTGTCGTACCGTCATCGTCCCTAGCAGAGCCGTGTCGGAAGTCGCCCGCGCGCAGCAAGCTCGCCCTCCGCGGCCTTGCTCCCCTACCCGTAGTACGATCACCCGTCAGCTACACGTCTCGGCGCTCCCCTCTTGAGATACTTGGTCCCCTCGCACCCCCCGGTACACTGTTGGTTTTGGTTTTGGCTGCCGCCTCCATTCCCAGGGTACACACATCATTTTGGAGCCCACCACGAGGGTTCCATACTCAAAATAGAGCCGCGTCGTACTAGGAGTAGCGCACGGTCGAATCCAGATCGTACCCTCGAACAAGAAGTCCGTGTTGCGACTCAGGACCCTCAGCAAGTTTCCCCCGACCTACCGTCACCTTTCCCACCGGTTCCAACTCCCACTAGTCCCCTTACTCCCATCGACGAAGAGTTCGAAATTCCCGAGCTCGAGCGTTCCTTCATCGTTCCTACTCCACCCGTATCGCCAACCCCGGCGCCGCGACCCCTTGCCGGCCCCTCTGCTACCGCGGGTCCTAGGACAACGCCGCACCAGGCGACTTTGCCTGCTACCCCCCGTCCCCCTTCTCCTACTCAACAACACAGCCCACTAGCCCCAGCACGTTTCCCCTTCCCCAGGCCACCAAGTATCCAACCAGTCATGCTGCCCCCCTCCATGCCTATGCACGGCGAGAGCGGTGCTCCCAAGTTCGACACCAACTCCCCCCGCGAGCTGGGCCGTTACTTCCTCGATCTCGAATTTTGTTTTCAGCGTTCCTCCGTGGCAGATGACGCGGAGAAAAAGAGTCATGCAGTCCGTCTCCTCTCAGACGTTGACGCACAAGAGCTGTGGCGGTCCGAGGCCAAGTATGCCGCCGGCACTTGGGACGAATTCAAGAAAGCTATCCACGAACTCTACCCGGGCTCGGCTAAGGAGAATACCTTTTCGCGTCAAGATTTGGAGTCACTCGTCCACCGAACTGCCGAGTCCACCCTCAGTTCCGTCGGCGAACTTGGTGCGTTCTCGCGCGAGTTCACGGTCATCACGCGCTACCTGAAAGGCAAGAACTGCATCTCCGATATTGAGGAACAACGCTGGTTTTTGGCGGCGCTCCCCGAACGTCTTCGCCTGCGGGTAGAGGACCGCCTTGCTCTTACCAAGCCTGATCACCATCCCGACGATCCGCACCCGATCAACGACGTCTATAGGGCCGCAGAGTGGTGCATGTATGGCACTGCCATCACCCCCGACCCGTACCTGCGTGGACCGTCGTCAACTCAAGCCACCGCGTCGTCATCAACCGCCGATGCAGGCTCAGGAACGACTATCCAGATTAAGAGTGAGCAGTTAGCGTCACTGGCCGATATCCTCTTGAGGAGCGCGCAGCAGCCCTCGCGTCAACCGATGGTCTCCGGAGGTAATCAAGGCACGCCAATGCGCGGGCGAATGGGGTCGGATCAGTGCAACTTCTGTGGGAACGTGGGGCATTTCGTGCGCAAATGCATGACAGCCCAGGAATACATGGCCGCCGGCAAGTGCAAGAAGGACGTCCAAGGCAAGATGGTCTTACCCTCTGGGGCTTGGCTCCCGCAAGGACCCCCAGGCGCGACTATGGCCGAACGGATCGACGAATACCACCGTATGAACCCCAATCAGCGAGCCACGGGTCAGCTTATGATGGGTGTAGCCGGTACCCACCAGGCAAGTTCGCCGCGGGCGGGGCTCCCTCCCTACGGCTATCGCGTCGCGCTGGCATACGCTCAGACCACCGTGTCCCCCTATACCCAGGTCCAGGCAGGGTTGTACCAGCTCACCACAGACGCACGGATTGAGAGCCTGGAGGGCGAGCTACGGCGGTTATACCAGTTGAAGGACGCCTCGGTTGTGCCCCCACCCAATGCCGCGGCCAGCCGTGATAGAGCTAACCGGGCGTTGGAACGAGCTCGCAGGATGGAAGAGCCTGCCCGCCAACCAGCCCCTCCACGATTGCCCCGTGCGCCACTGCGCCCGACCATCGAGGACGAACCAGAGCCGCCGCGGGCGTCCCTGCCCCCTCCGCAAGCTTCACCGGCCCCAGGCCCGGAACGAGACGTCCCCCCCCACCTTCTATCTCAACCTGCAGTACGCGACGACCTCCGCGACCCTGATGGTCCCGTCCACCCATTTGCCAGAGCCCGCGACGGTGCAAGGCCCGCGCAAGTCCCAGTGATCGAAGTAGTCGAAGAGACGGGCCCAACCCGTCGTGCGCAAGACTCAGTCGGGCAAGACATGCTGGACCGCGTGTTCGTGTGCGCCATGTCCCTCCCTATCGAGGTCACCCAGGGCGAGCTCTGGTCCCTGGCGCCTGCACTACGCGCGAAATACAAGGAGGCAGTCTCACGGCGTCACACGCGCCCGGTGGCGGGACAGAACCTGTTGGAAGTCCTTAACGAGACTGACCTGCTCTCCGAGCTGCCAGGTGAAGATGCAGTCGAGGAGCTGGCCTCGCCAGCGCGTCAAGTAGAACTCGCTGCAGGTATCCAGTTCGCGAGCGAGCCCGCCGAAGGCGACCGTGTGCAGCACCCGGCCTCGCCCCCTCATCCACGGGTATCTATCCTTTCGCACCAGTGCGCCGAGCCGCTGGAAGGTGCTGTCGTCCTCCCGGATCCCTACGAGCAGTATCTCAAGCAACTCCGCCCGGACGAAAAGCCTAAACCCCTGATCGTCTCGTGCGAGTCTGCGGTGCTGCGTTCTATTGCAGCACTCATAGATCATCAAGAACCGGTCGAGTGCATCTTGGACCCAGGTTCTCAGGTCATCTCCATGTCAGAGAGCGTTTGCTACACCTTAGGCCTGTCGTATGACCCCACGATTATCCTCACTATGCAATCCGCCAATGGCGAACTTGATGACTCGCTGGGCCTGTGCCGAAACGTGCCTGCAGTCTTCGGCAACATTGTTCTCTACCTCCAAATACACGTCCTCCGGTCGCCCGCCTACGATATCCTACTCGGACGCCCCTTCGATGTGCTTACCGAGTCAGTCGTGTGCAGCTACCGCAATGAAACACAGACCATCACCATCTTCGACCCAAACACCGGCGAAGCAGCCACGATCCCCACCCACCCGCGCACTGACATTCAGTATACGCTCGCGGCAAAGGAGGATTTTCGCGCTTCGATGATTTGATCGAAGATCAAGGAGAGGTCGCCTTCATCGTTGATTTCGACTCGGAGACGCCGCAAATCACGGCTTATGCTGCTATACCCCCAGAATGTTCTGAAAACCCAGAAAAACGCCAAGATCATCTTCAATCTCTTTATCTCTATGCCTGTGATGCCTCGCTTCTCGACTCTAGTCCGGGGGGTCCTTCGCTTTCGGATGCCCCCGATAAATCTAATTTGTTGTCCGCCTTTCTCTCCGCTACAGCCTGCAAGTCTGCTTCCGCTTCCAAGCAAGGTCACCCGGGTCCGCCGCCTCCTGGCGCGACGGATACCGGTCCTCCTGTCGCCTCTTACGCCGCAAAGAAATACAAGCCAGTTGCCCAAAAAGTCCGCCCAGTATTTACGGACCTCCCCGAGCGTTTTCGGGTTCTCCGTAACATCAAAGGCGACCCTCTCCAAGACCTGCCGGAGTTATCTCCCAATCTGCCCCCGTTCGCTCCCACCGCCCGCTATACCGAAGAAAGAAAAGCGGTTATCGATCGCGCCCATCCAGAAGGTTTCCTCTGGCCCTCCGAGCGTGACCTACTCCACCATTTCATGTGTCTCCACGATACCGCCTTCGCCTGGGACGATTCAGAGCGGGGACATTTCCGCGAAGACTTCTTCCCCTCAGTGGTTATGCCGGTGATACCGCACACCCCCTGGGTCTTGAAGAACCGTCCAATCCCGCCAGGCATCCATGACAAGGTCTGCGAGATTATCTGTACCAAGATCGCCGCCGGCGTATATGAGCCTTTGTCATCGTCATATCGCTCACGCTGGTTCTGCGTCACCAAAAAGGATGGTACAAGCCTGCGCATTGTGCACAGTCTCGAACCACTCAACAAGGTCACCATCGCTCACTCGGGTGTCCCGCCTTTTACTGACCAGCTCGCCGAGCAGTTCGCCGGGCGTGCTTGCAGCGGCATCCTCGATCTCTACGTTGGTTACGACGAGCGACTCTTGGCGGAGGAGTCCCACGACATGACCACGTTCCAAACCCCGTTCGGGCCCAAACGGCTCGTTACGCTGCCCATGGGGTGGACGAACTCCGTGCCTATCTTCCACGACGACATTACCGAAATCCTCCAGCCAGAAATCCCAGCTGTCACCATGCCCTATATCGATGATGTCCCCATTAAAGGCCCAGCTACCCGTTACGAGTTGCCCGGCAGAAATTTTGAAACTATACCCTGGAACCCAGGTATTCGTCGCTTTGTCTGGGAACACTTCCAGGGCGCGAACCGTGTCGTCCAACGCATGAAATATTGCGGTGGTACCTTCTCAGGGAAAAAGACTGTCCTTTGCACGCCGGAAATCATCGTCGTCGGCCATAGATGCACGCCGGCGGGCCGTTTGCAACTCAGCAACCTCGCCAAGGTCAGCAACTGGCAACCTTGTACCGACCTCTCGGACGTTCGCGCTTTCCTCGGGACCATTGGCGTGGCCCGCATCTTCATCAAGAACTTTGCAAAACGTGCTCACCATCTGGTACGGCTTACGCGCAAGGACACCCCATTCGAGTTCGGCCCAGACCAGTTGGCTGCGCAGGAAGACCTTAAGCAAGCGCTACTCGCATCACCCGCCCTGCGCGCGATAGATTACGAGTCTCCCACCTCAGTGATCCTGGGCGTCGACACCTCCTATATTGCCATCGGTTACCTACTCTGTCAACAGGATGTGGACGACCCCAAAGTTCGCCGGTATGCCTGCTTCGGCTCTATCGCCCTGAACGACCGTGAGGCGCGCTTCTCCCAACCAAAGCTGGAATTATATGGCCTATACCGGAGCCTTCGCGCACTCAAACTCTGGCTCATTGGCGTTCGCAACCTGATTATCGAAGTCGACACCCGTTATATATCCGGCATGCTGAATAATCCCGATCTCGCCCCTAGTGCGTCCATGAACCGGTGGATCATCGGCATCCTCATGTTTCAATTTACCCTGGTCCACGTCCCTGGCGAGAAGCATGGGCCGGATGGCCTCTCCCGGCGCCGCCCCCAGGACGATGATGCGCCCGAACCCGACGACGACTTCGACGACTGGGTCGACCGTGCTTATGGCTTTGTACACATAATAAATGTGCCTCGGATCGGCCACGACCGCCCTCAGCTGGCCCAACAGCTCATCTCGACCAATGTCGCCGCCGGTGATTTTGTCACGCCTCCTCCACAAGACCACTTGGCGTCCTACGCAGACGTTCCAAGGTCCGAAAAATCCCTCCTCACGGATGCCCGACTGCGCGCCGTCACCGACTTCCTGCTCCATCCGATCCGCCCTGACGGATTGACGGACCGGGAATACGCTCGCTTCCTGCGTTATTGCCGCGACTTCTTCATGAAAGGTGGCCGCCTCTGGAAGCACGACAAGACAAATGCGCACAAACTAGTGCTCCCGCCGACCGGCCGCTGGGCTGCTCTCGTTGAGACTCACGAGTCCGCGGGACACCGTGGCGTCGCCGCAACCGCCCTCCTGCTCGCGGTCCGTTTCTGGTGGCCTTTTATGGGCTCGGATGTCGCTTGGTTCGTCCGTTCGTGCCATATTTGCCAAGCGTTCCAGATCCGCAAAGTTCTTATCCTGCCAACGGTTGCGGTGCCCGCACCTTTATTTGCGAAAATGTACATGGATACCATGCACCTGCCGAAATCCAACAATATGCAATACCTGGTCCAAGGACGCTGCTCTGTGTCCCACTTTCCCGAATGGCGCATGCTGCGCAAAGAACGCAGCGAGCACATTGCTGATTGGATTTACCAAGACATCTTGTGCCGCTGGGGTATGCTCACCGAAATCGTGTCCGACAACGGCGGCCCGTTCGTTAAAGCCTTGACGCAGCTGGAAAAGAAGTACCACATCCGGCATATCCGCATCTCGGGCTATAACTCGAGAGCCAACGGCATCGCTGAGCGTGTACACTTTGACGTACGCCAAGCCCTGATCAAGGCCGCCGACGGCGTGGAGAAGAATTGGAGCTACTCAGCCCACTCCGTGTTCTGGTCGGAACGTATCACCATCCGCCGGCGCATGGGCTGTTCCCCATACTTCGCGGTAACCGGTACGCACCCCCTGATGCCGCTCGATATCGCTGAAGCCACCTACCTGCTACCGCTGCCCGAGGCGATCTTGTCCTCTACCGACCTGATCGCCTCCCGCGCTCTTGCCCTGCAGAAGCATCAAAAGGACCTTCAGCGACTTCACAGCCGCGTCTACGAGGCCCGCCTCCAGGCAGCACGAAAATTCGAACTGGAACATGAACGCACGATCCGCGACTTTGACTTTCGCCGCGGCGAACTGGTACTTGTCCGCAATTCCGCGTACAGCACCAGCCATTCCCGGAAGACCAAACCGCGCTACCTAGGCCGTACCTCGTCCTCGGCCGCAACAAGGGGCGTGCTTACCTCTTGTGTGAGCTCGACGGTACGTTATTCGACCGGCCCACCGCAGCCTACCGCGTTGTCCCGTATTTCGCCCGTACCATCCTCGATCACCCGCCATTGGAAGATTTCCTCGATGTCGGCATCGAGCAGTTTGAACGTTTACTCGCCTCCACCGTCACAGATCCGGATGACGAAACCGCCGGCAGCGACCTCGGCGAATTCGACAGGTCCCGACCAAGTTTGCCCGCGGCGTCCTCTGACCACTCGACTAGCGAGGAGGACTGAGGGCAGTCCATTTTTCAGTTAGGGGGAGTAGAGGCCGTCAGTCAAGCGTGTCGACGACCTTGGACGCCCCACCAATACCCACATGCACGAAATAAATCTATTGTTACTTGCATTTCGACAAACTCGCCTTGGGCGATCTTCATACCATCCACCACTCAGATTTTACCTTCACCAATCGTATAGGCCCTGACAAGATCGCCTGGGGCGACTTTGTTTCTTTCTGGTTTTCCCCTTTAGATTCACACAGGTTCAGACTTCAAGATGGGCTCCCATTCGGCAGGAGCAACGATACAGTAGGACTCGGCGTCCCGATTACGAGCGACCTATAGTAAAAAGCCGGGCCTAAGGCCCGGGCAACACAAAACGTATGCGACAACTTCCACGACGACAAAACAAGATAGCAAATTTAAAAGGGGAGGGTCTTTCCCTCCCCGCGCAAAGCGACAGCCCCGCTCGTCAGGAGTCAGCCGGCACGACTTCCTCTGACGCGGCCACCTCAGCGACAGGAGCCGCCGTCGGCTCCAACGGCTCACCAGGACCCTCGACCGAAGGAACGGGGGACTCCCTCGCAAGCGGGCGCGAAGACGGACCCGCGGTGGGACTCACCGCGGCCTCCTCCTCTGCGTCGCTAGCGGCGTCCGCAGGCTCGTCCTTCGCGACCTTGCCCTCTTCATCCACCTCCGCCGCGATATACTCGCCGCGCGTGCCCGTATAGAGGGCTGTGACGAGCCTCTTGACGGCGAGGATCTGGCCGTGGTTCGACATGCGTTGGAGGTACAAACCAACGAGCTGCCGCTCGGTCTCCGCGAGCAGGGTGCGGCGGAGCGACGAATCGCGCGGAATGCACGCGTAGGGGTCGACGTAGTCCCAGGCCCCTGGACGGAAGCCGTCGGAGACCGGGAACGGAAGGCGAGATGCGAGCGCCTCGAACGGGGCTGTAGGACGGTCACCCGGTCAGCAAACGCGTAGCAACAGTGGGGTAGCGACTTACGGAGCGCGCCCGCGGAGTCTGGTATCCCCGGCAAGACCACGGGGGAGTCGGTCACCTGATCGCGACCAGAAGAAGCCGCGGCGGCGCGCGTGGCAACGGGATCCACGACGGGCACGCCCATCCGCGTCAGATGCGCGTTGAGGTCGACACAGGCGAGGCAGGAAGTGCGCTTCTCGCTGCACTCGCAGCATCGCTCGTGCTTCGTGCGCCCGACGTTCTTCGCAGGGAGGACCCAGCGGAGGCACTCCTTGCCCTCGTTGATGCACGCGGTGCACCACTGCTCGGGCAGGCACTACGCAAACAGAAAATTAGCGTCGAGCACAGGTGGAGGAGATGGGTACTTACCGGACCCCACTTCTCATCGGGCTCCTTGGCCTTGGCCTTCCCTTTCCCCTCGTTCGCAGCGACGGCGCCAGCCGGCCCCGTACGCGCCCTCTTCGCCGGTGGGGGCACTTCGACAATCTCGTCCCCCGCCTCCTCCTCCTCGACAGGTGCTACGGCCTTGCGCTTGGCCGCGCGAGTCGCGGCGGACACTGGAGCGTCCAGAGCCGGGTCTACGTCCCGCTCGGCGGACGCGTCTACGACACCGGTGGCGGTCAACAGGGCGGCGACTTCGAGGCGGTCTTGCTCACCGGTCTGCGAGCGGGGCTGCGACGGAGCCCTGGTGCGCATGGAAGACGAGGCCTGCGGGGTCTCGTTGGTTGGCGCGGCTGCCCTTTTACCCTTAGGGGGCCCTGTCTTGCGCGTTGAAACGGGCGCGACCTGCGCGGGCCCCTTGCCCTTGGGTGTCGCGGCCGCGAGCGGGGTGTCGTCGTCGCTCTCCTCGAGCTCGTCGGTCTCCCGGTCCTCTGTCTCGGTCGGGTCTTCGGGGGGCTCGAAGACGTCGAGCACCTTGGCACCCCACTTGCGGTCGGACTTCAGCTCGAGGCGGCTGAAGACTACACGGGCGTCGGCGATCCCGCGACGGAAGAAATCGTTGTCGAGGTGGGTCGGTCGACCTCAAGAGAGGGCCCTGTCAGGAGTGGTGGTCAGCGGGGACGGAAGCAAAATGTGCGCCGGCGGACTCACCAAGCAACTGGCAACCTGGGTGATCCACTCTGCCCAGACATTGCTGGGGTCGCCTTCGCGCGGGTGGCCTGACCCGAAGAGGCGTTCGAGAGCCTGAATACCCTTGGGGCGGTTGTCGACGTACGCGCGAGCCATGGGAGACGAGGTGCTGAGGAGCGAGTCGCCTTGCAACTCAGTGTTCATAAGGACTCCGCGACAAGACGGAAGCGCCTGGCGAATTGCCTCCGGAGAAGCCCCCGCGTACAGGTAGCTTCGCAGCTTCGCGCAGAAGCCCGCGACGCGGGCACCCGGCCAAAACAGCTGTCGCTTCGGACTCAATCAGGATCTCAGGCCCCGATTGGCGCCCATTTGTCATTTCAGCCGCGTCTCGCGAACAGGAAGCCTATTCAACGACGGGCAAGTCCCACAGACAGCATAGTGCGCCTTGGCACCAGAATAGTTCAATTGAGCAGCGAGGCATGCTCGCCACCAGCGTACATTGTACTATACTAATCCGCGGCCCCTCCCGCGACCCTGTCACGGGCGCCCTCCTCATCTGCTCGGTAGGGCGGAAGCCGCAGCAGCTCGGCCAAGTCGAGTGCCTCCGCCACTAGGCGGTGCATCGTCTCTAGCTCATGCAGATCCTCGCTCACCTCTCCCCCGGCGTCTTCCCATGGCAACTCCGGCGTGGAGACCGCTTGATGCAGCCTGGCGAACAACGGCTCCAGAGCCCGCTTGCAGGCCTCCGCGTCTATGACGTCATACTGGTACTTGCGGCAGGTGATATCGATTTCCTCCAGGGCCACCGCGCGGCGCGTCTCCCACAGCTCGGACTCGGCCACGGACAGGCGGTCCGCGGCATCTACCTGATGGTGCTCCAGGGAATCGAGCCACTCGCGCTTCAGCGACGGCATGAGGTACCAACCCCAGTCGAGCCAACGGCGGACTTTCCCGGACGCGCGGGCGGCCTCGGACAGGAAGTGGTCCGACATCTGCGTGATGTCATCCTGCAGACCCACGTCGATGGCACCAGCGTAGCGCTGGTAGTCCTTCTGGAGTCCCGAGAATTAGCAGGTACACAACAACGCCGCAAGCGAGCTTGGACGTACTACGGCGACCATGAGGTCTCGACCCCAGATCTCGCGTTCCCGGATGACCGCGTCGTGCTTGGACAGCGTGGACGCATCGAGCGGGGTCCACGAGCGCTCCGCAAGGAGCCAGGTCACTTTCTGGCAGAAGACTTGATCAAGGAAGGTGTTCATCGGGACAAGACTGCCGGGCGCGAAGATGGCTCGGAGTTGAGTGCCCTCCCGGGGCGTAGATGCCTTTTATAGGCTCGCTGCAGCACACCCGCCCAGGGCGCCGTCGCACAATCAGCTTCACGCATGTCCGCGCCCGAATCCCTCGTGGGGCTCCAGATTAGACTACGGAGAGTCTAAATTTTCAGTTAGGGGGAGAATGATGTGCCCTTTAGTGCGCCTTGCAACGGCATTGCCCACTCCCCGCCTCCTTGCCCGTCCCGCTTCACTTCACCTCCGCCGCACCAAGTCCGCCCACCGCGACGTTGCTCCCCGCACAGGACAAGCGCCCCCACGGGTTCGGGACCGACCGGGTCGGACTAAAGCCGGTGTCCCGTGGTCCGATGCACCGAACGGGCAGGAGATCAACCGGCCGGACGAGTCAGCGGCACAGGAACAGAAGCGCGCCCAGAGAACCAGCCGGCTCAATCAACGCGCCCTCGAACGCCCACACGCCCCCGGATCACGAGCGGCGCCCGCGACAGTGCGTTACTGACGTCATCCCAGCCATTCCAGCTCGACGTGCCCGCCGTTCCCGACGCATGCCCCGGGCGACGTTGTAAGGCGGCACCTTTGATTCGTTCGTACCACGCGCACGCCCTCTGCCCTGCACGGGCCGAGCCGCAACGACTCCACTCGCCAAGGGACCCGGAGCAGGCAGGATCAGGAAGGAATTGGAGATTGGGTCGGTCAGCAGAAGGTTGTCGTAGGAAGTCACGCCGGGCCGCCAGAGGCGGCCTTGCCCATTTGTACCGTAGCTACTGACTTAGAGAATCAGAACGGAATCTGCCTTTTTCCCCTCAGTGGTCAGATCTCACAAAGCCCGCCGTTTGACGTTCTCACCCCAGTCTCTAAGCACGTCTCAGACGTAGCTCTTCTCACTTTCTCGTGTCGCTCATCATATTCGTCGTACTCGTCGCCGCGCCGTTATCTACAAGCCGTATCACCTAAGACCCGTGAGTCTTGTCGTACCGTCATCGTCCCTAGCAGAGCCGTGTCGGAAGTCGCCCGCGCGCAGCAAGCTCGCCCTCCGCGGCCTTGCTCCCCTACCCGTAGTACGATCACCCGTCAGCTACACGTCTCGGCGCTCCCCTCTTGAGATACTTGGTCCCCTCGCACCCCCCGGTACACTGTTGGTTTTGGTTTTGGCTGCCGCCTCCATTCCCAGGGTACACACATCAACGACTCCATCTCTCTTCACGTTGTCGATGGTGTCAGATGACTCCAGCTCTTCTTCACATTGTCGATGGTGTCGATAGTGTCGGATGACTCCATCTCTCTTGACGTTGTCGATGGTGTCAGATAACTCCAGCTCTTCTTCACATTGTCAATGGTGTTGATAGTGTCAGATGACTCCATCTCTCTTGACGTTGTCGATGGTGTCAGACAACTCCATCTCTCTTCATGTTGTCAATGGTGTCAGATGACTCCACCTCTCTTCACATTGTCGATAGTGTCAGATGACTCCAGCTCTTCTTCACGTTGTCGATGGTGTTGACAGTGTCAGACGACTCCACTTCTCTTCACGTTGTCGATGGTGTCGATAGTGTCAGACAACTCTATCTCTCTTCACATTGTCGATGGTGTGGAATGACTCCAGCTCTCTTGACATTGTTGATGATGTCAGACAACTCTATCTCTCTTGATGTTGTCGATAGTATCAGATGACTCCAGCTCTCTTGATGTTGTTGATGGTGTCTGATGACTTTTGATATTGTCGATAGTGTCAGACAACTTTACCTCTCTTAATAGTGTTAGATAATTGCACTTTTCTTGACATTGTTGATGATGTTGGATGATTCAATTATTAGGATAATGATCTTTCTAATAAATATCTTTACAAAGTCTGTCAAATATAAGAAAGATAACAAAGAGAAGTAAAAGAATCAAATGTATTGGTGCAGTACCTACTAGACAAGAAAAAAAGCTGAAACATACATTTTTACTACTAAAGACAAAACAGAGCAGATGAGAGAAAATGATAGCTAAAAATATAATAGGAAAGTAGAAGAATTGAATAAATAAAAGGCTCTCTTATCAAAGATAGTTCAAAATCAAAGTTTGAGCATATCAAGTATTGTACAAGATAATCATATTGGAAAGTAGATCATTGCTAGTACAAATAAATAAATAAAAAAAAGGTTGTATAAATATGAAAGTCACTAGCAAATGAAGAATATATTGTATAAGTTTGATGTAATGAAGAGAAAAAATGAAACAACGTACATGGTGAAGCTAAAATATATATTATTAATCTCAATCATTACTCCAAGTCATCATCCTCCTCATCTTCATCTATGACTTCACGTTCTTCTGGTGATAATGAATCTAATCCAGGATATTTTCTGAGAATATGTATTGTGTCATTTGTATATGACCATAGTCCAACCAGATTTGATATATCTGATGTACGTATAACTGCAATATCTGATGACCATTTTCCTTGCCACTGATTAAATATTTCTTTGGTCTCTATCAATGGATGATAAACACATAGAACATCATTACTATTAGTTTTTTCTACTTGATAGAAGCAGATAGCTTCTCCAAATAATGGATCAGTAGAATTCTGCTGTTTTCCTTCAAAATATCGAGCAGACCTTGTAACTGAACTTCGACCATTCTCAAACAAATAGCTTCGTAAGGTAGTATTATCCTTCAAGAAAAATTTTGCCCATCTTTTTATAGGAAGATCTGATTTTAAAGTTAAAGATAAAAATTGACAAATAGCTTGAAGATGGTCATGCAATGGTGAATTGATATTTTTGCTCTCTTTTTTGGTAATTTTAATCTCAGTAAATGGCAAGCCTACTTTTTTACATTTTTTAATATTTGTAAATGAGTATGGAAGTTGAAATTTATATGAGAAAAGTTCAGGATAGCTTATTGAAAGCAGTTTTATCAGCTCTCGTTCAAATATAATATTTGCTAAATTTGCAAATGGTGCTTTTTTTGATCGTATTAAACGTCCAAGTTCTCCAATCATCTTTTCACAAGTTGCTTGTGATCCAAGTCTAATATTGCCATACCAAAATATATGAATAGGTATATGTATAAGTTGAAATACACATAATCGAAAATGTGAAACTCATTCTGGATTGTCTCCAACATATAACTTTTGAAATCCTCTTAAAAATCTAATAATTCTGTTATGTAAAGATCTTATGTCTGCTTCTGATCTTGGCTTAAGAAGCATAGCATACTCAATAATTTCTACAAATTGTGCAAAATTGTGCAAAACATTGATATTAATATTAAGTTCTATCATAATTGGTATAAGATACCAATGCATAATTGCCATCCATTCATAAATTTTATATTGACTTTGTCGTTTTTCATACACATTACGAACTGGACCACAAAATGCAGCTGGAAGTGTGGAAACTCCTTCAGCTATAAATGATCCAATTAGTTTAGCTTTTTCTTCAGAAAGATGAACAATTTCTGATGCTAAGGTAAGAGTTACCCAAAGGTCCCATAGAAATGCCATAATATTTTCATAGAATAAATGAAATGGATCAATTGGAAAGTAACTTGGATGAGTAAAAGCTTTACTTGTAGCACATAAGGGAGCTCGTGCTACACCTGTCTCTTTAGAAATGATATTACGTTCTTTTTTAGTTGTAGCTAAATCAAGCTTAGTAATTGTATCAAAATATTCATCTAATGTTCTTTTTGGTAAATTTTTTAAATCATATTCAGGACGATCTGGATTATATTTATCTTTTTCTGGATGTGCTAGTGGATAATATTGATATTTTGCTCCCATACTACTTCTTGCACCATGGACCATACTAAAACGGTCACCATGAAATGCAGAATGACCAGACATTCCACTTAATTTAGCTGATCCTAACATATCACCTAATACCATGCAAATATATGCATGAGTTGTAAAATATGAGGAATCTATAGCATCCCAAATCCAGATTCCTTCACTGCACATTGCCATCTCTTGAAATAGTGGCCAACAAAAGGACTCTATATTTCCAGGTACAGTAGGACCTGGAATTGCAAAAGATACAATTATATGTTTAGATTTGTATCTTAGTTCAGGTGGTAGATTAAGCAACTGAAGAAGGAGTATCCATGTATCAGAGTTTTTTTTCATAGTTAACTGTGCACCATCAGTTGACAAAGCAAATGCAACATCTTGCTGATTTTTAAATAATCCCATTCTTTCATAATGCTGCTTATGAATTCGAGAATCACAAAAATCAGAATATCTACTAGCTACTTCTGTTAGATGAAGTGCTTTCTGCAAACATTTATCACGATGACGCATAAGTTCTGAAGTTTCTACATTTCCATATAATGCTTTAATTGTAGGTATAACAGGTAAAATCATCATTTTATCTTGAGCTTGCTTGTTTAGTCTACTAGAGGCTTGATACCTAGGCTGTCCACAAACTTTTTTGCCTCGAATATAAGGACACACAGTAAGCTCTTTAAATTGTCCAACATATGCTATACAGCTATTGAGACATATATCAATTAAATTTGGATACAGTTCAGTTAGACCTCTTGCAAGCTTTCTTACTTTATGCAAAGATAATATTTCAATCTTTGATATTGCCTGCAAGATATCTCTATATTCATTATAGGCATCTACCATGCCATTGGTCTTTTTCTAGGTAATATAATGGATAAAACTCCATTTTTCTGATTCTTCTAGTTCAGGTTTTTGAGGTGCAAGCTCTGGACATTTTGGTTTTTGATAACCATCTAGCAGCTGTTCTTTTAGTAACTGTAGTGATTTAGGTAATGGCAAAGGCTCCATAGATACATTATAAGCTGCATCATGATCTGAAATATGATCTAAGCTCTCTTCAAATTTTTCATTTGAGCTTTGATCTAGACTTATGTCTGAACTTTGATCTAGATTTGTATCTGAGCCTTCATCCATATTTTCATCTGAGTCCTCATTTAAATTTTTATCTGAGCTCTTATCTGAATTTTCTTCTGAGCTATCATATAAATTTTCTTCTGAGCTATTTGCAATTTCCATTTGCAAGTCTGAAGTATTATCTGGAATTTCAGGCATAGTGTCTCCACCCCAGTATTGATCAGAATCAGGAGTGTCATCATCAATTAGATTCATACTTTCAATAGCAGCACTAGCAGCAGTAGCATCAAAAGCAATAGCACCAGCAGAAGTAGCACCAGCAGGTATAGCACCAGCAGGAATAGCAGCAGGAGCATCAGCAGCAGTAGCATCAGCAGCAGTAGCATCAGCAGCAGTAGCATCAGCAGCAGTAGCACCAGCAGCAGTAGCAGCAGCAGCAATATTCATGCTATGATCATCAGATTTAGAAAGAGCATTTGAGATAGCATGCATAATATTATGCTCTGAATTGTCAATCATCATAGCATTTTCAAATGATTTATCATGATCATCAATATCCATAGCAAAAGATTCCTGAAAATCAGATACAGGCACAGTTGAAGAAGCACCTATGGCTTTGTAAAATTATTAGTCATTAAATGCATATACAGTCTTAAATCTTGAGTATTTGAACATACCTTGACTAACAGATCCTATTGCATTATAAAGTAAGTTTATATACTGATAATTTGAGAACATGACAACTCACCTGCATTAGTCCTTTGCTCATAACCAAGAGAAGAAGAAGTGACAATTACTTTTAGAAGAATCAACATGAATTATTGTGCTAATAATTAAGATTACTCACCACGGCTGCGAGAATGTTGTACAGACTTCTGACTCTGTTTGTCTTGCATGATAGTAACCAGACTCTCCTGAGTTCTCTTGATACAAAGCTGCAAGTGCTTGGCTAGATCTAGATCATTATGATTCTTAGTATCAAGTAGCTGGAGCTGTGCCTGATCATTTCGAAGGTGTTTCACAATAGTTTGCTCGGTACGAACTATGAAACCAGAAGAGACATGCGAGCATTTGTAACAGAAGCAATTTCTGTGATTGCTCGGCATGAAGAGGGCAAGTAGTAGCAACGACGAGAGTCTGTAGATCAAGATCGATGAGAGTCGGGAGCAAGGTGCGCTAGCACCGTATATGGTAATTGTACACCAAGCGCGCACTTGGAAAAGGCCTACATGCTCCGAGATCGCCATTATCATGCAGCCCACGTTCAACGATCAGGCTGATCCTTTTTCTCTAAGCTCTTTTGGGCTCCATCTACCTGCAGATTTCAACGTCAACTCGACCATGGGCAATACCCCTTCAACTTCTCAGTCCAACGAGCTTGACGCTCCTAGGCCGAATAGTCAGTCTCTACCGCATGTTCAACCCAACACGCAGCAGGCGACGTCAACCCAGGATGCATTCAACTTCCCCACCAGCTCTTCCTCTGGCATGCAGCCTCCTATACCTACGATGCCTCAACAGCCAGGTTTGCTTACAGCTGGCATGGATTTTGGCTCATTTTTGGGGCACCCAGTCATAGTCGGCCTTGTCAATCAAATCCAAGTTCAAACGCAGACCGCCTACAACTCAACTCAGTTAGCGAACAGCCTCATGCGAGAGAACGAGACTTTAAGGGCACGGGTGCATACTATGGAGGCAGAAAGTCTGGGAGCTAATTAGTGCATTTTTGCTATCTCGTTATCTATCTCAATCTGCTAAACTCGTATTTCTTAAAGTCGTCGTGGAAGATCTCCAAGCGCTTCAGTTGCGGGATCGTGAGAGACTTCCGTCGCTCGAGCCCATAGTGTCTCACTCGCTCCGAGTGAGTATTCACTTTCATCCTCCCAGACGTCTGTTCCACTCTTGAACATGCCTCCAACTCGACCGCCGGAGTACAACAAGAAGATACTGTGGACCAAGGATGATGCACGCGAAGATGAAGGTGCGAAGGTTACCAAGGCCAACGCTTCAAGATTCAACATTGCACGGTGTGTGCGGACCCCTCCTGATGGAGATCCGATAACGCAAGAAGAGGTTAGGAACATCAAGAACTCGGGCGAGCGCATTGCGCTGAAGTTGTTTAGTCTGCCACGTACGTACTTACACATAGTTTCTGTATATTTATTGATCTTGTCATAGCACCCCAAGATCCGCGAGCGAGACTTCAATGACGCAATATCAGGTATTTCGAAGAGCATCACCGACGCGAGTACTATTCAGCAATTGCTGAGCTCGAACATGTTCAGCCCTATCTCGTGCCTTGTGCGGGACACTGGAAAGCTCGTTGTGTCCTTCAACTCGGCATCCATAAGATGGACCCTGATGCGAAATCCTGCTCCCGCTCCCATTCTCATGTCACCCCTTCTTCCAATGACCCCACTGGTCACAACATGTCTGACGAAGACGACGATGACAATAATGAAGAAACACTTTCTATGACCAGCCTTTCAGTAGCGGGAAGCCAGGGAAAACGGCCGCGGTCCAATTCCGGCTCAACCGCACCATCGAAGCGGTCAAAGGCAAGCTCAGCAAGCTCAGCAAGATCAAGGCCAGCCAACGCGCAGGATCAAGCAACAAGCCGCAACACTGCTACTGGCCCAGACTCATTGCAGGCACATCGGCAGTTGCATGAGCATGAGCGACAGGCAGTAAGTGGCGGTAAAGGTCAGTAGAACAAGTTGGATACATACGTGATGCTGGCTAACGCGACTGTCACCCTGCAGGGAAGTCCAGATTCAACGTTGATACCCTCAACTTTTCTACATCAGGCGCCGCGGCCACTATCACTGCCGGGTACATCGATATTAGCGTCATCTCTGTTGATCCTAGTGGTGAGTTCCTCGTGGTTCTTGTTCCGTCAACAAGCATGTTGCCTCACATATACTTTGACAGTATCAAATCTCCTCGACATCATTGCCCGTGACTACAACTCTGTCCCGTTTGCCAGTGACCTTCTGTCTGCTATGCAGAAGGGATCTTCACTTCCGGAATGCGACCCATCTGCTGATGTCGCCTGGTACATCACTCGTATTGAGGACGCAGACCCGAACGACCCAGAGTTAGATGAAGACAATACTAATGCGGGCTGGGGCCACGAGCAATTCACGTCAGGCGGGCTCAGGGCGTCCACTGTCCTCACGTCATGGAATGCTGTTGGAAGCGTAGCAACAGCTTGCAGACTTATCGCCGCGGCGATTAAGACCTGCCAAGTGGCACGACACCTCTGTCTTGTGCATGGAGTAAATGCAGCCACATTCCTGAGTGATGCTTATCTCGCAGAAATCGTCGAGAGGTTATGGACGTTGTGGAAATCTGCAACCCAGGTATGTTTGGTAAATTTGTTCAATCGTTTTATCTAAGTTTAAATATGAAGCAGGCCCCATCGACAGAGCAAGCAGTATTGGCGGCACGAGGCCCTTCCATCATGATCACGTCGCCCGGTGGGTCCCATACAGACCATTCTCAAGGCGCTGCTACTCCTCAGATACAACGCGCCCGTCTCAACTCGTCGGGCCCGACTACGCCGACCCCACGTTCGAGTCAGCAGGAGTCTGTTGGATCTGCGCAACAGGAATCGACCGCGATGCCGCCTTCTTCGCCGCTACACGACACGTCAAGCTCAATGGATAAGTCCGATCACGATGTGTGTTCCATCGTTTTTTTCCTTCATGTTCTCCTGCTAACCGCTAAGTCATTATAGGTCTTTGGGGGTCCTGCAAATGCGGCCGCTCCAGATCTCAATGTGCTTACCATCGCAGAGCTGAAGGATTGGATCGCTGAACATCTTCCTGGTGCAAACTGCAAAGGTCGCAAGAAAGACGGTAAGTCACTCTCTTCTTGCATGTACTTGTGATACGCAGATCTCAATGCGTGCTATAGGCCTTATTAATATCATTCAATCTGCCGCTCCGGAGTGTCCGCTGCCCACCAAGGCTGAGATAGACAATATCAAAGCAAAGGTTCGTTGTCTGCATGTTACCCAGCAAATTTAATGACTTTTTCGTCTCTTCTTAGCGAAAGGGCAAGAAACCGGCGCGCAACGCTTAGCACACGAGCAGGCCAAAGGCTACATTGTATTTGTGCTAGGAAAGCATAGTTCTTGTACTTGTATGACAGACATATGACTCTGTTGATGACTTCCCTTGATGAAAAGCAATGAGATATACACTGTTTTGACTACAATCGGAGGGGCCGACCGCCAACTCCCGTGTCACCGACCCTTGACTTGAGAATGACTATTTGCCGACTTGAATATGACTGAAAACCGACTCGACTACAACTCGCGCCGACTCACCGCGACTGGATCGTGACTATGCGAAGACGGCCATCGGACGGTCGTGGCGTTGCCAACGATTTGTCCTCGACTTCGCATCGACGTGCGCGCGACTTGCACTCAACGTCCGCTTGACTTTCCATCAAGCTACTTCCGACTGACTTGCGACTACGCTGCAACTCCAGGCAGCCTTCTACCGGACGCCAAGCACCGACAGCGCAATTGGCGGTGCCAAGAATTCCTCTTCGCTTGTTTTCTGGCCATTGACGAAGTAAGTCGCCTCGCTGTCAAAATCATTTTATTTCATCTCTATCTAGTCCCATCTCGACCTCGAACTGACTGTTCACGACCTTGATCCGACTTTTCATTCTTTCAGAGGTGTATCGATGATATCGTGCTTCGCGACGACCATGGGCATTTGTCGAGACGCTATGCTGGCGCCGTGATTGTGACGTTCAGCAACGTCGTCGGTCTCCAGCCGTATACAAGTGGCCCCTTCAAATTGAATCAAGTCACCCGTATAGTATGATCCTTTGAACGGTGATTTCTTAGCGAGACGAGAGCTGTCACAAGTCTGCGATCAGAAAACGTGAATCAGCACAGAGCAGGGTTAGCATGCACCGGTTTGACATAGTTCACTCACGACGCAGCCCAGCGCCGTGAAACATGCGGTCGTTTCAAGAAAAGCTAACAGCATGCTAGATTGAACCTGCATAGATCAACTTTGGTCATCATGCATCATGCGATGTATGGTCGCATCTTTGGTTGGTCAGTGTGCCAATACTAAAACAGCGGGCAAGACGACCGTCGTTTCGCGCATCTCACCTTCACTACGAGCAGGCTTGTTCCTTTTCTCTTTTTCTTGGCAGATTTTCACGATGTGTGGCGAGGAGTTCTATAGGGTGCGTCCTCAAATATTTCTTGTGACTTAGTGACTGAACGCAGCACCCGTATTACACAGGGCCAGATAGCCGCTCTATGGGTAAGAACGCGGCACAATAATTGAGTCTTGGCTTAATCGTTATTTGACGCAGACGCAGACACTTCTCTTCGGTCAGTACTGCTTATCACGGCTTGCACTATGACGTCTCACCCGCTGCAAAGGATTCTATGTGGCCTTGTTTGCTAAATCAATACATGTCCTCTCGAGAACCAAGACCGACAATACGTACTACTTGGGGACGTCCATTGCCATGTTCGCGCTGTGCGCTGCGCTTCTGATCTTGAATTTCGTCCAAGTCCTCTTGACGCCCGACTTCACCGCCGGCTCGCAATGTATCGGTAGCATCTACTCTTCATGTAACTCCGGGCAGGCTGCAGGTATCAGTGATCGGGTGAATGAGGAAATCATCCAGACCTTCTTTAATTTTCTTGTCGACTTCGTTTTCGCGGCTAATCAGTACGTTATAAGACTCTTCCTCAGCCTTGCCGTTCTTATCAATGAGCCTGATATACAGGTTTGTCGCCGACTCGCTGCTGGTATATAGTCGAACTCTTGTCGAATATTCAACTCTTTAATAATTCATCAGATATACCGATGCTACGTCATCTGGGAAGGCAAAAAATGGATTGCTGTCACACCTGCGATCATTCTACTCGCGAATACTGGTGCGTGGAATCTGTTGCACGTTGATGAATTCTGACCTTAGGATCGAAGGCGTCACCTTCGCTCAGGCGTACTGTGACATCACTCTGTACTACATACGGAGTACTACTTCTGCAAGTGAACAGACTCCGCCTACGAAGTTTCTGGAAATCAGTGCACTAGATGAAAACTTATATTTGGCAACGATCCCACTTAGCCTGGCGACAAATATAATAGCCACTGCTCTTATCGGTATGTTGCCTTGTCCTTGGGAGACTCCGGGAATCAATCCACATGGTCCAACATCGTAAAGCTGGACGTATCTGGTGGATGGCTAGAAAGGTAGAAGGAACGCTGGGCGCTGCTGCTGGGAGGAAGTATCGTTCCG
This sequence comes from Hericium rajendrae, assembly GCA_033439255.1. Lineage (NCBI taxonomy): Eukaryota > Fungi > Basidiomycota > Agaricomycetes > Russulales > Hericiaceae > Hericium > Hericium rajendrae. The sequence goes on from CM065880.1 coordinate 78,611, forward strand.
CGGTCATCATGATGTACGGATACCCTTCTTTGTCGGGTGAATATGCACTAATCCATAAATTAGCGTCGAATCAGGCGCTATCTGGTCCACGTCAATCGTAATCTGGCTTATAACTTATTTTATGGCTCCAAACTACCACGTATGCCGTTACACGGAGGATGATGGGCATTGCTGATATCAGTGCGCATTGTTTCAGAGCATTCCTGGCTTCGCCATGCAGCAACTGATGGTAAGTAGCCATTTAACTGCTTTTTCTAGATTGGCTCATGCAATAAAATTTCTCTTGTCCAGGGTATTGCTCCGACGTTCATTATTGTCCGTGTCGGCCTCGGCCAGAGTGTCGAGGCAACGGGCTTGGGCTCCCAGGGAACGCGATCTGCGGACCCGCTCAGCAGCGTCGAGACGAAACCAAAATGGGCCGAGACATGGTAATACCAATGCGGCAGATCTTGATCGGTCCATACCAGACCGTCCAGACAAGTGGGTATGACTCCGCTATGCGGAGCTTGTGGTTTTTGTTCGTTTTTATCTTGTTCTCATGCGTTTGTAACGAGTGAAGATCATAAATTGCAGATTCATTGCTCTGAGCATAGCCCGCTGAATCAACAAGTGCGCATGAGCTTCCTGAACTAAGTAACTCAGCAGGACAAAAGCTGCAGTTTCCCGTTTCAGCAGTGGATCCTCTCATGAGAGCCAGCGCGGCATCAATTACGCTTCAACGTGCTATATCCTGACAACACGGCTCACTTACAATTGCCTTGTTTCGAAGTCAAGCCGAAGTAACTCTTTTGAGCTCCGTATAGCAATGGTGTGTTGTTCTTTTTGAAGCTCTCCGACAGACGATGTCCTTGACATCAGATTGCAGATCCTCGCCATGGCGACTTTTGTTTCCTGACGCTCGCGTCCATATCGAGTAGGAACGCGTTGTATTTCTCTGTGGACACATGTTGGACACATGTTTTACGCGTGTTCGGAGGTTCTGTCCACTCGCCTTATCTGGAAATTATGCGCGCTACAAGGCTCACAGAATTAGGTTATCGTCGCATGGGACATTGTACTGTAAGTTCTCCAAAAAGTCAGCAGAGCCTATTCATCAAGAAATTTTAATTAGAATCAGAGTTACGAAGAATTCGTAGCATTTCTTGGCTGACAGACCCTTTTGTTGAGCAATGTCGAAGGCGACCAGATATGGCTTAGTGATCTATCCCGAGAAGTATAAGGAGGCAGCTTGAGACATTCCAGACGCCCAGTTCGTTAGTCCCTTCTGCAACATTTCCGGTTTTTCGTCGACTCCTCGAATCTTCATTGACTCTCTCTCTCATCGTTTTAGTTGCCGAAATGCCTGAATACAGCCCGCCTCAAGTGGAAAATATTCATGATCTGCCACCGGAAACGCTTCTCCGTATCTTCTCGGAACTCAATCCTCGCGATATTTACCGGTGTTCCGCAGTATGTCCTATGTGCCCCGTTACACATCTGTCTTTGCGCTCAAGCTTGTCCTGATTAGGTATGCAAACGATGGAATGTCATGATTGAAGCGGACATGCGGTTACAAGAAATAATCAAGGCCTCTGTGATGGGACTATCGCATGGTATGCGTGATGACTTACAGCTCTACAAAAAAGATCAGGCCTTGCAACGCTATTTTGATGCATGGACATACCTCGACTGGATGAATGATACTAGTGAGGCGAGAGTCGGAGACTCGGATTCGCCTTGCACAGTGCTGTTTCGCGGCCATATGTTGGCGAGGAAATTTCAAGGTGATCGGAACATCTACATCTACCGGGTGAGGATGTGCACCCGCCTTTTTTACGCTTTCGACTGGGTTGTCAAGCCGAACATCGACTGTGATTCGTTCACCATGGACCCGCTGCAGTGCGTACTGGTGCTCATGCGCACCACTGAAACGTACGTCATTACTACTGTGCTTTGATAGCCTGCAGCTACTGATGATTGCTTCAGTACGCCCCCGACGGCTGATCTAGAAGTGCATTTTCGTGACATCTTCAGGGGTAACCACCTTTCGACTAGGACACCCATGGCTCCCGTAACAGTCACAACGCGTCAGCAGCACAACATCAAATGTGAAGGACAAGTAGCTGGCCGGCATGTTGGTGTCCTATGGTACGACGAAAATCATCGATACAATTGGGACATGACAAGCGTTGTTGTGTGGAATTGGCGTACGGGCAAGAAAGTATTGGTACGATGGTGCAGTAAATCATTCTCGTGAACTTGCTATTGACATATGACATGCTTCATTAGCACATTGTCGGCAGAGACATTTACTCCTTCTGCTTCCTTGACGAGCTGCGCGTTCTGGTCGCCTCGATCAAATTTACAGCGGATGGTTCGACAGCCATCCTCGTATATGACCTCATGCAACATACGTCTGGCCGAACGTATATGCCAAGGGCAGGCTGCGGAGGGAGCCACCGCTGTGCATTGCTCCTACCGCCAAACCCTGATGTCACAGAACTCTTCGTCCGCAACGACCCAAGCCGCATCCCCTCTCCTTTGCGGCTCTTCTCTCCCCGCGACGAATGCCTCGACTCCATCGTCACGATTTGTGCATACAGCCATCCAAACGAGGAGGATGATGGCGCAGACGATGTGATTAAGATCTTCGTGCCTGCATCCAAGCTGAGAGCGCGGCTCGCCGCCTCAGCCCCCGGAACGAGCATCTCCTGGGACACATGGTGCATTCCAGATACGCACATCCGGACCACTGCTGGTCTTCCCGAGTCGGAGCAGCGGTACGACAGCGTTGTCGGCATGCACGCCATCGAACTTGTCCCGCCCGAGCAGAACCAGCAGACTCCGCTCCGCGTCTTCGACTTCGACTCTAGGCGCGTGCTCCTGTTTGATCCGGAAGAGACGGTGGAGCAGTACGACGCAACGGTCCGCATCGTGCGCTCGTCCCATGTCGGGCCTGCGTGGAACGGCACCGAGTTCACTACGCATCTGCCGCTAATTGAGAGCTCGGTCGCGATTTCTCCGAAGCTGTGGTTCCTAGAGAGGCTCGTCGACGACGAGGCCCTCATCTTCTTTAACCTCGTAAGCGGTTACTCCTCGTGAGTGTCTCAGACATTGCGCTGACGGGCTGGTTCTCTGCGTAGGACAAGCCAGACCGCGTAGAGAATATCAAGCTCATGTGCGGGTTTCGAAGATTTCCGCCTGAGATTCTGGAGAATACAAGGCGACACCTTGGTCCGGAGATGTATGCCTTGCACTTCGGTCCCAGATCCTAGACGGTTCAATGATCCGGTCCATCTGTTCAATCAGCAATATATGCTAGAACACCATTTTCTACCCCTCTCGCTCCTTCACATATCTGCGACATCAGATATATGGATTGATATAAAATTCTCGACGGTCCTTACTTGACACCTACTCGTTATTTGTAGTAGTTTTTCCGACCGGTATACCGGCGTACACTCATTATATTCACCATGTATTGAACCATATAAAGTCTGCTATCGTCCGGCATGAAACCCCCCGCATCGGGTTACCTAGGCGTCGGAATCAAGCAGTGCGAGCGCCGCTGCCGACCGCGGCTTGATATCACACGCGAAGGGTTCAAGGTGACTACAAAGCCAGATCTCAGAACAGGCATGAAATAGGAGGCCGCCAACACGCACCTGACAGTAGACCCCCTCCAGCCTATATGAGGCTCGATCTCCTGCCCCTTCTCATCCTTGCGCTTCGATATCGTGAACACAGACAGGATCGAGGATACAGAAAGCAGAATTGACATCTCGGCAAAGTGCGCGCCTGCAGATCGTCAATTGAGTCTAACAGCCACGAAGCAAATGCACTTCTGCGCACCGGGACACACGCGTCGCCCGAAGCCAAATGCGAACTTGCGCGGATCGGGCTGGTCGCTGTATTTCTCGTCGAGGAACCGCTCGGGGTTGAACTTCTCAGGATCGGGGAAGGTCTCAGGGTCGTGCATGATTGTCCTAATAATGGGTGGTGAGGGGAAGGGGCAGACATGGAGATACAGGAGCATACCATATGTTTGCAACGATCGTTGTCCCGCCGGGAATGAAGTACCCCATGTAGCTGTCGTCCTTGGTGACGCGATGTTGCAGACCTGGACCTCGATGATGAGTTCACGAGGGTTTAATAAAAGAAAGGACACAAAATACCTAGAGGAGCGACGGGAGCCCACCGGAGGATCTCCTTGATGAGCGCTGCGACATACGGTAGGCGCGTCGGATCGATGTCCTCAAGCTTGGGAAGCTGGTCGTTGCCCAGTACCGCGTCGACTTCGGCGCGCGCACGCGCTTGGATGTCAGGATATAGAGCCATGACAAGGAAGAAGGTCGTCATGGCAGAGACGGTCTAACAAACCTAGTTTAGTGACTGGCAAATACAAGGCAGAAGAGGAGGTCGCACCGTGTCGGCTCCGCCGGTATACAGAGCGCTGCTGCACCACTTGACAATGTCGGCCTCTTCCTCGTCGACCTTGTGCCCGTCCTCGGGACGCAGTAATCGCGAGACAAACGATTCGGTGTTCGTACCAGCATTCTGTGCCATTTTTAGTCCAAGCGCTAAAAAATGAAACAAATAAACGTACCATCTGCTCCTTGGTCCATTCATAGGGTACGTCGTCAACCTTTCGCATTTCCTCTCCTACCATTTTGGCGACGCCCTTAAACCCGGCACCAGGAACCCATTCAGGGACAAACCGCACTGGGAACAGGCAACAAATTGTGGAAATCATTATAAGTTTTGACAGCGGAAAGTCAAACGAAACAACGTACACCACGGGAGAGAATCGACGAGGAACCTCCCTGGCCTCGAGAGATTTGTGGTGAGCTCGAAGCCACGCCGTATGAGCTCGACAAAATAATCGTCATCAGACTCCACCGTCCAGCCATATGTCACTTTTAAGATCACAGCGCCCGCGTTCCGGCGGATGTGCGGTATGAATTCTCCCGGCGCATCGCGCAGGCTGCGCAGGAACACCTTCACCTCGTTCTCGACAAGCCCGGCGTACGACGCCGTCGCGCGTGGGTTGAGCCCCGTGTTGAGCAGCTTGCGGTACTTGCGGAAGCGTGGGTTCTTGGACGACATCGCGAAAACGGTCTGGCGGCCGATGAGCTTCTTGGAGAACACGCTCTCCGGGCGGTCGGAGTAAATGTGCGAGCGGCCTTCGAGCAAGTCTAGCACGGCGGGTGCACTGTTGATGACGATCTGCCGGCGGCCATAGTAACGGACAGTGAAGATCGGGCCTGATCATAGTTCAGTCTTTCACGAAACGATGAGGGGCGAAGAAAGAAAGGTACGTGCCGTATTCTTTCGCCCATGACGCGTATGTCAGCCAGAGGTGGCCAGGAGGGACCTGGTGCACGTTTCCAGAAATCAGGTTCTGCGGCGGTCCAGGTGGAAGCCGACGGTGGGAACGAATAGATAGAACGATTCCTCGAACAGCCAAGGTGACAGCCAAGAGGCCAAAGAAAAGTAGCAGAGTCGAGTATGAATCCATGCCTGGCTCAATCGTATGAACTCTGAAGGTAGGAACTTGAGGCCCTAGGTGTCCCGGTGTTCTTGTATGAAAGCTGATCCCGGCGTTCGACCACGCCGACTCGGAGCTTCTGTGATTCGCGGAACGTGGAATATGGGATACCTGGGAAGGAACGTACCTCGGTGGGGGCTCGGTCAATGGGTACCCGAGCTTGCCTCCGGCCACCAAACCAGTGGTCCGGCCGGCCAATGGACAGAAGTGCACACCGTCTCTGTTATGGCTGCGGCGCAGCATCTTCCGTCGGTGACGACTTACTCACATATCTAACCTTTGGAGGTTCCGACGGGATAATTCAGATCCTGCGGGAGAAGGCACCGTGTCTCCTGTGCAATATCAAAGACATGAAAACTGCAGCACGAAGGTCGGACGTGATCAGCGGCCGTTTCTTTTCTTAGAGACGTGCGCGTACCGGCGGTAATGATCAAGTGACTCTGAATTCGAAGGATCATTTCTTCGCTGCGGTGCGAATTTCCGAAACTTTGCCTATCTGACCTATCTTGATCAACAAATACTCCACCACGCACGCGACGTGCAGCACCTTTCGGCCAACAAGGAAGCAAAGCAGTCAGTCAAACTTAGTAGCGACGTTGAAACCACAAGGAACGTTCCTACAGGCCAGCGGTTGGCCAGCGGTGACAAATGAGTGATCCGGGCCGACCCGATGCGCGCCTCTTATAACTTAGGCGCCGTTGCTGGCGCGGTGGTGGGCATTGAAATTTTGAAAGAAACATCGAAGTTTGACGTCACCGCGCGTTGACCCCGAAATCCCTGGTAGGGTATTCGCCGGAAACTCCCGATTTCCTGCGAATCCCCGCGCAGGGTATTTCGTTGAATGTTCGTCGGGAATTTCAATGGTTTGCGCGAAATCCTGCCAATACCAGGCAAATTTCCTGCACTAGTGTCCTAAGCCTGGGCTGGCGCACCCTTGCAGTACCCTTGCTCGTTGCTTAGGTTATATTCAATGCAGACATTCATGCTACGAGAAAATCATATTTCTTGCACTACAGATAGTAAGACTATGAGGTGGACAAAGCTGTATGATACAAGACAATGCTGTTATCGACACAGTACTCATGTATTTCCAAGTACTTCAACTATTGCTTGTCACAAACGACTTGAAGTACGTAGCTATTTACTCACCGTGCGGTACTTGCATGAAACCTGCATCGACGTGGCGCAGCAAGGTGAATGTGAGGGAACAAAATGAAGTGTACGCACATTCACCTGAAGAGGTAGTGTGCAATCGGGCTCGCATTGCGCGCAGCGCTGCTATTCGATGCGAATAAAAGCAAGGGCGTACCAAAACATCACTATGGCATGGTGTCGATAAAAATCATGGATGTAAAAGAACTCACAAGTAATAGAGAGCCTCCTCGGAACATGCCTTGGCACTCGTGCTTGCGATGCCGCCTCGATACAAGGCTATATGCGGCTATATGCACTCACCTTTCGGATGTACTTCATGCTATGCAATCTTGGCGGGTACAGAGTGCACCACTGTACAGCTCCTGACGGACTTCGAAGAGTCAAATAAGCACGACTTACCTCGCGGCAAACAAGATCACAGTACGGCATCAAAGAGTGGTTCAGTCGCCAAATAAAATAGCTACACGCGGATCGAGGCGCAAGTGGGGGGTGTGGGGCTGGCGACAGGCGACAGACGACAAGCAGCAGGTGACAACAATGGCGGGGAATGAGCGGCGGCGGCAGCGATGCGGGCGGCGACGACGGTGGTTGTAGTGGTTGAGAGCAAAGTCGCTAGGGTCAAGGGTTTTCAGACGTGCGCGACTCAGCAGAAATCGATGCACATGGGTCATTTTTATTGTACCGGACTTACACGTGAAGACAGACCTATATCCTGCTAGGAAACTTACCTTTTTTTCGGCCCTGGCTGGATATTCACAGGAAACTCCAGGGTATTGCCTATTTCCTACAAATATCCTGCCCGGATTTTCGGGGTCAACGCGCAGTGCGTCGTGCTTCAGAAAAGTTCAGAAAATGCTTCGTGTCTTGCAAGCCATTCCACTCTCGATCAATTCACGACATAATACTTCCGTCGATCTAAGCAACCATTGTTCAATCCTGCACCTCCCTTAGTATGGAACTAGCCATCCGGAGGGCAGAAAGGGTGAATATAGGACTGGCCTAACTCTGTCTCGGAGGGGGGGTTGGATGGAATGCAGGATTTCTTGCTGGAATCGCGTCACATAGGTATGGCAATCTAAGTTACATTTTCCTAGTGATCTAGCTATCTCATCTCCCCTACTTATACTACCACTCAGGCTGCAGGCACCACGCACGGGCCCTTTATAATTTTCTCAGTAGTTTGCTTGCCGATACCCATTCCGTTTCGCCTGACGTGAAAGGCTCACGCACTTGCAGAAAACATGCATCACGCCTCGCGGATGCGCACCTACAGAAACGTGAACCGAGCCTTTTTGGAAACAGTCCTGCGCCTCGAAGCATCGCGCCTTGATCTCGCCCACTCTGTATGCTTGGATAGACCGCTTCCGAATGCGCTCCTGTCTCACGACGATCAAGGCGTCACAGTATATAGGCCAGCCTTCCAACAAACTGGCTGTCGTTTGCACATCACCCTTTCAAGATGTCAGCGCCCGTTAATCTGGATCCGAATAACAGTGACATTCGCAAGTTCAAGGTCGCTGCTGTGCAAGCAGAACCGTGCGCCATGTCCCAATCTAGGATCTGACGTAAACTCATAAGCTATCTAATCAGTGAATGGCTCGATCTACAGTGCTCCGTCGACAAGACCATCCGGATCGTGCGCGATGCGGCAGCGAAAGGGGCGAATATCGTTGGATTTCCGGAGTTGTTTATCCCAGGTGCGGCTCACCTAGTGTCGCCCATTCTAACAGCTATTGAATGGCCCATGGACGATAGGTTACCCATGGACGATTATGTGTAACAACTTCATAGATGCGGCCGATGTACTTGTTAAGTATCAGGCGAACTCGATGGCCGTGAATTCACGTGAAATGGGCCGCATTCGCGATGCCGTCAAAGAAGCGGGCGTATGGGTCGTCTTAGGGTTCTCTGAGTGCTCCGGCGCCTCCTTGTACATTGTGAGCTTCACCCATCATCTACGAGCCAGACGAACGACGTCCTGATTCGCGCTAGTCTCAAGTCACCATATCGCCAACGTACGCCATCCTCCAATTTTGCAGATTTGTTAGTCTGAGATGTGACTCACAGTGGAGAACTTGCCAACTATCGCCGTAAGATAAAGGCTACACAATACGAGAAGACCATTTTTGGCGACGGCAACTGTTTGTCCCGTCCCCATAGCCAGACCACGATCAAACCTCACATCTCCTTTGTGTGATACAGCGAACTCCATCCACAACGTCGTTCAGACGGAGTACGGTCGTCTCGGCTCGTTCAACTGCTGGGAACAACTACAGGCAAGCATTATCTCCCGCCCTCATACCCATACGCTGACGCAGCCCACAAAGCCCGCCTTGAAGCTCCATTTCTACTCGCAGAATCCGCAGCTCTTCGTCGGCGGCTGGCCGCCCGCGTTCCCGGCCGAGATGGACGGTGTGCCATGGAGCGTCTCCAACGAAGGCTTCAGCTCCGTGTCGCGCAACATCGCCGTTGAGGGCGGGTGCTTCGCCATCGTCGCGACGCAGGTGGTGAGCAAGCACGGCGCGGAGATCATGAAGATTAGCCACTGGCCCTGGTTCGAGTTCCCCGGTGGCGGCTTCGCGACGGTCTGTGCCGCCCGTATTATGAGTGGACATAATTGCTGACGTCCAAGGACAGATCTATGGTCCTGATGGCTCACAGCTCACGCCACCAACGGATCCTGCGGCTGAAGCGATTGTCGTGGCTGAGATCTCGCTGGACGCGATCGTGCTGAACAAGTTTGTCGGGGACATCATGGGCAACTAGTGCGTCATTCCAGTGTTTACTCCTCAGCAGGCTGGTATCTGACTCCTGAAAGTAGCTCGAGGCATGATCTCACGCATCTAGTCGTCACTGAAAGCAACAGCAATCCCGTGGAATATGTTTCAAAAATCAAACCAAGAGCAGAAGAAAAAGAGGAGGAGGAGGCGGAAACGCCCGCGACGGACGAGGACATCCAGTGAAAGGTAGTGTAATGTAGCTCGAGACGAGGCCCATTGGTTTGTAAGGTATTGAATTCGACAACTTCCTATTCCTGAACATCCAACTCTCGAATTGACTCGTCCTGGACCTTAGTAAGCCAGGAAGACTACTGCTGCTTCTGAGTCCTGGAGCGTCAGCTGATACGTACCATCAGAGGTATGTTGCTTCTTGGCGTGCGCACCGACAGCTACGAGCTTGCCCGTCGTATTTTGCACGGCGTACCCATCAAATGTGATGTTGATTTGCGAATCCGCACCCGGGGCAGTGAGGAATCGGGCCCTGACCGAGTCGACACCCGCCGGCAGATGGATGTCGAAGCTGCGCGAGGGGCGCGCCGACGCCGTAGCATTGTGCAGGTTCATGTTGACGAGGACAACGGTGTCAAGCTTCCCATGCATGTCGTATAGTGCGTACGCGGGTATGTGCACATCGTCGCTGAGGTCGACGACGGCCTTGCCGCTCCCGATCGCAGTGTCGAATGCTAAGATGCCGTAGTACATCGGCCGAGCCGCCGGTCCATCTCCATCGATCCCGACGGGCTGGAAGGCAGTGTACGGGTACGCGTAGACGGACTCCGCCGTGTGGTTCGTGTGCTGGTGGAAGTACATCTTCTTGACGTTGTGCGACGCGGCGTAGAGGAGGTAGTCGAGCACCCAGAGCCCCGCGCCGAAGACGTCGGATATGCCGGCCTTGCCGCCGCCGGACGCAGAGCTCGTCTCGCCGATGATGTACTCGATGCCCTGAGCCTGCGCGTCGGTGGCGGTGATGAGGAAGGGCCGAAGGTGCGCCATGGTGTGCGTGTGGTTCATCAACGTGCTGAGCAGCGGCGTGGCGCCGTCGTCGAAGAAGTAATGGTGCTGCGAGAAGATCTTCGCGCGCGGGTCGGTATTGATGCCGAAGTCGAGCAGGGTTTCGAGCTGGAAGGCGTTCGGATCGGTTGGCGGGCGTGCGACATCGCCGAACTGAAGAGGGAGGTGCGGGAAGGAGGACGTGTTGAGGTTTCTGCTGACGGTAAGCCATTCCGCGACGTAGGTCGATTGGTTGTAGTTCGCGGGGCGCAGCGTGGGGATATACAGGTCGGGCTCGTTTCCGATTTCGACGGCGGCGAGACGCTTCCCGATCGCGCTGAGAGCAGCGTCACCCTCCGCCTTCGCGTTCTGGATGTGTGTGGACGAGTTGTCTGCGAGGTTGAGGCCGAATGTGAGCTCGGTGTCATCAGCGAAAGTTTTGAAGTAGTCGAAGTACTTCGGGCCGTACGTGATGTTCTCTGGCTGGAAGTATCCAAGCCCAGGGGGTAACACCATAGCCTCCTCCATGTTTTCGTCGAAGAATGTCGTGTCGGCGCTGGTGCCTCCAACGCGAATGGCTGGGGATTTGCCGGTGATGCCCTTCAGATTCTGCATTATCTGCTGCGTGAATATGTTGGGATAGCTCGTGTTGCCGGTGTAGTCTGGCAGGCACCAAAACTCAATCGAGAATGATGCAAAGTCGGGAACAATGGCATTGCTGTGGTGTGTTGCTGAGGGTTTCAAAGTCATCGCATGTGTGGATAACAGCCCTGACAGGACAGCAGCCGATAATATGAGCATAGCGGGCCTGGTTCAGGTCACTCCTGCACACCGCTGAGATTAACGATATATAGTGAACCTGAATGGATTGTGGTATCAGCGTGAAATGTGACGTGTTGAACACGACAGACTCACCTTGGCCACGCAGCACAAGACTAGGGATATTCGCCCCCGGTCCATGGCATTGACTTATACGAATGGCTCGTGGCACATGAGCTTCAGCTTCGTGCAGATGATCATAGAAGTTGAATATTATTTCAAGAACCGGCGGACCGAGATGACGGGAGGCATGTGATGTCAATAACAGAGGTAGAGAATCGAGCTCGAACGCACGCATATATAAGTTCAACGGTAGTTCTGGGCTTGATATGTGACATTGTCAGAAACATTCAAGCTGATTTTGAGCACTGGTTGACTTCTTGTCATGGCCAGCTTTCCTCATTTCGATTCACGGAGAACTCGACGCTCAACCTCAAGCACAGGTCTAAATTGAGATCAAAGTATAATTCAACACGAGACAGAAGCGAAGGAAGGCCGCCTACCCTTGTGGTTCTGATCAGCTGCCTTTTCACCTAACGAATTTGAAGTTTAACAGAATTCAGTACAGCTAGTGCCACGACTTCGACACATGGGCGACGGAGAATAGCTCACATGTTAATGAATAAAAACTTTCATGGACTCGACGTCGAGTGCATGACCGCAGATGGGCTTGTGGTTCGAAATTGTTTCGACGTCGACTAAGTAGCCTGTGTGAAGCCAGAAAGTTGTACATTTAGCCTCATACCTGGACTTCATGAAGGGCTGATGATCCTTGGCCCGTGAAAAGGGTCGAACGACAGATGAGCGAGTAGTCTGCAATGTGCATGAATGTACGTTTGAACGTTTGAACGCTCAGGCTGCCAGAACAGGGCGCTCGACAGGATTTCGATGAACGGCTCCCAGCCGGTCCGGGTGCCCGGTTAAGTTTAGGACGAAAAGCGACAGCGTTCGAGCGGGATACAAAATCCGTATCGTCGTTATCTCCTCATTACGGCGAGATAAATGCATATGCCCATCGCTACGATGAAATGAAGGCTTCTAGACCTACGAAGGGGGCTTAGTTGTCTGCTCAGTCACCAAGCCAGCTTGATTACAAACCGGTCAGTGAGCCGACCTGATACACTTCCACGGCATGTGCACGCTTATAAAGTAGTGGATGTCGTGTTTCTCAGCAGGAAGCTTGGTCGACGTCGTATGACCAAGCGCTGCCGCATCATCTATGGGAGATGCTTCGAATCTCCGCCCACTATGGAAACCGATCAATGAGATAGAGCTCAACGGCGTATGTGGGCGAAAGTCTTGGACTCACCAACGTGGGCATGCATGGCTGGATATAAAAGAGAGACAGACACACCAGCCGCCATCCCATCGACAAACACCCGAGCCCGACATCTTCGTCTGAACGTTCATACGCAATGGCGAAGTCACTCGTACTCTACGACATCCCGGGACTGGCGTCCCCGTCGAAAGCGTGGTCGCCAAACCCGTTCAAGGCGAGGTTCGCATGCTTCTTTCCCGACATTGGCCGCCGAACACTGACATGTAGTTTCCAGACTCGTCCTCAACATGAAAGGCATCCCATATGAGACGGTCTGGGTCGATTATCCCGACATCGCGTCTCTGTGCAAGAAGATCAATGCGGAGCCTACCAGCTTCAAGAACGACGTACCACAATACACGCTCCCCGTCCTGCAGGACCCGAACACGGGCGCTGTAGTCTCCGAGTCCTTCAAGATCGCGCGATACCTTGACGAGACGTACCCATCCACCTTCAAGGCCGTTCCAGACGGAACCGAGGCCTTCCAGGAGATGTTCCTCGCGATCTTTGGCGAAAAGGTGCTATCTCCTCTGATCCACACCATGGTCGTACCTACCGTGCGCGCGCTGACGCCCCGTGGCGCCGAGTACTTCCGCCGGACGCGCGAGAAGGCGTTTGGACGGAAGCTTGAGGAGATCGCGCCGGAGGGAGCCGTGTGGGACGAGCACTGGCGGGGGGTGCTGGCGGGGCTGAGCGCGATGCACGGCTGGATTGGCACTGGATCGGACGGTAAAGAGAGGGCGTTCGTGATGGGCGACGTGCCGAGCTTCGCGGATCTCGTGCTGATCTCGCATCTGGTCTGGTTGAAGATCGTGGGAGGCGTAGACTCGGAGATGTGGAAGAACGTTATGGAGGCAGACGGAGGGAGGTGGAAGCGGTTGATGGAGAGGTCCGAAAAATGGATTTGGGTCGATACGCCGGATGTAGTGGTATGAGCGCACGAATGAACGTTGTGGAAACATAGATAGGAATACTGATACTGTTCAAAAGCAAGTCTGCAATGATGTGAGTGCGTAGCAAGCGAGTCTAAGGCCTAAAAGGAGAATGACTACTAAGCACTTTACTCTTGATTCAATAGTTTAACTCACCTGTGTGTATTCTATAAACGAATGGAATCGAAGACTGGTCGAAAGTCATCAATCTAGAAGATAACGGTACGAACAGCGTCTGTTCACTGAATCCGTAGACTCTGATTTCTTCAGCCTGAGCTTGTCGACGCAGCGCCGAGAAATGGATTACTAGGTCTGATTGAAGGACTGTAGTAACTTATTAGCGTCGAACCAATGGGCAAGAAGCTGACTGCAGCAATCGATTTTGAAGTTAGAAGTGAAACTAGTAAGAGCCCTTGTGACTCTCTATCGTTTTGTGATGGAAATGGTATGTCGTTCCCATCAGTATGCTGAACTTTTGGAATATCCCGGCTTCGAATTATCGTGTCTTTGATTGCACACTTTCATCGACGTCCCGAAGCATAAACAGGCTTTTCGCGGCTCTGTTTTCTGTGCTCATGGGGTTCCCAGAGCTCCCAGGTTAATAAACGGTTTTTATCTGAAAGGGAGCATATTATTCTGGTGGTGACATTATCAAGAGTCCGAAAGTGTATGAAGAATGACGGGGAGGAAATAATTACAGTCCAATATTCAACCCGACGGAACCCCGCTACTCCCCCTCCGCGAAATAATCAGGCAGCGCATCCTGCACGCCCTTGATCTTCTCGTTGATCACGCGCCGCGCCAACATCCTGCAATCATGATGCATATACGTCGCGGACCCCCACTTGTCGAACTCCTTCAAAATCGCCTTGAGCCGCCCCAGCACATCCGCAAGCCCGAGCGCAAGCACCGTATCGCTCCGCGTCTTCTCGCGCCAGAACTCCTGCCACGACTGCGTGCACCCGTGCTGGTGCCACGTCGCGCCGCACGACGACGCGTGCTCGAACGGCGGCGGCGCGGCGCGCATGCGCTCCCACGCGCTCGTGAGCGCGTGGTACCCGCTGAGCAGGCGCAGGCGCTGCATCTGCGACACGAGCAGGCGGCCCTGCGCGTCGACGTCGCCGTCGCGCAGGCCCTCCGCGGCGTGGTGCGCGCGGCGCACCGCGACGTCCGCCTTCTGCATCACCTCGAGGTACGCGGCGCCGCGGAGCGTGCGCAGGTCGAGCTCGTCGGCGAGCGTGAGCGCGAGGTAGGCGTTTTGGGTCGAGCTTGACATTAGTTTGCGCAGGGACTCGACCATTGTTGTGAGCAGGCGCTCGTGGTTGCAGAGCTGCGCGAGGCGCACGAGCGTGATGATTTGGTCGCTGCTCGTTAGCTGCACCGTCGGCGCGTGTATGGTGGACGCGGCGGACACGGCGCCCGCGGATTGCGAGAGCGGGAAAGGCAGCGCGGCAGAGGGACTCTTGCGCGTCACGGTCTCGACGATGACGTCGAGCGCCCAGGTCTCGAGCGATTTGAAGGAGTACTTGTTCGCGACACGCGCGATGTCGATCAGGCGCGGCAGGTTGGTGTGGTCGGAGTGAACGAGCATGAGTTCGGGCGGTCTGGAGGCGGTCTCAGCCGCGCGATATCAGGAAGAGGCAGGGCACGCACAAGGCGTAGAGAGCCCATAGGAAATTCTTGAACTCGGAGACGGTGTCGCCAGCGAGTACAATTGGGTGCTCGTCCGACTGGCCCTCGATCGGATAGTCCGAGCCCTGCGGCAGGGTGAACATGGTACTGAACGAGGATCCGTCCTTTGACAGCATCGTGCGGTGCACCTGTCACGCGATCAGATCGAGGAAGGCAAGAGGTCAAAGAACTCACGTTGAATAGAACATTGTCTACGAGCAAGATGCAGCTCCCGTCGGACATGTAATACTCCGCGTCTCGCACGACTTCGGAGGGAGATCGCAGTGGCATGGTGATATCCTCGTCCTTAGGCGCGACGCGGGGGCGTTTGCGAGGGGGAGTCTGAAGTAACTGTACTGTCGCGAACTCTTCATCGTGATCGTCCATGAGCGACGTGTCGTGTACAATTGGGTTGTCATCCACCAGCGGAGGGTCGTCGTCATTTGGAGGAATGAAGGGAGGACTGTCCAGTTCGGCCATTGCAATTGAACGGTTTCTATCACGAGAACGAGCGTCAGGGCGAGTCGCGGCTAATAACGACCAGAAGCGCGTTCATGGGGATGAAAGCACGTCTGCGCTTCACCATGACAGAGAATGCGACTTACAAGGACGCAGGGTGTCAAGGAGGCTGAAGAGTACTCGGCACGCCGATAAGATGTGGCGGTCAACGTGAGTCCGAGAGCTGGTTAAACACAAGACAGATATGGGAAGATCAGCAAGATGAGCTCTTATATGGGCTTACGGTTAAAAACAACATGCAGACCTGAGGTAAGGACGGAATGAAGGCCGGAGGGAGAGCGACGGGGTAGGCGGGCAGGGCCAGCACGTGTTATCTGATAAGATAACGATTACTCAATTGCCGCCAAACTTTCTCTTTGGCGCTCTGCCCTCCCTGCTCAGTGCTCTTCATCTTCCTCCTCCCAGTCGTGTGTCATATCTTGGCTTCTTTGTTCTCTTATTCGCTGTTATATCCTAGGCCTCATTCTATCAGCAGACAAGTCCACAATTACCTGATCAAGTCACTCAACCGACTTCACATTAATGCGCAAACAACTCGACCCGCGAATACCGATCCTCATTAACAACAATGTCAAGAAGAATCACAGATCATTCATAGTCCTCGTGGGAGACAAGGGGAGGGATCAAATTGTGAACCTTCATTTCCTCCTGTCCCAAGCCAGGGTCTCAGCACGTCCATCTGTGTTGTGGTGTTACAAGAAGGATCTTGGATTTACGAGGTGAGTATCAGGCACGTTTTCTCCGTATAAACAGCGCGTTCTAGGTACGTGATGCTCCGAGAGGCTTTGTCAATCTGCGTCCAATCTCAGTGATGTGGTGAAGCTTGTGGTTGCATCTCCATCCGCTGATGGAGGACGTACGGAACGTGGGAGAGGATGATGAAACAGCGACCATCTGGCGGAACTTCCGACTTTTCTCACTTAGCTCTCGAAGGAAGCGTACACGGGCTCAGCGTCTGGATTCTTGGGTACCTTGTGCCAATGGCTCTCAATCTTCTGATTGTTCTTCATCGCCTCATGTCATTATTCCCTGTCGGAGTGACGGACGGGAATGCAGCATTGACTACCAGCCAATGCCGCACAAACAGCGACTTTCCATCTGAACCACGGTCATGCGATCCTCCTGGGAAACTTGTAGGAGCAGGCCCTGTGCTCGTATACGCTTCATCTGATGAGTCCGACGCCTGACCAATGATACATCACGAGGCGTGTTGGATTTTGCGCTTTTCTTTTCACAACGAACATCGGGAGCTTCGTTTTCAAGACTGTTTACTGACTGCAATGACACTCACAGTCACCGAAAGAAACGAGAAGCCAAGATCAAACGCGATGTCAAGCGGGGTATTCGCGAGGCAAATGAACAGAGTCCCTTTGAGATTTTCGTCACAGTTACAGATATCCGCTATACGTGAGTCCCTCCTTCCTGCAGAGATATACACCCGTTCATGATCGTTCCAGGTACTACAAGGAGTCGGAAAAAATCCTCGGAAACACATTTGGCATGCTTGTCCTCCAAGACTTCGAGGCGATCACTCCAAATCTGCTCGCACGGACGATGGAGACCGTCGAGGGTGGTGGTCTGATCGTCTTGCTCCTCAAATCGATGACGTCCCTCCGGCAGCTGTACAGCATGACCATGGACGTGCATGCGCGATATCGCACCTCGTCGCATGACTCCGTCATCGCCCGTTTCAACGAACGCTTTATCCTCTCCCTCGGCTCATGCGACGACTGTCTCGTCCTAGATGACGAGCTGAACGTCCTTCCGATCTCGCGCGGGAAGGACATCACGGTTATTGAGGAGGATCGCGGCAAGGCCAAGCAGCAATCCGAGCTGAAGGAGTTGAAGGACAGCTTGGCAGATGTGAAGCCCGCCGGCGAACTCGTCAAGCTTGCCAAGACGGTCGACCAGGCGCAGGCAATCCTGACGTTCGTCGACGCCATCGCCGAGAAGACACTCAGCTCGACAGTCACCCTCACGGCAGGGCGTGGACGCGGAAAGTCGGCGGCGCTTGGACTGGCGATTGCGGCCGCGCTCGCACATGGATACTCGAATATCTTCGTGACAAGTCCGAGCCCGGAGAACTTGAAGACCTTATTTGAGTTCATCTTCAAGGGCATGGACGCGCTGGGCTACGAGGAGCATCTTGATTATGACATTGCGCAGAGCACGAACCCAGACTTCAACAAGGCCATCGTGCGCGTGAACGTGTTTAGGGAGCACCGGCAGACCATCCAGGTAAATCCGATCCTTCTAGATGACCTATTTGAAGCTAATTTGTGTGCAGTACATCCAACCTCAAGATGCTCATGTTCTCGGCCAGGCCGAGCTCGTGATCATCGACGAGGCAGCCGCCATCCCTCTTCCTCTCGTCCGCAATCTCATGGGCCCCTACCTCGTTTTCCTCGCATCCACCATTAACGGCTACGAGGGTACAGGCCGTTCCCTTTCCCTCAAGCTTATCCAACAGCTGCGGGAGTCCAACCGCGCGTCGATATCCAAAGACATCGCCGCGACGCCCGAAGACGCTGCCACCACCTCCACCTCCACCAAAAAGGCATCGCACGCCGCGCCGCTCAGAGCGCGTACGCTCCGCGAGATCAAGCTCGACACGCCGATCCGCTACGCCCCCGGCGACCGCATCGAGCGCTGGCTCAACACCCTCCTCTGCCTCGACGCAACCGCTGCGCCACGCGCCGCAGTACACGGCACGCCGCACCCGTCGCAGTGCGAGCTCTTCTACGTCTCGCGCGACACGCTCTTCTCGTTCCACCCCGCGTCCGAGGCGTTCCTGCAGCGCATGATGGCGCTGTACGTCGCGTCGCACTACAAGAACCAGCCGAACGATCTGCAGCTGCTGTCCGACGCGCCCGCGCACCACCTGTTCGTGCTGCTCCCGCCGCTGCGGGACGATGAGACGCACCTCCCGGAGCCGCTCGTTGTGTTGCAGGTTGCGCTCGAGGGCAATATCAGCCGCGCGGCGATTATGGATGGGTTGAGTCGCGGGCTGAGGGCGGGAGGGGATATGATTCCGTGGCTTGTCGCGCAGCAGTTCCAGGAGGGCAAGTTTGCGCTGATGAGCGGTGCACGCATTGTGCGCATCGCGACACATCCGGATTACGCGAATGTGCGTATCTTTCACTTTGTCGTTCGCTTCGCGGTTGTTGCTGATTCGTCCTTTCTTTCTCTCGGATCATGTAGATGGGCTACGGCGCGCGTGCACTGCAAGCGCTGAATTCCTACTACTCGGGAGAATACTTCAATCTCGACGAGGCTCCCAAAACGGACGAAAGCTACCCCGACGTGGCAGCAGTCGAGGAGGTGCGTGACCTATGATTTGGTTGCTTAAGAGCGTCGACTAACTCAGATCTCGGACAGGGCACGGATCTTCTGACTGACGAGCCTAAAATCCGAGCGCCGTCTGCGATGCCTCCACTGCTCCAGCGTCTAACGGAGCGGAAACCTGAGAACCTGGATTATCTAGGTGTCTCGTATGGGCTAACGCCGCAGCTGCTTCGGTATGCCCGTTCATCTCTGTATCCATGGTCACCGATGTTAATGAAATGCAGGTTTTGGAAGCGCGCAGGATATGTTCCGCTCTATGTCCGGCAGACGCAGAGCGAGCTTACGGGCGAGCACACGTGTGTCATGCTCCGCGGGCTGAACTCTGCTGGCGATGGCGAATTGGAGTGGCTGGGTGAATTCGCGAAAGGTGATGATTGTTCGTTGTTAAGATGGTGTGCATACTGACCTCTTGGATAGACTTCCGAAAGCGCTTCCTTTCTCTGCTTTCGTTCAAGTTCCGCGACTTTGGTAGCGTCATGGCGCTGAGCGTGCTGGAAGCTGCGAATGGCGGCGTGAAGTACCTCGACAGTCAAAAACTGCCAGGTTTGTCCTATGACATTGTTGTGATTGAACCACTACTTACGATGCGTGTTGCAGAACTCACAACTACAGAGCTTTCATTCTTGCTGACGCCATTCGATCTCAAGCGATTGGAATCGTATGCACAAAATGCATTGGACTACCACGTTATTCTCGATCTGCTGCCTATCGTAGCAGCACTCTACTTCGAGAAACGGCTCGGTGAGGGAATTAGATTGAGCGCGATACAGAGCAGCATTCTACTCGGTATGGGTTTGCAGCGCAAGAGCGTCGAGGAAGTCGAAGTCAGTATCCCCTCCATCTCCTGCCGTCGTATCCAACCCTAAACAATCGTTACAGGCCGAGCTGCAGCTGCCCGTCTCCCAAGCCCTCGCGCTCTTCGTCAAGCTCGTCCGCAAAATCTCGACGAAACTCGTCGACATCCAGAAGGCCGCGATCAGCGCCACCATCCCAACCGCCTCTGCCGAGCCGCGCGTCGCCCTCGACGTAGCGGCCGACCGGGGCGTCAAAGGCATGGAGGCCGAGCTCAACGAGGCGGGCGGAGAGGTGACGTCTGCGCTGCGCGAGAAACAGCGCGCGATGATCGATGCGTTAGATCTGAGCCGGTGAGTACCCCTGCTTCCGCATCAGGATATCCCTGCGGGGCCTTGAGAGCTCATGCTCATCAGTCTCTCGGTGCAATGATGTAGGTTTGCGATAAATGATGCGTCGGTAGACTGGTCTACCGCCGAGGGGCAGGTGAAGGGCGTAACTGGTGCGAAGGGCAAGTCGACGGTGGTGAGTGTGAAGAGCACTGCGGCGCCGCCGAAGCGGAAGGCGGCAGATGCGGTGGGTGACGCTGAAGATGGGAAGAAGAAGACGCGGAGGGGTAAAAAGGCGAAGCGGTAGGCGCGACGCCATATTAGTGGACTTCATTCTGTTTCTATCTCTTGCTTGCGATTTGCGAGGGCTCTGACGTCTTAGATTTGAGGCCGTTCATCATATCATAATCGATTCGGTTCCCTGCACCAGTTGACTTCCACCATTCAGTTTGTGTCGTAGGCTGCTACAGGCAAGCTGTAGGACAATGATTGAAGTTACTGACATGGAGTCGTTCTTATTTTCGTTCTGCGGATTGTCGCCTGGGAATAAACTGACGAGCTCACGACGACATACGGACTAATAAATGAGGTACGTTTCTCGTCAACTCGACAAGTCGAAGACCTGTATTTACTACTCATATCTGCAGGTCTCAAACTCTCTTGCTGTTTCTCATATTGTTACAGATCGCGTTTGAATAAATGTCTTGTCCGTGAAGACGCTCAAACCAATACATCCGGCTTGTCGACCCAAACCCATCCTTCTGCCCTATCCATCAACCGTTTCCACCTTCCTCCATCCGCCTGCATAACCTCCTTCCACTCCTTCGAGTCGACGCCTCGCATAATCCTCAGCCATACCAGCTGTGCGATCAGCATAACGTCCGCGAAACTCAGCACATCGCCCATTACGAAAAGCTGCTGCTCGCCGCCCTTGCCTGCACTGATCCAGCCATGTATCGTGCTCAGTCCTGCCAGAAATTCCCTCCAGCGCTCATCCCGCACGGGGCCCTCTGGTGCGATTTCCTCGATCTTCTTCTTGAATCCCTCCTCACGCGTTCGTCGAAAGTACTCCTGGCTCGGGGGCGCCAGCTGCTCCACAATCCTCGCCACGACGGTATGGAATAAAGGTCGCATCACCTTCTGGTGAAACACGTCGAGGAACATGGTCTGGAACGCCTCTGTTCCATCCGGGACGATCTTGATTGTGGATGGGTATGTCTCATCGAGGTACTGTGCGATCTTGAATGACTCGGAGACAACGGCGCCCGTATTCGGGTCCTGCAGGACCGGGAGCGTGTATTCTGGTTCGCCGTTTGCATAGCTAGTAGGCTCCGCATTGATCTTTTTGCACAGAGACGCAATGTCGGGGTATTCGACCCAGACTGTCTCGTGTGGGAGACCCTTTATGGTCAGTACCAGCCTGGCGCGCAAATGAGCATTCGGTCGATGACTTCATGGAAGAGAAGAATGCGCACCTCGCTTTGAGCGGGTTTGGCGTCCATACTCGTGACGGCGACGCCAGTCCTGGAATGTCATAAAGGATGAGTGGCTTCGTCATTTCGTCTATCAAAACCTCAGACGAGGATGCGGGTGGGGTACTTGTCGGGGGAGGTGAACGTCGCGCCTGTCTCTCTTTTATAGCACAGGTGCCCACTCCCATGCGTTCTTCTGCTGACATGCGCCAATCGGTTCCCTCTCATTATGATCGTGAGGAGATCTGAACGGATTGAGAACATCCCATGCATCCAATGTGATACCGTGATATATCGATCAGAACCGGCGCTACCCCACCAGTTTATAAGCTTGTGCCGCGGAAAAGAAATTAGACCAGTTCGGAGATTTCTCAATCAATACCGCGGCGATGTTCTTACATCAAGTAGCTTGGTATGTTCAAAGAGTGTTCAATATCTTATGAATGAGAAGACTATTAACGCTTCTATGCGCAGGACCTACAGGGCTTCCTGGAATCGTGGGGTTACTACTTACCCACGAGACCGTGGTGTTTCTCCCACTGTCCTTTATAAACCTCAAGTGGCGAATCGGGATTTCATCTGTCCGGCACGGACCACTTTGTCTCGCTTCGTTCCAGAAATCGCCGAAGTTAAATGCCGTCGCCGCATGACATGTGCTTCCTATCACATAAAAGAGCAAGTACCGGTACGATGCCTGTATTTATTCTCTGCAAGTCTCGTGAAATTTTGACTTGTCTACACCTGTCAGTGGCGAAGCCTGCCTGCAGGATGTGGCCCAATCAGCAAAAGCGTGAAAAATCTGTAAGGGCTTCCAAGGATATGTAAGGATTTACAAAGGTTACAATCGCTGCCGTCCGGTAAGGATGCCACATTTCGTCGCAAGGCTATACACGGGTACCTTAAGGATTTGCCATCGTCCCCATCCTTCGCAAGGCTTGCCAGCCCTGCCAAGGGCTACCTGGCGGGTTGAACTTCTCCATCGGCATGGTACACGTGCAATGCCATATGGTCATTGTAAAGTGACACAAGGAGTGCTACAGCATTTAGATATTTTTATTTATTTATTTTCATCCTTGGCAGAGATAGTGACAGAGATAAAATCGAATGCATTTTTCGTAGTTACGAACCTGTCTAAGATACATAGAAGCTATCTACGAGACACATCTGTAACTAAGTAACAACCATCTCTATGCGCACTGATGCACCGTCGTACAATCAGTCAGCTGAAAATGGGATAGATCCCGAGCGATCCAGAAGCCAGGGGCGAGCGTTGCGCCCGTCGCGAGATATCCCGCCAGAGAATGTCTTCGAGGAGTCCCAGAAAGCAACACTTGATGGAAAGCACCATGAACGATTGAGAGTCCAGCCAATAGAAGGCCGACACAAGAAGACGCCAGCCTAGAGAATCCGGAGGGA
Source organism: Hericium rajendrae (assembly GCA_033439255.1). NCBI lineage: Eukaryota > Fungi > Basidiomycota > Agaricomycetes > Russulales > Hericiaceae > Hericium > Hericium rajendrae. The sequence goes on from CM065880.1 coordinate 101,676, forward strand.
ATAAACAGGCGCGACGGTCCTTCGAAAAGCTTGAATAGCTGATATGCTTGCGAGAGGAGGGATTGGACGAAGACTGCGTACAACTGCGAAGGCTATATATCATGAAACGAATGAGATTTAGGGCCGGCCGCGACGCACCTTGGAGAAACGTCGTAGCGTTGCTACGGGGTCTCGGAAATATCGAGACGTGTACCTGTATTTCGCGAGGGGTACGGCAGGCAGGTGAAGTAACTGCAAATGCGTCAAAAACCTGTCATCTAGACTGAAAGCCATTAGAGACCAGATCGGAGATTTTGAAAACTCACCATCACAATGTCAAATTTTCAAGTTGTCGACAACCTTTTGTGAGGTATGTATTGCCCTTGTATACCCTTGTAGTGCCTTACATACCGGCGCCATCTCGGTGGCGCGTGACAAACGTCACCAGGGAATAACAGAGTAAAACGTTTTTGCTGATCCGGGCGGCGTGACAGCCGTACGTCACGATTTATCGTCATGTTTGCACAATGGCATAAGCGAAGGTTGAACAATGGCGATGGACAATGCTGGACGATACGCCACAAGTCCACAAGATATTTTGATCGTGGCTATATATTCAGTGGCAGCCGTGGTCGAGAATCCCAGCTCTTTCATCTCTGTCTCGTCCCTTATCGTCAGAATGGGTCAAGACTGGTTCCTCATGAACCTGGACAAGCGCCAAGGTCGCTGGGTCCCGAAGCTGGGAGAGTTTCTATTTGGCAACACTCCTTGGGGTTACATGGAAGAGTTCATGCCTGCGCCGTCTGTATACATTGGACTGGGACCGCCTGCGAAGAATGCAGCAACTGACGTTCGCACTTCGTACGTGCCATTGATTTCTCAGCCCATATGGGTACTTACCCCCCCGTTAACAGAAGTCTGAACTCCTCTATCTTGTCACGACTGTCGCCGGAGCTATACCACATGATACTCGAATGCTTAGAAGACTACTTCGATTGTATTTGCCTTGGCCTTACTTGTCGACTGTTCTGGAGTGTCGCACGACCCCATGTCAAAAAGCGCTACATCGAGGATGCACTAGGGTCATGGGCCGGAGATCGAATCATCTGTGCAGGGTCGCGCAGCGCACGAGACGATCCGCTCCCAGCTGGCATGCTGACAGAAGAGGAAGAATCGGAATGGAAGGGCCCGTTGCCAACTGAAGGATGCCGCTGCGGCGGAGAGCACGAGCCCGACGTACTCGTGGACAACCTCCACTTTGGGGCAGGATGCGCGTTCACCGACGATATGTCACCCACAAAAGTCAGACCCAAGCTGGAGCAGCGCGCTGTGCACGATTCCTGGAGAAGACGTTTCGACTGGGACGACTATGGGCTTCTGAAGTCCGTGTTGGACATACCTCAAAAGCCGGTTGTCCAAGAAGTCAAGCTGGCGCGTCCGCTCGTTCTCCGCAACCTCTCGCGCAAGCTGTATGTGCGTGAAGACGTGATCGACCAGTTCATGGACGAAAATCAGCACTTGCTGTCGCGGTATGAGGATGGCATTGGTCTCGGCCATGTCATCTTAATGCGCGTGTGCTGGTCGTCGGACGAAGATGCTGCGATGGATGATCCGATCGGGATCCACAGAGGGCCCTGGGCAGGTGATAGGTTTGACTTCTTGTCCGCCAAAGACTTCCGGGCGACGGAAGGTGGAGACGGTGACCAGGCCGTGGAGTGGACCGATGCCACCGCCGAAGCCGTGCGTGATATCAAATTGCTATGGGAGGAGGCGCGGCGGGTTTGGTCATAATGCTAGTCGTTGAGGTAGAGACTTTATTTCTGTCGGGATAACAGTAATACAAGAATTGTTCTGCTCGAGGCTACAGCCGTTGGACCGCTCTTCAAGGCAGATACGACGCGAATTCGTCAAGGACCGCGAGTTCAACTAATTTGCGCGCCTGAGTCGTATTCTTGTGAGGTCATTGTTCGTTCAATGAGGCTTCCTGCAAATCTCCTATTCACTGGGCACTGAGCGGCGTGTTTGAAACAATGAATTACGATTGTCATGCAGTGATGTCAGTTTCGTGAGGATCTTGTTGTGTGCCTCAGATAAGCGAGTGAACAATGGCCAGGAAACAATGGCACCGTTTACAGGCCGCACTCCACGAGGCAGCTTGTGGCCTCCGGCTTATAAGACCAGAGTTCTCTGTCGAGCTCAAGATTCTTCACCACTCTTGCCCTTCGCTTTGTTATCGCCAAAAATGCGTCAACACTGGATAATTATCAATCTCGACAAGAAAGAATGGGCATATGGCACACCATCCGACGTCCTATACACGTGGACGAGAACTTTATTCAACTGTGACGAGGATCTGCTTGTATATGAGCACTTCTTGCTCGCGCCGTCCGTAACTATTCAGAAGGCACCACCCTGGAAGGATGGTCAGCGGAAAACTATCCACACATCGTACGTTTTGCTCGGGCCTGTATGCAGAACTGCATACTTACTGTCTGTCATATAGCCTTGATTCCTCAATCATCTTCCGCCTTCCAATAGAGCTCTATGACTGCATCTTTGAAAAGTTCGAGGACTATTTTGATTGCGTCTGCCTGGGGCTCACCTGCCGGCTCCTCTGGGATGTGGCGCGCAGGCACGTTCACAAACATTATGTCAAGGCTGCGCCTTCGTCATGGGCCGGCGACCGTATCGTCTGTGCAGGGAGCCGTAGCAAGCTTGGGGAAGGAAATCTACGGAGATTCCTGGCAGAGGGAGAGCAACAAAAGTTCATAACAAGCAAAAGCATGAATCTTTATGAATTCGCCAGGAACTTCTACACGCCGGCGCTTCCACGGGAATGTGCCGAAGATCTGGACTCACGCGTGGACCACGGTGCCTACCGTCGGGGCTTCACAGACGAAGACTACACGGCCCTGCATTCCGTGCTCGGCTTATCAGCGAGGCCAATCGTCAAAGAGGTCGAGCAGCCGCGCCCTCGTATACTCCGCGACCTCTCGCGAAAGGTATTCGTTCGCCAAGAAGCCTTGAACCGATTCGATTTCGACACCAAGTGCACGCGGCCACGCTGCTATCGCTGTACGAGGATTGGATTCGGCCATATTATCTGGATGCGTACAGGCTCATCGACATGTAGCTCTGTCGGCATGTCGCGGAATCCAACCAAAGTGCATCAGGGGCCGTGGGCAGGAGACCGGTTCGACTTCTTGGCAAACACGGATTCCCTGGAGACGGATATGGGAGTCGACGGTCTACCTGTCGAATGGAAAGATGTCAGCGATGAGGTCCTTAAGGACCTTACATTGCTATGGAAGACGTCAAAAGAGGAGTATGACTCCGATGACGATATGGGTGCGGAAGATGAAGCATAGGGCAGAAGGCATGATCCTGGTGGGCGTACTATGACACCAAAGAATGGTCACATACAACAACATGCAATTTCGGATGTCTTCCTGTAGAATCTCGAAGATCAGATGTACATACCGCCAAAATATGTACTGCTCACCTTGCCAAAATTCCCGAGACTTACCCATCGTAAGCTAGGTCATCAGTACATTAGTTACTGCGAGGTTGTTCGACGTTTCACAATCGATGTTCAACATGTAGAGCTTGCCGCCGGTGGTGACGGTGACGGTGCAGCAGTGGTGCAGCTGTATCGTGAGTATGAGCTGCTAGTAGCGCTAATATATGAGCTAGGCGCCCGGGCCGAGAGCTGCCGCTCGCGTTGTTGAACGTCGAACGCCTCGTCGAAAACCTGCCAGCAAGTCACCCTGTTGTTTGCCTTGCTCTCTATCTTCTGAGTTCTTTATCCTTATTTTGGGACGTTCTTCTTCAATGGGCCAGCTATGGAGAATCATAAATATCGACAAGCGGTCTGCCAGGGAACATTCAAAGATCACGGAGTTCTTTTTCAAGGACATGCCGCAGGAGAGTCTGCTCTCAAGACTTATACCAATACCCGATATTAGTATCCTTCCAGTGGAATTAGAAAGCACGCAGATCGTGCCACCGAGAGTCATCTCGTCGTCAGTCCATTCCAAAAAATCAATCTTTGTATTGTTTCGTTGACACGCACCGGGTCTTGTGCAGCGCAGTCTCGTCGCCAATTGCGCGCTGTCCAGTTGAAGTTGTGGATCTCATCACGGGCAATGTAGAAGATATGGAAGACTGCGTTTATTTCAGTCTGACTTGCCGTCGTCACTGGAACGTCGGGAGGCGACACATGGAACGTCGCATCCGCCAGTACGTAATCGAGTTATCCGGTTCATGGGCGGGCGATCGCCTCGTCATGATCGGAGAAGGCGTCTATTGGCAACAACTCCCAGAAGGTCTATTGACCGAGTCGGACAAGGAGAAACTCGGCGTGGACTGGGGCTCTCAAGGCACATGCGAAGGCCAGCAGGACCTCTACATAGCCACGGGATCGGAGTCCGATTTCATGCAGGCTAGCGACAGCGACTCCAAACTTGTTCGGCGGGATGTGAGGCTACAATTAGGTCTCAATTTTGTGGATTTCACCGATGGGTCGTTCCTCCCCTCTGCTCTCTGGGACGACTTGAGACTGCTCGATCGCCTGCTTGGCCCAAGTTTCCTGCAGGTCCCCAAATTCAAGCCGCTTGTTCTCCGCAATTTGACGAAGCACGTGTATGTCCGCGAAGATGCGGTGCGGCAGTTTGAGGTGCAGAACGGGGACACGCTGGACGAGCTCCGGCGTCACTTCAATCTCGGGCACGTCGTCTTTATGCGGATCTTTCCTTGGGACGATGATGAACTTCGCTGCGAGTGGGCTGGGGACCGTTTCGATCTCGCATCGCTCGCTGATGTCATGGAAGATGTGGACGAACAGACTGAAGGGTGGAGGGACGTTACGGAAGAGGTCATCAACGAGATGAGGGACATCTGGTTAAGACCGGATGTCTAACTTCGTGCTTCATTCAACCTTTCGCCCTTATTCTCAAGGCATCGATCAAAATATGGATCTATCGCGATTTCTGCAAAATTTGCCTCTCGCACTCATATCGCTCGTCGGACTCTGTATTTCACCCAACGGGCGCTCTGCATTTGTTGGTTCTTGTTTTTAAATTTCCCCTTTGCACGGGCTTGTGTGCTGCATCCCGCAGCATTCTCGATTCGGCAGGTGTTGTAGTCATGTCCAATGTACTTTCTATTGGACGGCCAGATCAAGGTGAGTGATCCTCCGAGAGAAGAACAAGGCCACATAAACGCACGTCTTAAAACTTGGGCCTTGCAATGTCCTGATTTTCAGCTAAACTCATCGTCTCCATAATTCTTTGAATGTCACAGATCAGCCGAGGAATAGCGCGCTCGCTGGGGCGATTTGACCGATTGCCCACGGAGATCAAGCTTCTTATCTTCATGGCGGTGGATGTTCGAACGCTGGAAATGGCACGCTCGGTTCGTCTGAAAATGCTGTTCCATGTCCTGTTCTTGACTTAACATCTCATGACGGCAGGTTTGCCGAGACTGGAACGGAATGATTACCGGCAGCCCGAGTCTGCAGCACAAGATCGAGCTCGCTGTAAGTGGTGTCGGCCAAGCACCTCCCAAAACCGCCGAAATCCTCGAGCTTAGAAAACGGACGGATATCTTGCGCGCCCATCGAGCTGCATGGCGTAACCTCGTCTGGCGCGAATTCTGCACCGTCCCTGCAGCACCGCTTCGGAACCTAGATCCCGACTCCCTGTTTCGGTACACAAACACTATGTCCTTCCATCGGTACCCAGACTCGCCCTCCCAGGTGTTGCTCCGCGAGAATGTGTTAGCGCAGAAAGGCTGGGAGGACTCGAACATTTATTTGACACGCATTCCCTCACGCAGGCTCGCTACGACAGAGTGGGAGACGTGGACCGTGAGCGAAGACCTAGGTTGCGGTCGTTTCACGATGGATCCATCCCAGGACTTACTCGTCCGGATGAAGTCGCTTGCTAGGTCTGTGCGCAATCTTTCTTGTCACGCAGATCGCTGATATTCGTAGCATTAGTTTTACGGAAAGCGGCATTGCTGAAGCAGCAGTGCACCTTCGCTCATTGACAACAGGTGCTGCCCACCCCCTGGCCGACAACAGTACCTTCTATGTATTATTCGACCCCCCGCCGCAGCGTGAAATGCGATGCGAAACACGAATCGTAGGCGATCGTTTAGGCGTTTTCTATTCTGATGACAAGACCGATGGATTCAAGAAAACTGTCATCGTTTGGGATTGGAAGATGGGCGACAAAATTTTGGTAGGCGTTGTCTTCTCATTCTTCCTGGAAGCCGAGTTCACGATTTTCTCTAGGAAATTGTCAGCACTAGCTTCTTCTCATTCAGCTTCATCGATGAGATACATGTTCTCATCGCCTTGCATTATCACTACATGGAAGAAAATGTGTGGGACGATGCTAATGTATGTGCATCCGTCTGGGTGTATGACCTCACAAACCACGCTTCTTCGCGGACCCATCTCACTGACGGAACCTATCGCTGTGCCTTCTTTCTACCTCTAAGCTACTGGGTGGATACAATCTACGTCCGCTGCAACCCCAGCTCGCTCCACCAATCTGTGCTGTCCTACTCCTGCATCGAGGATCTCCCGGACTCTATCGTAACCATTTGCGAATTCTGCCAGGTCGAGGAAGACTCCCAGTTGGAGGAGACAGACGACGACGAAATCGATGCGGAAGCTGTCGTGCAATTCTTTGTGCCCGCATCTCGGCTCAGGGCACGCATCTCCGCAGCTACGCCCGGGCAGCGGTTTGCCTGGGGCGAATGGGGTCCGACGGACGTGTTCATCCAACTTGACGCTAGACCGACTGATATGGAAGCCAGGATTGACAGCGTTTATGGGATGCGCGCCGTGGACCATGATACTGACTTCACCCAGCCCTATGTCTATGATTTTGAGCTTCTACGCATTTCAAACTATTATGCGACCGATGCAGAGGCTTCAGAGAGCTCCGAAGGCAATGAAATCAGTGAATGTCCTGGACCTCAACTTGGGCTTTGGGGCCATCGCGTAGAGGAGATGTTCGCATCTGACGAGGAGGGCGAGCACGATTGGTCGAACGAACTGCTTAATCTGTCAAGCAGCGTCGAGCTCCCCCAAGAGCTATGGGGCCTAGACTGGCAGAGCTACAATTCGCTTATCACCGATGATGCGGTCGTGATTCTCAACGTCGTGAGTGCCAAATCCAATTCTCTTATTATGATTCGGCCGGTGACCTGACTTTATTCGTGGACGTGTCTGTAGCGTCGTCCCGAATCCATTCATATTTTGCGATTGTAACCACCCTTCAGTTCTATCATCCTCGCTCCAAGACAGGCTACGGGATACTTATTGCCGATAGTCGCTCAATATCATGGTTCACGCTGCCCATTCGTCTTGAGACTAGTTTTCTGTGGCATATTCCACATATCAATCTGTATTGTATCTGTCCTACGCCTCGTTCTGAGCGCATCTGATACCCTGAACAAGAAGCTACCGTTGTGCATCATGCTTTGATCGCGTTGTTACATACGACATCTCGACGACGTCTTTTGCATATCACCTAGCTCGTCGCAAAGAACTCCAATGATGCATTGACAGAACCTTGCAATTCAGATCACGGTAGGCTGTAAGCCTAGTTTTTTTTTCTCCGTTGGAAACTCGACTGACGCCCCTTGACATCATATAGAATACAGTCATACCTCTCAGGGACTCGCCTTCGACCTCGTCCCTGGTGATCATATATAAGTGTAGAGGCCTCGCCGGTCCGGGAGCTACCGGGAGCGACACGAGCGACACGAGCGCCTCCTCCGTAATCTGGCAAGAGCTGGCAAGTCACCCTGCTAGACTGACACCTTCCCCTTATCCCTCCATTTTTGCATTCGTTGGTCCTTGTTTATTTTCTTCAATCTCATCGTCGCATGGGCCGGCATGCTGTATTCGTGCTGTATCCTGCAGCATGCCCGATTCGGCAGGTGTTGTTTGGGTATTGTAGTCATGTCCAACGTCGTCATCAACGTAGCCTCCGTAGCGGACCGTATAACGCGCCTTTCTTTTGAGGTGGGAGAGGGGTGGCGTATCATCGACGTACTCCCTGTCCGATGGCTAGATCAAGATGAATGATCCTCCGAGAGAAGGACAGGACCACGCAGTGCACCGAAGCCTTTAAAAAGCTAGGGCTTGCGACGTTCTAACCCTCAACTAATTTCTCTCTTTCCATCTTCTTCTCCATAACAGAAACCAACCAAGCTTTTGTGCACTCCATGTCGCAGCTCGACCGATTACCCGTGGAGATCAAATTGAAGATCTTCATGGAGACGGATGTTCGGACACTGGAAATGTCACGCTCAGTTCGTCTGAAATTGCTTCTCTATTTCCGTTCTTGACAAGCTACTTCATGACGTCAGGTTTGCCGAGACTGGAACAGAATTATTACCGGCAGCGCGAGCCTGCAGCACAAGATCGAGCTCGCTGTAAGTGGTGTCGGCCAACCGCCGGCCCAAACCGCCGGAGCCCTCCAGCTCGAAGACCGGACAGCTATGTTGCGCGCCCATCGAGCTGCATGGCGCAACCCCGTCTGGCACGAGTTCCTCACTATCCCTCGAGCACCGGTTCTTCTCCCACAATTCGTCTCGAAGGTCTTACTCCGCGAGAATGTATTTGCACAGAAGGGCCAGGAGGACCCGAATATCTACCTGATACGTATTCCCTCGCGCAGGCTCGCGACGACACAATGGGAGTTGTGGACAGTGACGTTGACGGAAGAGATGAGCTGCACCGATTTCACGATGGATCCGTCGCAGGACCTACTTGTCTTGATGCAGAAATTCACTGGGTATGTGCGCAACCTTCGCCGCTACCTAGTTTGCTAATACTTCTTGGTATAGTTCTGCAGGACACGGTGCTGCGGAGGTGTCGGTGCATCTTCGCTCATTGAGAACAGGTGCTACCCACCCCTTGGCCCGCAGCAATATATTGTATGTATCATTCGACCCCTCACCGCAATCCGCATTATCCTGCGAAGGACAGATTGCAGGCGATCATTTAGGTGTTCTCTATTCTGATGGCAGCGGTCCTGAATTCAAGGAAACTGTCGTTGTTGTATGGAATTGGAAGACGGGCGACAAGATACTGGTGCGCGTTGTCTCTCGTTCTTCCCAAAAGCTGACTTCACGATTTCTCATAGGAAATTGCTAGCACTAGCTTCTTTTCATTTACCTTCATTGATGAGATCCGTGTTCTGGTCGCCTCGCGCTATCGCTACAACGAATATAAGGCGTGGGGTAACGCTAGCGCACCGTGTACGGCGATCTGGGTATATGATCTCACAGACCATACCTCTTCGCGGACCCATCTCACCGATAGAACCTATCGCTGCGCATTCTTCCTACCTCCAAGCCTCTGGGTCGATACAATCTACGTCCGCTGCAATCCCAGCTCACTGCACCAATCTCTGCTGTCCTACTCATCTGTCGAGGATCTTCCGGATTCGATCGTCAGAATCTGTGAATACTGCCATGCAGACGAAGGCTTCCAGTTTCCTGAGGTATACGATGAAGACGATGGCGCTGAAGCCTTCGTGCAGATCTTTGTGCCCGCATCTCGGCTCAGAGCTCGTATGTCGGCAGCCACACCTGGGCAGCGGTTTTCCTGGCATGAATGGGGTCCCACTGATGCTTATGTCGAAGTTGACACCAGGCCCGATGAACTGATCACAAGGCTTGACACTGTCCTGGGAATGCGCGCCGTAAGTCCTGCCCCCGACTTCGACAGGCTCTATATCTATGACTTCGAGCCTCTACGGATTTCACGATACTTTCGAAGGACCGATGCGAAGGTTTCGACGCGCCCCAAAAGTAATGCGGCCCGCAATGGCATCCGCCCGCCAAGGTCTGTCACTGCGCGTATCCGTCTGTCCTGGGACGAGGAAGCGGAGCGGATGTTCCCGCGTGGCTTTGAAGGGCGCGAACATGACCCTTCGAAAGAACTGCGTGGTTTGAAGACTGTCGTCAAGCTCCCCGAGGAGCTATGGGGCCTGGAATGGGAAAGCTACGATTCGCTCATCACCGATGATGCGATCGTGATCCTCAACGTCGTGAGTGCCAGATCCACTGCTCTTAGTATGATTCGACCGGTGACCTGACGTTTGTTCGCGGACATATCTGAAGCGTCGTCCCGAATCCATTCATATTTTGCGATTGTAACCACCCTCCAGTTTCATTGTCCTCGCTCCAAGACAGGCCTCAGGATATTAATTCGCCTCAAGACTAGTTCTCTATAGCATAGCTTGGATATAAGACTGTAATGTATCTGCCGTAAGCCCTCGTCACGAGCGCATCTGATACCCTGAAGGCTAAACAAGACGCTGCTACTATACATCATGCTTTGATCGAGCTCACATTCGACATCCTGGCGAAGTCTGTTGCGTGTCACCGCGCTCATCGCAAAAGAACTGTAGTTAAGCATGAACAAATCCTTGCAGCTGAGATCTACGGGTTTGCTTACAGGTTTAGAGCCCGAGTCGTAACCAGGCCGATGATGTCGCGGTCGGCTGTAAGCCGGATTGCGCCTCTGTTGCGAAGTCCACTGGCGCCCTTGATATCATTTAGAAGACAGCCATGGCTCTGTAGGGACTTGAACTTCGAGTACCTGGTGATCATATATGTATAAGCACATCTGCCGACATGCAGATAGGCCACGCAAGCAACGGTATATTGGTCGGTGAGTATAAAGACGCTCTGCTCACAGTTGTAATACGCACCCTCTCGAGCCTCTCTAAGTATCTTCGCTGTAACCTCGAATCATGTCTACCTTCACGTCCTATGCCATCGCCGGCGTCGGCCAAGTCGGCACTCACATCGCAGAAGAACTTCTCAAGAAGAAAGCCGAAGGCAAAGTGAAAGACATCGTCCTCCTCACCCGCTCCGCAAGTCCCACTACAGCCCTCTTCTCTCAGTCTGCATACTGAACTGACATGCAAACACAACAGCCTAGCCCCGCACTCGAAAAGCTCGGCGCACAAGGCGCACGGATCGCGACAGTCGACTACTCATCGCAGCCCTCGCTCGAAGCCGCGCTCGCCGGCGTCGAAGTCGTCATCTCCGCGATCACGCTCGGCGCCGTCGCGCAAGGCGTGCAAGAGACCCTCGCCTCCGCCGCAAAAGCCGCCGGCGTGCGCGTCTTCGCGCCGTCCGAGTTCGGCCTGCCCGCGGACGAGAACGGGCCGATGGGGATGAAGCACAAGACGTACAGGCACCTGAAGGCGATCGATCTCCCGTGGCTCATCGTCCACACCGGGGCTATCACCGAGCTTGTGTTCCAGTCGTGAGTCGGGTCGATTGTGCGATGTATAGCACCTTTTTCAGGAGATGTTGATCCTGGGGTTGACCATAGGTGGGCGGAGCTGGATGTGCAGAGCGGCGAGGTCTCCGTTGGGGGCGATGGGAACGAGCTGGTATCTTTCACCGCGAAGGCCGATATCGGGCGCTACCTCGCGCATGTCCTCACCAAGGTCCCTCCCTTGAAGCTGGACTGGCGAGTCCTCCGCATCGAAGGCGAGCGCACCGTCAGTCCTTCATCTTCCATTGCTCTGTCTCCCTCGCTCATATGCCTTGTTTCAGAGCCTGAATCGGGTCCTCGAGCAGTACACCGCGAAGACAGGTCAAAAGGTTAATATCACTTACCGCTCGAAGGAGGAGCTCGAGGCCGCGGTCACAGCTAATCCTTACGATCTCCCGAGCTTCCTGCAGCTGGTGTTCGTCAGGGGCGAGGGTGTCGTAGGCACACCGGAGGAGGTTGACAACAAGGAGTTCCCTGACTGGAACCCGAAGACGGTCGTCGAGATTTTGGCGCCCTGAGAAACTGAAATGAGTTGTGCAGGGAGAAAATTGTACTTGTATATCGGTGATACCAAAGGGTACTCGACTAGGGTTTAAGGATAACATGAGAGTCAGAGCATGCTATTATAAATGCAAATTGTGATTGATAGATAGTATCTTTGCTATTAAAAGCCAGTCACCTCTGACCCGCCATGAATCGTCCTCCTCATGTTGCACGTCGTGAGGACACGACCTGATGCTGTCATTCGACAGATGATGTCTGCGCGGCTTTCTCTCTCGGCGGCGACTTCGGGCGACCCTTGCCAACATGAGCCGATTTCGGAACATGCGCCTCACGAGCAGCGGGGGGAGATTTGTTCTCTTTCTGGACGTATGCAAGTGACTGGGGGAGCATATCCCAGCCGTCAGACAATGGGTCGACGTCCACCGGGCCAGACACATACAACTACATCTGGCCTGCGCCTCTTTAAAAGTGAGATCTGAGGCTTGCGAGTCGAAGTTTCTGCTGAGGCGCCTGTAGGCAGGGGTAGTATGGGTACATGAACAGGTCTGCCGCCATAGTTCCGCTGAATCCATTTTACATGGTCTTCATGCTTCGTCTGGGGCGCTGATGAAGTCCTATTCGATGCGATGATATGTCAATGAACACTATGATAAGAGGATTTTGATAAACTTACGAGGATGGATTGGCACCATTGGAGGTCTTGTGTTCGCCGTCAGGCTTCGTCCTCCTGCTACAATTGGAATCAGATCTATACTGTACGACTGTGTGAGCTGAAGTAGACATACGCTCTTGCAGCCGCTTTTGAAACAGCTTTTGCAACAAAGGCACGAAACGATGGAGATTTTGCTGCTTGTTTTATCACAGGGATACGTGGTAGAGCGGGCATGGATCCAGGAGGGTCATTGCCGGTGTAAGAACGTCGACAGCTGTACTGTATGTGGGCGGCCCGGCGCGGTCCGTCGGATTGCTGACTCAGCATTCATGTCCTCCCCATACCGCAAGCTCATGTTCGTAGACTTTCTTCACGTTCATTAACATTTTCACCTCGTCCAGTTAACGAAGTTAATCAAGACGCGGGCGAGACAATGTCGAGCGTGACGAGCAAGCAAAAGCCGTCTAAGCCTGCTTCCCAATCGACAGGACTCTATAAACCAGATGCGGTCAAGGTAGGTCAAGGAAATGCATCTCCAGACGCTCAATGTTCATCGTTTCAAGGATGTGGCAGACTCGTTAGGTATACCGCATCTCGCGGACAACGTCGCATCTGCTCTTGCAAGCGATGTTGAGTACCGAATACACCAAGTCATCGAGGTACACCCCTTCCCTCTTCGCCCTCGTTCCACCCTCACAGTCGAGCCAGGAAGCGTCACGCTTCATGAGACACTCCCGCCGCACGACCCTCACCACCTCCGACATCGACCTCGCCCTCCGCGTGCTCAACATCGAGCCCCTCTACGGCCACTCCTCCGCTCAGACCCCCGCCTTCCGCCGCGCACCCCCCTACTCGCAGATGCCCAACGCCGGCACCGTCTACTTCCTCGAGGACGAGGAGATCGACTTTGACCGTCTCCTCAAGGAGGAGAAGCTCTCCATGCCCCCGGGCGTCCGCTGGACCGCCCACTGGCTCGCCGTCGAGGGCGTGCAGCCGCTCGTGCCCGAGAACCCGCCCGCCGTCCCCAAGGAGCGCGAGGAGCCGCGCCCCGCCATCAACGGCGCAGCTGCCGCCGGCGCCGCGCCGCGGCCTCAGCAGCCGACGCAACCGCTCGTGAAGCAGGTGCTCTCGCGCGAGCTGCAGCTGTACTATACCCGCCTCACGACCTCGCTGCTGCCGCCGTCCGACCACGCGAAGCGGACTGCGGCGCTCGCGAGCCTGCGGCACGACGCGGGGCTGCAGGCGCTGCTGCCATACCTCGTCAAGTGGGTCGCGGACGGTGTCGTCGGCGTGCTGAAGGAAGGCGGGACCTCGGAATCGGACGGGCGGACGCTTGAGGTGCTCATGGACGTCGTCGGCGCACTCGTCGGCAACAACACCCTGTTCGTCGAACCCTACGTACGTATCGCAGTCCTGCACTCCGGAGACATACTCACACAGCCCATCTACAGCTACACCAGCTCCTGCCCCCACTCCTCTCCACACTCCTGCACTCGTCCCTCCCGCCGACACACGCCGCGCACCTCCGCACGACCGCCGCCAGCACGCTCGCCGCGCTGCTCACCGCGCACAGCACGACGTACCCCTCGCTCTCCCCGCGCATCACGAAGACGCTGCTCCTCGCGCTGCTCTCCCCGCAGAAGGCGCGCGGCACGCGCGAGGGCGCCGTCATCGGGCTCGCGGGCATCGGCGCGGAGGCCGTGCGCAAGGGCCTCGTCGACGCGGGCGGCGCACGGGCCGTCGGCGCGGCGTGCATGCCCGGCGAGGAGGGCGGGCTGGTGGAGCGCGTGGTGCAGGCGCTGAGCGTGTTGCGGGCGGAGGGCGCGGAGGGCGGCCCGTTGGATGAGGGCAGGGAGGAGGATCGGGTGCTGTTGGGGCGGTTGAAGGAGTCGGTAGGGGAGTTCTTTGCGGATCGGGTTAGGGCGGATCGGGGGCTGGTGGTCGGGATTTTGGGCGAGGGCTAGGGTGACGTTTCTTTGTTCTGTGCTGTCTGTTCTGCTGTGATTTTATCTATATACGAGTACGTGTTTGCTGCGGTGTAAGCCACTTGTCTGCATTGGACTTGAGTCTGTAAAATGGTTCTCGGTTACGGCCGATCTGATGGCGTTGGATACATTTCGAGGAAATACAGCAGAAGCTCTTAAAGCAGACAGGGGACGAAAATCGAAAACACAGCTCTGGGAATAACGCAACAGTCACCAATCAAGCTGAGAAGCTCGCGGTTTGGGATCATTCCCCCACTCAAATATACCACCACGCTCGACAAACGTCTCCGGCTCCCAGCCAGCCTCCGCGAGCGCCGCCTCCACACCAATCTCGAATATGCTATGCCCCGGGACCTTCTTCCCGCCCTGACAGTTGAGGAACCTAATGACGCGCCGCGATGAGATGACAGCCTCTGCGACAGGAAAGAGTAACGCACCGCATCTCCTCGTCCAAGAGCAGATACGAGTTCTCCATCGCGTCGTTGTCTTCTGCGACCGGATTGTGCTCTTTATGTCTCTCTAGGAACGCCTGGAATTGGTCTTGGGTGATAGTAAGTTTCTCAGCATTGCGCAGCGCGTCGGGGCCGACGTTCTCGCCGTCGAGCAGCAGGACCTGGAATACCTGTGTAAAACAGACGTCACTCGGCGCAAGTCCAGACGAGGCGAGCGGGCGCATTCTGCCAGACATCACCGTGCCCGGCTTAGCACCAACGCACCTTCCACCGATCGGGCTTGATCTCCTCGAGCGCAAAGCCCATGTCCTCCTGCCAATTCAGCCGGTTCACGACCGTGTTCATCTTAAACTTAATCGGCCGCGGCGCCGCACGGCACCACTCCGCAATCTGCATGACCTTGCGCCAGTGCATGATACCGCCCGCACGCGCCTGGCGCCCAATATCGACGTTCGTCTGCTCGTCGAACGAGTCGCACGAGACGCCCATGAAGTCGAGGTACGGCCCGTACTCCTCGAGCCAGCGCGCGCGCACGAGCGAGCCGTTGCAGATGACGCCCGTGCCCGCGAGCGCGAGCTCCGTCTTGGCGAAGCGGAGCAGCTCGCCGAGGAAGCGCGCGTGCAGGAAGGGCTCGCCGCCCGAGATGTTGAGCTTCTTCATGCCGGCCGCCGCGAGCAGCCGCAGGCCGTCCTTGGCGCGCGCGAGCGGGAGGCGCGCGGAGGACGTGTCGGTGTGGAAGCAGAAGGCGCAGGCGTAGTTGCATTGGCGGTGCGGGAAGTAGTTGACGGAGATGGGGATGGGGCGGCCTGTGGGCTTGCGCACGAGCGGGTTGATTTGGACCAGGGCGTCGATGTCGGGCATGGTGGTAGAAGAGGATGAGATTGGAACGAAGGAGGAAGAGACCTTACCGCTCTTTATATTGGACAGTCCATTGGAACGGATCAATAAACTCACCGGGACGGCGACTGTACGAACCCGTCAACTGATTGGACGATGATACCACCAATAGATTTTGCCTGATTTCCGGCTCTGGGTAACGGAAAGGGTGTGACTTTGTCCGCAATATAATGGGCGCAACTGGAGCAATTGGAGTTACAACTACTTCCTTCGTGAAAGGGAACAACAAAGTACAGCCTCGACGCTGCCCATCACAAGAACTCGAAGACAAGAAGCGCGGCTTTCTCAGGCGCGTTGGATTGCACAAATGTAGTGATGAAGATCAGTCTTATCTTTCCATAACCCTGCAAACAGAAGCAAGGGCTTCATATCATGAAGACGAAGTAGAACACAAGGGTAGAATTCAATGGATAGAATACAACTTTCGTACAGGATATCGAACCATGCGTCCATCTCTATGCTGCGATAGCCTCCCGGTCCATCCTCCGCCGCTTCCGCTGTTGATCCTCCAAGATCAGCTTCTCCGCCGCAGACAGCTGCCTCTTTGCCCCTGCCTTCTCCTCGCCCCCTGCCGTCGACGCCTGCTTGAGCGGATTCGGCCGCTTGAGTGCGTTCGAGCCAGCCTTGAGCGGATTGGCCTTGAGCGGCTTCAGCTTCAGCCCACCCGCCGCCGGCGCAGCGACTGCCGGAGCGGCAGGCTTCGCCGAGAACGACAGCTTGACCTTCTCGCCCTCGTCACGTTTAAGACCCTCCTCCGCCGGCGGCGTCGACCCCGAGCTGCCCTCGCCCTTCTCCTCGCGCTCCGCCGCGGCGCGGTCGATCTGCTCCTGGATGAGCAGCCGCTCGCGCTGCTCGTCGCTCATCGTCGCGCGCTCCTTCTTCAGCGACGCCTCCTGCTTCGCGAGCGCCTTCGGGCTGTTGTCGATCCACGCGATGAACCAGCCCTTCTCCGTCTCGTCGACGTGCGCGACGCCCGTGCGCCCGAGGTGCTTCACGAACTCGGTGAGCGTGACCCAGCGCGTGGAGTTCATGTGCACGTGGTTCTTGTCCTGGATGTACTCCTGGTAGACATTATTCGCCTTCACGCGCTTGGTGCCGAATCTGCAGATACACGAGTCAGAAAGTGCCGTATGATACAAAGACGGATGGGCAGCGTACCTTCTCGACAGCAGCGTGACGAACTCGGACTGGAACGTGCTCGAGAAGTCGGCGATGTGTTTCCCCGCGTGCTCGCCGACGACGAGCATCTGCCGCAGATGCGCCTCCGAGGCGGCGTGGCACTTGAACCCGTTCTCGTCGCGGCACTGTTTCTCGCAGACCTGGCAGTACCATCGCAGGCGCTGCAGGCCCTTCGACTTCATCTTATTCGCCAGATATTTCGGCGTTCCGACTGTAAATCATTGCATAAATGTCAGCTAAACCCATTTCAGAGATAGTATAAGTGAAACGTACCTTCAGCTCGCGGCATGTTGGGCAAATTCTAAAGGGTAGACAGAGTGAGATGGTGGTAGGTGAAGACAAGCTTGAAGCTGTAGTGGCGCCGGCACTGCACATGTAAGCAGCCCTGATTACGTAATGCGCTGCTTCCCGACTTCCCCGATTACCATTTTGGGAAACCCTTCATACCTCGCCCCAGCGTCGAGCTCGCTGGCGGCCATAACGAAGACGCATGTTTCGCGACGAGCGTTCCTTTTCATCGTGTCCTAGTATGTGCATTTATATCTCAAATATATTGTGCCTCGTTGAAGCGAGATTTCGCTTAGGATACCTGGCCAGCAGCTGACAGCCACCATCACTCCGACGTTTACGGCGCCCCATCTGCGACAGCCTGGGCGGCCTTGATACCTTGCAGGCTTGAAGACAAACGAGGGAGACAACATGCCGCCGCTCAGCGAGAAAGCGAAGGGGAAGCAGCGCGCGGTGGACCCGCCCGCGAACACGCCGCCGCCGCCGCGGCGCCAGCTGCAGGTCCGGTTCACGGAGGGCGTGCCGGACCTTGTGCTCGTCCTCGGGGATGCGGACACTGTGAAGGACCTGAAGGCGAAGGTGCGTTTGTAGCGTCGAATTGAGTTTGAGATGCGCATCTGTTCATGGCCATCCCAGATTCGCGACGCCCGCCCCCAACTGCAGCGCCGCCGCCTGCGCCTCATCCATTCTGGGCGCCTTCTGACTGATGACACGGCGTTGTTCTCGCTGCTTACGAACGTGGAGCAGAACCAGCGGCGCGCCGCGAGGCACCGGCCGCAGGGGTCGATGTCCTCGTCGTACGACCAGGTCATAGAAGCCGACGAGGAGGCAGAGAGCCCGGCGGCGGGGCCGAGTATGGCGTGGCTACATTGTTCGGTCGGGCGTGAATTAGCCGAGGGTGAGGAGGAAGAGGAGCGAGAACCGCAGGTCAGTTCTTTTTAGTGTCCTTCTGCCTTGGTACTCAGTGCTTGGAACTAGACAGCACAAATACGACCGCTGCGCGGATTCGACCGCCTGACGGCTGCTGGCTTCTCGCCTGCGGATATCGCGAACTTCAGGCGGCAGTTTCACATGCGGACGTCGGAAGACTACCTCTCTATGGGCGACTTTGCCAGCCAAGAAGAATGTGCGTCCGTTTTCCTCCAGCCTGTGGTCCAGTACTGATTGTTGATTGTTCCTTAGACGAGGAGTACGCGCGCAATTTAGAGGAGCAGTGGATCGACTCGCTGGACAATGCTGGTACGGCAGCAATCTCGCAGAGCGATCCGCAAGCGTCGTCCATCCTCGAAGGCATCGTGATTGGGTTTTTCTTCCCGCTGCTGCCGTTCTTCTTCTTCCGGGATCAGAAGGTGCCCGTGTTCTGGGAGAACAACACGCCATTTGAGTCGCAGGGCAGTGTGATATTCTCGTATGTGCTTTCCCGTCAATTTTGAATGCAGATACTAGGCTAAAGCGACTTCTTTATGGCGCAGTCGGCGCATGCAGATGGGCTTGGTGGCTGGGTTCCTCGTGAACGTGCTATTTGGCCTCTGGAGATATCTATGGAGCTCGCTTTGAACGTCATCATCATCGTTTGATTGTACTCTGACATGGCATGGGCGGACGGATTTTCGACATTTTTTTGGAAGGCAGGACACAATAATTGTTTAAAAACTCCACTGAAGTGGTCGTGCGTGTGGCCTGATCTTGACGTGCTGACAGATGTAGGGAGTGTCGACGAGTTCGATCTGACTAGATATAAAGCGCACATAAGCCAGGGTGAAGATGTAGGTGTATGCGCGTCGCGTCGCGTGGTGTCGGGTTGAGTGCCGACTTTGACATGCAGATGCCATTCTAGGCGACCGCATCGAAGTCACTGCACCACGCGTCTTCACTCTTATCACTTCACTAGCACTGTCATCGTCTCATTGCTCAACTCTATAATCGCAACATTCTCGCAGAGCTCATCTTACCTGACTGCGATTTACGGCTTGATATCATCATGGCATCTCCCGATGTAACACTTCCAAGTTCGAAGTCTTTTCATCGGTCGCATATATCCATTAATTAATTGTTTCTTTCTGCACAGGACCAGATCTTCCCCAGGCCCCGTGGGTCCTCGCGCCGGGAGAAACGGCCATGAGCCGCGTCCCACGATACCTCGCGAAATCGGTCAAGGTTCAAATTAGACAGGTCCATGCGCTCACCATCTCCCTTCCCGACACATACCCCTTCGTGCCAGAGCTCGCTGTGGGCAGGAATGGGAGCAAGCGGTACCGAATCTCGTGGTTCGTCATTACTGCGCCAAGCGGCGTGCGGCTCACCGCGCTCCTTGCGGGCGTCGGCAATGTCTGGATCGAACGCACACAGGACGGCGGACGTGTATGGATCTGTGACCGGCCCGGGCGCTGGACGGAGTGGAATGGAACACGTGTGCGCCACCCCCTGCTTCCCTGTATGCAGTTCTACTTCGCGGGGAGGGAGTGGAGATGGGATGACGGCGATCGCATCGTGAAGCACCAGCTGTCCGCCTGGAAGTGGGGCCTGAAGCCGGTGCCCGAGGCCGTGCTTGCCATCCTTTGGGGCGCGAACTGGCGCACTCGCGAGGACGCAGAGGAGGCCCGGCCATTTCCGACACCCGCGCAGAGTATCAGCATCTGGGAGGTCCATCAGGGCCTGCCGCCCCGAGTCGTGGGTGCGGTGAAGCGGCAGGTGCAGGCCTCGCGCCGGAGAAGTGGTAGGGTGCTGCAGAGGGTTCCGGCTGCGCCGTCTGCCAGTGAACAGAGCGGGCAAGCTGCATCCGCGCCGGGCGTGCAGGCGCCGCCACAGTGTGCCGATGAAGGTGATGTATCGGATATAGACTGCCAAGCGGTTGAGGAGATGCTTTGTGACCAATCGGCTGAAATGGACGTCGATGGAGATGGTCAGTGGACCGATTCAAGCGCATATAGCCAACGTTGATCTGGTCAATGTTTTAGAGCGTCAACTGAACCGCGTCACAATGTCTTCGGAGCCAAGCCCAAACACGGACGTCAATGTACCAGGTATCTTCGAGCGTATATAGCTCAACAAGTAGTAACTTGCCGACATCCTTCATTGCATTCCAGAGCACCACCCACCGCCAAGTCTGGCAACCAGCGTTGCACAACGCTTGACCGAAGCCGGTACGCATTGCTGAGAGTTTGAAGCAAATTCATGGTATAACTTGCAACGCAGGCGATCGTGTTCTTCAAGAGAACCTGCGGGGTGCTGTCTCTTTGTTCTTGTACTCTGTGCGTGCCGAAGAAGGAGCGGCGAATCTGCGCAGAGGGAGAGAAGGTAATTATCGCATATACGCTTTTGTGCCGCTCTTATGCCCATCATGTTTTGCGCAGATGACCCAATTCGACTCGACGTGGAAAGGGACCCGGAAGACGAGGCGCGCCGTCGTTTTCTCCAGGCGCTGGATCCTGTATTCCACGCGTTTCAGGCCTCAGCACAACAATCAAGTCAAATGAGTGCGCCACTGTCTGCTACTGCCGCTGTGAAGATGGAAGAGTGATACCGCTGTACAAGCGCTTTCGCAAGACTAGATCCCACTTTTTCGCTGTTGGTGTTCCCAAGACTCTGGATGCAAGCAGGACGGATGGATACACTCATATCTCGGCATAAATGCATAAATGCACCTATTTTCTTCACTGCCAGCGGGAATGAACTGCTCTCTAACGTCATCTGATCTGTCGCTCTCTCATGTATTGTTCTGATCTGCTGTTGTACACCCTCCGATGTTCTGGTGAGTGGGATCACACGTTGTGAATTTCCTAAGCAGAAGCTGACTGCTCAGTATCTTTTCCCTTTCCCACTTTGCCAGCGACCCGCGGTGGTCTCTCTAAATCGTTGTTTCAGTGTGTGCCTCTGTCAATTGTTGTATTCTGACTTGATGTGAAGAATCCAGAGGGGAAGGTTCCGAAGGAGTAATGTTCCGGGGTTTTAATCAGCGCTTGACTGCTCCGAGGATTCTCTTGACCAGCAAATCTTTCTGCTGAATCGAGCCTGCAGGAATATTCCGACGGGAGAAAGCAACGTTGCGCAGATGTATGCGTGTTAGAGGCTGAGAGCCACATGCCATACAAGTCCAACCTTCGATATCCCAACTCAGCAAGCGTGAAGACTCCGTGTCAGCGCACGTCTATCGCTCGTTTCTCTCGACTATGTCGTTGTACCACGTGTGAATCACAAGCACTAACGGCGCATATAAAGCGGCAGATCACGGACGCCCCACAAAGTTCGGCACACATACAACCTGAGGACTTCCGCACGCTGCAATGATGCAATCAGCGAGGGCCAGAACCCGAGCTGCTGTCCTTGCGACTGCTACAGGTCTGATCTCCTCGATCTGCATCGCGATGATTGCTGACCCACAGCATCTGCAGAACTTCCCCAAGCGCCATGGGTCCTCGGGCCAGGCGAGACGCCCGAGGACCGTCTTCCGCCTCATCTCGCGCTCCTCGACGAGGTCAGCATCGAGCAGCACAACGCGCTCACGGCCGCGCTTCCGCCCACGTACCCCTTCGCGCGCGAGCGCAGCACCCCCGCGAACAAGTACCCGCGCTTCCGCATCGCATGGTTCGTCGTCGTCGCCCCGCGCGGCGTGCAGCGCGAGCCGGCGCTCGCCCAGGCGGGCAACATCTGGGTCGAGCAGGGCGTCGGCCGCGGCGACGCGCGCGTCTGGATCTGCGTCCGCGCGGGTGCGTGGACGCTGTGGGACGGCGCGGACGTGCGGCACCCCTGTGTGCCGGGCATGGTGCTCTATTTCGCCGGGCGCGACTTTCGCTGGGACGACCGCGGGCGCGTCGCGGAGCGGCGGATGCGTGCGTGGCGGCTGGGCTGGACGAAGCTGTCTGCGCCGGTGCTGGAGGTGCTGTGGGGTCCGGGATGGAAGGCACGCGAGGACTCGGGTGAGGAACGCCCGATGCCGACGCTGGGGCAGGCGGTGAGGATCTGGGAGCTGAACAGGAGATTTTCACGGGCGGGATGTACGTCGAAGCGCTCGCGTCCTGTAGAGTGTACGCCGTACAAGACAGGCGCGCCACCGGCCTCTGATAGGCGTCGTAAGCCGGGCACAAAGGTGGCAACTGCATCAAACCCTATCGATATGGATGATTTGGATTCTAAAGAGGTTGCGGCTTTGCTGTTAGACGAGCTGATGGAAGACGACGATGTGGTTATGCAGGAGGACCTCAAGGAAGCTGGTAGGCATCAGTACGCATACGCATTCTTGTGTTGACTGATATGTATCATTCCATCCAAGATCTTCCTTTGGCGCATGATACTACATCTCACACAGACAGCTCAACTATCGAGCAAAGTTTGCAGGATAGCGTGTCACGTTTCCTGCACTCTATTCGTGCCGACCAGGCATCGGAAAACATGCATAGAGGACAACAAGGTGATGTATATCGATCCACCTTTGTGATGCTATTGACTCACTCTCAAACCTTGCTAGACGATCCGATTGACGTGGACATGGACCCAGAGCACGAGATGCGCCGTCGGTGGCTCCAAGTCTTGGATCCTGTATTCCGGGATTACAATGCGTCAGGTTCTCGAGATCGGGCTGTGGCTCTTGAGCCTGCGGCAATGACGAAGATGGAAGAGTGAAAAAAAAATCATTGACATCATGGTACATGTGCTTGAAATTTCGATTGTTTTCTTATGAGCTGAGATTCATAGGCTTATTCGTTGATACAGTGCTCTCCACGGAAGACAAGGATGAGTCGCGCCTTCGAGCCCCAGTTCTTCAAGTTGTACTTTCGAAACGGTATGGCAGCAAACTTGTCTGCTGTCATCGGTCGAACGTGATATCAAAAACGCCTCGGGGACACTGTGTTTGTGCTTCTTGCGACTGTATTCTAACGTATCGTGGGGAAGGGCTGTTGATAATGTAAACTGACAGGCTGTTTGGTAAGATTGACCGTACAACATAAAATCTATATGAAACGAAGCGGACGAATTCCAGAGGATTCCGGAGCCCAAAAAGCACGTAAGCTGAATGTCCAGTTGTTGATCAAGCTTGATCTGCTGCCCCCATATCTCGCAAGGTCAGACCAAGTCGATGTCAAACAGTATCGCACATGCGATTACCCCCGTCGTCTGCGCCAGAAGCCGAAAAGTCAGGTTTTCATGGGATCACTCGTTGGTATCACAGATCTACATTACAACGTCCATCTCACTCAGCGCATCATATGCTCCCTCATGGTGCCAAGATCTCGACCACCGTCTTCGGGTTCCAGTCGGGGAACTCCTTGTTGTCGACCTCCTCTGGTTTGCCGACCACACCCCCGCCCTTGGCGAGGATCAATCTCAACAAGCCCGGGATATCGTGGGGTTGTGCTCTCATCGCAGCCTCGAGTTCCTCAATCGAGCGGTAAGTCACGTCGACTTTCTGACCGGTTTTCGCAGTATACTGCCCCAAGATCCGGTTCAAGCTCTGCAACGTAGGTGAGGGAAGGAGACAGAGCAGCGAAAGAAGGAGGACTGACGGTGCGTTCGCCTTCGATGCGGAGGGTGCGCCATTCCAGCTTCAATGAAGGGACCTTGGTGAGGACATGCGCGAGGAAGCGTCCGATGTCGGCCTTTGCAGTCACGGACAAAAAAGCTCATCGCCGCTGCCCCCGACGAGGATCTTCCCGCTCCTCAGATCCAGCTGCGCAAACCTGACGACCAACTCCTGATCAGCACCAGCCGCTGCGCCGCATATTTGGGACTCACGGTTGGAATACAAGCTCTGTGATAAGACCGGTGTGGACGATGATCCAGGGGAGGTCGATCTTCTTGAGGTGCGCATACATCTTGTGCTTCATCGCTAGAGGCCCATGCTCGTCCGAGGGCATGCCGAACTCGGATGGCGCGAAGACGCGCACGCCCGCGGTCTTCGCTGCTGAGGCGAGGGTCTCCTGGATGCCCTGCGCCACGGCGCTGAGCGTGATCGCGGAGATGACGACCTCGACGCCGGCGAGCGCGGCCTCGAGCGAGGCCTGCGAGGCGTAGTCGACGGTCGCGACGCGCGCGCCCTGCGCTACGAGCGCCTCGAGCGCGGGGCTCGACTATTGCATCTGCGCGTCAGTTCAATGTACAGAGCCGGGTTGTAGTGGCGCTTTCGGAGCGGGTGAGGAGGACGACGTCCTCCACTTTGCCTTCAGCTTTCTTTTTGAGGAGTTCCTCTGCGATGGGCATGCCGATTTGGCCGACGCCGGCGATGGCATAAGATGCGAAGGTAGACATGGTTCAAGTCTTTGGAGGTATAAAAGGTGATGAAGGTTTGGATGGGCTGTTGGTCTGTCCTATTGAGACCGTGAGCACTATGTATTTATACCTACCGGTCATACGCGGCTGTCTGCCTTCGGCACCTTCATGAGAGTTAGTGTGCGCTCAAATCAAAGGCAAGTACGCAGGCGGGCGGCAGCTTTCTATGTGATCTCAATAGCTGGCGCTAGTCAGCGGCGGAGAGGGCAAGCTTTCATACATACGTCACCCGTGTTCTTTTGGACCTGCCGGGGTGGTACGCAATCACTTCGCCGAAATATCTAAACTGCGAAGTATTTGGCATCTGCTGCGCAGCGGCAGCGGTTCTTCTTATTTGAGGGCATCAGATGCGCTCAGAATAGAACACAGGATCAATTCGGCAGTTCAGTGTTTGACATACGTTAGATTGTCTACAACGGTGTTTCAAGTCAGCTTGACAACTTGACAGGAACGGGTGCCGGGAAATTATATTTCGCAGTCCATCTTATAAAGTCCCAGGACGGTCAAAATCGTAAGATGTGAACGAGACCGAGGTGTGCCTGCAAATACCCCAGCAGAGTCAGCTCATTAAGCCCCAAGAGTCATAATGTAAAGAGGTGTAACCCACAGGATTGAGAATCACGATTGCATCATCTGTGATGAGCGTATTCCAGACATCAAAGTCCAGGTCCGACAGCTGCTCGGGAAGCTCGATAGAGGTTTTCAACACAGACAGTGACATCGAGCCAGATTCATTCCAGTCGCTATCAGGCGCGAACATCTTCAATGCACGCGCGTTCCAGTCCAAAGGCTCGATAGAGGGCAAACCGACCAACGTGCCGTCGCGGGCTGCGTGACTTTCGGAGCGTTTCAGAACCTCTGGATCGGTCCTATGGAAGTATCGTGAAATGCGCGAAGGTTCGAAGTCATACACACAGAGCCGAGTGAAGTCAGTGCTGAGATCCACGGCGCGCATCCCTGCGACAGAGTCGAACCTGGCCTCCGCAAAGCAGGGCCCGGCATCGACCTCGACATGCGCGTCCGTCAGACCCCATTCGTGCCAGGCAAGCCGTTGTCCAGGCGTAGCTGCTGAAATACGGGTTCTGAGCCGAGAGGCGGGCACAAAAATCTTCACTGCAGTTTCAGTGCTGTGCGTGTCCGTATGGCAGTATGCACAGATGGTGACGACAGAGTCCGGGAGATCCTCGCTGGATGAATAGGCCAGTACGGATTGGCGAAGGGAGCTGGGGCTGCAGCGGACGTAGATTGAATCCACCCAATCGCTTTCGGGTAGTAAGAACGTGCAGCGGTTGGTTGCTTTGGTGACATGGGTCCGTGATGACACTGAGGTTGGGTTTGTGAGGTCATACACGGAGACGGATGCACATGCGCCAGCGCCATCATCCATGAAGGAGTCACTCAAGGTGACCAGAATGTGCATTTCATCAATGAAGCTGAACGAGAAGAAGCGATCGCTGACAATCTCCTGCACGAAAGCATGGATCAGCTTCAGGTATGGACGAGAAGATAACGCCTACCAATATTTTGTCGCCTGTTTTCCAGTTCCAGACGACGACAGGTTTCTCAAAGCCAGTGTCCCTGTCGTCAGAGTAAAGGACCCCAAGATGATCGTCCACGATTTGTCCTTCGCATCGTAACTGACGCGATGCCAAGGCGTGGAATGACACATGGAAGACATTATCACGGGCCAAGGGGTGAACAGCACCTGTCGTCAGTGAACGAAGATATACCGCCAATCCTGCAGCACAATATCCCGCAGAACTGAAGCCAAGAATTAGCGAGCTTTGTGAAGTAAAGACTTGTAGGCAAACTTACTTATTGCTGGTCTCCATCAAGACGAGTAAATCTTGCGACGGGTCCATCGTAAAATAATCGCAACCCACGTCATCGCTCACAGTCCATGACTCCTCCGTCGTGGCCAGCCTGCGCGAAGGTATACGCGTCAGGTAGATAGTCGGGTCCGACGTGCCCTTCTGCGCAAGCACATTCTCGCGGAGCGACACTTCAGAGAAGGAATGTGGCAACCGCACCAGGGCTGCAGGGGCCGTGCGGAACTCGTGCCAGGCGAGGTTACGCCATGCCATTCGGTGGGTGCGCAAGATATCCGTCCGTTTGCTGAGCTCGCGGGTCTTGGAGGTTCGGGGTGGTGCTTGGCCAACACCGCTTATGGCAAGCTCGATCTTGTGCTGCAGACTTGGGCTGTCTATGATCGTTCTGTTCCAATATCGGCAAATCTGCCGTGATGAAGACAGCTCAGAAAATGGGATATGTAGGAGTATTGTTAGAACGAACCGAGCGTGAGAGGTCCAGCGTTCTGACATCCATTGCCATGAAGATATCGAATATGATCTCCGCAGGCAGCTTGTCGAAAAGCCCTGTTTGGAGCGCGACAGCTCGGTTGATCTGCATCATTTGGAAGATTATGCGACGGGTGGAGTTTAGTGAGTGTTAGGACATTGCAAGTCCCCATGATATATAAAGACCTTTGCGTCGTCGTAGCTTTGACCATCTCTTGAATGATCACTTGCCTTGATACGGTTATCGGGGAGATAGTGCTGCGGCCATGTTCAAAGCGTTGCCAAGGCCAGTAAACAGACTACAACGCCTTCTAAATCGAGGACATTGCAAGCTGTGACATGTTAGTCCTGGCCACAACTTCGCCTTGTCTATCCAGGCTCCACGGAATACAAGGCCATCATTCGAAAACAAAGGCGAGCAAATGAAGCGCTGGCAATAATCCATGGAAGAAATACACTGCCCGGTAAATAATACGAGTGCACCGTCGAAGGGAGCCTTGGTGTATCTTGTCGAAGTCATGATAGATGCCTGGCCTGAGCGCCAGAATGCGATGAGACCCTGATCAAAGCACGAAATCGTCAGAAATGCGGCCTCAACCAGATATCTCTCATTGATGATCTCCTTCATGACATCCTTCCAGCCCTCACCCTCAACATTCACCTCCTAAACATCAGCGAGCGAAGCGAAATCGAAACGGTCTCCGGCCCATCGACACCGAGTCCCATCTTCATCGTCGTCTCGAGGAAAGATCCACATGA
This sequence comes from Hericium rajendrae, assembly GCA_033439255.1. NCBI lineage: Eukaryota > Fungi > Basidiomycota > Agaricomycetes > Russulales > Hericiaceae > Hericium > Hericium rajendrae. Next base: position 129,251 of record CM065880.1, read on the forward strand.
ACACGACGTGTCCAAGGTCAAAGCTGCGCTCGAACTTCTTCAGTACCGCCTCGTTGTCCATTTCAAAGTACCACACCGCATCCTTCCGGACATATTCGTGCTTCGTCAGATTTCGGAGAACACAAGGCTCTGGCTTGGGGATCTGCAGGAAATTGCGACCAAGCAGGCGTTCAGCGAGCTTCAAGTGGTCAAGGATGTCATCGATGAGAATGCAACCCGCAAAGACCGCCCGGACGCGGAGATCCAGGTCTAATGTGTCCCTCAGATAAGACTGGGCAATTCCGCGAGTCGCTTGCGGAGGCTTGTGAGAAATCCGATTTAACGGCTGTGTAAAGGTCAAGCTGATCTTTGAATGCGCCTTGAGATCCCCAGTGCACACCAAGTCTCTTCTTGTCTGACCCAGTTAGCAGTCCTTCAGGGAGATGCTGCCAATAGACTCCTTCTCCGGCTGTGACGAGGCGATCGCCTGCCCACGAACGCCATTTCTCTGCCACGTATTGGCGTCCTCGACGTTCTATGTGTCGCCGGCCGATGTTCCAGTGGCGACGACAGGACACTAAAATATACGCAGCGTCGAATGTTCTCGACGTTGCTTATGATAGCATCCATGACTTCGACTGAACAGCGCTCAAATGGTGACAAGGCCGTGCTGCACAAGACCCGATGCACGTCAATGGAAAAATAGAGCTTGGACTAAAATGAACTTACGACGCGACTTTCAGTGCGGCAATTTGCTTGAACCCCACCTTCACTGGCAGAATGTTAACGGCCGGTGCTGGCTCGAGGAGTGAGAGCAGGCCCGTCTGCGGTATGTCCCCGAAAAAGAATTTCAAGACCTTTCCATGCTCCTGATAAGAACGCTTGTCGATATTGATGATCAACCAATGTTGATCCATTACAGAGAATACCAACACGAGAACGCGGGACTGAGAAAAATGAAAGAACCAAACGTGAGAAGTTATGCAGTGGCACAGCAGCTTCGAGTTTCGATCGGCTCCCGGTCCGCGCGCTTCCATTGGTCCTGCTCCGCTACCCCACCTTGGTCTAAAAAGCCTCAAAATGATGTACAGCAATCTACTGCTAGTGCCAGTATTGTCTTCTACAACACGATAATTCTACATTCACCGCGCGTTGACCCCGGATTTCCGGGCAGGACATTTGCCGGAAACGGCCGGTTTCCGACAAATGTCCACCCAGGACACTTTGTGGAACATCAGCCCGACAATCTCCGGACCCGCGCGATTTCCCGCCAATGTCAGGCAAATGCCATATTGTAGTGTCCATGGAAAGCAGCACCCAGCCGCGGCATGCGCTGGTATTGTTGCTCGCTCAATTAATTCCGAATAAATATGATTTATTGCAAATGATACAGTAGCTAGCATTTGGCACAGATTAAGTACACGAGGCTCGCAAACGACTTGAGGTTCTGAGCGAGAAAGGGAAACGAAGCTCCAAAGCGAGCAGTAATTACGAGGAGGCAACAGAAGTGTGCATGACGAACATCGAACGCGAATTAATCGATGCGTATCGCGCGACGGGATTGGGCAGCGATCAAAGGCGACAGCGACGAGAGGGATCAAGAAGAACCTTGATCGAGTCGGGGACGGCGGCGACGAGGATGGATAGAGAGGTTAAATACGGCAGCCCCATGGTCTGAGCTGCGCCCCCAAAGAGCGAACGTTCAGTGCGCTGTAAACACCATACAATCGACGATTTACCTGCTCCAAAATACCATATATCATGCCGAACCCTCCCGCGTCTCCCAGAATCCCTGATGCCAAACGTGCTCGGCTTTCCAAACAAGCCGTCGATCGCCCCCGCTTCAAAGATCCATACATCAAGCGGCACGCTGCCCCAGCGGGTAGCGACGAGACTACGCAGAGCGAGCAAGATGGTAAGAATCTCCTTCCGAATACGAGATACAGCACTTACAAGTCTGCGCGTCGCGTCAAGCATCGCGCAATCAGATCCAGGTTCCGAGCACGAGAGGCGGCATGTGTGATGGTCATGGTCACTGTCTCGAAAAGACACTTACTATACAACGGCCATTTCCATGGACTCATGCGCGTTTCACTTACTGTACGGATCCGGACGGCCACTAGTTCTGTTTGCAGATGTTTGTATCCCGCCCGCAGCACCGTCGCCCCTCATCCTGTCGACTCGCGGCCTGTACGTTTTCCTCGTCGAATCAACTCCCGTAACCGGGTCCCCTTGTTCGCGAATCCCTTGCACCTCGCCTCGTTCACGAGCCTTGACCATTACAGTTTGATTCGACCACCAATCCTTTTCGTTGATTTTACGCTTCTTTCCCGTTTTGGAAAGCTCGTTTCACTCAACCTCTGCGGCGACTTCGTTCTCTCTCCTCTCTCTCAGCTCGACTCAATCTCGAATCTCAAGCCTATCATAAACTCGAAGTATTTCAGCTTTTATTCACATTATAACTTCCTATTTGCTTTTTTCTACTAACTTTTGTACCATCATGGAACCAGAGTTCAATACGTGGGCCGACAACCTCGACAATTCTTCCCGCAATCCCGCTCGCAACCCTGGTCAGCCGGCGCAACAACCCGCCGGACAACAACCCTCCGCCTCCTCGGCTTCAACTGCTGGGGCACCACAGTCCGACGCGCAATCGGCTTTCACAATGGACCGTCTTTTTACGGACATCCATGCGATTGCTGAGAACATCGCGGCTGTTGGTCACGGCACCAGTCTTATGCACGAGAACCAACGTCAGATTGGTCGTGCCTTCGAGGCACTGACTAATCGTTGGGCCTCTGCAGCTTCCGCGGCCTCGGCCTCTGCTCGTGCATCGGGCGCCGCATCGTCGAGCTCTGCACCAGTGGGCTCTTCGGACCCCGATGTACCTCGCAGCGTCGCTCGTTTCCGAGAGCCTCGCATCTTTGATGGTAAAGCCGCCGACGTCGAACCATTTATCGACGAGGTTCAAAGCGCCGTCGAGCTCTCTCGCGCATCATTGCCTACTGACCACGATAAAAGTTTATATTTACAGAGCTACCTTGCGAACGGTTCTGCGCGTTCATGGTACACGGCCCTGCGCCAGAGCGACGACGATTACAAGATCGACAACTTCGAAACTCTCATCGACGACTTCCGCGCACACTTTGGCGACCCTGACGTTGAAGGCACTGCGCTACGGAAGATCGAAGCTCTGCGCCAAACTGGCGCGTGCGCCGTCTACGCTTCCAAGTTCCGCGAGCTACTCATTCATGTCGACTTCTCTGAGTCGACCAAGATCCAGAAATTCTACGATGGTCTAAAAGAAGAAATCAAAGATCTTTTTATTACTCTTCCGAATCCACCTACTAAATTTGATCGCTATGTAGCTAAAGCAATCGAGATCGACAATCGACTTCATCGCCGTCATCTCGAGCGTCAGCAACATGCCAAGAAGACTCCGGCTCGTCCGACGACTCAACCTCAATCCCGCGCATCGACATCTCGCGAGCAGGCCGCTCCGACTCCTGCGCGCTCGTCGACGCCGCCTGGAGTCCCCATGGAAATCGATGCTACCAAGACCAAACGTTCTCCGCTTACACAAGCAGAGAAAGACCGTCGCAAGCGCGAAGGTCTCTGCGCATATTGCGGTACGGGCAAGCATTTCATTGCTGATTGTCCGAACATGTCCGAGCGTGCCAAAAAGCAGCTCGCTGCGCGCAAGGCTTCTTCCCAATCGGGAAAAGCCTAGCCGGTTCCTCTCTTGTCCCAGGGCAACCGGCAGACGATGGGACACGTCTTGCTTTTATTTCTGCGCCGGAGCCCACGCACGTCCGTTGCGATAACGGAACATTTATATTGAAAAATACTAATTCTCCTCAATTTATCTTTGCTGCTTCGGGCTCGTCACTTTATTCTCCTTCGCATTTCTTTATTTCTGTTCGGCTTTCTTTTCCGAATCGAAAACCCATCCATACTTATGCTCTCGTTGATTGTGGTTCTACCACATCTTGTATCTCCGAGCGTTTCGCTGCGCGACACTCGCTTTCTCGATGTCTCAAGGACGTTCCTGTTCCTATTATGGCAGTTGATGATCGCCCGATTGCTTCTGGCTTGATCACCCAGGATGTTGTCGCAAATCTCTCTGTCGGAAATCATACTGAATTTCTTCCTCTTTCTGTTGTTTCTGTAGGTTATCCAATTATCTTGGGCCTTGACTGGCTCCGCCGTCACAACCCCAACATTGATTGGGCTGAGGCTAATCTCACGCTCGACTGTTGCGGGCTTTCTCGCTCTCATCCGGTCACCGTTTCTGCGAAAGGCTCTGGTCTCTCGCCGAAACTGTCTCGACCGTCTCTTAATTCTTCTGCCTCTCTCGGTTTAGGCTTCGGTCTCAACCAACCCACTCATATTGCACTTTCTGCAACTGCTCTTGCCTCATCTTCATCTGCCAGGATTTTTCCTGCATCAGAGGCTCCTTCATCATCTGTTTCAGTTGATGCTCCATCTCATTCTGTCTCCTCGCATTTTCCTTCTTTGCTTTCCTCTATTACGCGTTGGAATGGCTTCGGTCGCTCCTCGCCACCTTTGCTTTCTTCTCCAAATATTCGTCTCATTAGTCCGAAGAAATTTGCTAAAGCAGCACGTGCAGACCCTCAGGCTGCCTGCCTCATTCGATTTCTTCCCACAGGTTCTCCTGCCTACCTTTCTGCCATCTCTCCTACTCCTGTCGTTGACGACCTCGTTGATGACTTGGATTCCACATCACCACCTGCCTCTAGCGACCCTCATTCTCCCGAGTACGACCTCACTCATTTTATCCCCGACAAGTACATGCCGTGGGCGAATACCGTCTTCTCTGCTGATGAATTCGACAAGCTCCCACCGCACCGGCCCTATGATGTCGATATCGAGCTCGAAGAAGGGAAGACCCCGCCCTTCGGCCCGCTCTATCGCCTTGCATCCACGGAACGTGAAGCGCTAGCTGATTATGTAAACAGTAATCTCAAGCGCGGACATATCCGCAGCTCAACATCGTCCGCCGGCGCACCCGTCCTCTTCATTCGGAAGAAGACGGGTAATCTCCGCCTATGCGTTGACTATCGTGGGCTTAATGCCATCACAAAAAAGAATCGGTATCCTATTCCTCTTGTCCATGATCTTCTTGATCGCGTTCAGGGCTGTAAAATTTTCACGCTTATGGATTTGGTCTCTGCTTACAGTCACCTACGCATCAAGGAGGGAGACGAGTGGAAGACCGCATTTCGGACTCCTCTCGGTCTCTTCGAACATCTCGTTGTCCCTTATGGGTTGACGAACGCTCCCGCTTCATTTCAGTCTTTTATTCAAGATGTTCTTCGAGATCTACTCGACGTTATATGCGTTGTGTACCTCGACGACATTCTTATTTTTTTCGAAGACTCAGGAAGAGCATGACGAACACATTAAGCTCATTCTGAATCGTCTTCGAGATGCTCACCTCTGTGCTAATCCATCGAAGTGTTTCTTTGACAAGTCAGAGGTCGAGTATTTGGGTTACATTGTTGGTGCTGACGGCATTAAAATGAACCCGAAAAAGCTCGATACTATTGTTTCATGGCCTGAGCCAACTTCGGTGAAGGACCTTCAATCTTTTCTTGGTTTCACCAATTTTTATCGCCGTTTTATTGATGGTTATGCTCGTATCACCAATCCTTTGACTTTGCTAACAAAAAAGAATGTTCCTTTTATTTTTTCAGATTCTGCACATTTCGCCTTCGAAACGTTGAAGCGTCGTTTTACTTCATTTCCCGTTCTTGCTCATTTTAATCCTCAGGCTCCATGCACTCTTAGCACGGATGCCTCTGATTTTGCTATCTCGGGTGTTCTTCAACAACCCGATCAAAATGGTCTCCTTCATCCTGTCGCCTTCTATTCTCGGAAGTTTGCACCTTCTGAGATTAATTATGAAGTACACGATAAGGAGCTCCTTGCTGTCATTGACTCCTTTCGCGACATGCGTTCTTGGCTTCTCAGTTCTCCTTTTCCGATTTCTGTTATCTCTGATCATAAAAATCTTGAATATTTTATGTCTTCGCAGATTCTCAACCGACGTCAATCACGTTGGGCTATGTTTCTTTCTGATTTCGATTTTCGTCTTTCTTGGGCTCCCGGGAAGGACAACGTTGCTGACGCTCCTTCTCGGCGTCCTGATTTTGTTCCTAAAAAGGGGGATGACACGTTACTCGTTCAAAATCGCAGAGTTTTAACCGAAAAGCATACTGAACGTCTTTTTCCTTTTATAGATTCTTCTGCATCCTCGCAATCTCTCCGCGCTCTCACTACCCTTGCTATTGACAGCTCCGCACTTCTGGAACGCTTCAAGAATGCATTCCAAGAAGACGTCGAATGGCGCGAAGCGCTTGTTCAAGGCAGTCCAGACTTCACTTCAGAAGCTGGCCTAGTCTTCCATAAAGGGAGATTATTTGTTCCTAAACCATTGCGTGCTGATATATTGCATTCTCGCCATAATTCTCTACTCGCAGGTCATCCCGGGCGAACGCGTACTTTCACGCTCGTCTCACGTGATTATTCGTGGCCAGGCATGCAGACTTATGTCCGTCGCTATGTCGAGGCTTGCGACACATGTGCACGTGTCAAGACCCCGCATCACAAACCGTATGGTCTTCTTAAACCCCTTGATATTCCTTCTCGACCATGGAGATCTATCTCCATGGATTTTATTGTTAAACTCCCTTCTTCTCACGGTTATGACTCCATCTGGGTCGTGTGCGACCGTCTCACTCGTCAAGCGCACTTTGTTCCGTGCAACGAGACGATCGACGCACCCGGCCTCGCATGGTTGTTCTTAGACCGTATTTTTCGCCTTCACGGACTTCCCAATTCGATCATTTCAGACCGTGGTTCTATTTTTGTTTCCAAATTCTGGTCGGAACTCATCCATCTATTAAAGATTGATGCTCGCACTTCGACTGCGTACCATCCTCAATCTGACGGATTGACGGAACGTACAAACCAAACAGTCGAGACCTACTTACGTGCATATTGCTCTTATCAACAGGATGATTGGGTGGATTATCTCCCCCTCGCAGAATTTGCATTCAACAACCTTGAAAATACTTCCACTCGACACTCTCCTTTCTTCGCCAACTTCGGTTTTCATCCTGCATTCGAGCCTCAACTGACGGAACAGTCCAGCGTCCCCGCCGCCGCTGACCTTGTTACCCGACTCGACACCATTCACACGGAGTTACGCGCCGAGTTAGAGCACGCACAGGAACTCCAAGCAAGATATTACGATCGACACGCTATGCCCGCGCCCGAGTTCAAACCCGATCAACTTGTTTGGCTTCTCCGTCGCAACATTTCCACGACTCGCCCTTCGTTCAAGCTCGATCATCGTCGCCTCGGTCCTTATCCTGTCATTCGCAAAATCGGCTCCAATGCTTATCACCTTCGACTTCCACCTTATCTCTCTCGCCTTCATCCCGTTTTCAATGTCTCTCTTTTGGAACCTTATCATGATCCCTCCGAATTTCATACACACTCTTTACCTCAACCTTTCGACCTCGCTGAAGACCCCGCACTCGACATTCATACAATTCTCGACTGCCGCAAGATTGGCCACCGTTTCGAATACCTCGTTCGTTGGAAATCACTCCCGGACTCCGAGAACTCATGGATTCCCCTTTCCGACATACCTACATCACAAAACGAGGCCCTCGATCGCTTCCATCGTCGCCATCCTCGTGCCCCACGTCCTCACGAGCTCACACTCCAACAAACATTTTATTTGCCCGCTGATCCCGTTACTCCTTCTGCCCAGAGCCCCGCGTCGCCGTCCACTCTCCCTTCGTCGCCCGTCGCGCTGCCTTCCGTTGATTCGTCGTCCCAAGCTGCCGTGCCCTCCGCTGCCGCCCGTCCTGCCTCTCCGCCTGCCGTCCGCGCTGATCCCGCGCTGCACTACGTGCCTCCCGCGCAGACCACGACCCGTTCTGGTCGCGTGTCTCGTCCTGCCGCAAGGCTGGACCCCGACCTGTAAACACGTCCGTCTCCTGTTAAAAAGGGGGATGATGTGATGGTCATGGTCACTGTCTCGAAAAGACACTTACTATACAACGGCCATTTCCATGGACTCATGCGCGTTTCACTTACTGTACGGATCCGGACGGCCACTAGTTCTGTTTGCAGATGTTTGTATCCCGCCCGCAGCACCGTCGCCCCTCATCCTGTCGACTCGCGGCCTGTACGTTTTCCTCGTCGAATCAACTCCCGTAACCGGGTCCCCTTGTTCGCGAATCCCTTGCACCTCGCCTCGTTCACGAGCCTTGACCATTACAGCATGGCGTCAGTATCACGATTGTGAGAAGCATCCCCACACACCTGATGAATCCCGCATGCCATCAACAGGCGATTCTTGTCGCGGAGGCTCGCACTCCCCAGAAGGATGGCAGCGGGGTCGAGAAAGACCTACATTGTTGTTATCCCGAGCTGCTAGCGGCACAGAAGCGACAGCCCGAGAGGACTTTTGAGCCAAGGCCAAGGACTTTCGGGCCAGGGCCCTTGATTTTCTCTCCAGATGGTCATAGATGGTATGCTTGGCCTGCCTGCACGAGGGATCATGGGAGCTACAGGGCTTGCACGGACAGTAATGTCGGCCTGAGACTTTCTGTGCACCTGGCATAGATCCAGAGATCACGAAAATAGAGCTCTTGAAGCCGAGGAAAGGAGAAAACAGCACATACAGGCACTTACTCGCTGCGGGGCACGATGAGGGGGAGAAGGGAGGCGGGGCACAAAAAGGGAGGCGCGCCTGAGCACGACTTGGTGAATTTCGCGACACGTCAAGGTCAGGCGCCTCAAAGCTATCTACACGTGGACGATCTAACATCGGCAGGACATTCGGGGGTCTCGAGCCCCCGCGGAGCATTCGCTGGACACTTCAGGACATTTGCTCTTTCCCGCGAATGTCCCCCTAGGAAATCCAGGGTCAACGCGCGGTGATTACTTTCTACGTCTGTCACCACCTTTGCAGCGACCATACTCCATCCGATTACACTCCATCCATCCACATTGAATTGAAAACACATTACAGAATCAGTGCTCGGTCTCCTCCCAGGTGCGGCCGACCGTCTTGACAAGATCCGCCTCTGTGATCTGCTTCCCGCTCGTAAAGTAGCCAGCGGCGATCTTGGCGTCGATCTCGACGCGGGAGTCCATGGGTATAAGGTGTGCTACGACACGAGAAACAGGGTCAGATTCCGATTCTAAACATGCATGATAAGACGAGCACGCACCGGGAATATCGTAGCGCTTCAGGATGGGGATACCGGATTGAACAATGGCATTGTATTTCCTGGGAGAAAGGCATAGGTAAGACAGAGTTCATGCAGGGAGGGAAGAGAACGGACATGTCGCTCATCGAGACCATGTTGTCGATCTTCTTGATCCCAAGCCAGTGCAGGACGTCGGGCATCAGTGCCTGGAAGCGCATGTCCTTCACGCCCGCGATGAGCTCCGTCGCGCGGAAATACTTGTCCGCCGAGTCACCACCGCGCTTGCGCAAGTTGTATACCAAGTATCTGTGCGAGACCATCGCGTTAGATCGAATTATAGCAGAGGAAGACGGAAAATGTACTTGGTGACCTCGCCGAGTGCACGGCCTTCCTTGCGGAAGTAGACCACGACGCCAACACCTCCGCGCTGGGCAGTGTGGACGCATTCCTCGATTGCGAACGTCAAGTAGGGCTTGCAGGTACAGATATCAGAACCGAAGACGTCGGATCCATTGCCTGCAGACGTTCACATTAGGGACCGAGTAAGGGGAGAGGCATGATTCCATACATTCGTCGTGCACACGCAACGTCAGCTCCTTGCTCTCGTCATCCATGTATGCCGGATTGCCGACTATCAAGGATGAATGTTAACTAGGCTCTTGCTTACAGGATCGAGATGTGATACTGACTGATGTACACGGTCATGCCGCCGATCGGAGGCAGGAACACCTTGATGTCCGGGCGGGTGATGAGCTCAGGGTACATTCCTCCGGTATCTTCAAACAGCGCACGCCTGAGCAGATTCTCCGAGCTATTAGAAGCATACGTTCAGCCAATATTCGAGCATGACTGTACTGGCGCCCACTTACATGCCAAACCTCTCTGCGATACCAGGAAGATACCACACAGGCTCGATAGCAGCCTTCGAGATGTTGATCTCGACACCTGGATCGGCGGGATTGACTGACCCGTCCGCGTTGAGGAGCGGTTGGCTCTTGAGCACGACCTTCCCATCGACCTTGACGTCGCCCTTCCTTGCCGCATCGTCGATCTCCGACAGCTTCATGTGCGCGCGCGTCACCGCGATACTCGGGCGAATATCCAGCCCCTGCTCCTCCGTCTCCTTCCGGAAGACCTGCGGCGTGAGATGGCCCCACGGGTCGAACGAGACGATCTTGGACGGGTCAGACCACGAAGGTTGCTGCAGGATAGCCACGGGCGGCTCGGTCTGGCTGTAGTCGGGTTTGTGGTTCGGGACGAGGGTGCCCATGGCGATCGCGAGGGCACGGTAAATCGAGTAGGAGCCCGAGTGCGCGCCGATGGCGTTGCGGTGTTTAAATGAGGACGGAGCACGGGATGGAATGACAGGGCCCCGTTCTGTGGGATCGGCGGCACCCCAGCGAATGGGATAAGGCTTCATGCCATGTTGATCTGGGTAGGCTGGAAGAAGAGTCAGCTTATGTTTTGGACCGGGAAAGCAATCGAAAGGAGAAAGACAATATAGCAAGGCTCATTAATCATAACACGTCATAGCTAGCAGCGGCTATCTCAAGAGGACTTGTCAAGATACGAGGCCACAAAAAGGAGGCCGTCAAGATATTGACGCGGAAGCAACTTCAGCCGTGCCCTTGATCACTCGCGTTACAGATAAGAAGGCCAATGATTTAGTATGCCATCCCCATGCCATCGGACATGAGGATTCTAATCGAGCGGACACCCTACTATGAGGCCTGACGAAAGCTCCAGGGCCTGAATCGGCGACGGTCGAACGCCACACAGCACTGGACTTCGCAAAATACACATGAATGTCCAACTCACTAGTAAGCATAACTCTTCCAGGATACAAGAGCTTCTCGCGTTCTTTATCCGATAAAATCTTGTCGTGCGGCACTGCGACATCGGTCGGGCCCGTCGAAACGGAGCTCACGGCTGTCGCCGATGAGGGTGCATCAACGGGCAACGGAGCAGGGGATGGACGCGATGGACTATAGACACCGGTTGGGGTGGGCCCCGAAGATGGCGATGTCTGACTCGTCAGGGTATCGAGCTAGACGGCGGCGTCAGATAAAGCCCACAATCGCGCGCATTCACGTACCTTCGCCTGTAGTGCCTGCTGAGATATTTGTAGTGATTCAAGTTGACTTAGAATCTGCGTGAGCACGGCGTGGTCCATGGCTTGATTGGCGGACATGGTGGTTGCGGTTCAAGGGCTGATACGGGTGCTGGCCCCGACGATAAGATGCGTCGGGCGCGCGGCGCGGGCAAGGGCGACGGCAAGCCGAGATCACGGGATCATGCAGCTGTGAGCACGTGGATTATACGCGGACCATTTTCCTCAGTTTCCTCGACTTTTGTTTCCCGACTTCAGCGTGGCCTACGTATCGACTATACAGCAAAGCTACATGGTATACTATATATGTAAGTCTCTAGTCTGGAGCAGAAGCGCGTGGTAGAGTCCTCCATGGAAGGGCACAACCTGAACAGTCGAAAGACCGCGGCGCTCGCCCGCCACCACTGATACAGTAAGTGCGTACTATGCCTTTCAATGTCAATGACCGACCGTTGCTGAAGCACAAAATGACTGAGCGGCTGATGATCCCAGCGAATCTTTCAGCATCACTTTTATTGTGATATTGAGAGCAGAATATACCGTCAAGAACAAGAAAGTGGGCGTGAGCGGTTCGAAGACATATTCCCATCATCCGAGTGCCTAAACCACGCAGAACATCCCTGCGTTAGAAAATGCTCAGCATCATATTGGTTTGGGGACTCGAACTATACATAGGATATGCGCTTACCAGAGCACAGATATCTAAATAGACATCGTGCCCCACGAGTCATGGGAACGTCTGCTATATAACGCTTACAGAAGTGTGAGTGTTGTTGTCTTCGAACCTCTACGTCCCACATAAGACAGGCTGCGCAAGGCATTGTCTACGACAGTACATCGCCCACAATGTCATCATCTCCAAAGCAGAAGCTTATTCTATACGATATACCTGGAACTACAGAGATCAAAGCATGGTCACCTAACGTATGGAAAGCGAGGTACGCCGCCACCCACTTATAGTACGTCGACCGAAAGCAGACCATGGCGACATTCCAGGCTGGTACTCAACATCAAAGAGATGCCATATGAGACCGTCTGGGTTGAGTATCCTGACATCAAGCCCACCTGTCTCCGCATCGGCGCCCAGCCGACGATGACTGTGAAGAAACCCGACGGCAGGTCCGAGCCGCTATACACACTCCCCGTCTTGCAGGACCCGAACACGGGCATCGTCATCGCGGACTCAATCGCCATCGCCATGTACCTCGAGGACACATACCCAGGCGGAGTGCAGCTCTTTCCGCCGGGATCTCGGGCGCTGCAATATGTGTTCAGCGAGACGTTTTACGATAAGATCCGCGCGCCGCTGTGGTACCCGATTGCGTTCGCTGGTGCGAACCAACTCCATGAGGTCAGCAAAGAGTACTACCTTCGCACGAAAGCGGAGCTCGCGGGCAGGCCGCTGGCGGAGTTTAGGCCGGCAGGAGAGGCCCGGGAGGCGGTATGGGCGGAGGCTCTGGCTGCGTTCGGACAGGTAGGACAGTGGATGGACAAGAACGGGACGGGAGATAAGGCAAAATATGTGATGGGCGAGAAGCTCACCTTTGCAGACGTGATCATCGTCGGATGGTTGTCCTACTATCGCAGTGTTGTGGGGGTTGCATCGAGGGAGTGGGGCGACTTGATGGCCGCGGATGGAGGCAGGTGGGCGCAGCTAGCGATGGAGTTCGACGAGCACGGCTGGTTCAAGGTAGATTAAAGCAGTATGAAGACAGAATTATGGAAAATCACGTTGACTACATACCATTCTGATACGTGGGAAGGAAGTATTGCACTGTTGTTAGTGGTCGATTGTTGAAGAGGACATATTTCGTTTGTGAAGGTTGCGACAAAATCGAAGCAGGTGCCCAACTACCTTCTACGAGCATGAATTCAACAGGAACAGCATCGAGCAAGATTCCCTGCATCAAATATTGATTATTGACAACAGTCCCCGGTTCTCTCCAAGGGAGAGCACCGGGTCTTTGTGGGGGTCGAAGGTCTGCACCTGGTCACATGATATTTTCCCATCACGTGTGTATCTAGAAACCTCTAGAAAATCTCGGTTTTCCCCGAAGTTATTGTGGCCGGGCCGATCAAAGCCGGTCAGACTCGCTGTGTCTTGCCCTGTCTTGCCGCATTGGCAAGTACTTGTAACGCCCCGTGTGTCTTACCACTCGTGCCCCGTTACCGGTGAGCCTTCCCCTTAACATAACAAAAATTACGCCGTTTATGACCATTCTTTCAGAACTTTGCTATGAGCCAATCTTACGCTGCGCAGTTGACTGACGTCCGTACGTATCTATGATTTCAGTTGGACTTGTTTCATTTACAATGAATGAGAAGTCAATGCTGGGCATTGCCCACCGGTTAAGGGCACATCTCGGACCAAGAAGCGGGAAAGTCCTCACCCTTCCAACGTTAGCCGTCGCACTACCAGCATCAGGAAGGGCTCCTCCCGCGCCGTTCATCAGGATGTCACCCATCATATGCCGCCTCGCCTCGGTGAAACAGCACAGCGACGGCGCGTAGTGAGGGCTGAGTCATCTGGGAGCTGTATCGACGTTAAGACCGGGACGGTTGAATCAACCAGCTCGCATGGTAGTCAAGGTGGAGACGAACGAACCACAATCCCAGTACGTTTCTTCACCTTTCTTGTCATATATGAGCTTCGTAACCCATATCTATTAGGTTCCATCAAGCGAACAGTGTTCTAATTCTTCTTCCACAAGGGATGGTCAAGTCGGTCCTCATCACCTCAGCGGCCTTACAGGTAAGCTTGCTATTCTGCTAAGTTCTGTGGATTCTAAGTAACGTGCTGTGATATTATCGTCACTGATCAAGGTCAGATCACGCAACAAATCTTTGTGGTATCGACGATGACCATCAACATATGCACCGCTCAGGCGCCTGTCACATGGGCTACTGCTGATTGTCCTCAAGATCTCCGCTCCCAATCCCAATTTGACCATTAGTTAGGTGGAGACGTGAAATTTTTTGTAGACACAATGCCGTCTATCTCTTGCATGTTGTGGTGGATGGATTATGACGACTTATCTGTGGCTCACAGTTTGTATATTGTTTTCTTCTGAATATACCTTTGAGTATGTGGTTCCGTCGGTGGGTTTTGTTGGCTGTACTTTTATAATATTGATTTGTGTCAAATAGCTCGGATGCTCAGATCGCACCAATGCTCCCTTCGAAAATCTCGATGCCAAGCTCACTGACTCCCCTCTTGTGCCTGAGGATGTGTTGAGATTCTGGGCTTTGCCTCTGGATGCATCAATGGAAGTCAACAAGATGACTCCATTATAGGTTGCATTGGCCTGTGTGCTGATATTATGTGCCTTATATCTAGCGCCTTGCACCCTATATTGTCTGTGTCGCACAGACTGGTCTCATGTCATTGTCTGTACAGAGATTGGCATACTATTGTGATCATGATTCACGATGAGAAAAGGATCTGCACTCCATCAGTCTGATCGATAAGTACCACCAATCCAGCTATTTAACTCACCCTACTCTCTATTTCTACAGCATTAAGATTACTTGAACCTCACCGCAAACTAACTGTACTACTAATGCATGAATGGCGACTATTCCATCAACTCAGACTTTGTCTTTGAGAACTTATGGTAAGATGTTTTCTGATTCATCCTGGCGTCTGCACAGCGATTCTAACATTATATATTCTGCATACAGATAATAATATTTCTCAATGCAATAACAGTAGGATTGATTGTGTTCAAATATGGTAAGCATCTAGCTTTTGCATCGTATTCGTAAGCTGTGAATTTTACTAACGGAGATTGTTCTACGCCAAGAAGTGAGTGACAACATATAGTTCAGATTAACGTACAATGCTGACAGGTGACAAACTTCTTAACACACCAGTATGTAATTATTTCAATGACTGTTTATAATCACTCTCATGGATCTGTCAAAGTACCTCCACACTCTCACCGTCATACCAAGGTGACGTTACACCTTGCTACATATTATATATATGCTGAAGATTTTCTGCTCAATGCAATACTCCTCCTCTTCTCTCTCCATTTCTTCCTATTCATTGTACGTCAAAAATGAACAACTTTCCAGTATGTTTTGTTTATAATACATGAAGAACTTATTACATTATGGATTGCCAACAGAATGGTGCTCGCACCTATTTCTGGGATTCAAACGGGACAGTGGTATATGGGACAGTTCAAAGCACTTCAGTCCAGGCCGATGTGAGTATTTCACACAATGACAAGTCACATTGTTTTTCTAATGGCGCTCTGAATGGATTAGGGTACTCAGATCGTTACCCTACGATTAGAGGAATCTGGTGCAATAGTGAATCTACCGTAAGCATCTCAAATTTGTCATGCATCTAAGCCAATTTTACTTATTATTTCTCTCCATCAGTGCTGACCTTCTGAACGCCGATCATGGTCAGCAATTTTAGAGATATGTACAATCACGCTTGGGGTACGAAATTGTGAGCTTATAGTATCTGTGGTCCAAAGAGGTCTTATAAATTTTCTGTTCATAGATGTCCTATAGGCCCTGATTAGAACATTTCTTGGAGGAAGAGATGCATGGTCGATCTTGCAGAGGTCTTATGATCTGAGCATAACTACGTTAGTGTAGTGACAATGAGATTGATGACTGAATAATTCTTCAGGTGGTCTAGGCCTTAGATTTCAGATGTTATGCAGCTTTTACGTCAACTCAGGCCTAAGCGTAGGTGTGAGAATTTTGGTAATGTTGAAATGAAGAAGCAGGCAAATTTACTAAAGGTTCAGAATGCAGGTCAAGCTCATTGCTGGCAACCATGTCCTTCCTCAGTCGCCTTCAAAGCCTCTGCCCCTGCACCGACAAGGCAGTCCTCACTTACATCTTCTGCGACAAGGATACAGAGATTACCATCACATCACACACACGTGCAATGACAGATTTGGAAGAATCTATCAATATCCAGCCGGCTTCTTCCCCCAGGCCATCCTTATGCAGCACCCTCTTATCAATAAGCGCTGTATGCCCTCAAGCTGCCATGCGCAGATCATCCAGTAACAGCGCACAGGTCCTCGTCCGCGAGCTGATCAATGACCGTGCTTACTCCCCACTCTCCTTCAACCGTGATCTCTATGATCATGTCCCAGTTCCCCCGATGTACGCTCCAGATCCCATTATTGCTGAGCGCCCTTCAGTCCTCAATCCATGGTTCATTGTCGTACGACCCACTCCTTTCATTCATCTCGGCAAGCACATCACGCTACGCCTAGAGGAAGGCCTCACATTCCATGAGCTGCAGGGCCATGTGACTCGTCTCACACGTCTTGGCGAGACCTGGGTCCATGTCATCTTCAAACGCAATGATGGAAGTGGCAGTGAATTTAGAGAGATTGAGGTAGTCATACCACGTATCTGGTGCAACATCCCTCGCTGGTATCATCTTTTGGCCCGCCTATCTCTCATTCCCATTCACGATGCCCACGAACCCTTCGATCCTGCCAGCGACCGCCAGGTCAACGCACAGTTGCCCATCGAGATCCCAGAGCATGTGGAGCTTGCAGGAGAAAAGGAGGTGAAGCGTCATCAGCGTCTGATGAGCAAGATCCGTATCTTCACTGGCAGTGTGAAGTACGTGATTTAGGTGTGCATTGAGAGGGACTTGGATGTTCTGTTTGTCAGATGGTTTGTTGCACTTTTATGCTATCCCTTCATTGTCGCTCATTTATTGCATCATTGTTGCATCGCTATCGTATCGCTATCATATCATGCCATCCTTACCGTCTTTTCGTCAGCTGATCAATCCATGCATGCAGGCTAAGTCCTGGTCTTACATCTTAATATGGTTTACATCCCTTCCCATTTTCAACCCCCTTACATCGTTGACCCATATACGTAGTCTTCGAGTACCTCACACCCCTCCTCTCATACACAGGGATATGCTACTATACACATTTGGCTATGGGATATGTGCAAATACTTTTCACCCAACAGCGTCATGGACAGCATATTCAATAAAATCGTGATGCGTTTATTTGATGGCCTCAACCTGCAGAGTGACTTGGAAAGTTTTCATTGTCAAAAGGGTTACCAGCAACATTAATATCCATCAATGCGTATACATGTCAGGTCTAATGGATCCATGGGGCATTTCTGCCAATCTGGTCCTGGAATCAAAGACTGTCTTCGTACTGCAATATGCACCTTCTCGTCGGGTGGGACAATAGCTTGCATATCGAGGACAGCTTGAATGATACGCCGTGCCTCCTTCCACTCCTCAAGGTCTTCCCAAGCATATGCTGCATATGCCTCATCCCGATAATACCCGGATTCATATGACTGGGGGGAAATAACCATGTCTGCCAAAGCAAGAAATGTTCGGTACTGTATTGCTGTAGGGAGAAGATGCATTAGATAGCATCTACATTTTGTAAACAGATACTCACTGCGCCGTAAGTTCCGGAGTGCAATCACCATCCGGCACACAGACCGACCAATTGTAACATGTTCAGCATTGGTCAGAGATGACTGAAGGCTCCTATCGACAAATCGGCACCATTGTGTCAGGTGAATGCTGTTATAGGTGAGAAAATGCCCGCCGATGGCGATCGAGTTGACTGGCGTGTAGACTTCATGAATGACTCCAGGCGGGATAATTCTGGCGGATACAAAGTTACCACATGGAAGCCTGAGGACATAATGCAGAAGTTGACCGTACAACGTGATTCCCTCATGAAGGAATATGGCATACCCATCACTCCACTCGTAGCCAATGATTGCTTCGTCACCGGATGCCATCGAGTCGTATAGCTTGATGATGTCACGAACCTTCCCTCGTTCTATGCGATCGCTGTGGAATTTCCGGATCACCCAAAGTTTTGCTCCAGTACGCATGGTTACCCAGGTGGCATAACCATTTGCATCGAAGTGTGTAGAGGTATAGAACCCACCCGCAGTGACCAGCCTCCAGCTGCGCAGCTTGTGAGTGTCCGTGCTAATGGCTTGGGGCCCTAGATCATCGCTGGTTTCTCCCATCTTGGTTTCCAGAACGCTGTCTGCCAGCATGCACCTTGCTCGTGCATTATGCAAAGCCGCAACATCCGCTGCAGCCGCTGCCTTGGCGTCGGTCTTCTTTCCTTTTGACTTGACAGTCGTGCTTTTTGCTGTGACACTTGTTTTAGTATGCTTCAGTCTGGACTGTGCAAACGACGCGGCAATTAGTTTCATTTTTTACGGCACCCTTGAGACTAGCCCATTCACCTTTTCTTTCGAACCTCCGCCTCCCTTGCGAGGTTTGGGCTGCAGGCCAGGTGTCACTCCATGGGCGACTGCGGCTGCTAAACTCTTATTGGCTTGTTTGGAGAATCCAATATTGCTGCTGGCTCTCCATGCTGCCGTGTCGTCAGCAAGTCCCCTAACAGAATACACGACTGTTATCTCATGGTTGGAAGGTGAAGATCGGGTCCACGAGCCTTATAAACCATGGGATCTCGCCATCGATATCCGGTGCATCCAATATGTTGCCACATTCATCAGGTTGCTTTGCCAAACGGATGAAAGACCTCAGAGGTGTCGACCTGTGGATGTCTTGCGCCCCCGATGTCGTGGCGAAAGCTGTGAAGTATGGTGTTAGGGAACACTGGTTGGGTTGGGTATTCACAGTTTCCTAGGTACTATCAGGTTTTCCACTTTCCCGGATGTATCTAGTTGTTCGGGAGGATTCTTGTTTTCTCAAATAGACTTATTTGATTCTCAATCAAAGTTGCTGTAAGGAGTGTACTGGAAGGTTAGAGGTTTGCACAATGAGAACAGAGGATAGAGAAGGAGGTGACAGAGGGGAGGGATTGCTGATGATGACGGCAGGTCTACTGACGGTGACGAAGGGACTACTGACGGTGATGAAGGGACTACCGACAGTGACGAAGGGACTACTGACGGTGACGAAGGGACTACTGATGGTGACGAAGGGACTACTGACGGTGACGAAGGGACTACTGACAGTGACAATAGTGACAAATAACTATTTGGCTGATGGAGAAGCTGATTCTACAGCCATAAGCTAGTTCTGGACTTGCAAGCAGAGTGAGTCTATACTGAGACTGCACTTAAGTTGCCCTGACACAGAAAAGCAGGGAAGGAGAGAGGAGAGAGAGAGAAAGGAGATGAAAGTTGAGTTCAAGGGGTACTTTCCTAAATTGCCTTTTACAGAACAGAGTCCAAATCCTTATATACCCCTAGGGGTTGTGGGAAAGACCTGCTTAATATGTACATGACTATCTACTGCTGTGCTAAATTAACTAAGGCTGTACTACTAATATACAATTCTGAATTTAATAAGTTACTTTCTATTCACTTTTTTAAGGCTGTTCTGCTTATAAATCTGCTTGCTGTGCTTCTATTAATACACTTTCAGGCTTACCAATGCCTTCAGTAGTATTTTCCCTATTTATCCTGAATTATCCATTGAGATGTGCATTGCTTTTAGGGCTGTGCATTCTAATGAGGCTATGCTGGGCTGTGCTTGCATGGCATCAGGGCTGTGTCTGCATTGCATTGCTTCATAGCCCTTAATGTGGGTGAGGCTGTGACAAAATATCTCCAGGGAATAAGTTGAGATTTTCCCTTAAATAAATATTTTCTCCAGGTCACTCCAGTCAGGCCATCAAGTATAAGCATAACAGGCTACATCGAATATTCTATACCAAGCTCTGCATGATGTATAGTATGTGCGTGCAAATCATAGCCAAAGTATCATAGTAGTAAGTTCGTGGATGCGAGGTAAGGGAGATGCGAACACTTGTAAACTATCTGTATCTGTCAACAAGGTGGCATAGACCGAACATGGGCAAAGACGAATGAAATGGAATTTAAGTGTGCAGAGGGAGGAAATAGCTTGCGCACGAAGATCGACGAGTTGGGAAGGAGAGTGGGGATGATGGCATGATACGATGGTGATGCGACAGAGATACGACAAACGAGCGACAACGATGTGATAGCAAGGGAGAGGTCATAAGGGCATAATGCGAATGAAGGAAAAAGAGTCCATGTCCCCACACACCTAACGAGCATGCTTCACATTCCCGGTGAAGCTGCTAATCCTATTCTTCAGAGACGATACTTCTGTCTTCCCGTTAAAATCCCAATCTTGGAAGCCCAACGGCGTAGCTCGAGTATCTTCTCGTAATCCTCGGGATCGACATGGGCAGGAAGATCGAACTGACAACCGTAGATCTGCTTGTCACCCGATGGATCGAAGGACTCATGAAGATCGAGGATGGAGCGGCGAAGGAAGAAGGAGGTGATGGGACAGTACCAAGGCAGTTGGCTCCAGATGAGCGGAACGACGAGCTGTATGTTCTTCAACTCATGATCGAAGGCATCCTCACGTTCTGCCCAGAAATGAACCCAGGTCATCCCAACATGGTGGATGCCGCTGATACGGGCACGTGCAATCAGGGTTCCTTCTGGGTGCTTGAGCACCAGCTCGATGAGGAGCCCCTTACAGACTAGGAATGGAGGGCGTTGAGTAACGAACCAGTTCGTCGAATAGGCTGGATAGTAAGCGTCCACCGGCAAGTGCCTGTATAGGGTGGGAAAGGAGAATTCGTCCTTGTCGTCGAGGTCGTTGATAATTTGGAGGGGAGATGAGGGACGAGGGGATGGGGTGTGAGGGGGGAGGGCATGTTCATCCAGTGGGACTGTGTTGCCCAACTGCTGCCACGAGGCTGGGCACACAGCGCTGACAGAGGCATCACGTGTATATTCTCGTGTCACCCGAACCTCTGCTGGTTTTTCGTCAAAGACATGGCCAAGTAGCGGGGAGTATGTGTGAGGATTGAGGGAGGAGCGGCAGGGACGAAGGCAGCTGAACATGGTTGTGGCAAGGGTGCTACTTTGGCGAGCGTTCTTCTAATATTGCTCTCGCTTCCAGTTTTCGTAAGTGTTTTTCCCTGGATCTCAGATTGAGCGCCTATGGTAAGTTAATGGCAATCAGATTCTCAGACTTGTGCCGAGACCTGTACTCAATATCATATTCACTCTCAATGTAACAGCGCATGGGATGTCAAAACGGGTCTGCTGCTAGATATATCATGTCATTGTCCAAACCGAGTTTGGGCACGACATCCGCGGGGAACTTGAAATCAACCGTCCTCGGTTGCAATGTACTTTTGGGCTTGGCTGCTATATCCTGTAACCATCTAGGTCATATGGCTTGCATCGAATTGTCTGGGCTAACTTTTTGAGCATCTTTTCATCACGGGCGATAAACGGAATAAGCCGAGAGGCTGCTGAAGCATCTCGTAGATAGATTCCACATAGTTCCTTTAGAACGTATGATCCACCTTTAGTCCGTCTATCAACTTCAAAGGGTCCAAGATAGCGAGGCTTGGTCTTGTTGTTTAGGCTGTTTTCAATCATGGAATTTCTCATGAGAACAAGGTCTCCTGGTTGAAATTCATTCTTCTGTAGTCTAAACTTAAATTTGGCTTCAAAGTCAGCATTAGATTTGACTCTATACTGATTGAGACGGGCTGCAGCATGCTCGAGATCTTCTTCTCTTTTTTCAAGTTGGCACATCCTAAGGGTGAGCAAGTCTTCTGGGCTCATACCAGAGTGGAATCCTTCTACTAAGAATGTGGCTTCTGTGAGATCAAATGGGAGAACTGGGTGTACACTATGAAGCAGATAATATGGGGAGAATCCTGTCACTTGACTTGTTGTGATCTTGTCAGCAAAGAAAGCTTCGTGGACCTTTGTTGGCCACAAGCTAAGACGGTGCTCACAGGATTTGACGATTGCTTCTCTGATTATGAAGTGGCCTCTTTCGACCACCCCATTGGCTTTGGAGTTGTATGGAGAGATAGGGATTTGGGGGATACCAAGACGTTCCATTAGCAATTGGAATCCAGCCTTTACTTCTGGACCATTGTCAGTGGTGACTTGGCCTATGGCTCCATACCTACAGTATATTTGTTCCCAGAAGAAATCTGACAGAGCTTTAGTGGATGCTCTAGTAAGGGCTCGACCTTCGGAGGCATGTGATAAATCATCTCTTGCGGCGACAATAAATTTGTAGCCTGAAGTCTTTGGCATGTACATTATGTCAATGTATACTTTGATCCAAATTGTTGAAGGAGTTGACATGATTAGTGGAACCTCGGTTCTCTTGGTGCTTCGTATTTGACATTGATAGCAGGAGGCAACATGATGCTTGATGTCAGCACGCATATATGGCCAGAAAAATCTAACTCGAAGGGTTTCGAATGTTGCAATTTCACCTCTGTGACCTAACTTATCATGAGCTTCCATCATCAAGGAGGCTCTCTGTTCTTGTTGGAATATAACTTTGAGAGGAGATTGATTTCCATTGCGTTTGAAGAGAGTTCCACCTTTAGTGAAGAAATGAGAGACTTTGCGAAGAAACCTTTTCTGCTTTTGGATTGAAGTTAACCCAGATGGGTATTGGAGAGTGTTGAGAAAGTTAAAGATGTCTAAAAGTGTTTGATCTTGTGATGAGATTGATATGGCCATTACGGATGGTAGTGTTGCAATGTTATAGGGTGCTGGGGTGTTGCTTTGCTCATTGATGGAATCTGGGACTCTTCCCAAATACAGTGCAATTTTATCAAGCCATTCATCATTGTCAAGTTCCATATTTTCGCAGTTATTAGGTCTGTGGCGTGAGAGACCATCGGGTCCCTTATGCTTGTCAGCTGGAACATGAACTAGTGTGAAGTCATACATGAGAATACCTTGAATCCATCTGTTAATAGCTGCATTGGGCTGAATGTCTGGAGAGTTAAGCATGCCTCTGATATACTTGGCATCAACTTCCACATAGAAATTAGTCAGTCCTACAATGAATAGGCTGTAATGTCTAAGGGCTCGATAGAGTCCAAATAGTTCTAGCTTAGGTTGAGAATATCGGGATTCTACCTCTGACATTGGTAGTGATCCATAGCGTGCTGGGCGTCTTCAACCTTCATCATCTAGCTGTGAGAGGATAAATCCTACAGCAATGTAACTAGAGTCAACTGAAAGAATTACTGGGTTATTGGAATGGTAATTGATTGGACGGAGTGCAGGTGCTGATGTAACTAATTTCTTGAGTTCATTGAATGCATCTTGCCTTCGGTTATCCCAGTCAAATTCATGGTCATGTCTGATCAGCTCAGTAAGTGGCCTTGCAATCTGAGAGTAATTAGGAATCCAGATTCGAACTGTGCCACAAAGTCCTAGGAAGCCTCTGACTTCTGTAATGCTTGTTAGAGGTGGCCAGGCTAGGATCTTTTCCACTTTCTTATCATCTGGTATCCTTCCAGAAGGTGTACACTTCTGTCCAACTATGAGGACTTCTGGTCTTGCTATTTGAGCTTTGCTTGGAGAGAAAGTGCCACCGGCATGCTTGACACGGTGCATGATTCGATTTACATCTTGTGCATGTTCCCAAATAAATTTACGGATTCCAGGGTTCTCTTCAAGAACTGCTGGGTTACCATCTTGATCTGGATATGTTGATGGGGGTCCTCTGACTCCTAAGTCATCAATGAATATATTGGCCTTTTCTGGAATTTCTGGTTGGAGGATGAAGGCCATGCAGTTCTGGAATTCAGCTGGAGAGTTAGTGAATCCCATGGGCATAGAGGTGATTCTTAAAAGTCCTAAGGGTGTCCTGAATGCTGTAAGATCTCTGCTTGCAGGATCAACCTTGCGCGCATCAAACCCCCAGAATAAATCAAATACTGTGCTGCATGCACGTCCAGCAAAAGGTTCGACAAAATCATCTAAAATGGGAGGGAGGCCTGCATCTTTGATTGTAACTTTGTTGAGAGGCTGAAGGTCATGGACTATCCGGATCTTGCCATTTTTCTTGAGGACTACAAACCAACTTGAGCAGTAAGCAGATTGACTTGGTTCATAGACTCCAGCTGCAATTTTATCCTTGATGAGTTTCAAGACTTCATCCTTGATACCTGGAGGGATAGGAATATTTTTAGAGACCCATGGAGTATGTGGAACTGTTGGTATTATGTATGGCGAGAAGTATGATTCCTTGAGAGTTCTCCTTTCAGTTTCAGTGAAAGCTAAGGCTTCTCGATGTAGACACATGATATGCTGAAATAATTTTTCTTCTTCAGGCCATAAGAATCCTTCTGAATTTATTTGCAGTTCATTTAATTGTTCTGCGGTCATTCGGTCTGAGGATACGAAGGTCGGTGGTCGAGGAGTTAGTGGGGGCAAGGTATTCATGGGGTCCTCCGGAATTCTCCGAGCAACGCGCGCGTCCTCAGGAAAAGTTCCAGAGACGGGCCGGACCTTTTTGTCCACCCGTTTGTAGGCGGTAAACGTATCATAGATTTCCATATTTACTTCGAAAGAAGTTGACCGTGTGCGTGTTTTCGAAAAAGTTTGAAGTGATTTGGTTAAGTATTCAGAACTCTAGAATTGCTCGAAGTCGGCCTTGAGGCGGGCGTCTAGGTTAGGCGCGCGTGTTTCGACACAAAATTGGCTAAGTCGAATTATTTGGGTGCAAGTGCCGTTTCGAAGGCAGAAGCGAATGCAGGCGTCGTAGATGTTCAGGACTCAAGCACTTAGGCTTAGTGTGTAGTTGGAAAGTGATAAAATCAATAAGATTTGTGTTGAAACAGGCCGAGGACGCGAAGAAATAGGCTTGATTTCGCCTCGAGATTCTCATAGGGAGTCCGTCGTCGGGTCATGCAAGACACAAATAACTCATATTTGTAGCTACGGGACAGAGCTACAGATACATAGGTTGGAGGTGTATCGCACTACACCTTGCCGTGCTAATGTGCCTGTTTCAAACAACGTAGATTCACGGGTGCGAGTGTCGAGCCTTGATGCGCGAAACACGTGCGTCGAGGTTGAACGAGGATGACGCGACCGGAATGGAATAGATGACGGGAAGGATGATATATAAATATGGTCCCTGTGCAGATTCATCAGCGAACCATGCGAGGAGCAGGGCAGGTAAAGACGGAGTGGGGAGGACGTATGGTGCGTGCGCGCGACAAAGAGCCAGCCAATCCCTCTCGTTCCTAGCTACCGAACGTCTATCGAGGTGGTGGGGTCTTGCGTAAAGGCGGGCACTGACACGTCTTGCGATGGAGGAATAGACTGCGACTGGCGAGTGCTCGTACTCAAATTAATGAGTCATGGTGCCCAGGCAGAAATAGAAATTGTCCTTGAAAGATACCGAGAGCGCGAAGTCGAAGCTGGAATGGAGTAAATGGAAAGGAAGGTGCGCGGCGACGGCACGTGCATGGGCTGCAGCTTGACGGTGTCAGGGAAAAATCAAAATGACTCTCGAAGGCTAGGCCTGTATAAGGCACGGATGAGGTTATTGTATTATTTTCCTTTTTCTGTAAGCGTGGTTAGTTCCTCTCGTGCCTTATTGTCGTTGCATGGCGCGGGGAACTTACTTGGCTTTTCTCTGACGAGTTCTTGAATAGATATGTGGGGCGCGGGACTGGAGCGAGAGCAGGGTAGGCTGGGGAGGGATGATGCATGGCTTATGGCGTATAGGCCGGCACACATGAATTTAACGAGACACGATTCAAGAAGTCGATGGCGAGGAGGGATTTGAGACTGGACGGGGGCTACAGAAGTGGCACCGATAGTGGGAGAAACAGATTTGTGAGCCTCTGAGCACTCGCGTCAGCGGCTCGGAGAACTCACCTGTTTCGGCCCCATGAAGGTCCTTTACTGACCCATTCAGATATTACGAGGCGACGAGGTTGTGATTAGGGAGCTAAGAATAGAGTAAACAAGAGGAATAGAAAGCAAGAAGCATAAGCGAACGACGTGGGGTGGAGTAGGAGGCCAGGCTGGCAACACGTGTCTTGCAGGTGCTAACCAGACTCCTAACCCCAGACTAGGGTTGTGTTCAGCTCGAGCGACAAGTCGTATGTCGGAGAAGGGGGAGGAGGGAGGGACTTGTCGCAAGGGAAATGACCTGGGTTAATTTATTTACGAGTCGTGCGCATGCATGGCCAGCGACTCTCCGCGTGCGAGGCTGAGGAGGCTACCGAATTAAGTGCTATTAATTTCCCTTGATTTCACTGTAAGCGTACTTGGTTAGCGTGTGTTTCGGGGCAAGAAACAGGTATACCATATTTTCTGGACCCTTTACTAGGTCCATGGGATCTGGCAACGAAACATCGAGAGATAAAAAGTACACCTAGAATAAAATAAAAGAGAAATGAAACGGGATTTTGTCGATTTGTTTTTAAGAGGGGGGGCTTGACAGAGACATAGGAGGCTGGAATGCTGGGATTTTCTTCTAGATTTTCTTGAAACGGCGGAGGCGATTAGAGTCTAAGATATATCCATGGACGTGAGGAACGAGGTATGCTCGTCAAGCACGTCGAGGGTCCTTTCCTCCGCTCGGCGGAGGCGGTCCAGGTACTTGAGGTCCAACTGGGTTCCATCGAGGATTTCCAGATGGATTAACCATGCTATGAGGGGATCGTCCCCAAACTTCATGTCCAGGATTCCATCCATCGAGTCCGCGAACTCCAAACGGTCCTATGCCCAATACAGGCTGGAAAGTTCCTGCATGAAACGGACCTCCTGGGACAGGAAAAGTGAAGGCTCCGGGGGGAAAAGTCAGCGGTGCGCCGCCTTCTCGTGCAAATGGCGGACCTGGGGCGTTGCACGCGAGTGGATAGACAGAGGGACCCATGAATCCGGGAGGGTAAGCAGCAGGTCCAGTGAGGAAAGGAGATCCTCCAGGAAACAGCGGAGGCGGCGACGCCAAAAATTGTATGTTGCCAGGCTGAAATCCGCCAGGCACGGATGGCGGAATTCCTGGGCTTCCCCCAGCTGGGGAGGCATTGTTGTTTGGCTGGGCGGTGGGCTGTGTGCATGTGTTCGAGTGTGTTCGCGAAGCCGGTCCGCCGTTGGTCTTCGGCTTGCTGGAAACGGGAGCCTTGCGTCGTGGTCGGGACCAGGATCTAGATCCGGGAATAAATGACGGAGCTTTGCCGGATCGCGCAGGCGGAGCTCATCGAACAGGTTCACGAGATACGGTATTAGGCTGAACCCCTGCGGAGGAGTCGCCTCGTCTATCTTCTGGTGAACACGTTGGTACAAGGGCGCGCCGAGGATTGAACATAAACTCACCCTGAGCTACCGGAAGGCCGGTGGATATGTCCACTATCATCTCGCCTTCCCGACGAAAACCATCATTTCCGCTCGGAGCAGCAGAAGTTTGGTCTTGAGCAGACTGGTTTGCAGCCATCTGGGCATTATGTGCCAGTGCGCTAGCGAACGCGCGGTCCACCCTAGCCCAGAATTTGTTGGTCTTGATAAGTTCCTCAACCGTGAGGGGCTCATCGGGCACTCCATCGTCTTTGTCCCTTGAATCAGGCTTTGCGCCGTCGTGGATCTTCGTATGAGCGAAGGCGATGCCATTGGGCTTGCCCTTAGGACGAGAATCGAGGGGAGACGTGCTGGAAATGGACATGAGAGAGGGCATGGAGGAGGCAGCAGAGTCGGGGTCATCGTCGTTAACTGCAGGAGGTTGCGCGCTGCCGGGCGTAGCAAGAGCAACGGCGGGGTCGGAGATAGTCTTAGGAGGGCTCGTGTTGACTGCAAGATTCTTGAACATCGAGCCTTGCTGGAAATTGGTGAGGTTCGGGGGCGAAATGGGCTGGAAATTTGTGGGGTGCGTTGGCGGGAGTGGATCACCGATCCCAGCGAAGAGCACGCTGGGGATGGCCTGCGCGATGGGGGTCACGGGGCGATGGAAAACGGGCATCGGGGGTGGTGCAACGTCCAGCGGAATATCCGCGGCGGTGAAGGCAACCTTCTTGAGAGGGGAGCCTGCAGGCGGAAATGAAGTGAATTCAAGCCTCGGGTCGCTAAAGTATGGTGAGTGCGAGGACGTACCCATGTCGGTGTCTACGTCCATTGCCTCGTCCTTCCTGGCGATCTTGGTCTCGATTTCCTTCTCCTGCACGCGCGTCGAGTCTGCCTTCTCTGGCCGACTCGAGTTCTCCTGCGGGTCCTCAGAGAGTGCGTACAGCTTGTCGTTGCTGAGGGTAGAGTCGCACCGTTTCTTGGCCGACGTGCTTGCGCTTGAAGCCGCGGGGATGTCCAGCAGCTCACGGTCTTCGGGCCCGAGCTTGCGCTTATTCGTGACCTTGAGCGTGTCGTCGTATTTGCCGGTGAACGAATTCGAGGTTGCGCGTGTGATGCCGGAGGAGTGAAGGATAGCGTCGGGAGGAGGTAGAGCATCAGACTGAGGTGACGAGAGACTGCGCGGGAGTGCAAATCTCTCCGACGAAGGCTGCTGGATCACTGGGAGAGACTGAGGTCGGGGAGTAGTCGATGCGCGAGACTGCAGAGGCATTAGCGAGAAAGCCTGCACACCGTCGGGGTAGTAACATACTGTACTGTCCCTAGGTGTCTGCGGAATTGAGTTGGATTCTTGAAGCGTCGGGGTAGGTGATCGGTAACGCACAATCGTGTCGTCATGGAAGAATGGCACCATAAAATTATGTGGGGCGGGATTTGGGCGTGAGACTTGCGGGAGATGTTCGCGATCGACAAACAAGCAATAGCTGGCGCCATGACGGACATCCGGCAGACGATCGCTTCGGATTCCTACCAGAGAGGCGTCAGGAATTACGAGCTCGCGATAGGGCACACCGGTGCCCGAGTCCTCCTGGGGCTCAAGGAATATTCCATGCCGCGATGAAAGCACAACGTCAGCAAGCTGACCGTCATGCTCAAGAGCAGGAAGATCAGCGCAGCTATCATGTACTGCCTGGACGACAGTGCGTTCATTGCCGGCTGGTGGCCAGGAAGAGGAAGGAAGTGAATTACGGTTTTCGACGAGTGAGAACCAATCTAGCGTGTAATTATTGTACCGGTAATGCGGAGGCATGAGTTGGGAAAGGTTGATGGTCGGTTGAGGGCAATTCTGCAGGCTTTTTAAGAAAAAATGGGATTGGTATTGTTGGGGCATAACTAGATGGAGTGTGGAGGGAAATTCACTAAGTCGCACAGGACTAGATAAGATCTCGAGGACCTCAGGGTCGATCAGGGGAGATCTTGATCTGACAGATCCTGTCGGGATGAGATCGATCATTGGGAGATCCGTCTCTGATCCCAGCTCGGCTAAGCCATACCGGGACACTGATCTCATCTGCTTCCGCTTTGTGGACTCTTGATTTATCTCTATTTTTATTAGGCTCATGCACACTCGAGTATCCTTAATTTGCGTTTCCGGTTCTGTAGGTGCGTGGTAATCTACCATGAGCTCAAAACGTGCTTTACTAACGTCCGCGGGGTCCTTGAATACGAGATAAGTGCCCTCTGGCCGCTTGTCAATTGAGACGAAATTTTGACGCTGCCAGGGACGTCCTAGCAAGATTGGGAATGGGACGTTTGTCGCGACGTACAAGTCGGCTTCTGTTTGTAGGTTTCCGAGGGTCAGCGGGACGCTAGATACCAGTCCGCGGAGCTCTTCGACGTTCCCATTCGCATCTCGTACGTGAATATTTCAGTGAGTGTCGTTGGGGATCATCCCCATTGCCTGCTGCCATATCTCCTCATTCACAATGTTTAATTGTGAACCGGTATCTACTACAGCGGTAATGTAATGATTCCCGCACCTAACCTTTATTCTTATTAGGTCTCCGTGGGGATCTCGCGCGTGGGTCAGCGTTTGTGCAACCTGCTGATAGGAGATGCCTGCGACCCCAGATCCTCGGATCTCCTCACAGAGGTGGGTGGCTTTCATCGGGTATGCGTTATCCCTTGGGTTGAGGGGCTTGTCAGGTAGGGGCTGTTCGACAAATGCGACGGCGGCTGTCGCAGAATGCTGTGAGTACTCCATTCCTGGACGTGGCTTCAGTTTTTCTGATAACATCTGAGATAGATCTTTGGATATTCCAAAGACCTCGCCGACGCGCAGCTGCACCGGCGTGTTCAGGACGTGTGTCAGCACCTCGGCAGGTTCCACGGTGGAGGAGATCGCCGACTTGCGCGCGGTGCGTTTTGCTTCAGTTACTGGTACGTTTTCTTTGTTTTGCGGCCCTTTTGAACGCGGCTTATTTATCGGCATGGTATTCTTTGGTTGCAGGCTTTGGTCTTCGATTATCTCCTCATCATTGAGGGGATTGAACGCGGGCTTTCGCGTGTCGAATGGAATAATGGGTGGATCGGGCGCAGGTTGGTCGCTCTCTAATGGAGAGTCATCCATCCTTTCCCTGTCTTTCCAGGAGCTTCGCGTCATCCTGCCTATTGGGTGGGTTGATCGTTCTCCAGGGATCTTCGATGCGTTAGCCTCCCGAGGCTCGGACATGTCGATCGCGGGTGTTTGAGCCCTTGTGTTCTTGTTTACGGGTTTTGGCGGGATCGTCGGGGCAGCGCCTCGAAGCCGTGCACGCTGTGCGGGGCTGATCGGAGGTACGTGTACACCGTCAAACATTTGTTTCTTCCCGCGCGTGGTGGCTGACTTTCGTGCACCTTCAGGGTGCTTCCTGCTCTCGAGAGGGTAAACTTCGTGTAGGCTGTCGTCCTCGACAGCGTACACCACGTACTGTAAGTCGTCTTCATCCTCATCCTTTTCGTGCTCATTTTCTGACATTCCGACGATGGTCATTAAGTTGGTTGACATCGTCACTGGATCCCGAGTCAACCCCTGGTCGTGCTCAATAGCAGCGATCATGTTTTCATCGCGGAAATGGATGACTCGTCTCCCATCTCGGTACGTGATCTTTCCATCTCGATCTCTTTGAATGATCCCTTGTTCATGCAGGCTTCGCAGGCCCGGGCACATACTCATGCCATGCCCACGAGCACCGCATCCATAACATGTCATCTCCTCCCACCGAAAGGGAGGATTCTCGGCCATGGTTGGGATTGAGTTTGTCCACCACGGCAGGGCATTCATGCTAGGGGGTGGGAGGTTCGTGCGTGGCATTGGAGGGCGTACGCCACTTTCATTGTGCGGCGGTCGCTCACGCTGGAAGATCTGCCTTGGTGGTTCATTTGGGGGCGCCGTTGGGACAAGCGTCAGGCGTTGTCGAGGGGTTGGGGCACTGACGACTGATGCTACAAATGTGTCGAGCTTCACCGCTCGATAGTATAACAGACCGTACTCAGGATCGTCTGTACGCATCGAATTTAATTCTTGAATAAGTTCCTCTGCTTGTACTTGGTCTGAGGTTCTTGCGCGAGACCTAACCGGAGAAGGGCTTTGCCTTGCTCGAGCTGCATGAAAGCTAACTTTTGTGAGCTCAGGTTCTTCATCCTGGGCAAATTTGACTTTCTTTCCTTTTTGAAGGTCCTTGGACTTAGATTTCTTAGAATTATATTTCTTGGGCTTGCAGATTCTCTCGTCATCTGATGATTCTGAAGAGGAATCACTGCTGTCTGATTCTCCAGACCAGTCTAAACCATAATCTTCATCCTCATCTGAGTCTTCAAGATTCACATCAAATTTATTTCGCTGCAGAATTCCCTCTGCTATCTCATTAACTTCTGAGATGCTGAATGGGATTGATCTGTCATGCAGGGGGTCTTTAGCATAAAGGCGGGCCTCAATTTTATTTCTGAGCCCTCGTCCAATACCTAACCAAAAGAAGGATGCTTCTTCTTCAGGGGTAAGCTTGTTGGTCTTCCGAAGCCATTCTGCAATGCTTATAAACCCTCTAGAATACTTGCGCCATGCTTTCAGATCTCCCATCTTCTTATACTTTGTAGACCTAGCATATTTTTCTAAGTCTCTCTTAATATAGCGCTTATTAAGTCGATCTGCATCGAAGTACTGAAGCAGATCCTTCTTAAGCTGTTCCCAGTCCTTGGCTCGATAGCTTTGAAGTGCCTCGATCAAGTCCGCGACCTTATGTGAGCAGTACTACGTAATGTGTTCACATTTAAGTGATGCAGTAAATACTCGATTCTGATGACATAAGGTCTCGTAGGTTCTGATAAAGCACTCGACCTGATCATACTCCCCCTTAAATTTAATGGGAGCATCTCTGGTACCAGGCAAGGGCATAGTGAGAGCTGACAAATATGAGTTAATTGTGGGAGGTGGCATTTGAGGAATTGGTGCTGGCTGAGAGAGTGTCGGGAATCTAAATTGAGGTGGTGGAGTTGTACTAAAATGTTCTGAGAGGGGTGACAATACTGAGGGATGCCTTGGTGATGATAATGACCAAGCTTCTGTTGGAGAAGCTGGAGGAGGTGATGTTCTCAGGGTTGTACTCAAAGGAGGGAGTTGTGAGTGATGAGCCTGAGCCGACATGAAGGTGAGGTCGTTTAGCGTAACGGCTCAAGAGTTCAAGTCGGTTTCACGTATGTCTGTCGTTCGAATCCCTCGCGGTGGGCTCCAGATGTCGTGGCGAAAGCTGTGAAGTATGGTGTTAGGGAACACTGGTTGGGTTGGGTATTCACAGTTTCCTAGGTACTATCAGGTTTTCCACTTTCCCGGATGTATCTAGTTGTTCGGGAGGATTCTTGTTTTCTCAAATAGACTTATTTGATTCTCAATCAAAGTTGCTGTAAGGAGTGTACTGGAAGGTTAGAGGTTTGCACAATGAGAACAGAGGATAGAGAAGGAGGTGACAGAGGGGAGGGATTGCTGATGATGACGGCAGGTCTACTGACGGTGACGAAGGGACTACTGACGGTGATGAAGGGACTACCGACAGTGACGAAGGGACTACTGACGGTGACGAAGGGACTACTGATGGTGACGAAGGGACTACTGACGGTGACGAAGGGACTACTGACAGTGACAATAGTGACAAATAACTATTTGGCTGATGGAGAAGCTGATTCTACAGCCATAAGCTAGTTCTGGACTTGCAAGCAGAGTGAGTCTATACTGAGACTGCACTTAAGTTGCCCTGACACAGAAAAGCAGGGAAGGAGAGAGGAGAGAGAGAGAAAGGAGATGAAAGTTGAGTTCAAGGGGTACTTTCCTAAATTGCCTTTTACAGAACAGAGTCCAAATCCTTATATACCCCTAGGGGTTGTGGGAAAGACCTGCTTAATATGTACATGACTATCTACTGCTGTGCTAAATTAACTAAGGCTGTACTACTAATATACAATTCTGAATTTAATAAGTTACTTTCTATTCACTTTTTTAAGGCTGTTCTGCTTATAAATCTGCTTGCTGTGCTTCTATTAATACACTTTCAGGCTTACCAATGCCTTCAGTAGTATTTTCCCTATTTATCCTGAATTATCCATTGAGATGTGCATTGCTTTTAGGGCTGTGCATTCTAATGAGGCTATGCTGGGCTGTGCTTGCATGGCATCAGGGCTGTGTCTGCATTGCATTGCTTCATAGCCCTTAATGTGGGTGAGGCTGTGACAAAATATCTCCAGGGAATAAGTTGAGATTTTCCCTTAAATAAATATTTTCTCCAGGTCACTCCAGTCAGGCCATCAAGTATAAGCATAACAGGCTACATCGAATATTCTATACCAAGCTCTGCATGATGTATAGTATGTGCGTGCAAATCATAGCCAAAGTATCATAGTAGTAAGTTCGTGGATGCGAGGTAAGGGAGATGCGAACACTTGTAAACTATCTGTATCTGTCAACAAGGTGGCATAGACCGAACATGGGCAAAGACGAATGAAATGGAATTTAAGTGTGCAGAGGGAGGAAATAGCTTGCGCACGAAGATCGACGAGTTGGGAAGGAGAGTGGGGATGATGGCATGATACGATGGTGATGCGACAGAGATACGACAAACGAGCGACAACGATGTGATAGCAAGGGAGAGGTCATAAGGGCATAATGCGAATGAAGGAAAAAGAGTCCATGTCCCCACACACCTAACGAGCATGCTTCACATTCCCGGTGAAGCTGCTAATCCTATTCTTCAGAGACGATACTTCTGTCTTCCCGTTAAAATCCCAATCTTGGAAGCCCAACGGCGTAGCTCGAGTATCTTCTCGTAATCCTCGGGATCGACATGGGCAGGAAGATCGAACTGACAACCGTAGATCTGCTTGTCACCCGATGGATCGAAGGACTCATGAAGATCGAGGATGGAGCGGCGAAGGAAGAAGGAGGTGATGGGACGGTACCAAGGCAGTTGGCTCCAGATGAGCGGAACGACGAGCTGTATGTTCTTCAACTCATGATCGAAGGCATCCTCACGTTCTGCCCAGAAATGAACCCAGGTCATCCCAACATGGTGGATGCCGCTGATACGGGCACGTGCGATCAGGGTTCCTTCTGGGTGCTTGAGCACCAGCTCGATGAGGAGCCCCTTACAGACTAGGAATGGAGGGCGTTGAGTAACGAACCAGTTCGTCGAATAGGCTGGATAGTAAGCGTCCACCGGCAAGTGCCTGTATAGGGTGGGAAAGGAGAATTCGTCCTTGTCGTCGAGGTCGTTGATAATTTGGAGGGGAGATGAGGGACGAGGGGATGGGGTGTGAGGGGGGAGGGCATGTTCATCCAGTGGGACTGCGTTGCCCAACTGCTGCCACGAGGCTGGGCACACAGCGCTGACAGAGGCATCACGTGTATATTCTCGCGTCACCCGAACCTCTGCTGGTTTTTCGTCAAAGACATGGCCAAGTAGCGGGGAGTATGTGTGAGGATTGAGGGAGGAGCGGCGGGGACGAAGGCAGCTGAACATGGTTGTGGCAAGGGTGCTACTTTGGCGAGCGTTCTTCTAATATTGCTCTCGCTTCCAGTTTTCGTAAGTGTTTTTCCCTGGATCTCAGATTGAGCGCCTATGGTAAGTTAATGGCAATCAGATTCTCAGACTTGTGCCGAGACCTGTACTCAATATCATATTCACTCTCAATGTAACAGCGCATGGGATGTCAAAACGGGTCTGCTGCTAGATATATCATGTCATTGTCCAAACCGAGTTTGGGCACGACACCGATTTCGTCGTGTTGTTATCCTCTTCGTCATCACTGCTACCGCCAAAATCCAGAAGACCTCCATCGCTCTCGCCACTTCCATCAACTTCCATGGAGTCATCGGATTCATCGGCGGTTGGAGTGGCACTAATCGCGTCAGACCGCTGGGAATCCCGCTTCCTCGCGCCTGACATCAGAATGAGTCAGGAAACACTCAAAACAAGATAAGATGTAACTCACATTGCCATTCGACAGTCGCATCAAGGTTGAAGTGCATGGCCTCTAACCCCACTTTATCAAAACTGACCTCTGGCCCGGATGGTGTCCAACCGACGATCACCACACACTTTCCGATACTCAGTGCTTTGTCGATTCTACTCAGCACGCGTGCGTGTTCTTCCCTATCACTTGATCTTTGAGACGTCAATCCTGATGGACCACCATTTTTCTTATCTTTGATTTTAATCACAGTGGCAGGTGCATCATTTTCTCCCTCCTGGATAAGCACAAAATCACTCTGTGCCATGTTCTTCACGGCACAAGCATCGAAATTGAACTGTAGGAAGGGGATGAGAATGTAGTCACTAGTTATTGCAGATGCTTGACTCACTAGTGTGTTCGGACTTTTGACATATGGAAGCACAGTTCGTAGCCCATTTCGCCATGTAATTTCGGGCGAACCTCGTGGCCACTCATTGCCATCTTGGCCAATGATGCAGCAGTCAAGTGGGGGAGAACGATACACGGTATTATCGCTGGCTGTTTGAGGTTGTACGTCTGATCTTTCACATTCGACCCCGGTCAAGGCTGGACAATACCGACGTATCAATGACTGATGTCAAGAATTTACACTGTATTCCACGCACCGTTATCCTGTTCTTCCGTTCGTTCATTTTCAGGGGAAGGTTTATCTGCTGATGAGAGAACATATTCGACTCCCTGGCGTGACTGTATGTTCTGCCGTGGATCTATTTTTGAGCATTTCAGTGGTCGTCCATCGGGAGGACTCCATTTCTTCCTTTTTGCCAAGCCAGCTTCAGGAGGCAACCCATCTTCCTGCAATACCTCCAACCAGTTCGTCACCACATCGCAATCGTTGTCCAATTGTACCTTTATACCTTTTGGATCTCCGTCGTCCATGCGGCCTTTCATCTTCATCCAATGACCGAATGCATTCTGCGCTGCACCCTGACGAGACCTACAGCTTCTGAGGTTCCTGTCGTTATCCCACCAGTTCCACATGTGTTCTCCACCGTACCATAGATGGAGTTTGGGAAACCAGGGATGGCAGATATTTCCTGCATTTTCGTTACCTGGCCATCGGATATGCCTTCCCTCACCGTCGACCACCCAAACCGCTTTGCTCTCTCCCGTATTGATCCAAATATCTCCGGGTTCCTGGTATGTCTCTACAGGGTCGTGTGGTCCAAAGACGGTGGCAGACAAATACTGGTACTCAGTGACTCCTTTGTTCACCGTTTCATTCTTGTTCTTGACCTTCATGGTGCGCGTCGTTAGTGGTACCATATACGGGCAAGTGGGATCTATCGTTCCAGACAATATTGGTATCAAGGTGAAGCGCACTACTGCTTCAAGACCATGAGGGATAGGATTTCGCTCGGGATACGGAGGTGGGCGCTTGGCTGCGAGCAGTCTTTGTGAGTGACTTCTAACATTGGATGAGCTCCTCACCATCTTTGTCCATGACGTTCGAGGTCTTCTCCATGCGCAGCCAATGGGCGTGGAACAATCCTTGATTTTCACCCAGCGCCTTCTTTCCTATGAAGTCCTTTCGAAATCGAGTTGCAATGCAGATACAACGGTGACAAGGGCACTTACAAGGTGTCTACCATCTAGATGACCTGGATCTGCCTTGATGTTTTAACACCAAGAAGTACAGGTAAGCAGCGAATACTCAAATGTAACCACTAACCGGAACCTGCCAGGTTATATCTTGCGGCATGGAGTGTCCCGGCATCTATCTGCGGCCCGGTATTTGGCAACGTGAGGCCCGTGGTCCGAACTGATGCCCGGGTTGAAAGTGACGCCCATGTCAGAAATGAGACCCGCATTGAAGTGAGGCCCGGGTCATACGTGAGACCCGGGTCGCACATAAGGCCCGTGGTCCAAACTGATGCATGATGCCCTGGTTGAAAGTGACGCCCATGTCGAAAGTGACGCCCGTATCGGAAATGAGACCCGCGTTGAAGTGAGGCCCGGGTCATACGTGAGACCCGGGTTGCACATGAGGCCCGTGGTCCAAACTGATGCATGATGCCCTGGTTGAAAGTGACGCCCATGTCGAAAGTGACACCCATATCGGAAATGAGACCCACGTTGAAGTGAGGCCCGGGTCATACGTGAGACCCAGGTCGCACATGAGGCCCGTGGTCCAAAATCACGCTCATATCAGTGCGGTCGACATTGGCTTCCCATACTTCAACTAGGGATGCCTGTTGTCCAACCAGAACCCCCACGAATGATACCGATGAGATGACTTTCATTTAGATAGCATATCTGCTCACCAGTTTGATGAATGATTTGAGGAGCAGAGGTTCACGTGGGTAATTGAATTCAAAGGCTCATTCCATAGCGATGTACTCGAGGATGAATCATATCCAAATCTATGATGTCGCACATGGCAGGATGAGGTCGCGATTGTGCTAATGAGGACGCGATCTGTAGCAAAGCTGTAAGTCGGCTTCCGAGCCCTTTTCCAATGTCCGCCAGTCCCAGAATTCGAGAACAACCCTGCTGCTGATTGTACACACCCACGACCTCAAACAATTCAATTTTCATTCAGCTGACCTTTCACGTTCTTCTGAAATGATGCCTTTGTCAGTGTATTTTGAATATGTCAAACATGCAAAACTGTCCTCAAATGATCATTCTCAGCGATCAATGCATACCTCACGTCAACTTATAATGTACATCTTGGGTCAAATTCCTTAGCAGCTGCACGGCACCTTCTTCAATCCAACCACGATCCGAAGGCACTCGAACCTGCTGAACCCAAAGCGAACCAGCTCATCCCTACTTTTGGCTGTTTGCGATGTCATTGTATCTTTGAACTCTACCAAATCCTCCCGGCTCTTGATCCCGAAATCAGCAAATCATCTAACATAATCGGACCCCTTCAAGCCGATGGCCTCCAGCCAGAGCCGCATGGCGGTGTTGTCCCCCGTGTTGGTGTTGCGATGCTTGGACTGAGGCACACTTGTCGCAGTATCTGGCTGTGGACCAAGGTCGATTGCGGTGGGATGATGGTCGTTCGCTGCAGTATCTGATGGCATTGGAAAGTTAGTAGGTACTAGTGATGCAGAATATCCTGCTCACCTTGAATGACATATTCGACTTTCAACCCAGGTAGCGGCCACGATGCAAGGTTGTCATCGTCCTCATCCTCTGCCTTCATCATAGGCGGGTCCACCTTGGCATGAAGTGGGTTTCTGGAAAGATACTTCTCGTCCTCATCGAGGACATCTTTCTGCCGGTTTTGAATTGCCATCTTGATGGTTCGTTCCGCACAGTTATGTTTCAATGCCAAATCTTCTCGAGATTGACCAGCAGCATGCTCTTGGCAAATTACTGCACGTTCTGCTCTGTCAATCATACGGTATTTCGAAGGTGTATTGCGTCTGAACGTCACAATCAACGAAGTTCAGAGCAAAAAAAACAGTTGACTTACGAAGCCTTCATTGATTTAGACATTGTTGATCTTCAAGGTGAGGGCTTGCTGTCTGATATCTAGACGATGGGACAATACATGGTCAGTGACACCACAACACGCAAAAGGGCTTACCGATGTTCAGAGGGGATGAAACAGCGCAGAAAAAGAATGCAGCGTGAACTGCTTTTAATGAGACATAGTACTGTGTACGCCGTCGCGTGGAGGCTTAATTTGCATCTTTACGTCGTTCTGGTGGACAGGTGTTCAAAGCATGGCCAACAACCTTGTTAATTTGATCGAACGTGGGCGGTAGGACACCGCGGCGCAAACACCTCGCGTCTGTCTGCTCTTCGCATTGGTCAATTCCCCGCTCCTGGGATTCGGAGAGTTTGGCCTGTCATGATGAGATTTAGAGCTCAAGGCACTGCCCGCACTACGTCAGACAAGGAATTAGTACAGTTGTACGCCTCGTGCAGTGACATGATCTTAACTTCACCGTGTCGTCTTCATTTTGACTATTGTCTCCGACATGTGGCGAGTGATTGCGCCCAGACTAATTGTGTTTCACCGGCAGTGGTGCCTGGAGCATTCACTGATTGACATCATTGCAATGAGTAATCGTGGCTGCCATAAATGTGGCGTAGATGGATGATCCAGAAGCTGTGAACGCGAGCAGGTAACCTGTGTCACCTAATTCCACCGCATTGGGACCACGGACGCCGCTTGTCAGGGCCATGCCATTCTACCTGAGTGACGACCATATCTGCAAATGTTGTCAGCACGTGTCAATTGCAGCGAGACAGAACGGTATGTAGGACTCCGTCCAGTTACCGAACTCTCAGCCCTGGAACTTGCTGAAACAGGAATCTTGAAGCCACATTTGCCGAAACCCAGAATTGTGATACCATTGCGCTTAGCACGTGTTCGGGTACCCTATGTCAGATGCTCACCTTCCAGACATTTGCTGCCATCACCTGAGGTACCGACTGTAGCTGACCCATAAGAGAAACTGAGATGGATAGGCTGGTTAATGTAGATACAGAGCGTGCGTGAGTTGGGCAATCAATGATGACCAGGAGAAGGTCTTATATATTGGCAACTTTATTCCATGATCTACTATTCAATGAGCACTGCTGCTATCGGTGTTGATGTGGCATGTTCCGTTCTCCTGGAAGACATCATCGTACTGGAGCCTGTTGAGCCATCGGAAAGTGGATTTTACTTAATAGATGATTTGGAACTGATTGCGTGCAAATCCAAGAAGAAAGGATGTGAAGTGTGGCATGCTGCGAGACTGAGCGACACGGTTCCTGTGGGCCTGGACGTCAAATTTCATCCCAGTCAGCCGAGTTACAAATGGAGCTTACTTGGACATGGGTGAGGATCATCTATAATATGAAGATGGTGGTTATGATCATCGGCGATGCGACTAGTTCAATAAACGATGAGCGATAGGTGTGGACTAGTAGCAAGAGATTACATTTCGCGGTTCCTCGCCTGACTCAAGTAGATAAATGTGTTGAAGAATGTGCGCTATTGGTTCAATGGGTAATCATGTCGAGACATGAGCATCCCAGTCATACACTGACATCAATTTATCTTTGTACATGTGAAGCGTCAGTTAGTTCCTTTGCATGCACTGAAGGATGTCAGTTACTTTCAAACCTTCTATGCAGAGATACCCTTCCTTCCATGTACCTGAAATATACAGTGTCAGATCGCATGAAAATAAGTAACATGTCGTAACAACTCACCCGATGCAACGTTACTCGTCCTCCGGCGATGGTTGGGAGTGGCTTGAATGTCACTTCAGCACCTTGTACCTCCTCAACGGTAAATCCGACGCTTGCCAAGGCCTAATGGGAGCTCAAGTAAGCTGATATTCCAGCAAGAAGCGGCAACTAACACTGACGAACTCATCCCAAGTGAACGATCGCTTGCTTTGCTTGCCTGTGCCGAAGATGGCTCTAAATAGCTGCAATCATGGTAAGTACTTTGCGCGAGGGCGGTCGAGCTATTTTCACCCGGTAGTGTCTCTTCTTGACGAGGTGTGGATACACCATGACGAAGTTGAAGATATGGTTGACAAGACTGAATGAGATATGAGTGGAAAGGATATAAGGAGGATGAAGTTCTTGCGATGCTGTGAACTCTCGCAGTTCTATCAGAGATACGAGCATATGTCGCGCTTGTATACGAATGGAAGTGAGGGAGTGAACTAAGGACCTTCGTCAAGCTAGAAAATCATGACTCGCCTTCACGAGGACCGTGCTGCCGTGCATTGCTGGTGAGCACTTGTAATCGTCGGCAGATAATTCTGTGTATCTCACCAGCGAAGGGCTCCACTTCACCGTACTCGGCTTCACGGATGAATATAACGCAGCTGCCTGTCAGAAAAAGCCCTGGCTTATATAGCATACACCGTGCATTGAGTGGGACCCGGAACGTATAGGGGTTTAAACTCCGAAGCCATCATGCCACTACACGCGTTTTGCTCGCGGGAGGTGGTAGAGACATGCAGAGCATCCCACAAAGATTCAAATATTAATGCACTTACACAGTAAATCATGTCAAATCGTCCTTACGAAAGCGGTGGTGGACAGAAAGTTTTTGAAATACCGTGTCTTTCTCTGCGAATACCTTCTGCCCCCCGGCTCACCAGGGTCATGTGACCCGGACTGTTTTCAATCCACTGTTGCCGGGTCCCAGTCAAACACTAGAACCCATTCGCTAGAATGGAGTTAGAGAGAATTTGTTAGTTCGAAAATCATATGCAGATGCTGAGACGAATTCTATGGAGAACGATCTGGAGTCGTTCCTAATATTAGAACCACTTAAGAAGTATAAGATCAGGCTATCACGTCGGAATTTACTCATGCTATACTCATCTGCTGCCTTGACATCGACTTCCTCGTACGCTTGTATCTCCTTTCTGTCGCCCATTTTCACTCAGGGAGTGTTGCTCTGGTAAGCAATCCGCTCACACATGTCGCTGCATGTTCCACTAACATTGCCCACTGTCCTCCAGAGAACTTAGTCTACTCGACGGCATTGCTTCTCGGACCGGGGTATCGTGGAATTTCCCATTCTTCCATTGCTTTCCGTCTCTCCCTTTCCATTGTTGCTTTCTTGTTACTGATTTTTATCACCGAAAGGTTAGATTCCATCGCCGAGAGGCTGCATTCCATCGCCGAGAGGCTGCATTCCATCGTCGAGAGGCTGCATTCCATCGTCGAGAGGCTGATTTTCGTCATCGAGAGGCCGACTTTCATCGTCGAAAGACTTGATTTTATTGTGTAGAGGCTTGTTTCCGTCTTCGAGGGATTTTTGACAGTACTTTTGCGTGTTTATCTATAAGCCATTTTTCCCAGTTTCTGGCTTTCTAGCATCCATGGCTACAGGTAACAATACATCCGTGTTAATCATTGAAAAACAACCTTGCAAATTGCCTCGTGATGAAACAAATATTGACTGTCCTATGGTAGATGATGAACATGACTTCACTGATTATCCTGACTATTATTGTCCATTGTACTTTCCTCATTTGCATTCGGAGCTTTTCTCCGACCCTGAGCGTCTCTGCAATTGGTTTGCAGGTCTGTTAACAGAAGTGGACGGCAGCGGATGGACTGTCTGGATGGAAGACCGTCAATTTATCATTGTCTCTCGAAATTCTAAATTTACCCCTTTCGCTGTCGATTTCACCATGATAGCTGATTCCCGGTTCCATCCAACCAACATTTTGAAGGACATGCGAAAGCCACTAGACATTGTCAGATATCGGGATTCCCGTAATCCCATCTGGTTCACGTTCTCAAGGGAATATCAACTGGATCGATTGATGATCCTTCACGACAACATCCTGAAGAATGCCTTCGCCAAGATAGGTTGTATTCCGACTGAAACGACCCAAAAGATGGATTATTGTAGTGCCATTGTAGATTATGTCCGGCAAAATGTCATGATTTGCAGGGAAATAGACTCATATAATTTAAGGTCAATGGCCTATATGATGGGAATGCCAAATGTGTTTCACGAATCCTCCAGAGCTGCTGTTATATGTTTTTACTTTTCTTATATAGCTGGAAGCGAGATATGTATGAGTTTAAGGAAGCCAGATCCAGAACGGATAGTGTGTGCTTGCACCCACAGTGAATCCCCCAACCATCTACTGAGCGATGTTGACATGGATGCCCAGTGTCGTCTGCTGAAGTCGAGCCTTAAGCCGAACGCATTGCGCACAGCCTTGAGAGCCGTAGATCCGTCTTCCAAGTTGCTCGTGGACAAAGAGATTGATGCAGTTGAAGTTTCAATGGAATTGGTCAGAACGTTCAGGACGCGATGTGCGGCGCTGAAAAGGCTATCGCTTACCGATCTCATCGAAGAAGTTTTATGCTACCAACCGTCTTTCTTAGATGTTCCTGAAAAGTTCTTCACCGACCTGGATTGTTGTAAGCTTATCTTAAACTATGAGTACGGAGACAAGGTCACCACAATTTTACTGAATAGCGCAGAGGTTATCAGCAAGCGACGTGAGGCCTATAGGCTTCAGAAAAAGAACAAAATTCTGAGGGTTGCTGAGAGCCACAATTCAGACCTTATACGACAGGAAGACGAGATGCGACAGCATGTGGAACAGTGGCCACAGGCACCAGACCTTGTAGGCAGTTTAAAAACCCTGCCGGACCTTGTCGGAGTTGGGGTTACAAACCACCCGACAACTTTTCCAGCTAGGTTAAAAACCTTTCATGGGTTAAAAACCCATTAATCTCGGATAAGATTGTGGCTGACAGGATGATCCAATGGAGATGTATTATATATGACTGTGATCGTATTTGAAAGAAGAATCCAAATATAGTACCCATAAGCTTATGTAATCAGGGGTAATTTCTCAATTTGGCAATTATATGATATATATATCATTTTGCTCTGTTTTTTGTGCTGATTTCAAATCTGATGGCCAATAGGTTATGTAAGCATGTATAATTTCCAAATTTGGTAACTATATGATATATATATGTTTGAGCTCCATTTTTGAAGCTGAATCTAAATATAATGTTTATATGTTTATATAATCTACTATATATATAAATTTTTGGTTTGACAATTGAATATATTCATTTTAGCACTATTTTTCAAGCCAAATGTGAATATAATGTCTGTTTACAGATTGAATGACTGTTTGAGCTTGCAACACTCATACTATGTTATGTAGTAATACAAATCAGTATATTGGTCATTTTATTTTCTTGCTTTACTACTGAGCTTGATGAAGTATCAGGCTAAATGCAGCTTTTCAAGACCTTTCCAACAGTGCTACATTCATATCAATCAGATAAGTATTGGTTGAGATATTTACAAATCTTTGTTTTGCACAAAGCATTTAGTCGACTATTTTGCAATTTGCAAGTGCATCTGTATAGCTATGCTGGTCAAACTACTTGTCTGTCACTCACATGTCACATGGCTATGATTTAGGCATGTGTCACTTTTTTATACTCTAATTGCTATTATTTCTCCATTTCTATTATGTTTGATTGTATTTATCTATAAGTACTTATTACAACTGATATGAGTTGGCTATAGGGTTGGGTTGGGTTAGTACATATGGGTGATTGAGTCAATCTATCTATCATATCTTATGATCTCTTATGCTCTTATAAATGTCAACTCTTTGATGTGAACATAGTATATATTTAATCACATATAAAAAGGTGACATATGCCTAAATCGTAGCCATGTGGCATGTGAGTGACAGACAAGTGGTTTGACCAGCATAGC
Organism: Hericium rajendrae; assembly: GCA_033439255.1. Taxonomy (NCBI): domain Eukaryota; kingdom Fungi; phylum Basidiomycota; class Agaricomycetes; order Russulales; family Hericiaceae; genus Hericium; species Hericium rajendrae. Next base: position 173,898 of record CM065880.1, read on the forward strand.
TATACAGATGCACTTGCAAATTGCAAAATAGTCGACCAAATGCTTTGTACAAAACAAAGATTTGTAAATATCTCAGCCAATACTTATCTGATTGATATGAATGTAGCACTGTTGGAAAGGTCTTGAAAAGCTGCATTTAGCCTGATACTTCATCAAGCTCAGTAGTAAAGCAAGAAAATAAAATGACCAATATACTGATTTGTATTACTACATAACATAGTATGAGTGTTGCAAGCTCAAACAGTCATTCAATCTGTAAACAGACATTATATTCACATTTGGCTTGAAAAATAGTGCTAAAATGAATATATTCAATTGTCAAACCAAAAATTTACATATATAGTAGATTATATAAACATATAAACATTATATTTAGATTCAGCTTCAAAAATGGAGCTCAAACATATATATATCATATAGTTACCAAATTTGGAAATTATACATGCTTACATAACCTATTGGCCATCAGATTTGAAATCAGCACAAAAAACAGAGCAAAATGATATATATATCATATAATTGCCAAATTGAGAAATTACCCCTGATTACATAAGCTTATGGGTACTATATTTGGATTCTTCTTTCAAATACGATCACAGTCATATATAATACATCCCCATTGGATCATCCTGTCAGCCACAACCTTATCCGAGATTAATGGGTTTTTAACCCATGAAAGGTTTTTCACCTAGCTGGAAAAGTTGTCGGGTGGTTTGTAACCCCAACTCCGACAAGGTCCGGCAGGGTTTTTAAACAAGCTACATGGATGCCTCCGTATGTTGCGTCTGTTCGCGCACAAAATTAGGTTTGAAATATCATTCCATCGCTGATACTGATAGTGAATTCCAAAAGATACGATGGCGTGTGCTGCAAGTGTTGGATGACACGGTGAGGAGAGTTATGGACCAGTGTGGTGATGGACATATGATGGTGATCGATCAAGACAAAGGCATTAGTGCCCCAGTGTTGCTTGAACGCCTAGGCATCCGAACTGCGGTGGACAGTACAAGGCCAGGTGTGATTGGTACCATCTACGACATTTGTAGTGAGTGCAAGGGTGATCTCATTCAAGATAAAATGCCCCGACTTGCCTTGGCGAACCGCCTTTATCGGGGTAGACTTCCCAAAGAATTTGAAGATTTGTCGTGGGTAGAAGAGATGGTATGTTGTATTTATTGTTCAACCGCAATTGTGACAAGGCTCTATAAAGGATCCAGTGACCGAGATCCTCGAGTGTTACATGGTAACACTTGCGCACATGAAATGAACATCATTTCGACTGCCGAAAAGCTTCCTCTTGCACCGGCGGATGTGAACGGCATGTTGTCAGTGGTATTCGTCGGACCCCCAGGTCATCTGCAAACTAGCAGCCTAAAAAACATTTTTTATGTGCGTAAGTCAAAGATAATGAGGTTTTTGAGATGGCTTAAGGAAAACAACACAGAGTACGCCGATGTACTCATTGATGACAGTGTTTTTGACTTGTATCCTGATGATGGTGTCTTACCGGTGTCGTGCCCAAACTCGGTTTGGACAATGACATGATATATCTAGCAGCAGACCCGTTTTGACATCCCATGCGCTGTTACATTGAGAGTGAGTATGATATTGAGTACAGGTCTCGGCACAAGTCTGAGAATCTGATTGCCATTAACTTACCATAGGCGCTCAATCTGAGATCCAGGGAAAAACACTTACGAAAACTGGAAGCGAGAGCAATATTAGAAGAACGCTCACCAAAGTAGCACCCTTGCCACAACCATGTTCAGCTGCCTTCGTCCCCGCCGCTCCTCCCTCAATCCTCACACATACTCCCCGCTACTTGGCCATGTCTTTGACGAAAAACCAGCAGAGGTTCGGGTGACGCGAGAATATACACGTGATTCCTTTCCCAATTTGGACCCCTCAGACGTGCAGCCCATTTAGCTTGTTCCAAGAATATCAATTGCCAGTGATGCCTCTGTCAGCGCTGTGTGCCCAGCCTCGTGGCAGCAGTTGGGCAACGCAGTCCCACTGGATGAACATGCCCTCCCCCCTCGCACCCCATCCCCTCGTCCCTCATCCCCCCTCCAAATTATCAACGACCTCGCCGACAAGGACGAATTCTCCTTTCCCACCCTATACAGGCACTTGCCGGTGGACGCTTACTATCCAGCCTATTCGACGAACTGGTTCGTTACTCAACGCCCTCCATTCCTGGTCTGTAAGGGGCTCCTCATCGAGCTGGTGCTCAAGCACCCAGAAGGAACCCTGATCGCACGTGCCCATATCAGCGGCATCCACCATGTTGGGATGACCTGGGTTCATTTCTGGGCAGAACGTGAGGATGCCTTCGATCATGAGTTGAAGAACATACAGCTCGTTGTTCTGCTTATCTGGAGCCAACTGCCTTGGTACCGTCCCATCACCTCCTTCTTCCTTCGCCGCTCCATCCTCGATCTTCATGAGTCCTTCGATCCATCGGGTGACAAGCAGATCTACGGTCGCCAGTACGATCTTCCTGCCCATGTCGATCCCGAGGATTACGAGAAGATACTTGAGCTACGCCGTTGGGCTTCCAGGATTGGGATTTTAACGGGAAGACAGAAGTATCGTCTCTGAAGAATAGGATTAGCAGCTTCACCGGGAATGTGAAGCATGCTCATTAGGTGTGTGGGGACATGGACTCTTTTTCCTTCATTCGCATTATGCCCTTATGACCTCTCCCTTGCTATCACATCGTTGTCGCTCGTTTGTCGTATCTCTGTCGCAACACCATCGTATCATGCCATCATCCCCACTCTCCTTCCCAACTCGTCGATCTTCGTGCGCAAGCTATTTCCTCCCTCTGCACACTTAAATTCCATTTCATTCGTCTTTGCCCATGTTCGGTCTATGCCACCTTGTTGACAGATACAGATAGTTTACAAGTGTTCGCATCTCCCTTACCTCGCATCCACGAACTTACTACTATGATACTTCGGCTATGATTTGCACGCACATACTATACATCATGCAGAGCTTGGTATAGAATATTCGACGCAGCCTGTTATGCTTATACTTGATGGCCTGACTGGAGTGATCTGGAGAAAATATTTATTTAAGGGAAAATCTCAACTTATTCCCTGGAGATATTTTGTCACAGCCTCACCCACATTAAGGGCTATGAAGCAATGCAATGCAGACACAGCCCTGATGCCATGCAAGCACAGCCCAGCATAGCCTCATTAGAATGCACAGCCCTAAAAGCAATGCACATCTCAATGGATAATTCAGGATAAATAGGGAAAATACTACTGAAGGCATTGGTAAGCCTGAAAGTGTATTAATAGAAGCACAGCAAGCAGATTTATAAGCAGAACAGCCTTAAAAAAAAAGTGAATAGAAAGTAACTTATTAAATTCAGAATTGTATATTAGTAGTACAGCCTTAGTTAATTTAGCACAGCAGTAGATAGTCATGTACATATTAAGCAGGTCTTTCCCACCACCCCTAGGGGTATATAAGGATTTGGACTCTGTTCTGTAAAAGGCAATTCAGGAAAGTACCCCTTGAACTCAACTTTCATCTCCTTTCTCTCTCTCTCCTCTCTCCTTCCCTGCTTTTCTGTGTCAGGGCAACTTAAGTGCAGTCTCAGTATAGACTCACTCTGCTTGCAAGTCCAGAACTAGCTTATGGCTGTAGAATCAGCTTCTCCATCAGCCAAATAGTTATTTGTCACTATTGTCACCATCAGTAGTCCCTTTGTCACCGTCAGTAGTCCCTTTGTCACCGTCAGTAGTCCCTTTGTCACCGTCAGTAGTCCCTTTGTCACCGTCAGTAGTCCCTTTGTCACCGTCAGTAGACCTGCCGTCATCATCAGCAATCCCTCCCCTCTGTCACCTCCTTCTCCATCCTCTGTTCTCATTGTGCAAACCTCTAACCTTCCAGTACACTCCTTACAGCAACTTTGATTGAGAATCAAATACATCAGGGAAATGAACAGGTCCTATATAGCTCTATAAGTCCTACATAGATTTCCTAGGGCCATAGCAACGTCAAGTTCTACATAGCCCATATAGCTGTAGTGAGATGCTATGTAGTGCTATGTAGCTTGGGTGAGTTGCTATGTAGCTCTATGATAGCTATGATAGCTTTCTAATTAGCTATCATAGAAGATTTAACTATAGAATCTATGAATGATATCTTACTGATACAAGCTATATTCAAGATACACATCTATGAACTCTACTACAGCTATCTCAATAACTTTTATTATATAGCTTTCAAAGACTTTATAAAAGTTTACAAATTTATATGCAATTTAGATCCTCATCAAACATAGACCACACAATTAGAATAAGAACAGCAAGAAAATAAATTCAACTATCTAATACATGAATTCAGTCTACATAAACTAAATAAACATTAAGATGCAAAGAATCTAACACAACATAATAGTTAGTAGATGAATTACAAGAGACTATGTAGAAAACTCACAGACATCACAAATAACAAAAAGTCGAAAACCTAACAAGTAACAAATATTAGTTAGCAACATAACATGAAAGACAACAAGGACTTACCAGAACTATAGAAAAGCGAAAATCTATGAAGATAAGATTAAGACATTAGTGTAAGAACATAACAATAACTAGAAAAGACTCACCAACAGTCAGAAGTTAAGAATGAAAGGATAGAGTACGAAGAACGAAGGAGCAAGGAGCAAAGAGCAAAGAGCGAAGGGCACGCGGAGAAAGACAGCGACGAAAGGGAGATGGTGGTGGTTGAAGAACAAGAGACGACGCGCGTCGCGCGAGCCTTAAATAAGAATGCCAGCGGAGCCGCAATTGTGTCCGGGCCGGGCACTGCCGGGCGCCATGACAGAGGCTAGCTGGCAGACTTCATTATATCGTCTTTGCTGCCCGGTAGTATATAGTACAATAGCTAGAAGTGATGCTCATACAATCCCGTCTTCTGATCAATCTACATGTATCTCTTTTTTCCGTTAAATTGTACGATTTTATTTTATTTGTTGTGCCTTCATCAATGTTAACTTCGCGCGCTCGGTGGCTGGAGCAGCGAAGTCGCGTCGCTCGTCTTATCTTTGCTCTCACTCACTCGCTAGCTACTCCCTCCTCTTCGGTTTCCTCACCCCAGCATCGCCTTTCATCGTTTCTCATCAACTTGAAGGCTGGAGGTATCTGGTGGGGGCTCAAGGGCACAAGGTAAGTAAAAAATAGCTCTATCTCGCGTTTAATGTACTAATCTCGAGAGTACCACTCGTCGACGAGTGGTACTCTCGGTTTCTCTGTTGCCCTCGACTCCACAAGACTCCCTTCCCCTCCGACCTTCCGCCGCCCCACTCGCGCACCGTCCGCGCCCACATTTCCGCGTCACTCGCGTGCCGACCACCCACCGACTCTGACGCCCTCGCCTGCCCGTGCGCACGGTCTACACGACTGCGCCACCGCACACACGCACATACGGGCCTCGCGAACACCGTCAGCTGCGCACACAAGCCCGCACGCGCAAGGCTACGCACGCAACCCCGTACACACGCCCGTCAGGGCATGGGCCCGGACGTCGCGTCACGCCACACGCCCGTGGGTCGTACGCCTTGCGTCCGACTCCCGACTCGTGCCGCTTCAACAGCGCGCACGTTTCCTCCGCCTCATCCCGTCGCGAACACGGAGGACAAGGCAAACTGAGCCTCGTTGCTACGGCAACGAGGCTCATCCTTCACGGTGCGTGTCCCTCGCCTCTCCGTCATCGTGCTCACGGCCGCCATCGGCCCCGCCAATGCACCCACCCACTCGCACGGCCCCAGCGAACCAGCCGCTTGCCATCGCCGGCCCCACCGTCCAGCAGGCCGCCGAATCGGCCCGCACACAGGTCGAGCAACCCGTGTGCAGCCAGTCACCGCGCAGCAACCCCAGCGCGGCCCCAGCGTCTCGCCGACGGCCTCCGTGCCTCCCATGCGACTCGCCGCACCTCGCACACGACCTCCACGCCTCCCGCAACGACATCCGCGTCTCCTACACGGCTGCGGCACCTCGTGCACGACTCAACGGCCCCGCGCAGCGACCGCAGGACTCGCGGAGCGCCCGCCCGGCCGCGTACCGAGCCCGCGCACGCGCGTGCGCAAATGTTTCAACATGCGGGCGCACGGTTTCACACCGCTGAGCCAGATATGGCCCCCCTGTCCCCATGCCTGCCCAGCACACGCGTGTGCATGACCATGCACGCCTGCCCACGCGCACTGCCAGCGCACGGCTTAGAGAGCGTGCACGCGCCCGTGGACGGCCCCGTCTGCGTGCGCATGCCCTCCCGTGCATCGCGCATGGCCCGTGCGTTACGCGCACGGCCCCGCCGTCTTGCGTGTGATTTCGCATGCCGCCCCGACACCGCGCGTCCCTGCGACAGCACGTTCGGCACCACGTCATCGGCGTATCCCGCGTTCGTGCTGTACATTTCGACACTATGCCGCACATGCGGCGCTATGCCTTGCGCACTATCGCATGCCCATAGTATCACTGTAGTTATTAATTAATGTAGCTACGTTGACAATGTCAACAGACATCAGCAAATTTGCCCCAATAATCATACTTAATGTACTCTAACATGGAATATACTAGATTTGACCTTACTGTCTCTAGTGTCTACCTGAGTAGCCACAGGGCATATAGCTTCCATAGCATGCATATGGGATTATATAGTGACCATAGCTATCCCTCACAACTACATAGTGCTATATACCTTGTAACTACTGCTATGGAGACTATGATAGCAATCATAGCTCTATATAGATGAGAAGGGGGCTATATAAGCCATATAGTGCTATCATAGACCATATAACCTGATACTAGGCTATGTAGATTTCCCATTTCCCTGATGTAAGTCTATTTGAGAAAACAAGAATCCTCCCGAACAACTAGATACATCCGGGAAAGTGGAAAACCTGATAGTACCTAGGAAACTGTGAATACCCAACCCAACCAGTGTTCCCTAACACCATACTTCACAGCTTTCGCCACGACATCGGGTATAGAGAATAGGATTATCGAGGCCAAGATGACTTCAGCAGAAGCCGAAGATGTGTTCAGGCGTGAGACCGCAGGCATGGCTGAACATCCTGCTGAGCTGATGTTTGTCGAAGGTGGCTGTAAAGGTCAGATCACGGCCGAGAATGTCAACGAGGAGAACATTTACTTAGAGAGATGCGGGGTCACTGATCCAGAAACAGTGGAAGTCGCAGGACAGACTATGCTTGCAGCAGGTCTTCAAAACCTATTACCTAGGGGCGAGCCGGGACTCGAACGCGTAGATATGGCCATAGGTCGGGGTACCAAGCCGGTGAATGATTGGAATAATCCATCTCTGTTTCACGGGATGTATCCTTCGCTCTATCCCTTTGGCATAGGTGGTTTTGAAGATCAAAGGCGAGATGTGCGGGTAAGCTTTGAGTCGCAGGCAGAATACTACCTGGACTTGCCAGATCGCAGTTTCAGATATCACTATTCTTTCATCTTTATCATCCTTAACATAATTCAATGGAGAAAGGGATGTTTACATACGCATTTCACAGTGGATAAGTCACGGTTTTGTTCTGTTACAACAGCCCTGAAGTCCCTGCCGAAAGACACAATCAAAGATTTTTCATCGATGATAAAGAACGAAGGCCTCCCTCCATCGTTGAACGAAGATCAAAAAGTGCTTTGGGCTCTGATGCAGGAATTCAAGACACTATCCGCAAAAGTTCCTGGATCTCAAGCCGCGAAAGTGTCCGTGAGAAACAACATAAGGAATTACATGGGAGAATTTGGCTTACCGCCCATTTTTCTGACCGTCAATGTTGCACCACAACACAGTCCCATTGCCCAATTGATGTTTGGCGACAGGACAGTCGATTTGACCCACAGGTTTCCTCAAGTTGTTCCGGGACCTGAAAGAGCAAAGCGCCTGGTGAAAGATCCTGTGGCAGCAGCTGATTTTTTTGACTTTTCCCTCCGATGCTTATTTGAAGGTCTTTTTGGATGGGATATGGAAAAAAAGAGATCAACAAGAGAAGGCGGTATCTTGGGCCACCTGAAAGCGTACCATGGTACCGCCGAGTACAATGAGCGGGGCACTCATCATGGCCATTTCTTGATTTGGTTGCTCGGTGCGCTGAACCCTTCAGAAGTGCATGCCCGCATGAAAACAGATGACGCCTTTCGCATTCGTTTTTTTGAATTCTTCGAAGATATCATAAAGCATGACTTACCAGAAGTAGAACTTCACAATTTTGATGTAGACGGGTATGAACCATGGGTTGAGCGCCCGCCTCCCCCACCCCTACCTGTAGATACTAACCAGGAACGACAAGCTACAGACCTGGAAGAGTGGGATACTGTCTTTGCTACCGAAATATGGATGATAGGCGAGAAGCTACAGAGACATACCTGTCAGCGCATTTGTCATAAGTATGGAAATGAGGACCGCTGCCGTTTTTTGTATCCCCACGAGATAGTGGAAGCATCTCGGTTTGATGCCGAGACCAACTCCATCATTTTTGTATGCAGGGATGGCACCGTCAACTATTACAACCCTTATATCCTTGTGTTCTGTCGTCATAATCATGACATCAAATGTATTCTGTCAGGCGAAGCTGCTAAGTCAGCCATGATATATATCACAGATTACATTACCAAAATGGATACTAACACAACACAAATGCTATCTTTGCTATGCACAGCGGTCCTCGCATTGCCTGCGGACGTCGATTTGGCAACACGGGAAGGGGTAAAAAAGTTACTGCATAAATGCCTTGCACAGTTCGGTAAGAAACAAATTATCCAAGCACAGCAGGCAGCGAGGTACCTGCGTGGTCTAGGTGATTCTATAGAATCTCATGAGCCGGTCACGATGCTATCGGGACTCGTCTTTGAATTTGCCAAACGTCTCTATACCCAAGCATTCGGCCGGACCAGTGATACAGATGAAATCCCCCCCGGCCATGACGAAATTGATGATTCTCTGGAAGGCGAGAGAGAGGGTCATGCTTTAGACCAAGAACCACATAGCGAATGGGCGAACCAATCTGCGATGATTGATGATGTAGAAGAGGTTGAGCACGCTCATGTGCAGCTGAGAATCGATCGACGAGGAAGATTCGTCGATGCAACCCAGGTCGATGACTATTTCTACCGGGACGCCCGTTTAGAAGATCTATCGTTCTATGAATTTGTCAAGTATTATCGCATACAAAACAAAACACAGCTTACAAATGAGGATCGTGGCAAGTTGAAGCGATATCAGCTCCGTCCTCCGCATCCATGCGCCGGCAAGCAAGAAATCATTGAAAGATATGTCGGCGCTGAGTCTGCAGTTGACTACCCAAGGGTAGTTACCAGAGTGACTGGTATGACCATACCACGCGCTACGCAGAAAGATAGATATGTAATGTTTGTTCTCGCGCATTGTAAGCCACTGGCATTTAGCATGACAAGATGCCTCTTTAACGAGGGTGACGACGACCTTGAAGAGGTATTGAAGACTTATCCATTTTCAGAGAGCTGTGCGAGACTCATTAAGAATTGGGAAGCCGTTCACGAGTGCGAAGATGAGCAGGATGCAGAGCGAATGAAGAGAAGGGACAAGTTGATGCGTCAATCCGCCAAGATGAAAAAGGGTGAGCGACACGATGAGAACAATAATGAGGAGGAAGATGGAACATTGATGACTATTCCAAGTAGTGGGAGTCCCGATGACTTGGAAGATGATGAAGTAAAAGCCGTAATTAGCTCTTTGATTGAAGCTGGATATGTTGACGGTAAAGTAATGAATGTAGTCTTTGGCAGTGAAACGAGATGCCAACGGATGACCGTAGATTCCGGCTGGACTAGAGGCATTGATCGTAGCAGAGTAAAGCAATGGGAACAAGAGATCAAAGTCCAAGAAGCACGGATCGAGTTGCAGCACTTGAATGTGCAGGGTGAAGGAGTGCAATCATTCACTGTCCCTGACGAAGCAGGCCAGACTGTCAATGATGTCGATGTGGAGATCCGGGACTGGTCTGCTGTTTCCGATGCAGTGCCACCGACGGTAGTGGCAACTGGGAGTACATTAGCTCTTCCATTGTCCACCACGGAAGAAGTTATCGAGACTGTTGCCGCCAAGCATACTTTAAACACTAAACAAACCTATGCATTCAAAATCATTGCCCGAGCATGGCTTAAAATCCACGCCAAACGCATGGCCAGCACCATTGACGAGGTCGATGATGATGATGAACCCCTTCGTCTCTTCATGACGGGCCCTGGCGGGACAGGAAAGACTCATTCTGTATTTGCCGTAAAAGAAGTAATGGAATATTTCGCATGCGGTCACAGAATTCGAATGACGGCCATGACAGGATCTGCCGCTGCGCTGATTGATGGCACTACCTGTCACAAGGGCATGGGCTTAAAAGTCAAGCAAAAGACCAACCAGGAAGGTAAGACACGAACTGGGCTAGGCGAAAAATATGAGATCGAGTTGAGTGTAAAGACACGAAACCAGCTGCGTACAAACTGGAAGGATGTCGATGTTCTCCTCATCGATGAAGTTTCCTTGGTGGGGCTTCAAAACTTGTCTGATATAGACCATGCCTTGCGTTATGCAAAAGAAAGGCCAAACACATGGTTCGGTGGCATCATCGTGGTGTTTTCGGGAGACTTCTTGAAGTATCCGCCAACGGGTGGCACACCACTGTACAGGGTTATCCGAGGAAGCAATAAGAACAATCCCAATGAATTGAAAAAGCGATTGGGACGCCTTGCTTGGAAGACAGTGAATGAAGTTGTTGAATTTGAAGAACAATTCCGGATGAAGGATGATCCTACGTACGGTGCTGCAGTAACGCGGCTGCGCATGCACGAGTGTACACCTGCAGATGTAAATCTATTTAACTCGCGTGTGATCCGATCGAAGAAAGTCACTAAAGGTATTAATCTTGGACTGCGCGAACATGATGAGGCCGTGATGATTGTTGGAACTAATAAGGTTCGAAAAAGAGTGAACTGGCGCAAAGCACAGACCAATACACTGGCACAGGAGTCGCCGGCATTGGTGTTTTGCGCAGCTATGGACTATGTCAATAAACAATTAGTACCTAATAGTGAGATGGGAGACTTCCGTACGCAGCTCTTGGGCTTGCGGACAGCCCACCTCAATAAAGAAGGGTCGTTGCCCGGGTACCTCCCTTTGTATGTAGGAATGCCCGTGATTCTTCGCAACAAAAATGTTTCTGTCAACTTGCGTATCACTAATGGATCCCAGGGTATCGTCAAACATATCGAAACTGCACAAGATGACTATAGATTCACATACGCAACCCTTGTCTTAGTCCACTTCCCCAGGAGTCGAGTAAAACTGGGTGATCTTGATGAGGAAGTCTGCCCTATCATGCCAGCGGAATGGGAATTCTCATCCATGCTAGAGCTTGAGAAGGGAATGCCTCACAGATATCAAATCAAACGAAAGCAAATCCCTATTTCGCCTGCATTTGCCGTGACCGGACAGTCAGCACAAGGGAAGACACTCCCGAAAGTTCTTGCTGATCTATCGAAAGGCGGCTCTGCCGCATATGTTGCCACGTCACGGCCAAGGAGGTTGCACGATCTCTATCTTATGAAAGAAGTCCGAATACAGAATCTCAATGCCCCCATAGATGCCGACCTGCGCCAGGAACTCGCCCGATTCCGAGCTATGGAGCATAACACTTTGCGTCGGCATGGTTTTTGCCGAGGAGACCTTGTTGAAGTTCCAGACCCGGAAGAGCGGTATATGAACAGATTTGGGAGGACAGAAGGTCAGAACAACATCGACATTATATGGGTAGAAGCAGACACACAAGGGAAGAAACATAAGTGCAGCCTTGATGACGACGAGGATAATCAGCCTACAAAGTGTCGTCAGCCAAGTCGAAACCAAACCAAAGAGAAAGAGTATCTTGTTGGATGTCAATGGTCGTCCCGTGATTGGTCGTGTGCATATGACTCCATTTTCACCAGCCTATACTTGATGTATGCTTCTGCAACAACGGCTTGGAAAAATGGATGGACTGATGATAATGTAATGTCTGCCGCACTGAATCTTTGTTTTGATGAACTGTCGAACTTGGATGAGACACGTCGTAACAGCTGTGAGGTCCTAAATATCTACCGTGACCAATTTCGTGATGTTGCCACTGCCCGGCACCCGACAAAGTATAAGAGACATGGTCCCAAGTTTGCATCCGCGACTGAGTTAACATATGACTTATGGTCAACGGAGACAAGGAATCTAGCTCTGTACGAGATGACAGGAACGGGGATAGCTGCATCAAGACAGCGAGTAGAGCTGGAGATGTATCTGGAGCCAGAGCACGGTGGTGATACCCATTCCATCCAATGTTGGGTGAACGTTTGTTTCCGGAGTGACTCGAGGGCATTGTTGCTACCAAGGCGACATAACACTGCATGCAGTCACCTTGACGGATCTACGCATCGACTCCAAGCTTCCTTTCCGTGGCTATATTTTGAAGCCAATGGACCCCTTGGCGGGAACATTTGGCCCACGAGAAACTTGGTCATTCCTGCCATGGATAATAAGTGTGATTATGTGTTGCGTGCGATCATTTACTTTGGGATGAATCACTTTACTGCAAGGATTTTCAGTGAAGACAATATTTATAAGTATGATGGACAACAGAATGGCGGGAGATGTGTCAAAGAACGCACATGCAGCGGAGAACATTTCTCTGTAGACATAAGGAATAGGTTATTAACCTTCAGTGGACGAAAAGCGCATATCTTTATTTACATGAGAGTGGAAGGTTCGACAGTGTCAGCAGAGTCTTGCCCCATCGCTTCGGGACGCGGAGCTACGGATGGCGAAACATGGTCCAGGCCAGACATCCGGAGACATGTTCGTGGTGGGGTCCTGAAGAAAGCACATAAGTAGGGACACTTCTCACTACATGAGTTTCAAATGAGAACACGTATCGTTTCCATTGACGACAGCCTTCGAATAAAACACATGATGTCTTGATGTCGATGGCAGAATAGTATTCACGGAACACGCAAAGCGAACATAGAATAATAGCGATGATTGTGAAGACGTGAGGTAATGTAAACGCTAGTCCAGATATCAATGGTTCGAAGATACATGACGTGCCAGAGAATCCGGAGCGACGAGAGAGACAACTGGCAATCGGCCTGCGTGATGGCAAAAAACTTGACAATAATGTGTAATCACTTGATGCTCCCAAGCTATGAAACATTCGGCAGTCAATTTATCTGGTGATGGAAGGTCGAGCAAGTGGCGCGGTAGTTCGATTGGTCAGCTGAACATTAACTCGACGAAGATCTGCATGCTTGCAACCCGGTGAGTCCAGTTTGATGATGAAAATGGGTCGATTGTGCCGGATTCTTGAGCGATGGAGCATGGGTTTTCCCAACATGGTATAAACTCTCCGTGCCACATGCTCTTCACTTTCCGTTCACGAGATAACATCTGATGGGGATTCTGGTAGACAGATGGCACCATTTCTTGATCGAACCGCATGAAATCGATCCTAAACCCAACAACATGAAGGTCCCATGCGAATTCTGCCCAAAGACTGTGATCGGATTCAACATCAGCATATGTCACTGTTCTGCCCCCCCACTTAGGAAGCGGAGTGATATCCTCATGGTAAGGAGCGATACCACCATGGACACCGAAATGGACGTTGATGTCGAGCCGTTCGAGTGTCCGCCGCACTCGTCGTCGTGCATCTGCATTCATTGAAACTTGATTCTTCCCATGAATAGGGGACTGTTGATGATCATAATCCAGAGGGAACGGTAACCGTGCAATGTCCGCCTGCGATGATGCTGGCTTTAAGGGTGTGTCTGGCAGGTGAATTCGATAATAACGACCTTCTAAGGCCACCCTCCATTGAGTTGCAGTCATCAGGATATGACGACTTTGGGATGGAGACATTATCTGGGATATGCACCAGAATCGAATGCGCAACCAGTTATGGAGCTTCTTCGCAAACGTGGAACCGTATGCAGAAAAGACATGCAAAGGAGGAAATGCGTAGTATAGCCCATCCCGTGCAGAGACTTCTTGATGGTCAGACTGATCAGATACGACATGTTGCCACGCAGGATGATCATCGGGCGCCCATTCGGGTTTTACGGAGGGGGGATTGTTGGTTGTCGTGGGAGCGGTACGGATGTGTAGACCAGACAATGGTTGTTTGATTTTCTTTCAGGAGGGAGGGCCAGACGAGCAGGATGCCTTCTCGCTTGTTCCAGCGGTGAACTCGCGTTTGCGCAGGAGACGTGATGATGTACTTCGTTCTGTCCGATACATAAGCATGACGAACAGGTGCAGGACAGAAACCTTGATGCATACCTGTATTGCTTGGGGTTGTGTCAACGCCAGTGGATGCAGAGACTGAAGATGACATTTCCAGATTGAGGATGGGAGCAATCTTTCGAATGGTGGGTCGGCTACTTAAGCTATATCGGCGCAGCTGCTCCCAAAATCCACCAGACGCTTCATCAACCATAGGTGCTTCGGCCCAGGTTGGAGTGTCTGCGATGCGTCCTTCTAACTTCATAGTGTGTTCCCTAGAAAAAGCAATACTAGAATCTAGACATCGGCCCACAGAAACAACACGTGTCGCCCTAGTAACAGTAGCAACTGGTCGGATGAACCAGACCGGAATCCCCATCCGGAAAAGGGAGTTACACGTGCCCACGTTTGAAGTCAGAGCGCCCTGTATAGCAAGAATGTCGAAGCTTTGGTCACGGAGGGTATACTGCACTCTAGGCCTTAAAATCCTGATATAGATGATCCAACCGTGCAGTTCGAGTAAAAGGCGTTGGGCCTCGCGAAACCACATAGCTGAGTCGAAAGGATTCATGGGATGTCCACGCATGATGCTGATAGTGTGGCTGAGACGATTCGCAAGGTCCCACATGAACAGTCGTCGATGGCGCGAAAGGTGAACATGGTCCCCATCCATAGGGGTTTCTGCCCCCCCCCCGCCATGTTCTTTCACGGATTCAGTATCAGGATATGCCACAATCGCCGCTTTTTCAGCGATTTCAACAGCTTCAGTTGCCGCGGATTGGAATCGTTCCACAAATCTGGATGATAGACGTCCGATGGGAATCTCATTTGTATCACTCAAATGCACAAAGTCGGACTCCGGGAACTCGCACCACGAAATTTGAGTGTCTGCAAATGAGACTCCGCCCAGATGGTACATGTTCGAAGAAGGTACTGTTGGGAGTGCCGGATTTCGTGGAATAGCCATGGTGTGCGGTTCCAGACGATCAAGAAATTGAGGCCATTTTGTATATTCAAACACTCCGAGCATACCATCCCCGAAATAACGGAATACATGCCCAGGTTGATGTCGTGGCAGCTCTGGTACCCATGGCATATTGGGTGATGAGACACACATGTTAGGGTTCTCTGACAGTGGTGCAACAATCAGACAGTCTGTCCCGCAAGGTAGAGATTCGCCAGCGCCCAAATTCAAGATGGTGCATGTTTGTTGGATTCTTGCCGCAAATACGTCGTGCCTAATAAGGTTACAGACAATGTTCCCTGGTAAGCGCAGCTCGACAATAATGAGATGACATGCACGTTTCGCATGGCCTGCTTCTATCGTCAAGGTTGGCGCTGACAGACTCGTTATCCAGCGGAATGGTATCACTATGATAGATATATGTGTTACGATGAGCGCAAGCAAATGATATCTTCCTCTGGCACCTACTTAGTCTTCTTGCCATATGTTGGATTGGGAATGGGTGCGGATTGGGAAGAGTCACCATACGACTTGGTGGAAGTCATGATGCAATCTCCGTGAGGGAATGGAATCACGGACAACAAGGCAAAGTCGAAGTCGAACTGTAGTTGCCGTCATGGATACGGTGAGCAGACGAATATGACCGAAGAGTTGTGGACATACCTTGGAATGCAAGACAGAAACCTTTCACCTGACCTTCAGTCGGAGATTACAACTCGGCGAAGGTGCTCGGCAATTGTGATGGTCGGACAGAGAAAGTGAACAGGACAAGGAAGCCCAAGTATAGTCTTTGGTCCAGAAATTCTGAGGCGTGTTAACGAAACAACGCGTCAAGAACTTTATAGAGCACCGTCTGCAAGACGGGGCATAAGAACATAGCGAGAAGATCTAGTGAAGTCAGCGAAAGAGACTAGATACGTGGTGTAGCACACCGGCGTTGATTGTATGATTATGTCACAGAGATGTGACCAAAAGCAGATGGCGAGAAAGTCGTGAAGAGACGAGTAAACCCTGAAGACCTGGTCAGAGAACAGGAGCAAAAATGGGACACAGGGACAGAAACCCTGGGTACACGACGAGGAGATACGGTGAATTGGAAGCGCCGCACAGGGCCACGCACGAGTCAGTCTGGTTTGTGGCGGTGGCGTTGGATCACAGCGGACTTCCAATCTTCCTTCGACTGTCCCCTCCACCCTTCCTCGTGTTCATGGCACTCGACGTACAACTCATGCTACTTGTCTTCGTCTCATCCTTATCACGTTCACCTCCTGGTGTTATCAAGATTGAATCGTTGACCCTGGAAAGACCCCGTCTCGTTGATGGCGTTATGAACCACAAGCCATGTCCCGACGACATCGCTTGGCGGCGTAGATGATGGGAAAGATCAGATAAGTGGCGATTTCTGCATGCGTTGTATAATTTCTGTACTGACTGAGTGTATGGTGAAGAAGTGCACTTGAATTGCATGGGGTCGTCGCCTTTGCTCTATGTTACATGTCCATATTCTCTCTGCCGGCTTTCTTGTCGCATTTCGCCAGGATCATGAATACCTTAGTGAGCCTCATCTAACTCCATCCGGGCGAACTTGGCGACAGTTATGTCTTCGAGGCTGGAAACCTCTTGAAACTTTCGCTTCAAGGACAACGAGGTCTTCGCAGATGAGGAAGGTATGTTGTCTTGCGCCTGCTGTTCGGTTTCCGTCTTGAGCCTGGCTGCGATCTAGATGGGGAGATTTAGTCACGACCTAATTTGGCCTGATTCCGTGATGGCTGACTACATACCCATGCCCCAGTCCTGCTGAGGAGCGTCAGGCTGCGAAGGACGACAATGAAGCGCCGGCGGTTTTCTTGACCTCGATTTTTAACTGCTCTAAATGAAACCGCCATCTTCACCAAGTGACCGGGGCGTAGGAAGTCCCACCCAAGTTCCAGTACATTGTTGTAGTCCGCATCGATTCCTTTCATACTGGTGATGTCCAAATCAGAATCCTCGTCGAGAGAACACGAAGTTTAACTGACTTTTCATCGAACAGAACAGGGATCTGGAGAACCTGGACGACGTTATCCTGGGTGTACATATACATCCCCCCACGACACAGCTGCGCTTGGACGCTGCCTGTAGGATCAAATAATGTCGGCATCGGCACCTCCCCAAACTGACAGTTCGGCCGTCTCAGGGTGAGAAGTGGCGTAGATGCGGTGAGCATTTCCAGACCCCAAAGGGTCCTCTGCGTGAGTGGCAATAGCTCGCCTTGCGGAAGATGTACATCCATAAAGCTGTGAATGACAGGAACCGCCTGCAATGCTGATGTGAAGGTCTGACAATCCTTGCCAACAATTTGGGCATGTTGGACGAGCGTCTGGGCGCGGACGCCATCTCTGTGTATACTCGAGTAAGTCAGCTTCGCGATGAATATAGGACCACATGCACCTAGTCAAATGTCGGTTCGAAGGGAACATAAAACCTGCTAACATTCCTACGACTTCGAACTCTGCTTCACACCTTTCTTCCTGTTGCCCGTCGCCTCGGCGCTCCACAACGTACATCACATCGTCCACGCAAACTACATCGCACTTGCTGCGAAGGAGTTCCGCAGAGGTATACGTGGCCAATTGTTTCGACGGATGTAAGGCTAGGAGTTTGGCGGAGGCGGTTTGCATCTCGGCGATGCAGTCTGAGGATGTCATGATGCTAAGCTGATCATCTTGCGTCGAAATGGGAGTGGCCATGGCCGAATGGACATAGGAGATACGCCAAGGACACTCAAGTACTGCTCAAGTCTTACCTCGGAGACTTAGAGAACGTTCCTCTATGTTCTCCTGCACCTGACTGATTACTGTAGTATTCGATCGGTCTTCCAATTTTTTTCACTGATTCTTATTGAGCCGTTGGACAGAATGGATACCCCCCACGGATGGGCGGGAATCGGGTTTGCGATGGGAATGTAATTTATCGTAGGGATCTCAGGGTTCAGATGTATGGCTCGGCGCCCTCCCTGCTAAGGATGCTGTCATCCTTCACATCGACATGAGCCTGCTCGCAAATGATGTGATTGGACAAGGAGCATACTCGTCAGTGGAATCCCACGTTGGTCGCATTCCGTTGGTAGAAGAAGATAGTTTCGGGGAGGAGGAAGACAAGGACGGTCCCTTCACGACCTCTTCTTGCATCTGATTGACTAATGAACTTCTGGTTTCCAGCAGCATCCCTAGCCCCAGATCGGTTTTTTGCGGACGGTGATTGTAGATTGTATTTGAAGAACCCCTCACCACACGCACCTATCTTACTTCCGTTTGGCATCGTGGACACTGATCCCAGATCATGGACCAAGGGCAATTTCCGATGGTATCAAGAGCCTGGTACTCATGGACGAAATTGGGCTCCGTCACCTCCTTCCGCTTTGAAATAGGGTCCAATGGCTGGCGGAGGGAATATCCGTCTCTCCATTTCCAGGGAACCGGTGGAGGAAGGAGTGGAACTTTTCTAGAAGGACAGGCTCAAGTTGATTTTTTTGGACTCGTACGTGGTTCTGACTGAGTCGTCACCCTTTACTCAACGGGATTTGTAAAAGCCGTCTTGGACTTGCAACCATTGCGACAATTTAAAAACACTCCCACATCTCGCAATGAGACAGACCAAGTTTGTTAAGCCATGGAGACTGCAGGGGTGTTCTATGCTACAGTACCTCTCCCGTGATTCCATTTCTCGCCCTCTGTGTATTCGCTGTGCTGATTCACGCTGTCTAGATCCCGTCGTCGCTCCCAGTCAATGCCGACGCTTTCATCAGCCATATCGCAACAGATTTCGATGCCTGGTACGCATGGCAATTTCTTCCTTGTGCTAAGTTTCAGTACTAATGACACTCCAGCGACCGCTGATTCCATCCTCACCACCAAAACTGGTCGAGTCGTCCAGCTGGACAGCGACGTGTGGATGAGGATCGCCAATTACCTCTGTTTTATGGATTTACTGTCCCTCAGCAAAGTCAGCAGCTTCCACCGCCAACTCGTGCAGCAGTACTTTCTGTCTGCTTTCAAACGGCAGCTGCACTACTACATGGATGACCCTGAAGCCTTCCGCAATCTGCTTCGGGATGCCAGAACTGTAATTTTTGGCCTTCCCGTCGTCGACTTTATCTTCGGCATCCCGACTGGTGTTGCAGCAGCTACTTTGAACATCTCTGTGCCCGCCGCATTCTTTGAACGCTTCATCGGGCACTTCCTCAGGCAAGGTTACAAGGTCTGGGACAGGGAAGCGAAGATCGAGAACGTAGCTGTACCCATGAATGCCGGCAGTCCCTTCTGGAGTGACATCATCCATATGCACCGTACTAGCGATGGTCGTCGTGTCTCCCTCATTCTCTCCACCGACGTCTCTTTCCTTGCGCCGGTTGCATACATGTGGTCCACGGCGGCCTCCAACTACCTCGGTCCTGATGG
Source organism: Hericium rajendrae (assembly GCA_033439255.1). Classification (NCBI taxonomy): domain Eukaryota; kingdom Fungi; phylum Basidiomycota; class Agaricomycetes; order Russulales; family Hericiaceae; genus Hericium; species Hericium rajendrae. The sequence continues at coordinate 193,611 of CM065880.1, forward strand.
TTTTTGCCTCACTTACCCTGCAACTACTCTGGGCCGTCTCGGATTGGAGAACCGACTCGTTTGGCGCGATGGACAGGATGCTCGGTTGCAGTATCGTGCGAGAGGGTTTACCTTCATGACGTTCCATCACAACTGTGGTTCATGGATGAGGCGACATTTTCCCCAATTCTGTCGTAAATGCGACCGCAACCCATATTGCCCCCATCGCATTCACTACTTCGGCGATTCCAGCTGTATGCAATTTGTATTTGATCCACAATGCGCAGCGGTGGCACTTTCGACCTCAATCGTCCCCCAATTTCGTATCGGAGGAATCGGTTGTGGGGGACAATGTGATCGCCTAACCAGCTTCCAAGTCGGTCTCTTCCATGTAGACGCGCGTTAGTCGATGTCTTGGTTTCGGTTAGTCCATTGTTGCATGTGTCTACATCTGTGCTAACAAATAATTATGACCAGAAGCCGATATAAAGCTAGGTTGAATGTGGCGATTTGGTAATATGTGCTTTATGCCAAGTTGAACTGACAACGTTTTCCGTATCCTCTTCTAAAACGTTTGGATTTTTCGATACGTCTCCTTTTCCTTTCTGTTACGCCCAGTACTTGATGGGATGTTTTGCCCTCAACGTGGCTTTGTTGCGATGATTTTTTCCTACAATGATGCAACTTCGTTGCTCGGAGATTTTGCCCTCAACGTGGCTTCCTCGCATGTTTTGATGTTTTCCACTTTGCCATTACATTTCACTCATGGGACGCTGCCTTAGTCTTTTGTCACGTTAATGATCTTTTTCGTCACCAGGTTTGACATGAAGTACGGCAAAACTTCGTTAGTATTTCTGCTCGCAATCTCACAACTAGTGTTGTCATGTGTTTGGATGCGCTTGGGGACGGCAGTCCAATCAAATTCAATGCGCAAGATCCATATGAATAAATTAGACCTGAGGATCGAAGCACTCTTCGCCCGTCTTACTGTCGCCTTGCAAGCTACCTTCAAATCCTCCTCAATGTCAATTACGGTGAGCATTTTTGTGCTCGGTATCGTGTAAGAGCTCGATAGCTGACCATATGTCCATAGACGCGTTCTGTTCGTGCCTTCTACATCGGCATTGATGGTCCTCCCCAATTCATGAGCATCCCTGTGGTCCACCAAGACATCGGCAGCGGCACGAGTCTGCCTTACGTTCGAACTGTTTTTCAGATCGAAGCCCCAGTTTTCAAGGAGAGTTGGCACGTCGCTGATAATTGGTATGGACGAGTGGAGACAGTGACCATCTTCTACACCCATGATGCCGCCAGTTACCCCCAATACTCCATGCCAGTCTTTACCAAAATCCAAGGGAAGCGGTGGCATGGGGAGATTGTTGTCTTCAAGCATGCTCGACATGGTGAGAAATTAATCAACATGCGAAAAGGGGACGATGCTCCTTCATGGTGTGCTGTCACTGGGTAAGTAGTGTACTATCTCCAAATGCCACGCTCTGCTCATGACTATACAATCGACAGGATGATGAACGAAGGGGAGCAGTAAAGGAAACATGTTCGGCAACAGCGTGGAAGCAGGATCTTGGCGAGTGTAAGAATAGCACAATTCACTTATGAAGCACGGCATATCAGACGTTGGTTTGAGCTCTTCTGATGCTGTGCCATGCTTTGGACATGGCGATGAGAAGACATATATCGGCTCGTGCCGATGCCCAGATTCTCGACCATGCTGCATCTTGGCATCGTAAGGTGTGGCGAGTTTTAAGTTCAAATCGATCAGAGCTGACATTCTGTTTGGATATGGTCCACTTTTGTGACATGGAATCGGAGCAGTCTGCAGCCCCATGCAACTCCACCGATCCACCGAAGCCGGTAGTTGGGAGAAATAACAGCGTCCGGATCGAGCGAATGGAAGAGAGAATGGAAGAACACTGCATCGCAAAGAGATACAGAAATGGAATGGTGATACATTAATGGGAGTCACTTCCAGATCCGAGGAAGTGAAGGATGGTATGTCATTTGTCTCTGGAAAGTTGCAGAAAGATCTCAGATTTTACGCACACACATGCCATCTGTGACACCATCGACACGCGACACATTGCCTCGGATGCCTATAAGGCATACATTTCGTACGTTTGAATTCCTAAGCATCTCGCACTCTCGTCGCTATCCTCGATTGACGTATTCTGCAGGAGATATGGTCTTTACCAGAGCGAAGCGTTCAACGTCATCCCCAGCCCCTGAGGTGAAAGGGAAGAAAGCAAGGAAGACGTGGGCTTTCGTCTGATTCAATCTACTCTTTCTTGTTGATCGACCTTGATTTTACCTCAGCAGCTGTGTGCAAGACATCAGTGGACGAACGATGTCCTCCTCAACCTCAGAGTCAGTTGCTCAGAGCACGGGAGAGCCAGCATCGACGACGGCAGATAGGGCTTCGTGCGTAGTTTTACTGCTTTCCTTTTCTTTATCGTGCATCAATCAGATGGATGTTCTGGTCTGACGATAGGATTCAAGACCTCGCTGGTCCCAACGATATGGTTGTTGACCATGTAGTGAACAGAGTTGAGATCCCATCGTCAACGTCGGGAAACCTCAACGTCGGTCAGCCCAAGAAAGTGATCGCGGATCTCTTGCCAACAGCCATAGATGCCGCACGGTGTGCACCTCCTTTGTCTTTTCTTGTGTTGCAGCAATCTGACCAGTTATCCTGGTTGGCGATAGGCTCCAAGACGCCGATGACATGCTTGTTGAGGATACTGCGAAGGCTGGTGATATTGTGTCCGTGACATTGCCGAATGACCAGGGGAGTGTTCCAAAGGAAGATGATCCCACGGAAAGTGAGCTGTGGGCACAGCTCGAAGTAGCTGAGACCCTAGTTGAAATGTCGACGTCAGAGGAGATGGGGCCAACAGTCGGTACAACATCTTTTCTATTTACCTTTCCGCGTACATGCATCACTGACATTGGTCTTTATTTCAGACCAGAACACATTCTCCTTGCCCCCTACTTCCAGTCTTGGAGAATTGAACATGACGCCGAACCCAGACGCATCCAATGCTAGAAGATACTGGTTATACGGTGTCGAGGTGGCCAGAACTCGCTTCCCAATCTGGATGGGAAGTGATTACCCGTGAATGTGAGCTGATTTGTTTGTACGTATGCGAGGGCGTAATTGCTAATGTTAGGCCCACAGCGAAAGGTGCATGTATGAAATTAAAGCTTTGAAGTATGTCTTAATTTTGCATTCTCTATGATTGTTAGACTCATGAAATTCACACAGCGAGGTAGAAGCATTCACGTGGAACACTGAGAGTCGTAGTATGGAGGGTGTTCCTGTAGCCAACCTGGAAATGTCCTTCCGCGATGCCACTGTAAGGGAGTAAGTGGATTCAACATTCACATATTGAAAATGTCATGTGTTTATACTCAATTTTAGCCGATTGGACAAGATCTCTGTGACCACGAGCCATCACATCGCCAATCTTGCGCTTATTCAGCCCGAAGACTATTATAAGCTGCACCGCTATGCTGCGCACAAAGGTTCGAGCCAGGTGCAGAAGTTCTTCTTGCTAGGCGTCGTCTCATCGCCTTCGCACCTCATGGGAAGCAGTGAGTATGGGCATCAACTTCAAGTTGCAGTCTTTGACACCATATGGCCTCGCGCATTGGCAGCTGTGGGGAAGATATCTGACAAGCAAAAGGTTTATTGTAATACTTACGAGTCGGGACTTACGTTCGGTACCAGAAGGGCCAAAGGTTCGATGCTCTCTATCGATGCCAGACCTTAATGGCTCTGACATTATCATACCAGATGCCCCGCATAGTGCAGATCTGATACCTCAAGATGCTGCTCTGGGTCCAAATGACGTTGGTGCATTGGTGAATAAAGAAAAAGGAGATCTTACTCACTGCTCTCTTCTATCTACCTTAAGTTCCCATATACGACGGCCGCGCACCATTCAATTTCTCTCGTTGGAAATTCTTACCCCAGTTGCACGTAGAGTTGAGGCCTGGCACGGGTGTCGTAACGATATTCACAGTCAACAGCTACGGTCGTAAGCACTCACAGCAGGGAACTTCCGCCGAAGCCTCGATGTCGAGCAGCCCGTATTCCACAAACACTGATCTGGCTGTCTCTTTCAACATTCACGGCGTCGTTGTACTGGCCGACCCCGACCCCACGTGTGCCCCACCCGAGGTCATGGCCGTGCCACAGGTCGTGGAGAGGCCGTTGGGCATCATACCCTTCAAAAGGGTGATCCAACAGCCAACGGCCTCCGCGATCATCAAAGAAGTAGAGGACGATCTTATCGTTTGAACGGTAGTGGACGAATGGGAAGGAAATGTGTACGAGTATTGGGCGAGCTGAGGTAACTTTGCATTCAGCGTTTCATTCGTGGCAGTCCGTTCAACCGGGCACCAGCGTTCGATATTAGGTATTTTGTTCAACATAAATTACCATGCATCTGATTATTGTGGTCTCCGAGAGCGCAAGAACAAGCGATGCTGCCATCCTGCCCGCACTCCTTCTCCAACAGCCTGAAACGTCAGGGCTATGTCAGAACACTGGACTCACTCAGATTTCATGTGACCTGCTCAAGGGAAGGTTTCTTTTCCTTCCAGGACAATCAAGGGCTTTGATCTTGTAAACAAACTATCACTTCTAGGGCGACGCGGATATGAGATGCAAGCGTACAGGGAATGGTGCCGTTGAATTCTACGCTCCAGCACCGCTGGATCTCATTACACCTAGGCGCTCCGCCAGTTCACTGGAGATTCCTAATGGAGGTTTACGAAGACCGTCCAGTATGTGACAAGAGAGGAAAGGAAGTATGGTCTCGCTGCAACAGGTACATCATTAAACCGTCATATGTTGGCCATTTCTGGCTCGGTGGCAAAGGTCAGATTGAGACGGTCGGATGCAGTACAGTGCTTCTCAGCAATGATCATGGACTGGACATGGCAGCATCTATACAACTTTGGCAAACCTTGGTGTCGTCACGGAAGTTAGGAAGAAAGAAGACAGTGCGCCCATGCAGGAATATTGTTGCGCGAAGTAGAAGGTCTAGCAAACATTGTGCCATGGAGAGAAGATACCGCATCCTACATTGGATGCCTCCTGCGAAAGCCAACCGCGGTCGCGCTGCCAAAACGAACAATATAACAGATCAAAATGGATAATGGGCCAAACAAATCGAGTTCTATTCATATCACATCGATTTCCAATGGAGAAATGCCGTGGATCGAAAGAGGCGGGGGAGAAGATAGGACCGGTTATAAAAGCAAAGAGGTGATTGAACAAAGTACGCCCACCGCATCCATCTCTGTTTGCGCATCTTGTTTGTCACCACATGGAACCCTCTGACCTCGAAGGCGTTAACTTGGTCCCTGGTCTTAGTCCTGAGCATATGCCTCCCGCTCCTACTCCCGAGCAGATGCCCTCCCCTCCTACTCCCGAGCAGATGCCCTCCCCTCCTACTCCTGAGGGGATGCCTTCTGTGTCTACTCCTGCAAATGTCAATTCTGACGATTTTCCCAGCGAACCCAGTCTGCAGACCACAGAACTTGCAGAAGACGACGGTCTCGCGGAGATGTGGAGTGACCTTGTCGACGCGCCGAACGACAACTCCTTCACCCTTATCATGCCACAATTTGAGTACCGCTCTGACGGTAGCGTTCTCTTCTTTCCCGGAGAGTTCCAAATCTGGAACGCATACCTTCATGAAGTAAGTCAATCTACTTTCGTGGTGGAGGAGATTTTAACACTGGAACCCATTATCGTAGCAACTCAGTCGCCACAACGAGCAGTATATCAAGAGCAAGGTCCAGCTCGACGCGACACGGGAGAGGATGCTGGAATACAAAGGAGTACGTATCCATGTCAATTCTTGTTGACTTCCGCCTGATGCTTTGAGCGCAACAGATGATGAGGCTGTTCGAGAAGTTGTCTACCTGCACGATCTGCCAAGATAACATCACACTGCCATGGGTGTAAGTCAGCGATAAATTTTAAGGATTCCTCTGCTGACCACGTATAACTATAGCCTGTCTTGCGGTCATGTTGCATGCGAGGACTGTCTTATCGCACATCTACCTCACCGAGGGGCTTTCAGATGCCGAAAGTGCCAGCAAAACACTCATATTCCTCCCATCTTCTGCTATCCGTTGCATTTCCTCGTATACAAAATGCGGAAAATGAACGGCTCTCTACCGCAGATGTATGAGTCGTGCAACATTTGGATGAAAGAGCCGGACGGTATGTGGGACGAGTACTTACTTGATCCTTTACCACCAAACGACAACGCCTCGGACGACATGGCATAGGTTTCGATTCTACGATAAAGTACGGATGAAGCAGGAAGTTCAAATATAGTGTTTTGTGCAGATCCCTGGACGATAAGGGACCTAGGATACGGAGGAAGAAAACTACTCTGAGGCTGCGACTCGCGCCCCGCAATATTGTGGCCTTGGGGGTTCAGGATTTGAGTGTCGGCGGCAGCGGCGGAGTCCTTTTTTGGGGAGAAGGTCAGGTCTAGAAAGACATTAAGTGCTAGAAAATTCGCGATTATTGATATGATTGTGAGAAGGTGATGCTACAGGTTATACCCTGATTCGTGACTAAGTCAGGGCTTGCAGAAAACAGACATGTTCACTCGTCTTGATCAAAAGCTCGTCGACATTCAGAGGGTTTTGAATCAATACTATAACAGTCCAGAGGGTCGCATTGCGATTCGGAATGGTACGACTCCGAACCATTTTGTGGTGAGTCAGAAGTACATTGCGGGTTTTCTTTTGTTAATGACTGGTACAGATGGGTTTGCGTGAGCAGTCGATTTGCATTACAGTGGAGATACAAGGACGAGGTACGCACTTGGTGCATGTCCGACGTGTAAGGTGCGTTATGGGCTTTATTTCCTGCAGCGCGTAGATTTAAATATAAAAAATACAGCATATGAGAGCCGTATAAGGCTTGTTCATTACCCGAGTCAAATCGCAGGATATAGGAAGCGGTGAATCGCCAGGATAGGGAGCAAATTGCAAGTTTCGGAACACGAGTTGGATCACTTGTAAGATGACTTGAATCGTACAGAGTAACCTCAAATAGGTGCAGCACACGCGAGATGTCCAGATCGGGCGAAGAAGGAAAGCTGTCTACCTTCGTCCTCATGAGACAGAAGGGTGGGATGGAAAGTTGACCGATCATTGCGGCATTGCGAGGATGCAGAGCCCGCTGGACTCCATCGACTGGAAGCGGCCCGGGTGCTTGAGTTGAGGCCCGGGGGGCTGAGATGAGGCCCGGGACAGAGGATGCGCTGCCAACATTAGATAAGGTAATGCAGCTACTACTTCCGGAAGGGATACTCTTATCGCAAACGACGACGATCGGGATGATATTGGACGAAGTGGAGTAGTATGCGACTAACGACATGCCATGACGTTGATTCGCTGGGAACAATGGTCAGAAACAGTGGTCAGATGGCGTGGTGACGTTGAGGACAGTGGTTTCTACGACTTACGTGATGCTGCAAAGCTGACATGTGAGCAGCTAGAGCTTGATTGCTGTCAGGATTCGCTGGCAACAATGGTCAGAGACAGTGGTCAGAGACAGTGGTCAGAGACAGTGGTCAGATGGCGCGATGACGTTAAGGACAGTGGTTTCTATGACTTATGTGATGCTGAAAAGCTGAGACGTGAGTAGCTAGAGCTTGATTGCTATCGGGATCGTCGTTGACGGTCATCTGATTTGGACACGATATAGTCAATAATGCGGGCATTGACGTGTTGGATAAGTGTATCAATGAGTATGACGGCATATCCGAAGCACGACTCATCGGTGAGGTGCTTGCACTGTGAAGTCGCTGCTAGCGCTGCGTGGATATATAAAAAGTCAGAGCTGCGCTTTCTTTTACCGTTACTGACCAGCAGACTCTCGTCGAAGTCCAGATTTGTATTTTCCTCTGTTTTTACGCTGTGCTCTTTTGTACTGTGTCTTAGGATTGTATCAGTGGTATGCTCATTCGAATCCTTCTCTCTGTCTCCTGTTGACATCATAATTACAGGTTTCCTCCAGCAACATCTTGTGCGTGATCAGTTTGGCGTTCATCTACCCGAATAAAATGTTGTACGTCATGTTTTTGGTTATGAAGAGAGCACGATTGACTATTATGCGGCACGGTAGCTCTGTCCCTTATCGCATCATCACTCGCTCCGAGCGCGCTGTCCTTCGCTTCAAGTGGCGCGAGGGGCAAAGCATGCCCCTTCTTGCAAACAAGCATCACTGCTCTGTTCAGACCGTTCGGACCGCAATCGAGAATGGTTTTCAGGATGACCTAACTGAAGATCATATTCATATTCAGCAATGGAAAGCCGACAACGTAGACAACGAGGATCTTGTGGCAGGTCTAGATTCCATAAGCATCGCTGATATGCAACATGACGGCCCTATTGTCAGCAATGGGCAGGGAGAAGGAGATGGTATGTGGTAATCTCCAATTTTTGAGTCTGACGTTGAAACTATCAACTTGTCAATCTCTTTTTCATGCTCGTATTTTCGCAACAGACGATGATCACGATGGCGAGGTCCAGAACTTCAATCTCCTGAAATTCCTCGAGTTCGTCGACTTGCTGCAGAACATCGACATGGATAGTGTAGAACATCTTCGGCGTTTCAAGCAGCTAGGTATCCAGTCCATCAGCGATGTCAAGTTTCTGAAGGAGATAAAGGAACGCGGTGGGGCATATGTTGAGGATGCGTTGATCCAGCAGGGATTTACTCAACTGGAATGTCTGAAGATGTTCAATGCAGTGTAACACATGTATGGGTGGTGTAATGTCATCAACAGTTGTATCTGTACTTTTAGTGGTGCTATTGCTCGAATGCAGATGACGATTGACTGTAACATCTTCAACTATGACAACTTCAAGTGTTCTTTTGGCTGTGTGTCGATATACTCAATTCTTCAAAGACTGCCTATGTTGAAAATTGAAACAATGGAGGCAATCTGCTATAACATCACAAAATCCTTCCTGCCAATTTTCTTCTCATGTTCCATGCCGTCCAATAGCACTTTCATATGAATGAAATATGTAATGGGCTAAGACCATGGTTGACCCAGCTCGGACTTTACGGTCCGGCCTGAGGACCCCTGGTATTCAACCGTGTTCCTGTTGGAGTCAGTCGTGACGTGTCGATATCTCTGCTAGTCATTCTTTCAATCCACCAAATCCAATCCCCTTATCATTGCTATTGTGCCACCCTTACAATGGTTTCCAAGGTCACTCTTTCAAACAGTCCTGCCATTTGCTCCCTTACCCCACAAGACTTCGCATTTTTTGCTGATGTCAACACACTATTCGAAGGAGAATGTCACCATTTGTCACACTTTCAGGAGACATTCATCATACATTGGATGCCATGCCTTTGGAATCCAAACATACATGTCCTTTCAATTGAAGATGGAGACCCAATAGCAGAGATGTGGACTGTGCTGGGCGAATTACAGGTTGTTGAGGAGGAAAATGGTGTTCGGACCTACAGTGTTGGACGCCCCCGTTATTTTGCAACGCTTGAATGCAAGAAATACTAGGATCAAACTCTGGCTCATGCTCAGAGAATTTGTGCCTCTGTTCCTGTGGCACAAGGAGATGGATTCGTCCAAGGTGATCAACTCAATCTTACAACTGATCCTCTTCAAGTATGCATACATGCTAAATTATTGGTGCATTATCTAACTATTCTCAATTTAGACAACCTTTATCAATCCAGAGTTGGAGTTCATGAGAGGCCATTTAATCACCATAAAGCTTGAGTTTTTGGTGATCATCAACAACCAAGGTCGGCCACATTGTATAGCACGGCCACTTTTCTACACGATTTTATGTGAACCATTCACTCTTACCTACGAAGTAACACGGCTTCTGAATTTTATCTCCAGCCATTGATTGATATGCTAATATGCATCTACAATACAACTTATGTATACTTTCTGTGATAGCAACAGACTTGAAAAGCACTGGCCACCCTAGCTAAAACCTTGCTTGGACAAAACAAATATTAGTGCAAGTATCTTTGTAGTAGAGTCTATCAGCTAGCATTTTTTCTCATGAGCCTAGTAAAAATGCAAATTGTGTTAGTAAAAATAAATGGGCTATAAAGCACAATTACAACACATATAGCTATAGGATGCGAAAGATCCACTGTGCGATATCTGTCAGCTCAAGCTTTACTTAAGGACCGCACAACTGATATAATCACGTATAGAGATGGCACACATTCTTGCCGTCCTTGCCTTGTTCATACTTGAGTTAACAGCACAACAGTCACTGCATTTAAAGCCTACCTTGTAGGTTTTTATTTATTAAACAAATCCTGCATGACATGCTTCACCAGAATATTTCCAAATCCCACTAGTATAGAAAAACACCTACAGTTTCTGACACTCATAAACTTATTACCTCAACATATAAAAAGCCCATGTGGCCCAATGGTCTTCTTCGTAAGATATGTGTCAAGCGAGTGGGGATTATGGTCTTTGGTACGAGGGCAATGGTTCAATTCCCGTTGCAACGTTTTGCATATTATAATATCTTTTCCATTTGCGCGTCTAAATCCTGGACCCTGCGTCAGGGTTCTGGCAAACCTCCGCCCAAGGTCCTGCCAGCCAAGTCATTTGTCAATGCCGGTTCGGCCATGAGCGGATTACATGGGTTCTATGCTTATGCCCAAGCTTCTGACGCAAATCCTTTGTCAGACTCTGAATTCGCGCAGCCGTGTAGTGCTGTGATACACGGATTGTGGCCTGCATGGCCCGGGCCTCATGTGGGTCTGGCCCGGCCCCATGCGGCAACTTCCGGACCAAAGTGCCTGATCCCACACTGACCCTCCTATGGCCGATGGCACCGAACCTTGTAAGGTGCGTCTTGGGGACTACATTTTCGATCATCTGCACCTCCTAGGATATGACCATCCTCTGCTGCCCAAATTGATCCATACTGCGCGGTTACATAGCTCTTCGCCTCCACTTCCAAATCATATACCTGCGGTAGCTATAATTACATGATGCTCTTCCAGCCTATTCCTTACAACGCCATGGATCGTCAATGATCGTGGCGCAACTCTGGATTGATAATGCGACTTCCGGGCTGCCGTACAATGCCTGTTTGTGACACCCGAGAATGGCTCGAGAACGCTACGGTAAAGGCCGTGACCACCAGATAATGGAAGGTGAGCATGTTCACTGTACCTAGACTGAAAGAAGTTGGGCTGACGTTGAGTGAGATAGTACTTCACAAGGAGAGAAGAGACGGAGCCGACTGTGATACTCCAAAGAAATCGGCGAGTTCCGCACCCTGCATTAGTACATTTGGTTTTGGTACGTTCGGACCTTCGCGACTAAGACAGAACATCACACGGAAGATGGAAGGTATGCGGACCACGCATATAGCAAGCCCGAAAAAGATTGTTTGCGTTCGGACCTTCGCGACTAAAACAGAACATCACATGGAGGATGGAAGGTATGCGGACCGCGCATATAGCAAGCCCAAAAAGACTGTTTGCGTTTGATAAGATATGCGCGGTCCGATGGACGTGAACATCCGAATCTGGTGTGCGGAGCATCAAAGAGCAGCGTCGAAAGAGTGAAGGTTTCATTTGAATTATGTGCTGTCCATAATGACCCACGAAGTTCATCTTTACATGTGGAACTGACAGCAGCCGACCGTGTTGTCCCGCCAAATCAGAATGCTCCGGAAATAGGAGAGGAGGGAGGAGGTTAAAAATGCTTGTTATCTCGGTGGTGTCGACATCGAAGACAGTGAACTAGATCCCTCTCTTGTCTACGAGGTGAGTTGGTGCAAATCATTGATAATGACGTCTATCGACTGACATAGTGACTTATTATAGGTTATTACATTCGCGAACGCGGTCATTATGGATCAGTTTAGTTCGGCCAACATCTCTGAGCTTGCCCAAACTTTTGAAATCCTCAACGCGACCGGTGGTCGTGGTCCTTCTCAAGATATCAACGTTATTCAGACGGACTCCGGGGAGATCGTCTTCCAGCCAGGACAGTTAACAAAGTTTTTGGAAAAGATCTGTGCGGTACGAATATCGCCCTGATGTCAGCAGGCTCTGCTCATAACTCCCTTTCGTAGCAAACGTTGGTGCTCGCCAACAGTAACTACATACTGCGCATGAGACAGACTCAATCAGATGAAGCTGAGAACGCTTTTAACGACGTAAGTCGGACATCGAGTAGCTGGCTCATAAGTTTGCTGACTTGATGACTGTTTTTGTAGCATATGGCTGAGCTATACTCAATCACGGAGTGTTTTCTCTGCAGGAACACAGCCAACCTCCCATGGGCGTAAGCGCTACCATAATTGGATTAGTTTTACTGATCCAATCTGGTTTATGCAGGCTATCCTGCGGGCATTTTGCTTGCGAAGCATGCCTCCTCAAGGAGTTGCCTGCGAGAGGCCCTTATCATTGCCGGGGATGTCAGTCTATCATTAAAGAGAAGCCGCGCTACGAACATTTCCTCCGCCGGGTCGTCTACATTGTCAAGGATCAGAACGACATGGAGTTGCTCAGTGAACATGAGTGGTTCAACTCGTGCGGAGCGATTTGGGAAGATTACATGAAATGACGATATCGCTGACCGACTATTCGAAGGATAGGCAGAATATGCTCAAGATTACAGATAGAGACTCATGTACCGTATTATTTTCAATGGAAAGTTATATCCATTTGACCAATGTACATAAGTAAAATACATTGCGAGTCCGCGTATAGATTCATGACTCAACAGAAACCAAACATATGACGGTGAACGCCCATCCACTCCACAGAAAAGCTGCTATTGCGACCAGCGCCGACAGCTGCAGGTGGCGAGCATGAGCACGTCGACCACCCAGCAGGTATATCAGCGTAACATAAGCAGACGAGCAGGTGCGACACACCGAGAAGGTTGAGCATGGAGAGCGGCATCGTTTATGCAGGGTCCTCCATGTCGTCGATGTCCGAGAAAGCGGTCGTCCACAGTGCTCACAAGACGTGCAGAGTATAGATCCAGAAGCGGGCTGAGAAGTTGCGCAAGGTTTGGGATGAGGGCACACAGCGTGGCAGGGTTCGTTGCGCCAACGAGCCATTGTGCAGCATGGGGTGAGCCGCCGCGGAGATGTCGGGCGCACAGCACAGATGCACCTGGTTCGCCGGATACAAGCCTGAGGCGAGAAACTTGTTGCCAAATTGCGCAACGCGTGGGGATCGGGATCCTTCGTCACGATGAGGTTCGTGAAGTGCTTGGGGCCCTTCTTCATCTTGATGTCGGCTGCGTCGGGAATGGTATCGATCCCAGTGCAACCAGTGCAATGTTTACAGTTGGTCTCATATCGATAGATCAGCTGGCGCGCGCGCAGTTTTGCAACTGGTGAGGGGCCCGATTAGATCTCCTGAATGTGCAGCGAGCTAGAATTTGCAAGATACCCCAGTGCACGGGACTTCGCACTTTCTGAAGTACAGAATGACGCATGCATCGAGCCCACACACCCATGACCTTGTCCTCGTCGCTTTCTGGCTGTCCTGAAATTGAACCTCCTACAGCAACTTCAGTATTGCTGACTTGTTGATGATCGGCGTCGCGGGGAGGGGAGCCTGGTGCAGCCGGCCAACTTCGATGCCACGAACCTGCCTGAATAGGTCCTCCTTGGAGAAGACTCCGTGAGCACAGTAGGGCATCCAGGTCTGTCGATATGAGACCAGCTGTAGTACGAACCAACGGGCACGTGGAATAAAAACATTAGAGAGATGGCATGGGGCTGCGGTTGGATGGGTCGTGGCAAAGAAGTAATATGGATACCTGGAGAAATGCATCAGCAAAAGCAAAGTTAAGAATTGCCCTGGCGGCGCCTGGTGGCGGATGGCCGGGATCAGTGGTCCGGGTGCCAGACGATTTACGCTTACGTGGCCTGGTATGACATGAGTGAGTTTGCTCACACTCTTATCTGGGCTCTTTCCAGTCGAGGCCTTGCTCGTATGGCTGTGACCAGGTGCTCAGCGATCTGGTAAGGCCTTATAAGGTCTATCCTATCATCGACAGCACCTTATATTGTCTTGTCAGAATACACAGACATTCACAGTGAGTTCTAGCTACAGTGGCGCGAAGCCCACCTCTTCCAACAGATCCTCGCTTCCACCATCACTGGAGTTCTTTCTAATTCTCTTCAATAAGGTCAAGGTCCTTCTCACTGTCGGAGGTGCGTTCTCTACGCATTGTCTTATACCCTCGCCTCTGCTTCCGTTGTCCTCACCTTCAAACTTCCCCGTCTTCACCTCGTCACCCTCGTACCCGTCACTCTTGTCGCCATTAGTGATTACCCTCACCCTCACTCTTCCTCAGGCCTCACCCTTGCCCTTGTCACACCACCGGCATTTCCATGCTCGTAGACATTTCCACGACCCCGCGCGTTCTTAGCCACACTTTAAAGACCTAACAATGTACGTGCTGTTCCTCTCATCTCATCCCTTCCTTCCGGACCATGCGCTGCATGCACTTCTTCATCCATCCTCATTCCAATCGCCGCTCCCCTGCGAAGTGTTTATTCTTGCCCATCTTGCTGCACTCACACTGCGCGCGCACATAATCCTCGCCAGTCCTCGCCATCATGGCGATCTCCCCTCCGCATACGGAGTCGACATTATGGGGCACGCTGTATGTGCCTGCTCCCTCGGCCAACATTGCCTGAAGGCTCGTATGGACGACGAGATCATTTATTGCGTAGATCATGGGTATTCGTCATGTTTCGTGTTTGCGACGGACACTGATCGCGTCCGTCCAAGGTGCTGTTGCCCTGGTCGTGCTCGCGCTACACTCATGAAGCACGTTTGCAAGGTCGACACATCGTCAGTCAGTCATGTACCAAATTTTGCTGTTTGACTGCTGCCAGTGTAGGTAAACGCTGACTTGCTGAAGATTGCTGAAGGCCCTTGCCTTTGGCTGGCTGATGACGTCACAGGTTTTCACCCGCGTGATCGAAACGCGTCAACAACTGCAAACATGATATATCGCGTCGTTGTCGGGGGTCGAAGTAGTCTTGTCCCTCTTTCCTCCCCCCATCATGTCCCCACTCTCCCTCCACTCAATTCCCCCATCTCTGTCTCTGTCCCCTTCGCAAGTACCCTCCCCGAAGACCCACATATAATTGGATTTTTATCAGACTTGTGAGGCTCATGTGCGACTGTTGAGGGCAATTCCGCGTCGTCGTCGTCGGATTGTCTGAAGTAAGTGCATACATTTGCCTTCACCCTGCTGTTGAATCTCTGCTGACAGCCTTTATGGCTTCATGCTTATCGACAACTGCGGGGCTGTTGGGCCGCATATAGCGGCTTCCACTGCTGAATAGCGCACCTAAGTAACAACAACTGCGCCGCACGGCGCACTAGTCGTCCGTAAGTATAGTAGATCTTTTCCTTCTTGTCTTGTTTTTTATCGCACTCTCACTAACTCGTTCATCTCATACTCAGGTATATTGCCTTCACGCCAGTGTATTGCCCTAGCAGCTGGTACGTCATCGTCTTCATAAGGTTCGCTTCACTCGCTTGGCTTTCCATGAGGTTGCGGCCTCAGTCCGACGATAGATATCTGCTACTGGGGAAAGTCTTTTCATAAACTGTGTATCGTGACTTGTGGCTTCACTAGATACTATAAATATTCAATCTGATCTGATTTGTGCATCACTTCGAGTATGATGCATAGAGTAGTACTGTGTGATTTCCCTAACACACAGAAACGACGTCAGAGGCATAGTCTGTAACAACATACGTCTCGGCATCCTTCGTGCTGAACTTCTCGTCGAACAAGGCTGCTGACACTCGGCGCTCAAGGCATTTCTATACCCAAGTTAGTCCGTCTATCTGACTTATATATGACATGCTACTTACTGCGATACGACGTGCGTGCTGGCGCATGTTCACCGCCTCCTGGTGAAGCTTCTCTCGCCCCTGCTCGGTCTGCATCTTGATGTATGCTGGGGCGACATAATGGAAGAAGGCCTTGGCGAGGCCTTGCACCACGTTCAGTAAGTACGAGTCATCTGGTATCTTGCCCTTCTTCTTCGCATCACATAGGCGCTATTAATGTATCAGATACTCCATCGGGATAGATATTTCCTGGATGCTACTAACCTTCTCGTTGTCCATAATCTGATCAGCAAGATAGTTCAAGAATTCCGCATTCTGACGCATGTTGACTGCTTGATTCCAGGCCGGGTACCAGATGGTGGCACCATCTATCTCATCCTTCGCTCTCCCGTCCTCCGGGCTCAAGGGGAGCTGCGCGACCTTCTTAGCGACGGTCTCCTTGGTGCTTGTGTCGTCATTGGCAGCGACCTCAACACCGCATAGCCTCCAGAACAACTCGTGAACAAGGCGCTAGTCAGAACTTAGCATGCGTGTCCTATCAGACTATGCAAAACGAACTCACCTTTAAAGCAGGGTGATCATTCCCCTTAACCTTCGACTTCGAGTTATGTGAGTTCTTTCGAGTCCTTTTTTCCTTCTCTTCTTCCCCTCCCAGTAAGCACGCCATCTGTTCGGTCAGCTGATTGACAGCCCTTTCTGTCGCAGCTTGTTGGACACCGAGGCCCGTGAGCTGCTGCCTGGCCTCGTCAATGGCACGAACGAGGCCAACGAGTACCTTTGGTGTGTATTCCGCGCGGAAGTTCATCAGCGCGTTCATGAGGCCTGCATCCTGGCTAAGCAGTGGGGTCCTGGCCATGGCCTGCTCGACCAGCTGAGAAACCTGATCCACGACGCCAGCTGGCGCTGATGCCTGAGTGCCCTCCGATTTGGAGGCCATGCGCAAGCGTGCATTAGACGGCGGCTGCATGAAAGGCTGCCGTGCAGGGACTAGCACCCCGTCTGCGGGCTGCATAGGTGGCTGACCTCCTGTGAGAGGTGTGTTGGGCGTCGTCTGCACAACACTCAAGGCGTGCTCGTGACGCTGTATACCGAGTGCAGGTGCATTGGTAAATTTACTACGTTGCTAACTATCAGCGAACTAATCCTTACCTGCGTGGTAGGGCTCAGCGATCCTTTGCTCCCTGGGCTAGCGGATGGGCCATGATCACCGGTGCCGCGTGCTTCAACACCCTGTTCGAAGGTAAGTGACTGATCTAATGAGTGGAATCGAACACTTACCATCATAGGCTGTCGATCCTGAGGCACGTTAAAGCCCGCACCCACGCCGATAGGCTGCATCGGCAGGCCCACAAGAGAACCCACTGGATCCGGGCTATATGCGGGCTATATGCGCGGTAAGTCGCGCTTGAGATGCATCTAACCACTCAAGACTTACCAGGCCTCGCAGAGCATCTGCATGGCCTTGAGGGGCACCAGCTCCCTGGAAGAGAGACATGTCGAAATTCCCGAAAGGTGAGGGATTCTAACCATGCTCGGTATAGCATACGCCCGTCAAGAACTGCTCAGAAGACGTACCGTAGGTGCCGCCGCGTTCAACGGACGTTGATGGGTGTTCGATTGGTTGTTGCTCCACATGTTGGACTTGTTCTTGGGCTTGGAGGGTGGTTTACGAGCGTTCTAGCGTGCTGGCGATGATGGGGGTCAGCGAGCAGGAGCGGGCTGGGTCCTCGAACGCGCTATATTATTCAGATGTAATCGTAGCTAATTTACTGTCTTTCCTGATGTCTGAAAAGGTGTGATGCGAGGCTCGAAACGTCTGACAGCGAACTTGCTTGCATCCAAAAAGGTCTCCAGGAAAGGCTATCAATCAGGCTCAGAATAGCTAAATAAGTGAAAAATCGAAGGACTTTTAGGATGCGAGAAGGCGAGTTGACAGGAGTCCTAAAAGGGTCCAAGAACCATAGCTATCCAGAGCCTTTTAGGACCAGAATTTTTGGAGGGTTCCGCAGTGAGTATTACTGTATTGACGTCATGTATATGGGACAGGGCTTGTTTGCTTTGAAAACCCATGATAATGTCGGAACACCTGGCGAGACCTTGTAAGGTCCACCAGGTGCCACCAGGCCTTATCAGACGTACCATTCTGGCGGCGTCTGGTCAGAAAATCCATCTGCAAAAAGGTCTTGCCAGAAACTCATTTCCTGGTGAGCCTGACATACATGGTCAACCTTATAAGGCGTCTTCATCCCTGGCCGTATCCTCGTAAATGCACACCATGGCATAATTGAGGCATCGAGGTTCGAAATGATTCAACCGCCAGCTCGCGCCGCAACGGGCTGCCGCGCTTCCTGCGCTGGGGTGGCGGCATGCCCGATGCAGAAGACACGAATGCAAATGCCGCACACCCGATGTCGGAGCTGCTCACATGGCGTGGACCCCCGTCCCTCATGCTCGTCGGGCAGCGCATCGTACGCGTGCAGGCTGACGAGCGCGATGAGTGCGTATAGAATAGATCCTGGCATTGCTGAAGATCACAACCGTTAAATGCACCATCAGGTGTAGGCAAAAAGATATCACAGATCTCATACTGTAGTCGTATTTTGCGTAAATTCCTCGTACGAGAGATTGGGAATTTAGGATAGTCAGAATATGGGGTGATGCAGGAAGGACTGACAAAGGAGGCAGACTACATATCTATATGTATCACACAGCATGAAACAACTAGGGATTCGACAATTAGCCAAATGCAAGAGAAGAAAGCGGTCCATGCATACCTGCAAGATTTACAGAAACCAAATCCGACACCCACTCCGATCGCCCACAAGCATAGGATTCTGCAGCCCACACATTGCTGTCACGTCCTGGCATACACCCTTTGTCAGATCAGTGTATGTTGTCTCGCCACAGCAACGTCGCAATGCGTTGAGGAGAACATATGTGAATACTCCATGTACATCAGCAGCCAAGGCCGCTGGCCGTTCGTAGGCCTGTTGATAGTCCTGACACGCCGCGAGCAGCATACACGTAGAGGTGTCCCAGACCCACGTCTCCACGGATACAGGCCTGCTCGAGGGCAAGCGTCGGGGATCTGCGTCGGCTGCGCGTAGCATGCTCATGAGATTCAGCGGGGTCGCGAAGCGCGGAATGGAAGGGCGCGCCAGCGCAGCACGTGCCATCCCGCCTGAGTAGCAGCAGTCCAGGATAACCGTGGTGTAGGGGCCTTTGGCATTGCGAAGCTCGCCTAGGAACACATTTATCTCACGGTCACTGATATCGCACACTACGTCCTTGGGGTCAGGGCTGAATGCCATCCCACGGCAGGGCACAATGCTTCTATGGAGCCAACGCTCCCGGCGGGGCTGCCGAATGTGTCGGAGGCATAGTACGCCGAGCCATGTCCGGCGAAGTAGATTAAGATGCGGTCACCTGTGCAGATGCAGGCGTTGTCGCGGAGGTGCGTGTAGAGTGCGGCCAAGATATTCTGGCGTGTCGGTAAGGCCCAGACCGGCGGAAGCTCACCTTGGTTCTGGGTGAGCAGGCAGATATGGTCTAATGGAACGCCGAGATCGTGGACAAGATAGGCATGCATCGCGAGCGCATCATTGACGGAGCCTCTGAGGCGCAGAGTGGATGGGTCATCGTACTCGTTGATGCCGATGATGACGGCCCAGAAATGCGAGGGGTGACTGGGTTGCTTGTACATAGACGAAGTCTTTAACACATGTTGGTATACTTCTATGTTGAGATACGAATCACAGTATACAACTCACCTGGGGAACACGAGGAAGCAGGGTATTGAAATGCAACCTTGCTGCCGAAGAATCGAGATATTCCGTCCGTTCTCATTGCATACGATGCAGATCATTGAGGTTCTGCAAGGCATCCCTATCCTCAGCGCTACCTCCGGAACGTTGCACTCTCGATGCCATCTCTTTGAGTAGTAGATCACCATCAATGTTGCAGCCGGGGTGGAGCTCGTTCCATAATGATTGCTGGAAATCCTGTAGAAACTGCATGCGAACGGTGGTGCTTGCACTCAGTACGGGGAGCTGACGCTGTCCATAGTGAGAGCTCTGGAGATGGACGTATGGATGACGGAAATGGAGAATGAGGAAAAACACTAGCATACCTCGTCGATAGAGGAGCCACCTCCAAACGTGCGGGAGACCTGCCCACTTGCCATTTCGTAAAGAGGACAGTTTACTGAAAATATACAGACGTGGACAGTGTTCTGTGAGGTTAGAGGCTACTGAGCTTGGACGGTAACGAGCGCTAGGCTCCAGTGTTCCTCGTCTCCGGCCCGCCTGTCGGCAAGTCCCGGTGCCGCCGATTTAGGAAGGAGATATTCAGGATAGGGCGTTACGCACCAGATGTTAGGGAAACACCTGACGGCCAGGCGAGTTCTTGTCCCAGATGCACCATTGCTTAATGTAAATCATGTAAGTCTTGAAGATGGCCACAATATTTCTTCCAAGGAGCTTGGGAGAGTAATTACACAGGAGATCAGCAGCAAGGTTCACGATTGGTTCTGACCCTTGCGACCCTCGCGCCTTCTAGAACCATTTTCTCACGCACAACTCTGGTATTGCGAGATCTTCACGGTGAGTAGGTTTGCACTGCTATTAGCTGAACGATAAGATTGAGACTGACGGAGCCTAGAAGCTCACCTTCGTCTCAGGTTTTTCGAGGTCAGACGTCCCATGGCGAGTGGGGTACATGCTCAACATGGTGCGTTCTTCCTTGCTCGGGCGACTTTCTAAGCCCCATGCAGCCAACATGCCAAAGATGTGAGTATGTAGTCAGAACGAGGAGGCATAATACCCACCTTGCATTGCAGCCCCTTCACTCCTGGTCGCATTCCCTCCATCCTCCCTGCTCCCAGGCCCCTCTCATCAGTGCAGGCTGTGCCCATGCCGATGCGCATTTGGAATGCGAGAAGAGCGCCACCTGTTGAGAATGCAGACGATCCCGCCCAGGGTTCGTTCGCTGGAGCTAGAGAAATCGTATGCGGTGAGTTATCGCATCGACATACCTTCATGATGGCCGGTACCTGACTCCGATTCTCTGATTCAGCCAGATCTCCAGGGGCAGTGAACAAGGGGACAGCCAAGGGTATTTTCGTGGAATGTTACGCACACGCGAGAGATGAAGTTTGAGGAGAGAAGCGATGCTGATGTACGGCACAGATTTGTGCACTAGGTAACCCCGGTCAATTTCTCGATGCTATGCTGGTGTGATGCCATACCGTAAGGTGTGAGCGCACGCTTAGGCAAAATCGTAGGATATAAAGCGGTGGACAAGCGTGGGGCACAGGAGGAACTAACAAGCGGGCAGTTTTTCTGAATGAAAGACATAGATTTCGGTCTCGAGAATGCACAGTCATGCATGGGGGACTCACCGGAGTGGTAATGCATGATGTGGATCGCGGAGGGTGGGCAGACGAGGGGAAAAAGAGGGGGGAAGCAGGCAGATTGGTATGAAGAAACTGGGGATGGAACAAACACATATAAATATTGATCTGGCAGCTTGATTAATTTTGATTACTTAAGTACTTATGACTAGCTAGAGCAACACTGAGGCCATTTCAATTTTAAACTCCCACACGTACAAGTAGTAAGTAAACGATATCATTGATAAATGTCACGTCTACCGTTACTTTATTACTGGCCTGACGCCTCTCAGAGTGGCCCCACAAAGACATGCATTTACTGTGTTTTTATCCCCTTCTGATCTGGAGGATCGAGTAGATGCTCTCAGTCGATAGAATGTAGACAGTCCTTCGCAAAAACATGTATACTATATAGTACGATGATAGATGAGCTGTGGAAGTAACATGGATTCCCAGAAATCTACTGGTACACGAATGGCCAGGAGACGAGTGAGAACATAGATGCAAAGCTTGCAAGTGTGCAGCAGTACCGTATACCGTGCAAAGACTGAAAGGTGAAGGACGGTGGTGTAAGCACAGTACAACTGGCAAACAAATGTTTCTGGACACTCCGATCTTTGCCGGTGAATTGTGCGAGAAAAGCCTCCAAGCAAGTCTAGTCACCAATGGCGACCTTTCGAGTAGTGTACGAGTACAGCAGAACGAGTACGCTAGAGGGCTCGAAGTAGGAGGTGAGGAAATTTCCCTTCGATTGCTATCACTCGGCCGGACCTAGTCTCCGTAGCTGACCTCAGACAGAAGACAATCGTTCTGTCTATTGAGGGCCGGACCGTCACTCAAGCAAGAGCTCTGCTGCCGTGGGCGGCATCGTGGTGATAAGATAAGATGTGGCCAGGGGACTCGGTCGTGTACTGTACATAAAATCACTCATTATGTAATGAAGGACCACCCACTTCAAGCTTCATGTCTTGCCTGCCGGCTGATTTGCAGGCTTTTGACATGACAGCGTATGTATCTTCTTCTCATGCATTTTTTGGAAAATGTCATCTACATCTCCTATAGGCAGTATAGCGATGGTGTGTCTGCTGACAATTGGGTCGTACAACTGTCTAGTTGTCGACCACGAGGCGCAATGTGGCGCGAAAGTCACCGTCGGTGTGCAGTATATATTCAGTGGTTGAGGGTTCATTGAAGATCGGGACTCTGTCTTACCTTTCACCCCCTCACCCTTCTCGTTGTTTGTTGCTATACACAGCCCAAACGCCGGTACGTTTCTTCAATTTCCCAGCCTTTCTTTTGATGCTGAATGATCGTAATTAGTATCTCAATGCCGTACGCTTCAGCATTCAGCATTGGATAGATTATACGAGAATCATCAATGCCGTGAGCAGATGATTTGGTGGTGATGTTATCGTCAACTGACTTCTATCTTATCTAATAGTCCTCCCTATCGTCTCATCAAATGTCCGGAGCGTGCATTGATTCGTCGCCAATATAGAGATGGCAAGACAGTCTATGAACTGGCCAAAAAATATCGCTGCTCTGTGAGGACCATTCACAAGTCAGTCAACAACGCTCAAAAGGACGATCTGGATGATGACTTCAGATATCTGATGGAAACGTGCTTCCGCCGTGAAAGCATAGGTAGCCGTAGAATTGTTCGATTTCAACAGTTTAAATCATTGATTTGTTAAATAGCTACTCGTAGAAGGGCTCATCAACTTGCCACCGATGACGTTTGCGAATCGGATGCAGTCCAGAACTTCTTGATGGCTATTGACATGAACTATCCTGACACGGTGCAACGTTTTATTGACTTTGGTATCCACTCCCATCGTGACCTATACCGTCTTAAGCATATCTTGAGTCGAGATCATCATGGACTTCGAGACGAGCTTTTTGGCTTTGGTTTTACTAGGCTGGAATGCTTGTCCATCATCACCGAGTTGAAGGAGATATAGTGACATCTTGATCCGGTAGTGCAGTCTTAGCCATTTCCCCTCATTCCGTCGTTGTACTTATTTTCTGTCAAGTAACAATGTATCTGTGCACCCGTGTCGGGATGATTTCAATTAAAGCCTAGACTTGTGTTGCAATTTTGTTGTAACATCAACAGTATAACACTCATGTGCCGGATTCACTAAATATTGCTGGCTGTTGAGCTCATGTTGTGCTGGATATGGATTATAACGAGAGAACCGGGGATGGTGGCCTGCCCGCCGTTAGGATATCCACTGTGTCCGCGAAAGGCGCAGTGCTTTGACATATTTACCTACAGTGCAGCCTCCCACAGTGACTTTATATCCCGCACGACTTCGGCGCTGATATCTTTCCACTCGACCATTTGGCAATCATCTTCCTTCTCCACCGTCCGAAAATCTTTGGCGGACATATAGTCAAATCGATTGCCCACCTATGGACCTCTATGCATCTTGCCCGTTGGATCGTGCAGTGCAGGGCCACCCCTGGGTGACCACATCAGCAAAAACGTTTTAGTCTGTTATTCCCCAGCGATGTTTGTCACGCGTCACCGAGATGGCACCGGTATGTAAGGCACTACAAGGGTATACAAAGGCAATACATACCTCACAAAAGGTTGTCGACGACTTGCAAATTTGACTTCGTGATGGTGAGTTTTCGAATTCTCCGATCTGGTCTCTAATGGCTTTCAGTCTAGATAACAGGTTTTTGACGCATTTGCATTTCCTTCGCCTGCCTGCCGTACCCCTTGCGAAAATACAGGTACATGTCTCGATTTCCAAGACCCCGTAGCAACGCTACGACGTCTCTCCAAGGTGCGTCGCGGCCGGCCCTAAATCTCATTCGTTTCATCATATATAGCCTTCGCAGTTGTCTGCAGTCCTTGTCCAATCCCACCTCTTGCAAGCATGTCAGCTGTTCAAGCTTTCCGGAGGACCATCGCGGCTGCTTATTCGTGTCGGATTCTGTAGGCTGGCGTCTTCTCAAGCTGGCCTTCTATTGGCTGGGCTCTCGATCTTTTGTGGTGCTTTCCATCGAATGTTGCTTTCTGGGACTCCTCGAAGACATTCTCTGGCGGGAAATCTTGCGACGGGCGCAACACTTTCTGGATAGCTCGGGACGGTCTCACCCGTTCTCAGCTGACTGATTGTACGATGATGCATCAGCGCGCATAGGGACGGTTGTTACTTAGTGACGGATGTTTCTCGTAGATAGCTTCTATGTATCTTAGACAGGTTCGTAACTACGAATAATGCATTCAATTTTATCTCTGTCGCTATCTCTGCCAAGGATGAAAATAAATAAATAAAAACATCTAAATGCTGTAGCACTCCTTGTGTCACTTTGCAATGGCCATAGGGCATTGTACGTGTACCATGTCGATGGAGAAGTTCAACCTGCCAGGTAACCCTTGGCAGAGCTGGCAAGCCTTGCGAAGGATGGGGATGATGCCAAATCCTTAAGGTACCCGTATATAGCCTTGCGACGAAATGTGGCATCCTTATCGGACGGCAGCGATTGTGACCTTTGTAAATCCTTACATACCCTTGTAAGCCCTTACAGATTTTTCACACTTTTGCTGATGCAGCAGACGCGCATCAAAATAACGTGGGCGAAGCAGACGCCATACCTATACTCATCCATCAGCTCCTCCTCATCCTCCATGAATTGATCGAGTGCATCTTCGTGCACGTACTCCTTGCACGACAGGTTGCGGAGAACTCGGGGAGCCTCCATCTCGACCTCTTCGTAGACAGGCGTTCCTGATTTGTCCAATACGGCATCGAGGACCCTCCGGTCATGCCTCCAGAGTTGTCGCTGAATTGCATCCCGCGAAGCGCGATAGTCCGTCTTGCGTCTAACCTCCGTGGGGGTATTCTCATCAGTGAACCGGCAGACTGCAAAGTCGGCCAAAGACTGCGAGAGCGTGTCAGGCTTGTGTATATCTTCGCATCTGCATCCTGTAGTCGGCAGCGGCGTATTCCACTCCTCCTCTTCCTCTGTGTGCAGACCAGGCGGAAGCGGATCTTTCCGTTTGCAGTAGTCCCCTGCACAAATGATATGGTCTCCAGCCCACGATCTCCTCGATGTAAAGCTTTTGGACATGCCGGTGCGCGGCATTCCAGAGGAGTCGGCACGCAAGACCAAGGCAAATGCAATCAAAGTAATAGTCCAGGCTTTCGAAAATAGCGTTGTATAGTTCCAAAGGAAGTCGAGAGAAGATGGATGAGTTCAAACTATCGGCAACGGTCAGTGTCTCTCGGGGCTGAGACAGTGATGATGCTTTCGAAGTGCGAATATCAGTTCCTGCATCCTTCGCAGGTGGTGGCTTCCCGATGTGCATGGACGGCACGGGCCAGAATAGCTTGTCGTCTTCCCGAGAGCCGGAGACAAAAAGATCCTCCAGCTTGAACATCAAGCGGCATTGGCGCTTATCCAGGTTTATGAGATACCAGCTTTGTCCCATTTTTGATGACGAGGGCGAGAAGAGAGATGGTTACGTTGGGGTTGTCAATAACATTGCGAGTTATATAGCCACGCACCATAATTACAACGTTCTCGTTGACATGTGGCCTGTGCCTTCGCCATTGTCCTTCACCATTGTTCATCAGCTCATCACATTCTGCGTACATGTCGACAAATTGTGACACACACCTACTACGCGTATGAACATTATTATCCGATTCCTGTAGGGTAGGCAATCTATATTAGATAGATCGGCTCGTCATCTCACCACATAAGCTGCAAAAAGGCATGGCCAATGGATGCCGTGGTTGGGCAGTATGCCAATGCCATCGGTCAGACTTCTCATTCCCATACTTCTGCATCGCATGAAGGCTACTTATAGCCACCATCCTCGGATTGAGAAGGAGTATGATTCCGTCTTAATTCCGAGTGCATTTCAGACGGAAATATCGATATCGATCTAGAGCACCAGGTCCTCATCAGTAATCAAAGCGTCACTTGTGAGGCACGACGAGAGACAACTCCAGCAGCGGTGCCAATCAGGTCCAGCTTCCCTGCGATACAGTTTTTAGACCTAATGAAGCTGCGAAGAGAAGTCCATACACACGTGAGTGCCCTCGTTCCTCGATCAGAACCTGGACGTCCCGCAACTCAATATATCTAGACGACTGGAGACTCGGAACCTCCTCTTGGGAGAATGTCATTCCTGAATGGATGTAGATGGATGTGCGCCGCCGCATACCAGTGGATCGAGCGCCACGAAGCCGAGGCCCCAGGACTGAACCAATGCGTCAGGCTTCCATTGGCCGTACCTGGCCGTACCCGTGCATATTTGTGGACCCGCAACGAGTTCATCCGCAGATGCGCGAGAGCGGGCCTCGACAGATTGAGCATGGCTAGCCATGTATCATCCAAGTGGAGATAGATAGGCAGCTGGAGCACCGGTAATACCCTTAGAGGAGAAAAGGTCAACACACGGCGCGTCCCGTACGGCTTCCCCGCAGCGCCTTGCAGTGCGATGTCGCCATCGCTGGGGTCAATCAGAGCCTCATGCTAATTTGGTCAAGATCGAGGCTGGGTTTCGAGGCCTATCTGTCGACGACGTGATATGCCTTGTCATGCCACGTCCGTCATGTCAGTGAATGGCGGGTGTGGGGGTTGTCGGTCACTTCGAACGACGCAACATTTTCCAGACAAAACAGCAACTCGATCATGAGAATATTGGAGTGTCTTGGAGACTGTTTCCATAGGATTGACGGATCTATTAATGGAAGGACACACCTCGCTGCGCCCAACATACTTACCATGGGTTGAAAGCAACTTGTATTGACAGAATCTGGATCAGAAGAGCACAATCAGACGTCAAATATCGAGACAGATAAATCACGAACACAGATCTCCGAGCGGCTAGCCCGGGAAACCGAGCTTGACATGGAGGTGGCATGTCTGTCGCTACTGCCGGCTTTGCTCCATGAGAGCCTTCCCCATATATAAAAGAAACGTCCGAGTCGTATCTAACCGCCGTGGTCGGACGTATTTCGGGCGTTGGATGCAATTCCACAAAGTGGAAGCAGCAGAGGCGCACGCCCCAAGATGAGGCGGGGGCAAAAGACGTTTTCCCACGACTCGAACCTTCTCACCTGCCTTACTGGGTTCCGTCACGAGTCGCACTGAGGCCCAGGGAATGTGTTCGCATGCTTCTGTCTTATCGTCCTGCTGGATGCGCACCACGCATCATGCATCAGGCCCAGCTTATCGTTCTGACATGCTATGGAAGCGTATGCATATGGACGGCAGCGGTGAAAGGGCGATGGAACAGAGCAGTCTTGCGCTGCGGTGAGTATTTATTGCGACGTTGCTTCCGTCCAAAGAAGTGTTGGAATGGTGAGGTGGTGGGCTGATGGAAAGGAGGTTGTGAGGCCGCGGAGGAGGTGAGAGCATGCTCAGGATGTAGTGACATGTGCGTGGAGCTGTTGTATCAATATCCTTTCACAGGCCGATGCAGCGTGCGACGCAGGGGTTGGAAAGGGGATTAGCCATACGGCCCCCTGCTCCGGCGAATCGTCAGTGCGGTGTTCCTTTATGTCTCTCATCCTCGATTTCAGTCGCAATCCGAGCGAAGAAGTTCTTCCGAGAAGCTTCTTGAGAGGTCCATCCGACTGATTTACAGTGGATGGCTAGGCCATGACGCAGATCGTGCCTTCTTTGCCTGGCAAGTGACTCGCCACCGAGCCCACGAGGCAACCCGAGCTAGCCCGAGTCGTCATACATCGCCAACCTGCCCCCACTTTTGATGGACTTCCGGAACCGAATGCAAATCTCCCACCGCGCCCGACAAGAGACCAGAGATGTGATGTCGTACGTTTTCTGAGAACGTCGCTGTCGACCTCTACACGGTCAGTGCATCATCTATCAGGCCCGCAACACTGCATCGTACAGCATGCTGTATCTGATTCCATTCACAGAAGATGCGTGCTCAGGCCACTACACAGGGCTAACTCAGCTAGAGCGCAGTCGGCTTCCATCGCTCATAGCTTGGTCTATTTTGAGATCTCCAGGACTTCTGTCCCTTGTCTCCCGAAGTGGCCATGTTCTCTCGACGACTGGTGCCGTCTCTTTCTCCTGACAATCCCAGTATGACGCACCTGCCTCCCCGAACATATATAAATGCTCCCTCTTACCCATCCAGCACCCATCCAACACCCATCCATCCTCCTCACCTCACATACCACATACCCTACTGAACCCAGCACACAGCATGTCCACTCTTCGCTCGCTTGCCTTCAACACCCGCCACTGCGTGGGCGGCGCCCGCGAGATCCTCGCCCGCGACCGTGCCCGTGCACAGAAGCTCCTTGCAGGGGTTCAGCCCCATGGACCTGCCGCGTTCCACGCGGTCGAGTTCCGTCGTCGCGGTCATCGCAGCCACCATGGCCATAAGACTACCGGCGGTGGTTCGACCGGCGGCGGCGCGCCCACGGGCGCTGACCCGTCTGGCGACACGATCGACGTTACCGACTCTGGTAGGCCGCGTTGCCGCTGATATTGCACGGGATATGTTGTTGATGTGTTGTGATATCCATGTAGCTGTCACGTATATTGCGTCTGTTGGCGTGGGCAGTCCTGCCACGTCCTATGACCTCCTGATTGATACTGGGAGCTCCAACACTTGGGTCGGTGCTGACAAGTCCTACACCCCGACCAGCACCAGCAAGAGCACTGGCAAGAAAGTCGTACGTCCTGTCTCCCTGCGTGACGTTACTATCCTATGCCTAGTGCTGATCACTATATATATAGAGCGTCAGCTACGGCTCTGGCCAATTCTCCGGCACTGAATGTATGTCCAGTGCTCTCCTGCCCATTCGAGTTCGTCTGGCCGGATGCTGACCGTGAATATCTGGCAGACACCGACCAAGTGTCGCTCTCTTCCGAGCTCGTCATTCAGAAGCAGAGCATCGGTGTTGCCTCCACCGCGCAGGGCTTCGACGGCGTCGACGGCATTCTCGGGTAGGTTTTCCGGTAGCAGCCAAGTCTTGTTGCTCTGACAACGTGCCGTTCTAGCATCGGCCCTGTAGACCTGACGGAGGGCACAGTGTCGGGCAGCGCGCCCATCCCGACCGTGACGGACAACCTGTTCACCCAAGGCACGATCCCGGTCGAGGCCATCGGGATCTCGTACGCGCCCACCACGTCCTCCTCCGGCAACGCGGCCGTCAACGGCGAGCTCGACTTCGGCAGCGTGGATACGGGCAAGTGCGTATCCATCTTCCTTGGGCCGTAGGCTTGCGACTGACATGTTTTCATGACAGGATCACCGGCGACGTGAGCTACGTCCCGATCACGAGCACGCAGCCCGCGGGCTCGTACTGGGGCATCGACCAGACCGTGAGCTACGGCTCCGCGGGCGGCAGTTCGCTCCTCAACTCTTCCGGCATCGTCGACACGGGCACGACGCTTATCCTGCTCGCGACGGACGCGTTCCAGGCGTACCAGAAGGCGACGGGCGCGAAGCTCGACCGCACCACGGGCCTGCTCACGCTCACGGAGTCGCAGTTCAACAACCTGCAGAGCCTGTTCTTCACCGTCGGTGGCGTGTCGTACGAGCTCACGCCCAACGCGCAGATCTGGCCCCGCTCGCTCAACTCGACGCTGGGTGGGAACGAGGGCACGATCTACCTCGTTGTGAGTGACCTCGGCAGCCCGAGCGGACAGGGCCTGGACTTCATCAGTGCGTGGTTGCTTTTCCATCCTGTATCGGGGTTCGTGCTGATGTGTGGTGTGGTGCAGATGGGTTCACGTTCTTGCAGCGCTTCTATAGTGTATACGACACGACGAACTCCCAGCTCGGGTTGGCAACGACGCCATTCACGACGGCGGAAACTAACTGATTCCGTGCATCCAATCTATCTTCGTCCAATTCTGACGGGGTCATGAATCTGTAAGTATGCACAGCGAGATTTGTACAGTATGCCGGATGGTTTGCGATTTGTAGGCTACGAACTTGGATAACTAGATATTTTGTATACGGATGCTTGGTGGACTTAAACGAGTGATGAGATTTGTGAATGTGCATGTGGTTGAGCGGGCCGTGGCCCTTGCCGACAGAGAACACCGTCGCGATGCCCTGGTGCGTATACTCTGTCGCGATCTCCACAGCGCGCGCACCTATGGAGGGTCGGTCAGCACGTGAAGACGACGCGCGGCACTCCGACACTCACATTCCGCGCCGCGCGTGAGCGCGCACGCCACAGCGACACTCAGAGTACACCCCGTTCCGTGCGTGCTCTCCGACTCGATCCGCGGGCACACGAACAGCGTCGCCGCGCCGCCCGCCTCGCACAGCACGTCCATGACGAGCTCGATCCCCACCGGGTCCGTCTCGGTCACAAACAAGATCTCCATGTTCTCACCGAGGATGCCGTCGCGGTTTAGCCGATTCTGCACCGCAGCATTCCTTCGTGCGTGCTCTTGTGACTCTGAACATCGCAATGCTCAAACACCGCGCAGGGCATCGCCGACGAACCCGCATCCCTTCGTGCGCCTGCTGATCCAGATGAATGCTGACATCTGGAAGCAGTACGTGCAGCACGACTTTGGCTCCCACTGCTTTGCTGCTGGTGAGGAAATCGTTGTAAACGAGCGAGCGGCGAATCTTCAGGGCACGCTTCAAAGCCTCGCATTTTTGCTGCCAGACCGGGCACCGCATGATGATGAGCCAGGCATCCTCCTCGTCGTTGTCGCAGCTTGGGCAGCCTTTTGGCCGGCGGCCCTCGGATTTGGAGAACCGGTGGAGATACGCGTTGAGCGGGACATGGCCGACCCGCAGTTGGAAAAGGAGGCTAGCGTGAGCCGGCGAAGTCCATCAGCTTTATTTAGGAGCAACATGAATGACTTACGAGGTAATTTATCATCAAGCTGCTTCAGACTATCGACGGCGGAAGGACACGCCTCGCTGCGCCCATAATAATTTGCATCAGCGTTCGATTAAAATAGAAGTAGACGTACCATGGGTTGAGAGCAGCTTTAATTGATAGAGCCTATGTAGATCAGAGGAGCACAATCAGATGTCAAGGTCGAGATAGAGTGAACCATGAATACAGACCTCCGAGCGGCAAGCCGGAGAAATCGAGCTTGACATGGAGGCGTGTCTGTCGATACTGCCGGCCTTGCTCCATGAGAGTCTTCCCCATATACAGAAGAAATATCTGAGTCGTATCTAACCGCCGTGGATGCAGTTCCACAATGTGGAATGAGCAAAGAGGCGCACGCCCCAAGACGAGGCGGGGGCAAAAGACATTTTCCCACGACTCGAACCTTCTCACCTGCCTTATTGGACTCCATCACGAGTCGCACTGAGGGGATGTGTTCGCATGCTTCTGTCTTATCGTCCTGCCGGAAGTGCACTGCGCATCATGCATCAGGCCCTTTGACGACAGTACAGTCCCAGCTTATCGTTCTGACATGCTATGAAAGTATGGCGGCGGTGAAAAGGCGATGGATCGGAGCAGCCTTGCGCCGCGGTGGGTATTTATTGCGACATCGCTTCCGTCCAAAAAAGTGTTGGAATGGTTGGGGTGGTGGGCTGAATGGAGGCCGTGAGGCCGCGGCGGAGGTGAGAGCATGATCAGGACGAAATGGCATGTGCTTGGAGCTGTTGTACTAACATTCTTCCACCAGACCGATGCAGCGTGCGACGCAGGGGTTGGAATGGGATATAGCCATACGCCTCCCTGCTCCGGCGAATCGTCATTCTATTCGATTGATTTATATGGATGGCTGGGCCATGACGCAGATCGCACCTTTGCCCTGGCAAATGACTCGCCGCGGAGCCCGCGAGGCAACCAAGCTATCCCGAGTCGGCATATGTTGCCAACCTGCCCCACTTTTGATGGACTTCCGGAACTGAATGCAAATCTCCCATCGCGCTCGACAAGAGACCAGAGATACGATGTCCTATGTTTTCTGAGAACATTGCCGTCGACATCTACACGGTCAGCACATCACACGGTCAGGCCGCAGCACTGCATCGTACATCACGCTGCGTCTGAGCCCATTCACAGAAGATGCGTGGTTGGCCGCAGTACAGATGGCTAACTCAGCTGGGCCGCAGCCGGCTTTCATCGCTCATAGCTTGGTCTATTTTGAGATCTCCAGGACTTCTGGCCCTTGTCCACCGAAGTGGACATGTTCTCTCGACGACTGTTACCGTCTCTTTCTCCTGACAATCCCAGTATGACGCACCCGCCTCCCCGAACATATATAAATGCTCCCTCTTACCCATCCAGCACCCATCCATCCATCTTCTTCACCTCACATATTCTCCTGAACTTAGCTCGCAGCATGTCCACCCTTCGCTCTCTTGCCTTCAACACCCGCCATTGCGTGGGCGGGGCCCGCGAGATCCTCGCCCGCGACCGTAGCCGCGCGCAGAAGCTCCTTGCGGGCATTCAGCCTCACGGCCCCGTCGCGTTCCACGCGGTCGAGCTCCGTCGTCGCGGTCATCGCAGTGACCATGGCCGTAAGACTATCGGGGGTGGCGGCGGCGCGTCCTCGGGTGCCGACTCGTCTGGCGACACGATTGACGTTACCGACGCTGGTAAGTGGCATTATCGCTGATGTTGCGTGGGACGTGTTGCTGATGGGCTGTGGTACCCGTATAGCTGTCACGTACACTACGTCCGTTGGCGTGGGCAGTCCTGCCACGTCTTATGACCTCTTGATTGATACTGGGAGCTCCAATACTTGGGTCGGCGCCGACAAGTCCTACACCCCGACGAGCACCAGCAAGAGCACTGGGAAGAAAGTCGTATGTCCGCCTCCTTACGTGACATTATCCATTTCTACTTTGTGCTGATCGTCATGTACATAGAGCGTCAGCTATGGCTCTGGCCAATTTTCCGGCACTGAATGTATGTTTAGCGCTGTCCTGCTCATGTGAATTTGTCCGGCTGGGTGCTGACCGTGATGCCTGGTAGACACCGACCAAGTGTCGCTCTCTTCTGAGCTCGTTATCCAGAAGCAGAGCATCGGTGTTGCCTCCAGCGCGCAAGGCTTCGACGGTGTCGACGGCATTCTCGGGTAGGTTCTTCGGTAGCAACAAGTCTTGTTGCTCTGACAATGTTCCGTTCTAGCATCGGCCCCGTAGATCTGACGTCGGGCACCGTCTCGGGCAGCGCGCCCGTTCCGACTGTGACGGACAACCTGTTCGCCCAAGGCACGATCCCGGTCGAGGCGATCGGGATCTCGTACGCGCCCACCACGTCTTCCTCCGGCAACGCGGCCGTCAACGGCGAGCTCGACTTCGGCAGCGTCGACACGGGCAAGTGCGCATCCGCATCCGCATCCCTGCGCCATGGGCTTGCGACTGACATGTTCTCATGACAGGATCACCGGCGACGTGAGCTACGTCCCGATCACGAGCACGCAGCCCGCGGGCTCGTACTGGGGCATCGATCAGACCGTGAGCTACGGCTCCGCGAACGGCAGCTCGCTCCTGAACTCCTCCGGGCATCGTCGACACGGGCACGACGCTCATCCTGCTCGCGACGGACGCGTTCCAGGCGTACCAGAAGGCGACGGGCGCGAAGCTCGACCGCACCACGGGCCTGCTCACGCTCACGGAGTCGCAGTTCAACAACCTCCAGAGCCTGTTCTTCACCGTCGGCGGCGTGTCGTACGAGCTCACGCCGAATGCGCAGATCTGGCCCCGCTCGCTCAACTCGACGCTGGGCGGGAACGGGGGCACGATCTACCTCGTCGTAAGCGACCTCGGTAGCCCGAGCGGACAGGGCCTGGACTTCATCAGTGCGTCGCTTCCTTCCCCTCTTGGCGATATCTATGCTGACGTGCGGTGGTGCAGACGGGTTCACGTTCCTGCAGCGCTTCTACAGCGTGTATGATACGACGAACTCCCGGCTTGGATTGGCACCGACGCCATTCACGACAGCGGAGACCAACTGACTTCCTGCGTCCGAGCTCTCTTCGTCCAAATTCTGACCGATTGTCGTAAAGAGGCCTGTATAGTATGTCGGATGGGTCCGCGAAGCTTTGTAGGATATCAATTTGGATGACTTCGAATGTATTGTATGCGGACGCTTCGTGGACTTAAATGAACGATACGATGTGAATGCCACATGGCAACTCCTTGCATGAAAGCTTGCTCGAAGATGAAAGGCATCCTACGTTGAGAGTAGAAGAATTCGATTGCGAACATTACGATATAAGACATTTTACAGGAGCACAACCCGACTAGAAACACTCCCTCGTGGATAGCTCCATTCAATGACAGCTTTTGTCAGACGACCTGCAAAATAACAACACAGTCAGTATCATTCATGATGATAATCGCCAACCGAAAGATAACTAGGAAAATGTGTCTCAGCAAGAAAGTAGTATATCGATCACTCGCTGCCGTCTCACGGGCAGCTCAGGTTCATTAAATCAGTATAATTTCTGATATCATCGACATCGTGGCGGCGGTCGCCTAACAATATGATCGGCAGTGCTCACCTTCACAATAACTTGTCGTAGATGGGAAGAAGGTACATGAGCAAGAGAAAGATGAAGACGAAGGTCGACAAAGCGCGGCGAGCAAATTTATAGCGGCGCGGCGATATCGGCGATAAGCGCGTCAACGCGGTCTCGTGCCATGTGGCAAAGAGAGCACGTGCATTGTCGCGTACGAGAGCGCGCTTCAGTTTCCCACGGTTCGACTATCTCGTTGCCATCGTGCGGCGCGACGCCGACGCTTTCCCGTCCACGACGACCAACGACCGCAAGCCACATCGACACAACGAACACGCAAGAGCAAAGATACCCCTCAAGAACAACTTAAGATCACCATGTCGTTTTCGTCGACGAGCAAGCTCGCTACGCCCCGCGCGACACCCTTTACCCCCAAACGGCCGCTCTCCTCTGTCGGCAGCGCCACGTCCGATGACGGCCGCCCGCTTTCGCGCCTCGCAACGCCCTCCGCCAAGAAGTACAAGTCTACGCTGACCGCAGAAGCTCGTCCGCGTACCACGACGAAGACGAAGCCGCCGCCTCTTCCCTCATTGCCTAGCACACCTACACGAGCAAAGACGCCGAACACGCCAACAAGGCGAGGGCTAGACAGCCCACTTGTTGACGGAAAGAGCGAGATGGATGTCAGCAGAGTGGATCCCGAAGAGGTACTGGTGGACTTTCAAAATGTGGAGATCGAGGCGGGGGATGTGTCCGCTGATGTAGATGAGGCCCTATTGAGGGCAGCGCAACGTGAGAGAGACGATAAGGTTCTGGTCTCTATCAGGTACTTCCACATCTGCAGCTTTGCAAGAATAATACTCCCTTGCTGATTCGGTCCATAGGATACGTCCAACGGACGCGCATACAGCATGGGAGACAACGGAGACACTTACCAAGAACATCAAGCTGCTGCCGCAGCATCATAAGAACTCGGGAACTATGCCTCCCGAGTTCCATTTCGACGAAATTCTGACGGGCTCAGAAAACAAGCCTGTGTACACCGCCGTCGCGCGCAACCATGTCTATGCCGCCATGGACGGCTACAACTCCGTCATCTTCGCATACGGACAAACTGCAAGTGGAAAGACATTCACGCTTGTAAGCCCTTTCTTGCCGGACGATGCTTACTGCTGACACCGTGAGCAGTCCGGTGACGAAGATCAGCCCGGCATAATCCCGCGCGCGATGAAGGACATCTTCGCATACATCAAGCGCTCGCCCTCGCGCGAGTACCTGCTCCGCTGCTCGTATCTCGAAATCTACAACGAAGCAATCCACGATCTCCTAGCGCCGCCGTCCTCGAGCGTCTCGCAGCCCGTGCAGATTCAGGGTTCCGGCGCCAACGTGTGGCTCAGCCCGCTGCGCGAAGAGGTCGTCACTAGCCTCAAGAGCGTACATGAGGTGCTAGAACGCGGGTGGGGCAATCGCCGCACTGCGACCACCGACTGGAACGAGCGCAGTAGCAGGAGTCACAGTGTATTCCGCGTGGTTATCGAGAGCCGCGAGCGTGCAGAGGAGCGGAGCGAGAGTGGAAGGCACACGCCTGGGTTAGGCATGCGGCCGCCGACACCGGGCGGCCCGCGATTGCAGGCAATTGGCGGGCGCAGCGTGCAGACGTCGGTGCTGAGTTTGATTGATCTGGCAGGTTCGGAGAAGGCGACTTCGGATAAGGAAAGGACAAGGGAAGGCAAGTACATAAACACCAGGTACGTGTGGCATCCTAGATGTAGTGAGTCTTGAGACTAATTTATTTTTAGTCTATTGACACTAGGATCGGTCATCTCGACCCTAGCGGAGAACTCATCCAAAAATAAAACGTTTGTATCCGTTCTTTCTTAGTCTTCCCCGCGCTAATCGACTTTACGCAGTGACCATGTCCCCTTCAGGAATTCGAAGTTGACGCGCATGCTGCAGCCTTCGCTGTCAGGAGATGCGCGCATATCAGTCATAGCTACCATTAACCCGGATGCGAATGCTGTGGCCGAGTCCCTCAGCACTCTGCATTTCGCTCAGAGGATCAAGAAAGTCCAGGTACGAGTGGAATCAACTTCTCCAGTTGACAGCAGCTGACGCAGCCATCTAGCTCAATGCCAAGAAGAAGGAAGTCGTCGACACCGATGCACTCCTAGAGCGCTACAGGCAAGAAATCGAAGAACTCAAGAAACGACTAGCTGAGAAGGAGGCGGAGGCGCCGGTCAAGTCGCGCAGGTTATCTGCACGAGAGGTTTGTTACAAACCACGCTGAATCCAGAAACAGTACTGACTTGCCTTCAGCAACTGGATGAGTCGAAAGCGATGCAGGACCTCAACTCCCGGATAAAGCAGCTGTCGAATCTGATTCTGACGAGCCAGACCGTGGACCGGAACAAGGGCGACGAATCCCGACCAAGCAGTCCCGCCAAGATCGACTTTGACATGTCGCCGTATCAGGTGGGGATCCTACCTTCTTGCGCATTGGGAATTTCTGATTTGTCCATATATAGCTGCGCGAGGAGCTCCTCTCGGCGCAACGGAAGATTGAAACGCAGGAGACACAGATCCTATCACTCGAGGCGGCCCTCCACTCGCGACCGGAGCTGCCGCCCGACGCGCCTGAGAGCGAGAAAGACAAGCTGATTGCAGACCAGGGCAAGACGATACGCGAGCTCGAGATCGTCGTGCGCGGGTACGAGGAGAACCTCGGCGAACCTCTGCGTGCAGTACGCGAAGACGTCGAGAAGGAGTGGATCGCGAAGGTCGAGGCGGAGCGGCGTGGACGCGAGGAGAAGGACGCGTGGGCGGCAGAGCTCGTGCGCGAGCTTGACAAGGAGAAGAAGGTGAAGAGCCCACATCATCCCCCGCCCAACCCATGGGACGCGGTCCTCGGCATGCTGATGCTGATCGCCGCTCTCGTTCATGTGTGCAGATGCGCGTGCAGCTAGAGGAGGAGCGCCGCGCGCTGGCGGCGTTCGTGATGAAGTTTGACTCACTCACGTCAGGGCTCAGCGCCGGCCCGTCGGGCAGCGGGATCCCAGCCCTGCGTCTGCCGATGGCAGCGCCTACGCCGGGCGGCGCCGCTGCTACGTTTGCGGAGAGGCAGC
The DNA here is from genome assembly GCA_033439255.1 of Hericium rajendrae. Taxonomy (NCBI): domain Eukaryota; kingdom Fungi; phylum Basidiomycota; class Agaricomycetes; order Russulales; family Hericiaceae; genus Hericium; species Hericium rajendrae. Next base: position 231,430 of record CM065880.1, read on the forward strand.
GGAACAGGGTCGCTGCGGCAAGCAGCCTTCCCGTCGTGGAGGAGACGGACTCGCCCGTGCGGATGGACTTCGGCCGTCTCAAGAGCGAACCGAGCCTGCTCGAGGAGAAGTGGGACGGCATGCAGCTGGATGAGGAGAGCTTTGAGATCGTCGAGAAGGGGACGCTGACGCCGATGAGAGTGCGGCGGCCAGAGAGCCCGTTACGGGGAGGGAAGGAGAATATGCCTGTATGAACATGAACTGGGACGGGTGAGCATGCGTCTGTTGTTGTGTTAGGATATGTGCTGTGTCATCTCTTCGCTTTCGTTAGCTTTCATTCATTCTATTCTGAAGAACGACATGCCGTGCGAACGTTCATCACCATCTACGCTTTTTGGCCGTCCCTACTTGGAAATCTTCACCAATAGGCTCCGGAAGACTCCATGGAACTGATAACCGCGTCTTCTTCTGACCGTGTGTGGTCATGATGGCTTAGCTTGAATGCACTCAAGAGGGAAATGCTATACTACATCATGCAGGGAATGCGGATGTGACATCGTCCTATAACCGCCTGGACCCACTATATGGCTGTCGATGTGTCAGAATCACGTCGCCACGATGCCTCTGGCTCGGCTTCGCCAGCGCTAGCGACTTGCGTTAGCTCACATTGTTATTTCTACATTCTACAGAGAATTAACCGCGTGTACAAGGATGACAGATGGAATAAAGGTCCGTTCATTCCATTCCACCTACTATTCTGTATATGGGTATCTTAAAGCTATTTGGAGGTACGACAACCCACATTCAACCCCATATGTGGGCGCATGTGGCTCCAATGTCCGAATTGCCACGGTTGGACGTTCGTCCAGTCTGTGCGCTGAAAATTTAGAGCTTCTACGCGTTATCAGGTGCGTGGTGCTCGTCGTCAGCGGGGCCCGTGTACCCACACTGCGCTTATATTGGCATGTTGTCGACGCCCAAAGCGTTCATGACCAGGATGTCAGGAATGCCAGGAAGCACCTGATGTTGTTACAGAAGCCCCGAAGGCCGGCTATATATCATGAGGTGCGTGTAGAGCTGGAGGAAGCCCACTGCAGCTTCTCCCTCGTCTGAGTCCACCGAACAATCATGATGTCTTCATCCTGGGTTCCTAAGAGGTCTTTGGCGGAAGGTGAGCACAAGTTTCATCCGCTTCCTGACCAACTGAACGAGTATGTCGATCAGTCAACGCCATGATCTGCGCGCCTGGTTCCTCGCACGAGCTCGAGACGCGCATCATCGACGGCCGCGTCCAGCGCGTTTACAAGAACCTGTGGCCGTCCCTCCGCCACTTCTGGCTCTGGGCTTCGCGAGAGTATGCGTCGCGTACCTATCTCGTGTTCGAAGAGCAGCGCTACACGTACAAAGAGGTGTTCGAGCAGTCGCAGCGCGCCGCTGTAGTATTCTGCAAGCTGTATGGTGTGCAGAAGGGCGACCGTGTCGTGATTTGCTCGAAGAATTGCGCCGGTTTTGTGATCGCGTTTTGGGCATGTCACCTTCTAGGAGCCGTGTCCGTCTTTGTGAACCCGTGTGTCCTCCGTCCTTCGCATGGTGTTTAATCTGCTCATCGTGCATGGTAGATGGCTGCCTGGAGAACAGCTGGCACGTTGCTTCATCCAGGTGCAATGCAAATTAGGAGTAGTCGATCCTGCAAGCGCTAGCGCGCTCGAGCGACACACGGAAATGATCATCCGGCAGGCGGGTACGACAGGCTTTCTAGTCTTTGACGACCACCAAGAACTAGGTCGTTGGGATGGGATAAAGCCATGGGGCGAGGCTATGAGTGCGTATTCGGGGCGACAGGAAATCGACGATCCAGCTATGGTTCCGGAGGACAATGCGAGTATTATTTTTACATCTGGAACGTGAGTCCAGGCTTTGTCTCGTCCAGAGTTGGACTTCACGTATAGAACAGGACGGGCTCTCCCAAGGGAGTGCTGAGCACGCAGCGCATGTTCTTAACGAACGTCCTCAATGTACGTGTTCCATCATGCGTCTAATATGGAAAGGACCCACTCATGCATTCTCAAAGGTCTCAGTTCATTCGAAGAGAGCAGTGCTCCGACGTGGGGATGCTCCAACACCGCAGGATGTTACTGATGAATCACAGCCTGCAGTGCTTATCACGGTCCCCCTTTTCCACGCAACGGGCACAACAGGGATGATGGTAAGCTTGAATTTATCTCAGGTCGCATTCTTTTCATCTGGGTGTGTACTTAGATGGTCGGAACGGCAGGCGGCGCAAAGATTGTACTAGTACGGAGGTGGGTCGCAGAAGAAGGTACGCCGTCAACAAATGCCGCCGGGAAGCCTTTCTAAGGTTGCAACGTCATGTAGGAGCTAGGTTTGTACGGTCGTCGGTATCTCATCTGATATTGCTCACCTTTTGCTCCAGACTGTTAAGGGAAGAGAAGATCCGCCTGACCGGAGGGTGCATAATCAACTTATTCGCCACGTGTATTTGCCTAACTCGCATGTACCCCCAGCGTTCCATCCATCGCATCCGATCTTGCCTCAAGTTCTGCGGTCGGATATCCACTGCAGGCTCTGTTCTTCGGTGGAGCTGCCCCGCCCGACTGGCTCACGCGGGAGTTCCACGAAAAGTTCCCCCATGCGGTCTTGTTCGTCTATCATTGATGGCATGTCCGGATACTTATACTTGTGTGTGCGCAGGAGCCAAGGGTATGGAGCAACAGAGACGAATGCTGCCGTTGTCGGAAACGCTGGGGAGGACTTTATTACGAGGCCGACCAGCGCGTTCGTTCAATCTTTCCGTTCGCTTGGTCATCGTGCGTTAAATCACCTGCAATTTATTTCTCTCTTTCCAGCGGGCTGGCGACGCCGGTCAATGACATCCTGATTGTCAAAGAAGGTGTGGCGGTCCCCACAGGCGAGCTGGGCGAAATTTGGGTGTGCGTCAATTTATTTATAGATATAAAGTCTAAAGGACAGACTGACAGGTTGTACAGGCGGGGCCCGAATGTCATGAAAGGATACTGGAACGACCCTGTGGCGACGGCGAATGCACTCACTCTCGATGGTTGGCTCAAGACTGGCGATGTGGGATGTCTTGACGAAGAAGGTTTCATCTACATCCGTGATCGAAGTCGGTGGTCTTTCTGCAAAGTCCAATCCTCCGCTAATCTCGTTGATTCACCTGTTTGTTAGTCAAGGACCTGATCATCCGCGGCGGGGAGAATATCGTAAGTAGCGTGACGTCTCCATGTCTTGTCGGCTCTTGTTGACTCTGCTACTGGTAGGATTCCGTTTCTGTGGAGAATGCGGTCGCGGAAGATAGTCGTCTGCTTGAGGCTGCGGCAGTCGGCGTGCCGGATCGCAGACTGGGCGAGCTGCCAGCCGTCATTGTGAGTGTCAAGCCGAACCATTATGGAAAGATAAAGGAGTGTGATGTCATCGAGCTCGCGCGCAAGAGGTGTGTGCTGTTTACCCATCGATGTTCTAGTCCGTGTTGAAGCATACATCGTGCTAAGGCTTCCGAGGTTCGCGGTGCCCGTGATGGTGCTCCTGATGAATGAGCCACTGCGTGAGTACTACTTCTACCGTGCCGACAGACAGCTGACCTTTTCTTTCGAAGCGCGCAATGCTGCGGGGAAGATTGTAAAGACTGCGTTGCGCCCACTCGCAAAGGCTGAGTGGGAACAACGGTGTGCTGCTGACCAGCAAAGGGCGAAACTATAATCAATCCGGAAGGGGATGGAATGGGCCGCTGGATGGGCCGTCGTGGACGGGTGTCGAGTGGACCATTGTCATTGAGCCCATTGATGGTGAGAGAATATACGTTATCGCAAGTAGTGGATATATTTGCATGATCAAGTATGTCTCGAAAGGAACATGCCAGTGGCTGCCAGTTCAGAAAAGGGTTGTGTTGACTTCAGGTATCTATGGGTCTATACTTTCCTTGGTCCCTTATATAAAAGAACGGAATCACATCAGAATTTGGAGCAGGTCTATTTCGTCTCTGCCTGGCTAGAGAGTTTTCGCAACTGCCCGACTCGGACTCGGACTCAATTGGTGGAGCGCCGAACTAGTCCAACTGGTATGCAACTGTAAGCGGCTGTGGGTGGAAGGGTAGAGCGACCAATGGAGTGTAGGGTTCGACTGGATGGGGGCTGCGAAAACTCTCTACTGTGACCACCGATGAATGTCAACCGGGCCGCCATAATCGGTCTATAGGTCTAGTAGCCGAGTACGATGCGAATGATTGTGACGTGTCCAAGGTATTTTCTTCTCAACCAAGACCTGCTTCTTACAGCACCATGCGTGCCATTTCAATCTCCTCGACGTAGTACTAGAAGACTCACGCTAATTAGCTTGTTAGAGTGACCTAACCTTGACGGAAAGCAGCTGGGATCTCACAAGCAACGCTGGCAAGTCGAATACCTGCCAACACTGACCGTGCTGAACCACACGCCACATTTGCGAGGCGGCCTAGGTTATATAGTTTGTAGCCATATGACCACCGTCCGCAAATCAGGTCCTATCATCGTATCTCCCACCGCTGCTTGTCAGAAACGAGCCGAAACAACATGCTCATTAATCTAGACAAGCGCCAATACTGCTCTACCAACGACATTGCGAGCTGTGGAAAGGAACTTCTGGCCTGCACCGTCTGTGGATATTGTGCAGGCGCCGCCCGCAAAGGATGTAACAGTGGACGCCCGCACCTCGTAAGTAGACCCAATGTTGCCGCCTGAAAAATTCTCATTACAGACGCCGACAGTCTCAAATCCTCCGTCTTGTCGCCGGTTCCGCGGGAACTGTACGACTTGATCTTGGAAAGTCTGCAGAACTATCTCGACTGCATATGCTTTGGCCTTACCTGTCGATTTCTATGGAACGTCGCGCGTCGACACGTGCAGAAGTGTTATGAAGAAGACATGCCCGGCACGTGGGCTGGAGACCATCGTCTGCCCCACAGGGGACGGACAGGCGGACGTGCTTCCGGCCAGTCTTCTCACAGAGGTGGAGGAGATGGAGTGGAATACACCGCTGTCGACCGAGGGATGCGGATGTGGACATACGCACCCGCCCAACTTTTTCGCACCGACATTCACAGGTTTTGCGCTCTGCCATTTCAAGCGTCACACCAGGCCCACGCAGGTCCGACCCAGGATCATCTCGCGTGCTGCGCACGATGCGTTGCGGCGCGGTATGGGGGTGGATGACTTCGCGCTTCTCAGGATCATGTTGTGCACGACGTCGCGGCCTGTCCTCCGAGAGATCGAGCTAGTGCGCCCTCTTGTGCTCTGCAATCTTTCACGCAAGTCAGGCGTACGCGGAGAAGCCCTGGCCCAGTTGATTAAGGACAATTACGAAGTGACGCCGGAATGTAGGCATGCTGTCGGCTTTGTCGATGCCATCCTATTGTGCGCGCCCTGGACGTCTGTCCCGGTTTCCAATCCAACCGCAATTCGAGGGCCATAGGCAGAGGACCGGTTTGACCTTGTAACTGCTGAAGATTTTCAATTGGTGGAAGGAGCAGACGATGGCGAGGTTTCGGAATGGAGAGACGTTAGTGATGAAGTCGTGCGCGAATTGAAGAGGGGATGACCTCTGTAGATCTGTTTGTTGTGTGAGGACGAGGCTGGGGATCGTATGGGTGGCACAGCTGCAGGCGTAAATCACTGGATATTGTGGTCAGCTCCGCGTCGCGCATTTGGCACCAATCGACGAGTTAGTGTTTTCTCATGTACCACTATGAGCATCTCATGAGTTTCCGTTGACGGAAGATAGATTTGGCTAGTCGGACTCCTATGGTAAGATTGGATTCGTCCTTGCAAGCCAAGGGGATGGATCAGTTTGGAATGGGATGGCAGATACGATACTTATAACTCACCCTTAAGTGTGCCTATGGTTATCTTCTTTCTTGCAAACGTACTGCGGCTCATACAACCTGCGATCAAAGTCGACGGTCGAAGAATTTAGAGATTACACTTCCCCGCCAAGACCTTAGCCGCCGGAGATGCCCGGGCCGCCAGTTCGTCGCAACCCCGATCACAAATGAAACTTGTTCTCTTCGACAATCGACCACTTTAAAGAGCAGTACAGTACGCCCTGCGCACATTCTAGAATGGTATTCAGTCGGCATCAATTTTCATATTTCTGTCGTCCTCCTGATCTAGTCCACCTTGAACCAGCCGTGCTCGTCGAATTCCTTCGCCAGTCGCGCCCACCTGCCTCCATCCACGGCCATCATGTCGCCCCACTCTCTCGACGCAACGCCCACAATACTACGATAATAGGCCAACCATCCGACGATGAACACGTCTCCGAAGCTGAATGTCTCGCCAAGCACATATCTCGCCTTGTACCCCGTCCCATTCCTGTCGATCCATTGCCGCACCTGCGAGAGCGCTGCCAGCGCGTCCGCCCACACCTTCTCGCCCGCCTCCCCTTCAGGCCTAAACTCCGCCATCGGCTTGCCCACGATCTCAGATTTCGTGCGGACGTAGTACTCCCTGCTCCTCGCATGCATCTTATCCGCGCCGGCGATCGCAAGCGGGAACCACAGCGCCATGCCGACCTTCTCGAACCACGTCTCGCTCAAGAGGTACAGTAGCGCGCGCGAGCCGGGCGGGAAGAGCCGGACTGTGTCTGTGTACGTGTCCTCGAGGTAGACCGCGATGTCGAACGAGTCCGAGATGACTGCGCCGGTGTTCGGGTCCTGCAGGACGGGGAGCGTGTACTGCGCTTCGGACGTGCCGTCGGGCTTCTGCACCGTCGCGGTCGGCGCTGCGCCGATGCGGAGGCAGGTGGGCTTGATGTCGGGGTACTCGACCCAAGTGGTCTCGTACGGCAGCTTTTTGATGTTGAGCACTAGCCTGGGATGCCGTTATGACGATGCAAGGTATGTGAGCGAGTGGAAACGCACCTTGCTTTCCATGTGTTGGGTGACCACGCTCCGACCTCTGATGTGCTTGGAATATCGTACAGGATGAGCTTCTGGCTTGGAGTCGACGGCATGATGTCAACGGGTGGGACAATTAGCGATGTTCCACAGACAATATATCCTGCTCGTTTTATGTGAGGCACGCAGCACAGCCAATCGCACTTCTCTGCCCTTCATGCACCGATTGGAACGATCCCATGACTTTGCAGATGAGATTCGCGGAGAGATGGCCTGTTTTCCTAAGCAGATATCGATGTGCATCTGCGGGAAAAGGATTTTCCCTGAAGTACACGGCTCGTCGGCATGAGGCTCGTAGATGGCAGGCACCTGCAGGCACTCTTTCCTTCGACAATATGGATGTTCGTTTGTGCTTATCTTCTGTGCATCCTGGTTCCAATCTGATGTGATATGTACAGATCATATTCCACAGGGACGTGATGTTGTAAAAGAGCGCCCTATTGTTGCGGTGACAGAACGCCGCACTCGATGTATAACTTCAAAAGGCGACTGTTCCGTACGCTGGCCATAACAGTGTCATAACGCTCCGAATCGTACCTTTCTCAGTGCTGCAATGACCTGCAATGACGCTATCAGCCTTCCATTCAATTGTCAGGCAGCCTTTCATTCAAAAGCGTGACGGAGCTTCGTGTCGGCGTTGTCTAGCTTGCCTTCTGTGGAAGGTCAACTATGAAGACTGAGGGATCAACCAATGGGCGGCTTAGATGAATGCTATGTATTGAAAGGTTGTACTACGGTTCTGATAGTCGAAGTACTTCCTGTGTCGTCCCGCGTGTGAGCATCATTGCGACCGTGTCATATGGGTCTCTCGGTATACATGTAGACGCTGTGATTTTATATATTTGGAATAACACTGAACAGACTAAGCATCGTCGAAAGATATTGTTTGAAAGCCAATGGCCTGCATAGGCGACATGGACATGTCGACATCCTAGTACTTTGGCGGAGAATGCCGAACACGGGTTCCTCTACGTTGCCCTTGACCATGCATCCTCTTTGACTTTCTACACCCACTACACCGATGCCAGTCGTCCATTTCGCGCCATTCTCGTCTCTGGTGCAGCCTACATTGTGGCATGAGCTAACGCGCCTGAAGCTCGAGGTCCTGCGCCTTTCTGATGAGACCGTCCCGCTCACCGCGACTTACTCAGCTGGCCGCACGATCAAAGATCGCAATACGGGGCAGGAAGTTGCGCTCGGGTGCACGATCACTGCCGGCGGCGACGGATTCGACAAAGACCATGCGTACGTGCGATTTTCTATTGTATTCTTCGAGAGCAGAATCGAGGTGAGAAAGTAGATTGCCACCACAAGCCGTCGCGGCGCACGGTGTGCTCAAGAACTACAATACGATCGATGAGTTCAAGAACGCGGACAAGAAGGCGCTGCTCAACCAGGTCGCAGACGAGGTGCGTGGGCTCCATTTCTTTCTGATCGTTTCGCAAACACGCATATAGATATGGGAGAGCATCACGACGAAGCGCGACACGAGCGCGCTGACGCGCTTTCTGGTCATCACGTACGCGGACCTCAAGAAGTACAAGTACTACTACTGGTTCGCGTTTCCCGCGCTCGTCGCGCAGCCGCTCTGGGAGATCGCGGACGAGTGGAAATCCGCAAGCGAGGCGTTCTCAGAGGCGCAGGTGAGTCGCGGACGCGTCTTCCTGTCCTGACTACAGCAGCCTCACGCCGTGCAGCTCTCGTCCATCCACGACCAATTCAATGCCCAGCCCCGCGCGTTCTTCCTCGTCCGGCACGCCCAAACGGGCACCGGCGTCGACCTCGCACCCGTCGAGGACTACACTTCTTTCTTTGCAAACGTTTCCCCGGAGGCACGCACCGTCGCGTTCCTCGACCCCTCTCCCGACGCGCAGGTCCCCGGCTGGCCGCTCCGCAACCTCCTCGCATACCTCCGCGCCGTACATCCCGACGAGACCGACACCGTACGCGTGATCCGCTGGCGTGACGCGGAGCACAGCCGCTTCGGCGTGCTCAGCGGCGGGCAGCGCGAGGGCCGCCCTAGCGCTGTCGGCTGGGAGAAGAACGTGCAGGGCAAGACCGGCGCGCGCATGGCAGATCTCGCGCCGATGATGGATCCCGCGAGGTGAGTCACGCTGCTCTGGCCTACGGGCAATGCGCTGACGGCGCGCGCAGGCTCGCGGACCAGGCGGTCGATCTGAACCTGAAGCTCATGCGCTGGCGCATTCTACCCGCGCTCGATCTAGAGAAGGTCGCGGCGACGCGGTGTCTGCTGCTCGGCGCGGGCACGCTCGGGTGTTATGTCGCACGGACGCTGATGGTGCGTGTCTCATGGATGCTGTATGCTGCGAGTTGACGCCTCTTTAGGGCTGGGGAGTGCGCACGATCACGTTTGTCGACTCGGCGCGCGTATCGTTCTCAAATCCCGTGCGGCAGCCACTCTTCGAGTTCGAGGACTGTCTTGAGGGCGGGAAGCCCAAGGCACAGTGCGCTGCAGACCGGCTCAAGAAGATCTTCCCCGGCGTCGTAGGTGCTTTCCTCATAGCTTCAGCTATAACAATAATCGTGACCGTACGCAGAACGCGACTGGTCATTCGCTGTCCATCCCGATGCCAGGGCACCCCATCCCACCCGGCTCGGTTGAACAGACGAAGGAAGACGTGAAGAAGCTCGAAGCACTCGTCGACGCGCACGACGCTGTCTTCCTCCTCATGGACTCGCGCGAGAGCCGCTGGCTACCGACCGTTCTCGGTGCCGCGAAGGGAAAGGTACGCCCCCCCTCACACGAGTGTTAACACCCTTACGAACGATAACCGAAAACTTGCACGCTCGCCCAGATGGTGATGAACGCCGCCCTCGGGTTTGACACGTACCTCGTCATGCGCCACGGCGCCCGCGCCGCCTCGCCCTCCGGGAAACGTCTGGGGTGCTACTACTGCAACGACATCGTTGCGCCCGCGGACGTACGTCGCCTTCGCTTCACTACGTATCTATCTGTACTGATGGGCTCGGATGGCGTGGCACAGTCTCTCACTGACCGCACGCTCGACCAGATGTGCACCGTCACGCGCCCCGGACTGGCCTCCATCGCGGCGTCGACCGCCGTCGAGCTGCTCGTCGCAATGCTGCAGCACCCGCTTGGGTATGTCCCCCCTCTCCACCGCATAGTTCACCCGCTGACACACGCCTAATGCAGACTGCACGCGCCCGCGCCGCCGCCCGAGAACGCGAGAGGCGAGCGCGCGGACGCGGAGGGCCTCGCGGGCGTGCTGGGGCCCGTGCCGCACCAGCTGCGCGGGTTCCTCGCGCAGTTCCGCACGATGCCGATCGTGGGCGCGGCGTACGACCGCTGCACCGGGTGCAGCGAGACGGTGCGCTCTTCTGCCTTTTCTCCTCGCGCGGGTTCTGATGAAGGGGGGTACAGGTTGTAAAGGCGTACGAGACGCAGGGCTTCGAGATGATGCTGCGCGCGTTCAACGAGACGGAGTATCTTGAGAGCCTGACGGGGCTCGATCAGCTGCATGCGGAGGGCGAGGCGGCGCTTGAGGCGGTGGACTGGGACGAGGACACGGAGGGCGAAGGCGACTTCTGATTGGTCGGTAGGTAAGGTAGGCGGAGGAAAGGTATAGACGTGTACGATTTGTTGTATGCTCGCATATGATACCCACAGTTTGGGCTGGATTGGCTAACGACTTTGATCTCGTACACCTGCAGTGCTCTACGGAGCAACCTCTATTAGCCTCCGCCTTGCTTTATTCTCCATCATCAGTCAAGGGAGAAGGCAACGAAGGCGATGACTGCATGCAGGGGGGCGGGGATCGCATGTGAGGTAAGACGAACAGAAAGTCTTTCGTACTCGGGCGCGCCAGTTTCAAGCGGGAGCCGCCCCGCACGCTGTATTTCTGACAATCCTCCTTGGCGGATGGCGCAGTGTCGCTGAAGACGCGCTCCCACGACACAATTGGCCTCTGCAACGTCCGCGGGAGGTCATAGATCTCCCATCCCGCGGGCGCGTCCACGGCCCTGCCCGCGGCGGGGTCGAAGAACTCGAGGCAGTACTGTCCGTCGCGCTTCCCGTCGCCTGGCCGCATGCGGATCGCCAGGGACGCATGCGGGATAGCGTACATATGCACTCCCGGCGCCTCCAGAACGGGTGCGCCCTAGATGAACTTAGCACAAGGGGGAAGACAGGAGCTGCACGACGCACCCCTAACATTGCCAGGCTCCCGCTGGCGATGTCGAGCATTTCGTCCTGGCACCGATTATAATACTCGAGGCCACTGGCGAGGTCATCCGCGGGCACGCCGCTGTCGCGCACCATGGTGAGGATGTCCTCATCGGCGGGGGGCCTGTAGTGCGGGACGGCACTGGCCATCCATGCTTCCATGCGGTTCCTGTGGGTGGCGGGCGGGACAGGCGGGATGTCTGGTTCAGCGGCCGTCGCGGCATGGGGCATCGTGCGGTTGGTCTTGGAAGACGGTAAAGTCGACGATAAGAGTGCGGGATTTTACCTCTGCGGCCATTCGATGGTGACTGGGCTCATCAAGCGGCGCATATTGTCTTCATCGTCACCATTATATTTACGTTTTCAGCCGCAGTACTAGTACTGACCAGGCCTATACGCACTTATGTAAGCGACTGACCGGATGACCAGATCAAGATGTCTTGGCAGATGTCGAACTCTACCCTCACAAGGGCGACTGCAGTCTTCGCCGTCGTTTGGGTGATCCTGCCTAGACTTTACCTCACATCCCCGCCCAACCGACCATGCAGTCCATGTCCATCCCCGCCCCATCCACCCTCTACATCAAGAATTACAACGCCGCCGACGGCCCCCACCATCCCCTCTCCGTCCACGCCGCCGCCACAACCGCCACCAACACCACTCTCGCCCACGAACCCGTCTACCACTGGACCCTCGTCCTCGCGCTCGCGGACCCACCGCGCACCGTCACCCTCGACCCCATCCCCGGCGCGGACCTCCGCACCGCCGTTCTCCTCATCTCCAGTGCGTCCGCGCCCACCGCCGGCACCGACGCGCCCGCCTTTGCAATCCAGCCCGCACCCGGACGCACTGTCGACGACTTCATCGGGCTCATAACTGACGCGGGGCTCGACCGCTTCCGCTTCGACGCGTCGGGCAGCGGGTGCCGGCACTGGTGCGGCACCGTGCTGCAGAAGTGGGAGCGCGCGGGATTGGTGGAGCCTGGGTCTGCTGAGGCGTTTTTGGGGTGGGTGGCGGAGCTGCGTGCGCGCGAGCCGGGGCGCGTGCCGATGCCGCTCAGAGAGGGGACGTGGTATTGAACGGCGGGTGCGTGCGCCAGGCGAGACGCCGCCATTTGCATGGCGGGCGCGGAAGTATGGCGATATTTGCGTATGGTCTCGGGTTCGGTGCGTATGGCCGGTGGTTGGTTGCCCGCTGCAGCGCCATCTTGCAGAGCATCGGGTTCGATTCGGCCTCTGCGGCGTCCTCGAAGCGCGGCGTAGTATGACTGCGCAAACCGACGATGGCGCTTCTCGCGAATACGGGCCTACTTAGTAGGCTGGGTGCGCCTTCCACGCTGTATCCTGTTTCGATGCGCAGGGAATTATGGAGCTGGGTGCAGGCGAGGTCGGTGCTGCACTTGCATGCCGCGCTCTCAAGGTCTCAGTATCCATGGTGTTGTCCACGGTGTATCATGAGCATTTCCCCGCTTGATTTTGGAGGCAGGTACAGTAGAAGTATACAGTCCTGCAGTGCTGGTACGCACTTCTCTCCCTCCTCCCCTCCCTTCCGAGCGTATTCATTAATTAATTCGATCTGCCTCCGTAAGGCTCGCCTGTAAACTTATACCGCAAGGGAAATAAAGACGTCCTTTCTCTGGCCTCGTCAGAGGATTCTGTCGCTGTCCCCACCTGTCTTCGCACTACTTTCGTTCACCGTACGCGCTGTAGCGAGTATAATAGTTTATCATATCTAAAGATGGTTCAAAACTGTCAAACTTGTCGCAGAATGGTCCGGACTGAGAATGCGCGAACCTGGCTCCTGATCAATGGCCGGTGCATGAGGAGCACGAGCACCTCGACAGATTCCCTGATGTTTTCTTTTGAAACGCGAGCGGCTCCCATCACATGAATGCACCCGTCACCAGTGCCCAGCATATGCTATCGATGAAGCGCCGCTGCGGCTCATAGAACCCCGCAATACACCGCGCCAAGAACCCTCCATATCTCGTCATGCGCTCCCACCCGGCCGCCATAGCAGCGTACTCGAACCACCGCGGGTAAAACCCAGAGATGCCCCAGTCGATGACCCAGACGCGGCCCGCATCGTCGAGCATCACGTTATGCGGAACCAGGTCCAGGTGCGTAAAGACCAGAGGCATGGACGCGTCGAACGGCGCGACGGAGGGGGGCGCCTTCTTCATGCGCATGGCGACGGCGCGCTTGTGCGCGAACCAGTCAGCCAGGCCTGCGTACGTCGAGAATGGTCCCGCGTCCTGTAGGCAGGCCGGAAGTCAGCACCATACCGACAATGCTGTTGGCTGTACTGACGTATTCGCCGAAGAGCGGACCGATGCACGCTAGCGGTTCGTCGCCAAGGGGGCCGGGCCATGGCTCTTTGCTTGGATGCGGGAAGGGTACTCTGCGGAGCTCGCGGACATAGCGACGCGTGGTCCAGACAACCATGAGCTTCATCCAGGGCGTAAGTCGTGGCCAGCACGCATCCAAGGTGGCACCGGACACGAATTCCATCACGATGTAGAAGTTATCGAGACCCGTCCTTCCGGGGATGGTGCGGCGGATTGCAGGCGTGCGGATCGATGTGGTGGATGCGATGTGAGCCTGCGCGGCCACCTCGTAGGGCGCGCACGGGTACTTGATGACGGTATCGCGGCCGATCATCCGCACGCTTGTTGTGTTGATGGTGAGGTCGGTGAGGAGCTCGTGCGGTGAGCTCCGGAAGAGATCGAGGAGAGCATCGTCGGAGAGGTGGTGCAGCTCTGACCATGGCGGCAACTAGGGGCCAAGTTTTCAGCATTTGGGGAAAGGGACTTTGTCTAACGGCGCACAGATTCACGAGAAACAACCTTGGCTTCTGTCATCAGTGATCACAACAGGGTGCAACGAATTGTCCTGCTTTTAAATCCCGCTATCTACCCAGCTCCGGCTTCGCATGTAGCAAATAATGAGTGGCACTTGTTACAGACAGCATGCATGGCTGGTTTTTTTTCTTACCAAAAATCTGCGATGTGAGTCTGTGTATCGGAGCTGGGATGGACGAGGATGGACCTGGACATGGCCAAGCTCTATAGCAGACGTTGTACGAAACCATACAGCGAGGTTAGGGTAACGCGAGCTCTTCATTCCTTGGATCGCCAGCCGCAGCACTGAACTCGTCCCGGAACACCTTCACACGTCGACCTAAACAGCATCGCTCCATCATCAATACTAGGAGACGCCATCCAGGGTTCCATAGCTTAAAATGAGCAACAGCGTCGGCTGCGTGAGATGATTTTTTCACGCCCGCGGTTCGGGCTGCTCGACTACGACTGTTGATGGTCAAAGTCATAAATGATAATCGGAAGGTGAGCGTTTGCATGCAAAGATCCAGTGAAGGATGGCGGGACGTGGTTCGGACTACTTATCGACAGGACCACAGACAACCCAGCCTCGGCCATCGGCCGCTCTTGCTAACGCTTCTCGGTTATAGGCTTATAACGACCTCAGCGTCTGGCAGGCTCGGTCATGAACGTCACCTCGGCGTCGCTTACTCAAATCTTCGACTTTATCGTGACCAGCCATTCACAGTCGACTGCTATGAATATATACGCGTGTTTTCCGCCTGTTCACATCGCATCGGCACATCCAAGATCCCCGTCAATGGTATATAGGGCATCCGCGCTATAGAATGCAGTTACGTTCGTGGGCCTGAACAGTCCACGCCGTCGAGCTCTACCCAGACATCGCTTTCTACAACTAGCATGAACTTGCAATATGTTGTGCGGTATGTATTCGACTGGCTGTGGCCGCCGATTGACCGCTAAATGCAATGATAGAAACTTCACGCCAGCCTGGTTCTCGGTCATCATGGGTAAGTTGACATCCACCTGGCGACTGCATGCGTAATTGAGTCCCCGTACCAGGCACCGGGGCCGTCTCGATGCTCTTCAGCAATTTCCCCTACGACCGATCTGCAGCCGGGTTCAAAACACTCTCCGCCATATTTTTCTTTCTCAACCTCGGCCTTTTCGTGCTCTTCACCGCGCTCAGCATCGCACGATACCTGCTTTTCCCGAAAATATGGTCCGTCATGATCCATCACCCCGTGCAGAGCATGTACGTGGCGACGTACCCCATGGGCGCGGCTACGCTCCTCAACGTCTGCATCAATCTGTTCTACACAGAATACGGGTTCGGCGGGAAGACGTTCCTGTATGTCGTCTGGGGCTTTTGGTGGGCGGACGTCGTGCTCTCCTGCATATGCTGCTGGGGCATGATCTACATCGAGTCAGTCCCTCTCCCCCTTGACTTCCAAAATCTCACCATCCCCAGATCCACCGCCCAAACGCACTCCCTCGAGTCCCTAACAGTCGCATTCGCGCTTCCGTTCGTCCCGCCGACCGTCATCTCCTCGACCGGCGGCGCCCTCGCCCTCGCGATGGTGCCCCTCGCACCCGCCCACGCCCTCCTCACCGCAACCCTCGCCGCCGCCCTCCTCGCCATCGGCCTCTCGCTCATCCTCATGGCAATGAGCGTCTATCTCCTGCGCCTCATCCTCCACGGCCACCCGCCCGGCCTCGCCGTCATCTCGACGATCCTCCCCGTCGGCGGCCTCGCGCAGCCGGGCGTGTCCGTGCTCTATCTCGGGCAGTGCTTCCGCGCGCTGCTGCCCGTTGCGGGGAGCGCGTCGCCGCTGCTCGGCAGCGGTGCCGCGGGCGAGACGCTCTATGTCGTGTGCACGGGCGTCGCGTTCGTGCTGTGGGCGATGACGACGGCGTGGCTTGTTTTAGGGCTACTCGGTGTGCAGGCGGAGGTGCGCCGGCGCGCGGTGCCGTTCAAGTTGACGTACTGGGGGCTCATTTTCCCGATCGTGCGTGCGCTTTGTTTCGCTGTGAACTGAGGGTCTGACGTGCGTGCGGTAGGGCGTGTATGCGACGCTGACGATTAACCTGTATCGACAGCTCGACGCCGGGTTCTTCCGCGTGTACGGCGCGGTCGTCGCGGCGGCGACGCTCGTGCTGTGGCTGTTTGTCGCGGGACGCACGTTGATGATGCTGCGGGGCGGCGTTATTTTCGATGTGCCGTGTTTGAAGGATGTTGATATTAGGCGGAGATGGGTGTTCGGTCGCGATGACGTCGAGGCAGTGAAGGAGGGGCGGGGGCAGGAGAAGGCGTTGGATTCTGCGATGGTGGAAGTTGTTGGTGGTGATGAAAGGCTGGACTGAGGAGTCGATCCGATGGTTGGAATCTGTGAGGGTGGATCGGGGGCTTACAGGGAACGCTTGAAGAGGATCTGGCTCAAAGTCGGTCAGCCCAACCTTGTCATCTTCTTATACTGAATGCGTCGCACTTACCTACGTATGCATCGGCTTAATCGATGCGGACAGAAAAGAGTGAACAGGTCGGGTCGGAGGCGTACTGGTGAGTATTCTATTTCGAAAGCTCGTATTATGCATCGTGGGCTATTGAAAAAAATCAACGAAGTAGTTCAATCGGGACAGGAACCCCGTAGAGAGAAATGGGTGGCTGCACGTCGATGAATTCACAAAGCCTGCTCTGGAACATAGCAAGCAGATAAATGACTGGCGTGGCGAACCGCAATACACGCTTCCCGTTCTGCAAGACCCAAACACAGGCGCGGTCGTCTACGACTCGTTCCGCATCGCGCGAAGTTAGCTCGAAGAGATGTACCCCTCGACAATCGAGACTGTCCTGGATGGAATGGAAGCGTTCCATGAAATGTTCATCGCTCTGTTTCATGAGACGGTGATGCCGCTGCTTTCTACGCTCGTGAAGAGCTCCATGCGACAGCTCTTGCCCCGAAGCCCGGAGTTCTTCCAGGCCGAGGCGGTGAACCGAAGGCGTTCGTGATGGGCGAGGCACCGAGCTTCGCGGACCTCGTGCTGGTTGCGCATCTGCTGCGGGCACGAATCATGCGCGGCGTGGGCTCGAAGGAATGGAGGGAGATTATGGAGGCTGCTGGAGGGAGATGGAGCCGGTTGGTGGAGAGGGCCGAAGGATGGGTGTGGGTTGATACGTCGGGCGGATCAATTTGAGCGTGGTTGTTGGATAGCACGAGCGTTCAGAAAACTACTTGTTGCAGCATGTCAAAAGTGAGTCTAAAACCTGCAATTATTGCTAGCAGATGCCGGCAGATTCTATGATGAGTTGATAGACCTGAGAAGATATCATCAACAAAAGCATCGAAAATTGGCACTGAGTGTGAGAGCTTAACGCCTCCTTCGTATTGTATGTAGGGAAAATCTCCCAATATCTTTGAGGTACTATGGTGGGTCGTATCATGCGATGGAGAAGGTGAAAGGCTGAACTTGGGAGTCCACCAAGTTCAATTCGCGAGACTTCGCACGATCCCAGTGGGCGCGCTCATGGAGCGCTCATGGGCCGGCGCTGCGGAAGTCGGCGCGCCCCTATATTGGACCAATAGCGACTTGGGACTGTCGTCTGTCCCATTGCTTGAGCAGTAGCATGAGCGGAGACAACTGATGTTGCAGAGCACAAGGTAAGTGGACTTCTAAATTTTGTTCTTCCGATAGTCAGTCACGTTGATTCGGATTCAGCGAGACTGTCATTGACCTGAGAAGTGAGTCAGTTGGTTCCCTCTGCCATATATCCCCCCATATGACCGACCGTTTCAGTCGTTCGTGCTTCTGACCTGCCTTCGCAATGGCCGGCTTCATTGAGCGTATACGTCCTCGTGTTGCCTGGCGGGGAGCAGTTGTATCGTACCGAGACCGTCATTGGACCTGAACCTCGTTGGGATAAAAATTTTGTCATCAGGTCAGTAGACTTGAGCACTGTAGGCGGCTTTGCGGTTGTCTGACTTGAAATTCAGAGTGCCAGGGCCGTCAGCACGCATCAAACTGCAAGTATGTCACTCAACCGACAGCTCAAATTCGACACTGCTCGGAGAGACGGAGGTCTCTGTCGATGAACTGCTTCGTAGCGAAGGCGAAGGTCTTTATCTTTTGTCGGTTTTCTACGGAGCGTTATTGACCGAGTTGCAGAAGTGAAGTACAAGTTGACGAAGCCCGGATTCAAAATTCGGCAGAATCGTGGGAAAATATTCATTTCCGCTCAAGTTCATGTTGACGTCCAGGATGAACTTCAACTTCAGTCTACAGTCTTAGACGGGTCCTTCGGCCGGGATCTGTCCCTCGGTAAAACGCGAATAACATGAGCGTCGCGCAACTAAACCTCTCGGAGTTTTTTGATTTCTTTTCTTATACTGTACTACTATATGTATGGAAATTTCGAGGCATTTCTATGCAATGTATGTTGCAGGATATGATGAACATCGGCTGAATATCGAAAATGGAGACCTTGTTTAACCTTTCACACGGTCCATTTAGCTCCTGAGCTCAAAGATTCTACGGAATCCCCATCTACATATGTAAATGATTGTACTCCAGGTATCTAAATCTTTGTATGATGTGTGCATTCCGCAAAAATCAAGTCCAAACGGACAGGGAGGCTGGATGAAGGCATCTTATCAGGCGTGTCCGGTCACATCACGCTTCCCTTTTTGGCTGACCGAAGGAGACGTCGAAAAGGCGTCGTTCGTTCACATCGTGTCTTCACGAGTCTGGTAAAACAGTGTCCTATCGAAAATGTGTTCCAATGACTGATACGTATATATATTAGAAAATTCAGATGAAGAAAGAGACGATGGTGGGAGTCAAGGATGAGGACGAGCGAAGGAGGATCCGTGTAGATCCGCTGTTATCTGTCATGTAGATTACCCCAATCGGGTAATAATTCGCGTTATGTGACGCGACCGAAGGACATGGAAAAGCGTTGATAACAAGATTCTGACTTGATTGACCTCGATACACCATTCATCCCTCTTGAATACCCCTCGGAAGAGTATAAGAATATTGTATTCGTGACTACGGAAGCGACTGTCAAGACCGATTTTCGAACGCCGGACCCATTTCCTTGCAACGTGCCTTGCAAGATTTCACCTACCGAAGGACCCGTCTAAGACTGTACTACTCAAGCGTCTCAAAATCCTACAGGTTCCTCTGGTATAGGTATGGAATATCGTATTCTCGATTATCTTTGGCATCATAATCGACTTGCAGATACCCCTCGTACAATATCTAGCCACACGACCCGGGGTCCCACCACAGACTTTCTGCGTCATATTCCCCATGATTCCCTGCCGCGTCTCACATCAGATCTATCCGAAGATGTTGAGAAGACTGGTAGCAGTCTCGATGCGATGTCGACGCCTCGCTGGCTTCAGCATGCTCCAGGCATTGTCAACGCAGCTGCATCGTCGGGCGGTGACGCGATCGACACTGTCAACGATGTAATTTCCGGCATTCTGCATGCCGTTCAAAACGTGGGAGACACCTTTGCCGAGGTAAGTATATCTTGGTATTGTGTTTAAGAGTAAGATTAAGCATGACGCAGGTTCACCCATTCGCGAAATTAGCATGGACTGTTGTCAGCGGTGGCTACCAGGTATCGAATGAGCCTTCAAACGTCTGCTTGAGATCCGCATCTCATGGACTTAATACAGATACTGAAAGATCAAGTTAGCCGAGACGACAAGGTCAGAGCGCTCTGGAAGACGGCTCTGGATATCCTCACGTTCATCCAGACTTTGGATGGAGGACTCCTCACGGGACGATATCTCACTTTTGCAGCCATCGCTGTTATGAAACAAATATATGAGTGCTGTCAATTTCTTAGGAAATATGCGGCGCGCCGTTTCTTGCGTGAGTTTATCGCCAGTCAGTCTCATCGCTTTACTCAAAATACTGTTAGCACGAGCTTTTCACGCTATGGTGACTTCAAAAGCGGATGACAGAATTCAAGAGTTCTCCGACGCATTCATAGATCTCAAGGAGAGACTTTCCCGAGGTCTCAGCGTGGAGACTTGGAATGGTACTCGCGCTATCGGAAACGATCTTGAGGCTATGAAAAACACGTGTAAGCCATCCTCTTATCCCTTGTGTATTACAATAAAATTGATTTCGAGCTTATCGCCATAGATCAGGAAATTTATCTCTATATGTTCACTTTTGGAAACATACCTATTGCGGAGTGCGACACTCGCCGTGGGTGTCTGCCCGGTACACGAGACAGGCTGATCGATTATATTGTGGAATGGATCCACGATTTTTCGAGAGGACAATTGCTCTGGCTTTCGGGGGCCATTGGTACGGGCAAGTCAAGCGTCGCTAACACCGTCGTCGGACTCCTCAAGGGGCTTGGCCGTCTAGGTGCTAATTGTCGATTCGACAGACAGGTCGACCCGTCTGCTATATTCCGCCACGTTGCATATCAATTGGCCCTCGTTGACAGTCGCTTAAGAGAGCGGTTATACTCTGCCTTTAGGAGCAACAGGAGCATCGCTTCAGCCCCGCTACTTGATCAGGCCCTCAGGATAATCGTTGAACCTCTCGGTGGGATGGATCTAGTCGGCCCTGTGGTACTTGTATTTGATGCCTTAGACGAGATAGCCCATCGCGATCGTGTTATTCAAGAGGACATCTTGGCTTTCTTTTCAGATGACGAATTCACGCTGCCGGACTGGATCAAAGTTGTCATCACCAGTCGATGCACAGACCCTATTCGTTCACGGCTCAAACTGGTCAAGGACGTGGAGTTGTTGAGCATAGATGATTACGACGGTACGTCCGAGGACATATACTACTTCGTCAAGCATCGGCTTCAAGAAATTGCTAAGAGAGACAAACTGCCGGCGGACTGGCTGCCGGAAGGTGCTGCCCATTCCCTGACAGATCGTGCGGAAGGACAGTTTCAATGGGCGTCGTTGACCTGTGACTTCATCGCCGGGAATCCTCTTTCACGATTGTCATCCATCCTGTCGTTGCATTCAACGATGCACGATGGTCTTTACTCCCTGGACTATCTGTACAACACCGTGCTGGAGGATGCTTATTCCGCGCGGAACCGAAATCCCGCTTTTATCGTGGAGTTCGGCTACGTCGTCGGCGCCGTAGCAGCAGCAAGGACATGCTTTCACTTAGTGGATTTGAACGACTTCTTGGGCTTGCATTCCGATCAATACACGTCGATAACACTCCCAGGAAAGCCGAGCTTCTCGATGGAAGGGGTGGACCAGATAATCAACTCGGTACGATGTTTGTTTCACATACCCGTCGCCGTCGAGCCGCAAGTCGCTGGCGGCCTACGCTTCGTACATTCCTCGATTTTCGAGTATCTCACAGATTCCACACGTTGTTCCCGCTTTCACATCGACCTCCCGTATTGGAATCTCGTTCTGGCCATCCAGTGTCTGCGTACGCTAAATCACCGACTCGATGAGGAATCACCTGCGCTGGAGCCTGGCGTTCACCAGGTGCTTGCAATTTCTGCGGCTCTCCGGTATTCGTGCCAGTTCTTCCTACAGCACGTCACTGACTGTGGAGATCATGAACATGAAACGCTAGTATCTGAAATGGACATGTTCATTTCTGAGATGCTGATCAAATGGGCGAAGACCATGGCCAGGCTTGAACTCGAATGGAAAGATATTCTTCGGGACTTAATTCGCTGGTATGAGGTCCCTCGCTGGCAATACCAGCCTCTCCTTGCGACAGACACGGTCGATAAAGTGGCCTGGATGACAACATTTTTCCAGAACGATTTGGAGAAGTTGGAATCTTCTGTCGTCAGACGGGCAGCGGTATGCACATTTATTCTATGTGAACCATTATATACGATTGACCGCGATGGAATAGGCTCCCATGGACGGACTCGACGTCCCTGACGATGCAGAGGAACCAAGAATGCCGGGCGCTTGGGCCTTCCATATCGGACGAATCTTTGAAGTCCAGAACACAATTGTACCGACCGTTTGGAATTCGTGGGACGTACCACAGCCCGAACGCTGGTTTGAGCAGTGCGTTCCTGAAACGGAGCACGAGGAGTATGAAGCCGCCCGACAGGTACAACACATGATTTTTCCTAAGTAAAGCCAGACGTTGACGTCTCCACAGGACATCGAAAACACTCTTGTCGAGGTTCTCAATAACATCCCCATACTACCGTCTCAGAGTGGGACCACTCATCGGCTGGATGACTTCGTGACTGCTGCTCGTCTCTTGGCTCAAATTTGGATCTATGCCGGAGACAACAAGGTGGGTAGTACTTTTCTCTTCAAAGGCGACATTAAGATTTATCAGGCATCTTTAGCATTATCGCAAGGAATGCATGCGACTGGCCCACCGTTGTTCTCAAGTGCTTCTCACCACACATTCGACGATCCTGCAAAGCCCTTTGTATTCACCATCGTTGTCTGATATTGTCGAACAAATTGTCGAGTAAGTTGCGATAAAGACTGCAGGGTCGCGATGTTTACACATATTTTCAGCGGCCTCCGAAGGACCGAAAAGTTCTTGAAATTGTTGTCTTTACTGCGTGTATACCAGGCGGCAGGATCGTACGATCCGATAGAACGAAATATCAGGAATGTCAACGAAGACTTATCATCTATCGTCGACATGTTCACCGTCAGTCTCAGTTCTAGATTCTGCCTCTTGTCTGTCCATCTTGACTCTGCATTTTCTAGATAACCTCCTCATTCGATCTCAGTCTCCGCGAACGTCTGGAACTGGGTGGATTCAATGCATCCGAGACAGAAGCGACGGAAGATTACACAATGCTGCGGTCTGCTATCGATACGGCAGAGCTGCCATCATGGGTCATCTCGCATACTCAGATCAAGACCAAGAAGCAGATTGCGCGCGGCTCGTCTGGGCTCGTATTCAAGGGCATCTACAAAGGGAAAACCGTCGCCATCAAGTTATTGAATGACAGGTTAATGCCGAGGGAATCATTCTCACGGATAGTCAACATCTGGCGGTCCCTCCTGCATGTCAATATTGTCCCGTTCATCGGCGCTTCCGATCCCCAGAGATCTCCACCGCGGTTCTTGATGAGTCCATACTGCGAACACGAAGACCTGATCACGCATCTGAAGGGCAACACGGACGTCCAGTTCGCAACGCTGTTGGACATGGCGCGGGATGTAGCAGAAGGGATGCGGTACCTGCACGGACTAGACATCGTACATCGTAATCTCCAGGTATGGAAGATTCATTCTGATTGCATCCTCTCCTCTTTCTAAACACCCTTCGGTGGCCTCAGGGAGCCAACGTACTCGTCACGGCGGAGGGCACATGTAAGGTTGCTGGATTTACGTACAGCATAGTCATGAACACGGATGATAGCGAAATTCCAAGACTGCCATTACCGGGTACGTATGCATTTCCGTTCGTCACTCGAACCTTACTTATTACCAAGTAGCTGAGACTGTGCAATGGCAAGCGCCAGAGGTTCTGAGAGACCCCTCCACCGTTAACCCTGACGTCGATATATACTCTTTCGCGATGACCTGTGTGGAAATATTCACTGGGGGAGACAACCCTTGGCCAGAATTGAACACAGATGCCGTCAAGAACGTTGTCCTAGGTGCGTCGCCCCGTGTTCCATGAATTTATGCGCATGTCTTAAGTATTCTTGTTGCGTCTGCAGCGCAACAACGACGTCCGCGTTTACCATCGATGTCACCAATAGCAAGCATCGTCTGGCACATCGTCGAGGCATGCTGGAACGAGGATCCAGCCGCACGGCCTGGGTTCTCGCGAATTTTAGAAGAGCTGAGAAGCGCGCGCGTCAAGTTGCGCTTTAGAGAACCCTTGGTTCAAGGGGGTGGGTCATTCTATGACTCAGACTGAAGTACTATTCAATAAAAGAATTTTGGCGGTAAGATATTCCTGTTTTTGTAGGAAAGTATCTGCAATAATTGTGGTTGAGTTTGAGGCGGCGGTTCACGGACATACTCGAAGGAAACCTCAGATCTCAACACCATACGGCGGTGGGTTTGCACCATCGGAAAGATACCCAAAAGCACATAATTTTATATTTATTCGAGCTCTGTCTCATCGTAAACCTGTCACCTTGGTCGACTAACGGAAGCATAGCGTCCGTTCTGGAGGTCCAACGGCCGAAAGTCAGTTCGGAACTTGAAGACGTATGCAGCTCGGATGTCCAACTCTGAGATCTCCGACTAAACACCATCCTAGGCATCAGCAGCACTCTCCGACTGGACTGAAACGAGTCGACTTGCCGTTCGAGTGATAATCATCGCATTCTCGAGAAGGTAACCAGCACACCTCTCTGACCTCTTCAAATTCAACACGGGTAGCGATGTCGACGCAAAATTGCGAACGTATCCCGCTCTTTTGGGACTATAGTCGTAAATCATCGGACAAAATTTGAAGGGAGGATCATCGCTCCAATTGTCCCATAAATCCAAGGTGTGCGTGCCTGAAATAAATCCGTATCTATTCCAACCTATTGGGGACGGAAAATACTCGGCACCATCATCATGTGAGCGAATGCAGGCGTCGGATTGGTCTGACGAATCCCAGGAATCAGAAGGGATTTCCTCCCCCGGATCGGAAGCATCGATCAATTTGTTGAGATGTGTCGCAAGGATGTATACACTTTGTGTAGTGCCCTTCGAGGGCTTGTGTCTTCTGCAGCAGATGATGAATTCAGGTTGTTCGGAATGGAGGGCAGATGAGTCTGAAAGTAGGGTGAGGTATGGTAGTGGCACCTGTAACACATCTTGGACCTGCAGCGGCGGCATTGTAATCACACATTGAAGATTAATGTTGGATATGATGATGACATCTTGCCAATTACTAGCAGTCGAATGTAAGTCGCCATTATACTTTATCAAACAACATACACTTACTCGGGCAAGTCATATACATTGATAGCTGGACCTTTGTTACGACCATTCATGACATTTTTGTAACGCACGAGCCTGTGTGCAACAAGTATTCGTGTCCTGCTCAGGAAGATGAAGCTAGTTATATGTTCGCTTGAGAGAGACTGGTCCAGTTAATGCGTGTTCACCGAAATGGTCAGCCATGGCATATTGCAAGGGTCTCATCGACATAGATCCTCACCATTCGCAATATGCCCATCCTCCAGCTGAAAATTTGGATCGTCGCACAACGATCCGAGTGGGGTCCGGGTCCCTTGGGTGATGCAAAAACTCCTACGACATCATCCACAATATGTGCTTCGCCGATCCATTCAGAAGGAACATATGGGGTCTTAAAGCTGCAATGCACCTGATGACAAATTATTGAAGGAAATCGGTCACTAGGTTTCGACAGTTTGTGCAGATGCAATTTGACGCTTGTCACGTATTCGTATCCATCCTTGGATTTACTAGATGCCATTCAGTAAGGTATAATTTCCCATAACACGAAAATCTTACACAACGTCTGGCTTTGCCAGTATGAGGAGGTCTTGCTTGACGTCAAACGTGAAGAATGCGGGAGTAAAGTCCAAATCGATAAACCTTCTAGCTTCATGTTCGTCTTTGCTAGGGTCCACCAAAAGGATGCCATTCTCCATCGCTAGTCCAAACAGACCATCATGGTTCACAATTGACGATGTCCTCCTTCCTCCTTCAGACGGATTGAAGGACCAACGCTCGGTCAGCGCCAGTTCGTTGGGGTGAAGACGCTGCCGGGACATCACTGAGAACGTCAATGAAGACAGACGACAGGAGGATATAGTGAAGATTACCAGTAGCCTTCACCTGTATTTATACAACGCGTCGACATCATTTGCCACAGCAGTCGCAACTGCGATATAAGGCCGTCGCAACGCGTGTTCAAGACGGAACAGGAAATCCATGGGAGTCTAGAATAGGAACAATAGGATCTGAGTGGTGTTATAGATAATAAGTAATACATTTCACGAGCTCTGTTAGAAGGATAACATTCAGGGGACATGCGCTAATGCTGCGTCGTTGATATCAAGCCGCGTCGCCGGATGGATACGTATGGCCGTCCGGTCTTGTATCCCTTTGAAAACGGAAGTTCTAAATTACAGGAAGAAAGGCCAGAATATAGGTGTGGAGCTGTCATTGCGTGGTGTGGCCGCCGTCTTGCTGTGGCCACGAGGCAAGACACAAACAAATCCAGGCGTCCGGGACGATAGGCAACAAGATCCTGAGCGACCCTAAACCGTACATGTGGCGCCTGTCGTTGTTCTTCATGGCGCTAGAAGGGCTTCGCTAGAAGGGCTTAACCAAACGAGTCAGTGGATGCAGGAAGACCCTTCAACGTCGAGGGGATAATGGACGACGATTCTGTCAAACTAGAGCTAGCCTGATCATCGGTGACCGACAGCGAGCGTCAGCGGAGGAAGCCGACATCGTGGCGCCACGTCCTTCGGAGATCCAATTCGTCCAATTCATCCCGTTCACAGTTGAGTCACGGTCGAGCAGCGTTTACATGACAGAAACATTCCGACTCATCCCATGCACTTCCAGTCCAATAGCACATCACTGAAACGACTGCCATGGCCTGTATGTTGGCGGACAGCTGATGGATGTGGTTTGGATGTGGCTGAACGCTGAGGCGCTCAAGCACTTGATCACTAACTCAGAAAGTATTCACGCCCAATTTATGCCCCAGACACTGATCTTGCGTATCGCCATGGCAATTGATACGCACACCCTGCAATCGTGGCTACTACAAGACGTATAGAAACAGTGGCCTCCTCCGAGGCTTGTATCGTTCCGAAGAGCATTTCCAAGGCTGAACAAATGGAGAATCACCTCTGACGCTCGTCTTGCATATACGATGCCTGTGGCGGGATGGCTGCAGACAGTACGCTTTCCCCGTTCCTCCAGCATTGAACATGCGTTCTGTTCATCTCTCGTCATCCTATCTATTAAGATCTGACAATCGAAAGCACACTAGAGTCGACGCGAATCTACCTTGAGAAGCATCGCAAGCCACAGTCGATGTCTATGCGGTTGGCGCCAGGAACCCAATACCGCGCCAATACCCTACCCACCGCTTGACGTCCGCCTCTCCGATCTGCGCTGCCCTGCGCAAGCTGTCCGACACTTTCACCGCACGGTCCGTGCTCAACGTCGGCTCACCACCTTCTGCCAGTCCGTTGAAAAAATCGAGCAACCGCACTGCAGGATTTGTCGTGTCGCCACTGGCGGCTTGCGCGCGCAGGCGCGCGAGCCACTCGCTGTAGGGAACGAGGGGGAGTTTAAGTGCTGTACTAGTGTGGGCAGCGACGTCAGACCACGTGGTCGGGTTAGGATGAACGAGGTGCAGGACGGGCTCAGACGAGCCGAGCATGTCGAGAAGCGTGGACGCGGCGACATCGACGGGTATCCAAGACACCGCCTATCAGCAGTGTCAGCAATTGCACAATTTCAGTCGAAGGGAGACACACCTCGTTGCGCTGCGGGAAGCACTGCAATAGCTGCGAGCCGCGCACCAGGGCTGGGAACCACTCTTTCGCATTCCAGCCCCCGACAGCGCGGTCCCCGCTCATCTGGCCAACGCGTACGACTGTCGTGCGCAGGCTGCTCGCCTTTGAGGCCCGCAGAAGAACCTGCTCCGCGACCCACTTGCTCTCGTAGTAACCTGCCCCGACGGCGGCTTTGGCGGGAAACAGGGTCTCGGGCACGGGTGAGATGCCTGCGTCTGGATTTGGGGGTTAGGATATGCGAGGACAGGTCACCAGGTAGACTAACTGATGACAACGGAGATGGAACTTGTAAATAGGATTGAGGGCGGCGAGGCGTGGGGGGATGAGAGCGCTAGGTCGACGAGATTGCGCACGCCGGCGATGAGCGGCTCAAAGGTGGACAGTGAGACGTTGAAATTCAGAAGCCACGCTGTGTAATTGAGTTAGGTTAACAGGCAGATCGTATAGCAGCAGACATATGTCTGACCATTGTGGATTATGCCAGTGACGGATCTTTGTATCTAATAGATTGGACATTTAGAAAGCAAGGTACGGAAAGTCTGTGCCAGGAAGCACTCACCTTCCCGTATACCTCAGGTTCCAAGCCAAATTTCGGCTTCGCAAGATCAGCAGTCAAGAATTCGACTCGGTTAGAGTCCAGCAAGTGTTCATTAAGACCCCATTCAATGAAATTTTTCTTATGGCGCTCCTTCAAGTCTGCTTGAGGAG
The DNA here is from genome assembly GCA_033439255.1 of Hericium rajendrae. Classification (NCBI taxonomy): domain Eukaryota; kingdom Fungi; phylum Basidiomycota; class Agaricomycetes; order Russulales; family Hericiaceae; genus Hericium; species Hericium rajendrae. Next base: position 259,589 of record CM065880.1, read on the forward strand.
TAGATGCTCTGTTAAGTGCGTAGACCTTCGTTACCGATGGTCGATCTAAAAGCTGCTTCAGCAAGTGGGATCCGAGACGGCCCGTCGTGCCTGTGACCAGGATGACTTCTTCCTCAGAATTGCAAAGTCCGTTCTGTGCAGCCTTATGCATTGGGAGGTCCTTGACGTATTTATCGAGCATCGCCTCCATGTTCTGTGTTTTCTCGGAGACGATTTCGGCATCCGACTGTGCAGCAGACGTTGAGAACAGACTGAGGACATAGGCAGTGAGCGATGCAATCGTCGGGTGCGCGTATACGAAGTTGTTCGGGAGGCCCTGATGCTTTTTAGCTTGCCGCAGAGCGCGCGTGATCGTGTTGCGGATCCATGTAGCCTGCAAACTGCACGTTCCGCGCATCAGATTTATTCCATGCCGCAAGTGAGGATGACGATACCTATCGCATCCTTGCTGGAAGAAGTCGTCGCCGGCGTCGAGCTGCCGCTGCATGGTCTTCTCTACGGCTTTGGCCACGAAATCGAGCGTGGCACCGTGCGTCCACTCGGCGGGTGGTGGCAAGTCGTTCTGAGACGAGTCCTCAACAGCAGCGTAGAGCGCTTCGATCTCGGTATCGTAGGCTTTGATGATAGCACCTTTGCGTGGTGAGCCTTTGGCCGTGTATTCGAAGGGCTTGTCAGGCGACGGAACAAGGATCATCTGGTAGGGACCAGGGATATTCGTCACGTTATTTCGATACAAAGATGCTGTGGCCCACCTCCTTGAACAGCCTCGAATGCGCAGGTGCGAATTCGTTCAGCTTTTCGACGCTGGGCCTGAAACCCAGTCAGTGTTTGTATGGGAACTCGCCGTTGCGATTCACCAGATTCTGTTCCGGAATTCGGCCAGCTTGCCCTCGTCGCGCGGATCGAAGGCGAACTCTACCTTCGGTTCGATGATCACGCCATTCTGGAACTTTCCTCGGCCAAACATGATCGCACACGCGATGTGCGGGTCGGTCATAAGGATTCCCTCTTGGGAAACGTCAATGAGAGAATGACCAATGGAGTATATCGCATACCTAGTGGACCTGGGTTCGTCTGCATGCTATTTCAGAACGGAGACACGCAATTATTGCGAAAGTAAGGTACCTTTTCGCCAGTTGACAGCATGATCTGGTCATCTGTACGGCCCAAAATTTTCCAGCGCGTCGGATCCGTGGGATGTCTCTGTAGAAGATCATTTGTTCTGTACAGATTGCGGCCTTTGAGCGTTGCATTGATAGCGTTCGGCGTGAAGTAATCGCTTTCCTGTCACATATCGTTAGGCATTCAGCACAGGAAATCGACCGCGACGAATCAACGCACGAGTACAGCGGCCTCGAAGACGTCGTCGGCGCCCTCCTGCGGAAGCAGCTCGGCTTCGAGCTGTGGGTTGAGTTTGAAGTACTCCCATTCGCCAACGGTAGAGACACCTTTAGAAATGAACCGGCTGAAGCTACCGATTTCGGTCCTGTCAAAGCAGTGTTAGATTGTGCCCGATGACTGTGGTGAGATTACTGGCTCACCCCCCGTAAAGCGGATGGAGTGCGATGCCCGCCTTGACTAACTGATCACCGGCCTCCCTGTTCATCGGGGCGCCGGCGTAGACCTGTACGATATGGCATAAGACATGACTATATTGGATAGAATAGATCTCACGATGGCTTTCAGCGTCTTCAGGGCCGGGATGTTCGCAGGGTCTTGCATCCACGCCTGACAGCAGTCAGTCTATATTTGCAACAGATAGTGTCTGATCCGAGGAGCTGAAACCGACCTCGACAAAGGATGGAGGGCAAAATAGCAAGTTGCTCTTTGTTGCAAGAAAACCCTCCAGGTAGTTTTCAGGCGTTGGCACTATGGGCGGCGATGCAGGCTTGAAGCACGCGACGACGATTCCACAACTGATCTAAAGTGAGGCTGTGAGTGGGCGTGAAGCCACGATAATGTGTGTACTTACTGTCCAGGTCATGATGCAGCTGGCCATGCCGTCTAGATGGGAAGTTATGATACGGATAGAAGGTCTAAGATTGGCACTACGTACGGAACGCCGGAAGCGGGTGAACCCCGAGAACAAGGTTGCAAAGATCAACTTCGCCCCAGTCTAGAACAAACTGAGTACATGATCAGCGAGTCGTTGAATTCAACGCACAAGGCATAATCGCAAACTGTATAAATGTACGATTGTTCATCTTGATTGGTTTTGGGAACGACGTAGACCCTGACAGAACATGATGAGACCAAGCCAGGCAAATTGATAGGAAGCGTACCCGAAGAATGAAAGATGATCGCTGTCGCGTTCAATTCTGGCTTCGGGATTGGAAGAGTTTCCTCTTCCCTGTCGTCTACCTTTAAGTCATACACGTCTTGGAATTGAATCATCGGGAGCGTCTCCACGTGAATACTGTCCTTCTCCAGAAGGTCCAAAGCTTCGCTGGCCAACCTCTGCATGGAGGGGTCCGGACTGACCATAAGTTGAAGAACGTGTGCCTGCTTGAGGAGATGCGCGACCGCCGCGGGGGAGTTGCGAATCGAGATCGGGAACACGATCAGGCCGAGGTGCATGATGCCCACAATGAGGGTCACGAAGCTAACAGTATCTGTCATGTTTCGGTCACGAAATGAACAAAAGGTATGCCACCAGAAGCCGAACACTTACCAGCATTTGCAAGGACACCAATCGTCGGCGCTTGACTCGCGGGCCGGATACCGCGCTGCGCGATATACTGGTCTTCGATGCGCTTGTAGTGCTTATGCACGATGGAGGATGCCTTCTTCATTGCGCTCCATGCCTCCGGGTATCGAATAGTGCGGAGCCCTTTGTCCCCATCTGCGAACACGAACATGGGGTGCTCGGGACTGTGCTCTGCATGCCATGCGAAGATCTCTGGGATAGAAAGCGAGCCATCCAGAGGAGGCGCGTGGAACGTTGTGCTCCCTATGCCCTGCGGACATGGATACTGGGGAGGGACGCGAAACGGAGTGGATGATGCCATGTTTCTCACGCGTCACGGGGGGTGGAAATGAGATGAAGGCGCAAGGCTTGTCGATGTTGCTAGTTAAATATCGAAGGCTTCGCGAGCGTCAGTGCCTACGAAGTGCTATTGACCGAATGCTCACGACGTATCAGACAGTTGATATAGAGAACTCTGATGATGATTGCACAGTCCACGAGCTCCGCACCCTAATCTCCGATTACTCGGCATTTCAGGTATGCCATAGTTCTAGCCATCTCGTGAGCAGATTTGACAGTGCATGGTTCTGGTCTGCGAGCAAGGATGGTTTCCCCGAACTGTGCTGGAAGTAAGAGTAAGCGACTATTGTCCAAAAAAAGCGCGGTCCCTCTGTCAATTGGCAAGTAACTGTGAGCCGTCTGCATCAGATCAAAGCATCCGATGGAGAAACTTACCAGTGTCATCTGATCGCCTTTGATTCTGATGTCAAGCCTGTCAACAAGAATAGTAGTGTTAGTGCACACAGACAGTTGGTACACGCATGCCTGTTCGCACCGATCTGGAAGCTGCAAGCGATACGGACACAGTTTCCAGCGTCAGGCTGCATCAGTACTCACACGGTTTGATCGGAAACGAGGCATCAGCCCGGCGCCGAAGGTAAGTAGGATGACGAAGTGGTACAAACTCGTGAAAGCAAGCTCGGGGAGGAGGCCAAGTGGCCCATGTCCACGAAACAGCATGATTATCAGATCAACTTATATTTCGAGCCCAACTCAGCCCAACCACCATCTCTGCCCAGCATGACAGCTTGTATTGACCGCATCAATTCTGCGCGTCATCGTACTTATGAGCCGAGTGGCCACATGGTGGTCTATGAATCGCACTGACAACACTGAACGTCATGTCCCTTAGACAAGAATTCCAGTTTCATGTAGGACACCTACCGAAGCAGATGCGGGAGATTATGCTTCTTCGGAGACAATCTTTGACATACAGAACAGAACCTGCCCCGGTCGCCTGCCCGAACCGGCCGCTAGGGCGATAGGTAGACCATAACTGACGTACCATCCATCGATCACATCACAAATGGGACGCCAACGAAGAGCTCAGTGTGATGTATGAGGCGAGGCAAATGACAAGAAACTTACGGATAGTAGTGTAGTCAAGAACGCAGAAGGCGTTAATGTTGTGGTCAACGCGTGGATCGTCCATCATGAGGCAATATGCACGATACGTCTGTTACTGCTCTGGGGAATGTTAGAAGGCGGCAGAAGAAAGAATTTCCTTACTAGACAAGCAAACACATTCTTCAATCCAGATCAGCCCGACAAGATGACATCCCTGCTCGAGCCATGGTCTTCGGATAATCACCTTGGTCGATGCAATACTGAAGATCGAGATGAAACCAAAAAGACCTCTAGGTTGCAGCTCTGCATTTCAAGTATCAAGAACAACGATTTGGCGAGCTCAGATTGATGGTAGGAATTCGCAAACGATGCAGATGCCCAGACGAGGGACGGGTCGAATGTCAAGAGAACTCGCGAGTCGCAGGAGAACAATGAGTCGATTACGTAACTGACACGCCCTCCACCGGCGCGCTCACTAGCGCTCACTTGTCTTGGACTTCAACGTTGTTCTCTTCACTCTCTTCTACGACGTTGACGTCCGCCATGAAGACTCGGCGAAAAAGCAAGCAGCTCGCTCGTGCTGCAGAGCAGCAGGTACAAGAGCAGATCGAGCATGAGGAGCAAGCCAGCGAGCCGCAGACACCTGGCCCTTCAAAAGTCGAGTTCTCTGTGTCCCTCCCCGACGACATTGACGCGGAATATCTGGCGAGTGTCCTTCCGGACGTCTCGCTGGAGACACCAGGGCCGGACACTATCGTCGCATTGTACCGGATTGTGCAGTCGCAGGCCACTACTATCGACGCCACCAGTCGGTCTCTCGAAGACGCGCGGGCGGACCTCGAGAGGAAGGACGTGGAGCTGGATCAGCTTTTGCAGGATAAAGAGTCGATTTCGAGGGATGTTGAGTCAGAACTAGAGAACGTGCAAAAGGAGCTGAAGCAGGTCAAGCAGGAGCGTGATGAGCTCGGTACGTTGCCGCCTGTCCTCGTTCTCCAGGATCATATGCTGACATTGCTCCTATCAGCGTCTTTGAACGCGTCTTTGCAGAGTCAAGTCACATCTTTGACAAGCTATCGGTCCTCGTCGTCAACAGAGGTTGATGTTTTGAAGCGACGAGTTGAGGAAACGGAGCGCGAAAAGCGTGACCTTGTCGGCGTTGTCAGTCGGCTCAAGGAAGACAGCGTCCAGAGAGATGGTGAGTCCTCTTGTTCATACAGCTGTCGTGGATACAGCGCCGTCCCTGAGGGTGAGGGGGATGCCGCAAATACATCATGCCCATTTCATTCTTCTCAATTGCGTGCAATTTGGTCTACGAATGTCTGTGCAAACGTCACCATGGTGCTCTACACAATTTATGTGATTGATCTTGTGCACGACTCGAGGCATAAACTCGCAGCGAGCATAAATTATGCTCATAGAGCCCTGTGCCGTCGGAGTGCTGCGTCTGCAGACAGCTGTCATTCTCCAATATTCGAATATCTGCTCATGTTCATCTGTTACAGAGGAGATCCAAACCCTTCGCGCCAGCCTCAAGCAAGCGCGCCAAGAATATCAAGCTCTGGAGACTCAACTCAGGGAAGTGCGTTCTACTGAGAACTCGACCAAGGTACAGTCGACCGCTTTCCCTGAATTCTGCTTCACCCGCTGACTGCTCCTCAGTTCAAGCTCGACTCGCTTTCCCAACAACTGCAGCTCGCCAAAGATGAAGCCGCTCGCGCCACGTCCGAACTCACCGTGAAGGCAGAAGAGTACACGCAGTACCGACACACGAAGCACGCGGAGCTCGCTGCGCTGCAGTCGACGCACGATGCGCTCGTACAGAGCCACGCATCAACCCAGAGCACGCTCAAGGCGCTGCAGTCTGCGCACAGCTCCCAGGCGCAGCAACTCGCGCAGGCCCTCGCGCGCGTGCAGGACCTCACCGGTCGGCTTGCGGAACAGGAGGCGACGTATGTTGCCGAGGCTGCGGGGCTGCGCAGATTAGTGAGCATGATGGAGGAGCGAGAGGCGCAGGCGAAGGACATCGTCGACGGGATTGAGAAGGAGTGGGCGGGGATTGGCGAGAAGGCTGAGCGGCGCGAGGAAGAGCTCAGGCAGGAGGCGGAGAGAGAGCGTAGCAGGGCAGACGAGGCGGAGCGACGCGTCGACGAGATGGAGCGGGTCTTGGAGAGCATCAACCGGGGTGAGTATGCCGTTCCTTCTCCCGGCCGGGGTATGCCACAGACCCCGGTACGCGGCGGAGATCATGACCAGGTCGCGGAGGGTATGATGGCGCTCAGCCCTGCGGTAGCGATGGCGAGCAAGGTGCAGAGAGGCGGCAAGACGTTCACGGAGGTCTACTCGGAGCTCATCCAGCTCAAGGATGCCTACAAGCAGAAGACTGCCGAGGCTGATCATATGGACCGGACGCTTCAGGCTGTTTTGGCCCAGATTGAAGAACGGGTGAGTGATTTCATACTTGCCACTGAAGCTTGCTCACATGAAGGAATACGTAGGCCCCGATCCTCGCTCAACAACGCGCTGAATACGAACGTCTTCAAACCGAAGCTGAGGAGCTCTCAGCACAGCTCGCAGACGCGATCAGCGAGCGCGATGCTCGCTCATTCGAGGCGCGCGAGGCATCCCAGAAGCTCACGAAGACCACTCGCGAGAATGACCTCCTGCAGCAACAACTGAATGACCTCGGACGACAGATTCAAGTTCTCCTAAAGGAGCTCGGCCGTCGACAGGATCCCAGCATTCCATCGGACGAAGAGCTCGAGCAGGACTTATCCACGCAACCGGCCGAGAATGCCGAGGAGTTTATCTCGAACAATCTTGTGCTATTCCGCTCCATTCCGGCCCTTCAGGAACAGAACCAGAAGCTGTTGAAGATTGTGCGGGAGATGGGCGAGAAGATGGAGCGTGAAGAGCAGGAGTATCGCGAGGAACTGCAAAAAGAACAGAACGAGGCTGTCAGGGAGGCGTACGACACGATCCGAGATCTCCAGGAACAGTTGGAGAGTACGAAGCGGGCGAGCGAAGTCAGGATACAAGCGTATGTGAAGGAACGGGACATGGTCAAGGAGATGCGAGGCCGGGAGGAGGGCCGCGAGCCCCCTGTCCCTCGTACGAACGGCGCTGCTGTCGCTGTGTCCGAGTCGGAGATCGCGAAGGAGTTGGCTGAGGTCAGCAGTCAGTTCGAGATGTACAAGCTCGAAACGGGTGTCGACAGCAGCAGGCTGCGCGAAGACCTTATCTCTGCTCAGAGGGAGATAGGTCAACTCGGAGCGGCGCTCGCGAAAGCGAACGCGAAGCTTGACTTCATGTCGGGTCCGTCTTATTCGTCTCAATCTTAATATCTGAAGCTGACGCATAGTTTCTAGAACGCCAATTAATGGCTCAGGATCAGTACAACATACAAAGCCGAGAATTGGACGATCTGACGAAACGGCATCAGCAATTGTATGACAGGTACACGCGTATTGACATCGAGTGCAATCGGGTCACGGAGGAGTATCTGTCCGCGAATGGTCGTATCGAGCAGTTACGCACCGACTGCGCCAACCTTCGTGCGGAGAAAAAGATCTCGGATGTGAGTTGATTGCGTTGATATCGTTTCGTACTCATCTGATGTCTGCGTGCAGAACGCTGTCGACCGCATCACTGAGGAGAACAAAGCGCTCTCCGTCGAGCGCGCTCATCTGGCAGACCTCATGAAGAATGTCCAGAAGATGCACAGCGATCTTGAACGCTCTAACGAAAACGACCGTAGACGACTGGAGAGCCAGATCCAGATGCTCGACAATCAGAAGTGTGTCCGCCTAATGAGATCTTAGAGCTATGCTGACGATTTAAAACAGTCAGGATCTCCGCACACAATTGTCGCAGGAGCGAGAATCTCTTCGTCACGTTACCATGCAAAAGGATGTTGAGATGAGAGATTTCCAGTCTCGCCTCGAGAAGCAGGTGGGTATATTTGTTCCAGTTGATTATAGTCGATTGCTCACATCAATACAGACTCAAGAGCTCGCATCGACTCGTGAGTCTCTCATCAAGGCTGAGACGAACCAGAAGCATCTCGAGGCGCGCTGCGAGGACCTGTCTAAACAAGTTCAAGCCAAGGAGGAGAAACTCTCCGTCTACGAACGCCGGCCTTCATCACTGCAGGGCGTCACCCTGCCTGCACCAACTGATGGCATGAGTCGTGAACAGCAGCTTGAATCAGAGATTGCCGATCTTCGGTAAGCCATTTCACAACATATGAAGTCGCGCCGAATTGACATTCTACGCTTCCAGCGGCGCTCTGAAAGTCGCAGAGGTTGACCTTGCAAATGCGCGCAACCATGCACAGCAATTCCAAGAGATTAGCCAAGCTAACGAAGAGGCACTTTCAACTCTCAATGCCAGCTACGACGAATACAAGGCTTCCATGGATGCGGAGATCGCGAAACGCGAGGTTGGCTTTTTTCTATTATCTCGTTGAGCTAAGGGATCTAACTTACCGGCGCAGTCGAATCTCGCTGGCGTCCAGGCGCGCTTGCAATCTGCTGAAGCCGAATTGAATCAGTCTCGAGAGGCTCTGGCGGAGATGACTCGTAAGCTTGAGGAAGAGCGAGAGGCATGGACGAACGATAGGAAGGATCTCGAGGCGACTATCATCGATCTCACGACTTCCGAGAAGAGCTTCGCCGAGGAGAGCACATCCCGCGAATCTGCCGTTCGGGAACAGGAGGAACGGGTTAAAGTATGCCTTCTTGCTCTCGGATGGGTCTGCATGTGATGACCATATCTCTTTCGAAGGCTCTGGAAGAGAAGTACAATCAGACGGTGCTAGCCCATGCGGAGTCCATCAAGACCATCGACGAGCTGCGTCGGAAACTGGCTGAAGTGCAATCCTCAACTCGTAACAATTTGATCGCCGCCGAAACCGCCAAAGCCCAACTTGCGTCTTCGGAAGCTAGCTGGACTCAGCAACGACAAGCACTCGAGAAAGAGATGGCCGACTTGACTGCGAGGTAAATAGAGCTCATACACGCCTCACCGGTGCATACGCTGATGCGGCGATTCAGATCCAAGGAACTCACCGAGCAGAACAACATGCTCCACCAGCACCTGGAGTCGGTCACTTCGCAGGCTGCTCGCATCCGACAAGCCGCTGATGCCACCGGTGCTACTGGAGAGGCAGAATTGACGGACGACACCAAACTATCTGAATTGCGTGCCGTTATTGGCTACCTCCGCAGAGAGAAGGAGATTCTGCAGATGCAGCTTGATCTCAGCAAGACCGAGAATGGCCGCCTCCGGACACAGATCGGTCACCTCACGCAAGACTTGGAGCAGACAAAGACGGCTCTTTCGGAGGTATGTCTTGCGCCCGAGAAGACGTGCACTTATTCACTGCTCTCGCCTTTGCCAGGAACGAGAGCGCGCCGCTGCCGCTGCAGCGACAGACGCCCAACATGCAGAATTGGTCGAGAAGATCAATCAACTCACGATCCTGCGCGAGAGCAACGCCACTTTGCGCGTCGACTCCGAGGCGCACGCCAAGCGCGCCCGCGAGCTCGACAGCAAATTCAAGGCCCTCACCGCGGAATTGGACCCGCTGCGCGAAGAGGCGCGCGTCGCGAAGGCTGAACTCGAGGCTCGGAGTCGGGACGTGGAGCGCTTGCAAGAGGAGAGCTCGAGATGGCAGGCGCGCAATGCGCAGCTGCTCAGCAAGGTGAGGACTTGCCCCGGTGCTGATTTGACGATATATTGCTTATCACGTTATGCAGTACGATCGTATTGATCCTTCGGAGGTCCAGGCCCTGAAGGAGACAATTGAACGCGTGGAGTCCGAGAAGGCTGCTATGGAGAGCGCTGTGTCCAGCAAGGAACAAGACGTGCAGAAGCTAAATCAGAAGATCGAAGAGCTCAACAAGACGCTCCAGAGCAACAAGGAGATCGGCGTCAAGAACATCCGCGTCTTCCGTCAGAGGATGGAGACATTCAACACGGACATGGCGTCGATGAGGACGAAAGTTGAAGAGGTCGAGGCACAGCTTGCCGTTGTCACGGCGGAGCGCGATACGCTGCAGGCTGAGAAGTCTGCCGGTGCTGCGACCATGCAGGTGTCATCTGAAGAGGTCGAGAAATTGAAACAGAAGAAGGTGGCACTTGAGGAGGCGCTACAGAGCGAAAAGTCGAAGGCGGTCGCTGCGCCCGTCGACACGTCGGAATTGGAGGCTAAGATTGTAAGTACGACGGTCGGCTGCGCGACGATCATGCTAATAGCTGGAACAGGCTTCGCTCTCGGAAGAGAGGGACAAGCTGTCGGCTGAAATGGAGTCGTTGAAGCAGTCGGCCGTAGCTGCTGCTGGACCGGACTTGAGTAAGTGGGAGGCTGAGAAGGCCGAACTCCTGAAGTCGCGCGATGAGGCGCTGGCTACGGTTCAGGTGCGTTCTCGATGCTGACCTGTCTTTCATGCTCGCTAATGACATTATACAGTCTGCCAAGGAGGAATCGGCCAAGCTGAAAGAGGACGCTCGGAACCTCAAAATGTCGAACGTAAGCATTCATACCCCATTCAAAATTGCTTGCTAATAGTGGTTTGTTCTCAGGACAAGTTCCAGGCCAGGCTACATGAGCAGCAGCAGGCTCGTCAGCGTCTCGTCGAGGAGCACGAGGCTGCCGTCAAGGCCGCGGTCGAAAAAGCGTCCAGCGAAATCCAAAGCACGTCCGCTGACTTTACGGCAGCTACAGACCTCGTCAAGCAGCACGCCGAGGAGCTTCATAATTTGGAAGAGCGGCTCAAGGCACAGCACCAAGAAGAGCTGCAAGCTGCCCTCGCCAAAGCGAAAGAGGAGGCCGCCCCCGCCGCACATCCTCCTAGCGCGGGCGACAAGGCGATCATCGACGCGGCGATCGCCGCACGCGAAGCGGAGCTCAAGTCGAGCCACGACCAGGAAATCGCGAAGGCGATGGATAACGGGCGCATGGAGGCGAGCATGAAGCTGAAGATCAAGGACAGCCAGATCGTGAAGCTCAACACGCGCATCAAGCAGCTAGAGCAGCAGCTCGAGGAGCTCACGAAGGCGGCCTCGCCGACGCAGGAAGAGAAGCCTGCGACGCCCACGACGCCCACGAAGCCTAGCCCAGCGGGTGCCCAGCCTACCGCGGCGACCACCCAGCCGAGCGCAGCGGCTGTCCGCGGCGGTCGTGGTGGCGGACGCGGCGCTGCAGCTCCGGGCAGAGGGGGGGCGGGCGCATCGGTGTCGGCGCCGCAACCTGGCAGAGGCCGCGGACGGGGCGCGGCGCGCGGCGGAATACACATACGCGGCGCGGCGCCCGCTGGCACTGGTGCTGGTGCTGGCGCGTCGACTGGCGCTGCGGGCGGCGTGAACATTATGGGTGCCGCAGGAAAACGCGCGCGCGACGAAGGGGACGGGCCCGCGCCGGACTCGCTTGCCAAGAGACTCAAGCCGGCGGAGGGAGGTGGTGGGGGCAGCGGCAGCACTGGGGCTGCGGGTGGGGGTGGAGGTGGGGGGAAGCCAGTCACGTTGCAGCGGAACCGGGTTGGACCTTCATGATTTGCTTGCCGACGTAGCTACGTGTTTTGCGCTATCTTGATGTATTTCTAGATTTTCAGTTCATATTGTAAAACGGACATTTTTTCTCGCACTTTGCAATCCAGAGTCGGTCAAGAACATCCTCAAGAAACAACTTAAGATAGATCGCGATGCAACAACTCAAGGTATGGATATAGACAACATCCTACCGCTTCCAAGATCGCCGGGTGGTGAACAGCCCGCGGCACAAAATATGATATGCGGCAGTCTGTTGACTGAGAAAGGCAGCGGAAAAGCCTTACCTGGGTCGCCGTTTGTCGCCGCAACAGCCTGTGGACCGGAAAGGTAGTAGAATTCATCTGCGGCGTTCCAGTTGTTGCAGGCAACATTCCGCAGCCTGGGAAAGGCAAAGAAAGGACCTAATTTGCGTGGTGCACTGTCGCCTTCGTGACAGTCTCTGGCCCGGAAAATGCAGTCGAAAGCCCTCATTTGGGCCGCTAGTTGTTGCCAGGCGACAATTTGTTTGCACAGACCGGGGGTGCTCCAATTGTTGCAGTGCAACAGTCTGTGGCCCTGAAAGGGCAGTGGAAGGACTTGATTTATGTTTCTACTTGTTGCAGAGCAACAGTCCGCAATCCAGAAAAGGTATCGGAATCCGTTGCCCACAAGCTGGCCTGCGCCTGTTCTGTACTTGGCTGGCATTCAAGGCGGCAATATGTGACGCGAATGAAGCTGCACTGCAAACAAAACACGAATGAAACTGTCTATTATCCATACAATTACGATGGTATCAATTTGTCGAATAGATCGCATCCGAGTACGACTCACGCCCGCCCTACGCTCCGGCGCTCACGCCGCGAAGCCCTTCTGCTTCCAATCCGCAAGCGTGTCCGCGATCGTCTCTTGCAGCGGGCGCCACTTGATCCCCAGCACGCGCTCCGCCTTGCTCGTGTCGAGCGTCCAGTTCGCCGACACCTCGCGCCCCGCGCCCGGCGTTCCCTTCACGAGGTTGCGCACGATCGGCGGGTCGATCGCGTTCGCTACGTCCACTGTACACGTCAGGTCAGCCCAGTGCCGCGTGCATACACGGCAATAGGGGAACAGGACGCACGAATCTCCTGGAAGTGGTATGTCCCCGCGGCGATGATGAAGCGGTTCCCGCCGGCCGCGGGCGTCGACGCGGCGAGGACGTGTGCGAGCGCGGCGTCGCGCACGTCGATCCAGCCGTTGGCGTGCTCCGGGTATGGCGTCGTCGCGTGGCTTTGGATCATGATAAAGTACAACTCCGAGAGCGACTGGTTCAGCTTCTCCGGCGAGGGCACCTCGTCGAGTGCGGGCTGCGGGTTCAAGGCGCGTGAGATGCGGGCGTAGGGTGGGTGTGGGTGGGTGATGGCTTACCCCGTAGACGAAGGGTGGGTTGAGGACCGTGAGGTCGAAGTTGATCTCGGACTTGTGCTTCTCGACGAAGTCCCATGCGGCTGGGAGGCCGTGAGCCCGGTGTGAATCGAAGAAGGCAGCGCACGCACCTTTCTCGGCGAGCGTCTTCGAGGCGCAGTACCACTCTCCGGGATGCAGCTTGAGTGGGTTCTTCTCGAGTTCCACGAGCACGGAGTTGTTCCAGCTCGTCTCATCGTAGCGGATGACCGGGTCGTTCTTGCCAAAGGACTCGAAGACGGACGCCATAGACGCAGTGATGATAACGCGCTTCACGGACGGGGCGTGCTTGCGGATGGACTCGAGGATGCCTACGGTACCCTTTACGGCTGGGATGATGAAATCTACATAGAACAGTCAGTAGGAGCGTACAGAGGATTGGGCGAAATATACTGACCATTCGGTTCTGAGGCCGAATAGCTCCAGGGTGACGCAGTATGCTCGACGACATCGACGCCCCTGACAGCCTCGTCAAACGCGCCTTCCTACAACCACACAACAGCTCAGCATATCTCCTAAACGTAAAGTAAAGCAGCCACGCGCACCTTCGTAATGTCTTCGACGACGACAAGCTCGAGCTTGTCGCTGTACGACTCAAACAGCGCGCGCACATGCTCGCCCTTCTTCGCGGAGCGCACAGTGCCGCGGACGGAATAGCCCCGCTCGAGAAGCGTGCGCACGATCCAGATGGCGAGGAAGCCGTTCGCGCCGGTGACAAGGACCTTGGCGGGTGCAGAGACTGCTGGCATGTTAGTTTCTGGTATTGGTGTTGGTTGTTAGGTCCGAGTGATTGAGTGATTGGGAGACGGAAAATTGGAGATGAGGAGGGCATCGACACGCTGCTCTTTATACTTCCCCGGCATCGATAAGTTCCTTCTTAATAATGCAGACGAGGATATGTGTCAGTTGCTGCCGACGTGCTCAGCGACGCCGACGTGCCCTCGATATCGCGCGTGCTAGAGCCGGACGCGTATGTGTATGCCCGCTGGGCCCATTAGAGGTACCCACATCCCCCGACGCGTCGGGTGATCGTCGGCCCGGCGGTCTGACTCGTTTGTGCAGTATTAATGCCGGGTAAAATGGTAGGAGAATGAGTGGGGAACATCATGGAACACAGAAGGGAGACAGATGGCGCCGACATCCTCGAGGGCAGGGCAGTCGGCTCCGGCCAAATTCGTCGTAAGGAAATACTCGGCAGTTTCCCGCTCAAATATATGATGGTGTGCTGAGCATGGGACGTCGATCGCTCGCGGTTGTTCACCGCCCAGTACAAGTCGCGCGACGTGCAGGCGGCGTCGCTGGCGACGAGCGCGTCTACTGGCGCCGCTGACCGAGGCACGACGGCATCGAGTGGGTATCTGCGCGGGCACGGTGCCAGTTAACGCGTGCTGACGAAGGCGGCGCAGTGTATGAGGTCAGTATTGGATTGATCAGCACGAGCGACGGGTATCCTCTGACGCCAGCGGCGGCGGGGGGATGCAGAACTTATGCAGGAAGTAGTCGGGAAGATGCGGGGCAGCCCATCTTGCCGGCAAGTGTCTGACAATATTTAGTATCTCTCGACTCGACCTCGAAAGAGTCAGTCTTTCAGCTCATGGCAACGCACTCTCGCAAACTGGACGACGGCAGGCATTGCATGCAAAGATCCTTGCACCCATATTTCAGTCCCTGGAAGTTCCTGGATATAGGTAACGGGAGCGGGTCTGGGATACTGACGAATTGATTGATATGCAGTCTACATGCTGACGAGGAACTTACGGTTGCTCTACAATATCTAGCTCTACATGTGATACAGTTATAGTACAGACAAGCTTTGTGGGCTGGAAGATAGGGCAAGCGTTCTCCGTATCTCATTACATGGGCCCGAAAGCCTCGATCCCGAGTTCGTCCCGGGCCAAGTTCTTCTCCTGCTCTCTTATCTGCCACCATTTGGTCCCCAAGTCATCCAGCGCCTTCTCCACAGGATCGTCCTTCTTCTTTCCATCTGCCTCCGTTGCCTTGTCCTTACCGTTGTCCCCATCCGACGCCGTGACCTCATTTTCCGCCTCCTTCTCTTTATCCTTCTCCGCCTCCCGCTTGACGCTCCTCTCTGCGTCCTCGCGCACCTCCTTCGCCATGTCCTTCCACCGCTGCGCCCGCCCAAAGTCGATGACGCGAAAGCTCGGGTGCTTCAGCGTGCGCTCCGCAGGCGGGCGCGTGAGCGGACCGGGCTGCATCAGGATGTTGCGCGTGAAGAACGAGTTCTGCACGATGCCGTCGAGATGCAGCCGGATGAGGAGCGAGAAGATCTCCGTCCTGCCGGGGTCAGCTTGGGCGATATGGGATCTGGTGAAGGGGTGCTTACTTTTGGTCAAGGGAGAAGTTCTTCGGCTGGATGGGCGTGCCGCATTCCTCCATGAGCAAGATCGGGCTCGGGCTTTTATCGGCGCGGTCATTGCGCGAGCCTTCGTAGTCGTAGCGGCCGTTCGTCTTGCTGTTCTCCTTTTTCTTTGGCTTAGGCACCTCAAAATCGGGGATATAGTATCCGTAGAACTTCGGCACGACCGCCGTCGCGGGTACCGGGAATCCGCTGCATCATCGGTCAGTTAGCTACCCTGGCGACAAACAGGAAGTGGCACTCACTGTGCGGGCGTGACCAAGTTGTAGCCGCACCAGTCCTCCATCATGTGCCGCGGGAATGCATTGTACGTCTCCGCCTCATTCTCCAGCAATGCGCGCGCACTCGCGCGCGGCATCGCGACCTTCAGCGCGGCGGTGACGTGCTTGTTGGGTGAGCGCGCGCTGAGCGGGTGCGGGAGGCGCAGCGAGGCGCGGTAGATGTAGGAGTGGTGGCCCTCGCCCATCGCGCCTTGCGGCGTCACGTAGACGTGCGCGACGTTAGGCGTGCTTGAGTCCTTGCTGGACTCGGTGTCCGGGGTTGGGAACATGCGCTTGTAGTGCTTCGGGGACGTCGGCTTGCCTTTGTAAGGTGGTATCGCCATCTGTTGGTCGGTGTCAGCCATGTTGACATCCTCGTCCTGATTCTCGGCTTTTGGATCGACGGACATCTTGCGCGGGAGGCCGGAGCATATGTCAGCTGGGTCGTGGACGAGAATGTAGTCCGGGAAATATTCCTCCGGGATGAACTGCTCCAGCTTCGGGATCCCCTCCAGCGTAAACGGATTGATCGACGCTGGCGCCGATCCCTTCTCACCCGACGGCTCGACCATCGTCCCCGCCTTAGGCACCGCGGGATCACTCACCCAGGGGTCCCCAAACCCCTTCGGCCCGCGCTCGTCCTCCGCGTCCCACGTATCCTGCACGACCTCGTACGAGCCGTCGTCCTCGTGGTCCGAGCCCTCATCAATCGCATTCAGCGGCGGCCTCCTCTGCGCATTCAGCTTCTTCGGCAGCTTCAGCAGCGGCCACGGCTTGTGCAGCCGCGGCTGCACGTTCTCCCAGAGGTCGCCCTCCTCTGCGAGCCAGCCGGGGTGCTCGTCCGGGTGCGCGCGGTGGTACTCGACGATCATGCTGCGCGACCACGTCGTCATGCAGTTCACGCCCGGGATGCGCCTGATCCAGAAGAAGTCGTCGAGGCGGTGGCCCCAGATGATGTTGTTCGGTGGGCGCGTGCCGATCGGGCACTCTTCTTTGCGGAGGATGCCGCCCTTTGGGTCGCGCGCGAACTCTTGGAAGAGGTAGCGCTCGCGGCCGGGGGAGTAGGCCATGGTTGTCTGCGCGAGGTGTTAGTTCATGTGTCGGAGGGCACGCCACCGGACTGCTGTCAAGCAGGGCTATCCGGCCTGGGACTTTGGGACTTACCTTGAAAATATGTGACTGGGAGGGAGTTGGGGAGAGGAGGTTGTATGGATGAAGTCGGGTCGCAAATCGATAGGTGAGCTGGGCCGCAGGTGCGTGGTATATACTCGTCTGCACAATGGCGGTCTCAAAGCGCGTGGCCGGGCTGATCTTTCTTGAGGTTTTGTGTGCTTTGCACGATAACCGTTGTTCAAAGTCCACGCATGTGGTGCTTTCGCATCCGAGTCACCGTCCTGTGGACTCGGGGACAGACAAACAAGTGGACAAAGCGCGGCTGTCAGAGCGTGGAGGACACGAGGACGCGTTTGACACGTGTGGCATTAAAGTCTACGTCCCCGAGCGACGCTTTGGCGATCTTCGATCCAAGCTGCTGTACTGACATGGCTTTGACGTGGGGAGCGGCATTGGCACTGAAGTACTCGATGCCATGGCACATGGGGGAGGAGAACGCGATGCGGCTTGTGCGTTGAACTGATCAATCAGGTAATCAAGTACCCGGATGGACCACGATAGATCGATGTGCGGTTTCCTAGCAAGCCGCGCCAAGTAACTCAAGAGTCAAATTTTCAAAGGTGGGATTGAAGGAAGTCAAGTGTGCAGGTCGGGAAAAACTGCATTGATGGAGTTTACGTTGTCGTGAGCGAGGCAGGCAGACAATTGATTATAAGGCATCTACGAGTAGATCCAGCAGTAGCATTTCACTGCGCATTGGGCATGCCGTAGTTCCAGATCACACGAGGCGAGGCCTCATCCCGAGCAGAAAACAATGTCATTACGAATCGTCACAGGACGTCGTACAAAAGTGCAAAAGCCGATACATACGTACAACGAAACCAACCAACAACGCACCCCATCGTGCCCGCGAAAGAACCAAATCAAAAATTGCAAGTCGTAGCAACGTAACACGCGTGATCGGGGGCGGAGTCATAATCAGTCATAAATGCGAGTAAATGCGATAGCAAAACATAGATAGCAGAGCAGAACGACAATACGATATGTAGGTGGGGAAGATCGGGATAATGCAATGCCGAATAGATATGTAGATGGTGAGATGCGGAATATCTGGAGTGTATACACAGGATGAAGGAGCCGAATGATGGACGGGCGGGCACAGCAGCGCGAAGGTCCAATGCGAGTGTGAACTGAAAGAGAGGGAAGGGCGGTGGTGACCAGCTGGGATCAATAAGAACGAAGAAAACGAAGGGAGTCAATGAGATCCGGACATAGATTGATCAGGCGGATGGAAAGATCTAGACGTGGAAAGGCGCCTTCGTGACGGTTTTGCCCGTCACGATGGCCTTGATGGCGCGACGGACGTTGCGGACTGTGTTCGTGCGGTCGTCCTTGGACATGGAGATAGGCGTGTCGGTGCAGGTGTGGGTACTCTGCATAATGCCAAGCTCGTCCACGCTGACCGTCCGCTTATCGTCGCTCGACACGGGCGGCGGCATCGGCCTGCGCGTAGAGTGGAACATGCGCGGCGCAGACTTGCGCGACGAAAGCGTGCCCGAGGAGGAGGGCGTGCTGGCCGTAGGCGCGTAGTTGTCGGACTGGTACCCGCGGCCGACACGTTTCACGCCAGACGTGGCCATCAAGAAGCGGTCGTAGATGCCCTCGACGCGATGCCGTGTAGGCGTGTCCATGGTGGGCGTCTCGCGAGGTGGGGCTCGAGCGGGGTACGGCTGCACATGGAATGGAGAAGCCGTCAGGCTGTTGTTGCCGGGTGACTTGATGTTAGCGGGCAACGGGGGCGTGGGCGGCGCGTCCAATTTGTTAGCGACGAAGAGGCTCTTATCAACAACAGCAGACAGACGCAGCGGCGGCGTCGGCTGAGATACTGCAATAGCGTTCAGCTCAACAGCACATCACTTTTCACGACAAAGAACTTACACCTCTCGAGCTCGAACTGCAGCTTCGAAATCGGGCTGATGGGACGCGACAGGTCATTCTGCGACTTGGACTTCTCCTTGCGGGACGGAGACCCAGCCTCCATGTCCAAGCTGCGGCTCTTCTCCGGCGAGCGGCCCAGGCCGAACATCACGGTCGCGCGGCGGGCACGCGGCGGCGTCGAGCCCACCATCAATGCCACGCGACTCGGCGCCTCCGACGGAATAGTGCGCAATGTTGCGTCGGCCATAAGGCGGGACGCGTTCGCGGCGGCGTACATCGACGTCGACGCGGATAGCATGCTCGTATCAGCGGCTGCAGGCGCATCAACGGGCTGCTCGTTTTCCTTCTGAAAGATCTGGCTCGCGGCGAGCACTTTGCGCGGGAGGCGCGACGAGCGGTTGGACCGATTCTGCGAGGACGAAAGTCGTCCTGACACCGGCGCGATGGGCAGAGGCGGAAGCTGTGTTACGCTGGAGGACGCGAAGTTCTGTCGTGTTTCCTCGACGACCTCTGCGCGATACGATATGTACGTCAGTTGACGTCCGGGACAATGCGTGGATGACTTACTCTCGACATTCTGAATCCATATTGTCATCCGGTCGGCTCTGTTGTCTGCCCCAACACGTTCATTCCGTACAGCCTGCCTTACGACCGGCAACGAAGAGTTTGCTGGTGCTGTACGTCAGCACACGGACATGCAGCCATTGTGACAAACATACCCTGTTGGATGAGCTCGTCATCTTCCCAGGACTGTCGGGCACTGGCGTTCGCGTCGAAGATGTTGTCGGGCGACGAGGATTGCGCCTGCGATGAACGGCGGACCTTCTGTCCAATGGACGATTTGTACAGAAGCATCGTCTTGTCTGTCCCTCGACTGAGCAACGTCTCAATGAAACAGGACAGCCGACTCACCAATGGACATCTTCAGACTCTGCCTGAGGATGCTCAATCCCGACTCGTTGCCCGACCTCGAGAACGAGTCACCCCAAAAAGTCGAAGCATTCATGTCTACAAAGAAAAGAAGAAAAGTCAAAGTGAGTTGACGTGTCAACGCAAAGCTTGACAGCTTAAATATTACCTGGGGACATCGGTGTGGCGGGAACGTTGAGTCCAGGTGTTTCCGAAACGCAGCCTCCCAGCCGGGGCAGACCCGGCTGCAGCTCGCTTGCCCGGAGACGTTCTTCGCTCCGCCGCGGGGTCGCTTCCAAGACCACCGCCTGCGCCTCTACATCCTCCTTCTCGTCCTCCCTCTCCACGACCTCCTTCTCATCATTGTCTTCCTTCTCATCATTCGCCTCAGCAGCAGGCCCCTTCTCCCCCTCCCCGAGCATAACCAGCTCGCGCAACTTCTCCCTTTCCCGCTCCCACTCCCGCATCCGATCCCGCACACTCCCCATCCCGCGGTCCTCGCCCTTCTGCCGCCGCCCCTGCTCCTTCTCCTTGCCCCTGTCCTTCGCCTTCTCGCTCACGACCCGCGCGCCGCCGCGCACATTGTCCGCATTCCGCACGTGCTCCGTGAGATCGACGAGCGGCGCAGGCTTCCGCGCCGCCATATCCTTCGACGGCGCGTGTCCCAGTCCCCGCGCGCTCGGCACAGGCGGCAGCGGCTTGCGCGCCGCCCTTCGCGCCGCGGACGTAGTGCCCGCATTCTCCTTGTCCTTGCCCGCGGCGTTCTCCTTGTCCTTCGCTCTGCCCGCTGTGGGCGTCGTGGGCGGGGACCCGCGGATCGGGGCGAGTGTCCCGAAGAGCGCGGGGCGCCGTTTCGCGAGCGGGCCTAGACCAGTTTCATCAGTATCGGCACGCGCATCAGACGCGGTAGGGCGCAGGTGCTCACTTTCGGGGTGCGCATGTGCATGCGCGGCGGGGGGCTGCACCTTCGGCTGCGATTGCGAGCGCGCGTGGTTCGCGCGCGCGAGGGCGAGCTTCGCGGGCGCGCCTGCGCCGGTGGGAAGCTCCTTCTTTGGCTTGGGCGCGGGGCTCGGGCTCGTTGCATGTGCGTTCTCCTTGTCGGCGGGCTTAGCGGCTTTCGGCTTGCGGTCTTTGTCTTTGTGCGGGTCTTTGCTGAGGCGGCGCGTGGACCAGGGGGAGATGATGTCCATGAGCTTGGACTCGGAGCCGGAGGACGCGAAGCTGAGGCTGACGGATTTCCCTGGTGTTGTTGGGTCAGTGAAATGAATTGGTGGAGGACAAAGTAGTGGGAAGCCGTACTGTGTGATGAGATGGAGGACTCGGCGCTTTCGACCCAGTAGGGGTCGGCTATCGCGTCGGCTGCGACGCAGCGCATGTCCGCGTTGGGCTGGATCATCCTGCGCAGAAGGCGCTCTGCGCTCTTCGACATCTTCCAGGAGCCGACCCATTTGCCTTTCACCTGGGCCGCGATGTAAGTCATCTTATGCACATCAATATGTGGTTGGTCTCACAGTCCGAGCCCAGTATTTCTCGAGGTCCTCCTTGGTGGCGAACTGCTCGCCTTCCTTGTGCTCAAAGGGCGTCCGGCCGACGAGGATCTCGAAGAACGTGACGCCAAGCGACCAGATGTCCGACTTGCGCGTGTCGTGCGGGAGGCCTCGTGCCCGCTCCGGAGATAAGTACTGGAACATCAAACTCGCGTAAGTAAAAAGGCAAAACTTTGATTGGCCGCTTTTAGGCAGAACGCACTTCCGGGGTACCGTAGGTGAGGTTGCTGTGGAATGCCTTTGATGAGTTTACGTCGTATTTCTCGGCGAAGCCGAAGTCGACGAGGACTGGGACACGCTCTGTCGAGAGAAGGATGTTTGCTGGCCTGAGTGTGTGCGATATATTAGAATGAGAAACGCGCGAAATATTTGCGCACTGCTGACTTGATATCGTTATGCACGACGCCGTGGTTGTGAAGGAATTGAACGCCAGACAAGAGTGAGAGGAACCATTCCTTGGCTTTTGGTTCCGGCACTTCTACTGGAACGAGGTCAGGAAGGTAGTCCCTGCGTGGCGAGGCAGAAAATCAGTCTGGGTGCGTCGAAAGCTGCAGGACACCACGACGCACATCGTTATTAACGCGTAAGAGGGCGTAATAATGAATGAATGAAACGGCACGATGGAGGGATGGGGGTCATCCTTGAACGTCCGCACGATCTTCATTTCATTCCATCTAGCATACAGTTGAGCTAAGACTGCAGCATGTATGAGATGTGGATGACTTACAGTGAGCGCACACGTGCGGCTGTTGTCGTGGTCTTGGAACGGTGAACCAGCTTGACGGCAACCTGGACATCTTTCTGTGGTTCCTTCGTTCGACCCGACTTGGGGTGACATAACCAGACACTGCCCCAGTTCCCAAAGCCAATCTACGAGCAGGAATTAAGTCTTTGATGGACGCATGCAAGCATGAGGACGCACCTCTTTGATGAACTGAAGCCTGTCGGCCAAAACCTGGTCCGAGAGAGAGAAAATATCAGTAGCTTCTTGCGGTGGTTGGGGCAGCATGGTCGATAGCAAACGAAAGCTATAATTACAGGGCGAGAAAAAGAGACGACAACAAGACGAGGAGGGAGGTGATTAGGGAGAGAGCATCACCAGCGCCCAACTGGAATCTCGCTTGCCTTGACATGAACACCGAACAAATACGACCAAACAACGCGTGTGCCGTCGCGTTCCTCATCACGGTCAGATGACTCGGTGTCAGTCCTTCATGCTCTTATCTTGCTCGACGCTTCAGTCTCTTGCGAGGCGCAAGTACTGAATTTCACTGAATGTTTTTGTCAGGTATAACACTGGTATTACAGTTCTCATGTCAAGACAATACTGCAAAATCCTCCGAATGGTAACACAATATCCCTCTGAAACATGCTAACCGAATTCAGGCAGAACTCTTGTTCGTCTCTTGCCAGCGCTTCCGACTTTTGTATTCGCTGCGCTTCCGACCGCCACATCCTTCTTGTACTCTGAATCGACGCTCTGCGGCGCTGTCCTGATGAGCCTCTTCATCAGCCCACGTATCCCAATTACGAGCCGTCTCTTATCTCTGCTATCCTCGAAGTGCATTCTTATTGTTTTCCAGTTCCAGTCCTAGGCCTCGTATTGCGCCGTCCGCCATCCGCCATGCTTCCCTCTTTCTACTGATACCGTGAGAACATCAGACTTGCCCATGACCGCATCGCCTTATTGTATTCCGCTCGCCAAAGGACGATCCGCCTTCATGCGGCCCTTCAGCCGCGCGAGCTGCGTGTAATATAAAGACCATGCACCCGACTCACGAATGGCCCACATCTGCCTTGTCCCGCGCTGTGCGCTCACGTCCTCTCACTGCCGGCCTGGTCCATCTGTATCCTTACGTCCCTTAACCAAATCTGTATTTTGCCTGCACCTGTATTGCGAGTCGACCGCCCACTCCCCTAATCTTATCTCCATCTAACCTCCGTCGCCACACAGACGCCCACCATCCAACCACTCCACACATCACACACTCCCGTCCCCACCACAATTGTATCCCACCATGATCTCCACGCCCAAACGCACCCCCACGACCCTCACGCCCCTCTTCATCCCCAAGCGCTCCCGCCTCTGCGCCTGCGGCTCCACCCTCGGCCTCGGCATGGACTACTTCTGCTCGACCGCCTGCGCGCGCGCGGACGCGCTCAGCGCCCTCTCCGCCGCGCCCTCGCACTACCGCTCGCTCGTCGCCGTGCGCCCCGCCGCAGAGCCCAGCCGCTGGCGCATCGTCCGCGGCGTGCTCTACGAGACGCCCGCCGGCGAGTGCGACAGCTTGAACTTCGACATCCCGAGCCCCCGCGCGTCCGCATCCTCGTCCAACGGGCGCGCGCGCCGCTCCTCGGGCGTGCTCCCCGTGCCCATACACCCCGATCCCGCGCCGGAGCCGCAGCCGGAGCGTGCAAGCCCTACACTCAAGCGCGTGAAGGGCACCGTCGCGCGCCTCCGCACGACGCTCCGTGCCGCGCGCCAGCGCGCCGCGTCCGCGCTCCCGCGCGTCTCGCGGTCGCCCTCGGAGGGCGTCGACGACGTGATGGACGCCGTGCGCGCGTTCGAGCGCCAGATGCGCTTCGAGGACATACGCGAGCGGTATAATCGGCGCGCGTTCGAGCTCGACAGCGACGAGGAGTGGTGAGATGATTATGATGCAGATGTTACTTACTCCGGGTATTGGCGCGGCGCGGGTCGTCGCTGGGTTGCTTTGTTCTTACGCTGTAGCATGTTGGGTTGGATAGATGTATTTGTACCTTTGTTCTTATGGGTTGGTTTTCGGGTTGTATGTCTTTCACGATCTTTTGAATGATGAATTAGAACGTATGGGATCATGTCTGAGAGTACATGGCATTACGGAAATGTCCAATATGTCCATGAGTAATGCAAGAAGAGGCAGCGCCTCGACACCAAGCTAAACGTCCAGCCCAGCGCCCTCAAACCCGCATCACCCGCGACCGCTTCGCAGGCGCCCCGTCCCCCACATTCAGCGTCACATTCCTAATCTCAAACAAATCATACGGCCCCGCCTAAACACCCCATATCAGCCTCGCAACTTCAGATCGTGAAATGCAGCACTCACCCCGACCAGAGAGAAGTGCGACACGCTCAGCACCGCCTTCTGCCCAGCTTGTAAACTCTCGGGCACCGTGACCGTGAAGTTCTGCAGCGGCACGTTGCGCGGCGCCGGGAACGGCGGGAACTGCGGGTTGTACGGCCCCGTGTAGAGCGTCGCGCCGAGGCGCTCTGTCATGTCCGTGCACGGGTCGTTCGCGGGGCACGTCGCGAGCGAGATCGCGATCGCGACTTCCTGCGAGCCCGTAAGGGTGTCCTGTGGTGAAGCTGGATGTTAGTTGTGCGTGGAGAAGAGGGGAGGAGGAAGGCGGGCGTACGGGGCGGTCGACTTCGACGGTGAGCTGGCTGCCGGGGGTGATGGTGTCCCCATTGGAGGGTGCGCCGATGGCGATGGTCTGCGCGCATGCTGCTGCGATGAGAGAGGCAAAGGCAACGAAGAACTTCATGGTAGAATAGAAATTGGGGTGATAGAACAGACTATGCTTCGTAGACAAGTGAAGACGAACGCGGTCTGCTGAAGACTGCGACGTCTTGCGCTGCTTTTAAGTGAATGCGGGAACGGGGCCGGGCTTTGCACAGGCCTCGCAGCGTCCATGGGCGCGGATGTGAAACGACCGAGGTCTGCTATACTTAATGACGGGCCGAGTATGGCGGCCCTGCATGTGACGGCGATGTGGGCAGGCATATGCGCTCTCGTTTAGACTCGGCAGCGCAAGGCTGTGTGGAGCGTGATGATGAGGCAATGTCATGATGTGGAAAATGAATAGTTAGTGCGAATGGGCGGTCGAGTGAGTACAGAAGCGCACCACATGGACATGTTTCCGGTGAGTGCATGTCCGCCAGCGTCAGTGACATCATGAGCGATGCCGATGGAGCCAGCACTCGCTTATACTCGCTCCTGGCAAGGTATCCTGGCATGCTCATGCTCATGGTGGCTGGTATAGAACCAGTCGTCAGCTGCCGTGGGAGCACGTTCGACCAGCCGAAACGAGTCTCTACCAGGCCCTCTCGAGACCCACGTACCACCCGACTCCGTTCGGCCAACGTTCTCCATGATCCGTAAAGTGACGTGCGTCCGGGCAGGACGCAAATAAAGCTAAGGCGCAGTGCAAACGGGGATCCTTCGCCGGCACTGTTGGCGCTGACGGGCTGCGGACGCCAATGGTGGGAATTGAATGCAATCTACAGTAAAGCATTGTCCGATGGAAAGGGCCATTGCGTATATGCACGGGGAGGGTAGGCTGACCGTCACGGTGCATGTTGCACTTAGTAATTCCAGGGCAGGATGCTGAACACTTCAGCGGCTTTCAAACACGTCCCATCTGTAGGAAGATCTGATGGATTGTAGGTACAGATGCGTTCAACTTCTAGGGAACAACACTGACGGAGTAGCCAGTGCCACGATCTACGGCTCTTTTCCGCTTAGTTCGGCTTTCTCCGTTGTAGTTTTGACGCTCCGAGTCGGTCATGTTCGATCAGTGTTCGATCCTACTACGCCACGCTACGCAGGCCCACTGGGGATGAGGTCCTCCGACCTACATATTTCTTCCAACGCGTCCTTTGGGCTCTTCTACTGTGGCTGGCAGAAATAGAAGGCTTCCAAGTCAGCATTATATTCTGGCCGGCAGGCATTGTGTCTAGCATGCTCAAAGCACGGCTCTCAGTTGATCTACTACGTCCTATTTATCAAATTTCACGGCCACAGAATACAACTGCAGCTCCACATCTGTCTTTTCGCCCTTGTTCTTTTGATGCGGAGTCATGTCTTTTAGTGGCTTCCGATGGAGTACAGTAGTGCATACGGCCATATGGCAGCGCTTGACACGACGGCGACTGGCACTGCGGCGCACGCCATACGAACGCTGTTCTCTCGGTATGTCCAGACTTGACTGAGCTTGTTTGCTATGCTGCTTGTAATCTAGGATGCCGCCCGATACCTGTTATTCACATCTCAGATCCTTGTTGTTGTCAGATTTCGTCCAGCACACGCCACGGACGATTGTGGCGGCGTCCTGTCCCGTCTGCTGTGGCAATGGCATTGTCCCGTTGTATAAAATGGGCTGAAGAGCACCTGTAAATTATCATCTGCCTTCACATATCATCTGCTCTCGACGAAATCATCCGTGATGCCACAGGAAAGCTCTTCCCCACCATTACACGAGGACTGGCACATCGAGCCATCCTTTCTTTCTGGTGTCAGCGCGTCCGCGATCTTTACACAAGACAATCATCTTGGTCTATTGAAGAGTAATGGAATTATATTAGAAAATTTGACCACTCACCATGGGGAACCTATCGGACTTGGATTCACTCCCGCATCCTTCGCTTTCGACGTCAAGCAAGATCTCCTCGCCGTGGTACAGCCAATTATGTAGGTCCTTTCTGTGCTCGTTCTATGGGCGAGGTCTAACTTCGTGCTTTCCATAGTAAAAAACATGAAACACTTGTCGAAGTGCACCTGATCCGTCTAAAGCATCCAAACAAGGTGATACGAATGTTGTCTTGCGACTTCTGCCCCCTCCAGGGCGAGTATGATCCTCGTAAATGGTTCTGTGAAGTGAAGATTGTGGATGATCTTGTGGGAATTACTATGACATCCGGTATATCTCCTCAGTTCAAGCGTTCTGTAATGATTAGTATTTGGTGCTGGAAAACGGGCCAATTGCGAATGGTTAGGATCCCCGTTACTAACTTCATATATGGGGTAGTCATGGCTAATTAATTTTGGAACACCCGCATGATTATAGTGGCCTCTCACATGCGGAAGTATTGCCAACTTCATCTTCATGAACAAGAAGCGTATACTTGTCGCCATGACGACCGCAAGTTACAACGTCGAGACATTTGGCCATCCGCGCCACGGTCCGGCTATCGAAGTCTATGACTTGCCTAAGCCTGGGTAAGTCTCGTTCAATGTAATTATTGGCGATGATTTGATTTATGTCCTACCAGGAATCCACACAGTCTTCCCACCTATTGTTGTTTGATTGAACTACCGTCACTCGACGTGCCATTAATGAAGTCGCCGCTACCGTTTGCCCTGCTTCGGTCAGATTCCTCTGTCCTCCGTGGATGTTCTGACTCAGCACAACCCGAATTCCTCATCTGCTCCTGTCAATATGAGCCCTCGATGAATGTCGTATTCAGGAAATACATTCTTGCGACACATCTGAACGTGTTAATCAACGCTGATAGTCAGGTCGGACTTGCCTACTCGCATGCAAGACAAGCGATTTCCTCGGATGCCTGGTTTATGCCCATAGACGAGCGTCAAGACCAATATCCTCGAAGGGAGGACGGCGTTATTCATTCGAACGATCATGTTTATCTAGATCCGGAATTCTGGACCAGGTCGGGGTTCATCTCAGGCACTCGTAGTGTGAATCTTCGGAAAGAAGTCGAAAATTCTATTCCCTCCATCCGTCTCACGATTTCGGACTACAAACCTGAAAAATCTCCGGTACAAGACATCGCGGCGGGTCAAGCCGCACCATCCTGTCTTTTCTCTAAGATATTCCCATCAGCTGTCGTGCGCACGGCCACGGAGCAAGGTTTCTCTGGATTCCTCACGGAAAGCGCCGCAGTTTTCGTAAGAATGGCGCAAATAGTAAGATCATATACTTTCTGTCTAATGTATAGTCCTGCTGATGCTGCAATTTTGTTTAGTTGGAGACGAAGTCAGAACTGAGCATTGACGAAACATCGTCCATTGGTGAAATGTCAAGCAGGGACGAGATATCGACTATTGGCAGTATATCAAGCATTGATATTGACGACATACCGACCATTGCCGGAACATCAAGCATTAATGTTGACGACATATCAACCATTGCCGGAACATCAGATATGTTAAATATTTCGTCTTCCTCCTTATGGGAATCACGGCCCAGTAACAGTACGCCTCGCTCTTTCTCCCGCTCCTTCTCCTCCCGCTCGTCCTCTCGTTCGTCCTCTCGCTCCGGTTGCTCCTCAATCCCGGAGCTGCCAGTCTTAGATCCGGGCAGTGTTGAGTGGATAGACATAGTCGATTTGACGAGTCGAAATTTAGCAGAAAGACGTTGAGTCTTTGCGGACTCAGTGAGGTTACAAATGTACAGTTCTTAGTGAAGAGATTTGCATAGATGAATTCTATAATTTCAGCTTTTCAATATGCCATGCAAAGTCACAGCCCTTGCTGAGCATCATGACCTAGTGGAGAATTCTTCAATGGGCCTATGGCGCAC
Source organism: Hericium rajendrae (assembly GCA_033439255.1). Lineage (NCBI taxonomy): Eukaryota > Fungi > Basidiomycota > Agaricomycetes > Russulales > Hericiaceae > Hericium > Hericium rajendrae. Next base: position 288,092 of record CM065880.1, read on the forward strand.
GATATGAGCTTCCGAAATAGAGTTCTCACTAGTACGTCGCCGACAGTGACACTGCCTTTCATGTCCATTTCTGTCGGCGTCGTATAAACCGATGCATCCGTAAGTAGGGTAAGCTGACCAACTCGAGCCAGACCTACTCTTCGAGGGCATCCTATAAACCCCTGACCCATCCTCACAGATCCCAACCATCGCATCAACGCCTCACTCTAACCTTTCGTCACCACCGATAATTTCGATCACCGTAGACCCAAGCACCTTCTCCGTTCACGCCCATCCTTCACCACCTCGACATTGCGGTGGCCGAACACCCGCCTCCGTTCAATATCAACATACTTTAGACACGGCACGTCGAACGACGATGGCGCGATGCACACGGAAGAAGCTGACATCGAGTTGCTGTTAGAGATTGATCGTCAGCATCGCGTACATACCCTGCGCACGCACGACAGACCCCTGCTCATAACGAAAGGAAAGCGCCGCACGACCGAGACAATGACGCCCCAGTACACCAGCTTGAACAGGACCGTGCGCCGGCGCACACCTCGGCCTGCACGCCGAGTAGCTCAACGCCGTCCACATCGTCCACAACACGAACGCGAAGCCGACATTAGTCGTCTCTCGCCCGCGGACGAGCAGCCCAGGAGCGACGGCGCGCGGAACTTCTAGTTGACCTAGAAAACGGATGCGCCCGGCTACGCGAGGCTGCCGTGCGAGCGGCGTCATCGGAGAGCGAGGGCGCCGCCGGTGGAGTGACGGTGGGCGGCACGAACGGGAACTGTTCAGGACTCGAGGGAGCGCATTTAAACGGCGGATCCAGGGCATGGTCACCGTGAGGTTTCAGAAACGGTCGCGGGGAAAACGCACTAACTCAATGTAGATCATGCTCCAGAAGCATATGCAGGAGGACACGACGTCCGCCAACCAAAATCACGATATAGAAGAATGTCTTCCTGCCGAGCCCGTTTTCGGTATCGGTATAGAAATGTATAACGCAAACATTGAAGGGCGTGGCCGTGCTCACGAGGTATGTCGCGACATGTACGCTCTGCACGGGATGGTGGATCATGACTGACTATGTCTTCGGGAAGAGCAGGTATTGCACGACGCTGAGCGCAGTGGAGAGTAGAAGGAGTCGAGTTGAGGAAGAAGAAGGATTTAAATGACAGAGAGCGTTTTGAAAGGGCTGCAGAGCGATCGTAAGGGAAGTTACTGAGGAGCATCGACATGCCTATGCATGTACGAAGACTCAGTTATGTATGTAGTCGTCAGGTAAATGCCAACTTACCTGTGATGATTGAGAACCAGACGGGCGTGAAGTGTCTATCATTGCATTGATCAAGTCAGTCGAGTTACATCGTTGGTGTAGAGCAGAGCAAGCAGACATGATGATGCACGATGGCAGTGATTGCGCTTCATCCTAACCTTATCTTATGGTCTCGGCGACTGAGCGCGGAGCGGCAATTTCTCTTCGTACTACGTTTACGGTTTTAGACCATGTCTGTTCCTACACCATCCCGCGATACAGATGACTATCCCAGTGAGTAGAAAATTTCTGTCTGCTGCAAGTCTAAACATTCGAGACTCAAATTTGCACCATGCAGAATCCAATCGGGTGGGAAGATGGGCCCGTAGACGCGCGCCGCGGCCCCAACTTTACGGCCACTATCGGGCGAGAATTTATGTCACAAAAGCATTTCGCTTTTTGGACTACATTCTTGCTACGGTTGAACACGATCTAGTTCTGTCGCTCGTCTCCTCCAGCCCATTCATGCCCACGGCATCTCGAGAAAGGTACGATATGTTATGGACCAGTGGGACGCCGACCACCGTGACGGTGGTCGGCGTCCCACTGGGCCTTTACCCTATTCTATTCGACTATGATGTTCAATTGACCCAAATGCGCACATGGTCCAATTTCCAATTTTAGGCCAAGGCTCATGCTCGAACGGCCCTGCGGTCACAGAACACGAAGAACACTGATGATCACCCCAGTAAGTTGGAAATTTATGTCTGCTGGAGGCTTACACGTTCGGGATTCTTGATTACACCACGCAGAATCTAGAAAGATGTGCTCATGGATTCAAACTAGCCAATCACAGGAAGCGTTCGCTAGAATTCCTTGCGAGCTTTTATGTGCTTTGATGCCGGCGTTGCGTGTTGGGGCTGCGGTGAAATGTACTCTTGCTTTCCGATGGAACTCCTAGCTGAAACGAAATAAGTTGAAGGAAACTGGTGTACGTAAGGTTCCATCGCGGTCTACCTCCGACTCCCTTACTGCTCTCCTTTCCGCCCATCCATACGCGCCTTGGCCACGGCACTTCGAGAAAGATAAAATACCGCATCTTCCTTTCTCCGCGGCACATCACTGCTTCCTCGTGCATGTCTTCCATGCTTTCAATGACATCGGCGCCACGGACGTGCGGAAATATCCTTGAAAGGAGAGTCGAGACCGCTCGATTCTATTCACGGTCGTGAACGTGTCTCTAGCAAGATGCTGTGTGAGCATCCAGTGGCTTCTGCATGAGAACTGGATTCATATACTTAGGCAAGTACTGTCTCCGCAGTCATGGGTCTGTAGGTTCCGTCATGACGCTCGCTGATGTCGGACTTGTCACTTTCCAGCCAATGATGAGAGCCGTCAAGATATCAATCAATGGTATGTCTTTTTTGACCATGAAATGGTACAGGTTCGAGCACCGAGCTATCGGACATAAGATAATGTATCTCAGAGGCTAGTCACTGTGGGTAATCAAGGGTCTGACCAACGATATCTAAACTTGATGACCATCTTATCCTCGCACTGGCCCATTCTCACTGTTGAGCGTCTTTCGAATAGTCATGGGGCTCAGCGCCTCGAATTAGGACGGCGCACATGTCGTGGTGCTTACTGGTGAGCTATCTTTATGGTTTCCACTCTCGTGAGGAAGATATAAACGACCCGACCTTCAGTTCGGTCCTGGAGACATGCCCTCCACTCTCCTCCGATTATGTCATTACTCAAAGTGCCGCTTCTGCTTGTGAGCAGCCTTTGCGTCCACATTTCCCTCACATCCCCTAATCCGCCCGCCTCGTCATCCGAAGTATCGAAAGTAAAAGACCGGTGGGGAAAATTGTGGGTGGACTGGGGACCAGCAAGCATCAAGGTCCATATCCAATGTCTTGCAACCTGTTGTTCGCTGACGCAGCTGCGCGTGCGACATCCAGGCCTTATATTGGGTTTTATCCCTATGCGAGGTCGCCATCATATGTATTCAGTCGAACCCATCTCTGCCATACATGTCCCACATCTTCACGGCGCTGGTCCGCTCTTCGTCCTCGTCCGCATCGCATCACCCGGCCATCACCGCGCCCTTCCTGGCCGGCTGGGCCCTCATCACCTCCGCCGCCCTCCTGCGCCTTTTGTGCTACCGCACGCTCAACCGCCTCTTCACCTTCGAGCTCTCCCTCCGCGACAAGCACAAGCTCGTCACGAGCGGGCCCTACGCGTGGGTCCGCCACCCGTCGTACACCGGCGGCGTGCTCGCCTTCACGGGGTACCTCATCTGCGTGTGGGGACCCGGATCGTGGCTGCACGAATGTGGATGGCTGTCCACGGTTGCGGGCAAAGGGGCACTGGTTGCGATGGCCGCGAGCTTTGCGTGGGTGTCGTCGGTGCTGGTTTGGCGGTCCGCAAAGGAAGATGAGTTTCTGAGGCAGGAGTTTGGGGAGCAATGGGACGATTGGGCGCAAAGAGTGCGCTACAGGCTTGTGCCCGGGGTTTACTAGAGAATAAGGGGCGTTAGTGGTTCAATGATGTCTTTAATATTCTACGCAGATTCTGCGATCCTTACATGTGCGCATTTTCATTTTCATCGAGATTTTTCAGTGCAATCCAAGTCGTGCTAGTCTTTGCTGATTTACTATATGTTGTTGGCCCGAGTTCAGTTATCTGATCGATTCGTAGGTCCAATTCCACATTTCTAAACACTGAAACCAAATGTCTGGCTCAAGTGAACATCACTGAGAGACTCGAGTCGCGTTCGATTACCTGTATTGAACGCAAACAACTTCATGACATGATAAGAACTATTGCGGCAGTAGTGCTCTTCTCCGCGCAGGCGCGGGGATGCAGATGCAAAGCAGAGTGCCTCGAAGAAGTTCCATCGCTCCATCTTCCACGTCGGCTTGTCAACTTCTATTGAAGCATATTGAAGCGGCGTGAGTAGATCTGCCCTGACGACGACGTTTTTGCCCATTATTGCAGTGCGATTCTCCTCACGGACTTGGCATCTCTGCAATGTCCTGGCCCAAGCTCGGCTTGATAACCCCCGTCCTTGCAAGTTCCGCATGCTCGTCGACGTCCTACACGGGCCATCAGTCACTCCCGCCCTTCGACTTGTGGCATGCACTCCCATATTGAATAAGCTGTGAGCGTCATGACGACGGTTAAGGCCTGGCCGACACATATCTTGCTCTCAATCAACGTCATCTCGCCGCTGCGGGTCCGCGCCTGTTCCAAGGCCCTCTCGCAGCACGCTTCTCCTACACGGCTCGGCTCGATCCCCCCTGAGACATAATGCTTATCCAGCAAGAAGACGCTGTAGGCTGTGGGAAAGACAGAGTAGTCGACGCACATGCCCAGATGCGCCGTCGGTACACCGGGGAAGTCGCGCGCCGCAATGTCATGTAGATGCCGTACGTTGCGCGTCACGTCGTAAGTAGCGAGATAATGCTGGAAGTCGCGGTCCTGTTTGCAGATCGCATCATCTTGCCGAACTGGTGGTGCAAGAAAGGGCGTGATTAGTTCCGAGAGGCAGATCAAGTGCAGAGCCTGCACTTACTGCGGTGATTTTCTTTCGTAAGCTTGCATTCTTCCTTATGACCTTTCTTCCATCCGGTGGTCTGGCACTCTTTTGAGCAATACACAACCACCCGGCACCCAGTACACCGCTTGAATGCGTTCTTCAGTGCTTGTTTGCGACACTACCGGAGCAAACTCATCAGCATCAGTGCCGCGATGAGCAATGAACACACTCACAATATCGCAAAACACAGTCCCCCGATTCACATCCGACACGTATTTTATGCGCAGCCGTTCAAGGACCAGTTTTTGTATCTGATTCCATGAAGCGGCGATGGGCGACCCGTTAACCTTCGCAAGATCCTCTGGTGCCTCGGTCTTCTGCAGCGCTGTGTCCATGGCGATGATAACTGAGCGATACACAAGATACCGTGGAATAGTATGCTCGATAAGCTGCAGAGCATCACCGTGCGCATTTGTCTCGAGGCGGTCGAACGCAGGGCTGATATTGACAAATGCCTGGAGCAGGCCATCCTTGATGGCCTGTCGCATATGCGGGACGCCGTCACCCAGCTCAACAAGATTGCTGATGAATGCGAAACAGCTGCCGGCAGCGTAGACCTCCTCGTCCTGCAGTCCTGTCGCCGACAGGCGGATGAGCGCCTTCGTCACAAGCCTGATGCCTCCCTTGGCGAGAACTGCGAAGCACAGTGCATGCGTCCTGTTGCACGAAAGGGTGAAAAGCACATCTACATACGCGCGCACGTGTTTAGGGTCGAGCTGGGGCTTGTCGAGCAGCGTGCGGAGGCGCGAGAGACCAAGCTCGGCGATGGACGCTACTGTGCCCCGAGCGGTCTGGATGATCTCGTCAATCATGCTGTCCGTGGCGACGAATAGAACGTTGTAGAGTGCTGTTGAACCGACAGGCATGGCGTCCTCGTACGGATCCTCATGTAGCCACACCTTCGTCAGGAGTGCAGCCATTCCCGGTGCTGCAGACATCAGAGCCTGTAGTGCGTCATCCAATGAGAGACAGTAGAGCGTGTGCGCGACCATTTGAAGCAAATGCCTCCGGTTTGCCGGTGATCCTAGGAGCGGGTTCGAGTTCTGGGCATAGAAGAAGGTTATCCAGCGCCAAATCCCGTGCCAGCCGTCCTCAATAGGCTTTCGCAGTTCTACGTTTCCTTTCTGCAAGAGGGGTCCGAAGTAACTGAGAGCCGTGATGGCAGCAAGCGCGCGATCGATTGCGTACGCGGACGAAGAACGGAATAGGATGGAGTCCGGGCATTTGGATGCATTCAAGTGCGAGACGAGCATCCCTACGACTTCTGGAGTCTGGAGCTCGGGTATCAGCAAAATGTAATGTGAGATTTTCCTAATTTGCGACGCGTCTCCCTCACTTGCAGCCTTTATTGCCTTCCGACGGGATCAATATCAATACGGGTACATGAACTGTAGAACGGCGGATGACCTCACCTGCTTGGGATCAATGGCCTGCGGAAGTACGTTAGGCGTCCGTACAAAGTCGGCCTGCGGCATTTTGAAGGTATCTCGACCTCTGAGTTTTAGCTTTTGAAAAATGCCGATGCCGATTGCTTTAGGTCTCGGGACGATATTTTACTTTATGAATCTGCATGAACTTCAAGACATCGTGCCTACAAGCATGAGGACTTACCTACCATAAATACAGTGATCATAACAAATTTGTGAAGAAGGAAGGAATGATACAGTGCCGCGAGGTGTCCTGAGGCCCATGTCGCGTTGGGGGGGAATATCACTTTCCCACGCTTCAATACTACGAAGCCGACGAAACAACGACCTGCCACTGGCAATGAACGTGACATTGCAGTGGTTGCTCGAGGCGACATCGTCCCCGGATGCACGGTAGCCAACCTGGCCAGCCTGTGGACTGGGTATCAAGGTGTCAAACGACGTCCCGCAGCACAAGGACGTGCAGACAGCAACTCTTCCCTGAACCGTTCGCACAAATGCTGGCATTTCACCTTCCGGAAGATTTGCATCCTGTGTTCTGGTCCGCTCGCATGCAACAGGGGAAAAAGTAGAAGATCAAATAACCCATGAAACACGTGATGGAATATGTAAGGCATATTCATGAGAGGCATACTCAAGAAGAAAGGGACCTGGACGAGATGCAGGTACTGCAAGTCAGGCGAAGAGCATGGTAAGAGCGGCGAGACGGTAAGAAAGGTCCCTTTGAACTGTGACGTGTTGCTTAAGACAAAGCAGCCAAGAGAGGTTCGACCGACATACTTTAGGTGAAAGACGGATTGAGTCCCCCCCGCGAAGTCTCCGATCCAAACACACAAACACAGCACAAAGCACGGATATCATCTGCAGCCATGATATTCACCCTACGAGTCGTAGAGAAGACTACGATCAAACGCGAGAGTCAAACAGGCCGACAACTACAACCCAAATTTACGTTTCTTTCGCTCTATACGGTCTATCAAGGTGACACGTTGCGATCAGATATGCCATGCAAACAATAGAACATTTTACATACCTTCAATATCAGGACACAGACCGAACGTGGAAGAAGCATTCTCTGACTCCGATATGTCAGTGCTACCTGGCCTAGCCTGACGCATGGCTTCTCGGCCAAGTAAAGCTTCCATATCCCATCGTATTTCCTCCATCATCTTCTCCTGAATCCTCTGGTCTCTATCCGCACCCAAGTGAGGCAAAATCCATGGCAGATAAATTTTGCTACGGGTTCCCCTCATAAAGAAGTCCTCTTGAGAACCATCGAGCTCTTCGCCCACAGCGTTATAAGCATTGATATACCTAGAACAACTGTAACACGCAAGCTTTGAAATGCCGATGTAGCGATAAGTGCGGATTTGTTGGCGATGAAGATATGATATCAGGGCACACACTGCATGGACATGAGATTGAAATGTGAAATTGTTGTCCAGGTTGCCGGACCAAGGTTCTTTTGCGGTCTTTTCAACATTGTCATGCATACGCCTGAGTGCCGTCTCTTCAAATGTCGTCAAGATGGCATCCACAGCCTGACCGCGCACGGGAAAGGAGACGAGATGATGCTCGCTGGGAACAAAGACGACGGTGAAATTGGATTTGATTAGCGGCCAGAAGCCCACAGATGCTGTGAGGGAGATCAGATCCATGACAGCCGTGTAGTAGGCGAACAGCTTTTCAAAGAAGCGGCGCATACTGAAACCGCCGCCTTCTGTCGCTGAAAACAAGTATGAAAAAATGAGCAAGGATATCATTGATAGAACAGCGCATTCACCAAATTCCTGATCCAATTCTTGAAGCAGATAGAGCTCGGCTGAACCTTCTTTCAGATAGTCGTACAGTGTCGACGCATGATACACAATCACCACGGCAATTTCATCGTCCGGCTCCTGTTCCTCGAACATTCTCACAAGTACATTCAGATGGTCTTGAAGACAACAGAGCTTGTCACGCAGCGCGACGTCCACCCTCGCCGGGTTCTGGCTTAGCTTGGCCATGTAAGCATCAAACCCCGCTTTCCGCTTCTCAAGCCGTCTTCTGATCTTCTTCAAGCCGCGCTTGTGGCAGTCCATGAGCATGTTTTGCATGACAGCTTGGACGGTTTCGTGGGAAGGGACGCCGGCGGACTTGTCGGCGTCGATCGAAGTCGACAGCGAGATTTGGAGGAGTCGGCTTCTGATGTCGTTGAGGTACGCCTCGAGGAGGGCCGGCGGCGTGCCGTTGCACGCGACGTACAGGGTACATTGTCCTGCACGCGTCTCGAGGGCGACGGCGTATACCTCGCCATGGGGCTCCATGACGCATAGAGTTGCGACGGCATCGAGGGCCGTCTTCAGGCGGTCATCAATATAGGGAATATCAGAATCTGCATTTCGCGGGGACGACGCGGACGAGGAAGATCGAGTGCTGGAGTTAAATCGATTGCGAATTTCGTCGGTGTCCGAATCCACAGCGGTCTCGAGTATGCCCGCGAGCAGCACAAGGAGCGTCTCAGGACGAACCAACGACGCTGTTTGTACAGGCGGGGCTGCTTTCACCATGGCATCAGCAAAGCTGTCCTTCGTGATCAAGAGAGGGAAGGCAATCATACCGTGCTTTGACGAATCCATGATCGGCCAAGAATGAGGTGGGTGAGTAGACAGACGTGTCGACAGAGAGGTCCGCCCGGCGCCAGGAGATGCACTCACAGTCTAGGCGTAGAGTCGCGGAGGGGCTTGTGATATGCGCCCCTAACTTGAAACAATGAGGCTATTCTTTTGCTTTTACCCAAGGAGATGCCATTCGACAGCAAGCGAAAAGGATTCTATGAAATCATAAAAAAGACTGTGAGTGCCGATGAGATGGAGTCGTGAAGACGATGCAGTCGAGTCGAGAAATTGTTTGCCAATGTTTATCGACATCGTCTTCGTACGACTGGACCTCTACACAATATTCGACTCGTCAGTCATTGTGTACGAGAGACACAGTCACCAGTCTAGACTGGACCAGGACAACAGAAAGGTGTTCGTTTCAGAAGGATGCGAAATGACCCAGTTGTGCCAAGGAAAACCGACAAACTGTCCAAGGCCCAAATGATCGATTACCTCCACGCGGCATCGCAAGCCCCGCGATCTCTCCGACCCAAGCAAAGCAGCATACGAAGCACGGCAAAACGGTCATAGCAAGGGGACTGCGCCGGAGGCGGAGGAAATTTTTCGGCAAGGGGGTCGGGAGGGGTGGCCAGGGAGGCGGGCGGGGCCGACGCGAAAGGTGGCCAGGGACCGTCCATTGTGGCAGGTCCACCGCCAGAAGTTCTGCCGACGAGCCTCCATCGCGAACCGCTGTTCGACCTCGTCGAAGCGCCGAAGCCAATCCTCGGGATCTCAACAGTGATCGCATCCAAGGATGTGGTGCATGAGGCCCGGGATCTTGAGTAGTCGTAGCTAGAATTGAAGTGCACCATTTGTTGTGGTTCAGTACGGTGGCGCGTGTGCGGCCCGGCACGCACATATCTGTCTGAGCACAGAGACAGGTAAGGGGCTCGACTCCTTGTCACTTACCATCATCCTTTTAAGTTCAGCAATCGAGCGCCATGTCCATGTCCAATTTCTCCGACCTCATCTTCGTCGCAGAGCCGTCGCCCATCATGCGAGTGACGCAGCCTGCGGCTGTTCGCGAACACTTTGATAATCTCGAAAACTACTTCCCTATCTACAAGCTCCCTGGCAGGCACTTCAAGCCTGACAACGGTTTCTTCTGCGACAGGAACACCCACGCGTCGCGCGTCTATTGCGACACCAACGGCCCCTCCTTCGTCGAAAACGGTATTCGCATCGGCGCTACAGCCGTCGTTTTCGAGGTCGAGGCGTGCATCAGCGCACGCGACTGTTTCCTGTCCACAGAGGGAGACCGAGGGCATCCTCTTAACGACGACGCGGACCGGCGCCAGCCGTCAAAATTCGCGTCGTGCTGGCTCGGGGCGCCCGATTCCTCGGTCGATGGGCAAGGGAACTGGCGCCGCGCGCTGCTGCAGCTGGAGCATCTCGCCCGGCATGCTGATAGCGGCGTCCGCATGGACGATTTCATTGCCCTTGAGCACGACGAGCCGGGCGCTGACCCGTCTCCTGCGCTTCTGCAGGTGTCCTGGACTCCGGGCGTAAGTGTTCCTTATTTCTGTCGACCTCCGTGCCGTCTTACAAGGTCTATTCTAGGATCTCTTCGATAATCTCGACCTGTTGCCGATCTTCGAAGCCAATCACAAGCATATTCCGATCACGTCGCGCGCTCAAATGCCCGTCAACAAGCGCGTTCGCGTTCGATTCGTACTGTATCTAGGGCCATCCGTTCCCCGGTTGGGAGGGCCCATCATAGGAGCTCAGTTCATCTACATGCACATCCTTAACTGACATCTTCTCGTTCGGTCTTTTTTTTTCATCTCTCTGTCTGTTCGGGCTCGGTATGATTGTATATTACTTTGTATTCACGATTTCTATGTACCATAGTATTCTGCTTAGCTACATATGTACTTGTAGGCTGTGTAAACTTAGCTACTCGGCTACTTACTTGTGAAATAGCAGTTGTGACTGTGAAAAAACAAGATGTGAATTTAGAAAGGTGTCAACCGGCAAGCATATGGAGACAGACACTTACCTTGGCTCGGGAGCCAAGACGCGACTGCTTGATCGTGTCGCGCTGCTATCCCGTTGTCCCTTTCTCTCCTCATCCCGTCGTCTTGTCTCGCCATTGTCGCAGTCCCGCTACGCTGTCGCCATCTACCGCCAATGTCGATTTTCGAGCCGAACCTTGTGCGTGCTCAAATCCGCAACACACTCCCACATGGCGAACGCGCAGCGTTTGACGAGAGCTGGGAGAAGTCGGTATGTCTCAGCAACTTGAAGCATCCTGCGGCAATAGTTAGTTGACCCTCACCTCTAGGTCAAGCAACGCCTTGAGACCTGGACTAAGAACAATAATCACGCTGATGAAGAGTCAGCGCCAGCTCAATTCAAATGGGCCGTTCATGTTGTCGAGTATGTGTCGTACCTATATGGAGCGACGAGGCCCATTCCGGTTCCAAGAAAGAAGGGGCAGACGGTGCCAGAGACACCACCCAAGCCTAAACCTCGCTCACTGAGGCCTGGGGTCCCTCTCCTCGGCCCACGCTTTGTACCGCCGAGCTATCTCCAACTCGAGAAGCGATCTAATACCCCAATGATCGAACCAGAGACGGCTTACCTCAAGCCCTTCAATATCGTGCATGTTTTCTATTATCCACAGCTCGCCATCTGTCCTCGCTGCCGCGGCAAGAACATCCGTTGGGAAGGCTGGACTTCGGCCGGCCCGCGTGAGGTGTACGGCGTCCGACGAGGCGAGCTGGCTCTCGGATGCCAGATCCGGTGCAACGACTGCGAGGACGTCAAAGAGGGACTGTCAAAGGATGAAGCAGACAAGTTCACTCACTGTACAGCGACAACTAATTCGCTGTTCTGGGAGAAATGGCAGTACTGGGAGGTTCCGCGTGAGTGTTTCCCTCTCAAATTTCCATACCTAGCAATGCTGATGCGATGCGCTGCGCCCGTCTGATGATCAGATGGTCTTCCTATATTCTTCCACAAGTGCGCGGTCACGCGTGAACTGCTCGATCTTCTGCTCGAGCTGCGCCTGACAACAACATCAATGGGATTGGCAGAGAATATCAAGTGTGAGTTAATTTTCATGCTGACCTTATTCCGTGCTAATGCAGGACTTGGAGCAGAGCTTCATCTCCTCGAATACCACCACACCGTCTGCGACTTTCTGCAGCGCTGGTCCTCCCGCGATCATTCCGAATCATTCTTCTATCCATGCCCACTCAAGGCCTTTTCAGACCCTTGGGACCCGAACGGTTACAACGCGCGATGCATCTCGAGCAGCATGATCACAGATATCCTGCTCGAGAACAGCCACCGCACCCGCAAGGGAGAGTCTGAGGATTACCTCAGGACTCTGACCGGTATGTGATTGATCGATCGGATTGCGTGGAAGTCGACTGACCTTTTGTCGTGCAGCGAGAACACTGTCGCTAGATGCGACCTTCAAGGCTTCGAAGAAAGCCACCCTCACCGGCACTGACCAATCGAAGACAAACCCGTCGGAAGGGGGACTGTTGACTGCAGTTAGCGAGCACACGGAGGTCGCGTCATGGGTCAGTCTTTTTCTCCCTCAGTCTGCGCGCGATGCTGTGCAAGCGTCGAGTTTCTTATATGGTCACTAATCGTGCGCACAGAAACTGTGCCAATCGCAGGCAAATGCAGAGATGTCAGAGATGCTGGGTGGTCTGAAGAGACGGCACGACGTACTCGAGGAGCCACCGCCGGAGCAGTTCGTCGCTGATAACTGTTGCCATGTTATGAGGGCAATTCTGAGTGTCTTCCCCGGGGCTGCTGTCGGCCTGGATGTTTGGCATGCTATCCAAAGGTGGGGGGTTTTTTTTTTTCAAGTTCGATACTGGGATGGCTGCTTACATCAGTAGTTAGGCAGACGCCCTGACCGCACTGACGGTTACCATATATGGTAATAATCAGTGCGGTCAGGACGCGTCAGTGCGATTCAGTGTCCAGGCTTCATCTATGCCCAAAACACGGTCAGGGTGAGAATTTCATGCTCAAATTCTCATCTCTAGGACTGTCAGGCTGGCAATTCTAAGTGCACAAGTTTGACTACAATCATATACATCAATTATATCTGATTCTACCAACTGTACGAGTGTTTTAACGAGATATTGAGCTTAAGTATTATAGCTAATAAAGCCGTCAGGGCCATCAGGGCGTCAGTGTTCGACCGAAGTACTGATGTACTGTATTTATTTCACATTGGCAGGTATCTGGTCTCGATCGTGAACGGTACGAAGAATCCCTATAGGCTCGTAGTAGCGGAAGACCTCCGCGATGCCATCCTTATCAAGGGATCCAGCAAAGAAGAGCCAGCACGGTACTGGACCAAGGAGGAGCAGGAAACAAGGCTCAATGCTGTCTACACCAAGTGGGCTCGGCGTGGAGGAGTCTGGACGGCGGCGGCAGCGAAGGTATGTCACCAAGCTCGCGTTCGGCATGTACTGATTTCTCTTCCTTCTTTTTCAGGTGCACGCAGACCAGCTGAAGCATGTCCGCAAAGGGTGCTTGACACGCCGATGCCAGGACGTGCGGTCTGATGGAAGCCGCATCGAAGGATCTCACAAGGGCTGGAACAACATCATGCGCGCGCATGCCAGTGGCCTCGAGACTTTTGTCGCACTGGGGCACGATTTCGTTTTACGCCGCAATGTCCGCATCGCTTCTTCGCGTGCTGACCCGCCGCCCTTCATTGCTGAATCCACCTTCGGCTCTCATCACGTCCGGCTGGCGAGCCATGGAGCAAGGCTATGGAATTCTGCAATCGAAGCTGACAGGCACTTCTACAGGGCCACCAGTAATGATTTCCGGCCACGCGCTGAGATGCGCATTGTCGACAGTGGCGAGACCTTTGGTCTTGTTCGATCTGTCGATGCGGAGACATTTGGAGGTCTCATCCGCCTCAAGGAGGAAGAGGAGCCCGAGGAAGATGACGAAGAGCTCCTGCAACATGCAGAGGAGACAGAATTGACATTCCAGCAGGTGAGCGAGGAGATCGGCATTGATCCCTCGCTCTTCATCATCCCGGACCCGGACACGGACGCGACAGCACTAGCGGCACAGTCCGACCATGGAGCTGATGTCCCCGTGATGTGCGGTGCCCATCGTGGTACCGCAATTCGGGCACCATTTGGGCCCATCATCTCACATCATCCCCCAACAGGCACGGCGACGCGCGCGATCCCGCTGGGTGCTTGGCCTCCTGGAGTACCCACCCCTCCGTGCACATCAGCTGCAGCACCGGCAGTGGCAACGGCGACATCCTTGGATCCGCAGCTCATTGAGCCGGACCCAGAGCTCATCGCCCCGCTTACATGCTCAGATATACCGGTGGCAGCGACAACGACAGACGACGCGCAGCCACACTGGGCTGCCACTGCGTCAGCGCCAGCGCCGTCCACCTTCGCTCATGCTGCGGAGAAGGCAACAGAGCGTCGGTGTCTCGCATCAGCTGGACCGCTCGCCAGAGCAAGCACAGACCCACGGCGCATGCTGGTCCAGGAGGAGACAGAGGGTCGTACTGGCCCGATTGGGCTGACACCGCATGGCGACGGCTTCGTGGTATGTCATTCAACCTTCTTTGTTGCTCCGTGGCTGTTCTAACATCCCTGTTCTTGCCGCAGGACTTGACACAAGACGACGACGATGAGGAGCTGCGTGAAGGCCATCAGCGCACACCGCCGCCTGTTTCTGTCACGCGTGCTGCCCCAAGCCGCAAGCGCAAGGCCACGTCCGACGTGGATGCTGGGAACGGCGGTGCTGTCCGCGTCAAGAAACAGAAATCAGCACCGAAGAAAACAGTACGCACAGTCGCGCTCGAGAGCGGCGCAGTGACCTTGGTAAGTCGCCCGTTCTTCTGCGCCTTCTAAATACTGACATTTCATTGCACTGTCTCTATCTACAGGTGCCTAATATTTCCGTACCTGGGACCGCTGTCGCTCAGGGCGCCCGCCCTTTCCACTCCATCTTCCAGTCGCGCAAGCCAGCTTCTACATCGGGCAAGGCTCCCATGACCATCAGGCCCACGGCTCCCTCGGGGCAGTCGACCATTACTCCATCCGCCGGCGGCACCGTCATGTCCGCGCAGGCTGCAGAGGCTGCAGCTGCGACCAGAAGCGGCGCTGGCTCTCCATCCGCCAGCTCTGGCATGTCCACACCGCAAGTGCACTCCATCGCCCCCAGCACGCCCGTCAACACACCTGCCACAGACACGTCGACGGTCCAGGCGCGCACGGTCGCGCTGACGGCTCGCTTGCCCGTCCCACGACACGGCCCGCGCGGCCTATCGCGCTCGCAACACATTTGGGCTATCATGACCAACATGGACCCACGCGCCCTAGAGATCGACTGGGGCATCGAATTTTTCACCTTCATGAAGCTGCGTGCCCGGCACCAATGGGCGAGCTTCTCAATGACGACGCGCGGGTGGGCAGCGGCGACTCCGCTATACAACAGTCAGCTGGCGCTGGACTACGCAGCAGCAAAGATCCCCGAGGCACCGGTCGAGAAGCACCCGCGCGCCCTGCTGCGCATGATCACCAAGGTCGAGAAGATGATCATCAGTCGTGTGAAGAACAACAAGTATGGAAGTACAAACAAGGATCCAAGTATGTTTCTACTTCTACTTGTTCCTGACCCGCACTGACCTGCATCTCTCGCAGATAAAGAGGGCGACGAGACATTCTGGCGGAGGGAATGCCATGCAGTCCCCGGGCTCATCCAGAGCGAGGGGACTGCCAAGGGAGTGAGTATGGGTTAATTTGTCTGCGCGTGCCGTACTGACAACTATCCGACACATTGCAGCGTAAGCCGCAGACGTGCCAGCGATGCAACGTCACGAAGTATGGCGGCGGCGTCGGCGGCGTCGGTAACCACCGACGCAGCTGCTGCTCGGATGGTGCCCCTTCGCGCATGGACAACAAAGTGCTCGACAAGCCGCCGCCCTGGCCGCAGCCGGAGGGAATCTTTGTGGACGGCAAAGAGTTCCACGTCATGCCGTTCCTCGCGGCCGTCAAGGATTTCTACGAGACGACCGTGCTCAAGCTGGAGAACGCGCCCACGCCAACGCTCGAATCGGACGCGTTCGGCCAGTTCATCAGGGACAGGATGTTCGTCCTCGATGGCGGCGATGTCCTTTTCCGCTGTACGCGCACCTCAAGACGACGCCGGCACGCAAGCACCTCCCGCGGGACATGCTACGGGACTATGAAGGCAAAGAGTGTCTGCACATACAGATGCTCTCGGACGAGGAGCACGCCGGGCCCAGCGGCCTCATGCTGCGTGCTGCCACTGGCACGTAGGCTGCCATCGTCTCGAGCCGCGCCCGCGCTCGTGCCCATCTTCGTCGAGCGCGCCGTTCGCATTCACGTTCGCGTGCGCGTGCGCGCGTTGGGGCGTGATATTCATCTCGATCCTCGATTTCTCGATTTCTTTCGGTTTCTTTTCTTTTCTTTCATGTCCTTCTTAATCTCTCTGCCTCGCTCTCAACGGCACCCAGGACCAGGTGACTTCGCACCTCATCATCGAGCTCCGCGTCGTTCACGTTTGCGCGCGCGCCTGCGTGCACCTCGTGCATGGCAATGCCTCGATTCGCTTTGATTGCTTACTATTCATTCTATATTCTACGCTATCCAAGAGGCTCTCCACCATATGTACGACCCGCCGCCTCCAAAGCTCCACTAATCCCGCCACTCGAACGTCGCGGACGACCGCGCCCGTCGCCGCGCCCACTGTCGGGCGCGTTCGCGCCCAAAATCGACCCCCGCCGTTGTTCCCGTCGGCGCTTTTGCCCCATTTTTTGTGTGCATGTACCTTACCTACGTCTTTAATGAATCCATGCCGCCCGCTGTCCGTAAGAGTGCCCGCGCGCCCGCGCGCCGCCGTCGACGACGGCGATGACGCCCCTTTCGACTTAGCCAGAAATCCGCGTCGGCCCCCCGCGGGCCGCGGATCACGTGACGGATGACGACAAAAAAGCTGACAAAGAAAACGGAACGTTTTGCGTTTTTCGCGCAGCCAAACGGAACGGTCGAACGGTCAGAGACGGTCGACCGTTTGCGATTGTTCCCTCCCTTGCTACGGCAAGGTAGCCCGAAGCACGACATTATCTGCAATAATGATATTCACTCTACAATACAAACGCAAAAGCCAAACGTCAAAACAGAGAAGAAAACAAACTACACAAAAACGCGCGCAAAACGCAAACTGAGCTGGGATGCGATACGAGAGTCCGCCCGGCGCACGCACACGCACTCAGTACCCCGCATTCGACCCGCCCACCTGCATCGACGGCGACGACGACATCGGCACCGGCGCCTGCGGCGGCGACGCCTGCTGCACCTGCATCGGCGACGGGCTGTGCAGGTGCGGCGACAGCGAGTGCGCGATCGCGACGCCGGCGCCCTGCTGCGGGCTGAGCAGGCGCGAGCCCGTGGCGTCCGCGGGCTGCCCCCGCGCAGACGCCCACTGCATCTGCCGCGCGCTCGGCAGCTTCACGTTCATCGCCTGCGCCATCTGCTGCATGTGCGCGCTCATGTTGAGGCTGCCGTTCGCGTTCAACAGGTAGTTCGCGCCGTTCGGCGCGACGTGCCCCATGTATGCGGCCGGGCGGGAGTTGTGCGACCCGTTCGTGACGGGCATCGGCATCTCGGTGCCGTTGAATGCCTGCTTCAGGTTCGCGATCTGCTGCTGCATGTTCGGGTTGCCCATCTGTGACAGGTGCGCGTGCTGAAGAGCCGGATTGAAGTTGTTCATAGGATACCCGTTGGGCATATTCATAGCATGGTGCGAATTCGGGGGCTTAAGAGGCATAGGGGTGATAGAGGGTGGCGCGGGTGACCCAGAGGCTTGGGCAATCCCATCGTGGCCTGCAGAGGCAGATGAGGTCGGCCTCGACTCGTGTTCTGAGCCGTTCATGGCGTGCCCGTTCTGGCCGTTCGCAGGTGCCGTGGGTGAGACATGAGGTGGTGAGGCATGAGAGCCAGAGCGGAGGACTGCAGGTTGGAGAGGCGCGACGGTCGGTGTCGCAGGAGGTCGCATGCCGCCGTTCGACGAGATACGTTGGTGAGGGACGCCCATCGGAGGCTGCATCTTCTTCAGTTGAGCCTGAGAGATGGGAGTGCCGTTGGTCTGCGGCATCGACAGCGGAACACCGGCCTGATGAGCCGGTTGCCGCTGCGTCTGTCCGGCGGGAGCCTGCGCAGAGGTAGGGGGAGGTGTGGGTCGCGTGCTGCTACTATAGACATTGTCGCGACGCACGATGGGATGTGGATTGAGCCGAAACGGAGTGAAGACTTGCTGTCGACCATCCGGAAGGTTGACATAAAGATTTTGATCTGTCATGAGCTTGTGATGGTCGTCGTCGCGGTAAAACGTCATGCGATCCTTCAACAGTCTAATCATATACGGTCAGCGGATACCCTATAGCGACACAGATGCGAGAACTCACTTCACATCGTACTCGTCCACGAGCACCCGATGCTCCTCGTCTGGCCCTTCGGGACCAACAGGCGGCTCATCATCACTGTCGAATCGCCATCGGTCGCGAATCCTCCATGAGAGCTCCTTCATCTCAGCGGCGTCCTGCTCGGACGCAGGCTCTCCGGAGACGCGTGGCGGTCGCAGGATCTCGTCATCCCGAACCTTCGCGGAGCGGCCATAGTTGCGCCTGTCGACACGTATGACACCTCCGCGACCGCGACGCAGCCGCATGGCGCGCCAGTGGGACTTTGGAAGATCCTCATCTGAGTCCGAAGGCGAGACCCGTTTCGGCGAAGGCGGGATGAACTTCCAGTGCCGCTGCGCAAAGGAAACGGGCTGTGGCTGGAAGGAATACTGGAAATGGCATAATCAGCATCTGCTAAACAAGGAAAAATGGCAAGGACTAACGTCGAGAGCATCTTCCCAGCCATGGTCCTTTTCCCGGGTGCGAAGCATATCCCGTTCTATGGACCTCTGGATCGCCTCGTACCGCTCCTTTGGGCGCTGGACAATCTCTGGCTGCGCCGTAGGGGAGACTTCGCCCTGCTCGCGCGTCTTGATCTTGAGTCCGATGCGCCTGCGAATAACAATACATGAGTTCATGAACCGAAAAAAAAGCACAGCGACACATACGCTGCCGTAGCTTCGGCGAGCTTGGGCTTCTTCGGCACGCGCTCCTTGTCGTAGAAGAGCTCCTCGTCTTCCTTGATACCGAGGGATGGAAACTTCCGTTTGAGGCTCACCATGTCTTCGCGCTTGCTCCACACCGCGAGCTGCTGCTGCGCAGCTTCACGCTTGAGCGTCTCGCGCGCCAGCATCGTCCGCGCCATCTCGTACGCGGCGGCCAGCTCGCTCTGCAGCCGCATGAGCTTCTCGGAGGAGGACGCCTGCGACGCACGCGTCTTGCGCATCGTCTTGACATCGCGGCGTCGAAAGCAAATATAGGATTCGTTTTTCGCATCTTGCTCGTCGAGCTGGAATGCACGTCAGCTCAGACCAGTTACCGGATGCAGCGACACTCACATTGACAGTGGAAATGATTCGGTGGCCCTTGCGCTCGATGCGCCGTTCCTTCCAATATGGATAGACCACCTTGGCGAAACGCAGCATCTGAGGCGGGGCGGGGACCCATGACGGAACGGCGTAGGCAGCAAACGTGTCGGCGGGGAGCGGGGAGGCGAACGTATCCTGGTAGTCAGAGAAGGGCGGAAACGGCGCGCCCGACTCGAGGCCCTGCGTTGTACGTCAGGGAAGCGCCGCATCAGATTAACGTGGTACATACATGGTGCAGGAACTCGGTCTTCTCGTGCGTCACCTTCTCGAAGAGCCCCATCACAAGCTCGAACTCGTCCTCGGACATGGCGGCGGGCTGCGGCACGTCGGGCTCCTTGCCCTTCGCCTTTGCGCTGCGCGACGACATCCCGGACCGCGTCGTGGTGCCCGACGTGGACACCGCGCCCTGCGCACTGGTCCCTTCGCCGCGCGCCTCCTCGTTGTTCTTCTCAAGCCACTCGAGATCTCGCTCGTCCATGAAATAGGAGAAGCCATTCGCAAGCCCATCCTTGATCGCCTCTTCGACCGTCTCTGAAGTCTTGATGTACGACACGGGATCCTTCCACCGCCCCGGCGGGTAGAACTCTTCGTAGCCTTCGACAAGCCCGGTGCTGTCCGGGATGGGGATGAACACATCCTGCTTGACCTCCTCGGTTGTGACGCGCGTCGCGCGCAGGGCGGACGCATGGTGGCGGTGGGACGCGGCGGTAAGCACAGCCTGAAGATGGTGTTCCTAAAGAGGACAGCTGAGTCAGCATTCCGCGGAACGAGGATCGCACGGTGGCGGCCAATCAGGGCTCGCCACGAGGGGGCCACCAACAAGCAGGGCGCGGGTGGGCAGAGGGGACGAGAAACGAGGCTCACGTTGGCATCCTCAGCGTCGACGCCCGCAGTGGAGACGACGCGGGCCTTCTCCTCTTCCTCGTCGAAGGCGAGGGGGTCGGCGTCGATGTTCCCCTGGTAGATGCGGAGGCGGGTCTTGTTCGTAACTCGGTTGCGATTTCGCAGCGACGAGGGACCGGGGTTGTGGTTGCGGGGCATGTCATGGAGAAAAAGGGAGGAGACAGCAAAATAAATTACAGGAGGCTTGGTGTAGAGAGACGGTTGGCTTAGTCGTCGTGGGCGGCGACGGCGCTGCGGGTCAGAGGATGCGCGTCGTCGGAATCTGCGCCGATTCTCGGCCCGGCACCACTAATTGAGCCGCCCGTCGCTATTTGGTTAGTAAACACCGCGCCTCAGCGCCTCGCCCGTTCCAGAACTTCTACTCTACGAGCGATACTATTGCACATACAGAACACACTAGGAAAGAACGTATGATACAGCACCGTCCTTTCACGACAAGTCAAACCCTGCACCAGAGAATATCGCCTGCAACAGCTTTTCTCGGAGCACCCGCTCGCTGTTGTACCGCGGCAGCTAAGAGCGCGCGTTCAGCCAAATTCCAAGGACACAGGACGGCACTCACCTTCAGCAAATTCACGCAAGTGCTCGCCGTCGGCAAGCGGTCTTGACTCTCGCCCGCGTCACGGATGGAGAAATTCGGCACTAGGCCCTTGAAGCCACTAGAAAGAGAAGTTAGCACGAGTATGAGACCTAGGGATAGCTGCACGCACAGCAATGGAGGTCGTCCAACACTCGTCACAAATCGCAACAGCGCACGACGCTGGTCCTGATCAAACGAATTGACCACCTGATAAAAGCGTGAGCGATGTGAATATGCGGAAAGCGCCTTCGACCTACATTCCAGAAAGCAACGATAGTCGGATGATCATTGTCGTAGAGCCCGCCATAAACAGTATTCGCTCTCAGATCCTCGACGTCTATAGGCGCATTCACGCCGCCCAACAGGATCTGCAGCTCTTGCTGGTTGAACATACGCAGCCACTTGGGATCGATCATCTCCGAAAGCCCCTCAAAGAATGCCTGGCTCTGCAGCCTGATCTGCTTCGTCAACCGATAATGCGACATGCGATAGATATACGCCAGCCGGTTCTCCCGCGTGACGGGAATATTGCTCCCGTTCGGACACAAATCCACCGTCTTCGACACGCCAAACTCTACAAAGGGATGAGCGACGCCGGGGACATCAGCAAGGCACGCACCATCTTCGGACACGGCAAAATTGATGGACAGGTCTTCGGGGTTTCCGGTGTAGTGCTTCAGGAATATGAGGCCCTGGTAGAGTTCTGGGTCTAACGAGGCCAGATCGTCCAGGAAACTCTGCTTTCCGAGCCACTGCAGCAGACATGTCAGCACAGTGCAGATTCGAGGAACGTCCAAACGCACCTTGGCGAGGAAAAAGCCGGCAAAGGCGACGTCCACGAGTATGCCCTCGTACAAGGCCTTGCCCAAGACGCGGCCAATGAAGCGATACCAGTCCAAATTAGTCGCTGCACAAATGTCAACATCGGAGCATAGTGAACAAGGCTGTGAGACGTACGCTCTGTTGCATACGAATGCGGATTCGGATAAAGCTCATTATTCTTGTTCGTCAACCACAGCCCCCGGTTCGTATCAAACACCTCCTTGCACAGCTCCGTGAAAAACTCCTTAAACACACCCCCCCCATCAATCCCCGCCTCGACCTCCCCAAACTGATCAATAAACTCAATCTCCAGGGGCTTCTTCAGATCCACGTTCCCGAGCTTATTGAACCCGTCCTCGCTGATGTGCCCGCGGCGCACCGCGATGCGCTGGCGGTTCCGGAAGCCGACGAAGCTGTGCCGGTCCACGCCGTGCGTCGCCATGTCGCTCTGCACGAAGCTCCGGAAGATCGACACGCGCACGTCGAACGGGATCGCGAACGGGATGTTGTGCAGCACGCCGAGGCGCGGCGAGAGGAAGGAGATCTGCCGCTTCGTGAGCGGGCGCGCGCCGACGGGCTGCAGCAGCTGCAGTTCTTCGACGCTGGGGGATAGGGCTGGTTAGATCGGGGAAGTGGATGGGGGGTGGAGGGACTTACACTGCGGCTTCTACGAAGGAGTGGATTTCGGTTTGCGAGATCATGTGCCAGTGGTTGGGAGGGGTGAACGGTTTTCGCGAGCTGTGACACGGTCAGAAAGAGCACTGTATGCGTAAGAAGCAGCACTTACTCCCTCGCATGGATGGCCTGCAAGCACCGCGTGATCTTCTCGCGCACGTCAATCCACTTCAGACTGAACCCAGGCAGCGAGCCCTCCTGCACTCCCGCCTGATCTTCTCTCCAGTACAGAATGAACGCGATGTTGAGCAGTTGGCGCGAGAACGAGATGAGTTCGTCGAGCGATAGCGGGTTGCGCGGGGCGTTGATCTCCCGTACCGAGGAGAAGAACTCGTCGTCGCCCATGGTAAGCAGCGCTTGGTTGTACAGATCCGTCAGAAGGAGCAACAACGGCCATTGCGACGCATGCGCTGGATCTGGGACGATGTAAGCGCATCAGTTCTGAGGGATCAAGTCCGGACGTACCCATCAGTGCCGCTGCACTGTCGTCCCGACCGAGGGGAGAGCTCCGGACATAGCCTCTGTACAGCTCGCGAATAAGCCCGCCGCCGGTCGACAGGACCGAGTTGGAGAGCACGCTGTCCGCGCGAGTAGGCCAGACGGTGCAGACGGAGAACAGGAAGTTGTAGAACAGCGGCCGATTGGTTGCTGGATGCTGCGTGACCGCTGATAGCGCCGAGATGTGTGACGGCGATACCATCGTCTGAAGGCGTTTGAGCGTACGGCTGTCGAGAGCGGGCAGGGAGGGCAGCGGCGCGGTAGACGAGATTGTGAACAGGTCCGACGGGGCCTCTACCTCGGAATCAGAGTCGTCCGGGCGTTTGACCGCCTGGATTGAGGCTCCGGGCGTCGGAGGCTCCAGCGCGTGTGGGGGAAGGCTGTTCATGAGGGCTATGATTAGCTGAAGATACGTTTCGATAGCTGCGGGCGGTAATTTCGGATATCGCGGTGGTGCGAAGGCGAGGAGGTTGGAAATGACATGGACTTTTGATTCTAAAGGCAGGATGGAGACAAGATCGGGGATGAAGGGTGCGATTACGGATACAGATGACAGCGGTAAGCGTGCAGACAGCTCGGATAAAGATGACAGTGGAAGGCGGTTTGGGAGGAGGGGGAGGGGGAAGATGTGTTGAAACAATGCCAGGAAAGCTTGAGCGTACAAGTCGGGATATGAATCTGCAAAGTTGGACAGTGGATGGGTGAGTAATGGAACCAATAATGGCAGCGATGGCGTCTTCTTCTCATCAATCGGCTGCGACAGCGAACGTCAGCTATGGAATGGACACATAAGAGATTGAGATACATACAATGTTGGAGAAAGCGGCGGACAGGTGCTTATAGTAGTCGTGCCGAAGGAGATGCCGGGTTATGTCGAGGCTCAATTCGGGGCCCTGTGGCCCAAGGACGGCGCTCGTTTTTGCCGTAGACAGCAACGCCCCCAGGATTCGAAGATGGTTTGGCGCGTTATGGGACCTAGGAGACTACATGCAGTACGAGGAACAGTGCTGTGGGATGGATGACTTACTGTGGTGAGTTCGCTACGGATTGCAGTAGGAGAACCGCGGCTTGACGTATTAGAACCAGCCAGCTCTCACGAGCTGGACCAGCTGCATTCTGAAGAAAGCGGTCTTCCGGGATGTCAAGACGACGCTGGTGAGAAGCACAGATGGACACGCACCTTCGCCGTCGTTAACCACGGTAGCAGACCACTGGCCGAGCATCTCCTCGTTCCCTGCGACGAGGACTAAACAGCGCAAGCCATCGAGTCCACGAATATCCTCCTGAAAGCGCGCTATCAGCCGCCGCCTGACGATCCTAGCTTCATGGGTACCCCGCCACCAGGCCTGTATCCGAAGGGCACTCTCCTGGCGCCTCCTGATATTCTGGCGTTCCGTGCGCTGGGCCTTTGCCTGGCTAAGGACCGCTTCATGGGAGCTGACCGACCTCGACCCGCCGAGGTTGATCTTTCTGCGTTTTTCGTCACCAAATAGCGGAATCATGGGAGTGTGTAGGTAAGAGTGAAGGCGTACGCGTCCGGCGAGCATCCGCGACTGCTTAGAAGCGCCCATGCACGTGACATGCTATCTGAGCGCGACGATGAGGCTGTCCAGCAATTCCTGCCCAACAGATGCGCCCGTCGAGACCACAAGCCATGCCCGTTTCCCCCTCGTAAGGTATACCCAGCCATGGAAATCCAAAAGCTGCCCAGCTACCCAGAGCGGCGCCTGCATTATCTGCACCTGCCGAGGCAAACAGGCACATTCCCGACATTATCCATTCCGGATATTCCGACGGTGACCGCTACTTCGCAGGGCAGCGACACAGGTACAGGGACTGCAAGCGCAACCCAGGACACGCAGAGTGGCGATACCCAGAGCCCTTCGCAAAGTGCATCCACACCTGCACCCACCTCGAATCCCCCCTCGGGTTCGTCTTCCAATGTCCAGAGGTACGCGCCCGTATCTCGCACACCGCAGTCAAAGTGCTCACGCTACGTAGTGCCACCGACTCGTCGTCGGAGTCGGCCTCGCCATCCGCTACCCCTTCCCCCACACCGACGCCCACACCGACACCAATGACTTCAGATACCTCCTCAACGCCCCAATCCAGTAGCTCTTCAGACACTCCCACACCCTCCTCCTCTTCCCCGACCCCGACCCCGACCCCGACTTCGACTTCGTCTCCCTCTCCTACCACCACCGACCCCGCATCGTCCTCAAGTCCAAGTTCCACAAGCGGCGTCTCCCTCACCACCTTCACCTCCTCCTTCGTAAGCGAAATCAACGGCACCCCCACAACCGTACGTCCACCAGCGCGCCTCACCTACATATCACCCCGTGCTCACTAAACCCCCCCCAGATCGTAACCCCCATCGTCACCGCCCTCAACACCTCCCAGCCGCACTCCGCCGCCGCCTCCCGCCGCACAGGCATAATCGCCGGCTCCGCCATCGGCGGCGCCACCCTCCTCATCCTCGCCCTCGCCGCCCTCTTCTACGTCCGCCGCCGCGCCTCAAAGCAGACGCAGCGCTACGCCGCCCTCGCGCGCAAGCCCCCGCCCTCGCGCGCCGCCTTTCTCGCCGGCGAGGACATGGACGGTCCGAGCGCCGCGAGGTACGGGGACGGTCCGAGCTCCGCGAGGTATGGAGAGTATGGGGACGGGGGGGACGGCGGGGGGGACGGCGGGCGGTACGAGCTGCCGCCGCGCCTGTTCCACGCGTCCGAGAGCGGCTCCGTGTTCCAGGAGGCCGTCTGGCCGCCCCCGATCCCGCTCGCGGACCCGCTCGCGTCCGGCGCCGACCTCGCGCGCATCGTCGACGACGTCATGGGCCCGCCGCCGAGGCTGCGCGGCGGCAGCTGGGACCCGGACCAGTCGTGCGACAGCCTCGCGCTGCAGCAGGCCGAGCACCCACACGCGCACGCGCAGGACCGCTCGTACGACTCGCTCGCGATGCGCGTCGGGCCGCAGCACGAGCACGCGCGGGACACCTCCGTGAGCTCGCAGACGGGCCTGCTGCCCCCAGGCGCCGGGTTCGCGCGCAGCCCGCTGGCCCTCACGCTGGCCAATCCGGACGCAGCGGGCCCCGCGACGCCGCCTGCGAGCGCCAAGCCGTGGCTCGATCGCGCGCCGCACGCCGTGGGGCAGGCGCTGTAGCGGGCCATACTCACCGTACTTGCTAACTATATCGGGGACGCTTTCTCTGGGCATTGGGCATTGGGCTCGCCGGACGTTTACGCTGTGCGCTGCTGGCTTTCTTGTTGTCGCTTCATACCCTGCACATTCGTTTTATAACATACATATCACGCACGGACGAGTCGATAGACACTTGACGCTCACGCAGTGCAGAGTGCATTAGGAGTTCACGGATTATCACTGTAATAGGCTTAGGCTAACTACCACCTTGCGTCGTGAATAGCATACAAGCAGCGCAAAAGCTTACGCCCGCAAAAACAAAAAGTCATTAAAAACCCCCCTTCCCCCGCCTCTACCGCTCGTCCGGCGGAATAGAATCATAGCTCGGCGGAATCTCCGTCGGCCCCTCGTCGCTCAGCCGCCCCGCATCGCGGTGCTGCACGTACGCGCCCTCGCCCTCCGCGGGGTTCGCGAGCGTGAACCCACCCGGCGCGCGCGCAGCCAGCGCCTCGCGCTCCTTCGCGCTGCGCGCGTGCCAGCTCGAAGGCGGCCCGCTCGAGCTCGCGGTCGGCGTCGGCGGGTACACCGACGCGTCCGAGCGCGGGTACTCGCTCGGGTCGCTCGCGCTCGCGCTCGGGTCCACCGGGCTCCCCGCGCCCGCGCCTGCCATGCCGGCTGCGAGCAGCGGCGAGCGCCCGCCGTTGTCGCGGTACTGCTGCATGCTCGTCGCGCCGCTCCCACTGCCGCCGGGGTCCGCGGGGTTGTAAGCATACGGCGTGACCTCCGCGCCCGCGAGGTCGACGGGGCCCGCGTCCGCGCCCGTGTGCCTTACGACGCGGTCCGGGTCGAAGTTCCCGTCGAAGTCGTCGCGCGCGCGGCGCCGCCGCCAGAGGAAGAGCAGGAGCGCGAGGAGCGCAAGCCCGCCCACGACGCCGCCGACGACGCCGCCGACGATCGCGCCGGTGTTGCTTGAGCTGCGGGTCGCGGCGGCTTGCGTTGGGCCGGGGATGATCTGTGTGGATTGGATGGTGGTGGTGAATTGCAAGCCGTTGGAGCCGGTGCCGCTGAGGGAGAGGGGGGGTGAGTTGGGGATGGGGAGGGGGTGGGGGGACGTACACTATGGTGGAGACGATGGTGGTGGCTGCGCCGGGCGCTGAGGTCGAGGGCGTGGCTGACGTTGACGGGAGCTGGGAGGAAGCTGGAGGGGCGGAAGACGTGGCTCCATTGGAAGAGCTTGCCGGAGGGGCGGACGCCGAAGGCGAGTCACTCGGACTCGGAGACGGAGAAGGGCTCGTGGCCGGTGTCGTGGACGTTGTGGGTGGGGAGGACGCCGGAGTGGTAGAGGGAGGTGCGCTGGAGGTCGGGGTCGGGGTCGGGGTCGGGGTCGAGGTCGAGATCGGGGCCGCAGAGGTGGATGGAGGACTTGAAGATTCGGCGTTGGAGGTAGGGGGCGAGGACGAAGCTAGAGCGAAGATGCACAATCAGTTAAAGTTGCAGACTCGGGAAAAGAAAAGGAAAATAAAGAACCAGATGCGGATGTAGAAGATGCTGTCGAAGATGGAAGAGAAGGATTAGACGTTGTCGCTGGGGACGATAAAGACGTAGAAGAAGAAGATTCTGTCGTAGAAAGTGAAAAGACAGAGGATGAGATCGGGGCCGCAGATGAAACAGAAGAAAACGGAGAAGATAGGCTCGGTGACGACGAGGTCATGGAGATAAGAGCCGAGGACGAAAGAGCGGAAGTAGACGCAACGGTAGAAGATAGAGCACCTGAAGACGGCGACAAAGTACCTGAGGACGCTGTCGTCGCGGGAGTAGACGAGCTGGTCCCGGGCAGCGACGACAACGACGCCATGGTCGGCGTCGACGACGGAAGAGTAAGGGGCTCTCGGGCAATAGAAAACTCGGAATAGAGAAGAGGTTAAGGTCCCCAGGAATCAGCAGACATGAGCTCAGGACTGGCAGGGAGGGATGGGAGTGGGGAGAACAGGACAAGCAACGGGGCGCCAGCTCGATCGACCATACAAACAGGAATAGATAGGGGAACTTGGCGCTGCAGCGCATATCCGGGAACGAACGGACTCACCCTCACCCTGTCGCTTCACAGCTCCGCGCTCCATAACCTGGCTAATCGATGAGGTGAACGAGTGTGTAACGGAATCGCCTCCAGTGTGTCGAGGTAAGAGAACACACCCGGGCCTTCCCACCGCCAAAACTTCAGGTGAGCTGCTCCACGTGCTCACCGCACCAATTTGCACTGCATTCTCCACGTTCTCGCTGTCCTCTTTGTTCGTCCCATCGTTCCACTTTCCTCGAGACGACCTCGACTGTCGGCCCCCGACACGACCGAGCGTGAACGCGCAGTTAGAGTAGTTCAGTTTATTTTGATTCAATTCAATCCTCTGCTCCCGACGGCGATCGTGATCGCACAACCCAATCCAACCCCCACGAACGGGTTAGGGCTAACATGTCGTCTCCACTTCACAACTCTTGGCGGCGCACTGGATACTGCGAGTCGCAAACGCAGGACAAGCTCATGCGATGTGCTGGCTGCCTCCCAGAAAACATTCCTCGGACACGAGGCGCATGTCGGGTGAACTGTGCCTGCGGCGAACATGTCGCCATCCCGTCCCGGCCCGTCTATTATCGGAGCACACCCTCCTGCGAACGCTGAGTCCCCGACAATGGACCGCGTGCCTGCGCGCTGCGGCCGATACGATGTGTTTGAGGCTCGTTACACAGCAGCGTGGCGCTGCACTCGCCGTTTCAGCCAAGAGATGATGATGATGGTCCTGCATGACGTCCGAGAGCTCTCCACAACGGCTGAGACCGGGAACGCGCTGTGCCTCATCGTTATCGAACTTCGATAGATAGACACAAATGACCACTTCAACTTCAGACGTCTCTATCAGTCCGAACGACCCAAGGAAATCGAGGCCCGGCATAGCGTCACCGACGTGCGTTTAGCTGACCTTTCCTGTCCACGTACATACCCAAGATCAACACGGCGCCGCAGGCATCTGTCGTCCAAGCCACTATTCCCGAGAACAATCACCCCGTCCTGGCTTCATTGCGACCTGCGACGCTTCGCAGGCGGCTATGTGACCCCTGGATCTGCCAGCTGCGAGGGCTTATCGCAGGCTGGCATGGACGTCGGACCCGGCAGGCGGCATCACCTCGTATGAGAAGTGAGCCTCGACTGTTCCCAGGGCCCCGGTGGAGCCGAACCAGCTCACCTGACGCGCAGCGTGGTCATTACACGACATCCACACGGCGGCAGGAGAAGCAGCAGGACAAGCAGATATAGACGTACAGTACGATATCGACGCACAGGCCGCGAACCCACGACCCGACCAGCGATAAGCCCAAAATATCACCCCCCCACCGCCCGCCTTACAAACCCCGCCGCCTCATCCCACAGCGCCCCATACTCCTCCCCCGCACCCACACAATAATCAAACGAGTGCTCCGCGCCCTCCACCACGCGCAGCACCACCTCCACGCCCGCGCCCCTTAGCGCGGCCGCGAGCGCGCGCGACTCGGCGGGTAATACGGCGGTGTCGGCGCCGCCGTGCACGAGGAACGCCGGCGGCCACGCGCGCGAGACGTGCAGCTCCGGGAACAGCCCTCTTGCCTCCGCCGGCAGGAGGCGCACCATTTCGCCTGGACGGGTGTCCTCCGAGTCCGCCAGGCGCAGGGCGGCGCTGAGCGAGGGCGCGTGCAGCCCGGTCAGGTAGTCGAGGAACGAGCCCTGCTGGATATACAGCCGCGCGAGCAGCATGCGCGCGGACGCGCCCTCCCCAGGCACGTCGTACACGAGCGGCGCGCCGCCCACCTGCGCTTTTGCTGCGCTCGCGGGGTAGAGCCACGCTGCGAAGGCGGCGTCGGACGCGTCGAGGAGCGGGCGCCCGCGGAAGAAGGGCGCCGTTTTCGGGCGGACGTAGTGCTGTGTCTGCGGGCTGCTAGGTGGGTGGGGTGTGTAAGGAGAAAGAGGGGGGGAGGGGGGCGTACGAGGAGGGCGCCGCCGAGGCCGTAGAGGGATAGGACGGCCTTGGGGCGCGGGGAGGCGTGCGTGGCGGCGAGGTATGCGCAGTAGGCGCCCGCGCTGGTGCCCGCGACCGCGATGCGCGCCGCGTCTACTCGAACGTTGAGTTGTGGATGTGATTCGCTATGGACTTGCGGTGCTACGCGGAGCGCGGTGTTGAGCGATGTGGAGAGGTAGGCGAAGAGCGCGTGGATGTCGGCGAGGATGTCGTGTGCCGTGGAGGGCGGGATGAGGCTGTAGTCCGCTGAGACGAAGGCGATGCCGGACGCGGTCGCGCGCTCTGTTTTGAATTGAGTTAGTTAGTGGTCGCGGGGGTAGATCGTATGTCAGAGCGAGCGGACCGTGCAGCCATTCTGGAAACCAGCTCGTGCGGTCTCCGACGGTGAGCCCGCCGCCGTGGAAGTACACGAGCAGCGGCACCGCCTCTGGATCCGCGCTGGATGTCCCGTCCGTGCCATCAGCTAAAGGTTGCTTAGGGGGGTAGAAGTCTAAGGACAGGGTGACGTCGCCCACTTGCTTGTAGACGAAGGTGTAGGGTGGGGGCGCCATGTCGGTCAGCAGGCGCACTAGGAGGGTATGGCGGCCGGGGTATATGTGCGGGCCAGGAGCAGCCCAAGAGATCGAGGCCAAGCGCGGATGGCGATGAGGCGATGAAGGTCAAGACGAAGGTCGCGTCGAGAGTCGGCATCCGTATGTTCAGTCTGAACCTGACAGGAGGTCCGCTCATCTCGCAATATCCAAGATGCTGAGATGGTGGATAATCGGGATCGCCAAGAGCTAGTCTGGGTGCTGCATGTATTGGATGGCCCCGATCGTTCTGTAGGAGTGAGCATTCGCAGTGCATCCATGATATGAACGTTAATCTTACGTCCGCCGAGCAACGGTTCCTCGGAAATTTGGACCCACGAGCCTGTGAGTCAACAGAGGACCCCCGAATATCCGCTTAGAGGTTCCATCCTAATGCGGACGTGTTTTTTTGGTTTTGTTCGCCACACAGAGAGAAAATCCTAGGCACAATTTGCCGGATGAGGTGGTGGATCAGGACATATTCACCCCTTCTGTTGATTTCCGCAGCCAAAATTCCCAAAATCCGCCGGAAAAGTCGTTTTTGCCCTCCCAGATGACCCCTTTTCCGTCAGCATTCACTGGAGAAACCCAAAAATATCATCCGCCGTTATCCGGCGGAAACAAGTCGTTTTCGCTCAATTTCGGCGAGATATCCACCAAATCGCCGCCAGCGGATATTCGGCTGTTAGTAATCCTTTCGGCTTCATAACAGCCACCTTTTCGCTCGATTTCCACAGCGAAACCGCCAGCACCATTAGAGATCCCCCATTCCCCCTTCCCTTTGGGCCACCGTACTCGTTCAGAATCCATTTGTATACCCATTTGCTTCGCTTGAATATAGACCTATTGTACATCCACTATGTGCTAGAACCGTAACACAGTATCTATCTATCCCTGAGCCGTTATTCAAGCCCCCAATCCAACCCTGGTCTCGAGCAAACCAGTTTAGTAGGATACTGGCCACTCGTATTCAGGCCAGCATCCATCCGAAATGACTATGCTGGACTACCACAGGATCGTGGCTCAAAAGCGCTCACCGATGTCCCACTTCCTGCTGTACACCATAACAAGCAAATTTTTCGGACCCGCCCACCCTCGCCTCTCTGGGTCTTGCAGAACTTCAACGACGACGTAACGACAGCATATCTAAGCAATCATCATGAGCACCATGGAGTGGGCGCATAGTAAGAGACTCGACTCACCTAATAATTAGCTCTTCCCTCGTGTAAAGTCCTAAATATTAAGTTATCGTGCCGCGCTTGTGCATTCACCGTTCGACAAGGATAAGGTCATATCTCTGTATTTATGAGTGATTAGTTCAGTACGATACCATCACTCGCACCTGTTGCGCAAAGCAAGGCATTGCAGGGCTGGGCAGAAGACGTGTAAACCTGACTATATGCGCATATATGCGCTGCGAAGGGCCGTAAATACGACAGTCGACATGGCGATCATAGAGGACAATAAGGTTGGATTAAAGAATGTTGCAACATGCTCAGAAATGCCATGCAAAACTCACTGAATCCACATATCCTCACAGTTTGCACGATCCAGAACCCAACCACGACTCTTAACATCGGAGCTCTTCGCGAAGTCAAGGGTGCAATATCTTCATCGAGGTCTTGGAGTAGCTGAAGATAGTAAATAGTAGTCAGATCCACTTAAATATGAGACTGAGACTGACGGATAGTCTAAACGACGAACGTCCTGTCTAAGGGCACAATGGCCGACGACGGCGAGAAGATGAGTTGATCCTGGGAATTTATGAAGGCTTGAGATGGGATCAGTAGAGAGCTGTCAGATACACGAGGGAAAGCGGGAGGCAGCGCACTCGACGCCGAGCGACATCGTGGTAAGAGGGAGAAGTACGACTTAGAAAGAAATCGGAGAACAAGGCAAGAACAAGACGCGACGCACGTCGCGACTTGCGCCGATGAAATTGCATCACGCGTAAGCTGAAATCTGGCGAAAAGGGAGCCGATACGGAGGTAAGAGGGGATTTGGCGGATATCGCGCCGAAAGGACTTGTTTCCGCCGAATAACGGCGGCGGCTATTTTTGGGTTTCTCCAGTGATTACGGATGGAACATATCTTCGAGTATTGAGGCCTGAGGGGTCCTGTCAACAGCCCCGGTGAAATGAAAGCAACCGCCGGGGTTATCGCACCGCTGAAATTGAGGCCATGCCGAGCCTTCCTCCGCCGCGGCCTCCTCCGTGCGCACAGTCCGTGCTGAATCTACCACAAATCCCTCCACATCTTCTTGTGACTCCAGGAAGTTATTCGAGCAAGAAAGGGTTCAGCCGACGTCAGACGGCGCTTCACTAAGTACAGCAGCATCTTGTACAGCAACCATCAACCAACCGTCAACCACTGTCATCTCGCAGCCGAGCGACGCATATGGTAGTGTAAATGGCCTTTTGGTTAGGAAGCATTCTGACTTTCTGGCTTGACATACTTAGGCTTCTATGTAGATGCGAGATCTCCGTATACATTTGCAGGTCATCTAGCATATCTCAGTTTGACGACTTGCGGGTTGAAATGAAATCATTTAACTGATTTCCAGCCGATGATACTGCTCGGAGTCAACTGAGGGTATATGTACTGATAACCACGATTGCCACAATGCCTCCGAACTTCGCGACCACAAGGGGGCTCTCTGAAGTATCCATCGCGGACGCAATGTCGGGCCCGCCCATGCCGAGCCATCCCAGTGCCCTGTGAACGGATGCACCGAACATCAGGCGCTGCGTCCCACGCTGTCAGAAGCACCTGTGCACGTACCGCATATGCATGGAATCGACCGGCCGCTATTCACAGCACACCCGGCACAACCCACCAGCGCACCCTCTTCGCATAGCTTTCCCACTCGGACGTGAACGTCCGCCGCATCTCCGCGTCTTCTGCGTTCGCCCTGCGAACCACACACGCGAGGGCCCACGCCCACCATGCGGTCCAGTACAGAATCACGCCCGCGCCTCCCGGCTGCACGAGCCCGCACTCCGTCAGCCCGCCGCCGCGCGTGAGCTGCGCCGTCGTGAGCCCGAAGACGAGCAGCAGCGAGCCGAGGTAGCTCGGATGCCGCACGTACGCGTACGGCCCGCTCGTCACGAGCTTGTGCCCGTCGCACACGGTGAGGTCGAACGTGAACAGCTTGCCCAGCGTCCGGAAGCAGGTGAGGCGGATCGCCGTGCCGAGGACGACCATCGCGACGCCTGCCAGGAATGGCGCTGTTATTTGGTGATGTGCGTGGAGATCGCTGATGGCCCCCGACAGGGGGAATGTGGATGGGATGGAGATGAATGTGGGGAGCACGGCGAGGACGTCGAGCGCGAGGCAGCCTAGGATAAACGGTCGTTGTAGCTGAAGGGGCGTCTATCGTCAACGATTGCCTTCGATTAGCTCCGGAGGATACGCACTGCGAAGATGAGCGGGGCCATACGAAGAATCCATATTTCATTGTTGTTGTAGAGGCCCTTGGCCGGCGTTTTGTTGGGCGGGGTCGTCGCAAGCTGCGTGCAGACGACCTCGACGAACACAAGCGCAGTTCGCAGGAGAGACATGAAAGGGATGGGCTCGACGCACCTGGCCAAATGGTCTGTTTATATACACAGGCTCAGTCATCTCACATGTTATCCCGAGTTCGGTACGTCTGCAAAGAGAAGTCAATAAGAAGCCAGTGACTTGCAGGGGTGGCATCCTTCTAAGGGCTCTGCCGAGAAGTACCTGCCTACTTGGCGGAAACTTACATATGCCGCGCAACAGTATCCCGAGGAGCGGGATTGTGCGGCCCATCCGTGCTTCCCTAAACCGACGAGAAGGCGTCTTTTCTCCGCGGGCAGAAAGTCAGCAGGCAGGCTTGGGAGAACGACGCACGAGCTTCCGAAAGGCTGATTATCGGCATCTATTAATGCCCGCGGAGGACGACAGTGTCCAGTAGGCCAGCGAAACATTACATTCTCGGTGCTCTACACGGTGATTATCCACAGTGCGGTCGAAGCCGCTCGTATGTAACGTTGCCATAGATCGTGCGTCAGACGTCTGATGGAAGCAGCTGGCAGAGCCGTAAGCGTGGGTGATACAGAGACGATGCAAAACATACGAGCGATCATACATAGGACCAGCCAGTGGACTCCTTCAAAACAACAATGCGATATTGGCAACAAATAGTACAGCAAGATCATGGTATCAGATGCGATTGTCCCCAAGAAACACTCCTCCACCTCAGTCATGTCGGAATGCGTCTTGCTGTTTCCGCATGGTCACTTCAATCGGGTCCAACGTCTTACCATCCCCGAGCCTGGACCGCTCTCGCAGCAGGCCCCAGTGCACCCACCAGTCGTCCGCGGCGTCGAATGCGTTGTATCCCCAGATCTCGCTGATCCCCGCCCACTGGATTGCCAGCGCATTTTCATCCCAGATCTCCTCGTGCTTCGGCTGGCCCTTGCGCAGTCTTTGGTCGCGCTCATCCCGCTCGGGACCCGGCGGCAGCTGGGAGACCGTGCGATTCAGCTTGTCGAAACTGAAGAGCACGTCTGCGCGGTACTGCCGTAGGTCTTGGTATGCGTACAGGAGAGGCTCGATCTGGTCTTGCTGCCGAAGGCGCGAGAAAAGCGACCCTAGGACCGCAGCGTCTTCGATGACGGCACTGCAATTGTGTGTGCCGCATAACTGCAGGATTTGGTCAGATCAGTTGCGTCATCATAGGTGACCAGATGGTCGCTGACCAGAACCGGGTGGGCTGCCTCGCCGATTAAGATGACTCGCTCGGAGGCATCGATCCAATCTTTGGCGGCTGGCCGGTCCCTACGTCTCACTCGAACCACGTCTTTTAGATGCTCTCGCATCGCCTTGACTCTGAGATCGACGCGCACGCCGTGACCCAAAAGGCAAACTTCAGACGGCCAGCAAAGCGGGATATGCAGAATTCTTACCGGCTTTCACAAGTGTCAAGTGTCAAGAGGTCCGGAGACAGAAGTATATCCCATCCTTCAGGATCGTCGTCTTCAAGTTGCTGACGAAGCATGAAGTGGACACTGTATTCCTTGCCTTGACGCTACCCAAATCCCTGTGATTGAGCGACGCGCAATAAGAGAGTGGGGGTTCGACATACAATTGGATAGGCTGGGATATGCGAAATTAAAATTGGCGGCGAGAATCAATGCCATTATACATGACTCACATAAGGCGTTCTGGCGCGTCCCCGCCCACATAGGCGAGCCTGCAGTAGCAAACTCTCGCAGCGTCTCATCTCCGATCCGGTCCTCGGCGTGCAGAGTACTTGTGTAAACGCAGGTGCCATACAGCCATCGGGGATCATTTTCGTCGTTCTTCCCCAGCATCGTCGAGCGAACGATGCTACGGTAACCGTCTGCGCCTATCACTATGTCGGCTTCGTGTATCTCGCCGTTGGTAAGGATGATGGATGGCTTGACCGCAGGTCCTGACGATACTGTGTCGCTATTCGATGCGTTGTGGCCATTGATCGGATTTGGCGTTCCGTTGGTGTGCTCGTGAACCTCATTAGTGTGCTCGTGGATTCCATTGGTGTGATCATAGATTCCGTTGGCCTGCGGCAATCGAGAGGATGGAATCGTAGCAAAATGTGATGGTGTTGTGGGCCTACTGTGCTCGCTAGCCCATCGACAGGAGACGGGAGGTGGTAGAGAGACGGAAGCCATTCTCGAGCCGAAATGCACTTCGGCACCAGCGGAGACCGCGAGCTCGTATAGCATCTTGATCAGGTCTTGGTGCTGCGATGCGTGACAGTATTTAACATGACGAATACCATATCGAGAATCGAAAATACCTACATGCATCATGTAGAACGGCGCACCGCTTTCTTTGATCACATCTTTTTGCCACTCTGCGTACGCAATTTTCTCGCCCGTTTCCACTGAAAAGAGTCGCCTTGTCAGTCACTGTGATGTAAAAACACTATGTGGAGGACACCTACGGTTGTAGAACATGTACCCATAGTATTTTGATCCCTTTTCCTGCAGCTGCTGTGCGAGACCCCATTCCACCAAGATTCGAGTGAGGTTTGGTGGTATTCGTATACCTCCTGCGCGCCTGTCCAGGCCATGACCGGCCTCGAATACGCGAACTTTGTGCCCTGATGAGGCTAGCGCATAGGCGGTGGCCAAGCCAGATATGCCTGAGATCAATTCATATCAAGATCTGAGTTCGTGGGGTCTGAACAGATCACGCACCTCCGCCGACTATGATGAAATCCAATTGTAGCGCAGCTCGCCTGGTGGAGTGGGGCATGTCGTGTCTCTCGGTGTTGATTAAAGCGAAGATGAGTGTGGGGTGTACGTCTGCTGGTATAGAGAGATCGTGAGAGTGTAGCTAGCGACGAGAGACGGGTGTACTGCCGCAACGTCTCTATATGTGTCGATGGGGAGGCTGTGATGATGATCTGTGAGGGTGTTACGGGCGGACGCACGCAATGACAATCAATTGATGATAGGAAGCGCTGAGACCTTGATATGCCCTCGCGCGGCTCCTCACTTGCGTGACCATACCAGGCAACGGGCGTGCAGACCCGTGACTTTGCCCCGTCAGCACGAAGTTCTGAGGACCCAGGGTGACTCTTCGATTGGAAGTTACGTAGCAACATACGAGACGCGAGGCGGAAATCCGTCTGACGGCGGAAATTGGGAAGCAGAACGGACCACGCTGGATATTCGCATAGCCCGCCTGTTTCGCGATTTAGATCGAATCGAACTTCCTTCCATTGCTACGCGGTCAGCTGGTGTCGTCAAAAACCACTCGGACAATTTGCAGGCGCGAGCCTATCAGAACTTGAGGTAAAAAAAAAGGTGAAGCATTCAACGCGTAGCAGAAAGAAAAATCAGACGCACGGTGTGAGGCAATCGGCTTCCTTTCTTCCCATCTAGGGATTCAGATGCGCGAACCTGTCATGAGCCCCATGATGACGGGAGAATTGAAGCAGAGAGGAACAGATTGTAACCGAAATCTAGTAGTGCAATGTCTGAAAGCTCGTCGACCTAAGTTGAGTACGTCGAACGTTGGCAAAATGTTAGAAACAAAGGTCTGAAGAGGCCGCGAAAGCGCTCATGTTGGCGTTCGCCGACGGGCCGCACCGGACCGTCCATCCTTCAATAATGTTCAATTGTTCTTTCCACTCAAAGGATGTCCGCGAAACGGAATGTCTGATTCGACTTGTGAGCAATTGTCGACCACTTGTCGTCGATTTTCATCGTTTGAATGGAAGTTGGGTTCCAGTTCTTTTCGAGAGTATGAAATTGGAATGCTGACCTTTTTTCTGCCTTCTACTCGACATCACAGGCGCCATGATGGTAAACAAAACCGCCTGGCGCACTTTCACTGGTGCTTAATGGTCACCGGTATAGCACGAGTTGGATCTGTTTTTCTGCCTACGGGGCCACGAGACTGCCAATCCACGCAGTAATATGGGCTGTAACAGCTACCCGTACTAGAAAAGACAATAGACGTCTGGACTACAGCGCCAAGCAGTATGGGATATCAACAGGCAAGTTCAAAAAATCGTTTCATAGTATGCAGGTATCGTATTCAACGACAACAACTACCAGACCCCTGGAAGCACCTTGTACGGAACCCTCCTTGACCACTCCTCCCACTCCTCCCCGAATTTCTCTTTCAAGAGCGCATCCTCTTTCCATGTCCTGGACGCAAAGTTAACCAAAAAGAAGAGCGTTCCCGCGACCCACGCTCCTCCCAGGATAGCGCCCGTTCGCGTTCCCAGCACACCACTCTCCCGGACCCACGATCCCCGCCCGAAGTGGCACAGCGCGATGCCCGTCCACGTCAGCGCCCCAGAGATGTAGGCGGGGTGCCTCACGACGCCGTACGGCCCGCTCGTAACGAGGCGATGTCCCTTGCGGATCGTTATCTCGTAGGTGAAGAGGCGCCCCATCTCGCGGTAGCTCGCGATGCGGATCGCGGAGCCCACCATCGTGAGCGACCAGCCGACCAGCAGGAGCCTGGTCATTCGCATCCGCGTCACCGAGGACTGTCCCTCGTGCACAAGGAAACCGAGAATCTTGGATGAGAGTGGGTGCGATGGGAAGCGGTGCGCGATCGTGACTGCGACGTCGCACAGCGTGGCGAGCGACGCGATGGACTGGAGCTCACGCGGTGAGGCCTGCGCTGCTAGTAAATCTTCCATTTTTACTCACCTTTACGAGGAATGGCACCAAGCTCAGTGACCTTAAGAATAAGGCTTCTCCCCAATCTCTGGCAATGGTCTGGTCCTCCTTCTGCGTTTGATTTGGCGGCGTCAATATGACGTGGTTAGTCCATCCGATGGAGAGCAGAATGGGTATCCTGGCGAGAGACATCTCTATGGTGACAATTTCTCAAGCGCAGGTCTTGCCTTATATCGCCCTCTGGCGTACAGATATAAGCACTCCAGGATCGGTATATCTTGCATACTAAGTACCCACGGAGCTTTGACGTGGGTTTACTTACCCTTCGTTGTAACCTCGGAGTGTTTTCGATATCGGATCCAAATATAAACACTGCGAAAGGTCATAGAGAAGTGGGAACTTGGAGACTTATCGAGCGCCCGGACGTGATCATCAGCGAGATACCGTCTCACATGGAGGATCGGATGGTCCGACTGCGAGATTGCGACCTGCACATAGCTTGAAGGTGCCTGATAAAGTAAGTGAGGTGTGGACCGCAGGATAAGGAAGCTACGAAGGACATATGATGATGTCGATGTCAATACCGCTGAGCGCTAGCGGCGCGCCACAAAGCAATCGCGAGCAGAATTGTGCCGTCATGACATTTAACTTACTTCGAATCCCACTAGGCATCGACAACTGATTCACTGCAGACCAAATGGGGATGACAACAGCATAGGGACGTCCATGCCATCATCTAACCATACATTCGAAGGGTTGAACGTGGAATATGACAAGTGAGTGTAACACGTTCAGAACACACCTAGAATCCGAGAAATTTCCAAACACAAACCTGTAGCGTACCCTCTGCGCCCATTCATCCCATTGCGACCCGAACTCCTGCCTCGGCACCTCATCTTCTTGCATCGGCCTCCAAACAAGCACCGGTGGATACCGCCATAACGACCAGCGCCACTTTCCTCACGACTTAGACACCCACACAAACTCGTAAAGCCATGATCCCGGCCCCCACACGCAGATGGAGCAGCCGATCAGGGACAGGGCCGCGCTGCTGTACGATGGGTGCGCATCCATCCGTACAGCCCGCTCGTAATGAGCTTGTGCTTGTCGCGGATGAAAAGCTCGAAGGTAAAGAAGCAGCCGAGCCTGCGGTGATGAGGCGCAGCATTGCCGGCGAAGGTGATGAGCACCCAGCCAAACATAAATGACGTAGTGATGGCGGGGTGACTCGGCGTTGACGAGGATGCGAGACGTACCAGCGCGTCCAAGATGCCCGGCGGGTACGTCAGGGACGGGGCGTCCTGGGAACATATGATGCCGGCCTCACATAGAGATAGAACCCAGTACAGTGCCTAGATAGCGCAAATGCTGGTTCATCAGCGCAAAGACTGAGGAAAAAAGCGGGTGTACGGACCTTGAAATATGTTGGCCCCCATTTTACCCACGTTTTACCTCATCTGTCCTTGAATTGCACACTTTGGTGTGAGGAAGCAGGCGGGTTTGAAGACGTGAGAGCGATGTGGACGCACAGGCTGCTGATGAGCAGAAGCGGAAGTTGGAGCAACGGCATGGTCAAACGAAGGCACTGTGCTTCGCTGCAGAATTGGAGCGAGTTGCATCCTCTGCATCCTCCTCCACCAAACCGTACGTCATGCAGATATCTCACCATTGAGCAGCAGGACTCGCAGCGCGACATCGTGCAGAGGTTATTGCTGACCATCATTATCTGACAAGAACGTTACAGTGAATATCGGTCAATGGAGGAAATAGATGATCATGAGGATTAGAAGCACCTCGCGAAGACGACGCTGGTACTTAGGATAAAATATTAGAGCCGAGGAGAAGCGGCGCCTGCACTCTCATGTGAATCAGACCCTTGACTGGAGTGGATACTTTCATCTCCGTGCTATGGTCGGCGATCGGCTTGGCAAAGTCGATAGAACTGATCCAAACGCCCCGGTACTCGAGCATCTACAATCTTATATTCGACAAAATCATGACATTTATTGAACTTCGATGGTTTTCTTTCGGAAGTTAAGTTAGCTAGAATAAAAAAAATTCGATATTAGCGGGCATCACAGTGGAATTCGCAGACCCGTGACCACGGTTCAGAACTTGCCTGTGAGAATGGAGTTCCCATGCAGAAGCAGCGAGATGCTCCTTCAGCCTCTCACACACCATCCTGATCTTCTCATCAGACACGTTTGCAACCGCGAATCGAATCCAGCGGTCGCCGTCCAGGCAATCTCCGGGAGCCGAGTAGCCGAAGAATGCGGCAGGCAGCAGCACGATGCCCCACTCCTCGGCAAGATGCTTGCAAACCTCTTTCGAGCCCCTGCCTTTGTATGGATGGCGGACGAACGCGAAGAAGCCGCCCTGCGCGCCGATGTGCCATGGCTCCGGAAGGTGCGCGCGGAACACATCATGTCGCTCTTTAAGCGCCATAGCTAAGGCGTGGATGAATGGACGGAAGGAGGGCAGAAGCGGAGCTAAAGCGTGTTGGGCGGCGCGCGGCGGGCATATCTGTATACAGTCCAGCACGGTGTAGATGTGTTGCTGCAACTCAGGTGATGCAACGACGGCGCCCAAGCGATGCCCCGGAATGCAGTAGCTTTTCGAAAATGAGAACAGGTGGATCAGATGGCGACGCCAGTCCCAGTCCGTAAGCTCTTCAGAAGAAGCGGAGAATAACGAATGCGGAGGACCTGGGATGATGTAATCTCTATATGTTTCGTCCATTATAAGAGCAATGCCTCGGTCTCTCGCGAGTTTGGCGAAGGAGGTCAGAACCTCGGGTGGGTAGATAGCTCCGGTCTGGAATGGAAGTCAATTTCACTCAGGCTTGCTCGTGATTGACTAGCATGACATTACGGACCGGATTGTTGGGTGTGACGAGCGCAATCGCTTTAGTTCGTCCTGTGATCAGCTTGGAACACAGTTCTGCTGACGGAACAAATCCGTCCTGAGGATAGGTGGGCAGCGGAACAGGTTTTATTCCCAACATGGTGAGTGTCATCCTTTGTGCCTTTATTACCGAAAAGGTCGTTTTCGGGCTATGCGGACTCACTGGTTGTTGAAATACCTGTGTGTGAAAGATTTAGACAGTGAATGGACTGATAGGCCTGACTGCCATTACCAAGGAAGCGGGAGAATGACTTCATCACCAGGATCAGCAAGAGCCATTATCGTCGCGACAAAGGCCATATTGCAGCCGGTCGTCACACTAATGTCGTCCGGGGTAACATCCGCATCTTGCCCATAGACAGACTTCATTTCAACTTGTAGCGCAGTTCGTAGGTCAATGTCTCCTGCGAGAGAGCCATACTTCACCGTAGACTCTACAAGCGATGACCGCGCCAAGGCATCTAAAAATTCGGAAGGGGGGTTTATCCCAGGGACTCCCTGGGACATGTCTAAAAGTGGTCGTGATACAGTTGGCTTGAAGTTCCGAGCCCATCGGCCCGCCTGAGGAATGCTGCGATGGGAGGTTGAAGTTCACATCCCTATGATTTCATCGGAAATAGATGGCCTACTCACGGGGGTATATCTGTGTTCTTCACATTCTGCGATATAGAGAACCCTAGCATCGTTTTCTGGGTGGCGCTAGAATGGTGGTCCCGGGACAAAGATACAACTGGGCGTTTTGATACACGAGAACGAGACAAGAAAGAAAATATCCTTTGAGGATTCATGTCAAGGCGAAGTAAGTGGCTGTGGTAAGTATGATACGGAAACGACTGAACGAACCTTGAAGGAGTCACAGCTCCGGAAATGTGTTCGGTTACTTCGGAGGAGTCAAAGTTAGCGTACAACTCGTAAGCGCCCATGTGCGGGCGGGCCGGCGCTTCCGGATGCCCACACCAAGGTCTGCTGATCGCGATAACACGTTCTCTTCCTCCAGTAGCTTTTAATTTTGGTCATGACTTTGCACTTTAGAGAACGCAGCCGCGAGCAAAGCAGCGTATTCGTTCGCTCCGTTTCAACACGCCATCCTTGACTCGACATGTTCTCCATACGGTGTGCAAGACGACGCGTCACCTTCATTCGAGGTCGTCCACTCGGTGCCGTCTGCCAGCTCTCTCGTAGCCAATCAATCGTGTCTCAAAATTTGCGAAATGTGTCGGCCCGGTCTCTCTCTCAGAGTGCTGCATCGCAGAGCAACACGTCTCGTCCAAGCGGGAGATACTGGGGCCTCCTAGGCGGGTGCTTGCTCAGCGGATTTATTGGCTATCAAGTCGCGAACATGTCCCGAACCAGTGATGATGGGAAGGGACCGACGGTGTACGGGTCACCAGAGGATTTCAGACGCGCAGTCCAGGAGATGCAAGCCACGTTCCCCACAGAAGGCGTCGTATCCACCCATCCTGACGATCTCTTCGCTCATGGATTCTCTACCAATGTGTATCATGAAGGTATAGCGATAATTTTCACGTTGCACTCATTTGTCAAAGTTCTTATTTTGTTTTAGGCATACCCCATAGCGTAGTCGTCTATCCACAATCCACAGAGGACGTTGTCAAAATTGTCAAAATTGCCAACAATTATCGTATGCCGGTTGTCGCATACTCAGGTGCTACAAGTCTCGAAGGCCATTTCATCGGCGTACGCCTTCATCATATCTTTCAAAATTGGTATCAAAATAAATTGGTACTCATATTGTACTGTAGACCAAAGGGGGCGGTATCTGTGTTGATATGTCCGGCATGGATAAGATCCTTGAAATTCACGGTCAGTACCCCCGGTGCTCTGCGAACAAACCCTTAGCATCCTGGCATTACGCAATCTTAGGCTAATGTCTTCACGCTTGCGACACGTCGCTGACTTCTGTGATTACCTTTAGAATCCGACTCGGATCTCGTCTGTCAACCAGGTGTGGGGTGGGTCGAAATCAACCACACACTCAAGGAACAAGGCATCCCTCTTTTCTTTCCCGTGCGTTCATGGCGTTTTGGCTTAATCATTTCTAACGTGCATGCAGATTGACCCTGCTCCGACCGCAACAATCGGCGGCATGCTGAGCACAGGCTGTTCCGGGAGTGAGACTGTCAGTTCGATGGAATCCTTTGCGTGATACTCATCACACTCCAGCTAATGCCGTCCGATACGGGACCGCCAAAGGAGAATGGTTCCTCAATGCTGTAAGCGCTCGTTTACCCCTCGAAATTCCCTGCTGGCCAATTTTAAAATACAACCCGCGCTTAGACGGTCGTCCTGCCTTCGGGCGAGGTCATCAAGACCCGCCAGCGATCCCGCAAGTCGTCCGCCGGATTCGACGTCACGAAGCTGTTCATAGGCGCCGAGGGCACCCTCGGAATCGTGACAGAAGGTGCGACACTGGTGTTCTCACTCTGCGCGCGTTTCTGAGGCCCCACCTGTCTGCAGTCACGATCCGGCTCGCACCTGTCGTCCCCACCACCGTGGCGACCGCTCAGTTCCCTGACGTTCGGAGCGCGAGCGAGGCCGTCATCGAGATCTTGAACCATGGCGTCGGCATCCGTACGTCAGCTGTCAGAATTGCGCGTGCTTACAACTGAACTGCTGGCAGAGTGCGTCGAGCTCTGCGATGCAGCATTCATGGAGGCGACAAACCTGCATGGCCCTTCGGGGCGGAAGTACGCGGTTACGGACCATCTATTTTTCAAGCTCCAAGGCCCTACGCAGGCTTCGCTGAAAGAGACCGCTCGCATCGTGCAGGAGGTCGCGAAGAAGCATGGAGGGTCGAGCTTCAAAGTTGCTAAGAGCGACGAAGAAGCGGAGGATATGTGGGCGGATCGCAAGAATGCCCACTATTCTAGCTTGTTGTGGGGAGGTGAAGGGACGAAGGCGTGGGCGACGGATGTTTGGTCAGTGTCTGATGGATTCGATCCATCTACTCGCGTCTCATGTGTTGAATGTTGGCTGCAGCGTCCCGATCTCCAAACTTCCAGAGTTGGTGTATGAAACGCAGAAAGATATCGAGCGGTCAGGGATTAAGGGCCCTATTGT
Source organism: Hericium rajendrae (assembly GCA_033439255.1). NCBI lineage: Eukaryota > Fungi > Basidiomycota > Agaricomycetes > Russulales > Hericiaceae > Hericium > Hericium rajendrae. Next base: position 332,895 of record CM065880.1, read on the forward strand.
TGGACACGCAGGCGATGGTACAGATATGGCTATGGCATTGGAGCGGTCGCTGACTTGTATGTGGTTCAGGCAACTTCCACAGCCTTCTACTATTCAAGACAGACGAGGAGCTAGTCAAAGTGCGGGACCTGGTCCATCGGATGGTGGAGCGCGCCATTGCCCTGGAAGGCACTTGTATGTAGGCAAAACCGTACTGCACTCTGCATGCTGAAATCCTGTCAGGCACCGGTGAGCACGGAGTAGGTATAGGGAAGAGGGAATTTTTGTATGAGGAGTTGGGCGAAGGCACGGTGGAGCTCATGAAGAAAATCAAGAAGACGATTGATCCTTTGAACCTGTTCAATCCGGGGAAGGTGAATGATCTTTCGTTTCGGATCGCGCTCCCTACTTACATTTTTGTCAGCTATACCCTGATGCACCCAAGAGCAAGTCATCTTCCGGAGATGGTCACTGATGGCGGTAGCATGTCTGAAAACCATTGTAACTGTACTCGGATCACTGTCTACAGGCCCGATACGTGGCATCATACATTCAGTACTGCGGATACGTAATGACCGATCATCTATCGATTAGCGAATATCAATGAACTCTGCATCAGCTGGAGCTCTTCATCTACACCTCCTGCATAATAAAGCTGGTCATGCCGAGATCATCCAATTTGTACCGCTTCGAAACCAGATGGAATGTGACGTAGTTGTTGCTGAACTCCGAGTACATGTTGTATGCCAGCTTGTGCGGCCTCAAGGTGTCAAGGATACGGCGATGGGCAGCTAGTAGGTCATCAGCCAACTCCTGGAGCACGACAGTTGGGCGGATGCCGCGAGATCGGGCCAGCGAGAAAACATAGTTAAGTATGTCCCCCTGCAATGCCTCTTTATAGAAGGAAAAGAGATCGCTGTCTTGGATGTCAATTTCAAATGAGCGGCCGACTATTTGCAACTCACTTCACATAGTTGAGGAAAAATGCTAGATCGGGCATGGCCGGTAGGTAGACATTGAGTGGGACGTCGCTAGAAAAGATGAAGAGGGTGTAGGCTTCTGCTGCACCACTGTAAACTCGGGACCATTCGGGATATCGAGACGCGCTGGGGGGAAGCTACCAAACGACAGTAAGTAAAACGGTATACATCGACCTTGGAGGACACACCGTAATTCCCTTTAGCTCGTGCTCGAGGCTTGGGGCTATGATGAAGTTCAACGTCGACGTCAAAAAAACGTTGCTCGCCACAATATCGACAGGGGCATCCGTAAACAGGGACGCCGCATGCTCTAGGACGTGGTCCCTCTGCGGCTGTCCTCTAATCAAGCTGCCACAGAATTCCCTCCACGCGTCGGGATCGCGCTCAAACGTGTCATCCACATGGACCAAGAAGGCCGTGTATAAGGCGATATAGAGCTTCACGTTCTCGTCGGTACGGTGGGCGTATCCGATGTACGCAAGCTCAGCACCCACTGGGATAGCCTTGAGTAGCGGGTCGTCCTTCGCGACGACGTATCCTCGGGAGACGGCGGTGTCCACACAGGCTTCCGTCAATGCACCGATCTTGTCCACAATATCGGTGATGGTGTTGACGTATCCGAACCGGCGAAGAAAATCTTTGAGAACTTGTTTAATTTCAGCATGTGAGATCTGCCGATAGCGCGGCGTCAAGCTTGAAGTCCAGAAGAATAAGGAAGGAAGGAAGGAAACTAACAGTGTTTTCATCCAAAGGATTGCTAGCGAATTGCTATCAGCCTGTATAAATACTTTGCGGTAGCAACGGGCTCACAGTCGCTCATTATTGACCAAGACAGGCATTCCCGAAGGTAGGTTCTGTGCTCGGTCTAGAGCCATGGAAAAATTAGCGGGGACGGTCGAGCACATCAAATAAGAAGATATGGTTTGAAGAAGGCGAGCGTATGACTGCAGAACTGCGCCATTCCAAGGACTGGTTTATATAGTTCTATCATCATAAGAATCAGTCGCCGCTAGACACGAAATTTATCTCTCACTGAAGACTGGCCGCATACATGAAACGTTATCGCTACAACACATCGCCATGTATGCCGGACAGATGACCGCGACACCTGGTCTTGTTGACAGCTATTGCATGCCGGTAGAATGGTATCCCCTGTTTGGGCTGTGTTCTGCTCAAGCTTTTCGTTTGTTCTGGAAGTCGACCAGACAGTATTTCTCCCTGGTCACTCCCGATACGGCACCCAACAAGCCTCGCGTAGCTCGTAAAGCCATCTTCTCCGCCAAACGCGGAATGCCCCAACTGTTCGTCCAAATGAGCAAACAAAAGCGCCGAAGTGACTTCGACCGCAAAGCGGTCTGGTGTTCTGATGGCAGCCGGAGTAGAGATCCACAGAGAATCCATCAAAAACAATCTGCCGCGGAGGTTCCATGACGAGACAGACAGCGATGTTGACGAACCTCAGATGGATCCTCCAGGGTCCAAACGGTTGTCCGGCGCCGTCTGAAGATTTTAAGCACATGGAGCACATACATACAAAGACCGATGTCAGCTCACTTATTCGGTGTTCTTATGCCACAATCCTATCTCAGAGCGGCAGGATGGACCGTAGATGACTCCAAAAGACAAACGAGTAATGCAAAAAGTCGATCTTGATATTTGACGGCGCTGTTCCAACTTGGGACAGAAGACATGACCAGAAAGGCTGCATCCATTATTAAAGAAAATTTGTCATACGACCTCACAACACATCTACAGATCCTTCAACGATGCATAGGATGAGCATACTTGCGGTAGCTCTTCTATGCTATAGCCATAATAGCGTCTATATTGACCGTCTTTTGTCAAAATCATGACGTGAGAAGCTGCGCCTGGACTGGGAAAAGACATGACACGTACACATTCTTGTTCGCCGTGCCCACCCTGTACGTCACAGGTTTAGTTCGTCCAACCTGTACCGCTTCGACGCGGTGTGAAATTCTACATAGCCCTGGCTATACCCCTGGTACATGTCGTATGCGTCCTTGTGAGGCTTCAGCGTTTCAAGAACGCGGTGATGAGCCGCTATGGCATCTTCCGTGATCTCGCGGAGTGTGACGGAATGGTGTACGTCGCGGCATTTGGCAAGTGAATGGACGTGGTTTATCGTTTCTGCTCCCATTTCCTCTTTGTAGAAGGACAAAACGTCACTGTCTGCTGATCAGCCTGTGCAGCATAGCGGATGATCACTGAAAGAACTCACTTCCCGTAATTTGTGAAAATCATGATATCGGGAATGGCTTGCAGAAAGTTACCCAGCGGCACATCCTTCGAGAAAATAAAGAGGGAGTATGCTTCTGCGGCTCCGCACATGATGCGTCCCCACGCGGGATAGCGCACAGCACTTTTCTCGAGCTAGAAATATCCATATGAACAGAGAGCGGATACCAAAATTCACAGAGAACTAACCTGAGTTCCCTTCAACGTGTGTTCGAACGACAGCGCCGTGATGAGGTTCAGCGTCGACGTTATGATCAAATTGGTCGAGACGGTGGTGAAGTGGCTAGGCGTATCTCGAAGGAAACCCGCAAGGTGGTCAAGGATCCAGTGTCTCTGCGGCTGACCCATCATGAATCGCCCGTTGAATTCTTGAACAGCGAGAATGTCGTTCTCGAACATGTCGTCGCAATAGATCAGAAATGCCGTGTATAGAGAAATGTAGAGCTGCACGTTCTCATCCGGGTGATGGGCGTATCCGATGTATCCCATGGCCACTCCCGCAGGGATGAACTTGCGGAAGGAGTCGTCCTCTGGCCTGATGTATCCTCTGGAAAAAGATACGGCTTCACAGGCTGCTATCAGGTTGGAGAGTCGGTTCATATCCGTGTCCGGATATATCAGGTTGCATCGACGGAGGAAATTCTGGACCAAAGTAGCTATGTCGGATTTCGAGATCTGCAGAAACCACAGTCAACAATTGAAATGGGGATACATTCGGGGATCTAATCGAGACACCTTTTCACCGGTGTAGTGATTGCGCCTGTAACGTAAATCAAGTTAACAAGTGTTATGATTGGGAAGTGGCATTGACAGACCGATGACCATCATGGTTCTGAGCATCGGAGCTCATCTGCGTCGCTTTCTCTGCGATAGGACCGGCCAAGCCGTCCGTCAAGCGGTAGAACGATGGCGAAGTCATAGAGAAAGCTGCTTTGCTCAAGGATGGGGCAATGAGGGAACGCCAGTGGATGAGATGCTCTCTACCTCAGCTTGCAGTCGGTTTATATACCTTGAGATGTAGAGTCGAAGGAGTCGGAGGCTTATGCTCACCTAGGTGTCAAAGGTCTCGCCATTCAGACCGACGCGGTCTTGCCATTCAGACCGACGCGACCGCCCTGGGACGTGGCATAATGCGTAGACGCAAATGCCGTGATAGCTGTCTGGGCAACATTTTCAGTAGACAGACACAGTAACAACACAGTAACAACAGGCCTGACACCTGTAGCGTTGTGGTTGTTCCATGTTCATTTTCACAACTGCAGTTAGCCGTTACTGGTATAGGCCTTCATCCAAGGAAACCCATGAGAAGATTGCACAGAACCTTGGACTCTGACATGAGGGACATGGGAAGCAGTGTGACATAGCTGCGATACCGGAAGGTTACGAGTTGAATCAGTTTTCAGCCTGCTTCGAAGACTCACTTCAATTGAATGTCTATCCGGTCCGGCCCTTGCTTCAACTAAAGTGAGAAGTCCCAGATCGGACAAACAATTCAAGAGTTCTCAATGGGAACCGCCATTGACAGCGGCTTGTCTTACCTCACACTTCGCGAAGGGCAGCAGGAAAAGACATCTGCGAACCATTTGGCCGACGAAGGACACGACACGAAAAACTTTCAGGTAGTTGCGCCGCGTGAAGCCGAAACATGGCGTCAACTCAACACTGGACATTGGAGACTCAGTATTCCAACTGCATGACGGCACTACTGAGAAAGACCTACCATATTCCCTAGCTGAATCCGCAAAGTATGACATGTCCTGTAATAGAACGATCATATCTATTCTTGAAGTATGACAGCATTCGGATTCAGCTATGTTTCACCATCCACAGTAAAGAAATCTGCACTCATAGTTCCCAGCTCGATCTTGCGGTTTGCTGGGAGGTTTCAACATTACCGAGATCGCCGGGAGACAGTTCTTTTTCAAAGATCAGTTGTCAGAGACAAGAGGATGGTGTCTCGTGAAGGAGAATGGCGAGCCCGAGTGAATGAGCTCAAATGCTCGCTCAGCCGGGCCTGGCCACGAGAATGGTTCACGTCGCCAGGACTTGGACAACTTCCTGCTGTTATGAAAGCCACCCTTGGGGCGTATGAGGAAATGACTTCAAAGGCCAAAGGACGTACATATCTCATCGAAGCAAAGGAAGCCCTGAAGCCCTCCCTCAGCATCATGCTACAGATTTTGCTACATGAACAGCAGGAAAGGATACAACATGCGTATGTTACACCGTGCTCTCTACCGCGCAGCCTCGACGGGCTGCGCCGCACGCGACATCGCAGCGCCCATCGCTTGTGTGCGAATTGACAGGCCGCGCATTTTCTCGATGACGGACTGATATATCGGGAGGGGTGGCCGGTTGATCTCAATGACATTCTGCAGGGAAGAGCGCGTGAGTCAGCTGGCCGCGTCGCACAGAATACGGGGAAGCTCACCTTCTCCAGGTCAATTTTCGCATCCGCGCCCATGCGCGATTCCCGGATGAGGTTGACAATCCACTTCTCGCCTTCGTCGCGTGAGAGGTTCAGGCGCTCAGAAAGATCGCTACATGACAGTCACCATTTTCAGCGACACACAAAGGCAGTGTGGAAAAACAGACGTACCCGATATCGATCCGTTGGTGGATGCGGCAGTATGCCTCGCTGATGAGGTACCGTGCGTTATCTAGGAACTCTTCCTTGAACTCGTTCAGGAAGAAGTCGTCGCCGACGACGCGCTCCGCGACCAGCAGCTCGCGCTGCGCCGCCTCGAAGTCGAACTCGACGTACAGCTCCTTGAGGAAGCGCGTGATGGGGTCCGAGTACTGGTACTCCTCCATCTGCACGATCTTCACGAGCTCGCGGATCGCGTAGCGCACGCGCGAGCTGACGGGCGTCCCGCCCGGCGTCGTCTGCTGTGCCTTGCGCGACAGCACGGCGGCGGCGACGAGGTAGCGGAGGATCCACGGACAGGCGGACTGGATGGTGTTGAGGTATGCGGGCGCGAGGAAGGTGTCGAGGAGCAGCGTGCGGCCGCTCTCGTGGTTGAAGTAGACGAAGAGTGACCAGTGGATCAGCCAGGTGCGTGAGTGGAGTGAGGCGAGGGACTCGGCGGGGGAGTTTAGGAGAGGGGCAGACGCGGCGCGAGCATCGATCGATTCGCGGAGGGTGTTGAGCTCCTCGAGAGCCACGTCCCATTTTCCGGTAAGGATATCCGAGGCGAGCTTGCCCCAGTGGGCGGAGGTGTTGAGATCGGTGTCTGTCGACAGGACGCGGAAATGATAAAGATAGTCGGCAGCGCCTGAGTAGTTGCCATAAGTATATTGGAACTGGCCGAAGTTGTAGAGAGCGGTTATTTGCTCTAGAGTAAGCTGCGAAAAAGTCAGATGATAGGCAACGGATCAAGAAAGACGGTCACGCACGTTATAGTTGTCCTTCAGATACTGTAGATTTTGGTTCTTGTCCTGTCGAAGCGCTTGCGCAACGTCCGGATTTTCGATTACGTCCAATACAGCCTGAGCCTCCTGCTGAAGATGTTCGTTCGTGGAGACGGCCTTTTCCCTCTTGTTCCCAAATTCTGTAGCGCATCGACGTTTATCGAGAGTCTTGCAGTTTAAATAGACAACAGGACGTACCTTTTGGGACCTCTTCGTCCGGATGAAGTTGCTCGAACAGGTTGATGGCATAATCCACCATGTTTGTCCCCTTCGCAAGCTCATATTGTGCGGCCTGGACCTCCTCGACCGGGAAAAGATTGGTCTCGACAAGATGGGCGAGTAATGGGAAGGCAAAATGCCTGTCGAGGTACGGTATTATCGTTTTTGTGAGGTCATATTCCGCCATTTTGAAAGCAGAAATTAGACGGAAGACGGAGGATACGGGAGATTGGAAAGCAGCTCAGCAACAAAACGACTGCCACAAAATGGAAATTTCGTGCCACGTGCTCTAAACCAAATCGGGCAATGGCGCGGCACGGTAACGGCGCGTCGACCACTCACTCCTCCACCTTCCCCTCCGCCATCGTCGTACACGATGACCACAATCACTAGAAACCTGCCTTGGTTCGTGAAGGATCTCGGTGTATACATCGTCGGCGAGGTGAGCCCCAGGTGTCTGCACTTGCGACTCTTTTCGAACATTGTCTAGAAATGCTACGTGTCCCTGGTCGAGAACCTGAATATCGAGGATGTCGAGTGTCTCAAATACTCCCTCTCAAAGGGTCTCGGCATTGGCATTGTCGTCGGAGGATCCATTATGAAAGTACCCCAGCTACTACTAAGTGCGTACCCAGACGTTCTTTCATCGAAGCATCTTCTCATTTCTGCCAGTTCTCAACGGTCGCTCCGCGCGCGGTCTCTCTTTACCAGCCTACGTCCTTGAGACGCTGGCCTACGCAATTACAACCGCCTACTCGTGGCGTAATGGGTTCCCGTTCTCGACATACGGCGAGAACTTCTTCCTGACGATCCAGAACATCGTCATCACCCTCCTCATAATATACTATTCCCCCGCACAAGGCGCGAAGACATACGCACCCAATAAATCGGGCCAACTCCTCGGCATGACATTCTTCCTGCTCGCCGGCTCCTTCGCACTCCTCTTCACACCCCCGCCCGCCCTCGCGCTCCTCCAGCTCGGCACGCTCCCTCTCTCCCTCTTCTCCAAGCTTCCCCAGATCGCGCAGAACCGACGCGCCCGCAGCACAGGGCAGCTCTCCGTATTCGCTGTCCTTGCGCAGATCGGCGGATGCGCGGCCCGCCTCTTCACCACCTCGCAGGAGGTCGGCGACATCGTGCTCTCCGCGGGCTTCGCGCTCGCGCTGCTGCTCAACCTCGTGCTCGGCCTGCAGCTCTGGGGCTACTGGGGCAAGGACGCCGAGGCTGGCCTGCAGTCGCACCACGTACACGTGTCCGAGGAGAAGGTTGCTGAGAAGGAGCAGTACAGGCCCGAGTCCCGCGTGGATATTGTCGTCCCGCCACAGTCGCCTGCGCCGTACACGACGTCGACGCAGCAGTCTGGGTCGTATGGAAGGAAGTGGGCGAGGAAGGTGGACTGATCGTCGTGGAATCTGTTGCTAGATTTGTTCTGGTGCTTCCGTCGGCGACGTCTTGTTTATGTGGGGTATTATTGGCTTGTGTATGCCCCCTTGTACACGCAATGCACAGTATCTTATTCGTCTCGGCGATCGATTAGGTGATTTCCTTGCATAGCTGCAAGTCCGGCTGATCTGTTCGATATTCTTTTTGCAGATTGGTGTTCTTCTCTGCATTCATTTCCATCGCAAGCGTTGTGGCAGGCGTTAGCTAGCAGATCTTTACGACGTTCTTACTCGGAAGCTTTCAGTGTGCAAGGTACGCCAGCTGCTGGATTGGAAGACCGACGAATGCACGGGGGCCCATACTCGTTCCCGATACGAGCGGGGAGATTGTGTCGTGGTGAGTCAGCCGGCTGACCCACCGGTACTCATACGAAATAACGCGGCATTCAAAGATGTTTAGACGTCCTGGAATTGCAACATAGCCCCGCAGCAGTGACGAAGAATTCCACCACAATCATTGCGCACACACCGCCTAGGGCGATTTGGGTGATTACGACCAGCAGTCCATTTGGCTGTCGATGTAACTGGGATGGGCACACAAGTGACAAAAGAAGGGGTGATTTGTGTGCCCATCTGGCGGAACGCCCATGGATCCTATCAGTGAGGGTCACTGTAAGATGCACTCATACTGAATCAAAGGACTTGCAGGTGAGCTTGGCAGACTTCGCGCGCTTTAAATGTGCCCAGCGTATTCTTGAATATTGATACATGGCAGAGAATTGCTCAAGTCGCATCCCAGGATATATGGTAGCCTTGGACTCCGCTTTGTATCGAGACGTTGATGTCCGGTGCGGGCTTGGCTACCACTATATCTACTCCCCGTCTCAGCAAGGCAGACTCACTCTACTACTCCTGCACGGCTTTTTATCGGAATTGCACGACTGGCACCACTAGGGCGCGTATTTCCAGCCCAAGGGTTATGGTATCCTGGTTCCTGATTTACTGGGGGGCGGGCAAAAAAAAATCGAGGCCGCTGGATCCGGAGGACTGGATGGCCGTGGATATCGTCGATATTCTGAATGTGCAAAGGGGCTCGACAAGGTCGTCAGTATCAGCCATGACTGGTAAGGTGAATTTCACGCGTGATGAATGCCGATGCTTATGCTTATGCTTATGCGCTGGTCTATCTCGTAGGGGCACGCAGCTGCTCATGCGGCTGTCGATCCTGCACCCCACGCACTGTCGCGTTTGGCTGGATGGGGCCGGCCTTCATGGGGTGACGTATCTGCACCGTAGAATAGGGAGAAGGCAGGTTGCCCAGGTTAAATAAAGCTGCGGACTGACTGCCCGCCACAGACGCGTTGACAACGTGACCACGATCTTTCCTAAGCGCCCACTGAGACTCGAGTCTCGAACATCGTCGTTCTCTAGGTCGTCCGATATCTCGTCAAACTCAATGCCTCGACTATGTTTACCTCTTCCCATATACACTACTTCTGCATGCTGTTGGGGAAGAGTTTCACTTTCAGTCTGAACTAAAATAACGCAGTGCCAGGGAATCCGGGTGTCTCTGACTCGCGGGGGAAGTGTGGTTCAGGTCGGGTGAGTCTGTTTCTCCGAGCAAGTCCTTGTCTCGACGCGTTCTTTCTTCAAATTTCGTTGTTATCGTCTAGCGTACCCGGTGTGTATTTCTATCGATATGATCGGACAGTCTTGTAGATATTGCTCAGGCGTGGGTTAGACAACTTTTTCAATCCTATTGAACCACAGCTACCGCTGACAGCCGCGACAACCATTATCGGGACGGCGGTGTCAGGATATCCTGTGCTGGGGGCCGCATTCTGAGTCCCGCGGACCGCAGTCTCAGCTCTGCCGTCGTGCATATATAAGAACGCCTTCCACTCGTCCTTCTATCATCCGTCTCTTGATCCTTTACCTCCACCACCCCTTTAGAGTCTTGCTTCCACGCTACACCTTCTACCTTGGCTAGCTGGATTATCGCTTACTCATAGCGGTCTCTGCATAGCAAGCCGTGGATGCGGTCACCTGCGACTGCCTGTGGAGATCTGCGGATGTTGCTTACCTTTCAAATGTGTTCTCCCTGGGACACTGGTACGGCTCTCGCTCTCCCTGAACTCACGCCATCAAAACAGTCACCATCGGCTGCCTGCAAACACCCGCGGACGTTGCTTGCCTCCAAAGCGTGTTCTCTGTGAGGCACTGGCATGGCTCCCGCTCCCTCAGTTTCTTTGAACCATGCAGTCCAGTAGTCCAGCCTCAGCACTGGTTATGGTATGTTTTCTGCATTTGAGTCTGCTGCCGGCCACCTCGTTTCGCGCCCAACCCAACGCGCATACATTGGGATTGGCCCAGTCGGCCCCGATCCCTCGCCTCTTTTTGAGTCTCAACCGCCGGTCTGATTCACATGTTGAGTACTGCTTTTCGAGGCAAATCAGTTTTGGTACGTGGTTGTCCGCTCCGTGTCTATAGCTGCGAGTCGTGGATGACCTGGCTCATTTCGAACATCATGCACCATGCCTCAGGAATGGTGAATGAGAAGTGACTCCTGCTTAACTGTCACATGTGCGAGCGCTACATGTTTGTCTAACGCAATCTTGCTGGCTCATTTCGCCAGGATCATGCAGACCTACTTGAAATTTTTTCACAGTTTAAAAAAATAGAGACGATGATCCATGGCATTTCAACACGAAAGATATACTCGCAAAGTACTCTTTTACTTTTCAGTGACGCAGCCAAATGTACATCTTCGTGGCGCTATTACTACGTCCTCCGTTCGATCATTTGCTTGATGTCCCCATCTTCCAACATCCTCGCGATCTGTATCTCAATTTCCCTATCACTTTCCTTCTCCCATTCCTCCTTCTCTCGTGGCTCCGTAGGCTCAGAATAAGTATATTCGATAACCGGCCTATGTTCCTCAATCCCATACGGCATGAACCCGAACCCATCCCAGAACGAAACCCACTCCAACTCCCCTTCCTCCGTACCATGCTCGACCAACCACGTCTTCGCTTTCTTATCCTCCTCCCTCTCCTCCAAGTCCTTCTTTCCAAGATCAGGATCATCTTTTAGAAATACGACCTGCGACACGAATATGGACGTATCCGGCCCACTCGGGGATCCAGGCGGCCAACGAAGGACGTTGTGATGTATCGGCATTTTGTTCGTGGCCAGGTATTTATGCAACGCCCGCGCGACGACCGGGCGGTATTTATGCTCTTCGCCTGTGAGGTCGAGCGCAAGGGCGACGGCGACCTTGCGGGATGCCTCGTACGAGGTTTTGTATGCGCCGATCTTGCGCGGGTAGCCGTGGTAGATGTTATGTAGTTCTTGCTCCATGACGTGGCCGAGGGAAAGCGCGGGCTGCGGGGCAAGTCTGATGGGCTGTGGGCTGAGTAGAGGGGATTTATTCGGCTGGGAACGCATAAGGGCATGCGTTCGGTGTACGTGTATACGTATGCAGGTGCGTGGTTAATGGCATAAAGATTGGACTCGACTCCATACGCGTATCTTCCACCCAGATTAGCGAAATGATGTGTGCATGCAAGTCATGGCGCATTGCAGGGGACGACGGTCGTCTACAGAACGTGGTCGGACAGGCCGTCGAGGACAGAGGGAATCGCAGACGCCCCACCCCATGGGCTGATTCGACCTATCGCAGTGCCCGGTCCATGGAGAACAGCTAAATTTGACGCGAGGGCCATACTGATACTCACATTTGTGCATTTTTTCAACGTCTTTGACCTCCAAGTCCTTCCACGTTTAAAATCTATATCGTGTATCCTGGCTATAAGTGTCTACCGATCTCTGCGGCTGTGGTCTCCTGATTCGTCGCCCAGTACTCATCTTCAAGGATGGACATGAGGATCAGATCCCACCACCTCCCCTCAATCCACGTCGCCTTCCGGTTCCTCGCCTCCTCGACGAAGCCACTACCCAAAATCAGAGTCAGTCACAACGAGTATCACAACGAACTCACACTTTCTTATACACCGCAATCGCGCGCTCATTCGGCTCAAATACGCCCAGCCCCAGCCGATGCAGCCCAAGGCCCTCAAACCCGCGCTCGACCGTCCAGCGCATGACTTCCGTCCCGTATCCCCTCCCCCAGAACTCCTCCGCGAGCACGATGCTCATCTCGCCCGCGCGCTCGCGCGGGAAATGCACGCGGATCGACGTGCTCCCCACGACGCGCCCGGTCTCCTTCTCGACGACGGTCGCGAAGAGCGCGCAGCCCGTCCAGCCCGTGACCACGTCGCGGAACGCCTCGGGGCGTGGGACGACCCAGTCGCGCATGATGCCGAGCTGTACGGTATGCGTGCTGTACATCGCTGCGAGCGCGTCGAGGTCCGCTTTCTGGAAGCCGCGGTAGATGAGGCGCGCGGACTGGAACTTGTCGGGGGCTTGCATTGTGGGGGTGAAAGATCGCACCGTGGTCGCTACATCACGATTTATATCCTATCGATGTGAGTCGGTGTGCACAAGAGACGCGCACTATATGCGTATCAGCTGGTTCTGTATAAAGATAGGACTTCGAGTCGGTGAGAAGGGTCTTATCTGTTGCACCTACATAAGTCTCAGAGTCAGATCCGCTTCCCACAAGACAAGTCCATGAGATCATGTCGACCAGAAATGCAGACAACTATCGGGAACGATGTCGGCAGATTATCTGCACTAAGCCTGCAGCGATGTTGTCGCAAATTGAAAGAACGAGCATGTCACGGTGTTGCCGACAGTACTGTCGCCCAGTTCGGGCCGCTGTCCGGCCCGACGTCTGCGTCTATGTCGTCGTCGCCGTCGTCCTCACTTCATCTCAACGTTCTCAACGACCTCCATGCCCTTTGCAGTTCAACAGAATGTAGGCGTCGGTAGCGTCTGCTTTGGCTCTTAAGCGTATCAAGGTTGCGGTACCTTCTGGACGCTCTTGCTACTCGAAGGCAACGTCTCTACACGCCTCCCAATTTAGGTGTTCTCCCTCATCCTCTCTTTACAGGACTCAATCCTCTATCTGAGTCGAATCTGTGACGCACCGCCCGCAGAACTATTTCAGTCCAGACCGTCTCACCACCTGCCCGAACCCCGCGCCCCATCACCCCGTCAGCCCCGCCTGCCCTATATAAGACGGACACCCGCTGGTCTCTCAGCCAGCCGCACCTTGTCTCTCACTCCCACCATCCCCAGGGCTCTGCCTCTCTTTCCACCGGCCAACACTAGTGCATCAAGAAGGATGGCCCGCGGCGGCCTCCAACGACCAATCCCCTAGTATTCCGGAATCTCGCTGTTCTTCCAGGACGGACGGGTGGGAGCCTGATCCAGCTCACGCCTGCTCGCTGCTCAACACTTCTCCCACATTTGTCTAGTGCGATATGTTGATTGTTCTTGGGTGTGTCGTGATCGATCGTTCTTTTACTTCTCGCTTTCGGTCAAGTCCAAGCATACCCTCTTCCCGCTCTCCGGCTTTGAACAGTCTATCTTCGACGACGATGCGGGGCTTGCTGCTCAGTGGCTGGTGCTCCGTTCCAAACCGGACCGGCGGGCTGAGACCTCCCTTTCTGATCCCGTGGTAGAGGTCGCACATCTCGCCGACCCGGCTGCACGCGCCCATGCGCCATCGACGGTGGCCGTGCATTCTTGTGCATCTGCATCTGCCCCACGTCGCACGCGCCTAACCGCGCAGACAGCCGCATACACTGAGGGCAGCAACGTCGTCCGCTCGGTCCGCGTCTCCGACCGCCCTCTGTGCCAGCTCCGCATCGAGTCAAAACCCGCGATTGCGGGCGCACGCTCCCGCCTCCGATCAACCTTGTCCATATCAGCCATCTCCTGCTAATGAACATATCAGCACGCATCTGATCGCAGCCCTTCCAACTCGGAACACATTACTATATGGCCGCCATAGACCGCTACTCTTCACACAGATCTCGCCGTCTCACCACCCTACTGGTCTTCTCGCACCCGTTGTCTGCACCTCGGTACAGTCATATTCGATGCCATGCGGTCTCCGTCTTCCTGCGCATCTCTTGATTAGCATAGAACCCGTCGTACTGCCGGCGAGCGCGGGGGGAACGCTGGCCTCCTGCTACACTTGCAATGCCAACGTTTCACTACAGCATCCCACCAGCGTGCGCCGAGACTGGCTGTCTCACGTCATAAATGACTTCCCGTGCCGGACAGTCATTGCGGAAGACGGTGGGGGATGTTGCGACAGCGTTTGTACCTGCGAGGTGTGGAGCGCAAATGCCAGAGTATTCAGTCTTCCGCACCTCCGATCCATCAGCCCCATGCTCCTCCTCAAATTCCTTCAACTCCTGGTGGTGACTTTCTGTGTCAGGCGGCGCGAACGCCCCAGCACGACCAGCACGCACGCGGCACCCGCCTGCTCCTCCAGCAGCGCGTCTGCACGCTGCACGACGGCATGCAGCGGCACAGGCGTGCTCAGCTCCGCAAATTCGATGCATATAAGCGCCGCGGCGAGCTCAGGCTCGGGTGCAGTGGGCGCGGCGTAGCGCAGCCAGGTGATCTGGCCCGCCGTCTCCGACTGCAGCTGCGCCTGCGTGGTCGTGTGGTCGTACACGGTGTCAGTGAATGCGCCCTGCACTGACGTTTTGTCAACGTGTTCACGCGCTCGTTCTGCACTTGCAGCGCCTTGCCGTCCTGGATGTGCGCGGCCGCCGGCTCCACGAGGGCGCTCTCCGGCGACATGTCTTGGCACACGACGCGCAGCACAGTCGCGGACACGCGTGGGTTCGCGCAGAACTGCACGACGAATTCGAGAGCGAGGCGGTCGTCCGGTCCGCCGAAGAACGGGAGGAATACGTGTTGATGCGTTCCCGTTAAGAGGCACACTGCGGTCGACAAAGAGTGCGACGTTCATGTCCGCTTGAGCGAACACGCTGCGGATGAAGTGGGAGTGCTATGCCGATGCAGGTCGCCCTGCGGGGCCGGTACGGAAGATCGAGTCGAATAGGCCTGGGAGCCGGTCGACCTTCTCGTCGATGGGCGTGGGGGGCCGCTCCGCATGCGCATGCACTGACGCACTAGGAGGAAGCCAAGGGACGAAGACGATGTGTGCGCCTGTCGTGCGCACATGCGCAGTGTACGGCAACCAGGGAGTCCATGGTTGGATTTTCCCGCGCGGCGCGTCGCGCCACCGCGTCGCTGGTACACCTCCGGCCTTGTCCTCCTTGTTGTACCTATTCCTGCAACTTTCTGTACTGTTCTATGGTCGTAATATGTGTTTATTTATATATGGCCAATTTAAATAAAAGGTTTAGAATAAAAATTGGCCTTTTGATGCCACTCCTGTGCTTTTCTGCCCTACATAAGACATATTACACTGGATCGAAGTTCTGACTTAATATGGGCAGGTGAAATACAGTCTATTACATCTAGAGTAGAAAAAAGGAACAAAGGAGAAACTATGATACTTCAAGTCATCTATTCTAGTATCCATGCAGCTCCTACCATGACGTGTCGCCACGTTCATCGGCCAGCCAGCCAACAGACTGCCTGCCCGATGTTGCACTGGAGTGCGCATCCCAACACGTGTCTCTGTCACTTTTGCATGTGTACATAGTCACTTGATCAAGTAGAACTGAATGTCAAAATGCCACCGAGAGGCTTGAGGTCGACGTGCGCGAAAACTTTGAGCGCGTCAAAAGTGACGCATTCGAAATGTCAATAAGCACATTATTTATATATTCATGCGAACAATGAGTTCAACGCACCAAAATCAAATCGAGAACCTTGAGTCCGGCTGGTAGAAGCAAATGCACAAGCACTCTAAGAGGACATGTCTGCTTCGAATTATCAGTGCAGAGTGGGGGCCGGTTTGCATAATGGTTGTGCTTCGGTCCATGCAGATTCACATGGCTCGGTGGAACTGGGACAGAGGATATGCTATGATCAGGGTTAGCAGGAAGATGGCTCCATTAGTGAAAAAGCCCCTCAGTGCTGCCGACTTGACGGTGTCAAAACGGGCAGTATCAGCGAAAGCTAAAGCTATATCACCACCGACTGAGGAATAGGACGATTGACACTCACCGTAACATCAGAGACAATTCCTTATACATCGACATCACCAACTCCGACCAGCTCGGAACCTAGATATAAAGTTCTTGAAGCCCATCAGCCCAGTCCTGAGTCTGCTATACGAAATTTGCAGGAGCGGTGAAAAAGGTCAAATTTTGTGCCAAAAATGTCACTAGATTGGCCATACACACACAAGACACATATTACGACCATAGAACAGTACAGAAAGTTGCAGGAATAGGTACAACAAGGAGGACAAGGCCGGAGGTGTACCAGCGACGCGGTGGCGCGATGCGCCGCGCAGGAAAATCCAACCATGGACTCCCTGGTTGCCGTAGCAGTGGCAGTTGCCGCAAGCTGCTCTGCGAGGACTATAGCGAGCGAAGGCACAATGGTTGCGTCGTTCAATTCACTGAACATGCGAAAGATCGTGAGCGCTGGATCAGTGTGCACAAGCGCGTCTACGGCGGAAGACTTCATCATCGCAGACGTGCGGTCGGAGAGCTCGATGAGTCACAGCGCGTCTATCTCCACGTTGACCTGCGGACTTTTTGGACTCGCAGACCTGCCTGTGCCGGTCTCCGTCTCTTTCGCTGTGTAGTCCCGCGGTGTCGGAAGCATAAGCTGTGTGAGTGCCATCATACCCGGTACGTGTTCGATCTCGTCGAGCACGATGGTGAAGCGGCGTTACCACACACCCGAGCCTGCGTACCTATCGCGATGACCCCCTTCATCTTGTTGATCCGTACCTCAAAATATGCACCTTTCGCCGTTGGCGGCACCGCGTACATCCCCGCAACGATTGGCAGGTTGTTCGTAGCTGTCGACAGCGACTAGTATGCGAAATCTGAACAATAAATACGACAACAATGGCACTGATACAGATCTACATGTCAGCTATCTATCCACCCTATCCAATGCATGTGGTATCACATCTCATGTTCAAATCTTGCACGTCAACTCCCCGTCCACCAGTGCAATTGCAGCGCCTAGCGCCCAGCCGAGATCAATCCCCTCAATCCTCTGCCCAATCATCACCTCCCTGTCATCATCGAACTCGAACCCGAGACGCAGCAATGCATGCATGAAAGTCAGGTCTAGGCAGTACTCTGGACGGTTCACGAGCTCCTCCATTGCAGCGGCGTCCTTACCCCACCGCTTCCACGATGGTCGACCGAGGCAGACCTCCTTGGCAAGGTCCGCGAATGTGGAGACAGTCAGCTTTGGGGGAGGTGTAATGTTGCGGATGAGGGGGTTGATGCGGTCGTAGAAGAAGGAGAGGAGGAGAACCTTGTCGTTCGGTAAGGTATCGAGGAGCGAAGGCTGATAGACGCCGTCGAACGAGCATGGCTTCATCTCGCAGATCCTATGCATGTCCATGAGTATACTGAGCGAAACATCAACATTTGCACGTACGAATCCTTGGCCATAACGAGCTGCATCACGCGATTGCACGACTCGAAGCCACCAATGTCCTCGCCGACCATAGTGACTCTGGCGAGAGGTTGCGCCTTCTCGTCGTTCGGTCGTCGGATCTCCACGACCTGCCGTGTGCCCTTCGCCAGACACGGGTTGCCAATCTCCGCACCGTTGCCGTGCGTCCTCAGCGATGCCATGAAATACACGAGCCCGTGCACGCTATTCCGCGCCATCGTAAGCCCATGCCCCAAATACGAGTGCTGATACAGCACATGCGTCTGCCCGCCCAACTTGAGCTCATACTTGTGCTCCCCCTCCTCCAGCGCCGCGTCCGGCCGCGCGCTGTCGAACTTGGGCTCAAACACGATCTGCGTCGACGCGCGCCTCAAGTCGAGCACCGCATACGGCGGCACACTTCGGGGCGAGTCCGCGCGGATCGTGTCGAGCAGGTAGTTGCTGGTGATCCACGTATACACGCCCTCATCCTTCCAGTCTATGATCGCCACAGGCTCGCCGGCCGCGAGCGGGAACGGATACACAGTGCGCAGGCGCTCGCGCAACGCTTTGAGAACCTCCTCGCTGTGCGCGGGGCCCAGCAGGCGCAGGCTCGGGGCCACCTTGACTGCGATGGGCGTGCATGATCGCAGCGCCTGGGGCACGGTGTCGATTGCCGCGTCGAGCAGTTTGTCGAGCGACCGGGCGGCCTTCTGCGGCTCTGCGAATGCAGTCAGCCCTGGGCGCGTCATTTGGGATACCTCGTACTCGTATGTCGGCGAAGGCCCGCAGTTGTGGAACTTGTAGATGTGGATACGGGAGCGAAGCGAGACGGCCTCAATCATGAGTGCATATTGCACGAGCGGCGCGTCGGGTTTGTATGGCGAAGTACAGTGTACGGTCTTGAGCGGATCTGGGTCGGATTCTGGGGAGCTTGGGCGGGGAGTGGCAGGGAGTGGACGGATGGGAACGTCCACATCGGCGGCGCTGGCATGGGTTACTTCTGGTATCGAAGGGGGAGGCGGAAGGGGTTGATAGTCTACAGCAATATGATCTTTGCCTTTCCATCCTGTTACAGATGATTAGAAAATCGTCAGTACCTGTTCAAGCCGTTTGTGCGTCGCAAAGGAAGGACTACCCAGCACCCCGTCTATCCTCTCACTCGGCGTCAGCACCCATAAAAGCCCCACCACTGCAACCACGCCTATCGCAAGTTCCATCCATGGTAAGTTGCGCATGCCCAGGCGACTGGGGCCCGGGCGGGGCGAAATCATGTTTTCTGTCGGCGCCAGGGTATGCGCTGTCATCTGGGGAGTCTGTGAGGACGACGATGGCTGAGCGCGAGTGGAACTCAACTGATGGCGGTGATGAGAGAGCCACGGGTGCTGTCCATGCACAGGGAATATCGTCCGGTGGAAGTCAAAACTACCTCCAGCATATACCTCTCGTGTCTCGTCGGGCGGACCAGGGCGTGTGGGTGCCGCTGCAATGCATCCCTGCGTTTAAGAGCGATCTGATCGGACTCTGGTCAGGTCTGGGATTTAACACTGGTCAGAGCTTGCCAGACCGTGGTTACCATCAATTTCGCAACCCTGCTGGCGAGATGTGTCTGGCGAGGTGTGAACAGCTGTGGATAGGTGAACTGACCAAATCTGAACAGACATTGGGACCGATCTTCTCACCACAACCTTCGGTCGTTCGGTCAGCTCTAGCCAACCGCCGACTTAGGTGTTCCGTGTCTTTATAGGACTAACCCCTTTCAACAAGACAAGTTCATGAGGCTTCCAGACAACGATTTGGAGCGATGTCGACAGGTTGCAACGCCGTTGTCCAATGTCACAAACATTGAAACAACGTTGGAGGTCGAGTATTTGTTGCCGACACACTGTCGCCTAGTTCGGGCCGCTGTCCGGCCCGAAGCTTTCTGTTGAAGCAAGCACTTGGTCTCAACGTTCTGAACGACCACTTTGCAGTTTCTACTTAAGACCGCCTGTTCTGGCCGTCAGGCATATCGACTTGCAATGCGGCCACCCAATATGCTAATAGGCAAGCTTTCTGGTCGAGGACAGCATCTCTACACGTCTCCCAATTTAGGTGCTCTCCCCTTACCCTCTCTTTCCAGAATTCGACCATCCGTCCAATCCATCCGAGTCGAGTCTGAGGCACCGCCCGTAGAGCCATTTCAATCCAGACCGTCTCATCCCCCGCCCGAGACCCATGTGCCGAGTCACCCCGTCAGCCCCGCCCAACGTATAAAAGACGCACATCCGCTGTCTCTCGGCTAGCCGCATCTTGCCTCTTCACCCCCACTTGCCATCTCACCCCCACCTGTCATATCCCCCACACTATCTCCCTTGCCGCTTCTCCGCTTGTCCACCACTCTGAGGAACATCAAGAACCGATGGCCTCCAGTGATCAGTTCCCCCGGTATCCAGCGCACGCCACGCCTGCTCGCGCCAAATACATCTTCCATATGGTTGTGGTACGTAACGTCACGTTTCATCATCTTCACCTAGTCGCTCCGGGGCAAGCCCAAGCACACCACCATCCCGCCCACCAGGCTCCGAATTTTCTGTGTTCGACGATGGCACAGGGCTGGAGGCTCAGCAGATGGTGCTCCATCCGAACCAGACCGGTGGGCTGAGACCTTCCCTTCTGATCCCGCGGTAGATGTCCCACTCCCCCCGGCGGCGCTCGCACATCTCGCCGACCAGGTCGCACGTGCACACGCTCGATCGACCGCGGCCGTGCATTCCTCCACATCTGCCCGCGTGTCGCGCGCCTCAACATGCAGACAGCCCCATCCGTTGAGGGCAGAAACGTCGTCCACTCCGTCCGCGTCTTCAACGCACCTCTGCGCCGGCTCCGCATCGAGTCAACACACGCGACTGCGGGTGCACGCTCCCGCCTCCGATCAACTTTGTCTTCTGTCAGCCATCTCCTACTAATCAACGCGCCAGCACGCGTCCGATCGCAGCCCTCCCAACCCGAAACTCATCGCTATTCCGCCGCCGTACACCGTTCGCGTCGCACATCGTACACGCCGCGCGTGACTGCGTTCGTCGAGGGCAGTAACAGCGTCCGCTCGGTCCGCTCGCCAGCGCCTGTTCCGCGAGGTCGGTTCGTGCACACGCGACTGCCGTGCATTGCCTGCCTACAGTCAGGCCCCTCCTTCCAGAGTTAGGCTTCTTCATCTACAGCCAGCATCCTCCAGCCAGCCCGCCTCTACCCAACGCCTCCAGTCAATTTGGCTATCCGCGCCCGTATCGCAGTCCGCCGAACTTACGATGCATCGCCCATCCCCCACCGTGTATCGCTGCTTGCCATGCAGACCCCGCATCCGCCCGCCCGCTACCTCGCCTCGTAGTGGCGCACGTCTCGCTCTCTCCACAATTCTACCAGACGTCCGTCCGCGCATCGACGTAACCACACTCGCGTCCACGTTCCGCGCCCCCGTCTCGCGACGGCATCCTCTCAATCAATGGTACAGATCACCATCCTATCCGCAATTCCATGGACGACTTTGATGCCAGCGACGAGAGAGTGTCGATGCCGCCATTCAGCTCCTCTCGACCATACGCTGCACACCCACGAGCTTGAATCTCAATGCGTAATGCATTCTATCGCTACCCTGCTCGGAACCAGCAAATCCCGCTCGTCCAGCCGCCGATCCTACAACATCGTACACAAGTTACCATGCACCATCGCCTACTCGTACACCACCCATACCGCCCGTTCAATCCTTCGACTCCCGCGGGTACTTCCGCACCGCAGCGAGATACTCCTCCTCGCTCTCGAGCGCAAAATGCGACGGCCTCGTGAGCGGCTCGAAGCCCGTCCCGCCGTGCGCGCGGATCAGCTCGAGGCGCTCACGCGTTGCGGGGCGCGTCATGTTGATGCTGTACACCTTGATGCGGTGGCACGATGACGTGACGTGCAGGTCCCAGCTGACGTCGGTGTCAGCGGCTGTTCACGAAAGACAGCGAAGATAGAGCCTTACTTCCAGGCGGAGCGCACGAAGGTAGGTTCGGTGTTGTTCGAGGAGTCCCACGTGCGCACGCAGAACTCGAGTCAGCCCTCGGCGTCGACGGGTAACTTCATGTGCCACAGGCGCCACGCATGGTAGTGCTATGCACGCGAACATCAATGTCATTCCCCGCGGGTCGAAGCAGGACATACTTTTTCAGTCAAGTTCTCTGGCGGGACGGCGTACCAGATGTGACCGCTGCGGAACATGAGAGAAGAGAAGATAATAAGCAGCGAGGCGGACGGACCCATCAGGCGAGACCTCAACGCGCTCGACCCAGTTCCCGCCGCCGCTATACGCCCAGCCCTTCAGCTCGATAAACCCATCATGCACGACGACCTGCTTATCAAGCGGAAATATAATCGCGCTCCTGCACACCCAGATCAGCACCAAGCCGGAACCAGCGAACATCGACGCACGAAACGGGCATATTCCCGATGCTGAAGCCGTTCGAGTACTTGGCGTTCTGCTTGCCGATCTGCGGGGTGTAGTACAGGTACTCCTGGCGCTGCACGGGGCCCATGCTCGGCTCGGCGAGCGCGTTGATGTGCGTCACCCACTTGGTGCTGCGCGCGCCGATGTAGCCCGTGATGACCATGCGCAGCGGGTAGCCGTGGATCTTGGGCAGCGGCGCGCCGTTCATCTCCCACGCGAGGAGCACCTCTTCGTTCGCGCGCACTTTGCGGTATGGGACGGAGACGGCGTAGTTGTACACGTCGCCTTTCCTGCGTGAGCGTCAATGCACGTTCGCGGAGGGCAGGGGAGGGAGGTTACTTGAAGTAGGTGTCGGCGCCGATGAACTCGAGGTGCTGGCACTCGGGGAGGACGCCGCCGCAGGCGATCTTGAGAACCTTTTTGAGCGGCACGCCACGGTAGACGGCCGTTCCGCTGTGCGACGGTGAGCTAGAGAGGAGGAAAAGAGGCGGAACGCGTACATGGCGCCCTCCCCCCACGGGGCGTTGATAAGCTCGTCGCCGTCGCCGGGATACTCCTGGATCTGCTCGATACGGCGCGTACCGCTGCACTGGATGGTAACGGTCACCTCCGCCTGGCTATACGCGTCTCTGAGTGGGGTATTCAGGCCAGATGAGATGGGCTTGGATGCTCACGGAAATTTGCTAGGGTCCTGGAGGTCCTTGAGGGAGACCTTGACGGGCTTGTTGACGAGCCCGCCGATCTCGACCTCGTACGCATCGGCATCGATGTCGGGCACGCCGCCGTGGTTACGGATGCTGCGAAGGATAAGCAGACCTCTCGCGCGACGCATAAGACACGCACAAGTGATACTTATTATCGGTAAGCTTGCCGGAGAGCAGCTGGGGACGGGTGGTCTCGCCGTTGTAGGGGAATTGGAGGAGGTGGATGAGGTCGGGTTTCTCCTTGAGAACGGTGGCCCAGCTGTCGTCGACGATAGACTTGAGGCCGAGGGCCTCGTGGTACGCTTTCCAGCGGTTGCCGTCGAGGATCGGGTTCGTTTTTGGGAGAGGGACGAACTGGAATTCTGTGGCGCAGTGAGTGGGGGTGCGGTGGGGGTGGAGATGTACGTACCGGGTTCGTCAGGGAAGGTTTTCGAGCTGAGGATTTGACGGGCTATCTCCTTGCGCTCGGGGTACTTCTCCCACTCGATGTATCTGTGCGCGATTAGTGGGAGGTGACATGGTGGACGCAGGGAGCATACCCCCTCCAGCCCTTCTTCTCCTCGGGGAAAAGCTCCGCGAGGGACTTTCCTTTCCAAGTTTCAGCGTCGGAGGCCATGATAAGAGGTGGGAAGGAGAAGGAGAGCGATGGTTTATATAGGAAGGACGCTAGGCATGACGACAGCGTGTAGATAGAATTTACGAGAGAGAACGTAGATCGGGAAGTATAACAAACGTAGCCAGCCGCACCGTCGTCCTCTCGTCACCCCAACGGGATCACTCCACGGCCTGTTGGCATCTCCGAACTGTCTGTTACGAATCGTATCAACGTTTTCTGCGCCCTTTCGATACATACAAACCTCTCACCTTCACCGTCCGTCCCCGTATTTCCAGCTCCGCGAACTTCTCACGTAGAAAGTCTCCACATTCGCCGCCGTACACATGCCCATCCCGATGTCCATCGTGAATGGCACCTGCAGGAGATCAACGCTGAGCGAATGACAGATCTTCTGCGAGGGCGCTCCGTTCTTTTGACGATAGCGGCCAGAGATAAGTTCGAAGGATCAGTGGTGACACTCGAATCCCATCGTCGATTCCGGTCAATCTCCACAGACTACGCTGCACCTATAGCACTTAAGTCAATTCACTGCCAACCTTATCGGACACGTACTACATCTGGGAGCAGTCCGCACGCGCTCAACCCTCCTGAACCTTCATACCGCCCCGAATCCAAGTTGGAGTCCACGCCGGTCAGAAAGAATTATTGCACGGTCCCGCAAGAGGATTCCTTGTGAAAAAGGAAGCATGTCTGCAAGAATGTCATCAAGAGGACGAGGCGTTCGACAGGTGATGATGTCGAAAGACCCGCTGCAGACGCGTGGGCGACGACCAGTTCGAGCGGCATATCTGGCCAGAAATGAACAGAATGGGATTGTGCTCGTCATAAATGCGGTGATTGCAGAATTCGTACTCTTTCTTCCGTGCAGAAGTCATCCGTGGACAAGCCATGCCAAAAAAGGCTGCCGTCCAACTGCTGGGATCCGATGGCTTTGAACGCGTGATGACGGGTCTTCACGATGAGCGACGCAGGAGAGTAAGGCTAGAGAAAATGGGCTGGAAGTGGAAACAAGCCACCTGTCCGGGGGCCTGCAGAGATGAAGACACGTTTCGCACTTCTGTACCAAACCGAGCAGGTTAGCTTCCTCGCTACGTATTTCGGTTTAATTAAGGCCGAAGGCTAGACCAGTTTCAATCTGCCAGCCTGAATTAAACCAGGGGCCGTGAGTTCGAAACCATTCAGACACGAGACTTGTGTCGAATTGAATATGCGAAGTGAAAACGATCGAGGAGCGACAATGCTAGTTCGTCTGCGCCTGCGCCTGAGATACTCGGAGGCCATCGCGGGGAATAGAGAGCCGAGGTAGCGACAACGCACTGAAGCGACGTTGAATGAGATGCGGGTGTGACCAGATCGTGCAAGATCGATACTTCGACGGATGGGAAAGTCTTAATGTGTCTGGACCTAGCGTTTTGGAGGCAGCCGGAAGGAGTAGAGCGTCGGCGTAGCGATAACGCACCGGTGTGCGAAGTTGAACGCGAGACGCGGTGTAAGGAAATCGTGCAAGAACTCTTACCTTGTTCGATGGACATGTCAGTGTGACGGCGAGACAGGTCATCCGGCTAAGAAAGCCCAGGTGGCGACAGCGAATCAAAATGTCGAATGAAGATTCTCAAATCTCGAGAGTGGTTGGCGAAAGTTTGTCGTCGACTGTCGACAGCAGATGTGAAAGCGCGGCGCAAATGGCGTTGCACTTGCACTTGACGCAGGGAAGGTGAGGCGAATCGGCGACGACAGATCGGAGAATTATGAAGCTGGGCCCCGATGGCGGCGTCGTCAGTGACCTATATGGGAAACCACTAGATATCGGCGTGCGACGCTGAAAAGAAGTGCGGGCGTGCATATCGTGCTTGTTCGAGCGCGATGTCGGTGTGACGGCGGTGCAAGCGATCAACGTGGAGCCCAGGTGGCGATAGCACACCAGAAAGATGAGCGGCGGGCCTGGGATATCGAGAGCGGTTGGCAGGGGGCGAGGTTGATAGGAAAGGCGTAGAGCGCAATGTGGATGTTCCGACCCGGCGGTTTTGTGCTTGTGCTTGACGCAGGAAAGGAATGGATCAAACAGCGACGACGCACCAGAGCATTGTGAAGCTAGGCACCGAGCACCAGACCTCGGAAGCCACCAGACGAGACACGTATTTGAAGGTACCCACAAATTTGATACTCCAGCACAGAAACGGCAGAGGGGGGAGATATGCTTGAGCGGACATGGCGAGGGTCAGAGGACAAGATGCGGATAAGGGAAAGAGCAGCGGGTGTGCATCTTATATACGTCGAGCGGAGGCTGGCAGTGAATGAGTCGGCACGCGGGTGTCAGACTGGGAGCGTGACACGGTCTGGATTGAAATATCCGCAATTCGGACGGCGAGGCTGGACGATTCGACAGCTAACAGACTGGTATCCTGTAAATAGAGTGCGAAATAGAGCATCGAAGCGATCTGCGTCGGGAGACGTGTAGGCAACTCCAAGACAGAAAGAACACGCTCACTATTATTATGATCCTTGGGGGAATGCGAAAACCAGAACAAGCAGGATCGATTATATCTTTCTCTGAGGAAGTGGATGACTTCCCGCAGGATCTGGATTGCCTGCAGATACCTAGTGCGGACTTCAAACGAGAAGTGGAACTCAGTGTTGGAGGAGTTGCAGCCCGCAAGCAATTGCAATGTCTGAAACGAGATGCAGATGTACAGAGCGGAGAGAGGCGGAGTAAGAGCTGAGCATGGACGCAGAGCCCATATGCGAGAGCGGAGAGCTGGCGGAGAGAAAACAATCTATACCGATACAGATATCATCCTGGACGAGGGGGGTCCCCCTCCTTCAGACTCGACATCTGGAAACGCCGTTTTGTGACCCAAAGGCTTGGTCGGCTCTCGGCCATCATTCGGCAAACCGAACGCGGCCGAAATCTATTCTGCAAACCGTTCCAGATGGCTATGGGAAGTCACCCAGTATTGAAGCTTGAAGAAGAAGATCGTCATGTTTATTCGTAGAGATGAAGCGCTCAAGCAGCGCGCCGGCGTCGGGCCGGGCGTCGGGCCGACTCGAGCGTCGGTGATTTGAGCGCCGTCGACGGTGGCCAGACGACCCTCCAACATGCATGCTGCCCACATTACTGTCAACTATTCTCTGAAACTGGAACTGAAAGTTGAAACTATCATGATGTTATGGCTTATTCTCGTGGACTAGATAAGTTATATTGGGTCGAGTGCATTGCAGAATGCACCATATAGAGCCATGGATAGTGCGCGCCGACTTCTCGACTCACACTCCAACAGCGAGTGATATAGAGCACTTATAATGGCAGCGCACAGAGAGCCGCTCCTCCCCCCGCACGATGCAATCCCCCGACAAATTTCAGTTTGAACGGCTTCTCTACCGCGGCCTGCATACCGCCGACCTCGACGCGCTGCGCGCAATCTACAGCACCTATGCCGTGCAGGCCGCCGAGACGCGCGACTGGGTCGTCCCGCGCCCCGAGTCCTTCCGCGACACACTCACCGCGTGGACCAAGTCTGCGCTCTTCGCGACGGTCGTCGAGAAGGAGAGCGGGCGCGTCGTGGGCACGGCGTCGATCCGCGTGCCGTTCGTACGCGATCGGGAGGGCGAGGTGGCGCTTGCGCTGGCGGCGGATGTATGGGGGAAAGGATATGGGACGGAGGTCATGCGCTGGCTGGTCGAGCGCGGGTTTGAGGGGCTCGGGCTGCATCGGCTTGCGCTGGGCGTGTTCGAGACAAATGAAAGGGCGGTGGCGGTGTATAAGAAAGTGTGAGTTTTGGTTGTATCACCTGGGTAGAAATGCGTGGCTGACTCTGGATTGATGCTAGCGGGTTTATGGAGGAGGGCAGGAATAGGAAGGCCGCTTGGATAGAGGGACGGTGGTGGGATGTTATCCTCATGGCCATCCTCGAAGATGAATCACTAGGGGCATTAATGGATTTTGGCCTGGCTGTTATGTCGCTAACACGGGTTTGTGCAAACTTATTTCAGCCGTCTCTTTGTCTCCGGACAAAGAGATGGCTGAAATAAGTTCGCACAAACCCACTTTGGTGACATAACAGCCAGGCCAAAATTGGCTAATGCCCCAAGTGAATATCGAGCGACGAAGCAAAGACCAATGGCGCGTAAAATCGGACTCAGCTGGACCAGAATGTACACTATGGGACAGAACACGGATACTGTAAGATTCGGCAGTCAGGCACCTTGGAAAGACACGAGTGCGTACCAATTTTCAGACCTTGATTCAGGATGCTTCAATTGGCCATAACAAGACAGGTATGTTTCGCTGTATTCACTGCGGAACCCTCGGAAAATTTGGAGTCGTAAAAGCGTATGAAAAGGAGTGCTTTTCTAACCCTTTTCGGATAATATTGCGGTCCTCCAGTCCAGCCCCGATGACCATGAAGCCTCGATACGTCCCCTGCGTCCTGTGTTCACCTGCGTAAATGTTTGGGGATCACTCTGGAACCCTTTGCGAACGGTAGGGCCGCCCTCCGGCCTTCCGGCCCCCGTGAGATGTTGGTGCGTTCGTTCTCGACAACTGACAGGACATCCTCTTTCCTTCAACGTTACGATTAGTTCCATCGGAATGGTGATCTATTATGTCTTTGTGCACGATAGTCAAGTGCGGTCCACGTATTTCACTTAGGTGGAATTGGCCACGGGTTACAGATTCCGGAAAGGTGAGCGCTGCGATTCGCCAGCAAATGCCAGCGTGGAGCTCCAGTTTTTAATCCTCTTCATGCCTCCATCATGCGTCCAGCTTTCGCGATGACCTTGACTTCCTCTGTATGGAGGACAGACACCGTTGACTGTCGATATCTGTCCGTTGGAGAAGGTCTGACCGCAGCTTCATTCTCCCGTGCGCTCATTGATCAGGGTGTAGCCTCAGGATCATTCATGCCTACCATGGATATGTCCAATACCATCCAGTCACTCGAGTCGCACGACGTCCGTGATATCGGTGGTAAGACTCGAATGAGACTTCGTTCCACAACACAGAAGTGGCTTCGCAGATGCAGGCTGACTGGACGAATACCAAGGCTTTATCTCAAGTCTTGTTCGATTACCTATGATGAAATTAGTACTTCGAAGTAGAGAATGATTTGAAGGAGGCGAAGGATAGGGCATTACCATTTTCCTCCGGCGAATTACTACTGCGATAATAAGCCTGCGCGGGAACGGGGACAAAGATCACGGATGGCGCATTTTGTTTTTGACCATCCTCAACAACTACTTACTCTACCGCCGATGTTCGCAGGACATATCTTCCTTCTCACTTCAGTTTTCCAGAGTAAGGAAAATGTAGCAACTTTCATGTGAGTAATTGATGGTATATCGATCACAACTACGATACGGTGCTTCGGTCTATGCATAGAATGGAGCATCGAGCCCCACAATCTTCTGCGCTAGGTCGACCGCGGTGACAATGTCCTTTGGAAGTGGCCCTTTCTCGGCATTGGCGATATTCTGCTCTAAATGGGCAATGTTGCTGGCACCGAAGACCACCCCGTCGCCGGGCTGCAGCAAAGAGTGGTGCTGGATCCAGCGATATCCAATCTCAGCGAGCGTCAAGTTGTTCTTGTCCTGGCGAAAGCACAGCGTCAATCAGGTAAATAAAAATAAAAATAAAAACAGGTCCAGCCTGGAACAAGACTCACTGCAACTTCTTGGAGCAGCTTCAGAGCTTCGAGCTGGCCGTTCCTGAGGTAACGACTGCGAAGCGCAGGCCCGAGCCATCCGTTATCGGGATGGAAAGGGTCCGACTTGTCCAGACCTTCCGGGTCGACTAACGCCTTCCCGCTGAAGAAGCCACCACTACATGGCGACTTAGTACAAGGGATGAAGAGATGAGGATGTAGAAGGAACTTACGCGAGGGGATTAAACGTGACGAGCCGAAGACCGAACTTGCGAATGGCGGGGATGAGCTCAGCTTCTATCGTCCGACTGATCGCGTTATAGAGCCTAGCCATTTGTCAGACGACGCCTACGCATTCATGGTGAAGATGTGCATACCCTTGATACACGGTTGGCTGTATCCATCCGTGCGCCTTGCATATACCCACGACCTCGACAACCTAGGTAGGTATCCTAATAAGGTTAGCTCTGCGTACATGGAGGAGCCTACGAACCTCCCATGCGGCAAAATTGCTGAGGCCGAACAATTCACTGTAAATTCCTCCGTTGAGTACTCTGCGATGCTTCGCCAATAAATTGCGCGGACTCACAATTTGCCCTCTTTGTACAGGTCGTTTACTGTGCGAAGCGTGTCCTCAAAAGGCACGGACCGGTCGGGCCTATGGAGGTAAAGAGTACGGATCTTATACGGACGGAGCGCCTGAACAGATTGCTCGACAGCCGCACGAAGTTTCTCAGGTGAGTGGTCTCCAGGATTCATGGGAAAGATCCTACGAAAGATAGATCAATGCCTGACAAGTGTCCACAGCGGCGACGAAAACGAACTTCGTGTCGACGGTGGCACCTTTCAGATCGACCTTCGACAAAACCTGCGCGAAAGGTCTCGGACGTCAAACGCACGCTCACCACATGCGAGCTGTTTGAAACGCACCCCTTCGGTTGTGCCGTCACCGTAGATTCTAGCGCTATCTACTTCAGTGTAGCCGTGATTGAAGAAAACATCAAGCAAAGCCTGAGCATCTTCGGTCTTGGTGACACGAACGGCCGTATGGCCAGCGGCACCGAAAGTAGCGGTTCCCTGTCGTGCATGGAGACGGTAAGAATGGCTGTAACCAGAAGAGGAGACATGGACAGACGTACAAAGAGAAGAGTAATTCTGGAGGGCATGTTTAGTGAATCCTTGCAGTGAATGATGAGCAACTCTGCGTTAGCATGGCCTTATATACTGCAGGAAACAGGCCAAAAGATATGCCATCGTACAGAATCTCTGTCTTCGGATGCAACACGAGACCATCCCAGGATGCTTACTACGCAACGTTCGGGCAGTTCGTAAGTAAAAGAAGGTGTGCAAAGGATGGGAATCGTGGTTGGACATGGCCGATGCATGGCCGAATGCTGGATAGACGGGGGTACGTCACTGCCAATGCCTGTGATGGACATCGCGGCTCTCAGGGACACCGCACGAACCCGTCTTGATTGTGTTTCATTCCCGTCGTAGAACAATAACTTAATCCACGTCGATATTGCGACGTGCCGGTGTCATGCCCGACAAACATCCATTCCAAACAAGAAGTATCAATCATCCAAAACCGAGGTAAAAGTACATACATCTTTTCACTGAGCGCTACCTCCCAGAGCTAGATAATCCACGATTACATCACGGCCGACCTCACAGCGGTGGGACCGGCCATGCATTACCACGCTTCTTGTTCTTCCTCTTCTCCTGTTGGATGAAGTTCCACCATGCATTGGACCGATTCTCGAAGTCGTCGAACTCCCCCGGCTCCCCTTGCAGCAGCGCGATGCGGACGTCCTTCGGATTGCTCGGAAACTCCTTGTACTCCTCATCCTCCAGCACCTTGCGCAGCGTCATTGAATGATCGTTCAACAGCCCCATCGTGAGTTCGCGCTCGACCTGCGTTGCCTGCCGCCGCGCCAGCTTTTCCATGAACGCCACGACGTGCTCCTCATCCTTCGCGGTGAACCCGCGAGCGCTGTTCTCCGCGACCTTCTGCAGCTGGGGGTCGCGGAGCACGCTCAGCCTCGTGCGCTCGGTATACATGCCAGGTGTATTGTTGCGTATCTCCCGCTCCTGGAAGAACGCAGGCACAAGCGGGCTTACCGGTGCCCCAGCATGTCTCGATGGGATATACGGTGGGATGAAAAGCATCACGTTCATGTTGAACGTGAACATCGCGCAGTCCAGCAGGATCTCTTCGCCGCGCGCCGTGAGGAAGTACATCCAGTAGTGGTCCTTCGGGTCTTGTCCGTGCGTTATCGATCCGAGCTTGTCGATGTACGCCAGCTGGTCCTGGCTCGTCACCCGCGCACTGCCAGCGCAGATGCCGAAATCGGTGATGGGCTCGGTGCGGTAACGCAGGCGCACGCGACGTGCGTCGCTGTCCGCGGCAGATGTGGTGGTGTACATCTCGGAGAGCAACGCGACGAGAACTGAAGTGATGATCGGCAGCACGAAGCCCTCGCGCTCAATACGTTCGGCGAGGCGGGCACGCACTGTGTCGTCGTTGGCTTTGGGCCACCATGTCTGATCGAGAGGCCTACGGCGCCGCGTAGACGGGGCAAGGAAGACGGGAACCGCCTCCCACCCATCGTCGAAACGGCCTGGATGGGGCTCGAGAGTTCCTGGGTTTAAAACAGTACGAGCGAAGGCTATGTGAGGAGGCTTCAGTTCGTGATGGTGGGAGCGCTCGACAAGGAACGCGAAGAATGGGTAGAATGTCTGGATGTCGAGCTGATCGGTATTACCTGCCTCAAGAATCAAAATCAGCCAAAATATAGACAAAACTAATTCGTACCGCAGGCAGCCTTATGAGTCTTCCAACTCTCTTTCGCACAGTCTGGAGAGCAGAACCACACCTAAAAAAAAGCGGCTGAATGGGCGATATTGTCAAGATAGAAAAAACAAAACCCTACCTCGCCACATTTACACACTTTCCACTTGTTCCATCCACCGCCCTTGCGGGATTGACAGTGAGAACACTTGTTCATGACCTTCTCAGGAACGTACACTCGCCGCAATGGAGCGGCGGCCGCCTTCATGCGAAGGCTATCTTCCTCCTTTTTAACGTAATCTTTCCGAAAGTTGAGTATGATGAAGAGCGAGAGATCGATAGACGTACCGCAGATGGGTTGATGCGCTTTCCGATCTGCATTCTTACAATCTTCTGAACAGTACTTCACCTAGTTTGCCGCGTAAGAGCAGAGCGCGACGTTAGCAAGCAGATATACACACCGTCCTACACGCGCTGCAGAACTCGAGATCGTGGTCTTTGTCCCAACCGCAGCACGCACACTCATAGAGTGAGAGCCGAGACATTTGTTCCGCGATAGTTGGTGTGACATCACCAGCATTATCCTTGTTGATGAGGTCCTTGGTCACACTGGACCCATCTGAAGCTTGGTCCCCGGCTTCCTTTGCTTTCCCCTTCCCCTTATCTTCACCTGCGGACTTCTCTGAAACCAGATCCGTGTCAGACTACGACTCTATCAAGTGTAGGATAAGGACATACTACATATAGGCTTATGCGACTTCCAATCGTCAAGCTGACACTTGCGAGAGCAGTATGCAACCTAAGAACGGATGTCGATCGTTCACTAAGTTTGGACCATAGGACAACGTGAACACCTCTGCACTCACCTTCCGACATACTGAGCAAAACTGCAACTTCTCGCTACCACTGAGTCCACACGTTGGACACTTGAGTGCACCAGACGGGGCACCTGCCTTCCTATCTTTCTCCACCATCACCGATCCAAAGAAACTAGGTCCGCGTGTCCTTGCCCCGTCGTAGTTGCGCGCACTGGAAGCGCCCTGCGCGTCCCCTACATATTCAACATCCGATTCGTCGTCAGATGGCACCTCGACGAGTAGATCCGGATTCTCGCTCAAAATGCACTGCTCGCACATACAAGGAAAGATGCCCGAGGACTCGCCCCACTCGATGCCGTCTGACGAGGGCGGACCCGGCTCGTTTATGGCGTATTCTGCTACGCCCAGAGCGCGGAGGACGTCGCTGTGGGAGAGGACTTGCGGGGCGTGGTGGGGGCGGCTGGACGATGAGAACATTGCGGTAGGAGAGACGGTGCTCACAGGTTTACGCCGAGTGCGATTTATGTATTCGATGCGGTCAGTAGTGGCACTAGCGGAAGCAAAGCGGAAGGAATTGTGTTGAGTCCAGTTAGTCATCATCGTATCACCGCCAATCTCGCGAACATTAGTCCATCTGAACATTAGAACAACTCGAACTGCAAC
The DNA here is from genome assembly GCA_033439255.1 of Hericium rajendrae. Taxonomy (NCBI): domain Eukaryota; kingdom Fungi; phylum Basidiomycota; class Agaricomycetes; order Russulales; family Hericiaceae; genus Hericium; species Hericium rajendrae. Next base: position 366,280 of record CM065880.1, read on the forward strand.
AGGCCATCAAGCCCCGGGATCCGACATGAACCACAGAAATATCCAGAACAAGGTCGGGATCGGATTAATATATCATGGACCGGGAATCGTACTACGTATAACTTAGAATCGTAAAGCTTTCTCAAACTAGGAACTCTCCATAATACCGTGAACCTCAAGCCGCAGATACCGCGTCTTTGTCCTTTTCGTTGTGAGAGACATCTTTGTCCGTTTCATTGTGAGAGTGCGCTTGCTCCGCTCCCTCGGCGACATCCTCGACGGCGTTCTGCTTATCCCCAAGGTACCAGTTCGGCATGAACACAGCGAGGACGATGGGCACGGCGGCGAGCACCGTCGCGGCGATGATCATCTTCTTCATCGAGTCGTCATACGCTGCAACTCTCGCATCAGCCTCGCCCCGAAACACAACCAGCCAAAGCCACTTACCCTGAATAACGCCTTCGCGAATGGGGTCGCCGCGCGGGTACGTCAGCACGGTCGTGATGCTCTCATACAGCCCGTCGCGCGTCGCCGCATCCACGGTGTCGGGCAGGAAGCGCGCGAGGTTGTCCGGCATCGTGTTCGTCCAGATCGCGCCGGCGACGGCACTGCCGACCGCGCCGCCGATCTCGGTGAGCAGTAGCACAACGGCGGTGGTGATCGCGACATCCGCGTGGGGGACGGACGCCTGCGCGCCCGTCTGTGTCGCGACGGATGTCATGCCGCCGCCGAGGCCCTGCAGGATCTGCGACCATACGATCTCGGCGGTCGAGCCGTTAACACCACGCGAGTGGATCATCAGGCCGCAGCCACTGTAAGATCTCAGGTGAGCGGAGGATAGAGGGGGTGGTGAGGGAACGTACACGAGGCGGATGAGAAGGCCGGCGATGAGGACGGGCTTGTAGTACCGGAAGAAGAACATGGCCGCGCCGGCAGAGATACCGAAAATGGTCAGCGCGACGGTCTGCGTCGACATGAAGTACGTCACGTCGATCATGGACCAGGGCTTCACAACGAGCACGAAACTGTACAGGTAGACGTATGTGAGGTAGAAGGAGAACTGTCATTGTGCATAAGGTCAGGGAGTCCCGTCGGAAATTTACCAGCCACTGAAATAACTCACGAAGTCGAAAAATCCAATCCACGAAGCGAGGACGACGGAACGATTGCGGAGAAGACGGGGCGCAATGACGGGGCGGCTGGCGAAGTTCGGGTCCCATACGCCGAACATGATGATGATCACGAATCCAACGACGATCATCGCAATCATCGATGCTACACACATAACTCGTTCATACCAACATGAAAAAAAAAGAACGTCTCAGACACTCACGGTTCTTCCATCCGTTGCTCGCAGTTGTCGCCAGCGTAAGGGGCAGCAGGATCAGCGCGACGCCAGCACCGAGGAGCAGTAATCCGAATACGTCGAGGCGGCCCGTCATGCGGTAAATCTTCTGGTACCAGGTAGGATTCTCTTGTAACACGGCGACTTGTTCGGTATCGGCCACAGCGGCAATCGTCTCGTCGACGACTCCGAGCCTCTTAGCCTTCGCCTCTGCCCACGCAAGCGTGATGATGAGGGGAAGGAGCGTCGCGGGGACCAGGATGGCGAACATGCCGTCTGTGAAACCAAGCATCGGGGGGGGGGGGTCAGGTTCAGGCGGAAGTGGGAAATGGGGAGCACGTACAGCCCCATCGCCAGCCTGCGCCGTTGAGGACATTAGTCGCGATGTTGGGACCTACGAAGCCGTTGATGATGAATGGCAGACTGGTCAAGGAGGAAAGCAGCGAGCGCCACCGCAGGTTCGTCAAGTCCGCGATGATGATCTGGGTCAAGAGCTGCAGACCGCTATTGACAGATGTTTATTAGCAAGGTACATTCAGAATGCGAGCTGTCGAACGTACGTGTAGCCTCTGTTTTCGGAGGATGAAAAGGAAACACGAGCAGGTCAGTATGGACACAGCATGGAGCACGAGAAATAGAAACGCACACAGCGTAAATGACAATACCACCTGCGACGGTGCCAATGGTATGCGCGGATGCAATGACGATGTAACCCACAACATAGAACACGAGAACCACTATGTAGGACGCCGATCGTGACGTGACATCAGCAATCTTCGCTATGACAGGCTTGCCGACGGCGACTGAGGTAGGAAAGCATCAATTAAGGTCAGCAAGAACACATGATCGAGAAGTTCGTTGAAAATAGGGAGACATCAGAAAGAATATGAGCGGGCGTCTGTTGGTGATAGGGCGTGGGTACGCACTGATAATTGACTGAGCAACTTGGACCGAGGCGATAAGAGAATGGTCATTCAGCGAGCTCGCCGCAAACGCGAGGTAGTTGCTCGTCGTGCTCCCATCCAAGGAGTAGATGTAGCACGCTAACCCGAGCCTGCCAGCGCGCCAGGTGAGCAAGCCGTCCCCGCCGCCAGGATAAAGATCGCTGGCACTCACGAGACGAAGAGGATCCACTTGGAGTACTTCCCGTAGACCTTCTGCGCCGCCTGCACGCGCGCGACGCCCAAGTGCGCGTCAACCTCGTGCTTGACCTCCTCGGCAGCGCGGTATTCGAGCGGAAGCACGCCGACGCCGCTATCCGAGTTCTTCTCCGACATGGCAAGGACGGAAAGGGCACAGATAGGGAGAGAGAAGGAACGACTCGCCTTCTTTGATCAAACGCGCCCATTCTTATAAGACAAAGAAGAGGCACCAGAAAACCGGGTTTTTGCATTTCGACGGGGACAGCTTGATGGAGTGGAGAGAAGGAAATTTAGGCCCGGCTCATCTAATCAGATAAGTGCCTGATCGCACAAAATGGCTTAGAATGGCGCTATCTGATAAGCCGCGTAACCCGTGTCCCTTGCCAGGAACGCTGGCCAGTTCGAAATGACCTTCATACAAACGACCACTTTGTGCTGCTCTCGTAGTCCATGAGCTCTGTCGTCTCTTTTCACAGGACACATTGATACTATGCTCACCATGAGAAGGTAAATCTGAACGGATACGTGAGTGAACTCTCCACGTCGCCGCGCAAGTAAAACTTTCACCTGCCAGAATTCAGGTTCGCTAGTGGTTCGCTTGGCCACTACATTTTCTCGCGGTGCCCGCACTGTTTGATCCCGCGTCGGGGCCGCCGATCGCAGGACGGATTTGCTTCTTGGCGCCTGCGTCCCGTATCGGAGGGATGGCCCTGGAAGCTGGAAGATTCATGATATCGAAGCTTGTCGAAGACTCGAACTTCAGCTACGTAGATGAGACACAAGCAGATCTAGATCATCCACAACACTCGGTTGAACTGCAACGCTGGAGGCTCGAGCTGCACCAACTTTTTCGTCGAGCGTCGAGCGTGCTCGGCAAAGGAAACGCAACACGTCTGTGTCTCCAGGCCGATATTCTTTCCGGCTTGGGTTCAACCGCTAGTCCCCAACAGACGGCAAAGCTGCATAGCGCTGCGTCTGACACGGCCGAGAAGTCCATGGTACCGTGCGTACTTGTTGACAGTCATGTTCCTGACTGTTCGACCATGGAGGACTGACAGACATTTTAAGCTAGTGAAGCTGAAGGGACAGCCTAAGGTGCACCTGACTACAAACAGATTGTATAGTTCGTTAGGACTCCTGTTCAAATTCAAGTTGGAAGGCATCGGAAAGCAAAGCTCCGATGGAGACATTTAAAAAGCACCGTCGAACGCGATGTTGGACCAATGCGGAAGATCATTGGCGGACCCATTTTAACCCACTTTAACCTAGTGTACCGGTCCTGTGGCTCCTCAGGCTCGAATCCCCACAGCGGCTGAGCTTCGGACCAGGAATCTGAAGATCTGAAACGCCGTACCTATTTGCCAAATGGTGGTTGGAGTCTAAGCCCACTTGGCGGGCTGCACTTGTGTCCAACTTGTATCATCTTTATCACGCCACGAAAGATAACAGGACAATATATTCGGTGTTAACTCAATGTACTCGCCTCAGCAGAGCCGTCGGGATTAGTGCTTCTAGGCATCGACGAGCAGATCAATATTGCGTTGCGACAACCCACAACCCGTGAATTGTGTTTCAATATCTTTTCCGCACCACAAACTGTTGCCTTGCGATATTCGATGACCCAAACTGGGTCGACATCTCTCAGTCATCTCTCCTATGCCCCTTCCAGAGTGCAGATTGTCGCCTTGGTCGGCAACAACTGGAGCTTGGCCAGCCAATTGTAGGCGACGAATTCTAGTGCTTTTCTGGATCACCGACTGTTGCGCATGCCCTGCGACAAACGGCGCCCCAAACTACGTCCTTCCACTACCCTTTCCGGGTCGCAGACTATCGCACTGCGACAATTGGAGCACGGCCGATCTAAAGGCAACGAGACTGTCGCATTGCGACAACTAGCGGGCCTTTTCTCTGCCTCTTCCTGGCCACGAAATGTCGCCTTCACATCGCTTTGTTTTGTAACAACTGGAGCGCGGGCAACGTGCACGTCCAGACCGCTGCAGATAAATTCCACTAACTTTTCCGGTCCATAGACTGTTGCCCTGCGACAAACGGCGACCCAGATTGAGTCTTTCCACATCCGTTTCCGGGTCGCAGGCTGTCTCCCTGCAGCAACTGGAGGGCGGCAATTTGCAGGCAAAGAGTCTGTTGCAGATGAATTTCAATGCCTTTTCGCCTTTTCTGGGCCAGACATTGCCGACGTGCGACAAGTGGCGACACAAATTAGGTCATTCCCCTCTCGTCCCCGAATAATGGGTTGTCACAGTGCAACCACTGGATCACGGACAGCTTGGAACTTGTTGCAGATGATTTTCTGCACCCTTTACGGCAAGAAGTGGGCGGACGGAAAGCGACAGACACGAGTTCCCCCTCGGCCCGAATATGACAGCCCCCCCTTCCCCCCTTGTCAAAATCCTTGCACCTCGTGTCCGAAATTTGCGACTCGCCCACCTCTTGCTTTATGGACCACAATTTGTCGCCTTGCGACAATCTACGACCCAAATTAGGTCGTATCCCTGCCTCATCCGGACTGCAGAATGTCGTTCCTCAATAATTAGTTAGCGCAGGCAACTGACTCCGCAGATAGCTTCTAATACCTCAAAGTGACGCCTGGCGATCCTGAATAGGTCCGTTCTCCGCCATTCCGACCAGTCATCCTCAACAACCGGAGCGCGGCGCGCAATAACCTATTACAGATGCAATCCCAAACCTGTTGCGGACCACAGACTGTCGCAAGGCGACAATCGGTGATCCCAGTCAGGTATATCCGCTGCCTTTTCTGGGCCACAAATCTGACTGTCTCCTTGCAACGACTGGAGCGTGCCCCAAATTCATGGTGCAGATAAATACCAGCGTCCGTTCCATACCACCGACTGTTGCCTTGCGACAGTCTGCGACCTATACGCAGTCCTCCCGCTGCCTTTTCCGATTCACGGACTGTTTCCCCGCCACAATTGGAGCGCGGACGGCTTGTACGCGAAGGGTCTTCTGCAGATGAACTCCATTGCCCCTTCCGGGCCACAGATTGTTGCATTGCGACAGTTGGCGAGCACAGACAAGCATTTCCTCTGTCCGTTCAGGATTACAGACTGTAGCTGCTGCTGGCCAGTCCGACTGGCAATATTGTTGCGGACGAATTCCAGTTCTTTTCCGGACCATTGGCTGTTGCACTGCGGCAAATCGCCAGCCGAATGAGGCCCCTCCGCTGCTTATTCCGAGCCATGGACCGTTGACCCGCGACAACTGGAGGCAAAGCGTCTCCTGCAGATGAATTCCTCTGTCTTTTGAGGACTGCAGATTGTGGCGTTGCAACAGCCGGTGACCTAAATCAAGACAGACTGCTACGGACTGCGGCGCTCAGCGCTCACCAGTCGAAATGCAAGTCGTAATTTGCACTCTGCAAAAATGATGGAGGTGACAATTCGACAGCAAGGTCTGGACACGCGAGAAACTAGTACTGCGATACATATCTGACTGTGAGTTTCCTATACACACGCACCGTGGTGACCGTACGATGCATTAGATGAGATGTGTTCCCGTGCGTTCCCAGTTGGAGAGATAAACAAACACACTAGTGCTATATCTAGCACCAAATCCAGGCATGGAATGTGCATTACATCCAGGAGTTGTCAATAGGTACGTTGCACAAGCAGAGTAAAGCAATGATACAGAGACGGACCTCCAGTCCTACGAATACACAGTCGAATCCTGCAGCCTCCACCGCCTTAACGGCCCGCGCCACCACATCGACGACGACACGCCCTGCCCTTTATTCTTATCCTCCTCCTCCTCTTCCTGCGTCGCCCTGCTCTCCACATCCACCGCGCCGTCCTCGGGCCCCTCGACCCCAACCTCCCGCCGATCTTCTGCCTCACGCTCGCGAATCCCAAAGCTCCCCAGCCCCCACCCATGGGCACTCGGCATCCGGTCCGGCACATCGTGCGCGCCCTCCGCCGCATACGCATCATTAAGCCGATCGACGCGTGCCGCGGCCTGCTGGCGCGCCGCAACAAGGTGCGCCGTGCGGAGGTACCCAAACGCGCGGCGGAGATGCGCATACGTGCGGCGCCAGAGCGTGCCGTCCTGCGGCCCCTCCGCAGACGACGCCGCAGACGCCGCCTCGACGCGCTCCTCGTCCGACTCCTTCTCCTGCTCGTCCGCGTCCGGCCGCGCGTGCGAGAACTTCTCCGTGACGCCGCGCCAGAGCACGCGCGCCTTCTCGCGCTGCTCGCGCCGGCGCTGCTCGCGCTGCGTGCGGCGCCGCCTGCGCTTCTCCTCGCGGCGCAGCAGCTCCTCGACCTCGCCGACGCCCATGCCCGCGCCGACCCACCACCACCACCCGAGGAAGCTCTGCCAGAGCATGACGGCCCACGTGAGCGGCGGCAGCCAGTCGTACTGCTCCTTGCTCGGGATGTAGATGAGCGTGAGCGCGGTGGAGACGACGGCGAGGGTGAGCGCCGCGGTGCCGAAGGCGGCGGTGCCGCCGTCGGTGCGCCACGCCTGCTTGCGGTTGATGAGGATGCCCCAGAGGAAGAGCGAGGTCGTGAAGAGGAGGGAGAGCGTCGCATTGCAGACGTTGCGGACGGCGTAGGCGATGCTGACGAGGTTGTCGCTCGAGCTGACTGGGATCATCTGCATCACGGCGGCGACGATCGCGAGCGGGCCGAGGAGCGCGAAGATGAGGCGCGCCTCGAGGCGCGAGGGGTACATGAGCGTGAGGAACTGGATGTGGGTGATCTGCGGGGGTGTTAATGGGTGGATGGCATTCGCGGCGCGGGGCACGCACCTGGATGAGCGCGGAGGTGGTGGCGTTCATAAAAAGCCAGCCGGCGAGTCCGCCTGTTGACCAGCCGTCGTCGCCGTACATGAGTGGAGGGAGATCGACACCGATATAATCGAGCATGAAGGGCCACTGCTGGCTTGCTTTCACGGCATTGTCGAGGATGATCTTTAGAGACGCGATGAGGGATGTTAGGAGAGTTAGCACAGCGGACATCTGGAGGATATAGTTCGCTTGTGCAAGCTTCCAATGGTATTGAGCGGTGAAAAGGAGATGAATGAGGAGCACAGCGACGAGAGTGAGCACGACGCCGGTAATGAGGATTTGGGTGGGCAGCGAGCGGCCAAAGTTAGGGCGGTACCGGAGGATGGGATCGGTGTCATAGCCGCTGTGCAGAGGCCGGTGAATCACATCGCTCTGACTCGTGAGATGAGACATACGACGCAGTGATGTTCTCCAACGAAGAGTCGTCTTGTGCACTCGCTGGGAGGGCGAGCACACAGAGGAGTAGCAACTCCGTCAGGCCAGATGCCATGGCCAAGAAAATCTTGTAACTCAAGACGACTTGGCAGTGATAATCGTAGGCGAGGCCTTCGTCATGCCTATGACTCGGAAATTAATATTCGTGAGCCTGATCTTTAAAGATACCGTCGGTGAACTCACAAAGATCATAAGGAAACGGGTATAGGTCGAGTTATCGTGCTCCGGAGTTGGCTGAGGAGGAGAGCCAAGACAAGTCTGCGCTGCTAGAGAGACGCTAGGGTTAGGACCACTTACATAAGCGCGCCAGTAGCACAACCACGATTGAAGAGGCCCTGCTGCAATGACATTGACCGACGTCCATCTTCTCCGAACAAGCAAAACCGAATCTCAGAGTTAAGAAGAGTGTTTTTGCCTTGTGCTGTCTGTCGTCCATTCAACGCAGGCGACGACATGCTTCTGTATGACATCTTATCTGTTAAATTCCTACCAGCATGCTGCTCGACGTCACCATCCCGGGACAATCTGACGATAAACACGCCTACGGGCACACCGGCTCCAGAAGGCAGCTGATCTGCCGCTTCATTACGCCTCGTCTGACGCCCTCTGACGCCCCACAATTGCGCGCGGATTGCGCAATCGCACAAAATGCCTCCGTATATAAGCTCCTGCGTTCGTGTCATGTACTGCCTTCCGTCCCCCGAACTAGCTGCTCTGCGTCGTCTCGCTGCTTTAAGCTCGTCAAGCACGTCATTGCCGGGTACGTTGTACTCGTTTCCCTACTCATCAGTTGGAGCCGGCTCTCGCTGTTTATGGGCTACGAATTGCGCCGATCTCGTCATCCTACCTTGCTCTGCGGTCCGGACTCCAGCTTCACATTCGTTCCAGGTTTGTTTATCCCAGAACCGCACAAGCATGTCGGGCGAGCATGTCCCCGGACGTACGCATTAGTCGTCACCGTTGCGGACCCCCTGAATCTGGCCGCAGCAGCATACCCGTGCCAGCATCTTCCCCCCTCTGCGCGCCGCCCCATTGCCCTCTTCGTCATTATACGTCACGCCCCAGCCCTTTGCGCGTCGGCTTCCGCGCGCTGTGTCGTAACTCAGCGCTCGTCGTGCAAACGTGTCCTCAGCTGCACGTCGCGTTGGGTAACACCGAGCTCATCTGACCGGCAGCGCGCTCTCCCTCGAGTCAGAACTTGCACTTTTCCAGAGCAATTAGCCATGCCGAGACCGCCGATTCACCACTTCCGATTCTCATTGTGCATGATCGAACCGCATGAGGCTTGCCTTCGTGCCTTTCTGCCTAATATGTTAGCTGATGTATAGAACCGCTACGACTCGCTCTCCATTTCTTTGGGGGTCCTCTGGGTCGTGGTGGTGCTTCGCTTCGGTAAGCATTAGTAATCCAATATCATATCTGTCGCCCAGCGCTCAACTTTGTTCGGTGTGTTGTTCTGCCTGGTACGGATTTATGAGAGCATTACTTCCGAATTGACCGGAGATAATCGATACGGTGCAAGTCGAAGTCTCGCAATCATCGATTATTATGAGCGTTGGCATTCTTAAGGCCTGAACTGACTATGCAGACCCTGGCCTCGGCCTGAGTATTTGAACCATCTTCTTGTTGAACGCCATCGAAGCGCTCGCTGACCTGCTCGGGGTGATGTCATATTGTAACGTTGGTCCCCCAGAACCTCCTCCAGTCGGTCACCCGTTCCAAGACACCACTTCCCCGCATCCCGCACGTATCTGCGCTTCCCCGATCGCCGTATATATATCCAACATGCACCTCCTCCCAAACATCCCATCTCACAAGCGCTTTCCCCACCGCATACCGCACTGTAACATATCCGATGGCCGCACACATCGACATCATCGATCTTCACGCAAATAAGGCTGGCGAAGACACACGCAGCACGATCCTCGCGGGCCTGCAGCGCCCCGAGGGTAGCAAGGAGCTGCCAACGCTGCTGCTCTACGACGAGCGCGGCCTGCGCCTCTACGACGACATCACGACCTCCGTGGACGAGTACTATCTCTTCCCCGCGGAGGAGCGCATTCTGAAGACGAATGCAGCGGACATCGTGCGCGTCATGCACGGTGCAAGCAACGGCGTTGTGACTGGGGAGACTGTGCTTGAGCTCGGGGCGGGGTAGGTCCTCTATTCATCGTGTTTCCCCTATCTCCCCCTCTGTGCCCCGGCCGGCTCTTGCTCTCGCCAGCAAAGTTCGCGCTCGGAAAACCGTCCGCACCGTTCCATTGATAAATGACAGCCGCCACGCACCTCTGCAGATCCGCATCTATCCCGATCGTATGCTAAAGATTCCCGCAGTGCCCTCCGCAAGACTTCGCAAGTCCTGTCCGCGCTCGCGAGCCTTGTTCCCACGACAAGCGCGCCCGCGCCGGTCACATATTACGCACTCGACCTCGAGGAGCGCGAGCTGCGCCGCACGCTCGCGGAGCTCGCCGCGTCGCCCGTCGGCCCGCAGCTCGCAGGGAAGATCGACGCGCGTGGGCTGTGCGCGACGTACGACGCGGGCCTGCGTTACGTCCACAGCGGCGGGCTCCCCGACATCCCTGCCACTACTACCACCACCAGCAACACTACCGCCGACGCCGCCCGGGCGCGCGACCTCTCGCCCGGCTCGGACAGCACGAGCACGAGCGCGGGCGCGAGCGACGACGCGGACACAGCGCCCTCGACGCCCGACGCCGGCCCGCCGGCCGCGCCGCTGCACGTGCTCTTCCTCGGCTCGTCGCTCGGCAACTTCCCGCGCGGCACGGATGCCGCTTTCCTGCGCTCGCTGCCGCTGCGCGCGGGCGCTGGCGACACGCTGCTGCTCGCGCTCGACCACGGCGTCGACAAGACGCGCATCGAGGCGGCGTATGACGACGCGAAGGGCGTGACGCGCGCGTTTATTATGAATGGCCTGCGGTGCGCGGGGCATGCGTTTGGGGACGAGGGTGCGTTTGAGGAGGGAAAGTGGGAGTATGTCGGGCGGTGGAATGCGGAGGAGCGTGAGTGCGCTGGTGTCCTTGCGCCGGGGGTGTGCTGATTGGGTTGGGATCTGCAGGGCGCCACGAGGCGTTTTATCGGTCCAAAGAAGCACAGACGGTCAGGCTTGGCGAGCACGAAGTGTCCTTCGAGGCGGGGGAACTCGTCAACGTCGAGGTCTCGCACAAGTACACTGAGCGGGACGCGCACGCGCTCTTCATCGACGCAGGCCTGCGACCGATCCAGCACTGGACGGACCCCAGCACGGGCTACGCGCTCTGGCTGCTCGAGCGCCCGGCCTTCTCGTTCCCGCGCCTCACGACTCCCCCCGCCTCGGCGCTGAGCAGGACGCCGCTCGGCGTGCCTGCGCTGCGCGACTTCGAGGACATGTGGGCCGCGTGGGATGTCGTCACGCGCGGTATGATCCCGGACGCGATGCTGTTCCAGAAGCCGATCGACCTCAGGCATATCTGCTTGTTCTACCTCGGGCACATCCCGACGTTTTTGGATATCCACCTGTCGCGCCTGCTGGGCGAGCCGCACACTGAGCCCGAGGAGTTCAAGGTATGTCGCGCCCTCAATATCCACAGCTCGCATCGCTGACCCGATACTGTGCCGCAGTATATATTCGAGGTATGCGTCTGCGCGTTGTATTCAAAGTAACCTGACTTACCGCAATACCATACTACAGCGCGGCATCGACCCGATCGTCGACGACCCAACGCAGTGCCACGTACGTCCCCGCGGCCTCTATGCAGCTCCGCCCTAATTGCCCGCATCTATAGCCACACTCGATCGTGCCCACCAAGGACGAGGACTGGCCCTCGCTCGCGAGCATCCTCGCATTCCAGGTGCGCGTGCGCGACCGACTCCGCGCGCTCTACGCAGACTTGCACTCTGGCGCGCGCCCGCTCACGCGCAAGACCGCGCGCGTGCTGTTCATGACCCTCGAGCATGAGGGCTTCCACGCCGAGGTGCGTCTCGTGGATACGATAGCGGATGTGGTTGGTTTGGTGCTGACGCTGATGACACAGACGCTGCTGTACATGCTGCTGCAGCGCGCCGGGACAGGCACGATCCCGCCTCCGGGCTTCGCGCCCCCGCCCTGGGCTTCCCTCACAAAGACGTGGGACGCTGCGCCTCTCCCCAGCAGCCCCACAGTCACGCTCGGACCTGCAACCATCACGCTCGGGCACGACGACGACGAGACGCAGGATGAAGTTTCTGGCAAGGACACGGACGTGAAAGACCAGGAGCTCGGGTGGGACAACGAGCACCCGCAGCGCAGCGTCGAGGTCGGCGAGTTCCGCATCGAGTGGCGGCCTGTCACGAACGGCGAGTTTTATGCGTTCTGGCAGGCGGGCGGGAAGGACATGCCGAAGGTGCAGTTCCCGAAGTCGTGGACTGAGGACGCCAAGGGCGAGATCATGGTGCGCGCTTCTGCCTCATAACGAATGTGTCGCGCAGGCTGATATGGTATGGTAAAGGTCCGCACGCTGTACGGCTCCGTGCCGCTGAAGACGGCGCATCTCTGGCCGATCGTGACATCGTACGATAATCTGTCGACGTACGCGAGCGTGAAGGGCGGGCGCATCCCGACTGAGCCTGAGTTGCGCTTGTTCTACGAGAAGTTCGAGAGCGGATACGAAGGCGGGCGCAACGTTGCATTCAGGAACTGGCACCCTACTCCGTACGCTGTTCTCTTGATTCGTTTTCTGGGTATATGCTTATGTGGTGTGGGGTTCGTGCAGGGCGACGGCGGGCGGGGGCGCGGAGGGAGGGAGGGGGCATAACGGGGGCGTGTTTGAGTGGACTTCGACTCTGTTTGATACGTATGAGGGCTTTGTCAAATCTAAGTTATACCCTGGGTGCGTCCCTCCCGTCGCCTTGTCTCTCATCTTCTACAACGACTAACCCGCATCCCACAGATATTCCACGGACTTCTTCGATGGCCACCACCAGGTCGTGGTATGTGCATTTTCATTGTCTCGTGGAGAACGACGAGCTCATTACGAATGAAAATGCAGCTCGGCGGATCGTACGCGACGATCCCGCGCATCGCGGAGCGGCGCTCGCTGCGTAACTACTATCAGCGCAACTACCCCTACGCGTGGGTCGGCGCCCGCGTTGCATACGACGCCGCGAAGTAAATGGCTTGGCTAGAAATGAACGACCTGGGCAAAGGATAAGTGTAAGAGTAGTGATGGGTATATGTTCTGCTGTGATCCGTGTCTGTGATTTGTGTGTACAACAGTGCTTGCTTTGTTTGATGCGTATTCTGTGATTCTGTGTTGTGTGTGACTAGTATTTGAATTGAAATCAATGGTGTCTCAATTGACCCTCTGGATAATTTTGAAGCGTTCGGGAAGATGGCAACAAGTGGAAGGCCTCATCTGAACAAGACGTCAGTTCAGGCAGGTCGCTTGACAGCTTTGGTCAATGTTTTCATCGACCGCCACCTCCACCTCCAGTCTTTCTCTTTCTCGGCTTCCATGAATAGCGTACAACTCACACTCGTGCAATTTCTCCAAAATGCATCGGATGTGTAAGTTATGCTAGGAGGAAATTGTAACGGATGCCGGGTGCCGAGTGATGTCATGCGACGCCAGGCGCCGGGAGCCATCACGCGCCAACACGGAATCTCGAGGTAGCCGGGCCCGGAAGCGCCGCCTTCCCGATTAGGTAGTCAAGCCACACCGGCCGACCTACTGTACAGTTGAGGGCGGACCTGCAATCTTATTTTCTTCCGTATTTAGCGTACGTCTTGTGTAGGAAAAATCATCATTCATTGTCTATCATCTTCCGAATCTTACTTCTCTTTTCTTGCTTTTTCCTTTCTCTCGAACGACGTCTGCACGCGCGCTTCGAACGAGCGCCCGCGCCTTGCTTCTGAACGAGGAAGTCGAAGCGCGCCCACATACGCAAATCCGGCCAAAGGCCGTCTTTGGTGAGTGGACCGCCTCGTCTTCTTCTTCTCTCCACGACGCGTCGTCCGAGGTAACAGGCGAGTTCGCCTGCCTCGTCCTCCGTCCCTCCGATTCCTAGGAGTCTTTGTCGAGCCGAACTGAGACTTCTCGTTCGACTTTGACTCGGGCGCCTCGCTTGGACTCGAGGACCGCACACACCTCTGCTCTCCAACGCCCGCTAGCCACGGTGAGGACTCCCGGTACTTGCGACCGTTGCGTCACAAAGGTGGACATATCCGGAAGTCCTTCACCCCTAGCCGACCTTCTTTCCTTCAAATCTCAAAGCTTTCGATATGGCTCCCAAGACTCGCAGTAGTAGAGCGGATCCACCTGTAGCTCCGACGCCTGCCCCATCCCCAGTTGCCCCGGACGGGGAAGGCGACGCTGGCGATCCGTCTCTGGCCATACCATTGCCGGATACCGACGAGGCGAATTCGCCTCGGCGGGATCCTCCTCCCCATCTCGGGCTGCCGCTCACCGACGACTCCCTATCAACCTCGCGCGGATCTAACGAGGACGCGCCTGTACTCGCTCGTCACGTCGCGATGGCGGCGGCCATCTATGATGAGTTTCAACAAACTCTCGTCGATCGTACCCTCCTGCCTGAGTATATAGCCGGTCGCGATTTCGCGCGCTATAATGAGGCCGTTATCGTCAATCGCGGAATCCAAGCCGACGGGTCGCCACGCTTCCAATTATCTTTCACGGAAGCGTCAGTATTACACACCCTCGTCGAGCGCATCCAAGGCTTCCTCGACTGTCTGTTCCAGCTGTTCCCTTCAGAAATGCGAGCCGGTCGGATAGCATACCAAATCGACCCTAACTTTCGTCTGCAAGGTGTGCTGGAAGGCTGCGAATCCGCCATGCAAGTCTTCATGAACTGGCAGGCGCTCGGATATCGTCTCCAGCGTGGGGCTCGATTCGTCGAGAAGTACCGCCAGGAGTTCGTCACCGAACAGAGACCGCCGTCGCCGGCCTCTTCCACTGCCTCTGGCTTACAAGCTCGCCAACAAACGGCGGTCCACTCGGAATACCTGCGCCAGCTCTACGCTTCGAATTCCATCAAAACGCGACTCCCCGTCCATCGGCAGGAGCTCTTCCAACAGAATCCTCCCGTGTCTCTACGGGCCATCATTCCAGTTCCTAACGAAGTCCGCAACTTGGACTGCCCTCCGTACCCGTCCGAACAAGACAGGTCATCGGCTCCCTTGGCCACCTCTGCTTTCGCCGCTTCAGGACAATCCTCGCTGTCGCAAGCCGATGTATCGGCCATAGATCATGGATTGACTATGGCCGAAGGGGATTCGACTTACCGCGGCCCCGATTATTCCCATCAATACGACTCAAGGCCTCTTAGTGGAGTTACCTTCGATCAAGGATTGCGAACTCGTCCGAGTTCGACGGCGCTACCCCCAGGGCCAACCGTGCGACGCCCCCGCCCATCCAACGTCATTTTCGGGCTCGCGCAACACTCCAGAATTCTGGGAGCCGCAGAACTTCCCAACACTCCTGTCAGGCAGACCGGAACAGCGGCGATTCCGCCGCCGTTCGGGGCTCCCTCTCCAGCCGATCGACCTCCTGGAGCCTGGTCCGCCCAAGATGCCTCAGCTCATTTTGCTCACCTCCGCCAGAATGCAGAAGACCCCAGTCGAGTCAATCTCAACTCCGAACCCGTCACCAACGTGCTTTCGAGGATGAAAGGATCTCCTGCGCTTTCGCAGCAGTCGTCCGGACCTGGAGGTTCGGGAAGCGGGGGACCTCCTTACACAGGGGGGCCTCCCTATGCTGGGGGAGGCAGGGATCCCAGTGACCCTGGAAGCCCGGGTGGATCGGGGGGCCATGGCGGAAACGGTGGAGGACCTCCTCCGCAGCGGAATCCCAACCAACGCATCCCGCGACCTCCGAACGCAGGGCCTCCGGATGGAATGGGACCACCGGCTCCGCCGCCTCCAGGGATCGCAGCCCATCCTGCGCCGTCCGCCCCCGACAAAGGCCCTCGTCTTAAGGAAGTTCTTAATCCCAGCGATTTGCCAGGATGGAACGGAAGCTCTTACACTGCCGTTAATTACTTCACGGAAGTGCAGCAGTTCGCCTCCATGGGCGGAACCCTGCCGGAAGTCATGGGCAGATGGCTATGGCATCGCCTGGACGACGGGTCTTCAATCTGTAGCTGGTACATGCTGCTCCACGACGAACTTAAGGACTACATGTCGTCACATTATCTCAACTGGCTCCAAGGCATCAAGAAGTATTGGCTCGGAGACAAGTGGATGCTCGATCGCCAGATTGAATTTTCCGAAATGCATTATCGGCAGAAACGCCACGAAAATGAGTCCCCGACCGACTTCATCACTCGTCGTCTCATGTACTCGCGCATGATTATGGGCACCGGCCTCGATGGAGAAGAAGAAGTCCGCCTGGTCCTGCGCAACGCCAGCCCTGAGTGGCATAACATCCTCTATGCCTCGTCTATTACCAACGTGGCTGAACTCCTGCAGCGAGTTCGCTTGCAGGAAGTACAGCTGCGTGCCGCTCACCGCGGTCGAGGTGCGGACATCGTCACGCGTGATGAGCTCAACGCGCTCCTGGATAGTCGCTTCCGCGGTCGTAACGAAGGGGGCTCTGCCCGTCGCCCTTTTTTCGGAAAGCGACGGACCGCCAACGCCATCGCCGCCAATGATGTCGAAGAAGAATTCTTGGTCTCCATCGAAGACGACGAAGCTTCCGCAGAGGCTGACCAGCGATTCCACGACGACGACGACTACGTCGACGGCGTGCGAGCCGAAGCCTTCGCCAATGAAGCGAAGCGTCAGAGGCCACCTCCCAAAGGAGGCTACCCGTTTCCTAAGGCCGATCAAGTCAAGTCCTCGCGCAAGCCACCTTCCCCGTGCAAGGTCTGCGGCAGCAACAACCACTGGGATAAGGAGTGCCCTCATTGGTCTTACTACGAGGCCAGGAAAACGGCCAATCGGTTAGAAGGATTTGAGGATACCTCTCGTACAAAATCCGAAGAAGCTGTATATAGCAAAGCCTTTGAGGCTCTTCTCTCCGAATCTATTTCTTCTGCCTATGTGGATATGGTCTCGCTTGATGCGGATCTGCGCGAAACGTGTGACCACCCGACTGTGCCTCCGGCTAAGTCGACCTTCCTGTCTCGAGCCCCTTATGTTGAAGAAATTGAGGATGAGCATTTCGCAGACCTACGGACGAAAACACCCCAAATGGATGGTCCTCTTTTAGAGGAGGTCGCTCCTGCTAGCCGCCCCGTCGTTGACCTTCCGAAAAGGTGATTTGCCTTACCGGGACGAAACGCTGAGGGCGTCTCAGTGCTCTCGATGCCGGGGTGGGTGCTCAATCGTCGGGGTTCACCCCTTGACCTTCGACTCGACTCTGGTGCTGACATCACCCTGCTGTCAGAGACCTACTACAAGGAACTGCGGGACCCTCTGCCTCTCAAACGAGGTCTCAAGCTCCAGCTCCTACAGCTCACAGCAAAAGATGCGCGCCTGCTTGGCTACGTGAATTTACCTGTCTTTGTGGAAGCTGTCAACGGCGAGATCCTGCGCCTCGAGGCCGAGGCCTATGTGGTCTCCGGCATGACGGTCCCCATCCTTCTCGGTGAAGACTTCCATCAGACTTACGAGCTGGCGGTCGCACGTCTGAGCGCGGGCACTACAGTCACCTTCGGCGATACGGGCTACAGCGTGCTCGCCCAGCCGTGCCAACGCACGAAGGATCGCCGACTTGTCTCCCGTGCTAAGGGCTATCCCCTTGCCTGCTTCGTTAAAGCGAAGTCGCACCGGCGCGCCAAGGCACGTCGCCGCACAGAAAAGCTCAAGTTCGGTGGTGAACTGCGCCTAGTCCGTGTTAAAAAGGATGTCCGTGTTCCCGCCGGCACCGTCAGCAAAGTCGAAGTCGAAGCGCCTTTCCTAGACAATCGGACTTGGCTGGTGGAGAAAACCATTGTCGCTAATTCCGAGGACCCGATCTTCGCGACGCCCAATACGCTTGTTACGGGCTCCTTTCCCTACGTCCCTATCGCCAATACCTCATCGCGCCCTAAGTATCTTCGCAAGGGCGATATTGTTGGGCAACTCGTCGATCCTGCCGAGTTCCTCGACACCCGGAAGGACCGCGCTCATCTCTCCTCGTTGCTTGATCACGCGAAGAAAATGGCAGTTCTAGTCGAGGCGTGCATGGCTGCTAGCGATTCGCGCGCCACGCCCTCTGATGAACCAGCCTCCGAGGAGCAGTGGGGACCTAAGACGGCAGAAGTTCCCGACACTACTGTCTACCCTTCCTCCGAGATGGAAGACTTGTTGGATGTTGGGGAACTCCCAGCCCATTTACATGCCAAAGCCTGGGACATGCTGCAACGCCGCGCCGGTGCCTTCGGCTTCGATGGCCGTTTGGGTCAACACCCGTCCCGAGTCCACATTCGCACCCAGGATGGTCAGGTGCCTATCGCGGTTCCTATGTACGGGACTTCCCCCGCCAAGCGCGAGGTCATCGACGACCAGCTCGACAAGTGGTTCGAACAAGGCGTCATCGAGCCCTCTCGTAGTCCGTGGAGCACGCCCGTCGTCATCGTCTACCGCAATAATAAGCCGCGTTTCTGCGTCGATTACCAACGCCTTAACGCGGTCACAATGCCGGACGAATTTCCTATTCCGAGGCAAACTGAGATCTTGTCCTCCTTATCCGGCGCCCAAGTCCTCTCCTCTTTGGATGCCCTCTCTGGCTTTACCCAGCTTGAGATGGCGCCCGAGGACGTAGAGAAGACGGCCTTCCGCACGCACCGCGGTCTTTTCCAGTTTCTCCGGATGCCGTTCGGCCTGCGCAACGGGCCTTCCATCTTCCAGCGTGTCATGCAGGGCATCCTTGCACCCTATCTGTGGCTCTTCTGCTTGGTGTACATCGACGATATCGTCGTTTATTCCAAATCGCATGAGGAACACCTTGACCATTTGGACAAGGTCCTCGAAGCTATCGAGAAAGCCGGGCTCACCCTTAGCCCCTCGAAGTGTCACATGTTCTACAGTTCTATCATCCTTTTGGGTCACAAGGTGTCCCGGTTGGGCCTCTCCACTCACCGCGCCAAAGTCGAAAAGATCCTGACTATGCCGCGCCCCACTAAAGTCAGCGATTTGCGGACTTTCTTGGGTTTGGCTGTTTACTTTTCCACTTTTCTGCCCCATTACGCCAGCATCGCCACGCCTTTGTTTCAGCTTACACGCAAAGGTGTTCGTTGGTCGTGGGGCTCCGCCGAGGAACATGCCTTTCAAAGCATTAAGGCGTCCCTTGCTGCTGCGCCCGTCTTGGGACACCCTGAACAGGGCACTCCGTACCGCCTGTACACCGACGCATCTGCCGACGGCCTAGGTTGCACGCTCCAACAGGTCCAACGCATTCAGGTCAAGGACCTCCGAGGCACCAAGGCGTACGATCGCTTGCAGCGAGCATATGATAACGGCCTCGCAGTGCCGCGATTCGTGACCTGCGTTTCGTCTTCCAATACTCCGGATGCTTTCGCCTCCGAATGGGCAGCCTCCCTCGACGCCACATTCGTTTTCGTCGAACGCGTCATTGCTTATTGGAGCCGTACTTTCAAGCCCGCGGAGCGCAATTACTCGGCGACTGAGCGCGAGGCCCTCGCTGCCAAGGAAGCCCTAGTTAAATTTCAGCCCTTCATTGAGGGGGAACGTATCGTGCTGGTAACCGACCACGCTGCGCTGCAGTGGGCTCGGACCTACGAGAACAGCAATCGCCGTCTGGCCGCGTGGGGTACCGTTTTCTCTGCCTACCAACCTTACCTCGAGATCGTCCATCGACCGGGGCGTGTCCATTCCAACATCGATCCCCTGTCCCGCCTTCTTCAGCATGTTCCGCCGCACGTCTCCCCTCCGCCCGACGATGCTCCGGCTATCGTGACCAATGGTACCATCGCTGCTGAGGCTGAAGACTTTGCTCAGCGGGGGCCCGCTCTCAAGGTCGCTCAAGTTGTCATTACTGATATCCGGGATGCTCTCGCCGGCGGCGCTGCCTGCGCCCACGCCGTTCAAACGCGGCGTCGGTATCGCGAAGCCGCCGCTCGCTCTCCTGCCCCTCGCGTCCCAGACGTTGGGGGGGGCACCGTCACAGACCCCTCTGCAGCAGGTCCTACGAGTTCTTCCCATCCAGATACTCTATCTGCCCTTCACCAGCCGGCGAGTCCGCCAGTGGTGGAGGGCCCTCGTCACCCCTCCGATTCTCTAGACTTGTACGAGAAACATCTTCGGTGGGAAGCCGATAACCCTCCTCCGACGATTCTCGTCCACCTCAGTGACACTTATCTTCAACGGTTTATCGAGGGGTATAAGGCGGACCGTTCCTTCCAAGCCAAGTGGACCACGCTGGACGTGAGCTCCGGATCCTGGCAAGCGGGAGAGCGTTTCTTCAAGGACGCAAAAGGATTGCTCTTCTTTCGCAACGCCGATTTCCAACCACGACTCTGCGTACCCGCTTCCGAAAGGGCCGCGCTCATGGTTCAATGCCATGAATCTCCCTTCGAATCCGCTCATGCGGGGCCCGAGAAATTGTGGCAACTCATGAGCGGCAAGTTCTACTGGCCTAGCATGCGTAAGGACGTCGTGGAATTCTGCGCGACTTGCGATGTCTGCCAGAAAGTCAAGTCGACGAACTTCTCGAAGTACGGGAAGCTATTGCCTAACCCTATCCCGCGTCGGCCGTATGACTCCGTATCCATGGATCTCATCACGGGCCTACCATGGTCGGAGGATTCCAACTCTATTTTAGTATTTGTCGATCGCCTCACTAAACATGCGCAATTTGTCCCCACGACAACTGGACTCACCACGGAAGGGTTCGCACGTCTGTTCGTGAAGCACGTCATTTGCCGATTTGGCATTCCACGATCCATCATATCCGACCGCGACCCCCGCTGGACGTCCCTCTTCTGGAAGCATGTTGCGAAGTACTTGAAAACACGCATGGCTCTGTCATCTTCGCACCACCCGCAGCATGATGGTCAGACGGAGATCGTGAATCGCAAGCTCGAAGTGATGCTTCGTGCATACGTCGCCACTGATAAAAGTTCGTGGGCTTCTTGGCTCCACCTGCTCGAACACGCCTACAATTCTACCCCGCACGCGTCAACGGGAGCTTCGCCTCATTTCGTGCTTTATGGGTTTGTCCCGACCAGCACCTTAGACTTCTTCTCCCCCATATCCCCCTCGACATCGCCGCAAAGTGATTTGCTGAACGGTGATGCGAAGGCGTTTGTGGACAAACTGCACTTTTATCGGGACGGCGCCCGCACGGCCATTGCTCGTGCGCAGGTCAAGCAAGCTGACGGCTTTAATCGTACTCGCCGGCAGCTCGAATTGTCCGTAGGCGACCTCGTCCTCGTTAACCCTCATTCTTTGGAATGGTTAGAATCGAAAGGCGAATTCGCGAAGCTCACGCAGCGCGCAATCGGGCCCTTCGCCGTTCAGGAGCGCCTGAACCCCAATGTCTATCGTCTGGATATGCCTGACAAGTACCCTGGATCGACTGTCTTCAACATCCAGCATTTACGGTGCTATCGCAGTGCGGAGGATGAAGTCGCTCGCACGATTCTCCCCGAAACGCGACCCGACGTCGTAGCATCGGAAGAATACCAAGTCGAAAAGATCGTCGGGCACCGCTATGACAAGCGGCGCCGGCAAATGCTCTACTTGGTCTGCTGGGAGGGCTACTCCCCTCAGTTTGATCTTTGGCTCACGGCTCGTGATCTGCGTAACGCTCCTCGCCGCCTTTTTGCTTACAAGCAATTCCATAAACTTTGATCTCAGCCAGCTGCTCTCCCGCCCTGCCTGTCGTCTTTGCCTCCCTGTTTATTCTATTCTATTTTAATTTAATTTAATTTTTCTTCTTCGTTCCTCTTCCGTCCCGGCACGCCGGCCCGCGCCGCCCGCTCAGTCGCGACTTCACACTGACCCGGCAATTCCCGGCGGCGCTTCAATCTGCGCTAGCTACGCCCACACGCGTCTAAAACTCTCTTTCTCATTTCTTATCTCTACTCCCATCTTCTTCTTCGGCGGCTTCTTCGCATCCCTGTTCCTTCTCTCTCTCTCTCTCTCCTTCTCTTCTTCTCTTCTTCTCTTCCTCTCCCTCTCTGCTCCACTCCCCTATGCCTGCTCTGACAACCGTGGCCCTGCGATTTCACGACGCCATGGTTTCGAGTACCCATCGTAGCCCCTCTGCCGACGGCGACGACCCGGCGCTTGCCGCGGCCTTGTCCTTCGCCCTTCAAGATTCTTTGCATACCCTCTCCATCCGCGTCTTGGAGCGCACCACGGGCAGTAGTTATCGGGACGGCGCCTCCTTCCTTCCGCGCAACAGCGCAGGCGAGACTCTCCCCGCCTTCACCGCTCCGCGATTTATGGGGCTTTGGGTGACCTTCGGCGACCGCTTCCCCGATCCTGCCTGCGACCTCGGGCCTCCTCCCTCAGATCCTTCAGATGAACTCGGCCTCGCCTCGCCCGCGCCTGTCAACTGGGTCGACGCCCATGGCGTTTACCCATGCTGGCATGACCCGCTGCGGCCTTGGCTGGCCTACCGCCCTCTCCCATCCGACCCCACGCGTCTCTCCTGGCTCTACGACCCCAGGGCCGCCACCCGCTGGCCGGTGATTTTCCGGGTAGGGGTTGCGCGGATCGACGCCGCCGGCACGCAGGCCATGGACCGCGACCGCGCGGAGGCCCTCACCATCGCCACCCAACTCTCGGACTTCTTGGGTGTCGTCCCCTTGCCCCCCAGCCCTGCTGATTGGCGTACCTACCCCGCCCTCCGCGAGCCTGAGGACCACACCGCCGTCATCCGGCGCGTGCAGGCTGACGTCCTCGAATGGCGCGGCTACGTCTTTTGGCTGTTGTCCCACGTCGGCGACGACTGGCGGCGCATTATCCTGCCCGATCCTGCCTGGCGCACTGCAGTTGAAAGCTGGGGCTTTCCCTTCGCGGACACCGTCGGCACACTGCTCGATCTTGGCGTCCCCGCGCGCGACCTCCCGTCCGTGGAAGTCCTGCTCAGCCACGACGTCCCGGTCCGCTACTTTTGGGCGCACCGCTTCAACAACGGGGGTTTCGACCACGTCGCCCTCCTTCACCCTACTCGGCATGCCGCTCGGGATTGGCACGACAACCTCGTGGCTCAGATGGCCCGCAACCGTGCCCAGCGGCGGCACGACAAATCGGTTCACCGCCGTGAGATGCGTGCGCCCGACGCTCGTCCTGCTCCTGGCCCTTCGAGTCCCGGGCCGTACGTGTACCAGTATCGCGCGCGAGCCAATGAGGATGACCCTAGCGAGAAGGTAGTCGGCCGCAAGCAGCTGGCCTACTACAAGCGGACGTTCCGCCTTCGGCTCGGCTGGCCCTCGGCCTCTTTCGCCACGTTCTTCACGGACGACATACTGGACAGCGACGAAGACGACTGGGAGGAGGCGCGCGTGCAGGGCCCTCACGTCAGTAACCTCGTGCGTCCGCCCCGCTCGCCCGCCGCCTCCCCGTCCGCCCCTATGGACGTCGACCCCGCCAGCCCGTCTTGTCGGGCGCCCACCCCCGTCCCTTCCCCTCCTCTGCCGGCGAAGGGCAAGGGCAAGGCGCCCGCGCCGCCTCCTCGCGCGGCCTCCCGTGACCGCGACGACGAGGTGAGCCTGGGCAGTGACTTGTCCGACGACTGGAGCCCGGCCCTCGCTCAGGCCGTCACTGCCTCCCTGTAAGGCAGCGCCTTACGGCCATTCAATAACATCGCACGCACGCGATCGTCGACGCGACTCGGGCCGGATAGGACCGGACCCCGCGCCTACGGGCGCATTTGTACATGTTTATATACGGACTTATGGGCGCCGATCGTGGCGCCTGTCACTTGACCTTTGTAACTACATCCACACTACGCCTGTGCAATCCATCCCACACCCATCGGGTACAGTGGAATCTGCTCAGCTTGTGTGACTGTAGATACTACAAAGTGTGATTCCTTACACTTTTTTGAGCACCACACTCAAAAGTACCCACTGAAAAGTGAGAACTTCCGCAATGGCCCCCAAAACACAACCACAAGTTGTGACGAGACCGACCACACGGTCGCAGTCTCGCGCGACGGAGCAATCCGCCGCGGATGATGAGCGAGTGCCATCAACTGAGATCTATGAGATGCCTGGCCACCTCAACCCTACCCCAGGTGGACAGAGTGAAAACCTTACTCAGGCATCATCAGAAGATGCACCGGGTGGACAGGAAACCTTGTATGGTGGAGTGGCTCTCAACATAGCCCACTCCACACCTGCCCTGATACGCGACGCACGGAGTGAATCAATTGATGAACACGCGTACGCCGAATGGCCGGACATACGAGACGAACGTCCACTAAGTACGTCGCCCGACAGAGGGCGTCGCCGAGAGCGTAAGAATTCCATCACGGATGAGATTCTTGCCCGCTTGAACGACATGACAAAATACAGAGATGCTGTAAAAACATCCCTAAACGTTCTCGACGAACAGAGCGACATAATAAATTCGCTTATGAAAACCCGTCTCGCTGAACGCGAACGTACTCGTAGCGAGAACGCGCACCACCACATCAATGCGGAAAATGCGCGCGGTCGCCGAGAGACGACCGAAGGGTCAACCATCCCCACAAAAGTGGAAGACCCCATTGACGTCGCAGTGGCGTACGTCGGACGCCCGCGTGAAGCAGGGGAGTCCGCGGCACAGTATAACCACCGCATGGCGATGTACCAAGCATCGACCGAGGAAAAGTCAATGCAAGAGCAGTCCATGAGGACTGGACGGGGACTCAACCCCCCTGAGGTAGCCACCGGCCGCCTCAACGTCCACCGGTCATCGGTGAACGATGCAATTACCCAGGGGAGAAAACCCCCGAGTTATGGTAGCACCACCGAACCGGATCGGAGTGATACCCACGAGTACACCGAGAGCGAAGCCGCTCCGGCCACTCGGATGCCCGCCCCATCAGGGACAGGGCATCAACAACAGACACCAGCCTATGATGCTGTCGACCCGTATACCACGCGTCGTGGTAGCACTGTACCACCCACGGTACCGCGCGGGACTACAGCTCCCACTAGCCAACCGATGGTTAGCTCCGCTATGGCCGGACTAAACCGTGTCAGAGCTGGAACGGCTGTACCGCAAGTACAGCCGGCCCGTATGCTACCAGCCCAGGCTACAACACCATCACTACCGGCCCCACGAGGGCGTAGTGTCACACTTGCGCCTGGTGTACCACCGGGCGCTGGAAATATCATCCAGGGGATCCCGCCCTCATTGTCGGGACTCCAACAGGATGTCCTGTTCCGGATCATATCGAAGATCCGGGATAAGGTAGGAGCCCCGCCACCGGCCGTGCTCCCTAATTACACCAAGAGTGTCAAGTTACCGGTCCCCGAGAAATACGGTGGCCAGGATGAGGACGAGGAGTTCGACCGCTGGCTCACCAGCATCCTTCGCTGGATGAAATGGCACCACATCACGGGTGACGTCAATGACGAACACCGAGTGGATGCCATCGGCCACTACCTGAGTGGTGACGCCGCCGAATGGTTCGCCGCCGAGGTCGAAGACCCACAGCGGTCGAAAGTTGACTGGACCTTCGAGGAAACCATAATCGCGTTATACACGCGATTCATCCACAAAGCGACAGCGGTGCATGCGTACGAAAAGTACTCACAGTGTCACTACTCGCGCAAGGATGGAGTAGCCCACTTTTTCAATGACCTGAAGAAGCGAGCTTCGCGTCTGATCGAAGCACCCAGCGACTACTCGTTCCGCAAGCATTTTCTCGATGAAATGCCGGACGATATCGCTGTAGCGCTGATCAAGGTCTGGGACGTGAATGCTGAGCATAACACGACCCAAGAGATCCTCGACGCCGCGCTGAAAGTAGAGGACTCGCAAGCCCTCATACAAGCGCATCGCGACCGCTCCAAACGCACGGCTCATACGTCAAGTACCGCCACATCGTTGCCAGTACCCCGACGACTACCTGACAACGCACCCCACGACAGAACGAGGGTGCGATTCACCCCTGGTGAATCCCGCAGTGCGTCAAATACCATTATTCGACCCACTACGTCGGGCAGCGGGCAGCGTCTGACAATGCGGACCGACACCACGCACCGCCGCCCGGCAGACGGTCAGCAGCGCCCCACATTGAATGGTGACGGCCGCCCACAGACCGCGAGCCAACGGCCGCCGCCCGGCAGCAAAGAACCGCCTCGCTGTTTCAGCTGCGGGTCTACTGGCCACTTCGCTAATGACCCATCCTGCCCCAAGTTCGGGCAACACCGCACCGCAAACGCTGGTGGCAAACCTCGCGTATTCGCCGCGCGCGTCGTCAATGACAGCGCTGACGAACACGAGCCCGTATACAACGCGGACGACGGGCCCCATTGGGCGCCCGAGGGTGACGACTCTTCAGAGTCATCGATCCCACTGGATCACGCATCCGAGTCCGCCGATGAATACGTGGACAATTATGAAACGGACCACTCGTCAGGCGAGGAGAGTGACCAGTATCCGCAGCTCGCCAGCATGCGAGTCGCTGCGATGCGCGCCATGGATGACCATGACGATCTGATGGACATCGATGATATGCCGGGCCTCCTCGACATACATGATGACTCCTCTTCTGACGAAGAGGACGCTGAGGATGCCAACACGTCCCGCATTGGACGTACGGGTGTCTTCACGAACCCATATGAGGGAACTGGAGGGACGACGTATGCCTCGACCCGGGCGCACGCCGCCGTCCCCAGTCACCCCCATGGATCATTATTACACCACGAGCACGCCCCATACAGTGGGCGTAGCACCCCGTCCACGGACATCAGTCTGCACGACGAGGGCGGCGACGATGGCATGCCTGCTCAATCGCCCCGTGCCGCGCTGCCGCGCGACTGGCGTGGCCGTCTCATCGACGTACGCCAACAATACATATCCGACCGACACCGGTCGATGCGCACAACCGGGCGCATGCCGGCACATACCAACGACTGGATGTGGGACCCGACATATGGGATCGTCCATGCCCAGGGCTGCGGTGCCTGCCTTCAATACGTCCTGCACTGCGAGACCGCCGCGCGCATAGACCACCAGGGCTACGAGCTGGCTGAGTTTCACCGCTCAGACGTCGGGAGACAACAGTACTCCCGCGGGCACAATGACGCACTGGCAACAGCCAGCGCCATTGTGGCCCGTACCCTGAAGGTACACCCGTCGTCTCGACGTGAGGCCTGTTTAAATGAAGGCCTAACGGAAGCCATCGAAGCCATCGATAGCATTCCACGACGCGTGCTGCGCCGCGAAGGTTCCATCAACCCTGCGGAACCCTCCCAGTCAGTCACCATACAGGCCACCGAGAGTGATCCGATAGGACCACCATTGCTCCCCACCCGGCCTCCTTCTCCATTTGTGGAAGAAGTCGAGGATGCAGAGATCGATATTGATCGGCTGCGCCGAGCCTATGGCCTCGTTCTCCCACCGGACGACCTAGCCATCATTCGCTGCCACGCGATGACTCCGGCCAAAAAGGGGGAGGAACCCCGGCCGCAATGGCTATATGATGCGAACATACGGCACGCATCGGCATCGGAACAACCCAAGAGGGACCGGCGTAAAAACCAGACTCTTGCGGCCGAGGTTGTCATTAACAACTCCCGACTGTTCACGTTGTTCGACTCTGGTAGTACCACGAATGGTATAAGCCCAGAAAGCGCACACCTCGCTAAAGCAGATGTGTTTGAATTGCACGAACCAATGACGTTGCAACTCGGATGTGTAGGGAGTAAATCCCGCATATCCTACGGGACTAATACCCGGATCAGCATCGCTGATCAGACAATGGAATGCTACCTAGACGTAGCAAACATTGACCACTATGATCTGATCCTAGGAACACCGTTCCTAATGGCTCACAAAGTCATACTCGACTTCGCACATCGCACAATAAAAATAGGCGATAAAGTCATAGAAGCGATGACCATCGAAGAAGAAAAGGAGATCCGACAGCGCGCAAGGCAAAGGCGTACCTCCTACCCAGCTGTGCACGCTGCACAACTGGAGAACATGCACGAAGACGCATGAAACGAGGCTGCGGGATCTACAAGAGTAGAACCCGCCTCCTCGATGAGACAGAGCAAATACGCTCCGTCTCGCGATGGGATAACACCATCGCTAAGATTGCCCAGCAATCCCACACCCCATTCGTCGGCGGATCAACCGATAAGATACATGAATAAAAATGAGCGCAAGACGCTCCGTCGCAAAATCGAGATAGCACTTGATCAGGCTGTCCCGGAATTACGATCCCAGCTCACGGCTGAGGATGTCCCCAAATTAAGGGAACACTGGTACGAATACGGAAAGGACATAATGTGCCCCGTACCACCGGAGTTACCTCCGTTCCGCGAAGTCAATCATCAAATACCATTGATCGACGACACGAAAGAAGATCGCTATCATCTTCCCAAGTGCCCGGAGGCGCTAAAGCCCGAGCTAATGAAGAAGATACAGCGATATTCCGACGCGGGCTGGTGGGAATCGAAGACCGTTTCCCAAGCCGCCCCACTTCTTTGTATCCCAAAGAAGTCCGGAAAACTACGCACGGTCGTTGACGCGCGGAAGCGCAACGACAATACGCGGAAAGACGTGACGCCTTTCCCTGATCAAGACCAGATCAGAATGGATGTCGCCCGAGCGAAATACCGCTCCAAGATCGACATGAGTGATGCGTATGAACAAATCCGCATCGAGCCAGATGATATCTGGAAGACCGCATTCGCCACGGTCTATGGCACATTCGTGAGCCATGTCATGCAGCAAGGAGACTGTAATGCCCCAGCGACATTCCAGCGGCTCATGACGGTGATATTCCGTGATTGTATCGGAATATTCGTCCACGTTTACTTGGACGACGTGTTCATATTCTCTGATACTATCGCAGACCATGAAGAACACTTGAAACTGGTGTTTGACCGCCTTAGAAATAGCCACCTATTCCTAAGTCGAGACAAGTGCGACATCTATTCCAAAAAGATGGACTGTCTCGGACATGTGATCGACGATCGTGGACTTCACGCCGATCGTGACAAGATGTCGAAAATACGTCACTGGCCCACGCCGAAGAACTTCAATGAAGTTCAACGATTCCTGGGACTAGTTCAGTACCTAGCACAATTCATGCCGGACCTGTCACTATACACATCCCCATTATCAGGGATGGTACGGAATGGCCACGCTTTCGAATGGCGTGCGATGCACACTCAATGCTTCGAAATGATCAAGGCGATGGCATGTAAAATGCCGATCCTGAAGCCGATCGACCCCAGAAACCCGGATACGATTTGGGTTATCTGCGACGCCTCCACATACGGCGTCGGGGCCATGTACGGACAAGGCCCGACTTGGTTGACCTGTCGCCCAGCAGGATTCATGTCCAAAAAGTTTTCAAACGCGCAGCGTAACTACCGCACGTTTGAACAAGAGACAATCGCCATCTTAGAGGCACTCTCCAAATGGTCCGATAAACTCATCGGGCGCAAGATCTCGGTGGTCACAGACCATAAATCTTTGGAGTTCTTCGAAACTCAGAAGAACCTATCACCGCGTCAAACGCGTTGGATAGAGTTTCTATCCAAGTACGACATGAAAGTCCAGTACGTGGAAGGGAAACTCAACAAGGTCGCCGACTGTTTCTCACGATACTACGAGTCTGTCGACAGCGACCCCGCGGGGACAGAATACGTCAATATTGACGTACTGCTGGACCCGGAGGGAGAGGATCTCTCCCCAGCCCGAATCACCGAGATTCGAGCCATGCAGCTGCGCCCACGAGAACTTCGCGAACAGGTTTCCCCTCGGGACGCGGAAGCTGCAGAACTAGATCGCCGAGCGCGCACTAGCTCCCCGCCGAACAGCACGAGCCGGGCCACGGCGAACGACCCCCGCGTCGTGACCGCCCTGACCGATGGTCCACCCCTCCGCGAGCGGGTCGAAGGCAACGCCGACTGGACATCCCTCATCAAAGACGGATATACCAATGACCCGTTCTTTGGCAAAGTCCTGTCCAACATGGACAGTCACCCGTCCTTCACCCTACAAGATGGGTTGATCTGGTCTAAAACCAGGACAGGAGCTGAGGTCCTGTGCATACCCGAGGCTGTCCTCAAAGGGCGTAGCGTCAGAGAAATCATCCTCGACACCGCCCACGCCACCATCGGCCATTTCGGAATGCAAAAAACCTCCGAATATGTGCGTCGATGGTACTGGTGGCCCAAGATCGGACACGACTTGGTCAAGTTCTGCTCGAGCTGCGGGTCTTGTCAAATGACAAAGACTCGCAACCAACCCCCAGCAGGACTTCTCCATAGCATGCCCATCCCGACGCACCCATGGGCGTCGATAGGGATGGACTTTGTTGGCCCTTTCCCCAAGGCCCAAGGCCTCGACTACCTCTGGGTAGTTATTTGTCGCCTTACGTCTATGGTACATTTGCTTCCCATTACAACGCAGACTAAGGCGTCGGAGGTGGCTCATCTCTACTATAAAGAGATAGTACGACTCCACGGGGTACCGGAGTCGATCGTCTCTGATCGAGACGCGAAGTTCACGTCAACATTTTGGCGGGAACTCCATCGGCTCACGGGTACAAAACTACTCATGTCCACATCGTTCCATCCCCAAACGGATGGTGCCTCGGAGCGCGTGATCCGCTCCATAGGGCAAATCCTGAGAAACATGGTGTCCCCTAGTCAGGAAGACTGGGTAGACCAGATCCCCATGGTAGAATTCGCGCTGAATTCCACCGTCAGTTCGAGCTCGGGATTCGCCCCGTTCGAACTGAACTACGGGTACATGCCCACCATGGGCAAGCAACCCGTCGCTAACACCCCGTATAAAGGGGTGAAAGCGTTCGCAGAACGCGCTCGCGCGCATCTGGATGCCGCTCATGATGCTATCATCGAGAGTCGTGTCAATCAGGCGTATTACGCTAACGCGCGCCGTACGCCCGAAGTCGAATACAAGGTCAACGACCTTGTGTATCTCTCGACTAAGAACCTGAACATGCCGAAGGGTCGTGCAGCGAAACTGCTACCCAAATATATCGGGCCGTTCAAGGTCCTCGAGAGCAACCCCAGCACCTCCAATTACAAGCTGGAGTTGCCCGAGGAGTTACAGCGGCGCCGAATACACCCCGTATTCCACGCCTCTCTCCTCCGTCGTCACGAGCCCAACGACGACATCCTATTTCCGCGCCGGGAGACGAAATTGTATTACGATTTCGGCCAACCTGACGACGAAGAATGGTACGTCGAGGACATTGTTGGACACCAATGGGTGCGCAACAAAGTCCAATTCCACATCAAGTGGTCCCTAGGCGACCACTCATGGGAACCATACGAGATCTGTAAAGATCTCGAAGCTCTCGATAGGTACCTCGAGCTTCAAGGGATTACCGACTGGCGTTCCCTCCCGCGCAAGCGCGCAGTGACTTCTACACGAAGTGTAGAAGTCGAAGACGCGTCTGGGCCCCCGAAGCCCCCTAGGCGCGCGTCTCGGCGAACGCCGAAGAAGTGCGCATAGCCCCCGCGCGCTTCCGGGGCTCGGAGCCGTTAAACTTTCAGACGGATTCGGTTGTGGGCGTCTGATGGTGCCTTGCGAAAATACTGGCGTCAAGGCGCGGTCTTTTCCGCTCCCCCTCCTCAACCGCGACCACCACCATGCCCGCCGAATCCCAGTCCACCAACCTGCCCCCAGCTCATGAGCCGCCTACCGCGCACACCAGTGCGCCCGGATCGCAGGCCCCGCCTGTTGATCCGCCGTCGATGGAAGTCGACGAGCCGGCCGCGTCGCAGACCGCGGGGACGAACGTCCCTGCGTCCACGACGCAGCCGCAGGGTCCGGCCAGCGACTCTGTCGCTCCCGCACCCTCTCTCCCCCCTCCCATCCCCGCCACATCGGGACTATGGGGCTGGGAGGTTGGCGCCTACGCCGTCATGCACCCGACGACAATGTGCGAGATATGCCATGCGTATCTTGTGCACACCGACGTCGGTGATGCCACCTTCGCCGCGGCGATGCGTGCTCGTCGGCATCACGAGGAGCACCTGGCCAGCAATGGCCGCGCAGTGCTCATCGCGCGCTGCGAGACCATCGAGCGCCAGTTCGCCGAATGCGCCGACGATCTGGTCCACGAGGAGAAGCGCGGCCGTCGCTACAAGACCGAGCGCGACGACGCACGGGCCGACCTCGTGACGACCCGCCGCTCGCTCGACCGCGCCACGGCGGAAAATACCCGCCTCATGGGCCTCCTTCGCGCCTACGAGACGGCTCCGCCGCCCGTCGCTGCGCCCGCCCCGCCTTCGCGCGCCTCCACCTCATCGTCGGCTCGCGCGCCTCACGCGGCATCCAAAAAGCGGCCTTCCCAGAAGGCCCCGGCAGCCCCGCCTGCCGCCACGTCTGCATCCGCCCCCGCGCCGTCGGCGCGGCTGGACGACACCGACGTGGAAATGCCCGGTGGGTCCCCCCCACTGGGTAATTACTATGAGGACTTCTCGTCCTCCGACGGCATCGACTCGGAAGCCGAGTTGAAGCGTCGCAAGCGGAACGATGCCCGTGCCCTGCGCAAGGATCGGTCCGGTCACTGGAAGGCGTTTGACCGCCAGCGCGAAGAAGAATCCATGGCCACGGCTTTGATGGACACGTCGCGTCGGTTCCCCGACACCACGGCCCCCGCCCCGCCTGCGCAGCCGCTCCCTGGCTTTACCATGCCTCAATACGTGGGGAGCCAGGCGTCCATGTACGCCAGCGCGACTTTGGCAGCGCAACGCGAGCAAGTCCGCCGCTCCCGCCCGGGCCGCGTCGCCTCCACGGCGCTGGCGCCGTCTTCAACCACGTCGCAACCGCCGCCCGCGTCGAACCCGACCGCGCCTCGCCCGCCGCCCGCCCCCTCCACTGGCGTTCCGACCACCGCATCCCGCGCCCCTAAACGGAAGCGCGCCGCCGCG
Organism: Hericium rajendrae; assembly: GCA_033439255.1. NCBI lineage: Eukaryota > Fungi > Basidiomycota > Agaricomycetes > Russulales > Hericiaceae > Hericium > Hericium rajendrae. The sequence continues at coordinate 399,032 of CM065880.1, forward strand.
CCCGTAGATTGGGCCACCTTTCCAATCCGCAACATGCACGAGGCGCGACGCATCATCGCCGCCAGTGACACGTCGGCCGCCGCACACTCGCGCGTGCGTGCTGAGGTTTCGCGCGCCAACCTGGTGCCCGCCGCTGAACGGCCTGAATGGCAGGTGGGCCTGCTGCGCGTATGGACGCAGCATGGCACCACCAAACGCAAGCGTCAGGTGCGCGCTGAGGCCGAAGCCGCGTCCGCCGCCGCGCCCGACCCCTACGCCTCTGCGTTCGCCCCACCGCCTGGGGGCGCCCAGCCTGCGCCATCTGTCCACGAGTGGCAGATGCCCCAGGCTGCGGGACATTATGCCCCGACCTCCGCACCCGAGCCGACCCGCCCTCGCCGGACGGTGTCTAGTTCTCAGGGGGGAGGGTCCGCGGCCTCCAGCAGCAGGAACACTGCAGCCGCGGAACGAACATACCCCGGGATCGCCCCTGATCCCCGGTTCCACGACGATATGCGGTTAACGCATAACGACATGACCGTACCGGAGATGGTGGAACACTGGCGTGAGCACCCACGACAGGCGCCTGATGGCGTAGGAGGGTACTCAGGCCAGATCACCCTCCGTCGAGGAGAAGCCTGGATTCTCGCATCGAACAGCGGCCCACCACGCAGCCCTGACAACGACCAGCGCGCGTGGTGGAACCGCGAGATAACGAACCTGTTCTCGGTTCCGGGCTGGTTCAACCAGATTGCCCGCAGATCGCACGCACGCCGGAGCAACACGATCAACGCGATCCTGTATGCTCGGGATACGCGGAATGTCACCCCGGAGCAAGTGGTGGAACACTTGCTCCACAACGGCATCACCGATAACATGGTGATGCTGCTTGAAGAGATCAGCCGCGTGCGCCGCAACCGGATCTTGCGTCGCGCAGACGACGACATGTCCGATTGGCCTTGCGAGCCAACAGCGCAGACGATGATCGAGTCGTCCGCTCCCGACAACACCCCGTCGGGCCCCCCCCCAATCCATGAAGAATCTGCAATAGCAGACTCACACATGATCGTCGACCGTGACGACCTTACCAACTCGGCACGCGCAACGCATCGTTCGCGTAGCGGCAGCAGGAGTCCCACCAACTCCGCGTCGTCCGTCGAGGACCTATACAAGCCCACGAAACGCGCGGCTAAGGACCTCGATGGTGACAAGGAGCCCGACTCAGACGCTATTGCATCATCGGCCGCGGAGGACACGAAATGCGACCCTCCGAAGTCACCGCCGCTCCCTCCTCTCCCTGACGAGGACGACGACGATTTGATGCAAGGACCCGAGTAGGCTAGTCCTCACACAACTGTACCTTACCGCCGAAATGGCTGGTGGGGTATAGTTCAGACTAATTCAAAAAATGAACCGTACATTCGGTCCAAAGGGGGAGGGTGTAAGGCAGCGCCTTACGGCCATTCAATAACATCGCACGCACGCGATCGTCGACGCGACTCGGGCCGGATAGGACCGGACCCCGCGCCTACGGGCGCGTTTGTACATGTTTATATACGGACTTATGGGCGCCGATCGTGGCGCCTGTCACTTGACCTTTGTAACTACATCCACACTACGCCTGTGCAATCCATCCCACACCCATCGGGTACAGTGGAATCTGCTCAGCTTGTGTGACTGTAGATACTACAAAGTGTGATTCCTTACACTCCCGCATCCGACCCGCCACGCCCGACGGCGCCGGGCCAAGCACCCTAGCCGCGTCCTCCGCCAGTCTTGCCCCGCTCCCGCCCCGGCCCACGTTTTCGCCGCCGCGCCCCGCCGTGTCCCGTCCCCGCAGCGACTCCGCCGCGGATGACGGGCGCGCCAGGCAAGCCAAGCGTCCTCAGCGGCGGCCGAGCCCCGTCCACGGCCACACCTCGGCATCCCGCTCCCGTGGCCTCCGGGACCGCTTCGTTTCCGGGTCGTCGCTGGCGGACCGTATCACCTCGCCCACCCTTGCGCAGCGTTTGGACCCCGGCCTCGCGCCCCACGATGCAGCACCCCGTGGCGATTCCGCCGCGCCGGCAGCTGCACCGCCTGTCGGACGCCTCCGACCCTCCGCCACGTCTCCTCCTGCATATGCGTCCTTCCGCCGTTCCCGCCGCGCCGCCTGCTGCGCCCGCCCCTGCGCCGCCCGCTGCCACAGTCCCCGCGCCAGTTGTCCCGCCGCCCGTCGCCCCGCCACCTGTCGCCCTGCCGCCCGCTTCCGTTCTCTCGCCCGCGGCCGCGGCTCCACCACCTCTTCCTTCGCGGCTGGAGCCCATCCATCCTGCAGTTCCCGTCGCGCTCGGCGTCGACGCCGCCGCATCGCCGCTTGCCGTGCCTCCCGTCCCCGCCTCCGCCGCGCGGGGCACTCTTTATTTTTCCGCTCGCTCCGTCTTGCGCGTCGCGGTGCACCGCTCCGCCGCCCCGTCTGCCCCGCTCGCGGATCTTTTGCGCGACCTGGTGCAGCGCGGCATTGCGGTCACATGGCGCGTACCCCGACCCCTGCCCGCCCCTGGCGCGCCCGCGGCCGGCCCTCCGCCCGACTTCCTGCTCACTTCGTGGGCTGCCGCCCCGTCCCCGTCACTGTCGCTTTACCTTGGTATGCTTCACGACCTCCTCCAGCGGCCGCACGCGCGGCAATGGCTCCTTCGCGGCGGCTTATCCTGGCGTCTGGCTCTGCACTACGGCCCTCCTTCCCTTCTCGCGGACGCACTCTCCGGGCCGTCCTCCACTGCGCTCAACTCGGGCCGGGGTTGTCCTTGGGATCTGCCCGTGTCCAGCATCAGCGATTTGCCGTCGGACGCGGAGACGGCGGCCCTCACTGGCCAGACTGCCGTCGGCGGTTTCTGGCCCCCGGTCGATGTATGGGAGCAGTCCGCCGCCTGGACGGGCGAGTGGCATACCGCGAACGAGCATTGGTTCCAGCAATGTCTCGCGCAGCTCGCTGCGGGTGACTCCCTGCTCCGCACCGAGTCATCTTGGCGTCGCCAGGTTCGTCGTGGCCTCCTTACTTCGGCGCGCCACCTCGGGGATGGCCTGGGTTCTTTACTCAGTGCTAATCAAATGGTCAACGCGTATCCCGAGGCCGCGGCTTTGCCTTCCCTCTCCTTCCCGGCGCTCGCGCCCGCGCCCCCGCCCGTGTCCGCTGCCGCGCCCCCGCCCGGCCCCCCCGCACCACCGCCGGATTCGACCCCGCACCTCTAGTGTTCTTCACGGTGCAGCTTGACTAGGGGGGCTTTGTAACGGATGCCGGGTGCCGAGTGATGTCATGCGACGCCAGGCGCCGGGAGCCATCACGCGCCAACACGGAATCTCGAGGTAGCCGGGCCCGGAAGCGCCGCCTTCCCGATTAGGTAGTCAAGCCACACCGGCCGACCTACTGTACAGTTGAGGGCGGACCTGCAATCTTATTTTCTTCCGTATTTAGTGTACGTCTTGTGTAGGAAAAATCATCATTCATTGTCTATCATCTTCCGAATCTTACTTCTCTTTTCTTGCTTTTTCCTTTCTCTCGAACGACGTCTGCACGCGCGCTTCGAACGAGCGCCCGCGCCTTGCTTCTGAACGAGGAAGTCGAAGCGCGCCCACATACGCAAATCCGGCCAAAGGCCGTCTTTGGTGAGTGGACCGCCTCGTCTTCTTCTTCTCTCCACGACGCGTCGTCCGAGGTAACAGGCGAGTTCGCCTGCCTCGTCCTCCGTCCCTCCGATTCCTAGGAGTCTTTGTCGAGCCGAACTGAGACTTCTCGTTCGACTTTGACTCGGGCGCCTCGCTTGGACTCGAGGACCGCACACACCTCTGCTCTCCAACGCCCGCTAGCCACGGTGAGGACTCCCGGTACTTGCGACCGTTGCGTCACAGAAATGCCTGTACATACTGTAAGCATCCTCTAGCTTTCTCTTTCCCACCATGCCCGTACAGTCCGGTTGCACCAACCCGCGCGGCGCGACCAGTCCCCGCGCTCTGAACCCACCAGACCTCGCCGGACAGCAGCAAAGCTGCGTACATGACACAGCACGGAAGCATGGAACTGAGTAGGTACCGCATCTACCCTACGGCTGCTCATGCGATGAGTGCGTAACGTTATGTATGGGCCTAACTTACCCCGGATCTGATGATGACGAATTGGTTGTCTGATGCGCGAGTGGGCGCTTGCCTCCTCACCACCCAACGACGACCGTGAGTGCGACGAGACTTGCGAGCCCAAGCGTACTGGGTGAATCACGGCGGACGAAGACAGAGCCATGGCAGGTGAGCCGCACGATGCGAAGCGACAACTCGACCGGCGCGCTTGTTCGACGTGTGGACGCGACGACGCCAAGTTAAAGTTTTGTGCTGTCTGTGTGGAGGTGAGTGCCGTGGGTGTGAACGCTGTCATATTGGATCTAATAGCCCAATGTCGCCAGGTCGGATACTGCTCTCGCAAGTGTCAGCTTGACGACTGGAAGTCACACAAGACCGTATGCAGTATGTTGCTATACTTGGTCCAGCAGAGCGGAGTCCTTACATTGGCTTATTTGAAGAAAAACCTCCCAGCGATAATAAGGAAAAAGGAAAAGAGAAGGCAGAGGCTTCACAATCCGCTTTGGCTCTGGTGGTGTCTAGGCGGAATACGAAACATAACGCGGACGCCGAGGATAGCCTACCAAGTATCATACAGAAGCTTCGGCAGTACACACTCTATGATTGCGCGTTCTGTGGTTGGAGCAAGGATCACAATCTTGTGTTTTGCATTTGTACACAGGTGTGTCCATCTATATCGAAGTCAATTTTTGTTCTTATAATGTCGAACCAGGTAAAATACTGTTCGGAATACTGTAGGAATAGAGATCTCCAAGCGCACCGGCCCGCCTGCGGTATGTCTCGTGCTCTTCTGGTAGGCATCCTACTGAACTCTTGAAAGAATACGTGAGGAAGATGTACGACGCCTTGTGCGCCAGGAGGGCCACCGCCCCGATACGACAAGTATACGTCCCGAAGAAGGCCAAGAACAAGTGTTCACACTGTCGCTCCCGAAAGGGCCGCGAGCATTTAAAACTTTGCCCATGTTTTCAGGTAGCACAGATTTGGAATCCCTTTCTAGCCCTATTCAAATTCTGATTCTAGATGCGGTACTGTTCCGAGGCCTGTCAGCGAGCAAGCTGGAAGACTCACAAGACTACATGTGGTGCGGAATATTTTGTATATCTATCTGCTCGATGTTGAGTCATTGACTAGGCAAGACCGATAGCCCTGATATTCAAGCATTTTACCCACTGCTTGCTTATCTTGTCGAGCGCTCTCATTTCAACGAGCTCAAGCCTCTCCACAGAGCATTCACCCACACCATTCTCAACCCAGGAAGACTCGAGTATCTGGGTTCAGGCGTTGGGTTCGATGCGATGACTGTCTTCCTAGCTCCCTCAACGCGCCGCCACACCCCTGGTTCGCCGGAATGGTGGCCCAACGCAAGCGCCGACGATCGAGCCAGGCTCGCGCAGCGCATCGTGCACGAAGGCTTCGTGCTGCCCATCATCACCTCCGTGCTCGTTGCCCTGCTCTGCGAAATGTACACCACTACGTCCGCCCCGGACAGCGCCGCCCGCCGCGTGCGCCTGCGCTACCGCTCCGAGCCCATCGCCGACTTCGGCATCTGCGCCGGCACGGTGCGCGTCACGAATCGAGACCGCCTGCAGTACATGGACGCTCGCGGATGGACGACGCCGGGACAGGACCCGCAGGACCACTACTGGATGTACTTCCTCACGGCGCGCGGCGAAGAGGTCCTGCTCGATTGTGCGATGGTGCCGTTCAACTTCGACATGGTGCTCTTCGTCCTGCCGTATGTCCCGCCCGCGCACTGGGGGACGCCGATGGGCAATTCCGTGCCCGCGATCTTCCAGGAGCGGCTGATACGAAACAACACGCCATCGATGTATATTGAGCGCACGAGGATGAGCGTGCTACGCGACGCCGAGCTGCAGAAGGCCGCAGAGAACAGTGCGCGCGGGTTCACGGTGGAGGACGAGGATCGCGTCGTCACGTTCATGGAGAAGCTGGCGCGCCGGCACGTGACGCTGGTCGAGCGCGAATTCATCGTGAGGCTCTTGAATGACCACATATTGACGCTGCGCAAGGTGGTGCAGGGCGGAGAGTACAGGGGATTTCCGGAAAGGCCCATTACAGACACCCTGACAAGGCCGCGGGATCCGGAGTCGTCTATTAGGTTCAAGGCGGAGGCGGAGGCAGATTGGGACAGGATCCAGCAGGAAAACAGGAAGAACAAGAAGCGCGGGAATGCATGGCCAGCCCCACCGTTGTGAAAGCAGTCACTGTAGTTGTAAGATTAGCTGAATTTGGCATGCAGTGTGCAGTGCGACCATGTATGTACCTTGTGTCATTGTCTCGAATGACTGTCCCGGTCGGTCATGATAACAGCATATCACAGTGATAGACGGCTCGCTGACTCCAATTGCGAACAGTTCTCAAAAGTGATGAATATCCAAGCCAGCTTGGTTGCATAGCATGCACTTGCCAAGATATAGATTGTCGAGAAGGCGTTAACAGTTTGGAATAGCGGCTGATGTTTACTGAACATTTTATGTCCTGTGGTCCAACGATTACCCTTCAATTAGCCGATTGAAGGCGCGCATCCCGACCTTGGCATAATGACTGTTCTCACCATATCTGCCTCCCTTTTACGTGTCCTTGGCGAAGACGCACCACAGTGAGAATCTAGGATGCATCAAATCGAGACGGGCCGGGGCTCGCCCGGCACAGAGTGCATAGAGGCGGAGAGTCGAGTACATGAAGAGCGCAGTCGCCTGTCGCCTGTTGGACCGTTAAATCGACAGTCCCGCGATGTTCAGCAGGTGAGGTTCAACATGTTCAGACGGAACACCTGGGCAAAGACGTACCACAGTGCGAGGCGTTATCAAACTGAGTAGGGCCGGATACCGAGCTCCCTTGTGACCGCCTGCCTGTAGGCGGAGAATTGCGAGCACGAGAGCACGGTCGCCTGCTGAATAGTAAGATCGACAGTGGGCCGATGTTCAGCAGGTGAGATGGTACAGGACCGTTGATCCATTGCTCCGCCGGGAAGGGGTGTTTCAACGTGTCCAGAGACAGAAAGGCCGAGCTGTGCATGTAGATCAATATCGTGTCCTATGTCACCCCCCTATGCTGTCTGAGAGACCGGAGAATAACGTAGCTTCGCACTTGCTGACACAAACCTATACGAAATTATCATGATTACCGCAGCTTGGGAATATCTGGACAGGTGAAGAGAAGAAGATTGAGCGATCATACATAATGAAACGGAAGATCATGAACTTGCAAAGCCGGAATGGCATACGCGTCAGTGTGTGCATGGAAACATGGAATTGAGTAGGTACCGCATCTACCCTATGGCTGCTCATGCAATGAGTGCGTAACGTTATGTGTGGGCCCAGCTTACCCCGGATCTGCTGACGAGAATCGGTTATCTGATGCGCGGGCGGGCGCTTGCCTCCTCATCCAACGACGGCCACGACTACGACGGGACTTGCACACCCAAGTGCCTTGGGTGAATTATGGCGAACGAAGACGGTGCCAATGCATGTCTTTGTAGACCCATTCAAATTCTGTTCTAGATGCGATACTGTTCCGAGACATGTCAACAAGCGAGCTGGAGGGCTCACAAGGCTATATGTGGTGCAATATGTTTTGTATGTTTATCCGCTCGATGTTGAATCGTTGAATTTGCGTTGAATAGGCAAAACCGATAGCCCTGATATTCAAACTTTTTACCCACTGCTTAATGCATATCTTGTCGAGCGCTCTCATTTTATGTTCGCAGAGCGTTCACCCACACCATTCTCAACCCAGAAGACTCGAGTATCTGGGTGCAGACGTTGGGTTCGATGCGATGACTGTCTTCCTAGCTCCCTCAACGCGCCGCCACAAGCCTGGCTCGCCGGAATTTCAATAATGGCCCAATGCGAGCGCCGATAATCGAGCCAGGCTCGCGCAGCGCATCGTGCACGAAGGCTTCGTGCTGCCCATCGTCACCTCCGTGCTCGTCGCCCTGCTCTGTGAGATGTACACCATCACGTCCGCCCCGGACAGCGCCGCCCGCCGAGTACGCCTGCGCTACCGTTCCGAGCCCATCGCCGACTTCGGCACTGCGCCGGCACGGTGCGCATCACGAATCGGGACCGCCTGCAGTACATGGACGCTCGCGGATGGACGACGCCGGGACACGACCCGCAGGACGTCTACTGGATGTACTTCCTCGCGGCGCGCGGCGAGGAGGTCCTGCTCGATTGCGCGATGCCGCCGTTTAACCTGAACATGGTGCTCTTCGTCCTGCTGTATGTCCCGCCCGCGCACTGGGGATGCTGATGGGAAATTCCGTGCCCGCGGTCTTCCAGGAACGGGTGATACGGAACAACACGCCGTCGATGTATACCGAGCGTACGAGGATGAGCGTGCTGCGCGACGCCGAGCTGCAGAAGGCTGCAGAGAACAGTGCGCGCGGGTTCACGGCGCAGGACGAGGATCGCGTCGTCGCGTTCGTGGAGAAGCTGGCACGGCGGCGCGTGACGCTGGTCGAGCGCGAATATATGGTGAGGCTCTTGAATGACCACACGTTGACGCTGCGTAAGGTGCTGCAGGGCGGAGAGTACAGGGTATTCCCGGAACGGCCCATGACAGACTCCTTGACAAGGCCGCGGGATTTGGAGTCGTCTGTTAGGTTCAAGGCGGAGGCGGAGGCAGATTGGAGCAGGATCCAGCAGGAAAACAGGAAGAACAAGAAGCGCGGGAATGCATGGCCGGCCCCACCGCTGTGAAAACAGTCATTGTAGTTGTAAGACTAGCTAAATTTGACATGCAGTGCTCAATAAGACCATGTACGCACTCTGTGTCATTGTCTCGAATAGTTGTCCTGGTCGGTCATGGTGACAGCATATCGCAGTAATAGACGACTCGCTGACTCCAGTTGCGAATAGTCCTCGAAGAGTGACGAATATCCAAGCTTCGTCCAAGCCAGGCTTGGTTGCATAGCACGCACCCGCCAAGATACAAATCGTCAAAAAAAACGTTGGCAATTTCGAATAGCGGCGACGGTCTGTGGAAATTTTCATGGCCTGTGGTCCAACGATTACCCTATTATCAGCCACTTGAAGACACACGTCCCGGGCTTGGCGTAACGACTGTCCTCACCTTTACGTCTCCTCGGCAGGAGACGCACCACAATACGAATGTAGGATGCCTCAAATCCAGACGGGTCGCCAAGCTCGTCTGTCACAGCGTGCATGGAGGCGGAGAGTTGAGCGACTGAAAAGCGCGGTCACCTGCTGGATAACTAGACGGAGGTTGATGGGCCGATGTACAGCAGGTGAGGTTCAGTATGTTGAGTTGCCTTCCTAGAGCATCTGAGACAGGTGAATTTTGGCTTCGCACCTGCTGACACGAACACACAACTTACGAAGTAGTCATGATTACCGCAGCTTAGAAGCATCTGACCAGGTGAAGAGAAGACTGTGCGATCAAAGCATAATGGAACGGAAGATCATGAACTAGCAACGCCGGAACGGGATACGTGTCGGCGTAAACAGCAATGGTTGACACATCCGCGCAGGGGCTGTGAGTCAATGACTGTGAAGAACGCGGAGGAAAGCGAGATCGTCGCCTTCCAGCCCCTATTTACCTCGCAGAATATCGGCTAGGGTGACTGCACGACGTTTGTGTTGCAGGAGGACGAGCTGTCGCAGTAACCCCTCGTCTGGAATGAGCAGGCACATTACACGCATCAGAGTCATCTATGTCCCGAAATGAACTCATCGAGGACGTCATTAAATGCACTGTGTATGGCGATCGCCCGCTGGATGACTGCGCAAGACGAGGTGCTTGCACTAGCCCGTGTGTCGAGCATCAAGCTGCAATATGTACCAGATCTGGATGTCGACGGCTCGCCAGGACTAGACCGCGTATTCCTCCGAATAATGCCGCACTGTATACGACCGGAGAGCATTGGGAGAAGAACGTCCTACGGTGAGATCCAGGACGATAAGAAGCGCACCAAGAAAAGTGTCGCGACCAATTTGAGCTCTCGAGGATCCAACTGAGTCCGAATAAGGATCGATGCTGTCGGGCGAGATTTTCGCTGCAATGAACAGAAGCCGAACACGTACTGGACGGCTTCCGCAGCCCAGTCCTAAAAAGCATCGACACGCGCCGGGCGCACCTAATGTCGGCAGAAGGCCGGAGCTCACTGGCTAAAGATCTGGGGTGAATGTGGACGAGCTTCGTCCCGCAGCGACGTGGGACAGAGAAAAGGCAAACGACGGTCGTGTTTGGTGGGTTACGCGTATGGTCACCCGGTGCCCCGTTGAGCATGAAGTCCGTGGCCGGGGAGACGGACGCGTATCATGCAATCTTGGGGCCGACTGCCATGTCGACGGCGGGCTTCGTGTCGTTGGCGAGCTGCTTCGTCCTATTGGCACGTCCCTTCTACTTGCCTGAATGATAGCGCCGGGTCGCGCGGTGCGCAAAGCCCCCGCAACGCCTGCGTGCTCGCAGTGGGTCGTTCACGGCGCAGAAGGCTCGATCAACGACGATGATCCAAGCTTCGCGAATCATGACAACGTCCGCGGACACAGATTCGGAGCGCCCCATTTGCTGAGAATGCCGCCTCGAGGCAGAAGAGCTGCTGCCGCCGCCGCTTTATCTTGTTTTATCTTGTCAGTGTCGGCTGTTCGGAGTGGGCCCAGAACCACATGGAGGTCATGGTGCACCGGGTGCGTGTCCTGTCAGGATTCCTTCTGTCACACCTCGCTTGCACCCCGCAGCCGACGGAACAAAAGTAGCACGTCAGCTGAACGATGCCTGACAAGGCGCACAAGTGTCCTTGGACGCAATCAGCGGACGGCGTCGGTCGCTGTACGACCCCCGCCGAGGTCATCGATAACGAGGGTCGCGATGGAGAGGTGGCGAACGTGGGGCGCGAACCTGGCAGGCCAAGAAATTGGCGATATCCCCGCGAAATAGAGGCGCTCACACGTGCCCTGGCGAATGAAGGCGGACGCCGCGCCGCTGGGCGTCGGAAGTGCGCACAGCCTCAATCTCTGTCAGCCTGGAACGCCGTTGCCTGCCACCAGATAACAGAAAGAGATGAGCTGGTAGAACTACGGGGACAGTACTCGGTGGATGAGGAAGAGAGAAGACAGACTGGACAAGGTCTAGGGACGGAGCGGATGAGAATGGAGTGGGCGGTGCCTTGCCTTGGAAGCGCCACTTGCAGATCTCGATGCGGTCGGCCAAGCCGGCGCTTGCGGGTTAAGTCGTCCTCAGTCTCTTATCACAACACGTCCGTTCTTTCTTCCTACCCTCTACCTCGTCCGTCTGCACTTCCATCAAAAGCGACGACAGGGAAGGGTTTTCGAACGGCTCCCCTTGTAACGCACCCCTAACGACACGACACAACGTTTCTCTCTTTGACACTTTCGGATACATACCATGCATTTTCATCCCGTGCGTCTGCCCTGGTCCCTGTCTGTCCTCCGCTGATCCCATGCATTTCACGCTTGCAGTTCGAGACCAGTATACCACACATTGCGTATACATGTCTGGGAGGCTTTGTAGTCTTCGTGAGTACTCAGCTTTTTGTGGTTAGACCCTGTGGAATGCTGACCGGAATTGCAGTTTGGCATGTTCTCGCTCTTCATCAGGGAAAAGGTACGCTTGCCGCTTTCTCTTTGTTCAAACATGTTACTCATCGCAACTAGCTGTATATCGGTGAAGCATGTTGGGCATTCTTATTTGGCGTGATCATAGGTAGGAATATCCTTTGTCACGTGTGAATCCCTGTCTGCCTCTCGTGATGCCGACCTGTGTTGCGAAGTCTGACGGTCTCTTACTGGACTTCCATGTCTCTAGTCTCGTGCCCGAAGGCTTTCGTCGGGCGTGGACTCATGGAACGCGGATCATGGCCATTTCACGCAGATGGGGTTTTTACTCTCCTAATTCATTCCGGAGGCTGATATATTGTCCAGGACCAAAAGGAGCCAACATTTTTAACCCGCGAGGATGGGGGAACGGCAGTGATGCAGTCATGAACGAAATCACGCTGGAATTCACGCGCGTTGTGTTGGCTATAGGTGTATTTGCCATTGGCGTCGAGCTGCCAAAGGCGTACATGCGACGGCATTGGAAGAGTATACTTTTTCTGTTACTTCCCGTCATGACATGGGTCTGTTCTCCAAATATGGTGATCATAAATGTGTGCTGACACTGTTTCTTCCTTGTTAGGGCTGGTTCGTGTCGGCCGGGCTCATCTTCGCCATCATACCCAAGCTCAATTTCCTGTCGTCATTAGCCGTCGCGGCCTGCTTGACCCCGACGGATCCGATTCTTGCTGCGGCTGTGATTGGCGGAAGATTTGCTGACAAGCATGTGCCAGCCCATCTGCGTCATTTACTTGCAGCTGAATCGGGCTGTAATGACGGCGCCGCATTCCCATTCTTGTACATCGCACTGTACCTCACCATCGACAAAACCACAAGCGAGGCTGTCGAAGACTGGTTTGTGATCCTCTGGCTTTGTACGTCTTTGTTCATTTACCTCACCCGTGCCGCGATGTGCTATTTCTCATTCAGCAGCGCTGATTTCGTCTTTCCATCTGAACAGATCAAGTCTTGCTCGGCATAGTGTGGGGCTCCTTGCTCGGCTTCGGCTTCCGGCACCTGATGAAGTTTTGTGAAGCGCATAACCTCATTGACCGACAGTCCTATGTCGCACAATATATCTCACTTGCACTGTTGACGACCGGTTCATGCGCGTTGCTTGGCTCCGACGACTTGCTCGCAGCGTTTGCATGCGGAACAGCATTCGCCTGGGACGGGTTCTTCAACAAACAGACTGAAGCGTCCGTGTTCTCGTCCGTCATCGACCTGCTCTTCAACATCGCCGCGTTCGTGTATGTCGGCGCGTGGACACCGTTCGACGACTTTAATGATCCGACGTTGTCGCTCACACCCTGGCGCCTCGTCTGCATCGCGATTCTGGTGCTCCTTCTCCGGCGCATCCCTCCCGTCCTCGCGCTGTACAGATGGATCCCCGACATAAAGAACATCCGCGAGGCACTGTTCAGCGGGCACTTTGGGCCCATGGGTGTCGGTACGTACAGTCTTGATCCCTCCTATTCTCTTTTACGCTAACCTCACTACACACAGGCGCGATCTTCATCTCCACACTCGCCGCGAAACAGCTCCCGCCGCCGCACGACCCGCCAGAGACCCAGGCCGAGTTGCTCGGGGCATCGATCGAGCCAATCGTCTCGTTCATGGTCGTGACCTCCATCCTCATCCACGGGCTCTCAATTCCCTTCTTCTCGCTCGGTCGGCGCGTGCACACGTTCTCGCGAACGTGGTCGCGCCGCGAAACGCCCGCCGTGCCGGAGTGGACGACGCAGACACGCCCGGTTCTGCGCGGCACTGACATCGTCATCAACCGCGACGAGGCGGACAGGGCGGAGCGCGGCGAGCCCTCGCCCGAGGGCGTTGAGAAGGAGAGTCTGCCGAGCCGCGAGGGCGAGAGCGAGGCTACGACGACGGCGGGCCCGTCGCCGGAGGGATCGCATGAGGAGCCGCTGGAGGAGGCGCGACCGGATAACGTGCCCAACGGCACGGAGACCTTCATGGAGTGGCGAGAGGGCCCGAACCGCATCATTGAGCGGCGGCACGGGCCTGGCGAAGAGGTCCGTTTCATTCATTCTCTGCGCGCTGTGCTCGACGATACTGAACGCGGCTGCAGGTCGAAGTAGAAGTGCAGCGCAACGCGTTCGCGCCGAGCGACGCCGAGCGCGTGACGCACGCGTTCCGCGGCGAACCAGAGCAGGCGCGGCGCGCGGCGCGCGCGTTCCTACAAACACTCAAGCACGCGCCGGAGGAGGTCGAGCATGCAGTCGAGCGCGCGGAGCACGCGGTCGGGGAGGCTGGTGCCAAGCTCGAGCGCAAGCTCTCCCTGACGCGGCGCGAGCACCCGCACGAGCACGAGCCGCAGGACGCGACGGCGAGCACCAGCGCCGCCGCCGCTGCCGCCCCCGCCCCGCCACGCGAGGAGGAGGAGGGGTGGGCGTCCGACCAGAGCGCGGAGGAGCGTGGGAAGAAGCGCCGCTGGGGCCGCAAAAAGCCCACGATCTTCGGCCGCCGCCGCCGTGCGCCCTTCCCGCGCGCCGGCATCGCGCGCGCACAGGCGGGGCACGTCCCCCCTCCCGCGATCACTACCGGCGCGCGCCTCCCGCCGGCGCAGGGCGCACCCGCGCCGGTCGACGAGGGCGCGCGCGGGCGTGTCGCGGAGACGGGGACGCTGCGCCGCCGCGAGCGCCCGCGGCACTTGCGGCTGCAGTCTCTGCTCGTACGTGGCGAGACGCCCCCGGTCAGGGAGGCGTCGCCGGCAAGGTCGGTGCGCTTTGCGGACGAGGAGCCGCAGAGCGGGTGGACGACGCCGCATGGGCCGATGTCGGCGCCGGGGAGCGCGATGCCGTCGGACGAGGAGAGTGAGGGCGAGCTGGAGTATGAGGGGCCGGCGGAGGGTGAGCCCTCGGGGGCACGCGTCACGTTCGATCTGCCGGAAGACAGGGCGAGGGACAGTCGATGAGTGTGTGTGTCCTGTGGTCTATGGTGATGTGCTGGGTGGGGGATATAGAGGTGTGCGCTGCGCGAGGACACTGAGCTGTACCCGTATTTTCCGTGTTCGTGTGCCCTTTTCATTCTTATGTTTCATCTCTTTCTGGATATCACCGTCATCTACATCCATCCATCTCTCCGGCCGCGCCTAGGCGCGGCTCAAGTACTATACCGCACCGCCGCTACATACTCACTCCACCACGCCCCGCATTCGTCTCTGTTCATCGCATGTATCGCATACCTGTTTTGCTTTGCTTTGCACATGGATGTTCCAAATGTATTCACATATCGTCGTCGTGTCCAGAATTCGAGGGTTTTCGGTGATAGACTGGGGCTTGTGTTTGTGGATTGTCCGGAAGGAAGGAAGGTAAGATGTGTTCAGTCATGATTCTGCGATGAATGCCGTTCACTGGGGTGGAATAGGAATAGGTGCATGTATTTTCGTGCCAGCGTGTTCCGTCCTGGCAGGGCACTTGTAAAGATGCCATGGAAGCAGAGATAGCAGCGGTCTTCAAAGCACCATACCGTGCTCCATATATCCGTAATTCTACCCCTCCGAGGACACTGTAACGAACAGTACGTCCTGAATGAAAAGATCAGAATGTCAAAACCAATTTGCACGACTTCTTCAGGTTTCAGTACGACACACAGACTGATGAACCCACCCATCCCCCACCGAACCCGCTCCGCAGACACCTTGGCCCTATGTAGAGCCGGAACCCAGAAAGCCCAGACATTTTAGACTAACGAGGAACGTATATTACAGGGCTGTTCGTAACGCCGTCACGGGCGTACCGGACAGAACACCCTCGGCCGGAGCGCTCGCATCGACATCATCCCCACTCATCCCCTCTTGTGCGATGATGGTGGCGCGGGAGGGGATACCGAACACCAAAGTCCGAGGCCATCAGCTGGCCAAACATAGCGTAATTGCCCATGCCCTTATGGAGCAAGCAAGCATATCACATACGGGGCAGAGTTAATGGCGTGCGTCGTGCATCGCGCCGAAGATCTGCAGGGATGGTCGTCAAAATGGGACATGCGCGGGAAGTCTTTTCCGGGCTTCTGCTGGGTGCGAAATGACGCGTATAGCGCTGGGAAACGACGAACGGGGATGCGGACGAGGTCGCGCTTGTGCAAGTCCAGTCCAACGCTGCAAATTCCAAAGCAAGCACCGCAACCAAAGATACAAGAAAAATCGTACACCATCCTTACGCACGCTGCAAACACAAATCCTACCGCCTCTTCACAGCCGACACCGTCCGCGTGCGCGTGCGCACCGCTTTTTGCGGCGGCGAGGACGGCGGCGAGTCGTCGCTCGAATCCTCCGCCTTGCCCTTGCCCTTGCCCTTACCCTTGCCCGCGTCCACCCATGTATCGAGGTCGGCGTCTGCGCTGCGCCAGTCTTTGAATTTCCGTCGGGTGGCGTTGCTCCCGCTCTCGAGGTACTCCGCGCGCGTGACCGTCGCCTTGCTGAACGCGGCTTGCTTCGCAAACGCTGCGCCGGAGTAGTACGCCTCCAGAACGGGACTGGATGCGCATCGGTGTGAGTGTATGCGTCCGGAGCGTAAGGCGGCGGCGTACTCTTTTGATTCGTAAATAACGACCTCGCATTCGACCGGCGCAAGGCTGCGCAGTTCCGACATCCTGACACCGACTATGTGAGCTCGTGAAATAGACACACGGTCAGAAAACGCACAGTCGCTCAGCGAACCCGGGGAATTTCGCATTTCCCCCGACCAGCCCGATGTTGGCCCAGAACATACCCTGCAGGTCCTGCGGGAGCAGCGCGATGCTCTGCGCGATCGTCGCCGCAAGCCCGCTCTGCGCCAAGCCTAGCTGGCCGTCAGATACGGACAGAACTGCTGAAAGGGGACGGCCGGCGCACCGATGTCGTCCGGGCGGAAGAGCAGCTCGGGGACGGAGAAGCGCTCGTTGCCCATGTACAGGATCTGCTCGCCGTCGACGGCCGGCTCGCCCGCGCCGCGGACGCGGCCGCGCGTGTTCAGCGAGAAGTCGGGGAGGACGTATTCTCGCAGGATGGAATTGCGTTTGGGGTTCGCGCTGCGTCGGCTATTTGTGAGTGGGCGAATCAGCAGACTGGCAGGTGGGCGCACCGGATGGTCTCGAGGTCCGCGCCGAAGCGTGAGGAGACGAAGCAGCACGTCTCCTTGACGTCGTTCATGATGTGTGTCTCGTCCATCATGTTCCATTGCCGGAAGGACACGAGCTCCTTGAGCTGGTTCGTCAGCAGCTTGCCGCCGACGTCGATCCTGCGCTGCGTGAGCCCCATACCCAGTCGCTGTCAGGCTCAAGGACGGACCTCTTGACGGCATGCCAGGCCACGGCGCCGTCGATGATAGGCACGACATGTGTGAAACTGAAGCCCGAGTCCACGACGACGGTGCACGCCGGGCGGGGCTGGCCTGGCTTCGCGAACAGCTGACCGTGCGGGATCAGAGAAGCAGCTTTCCCCACGGATCAGCGTGAGCGAATCGCCTCGCTGCAGCACCCGGAAGGCAACGTACGCGTGCAGCGGTGGTACGCCTGGAACTCGTACTCCTCGAACACGAACTGGTCGTACACGTCCTGGATATTGGGAAGGTTGAAATAAGGCTCTGTAATGAGCAGCGATGCCGCGCTTGGGTCGACCTGTCGGGGTAAGCAGGATGCAGAGAAGCATGTCGCTGCGTGTCAGGAATGGACGCGTGATGAGGTCAGAATTCCGTGCGCACACCGAGAAACTTCTCATCGAAGATGCCGTCCCAGATCGCCTTTTCGGCGTCCCAGTCGACGAGGTATCCCTGAAACAAAGGCGCGTGGGTGTGAATATGAGTGGCACGGCATGACATGGCACGGGCGCGGGCGTGTGATCCGCTAGAAGGCCCCGACGCACCTTCTCGAAAGGCAGGCGATAGTGCAAGGAAGAAAAGTCGCGGCACGCTGCAAACTCGTGGCCGAAATACGTCGTCTTGTCTCCTTTGGATCGGATGATGGCGTTGGGGACGAGTCTACCACGCGTCATGAATTGACGCTTCGAGCGGGGAGACGAGGCCGTACCTCACGTTGCGGGCATCATTCGATAAACCTACCTTTATTGTGGAGGCGCCGTTGTCAACAACCACGACTGGGGTACGCCTCATGACTGCAGGCTCCTGATGCAGCAGAATGCAGTTGCAAGCTCTGGTCAAGAACGTTTCGGCCGCGAAGGACTCAGCGGCGTCCAAACTAGGCAGGAGGCGCCCACGGTGCTGCTGCGATGTCACGAGCGGTTTGTCAGGGCCAGTCGCCGAGCAGGACACGCTCACGAGCTAGTCAGACGAGCAGCGAGTGCCCGTCTCCCATCGCCGAGTGCCCAGCCTGGTACGTGTGTTCAGAAGGCCATTGACCTGACAGAGACAGCATATCTCAGCTCGAATCTAGGATCTGTGACACCCCCGCCGAACACGTCGCACCCTCACATATAGTGCAGGCGTTCCCATCCGAGTCGCAGGTGGGTGCAGGCGATCTTCTATTCGTGGACATGCGCGTCCAGGAGATTCCATGGCGTCCTGCCAGATATGGTTCAGATGCGATTAGTACTGATCGCGCCGTGCGCCATCCTATCCAGGACTGCACGCTCATTGCTTCCCAGTGCCAGGCAAAGCACCTGCACTTCTCGCCCCTTGCTCGCCGGCAGACGAGACAGAAGAAAGAGACAAGGAACGCACGGAAGTGAAGCCGCCCCGATCACCGCCCTTCCGTCCCTGCCGACTCGCAGAAGCTGCCCCCAGAACAGAAGCGCCCCCAGCCTTCCCGGAGAATGTGCGTCGCGTTCTGGTCGCTCACACACCCAGACTATGCAGTGTGCGCCCTCCCGCTCTGTCCTCTTGGCCTCAGCCGTTAACCCACGCACTACAGCATCCTCTGCTCGAATCGCGACGAATTCCTCGCGCGCCCAACCGCGCCGCTGCACTTCCACTCCTTCGACGAATACGATCACGAGTCCAAGCCCGCCAACGAGGGCGAGGGCAGCGTGCTCTCCGGCCGCGACCTGCAGGCCGGCGGGACCTGGCTCGGAATCAACCGCGCAGGGCGGCTCGCCATCCTGTACGCCCCCCCGCCTCCCGACCCACACACACCTAACCCCCCATAGAACAAACATCACCGAAGCCGACGGGCACTACCCCTGCTCGCGCGGCCGCCTGCTGCGCGCCTTCCTCGCCCCCCCGCCCGCGTCCCCGCCCGCGCTCGACGACGCGATCGCCGCGCTCACGCACGCCGCGCCGCCCTACGCAGGCTTCAACCTCCTGCTCCTCGCGCCCGAACATTCCCCGCCCACCGCGCCGCTGTCGTACGCCGCGCGCCTCGTCACGAACGGCGGCGGCGGCGGCGCGCTGCGCGCGCGCCCGCTGAGCGCGGCCGAGCGGCGGTGCGGCGGGATGTCGAACGGCGTGGACGGCGACGGCGCCGCGGAGTGGCCCAAGGTCGTGCGCGGCACCGCCCTCCTCTCCGACATCCTGTGCGAGACCCCCTCGCCCCCTTCCGAAGCGTCGGAGGCGGCGCTCGTCGCGCGGCTGTTCGCCCTGCTCAGGTGCGTGCGTCCTCTCTGCGTGAATGTGGTTGTGGCTGTGGCTGACAGCGCGACAGCGAGCGCGCGGACCCGCCGCCGGCGTCGCGCGGCGCGCTGCGCACGTCGATCTGTATACCACCGCTGGAGGTCGGCGACCCGCCGCGCGCGTACGGCACGCGCCTCGCGAGCGTCGTGCTCGTGCGGCGCGACGGGCGCGTGCTGTTCGTCGAGCGCGACGTGGCTGCGCCCGCGCCGGGCGCGGACCGCGTCGTGCGGTTCCGTGTGGGCGAGAGCTAGCGCTGGGTGCAGTTGCGCATACTCGTATAGACTGCAGGATTACACGTGGGCAGGGGGTGTCATCAGGATCGGCCAATCGTCATCATCATCATTAACACTATAGGGTTCTATGTCATGGGCGTGTCATACCATGTCCTCCGTGCCAAGCGAATGCACATCTATCAATCGTGGTTCCTCCGCCATGAGCGTGAGTACGCTTCATAGCGCCTCGGACCAGGACTTCTGCCGCAGGGGTATGATGCATGGTGGCATTCCATCACTGAATCACTCAATCTATCTAAAGATACTGCAATCGTACGTATCAGCTACAGATCAGCAAGAGCCCAGGTAAATACGGAGTTTCGCGCAGCGCGGCGAAGAGAGCAAGGGAAAGCAAAGTATGTAGGCTGGAAGCATAACTTATACAAACGAGCGAGGTGGGCATGAGTACAGTGCGCGGACGGGGTGTGGTACAGTGTACACTAATAGTAACTGTACAAGCAGTATTTTCGTTTTGGGGTTGAGCCCGGAGCGCGGGGGATTAGAATAAGTGGACGGTCCGCACGGGCCGAGTAGGGTACAGGGAAGAGAACAAACTGGGAACAAACAGCGTGCAAAGCGAATCACAGCGGCGTCCGAATCGAGAAAGACACTGACAGCGAAGTCGAAGCCAGGCACGCCCGGGGCCTAGAGCACCCCGCCCGCGACGTGCCCGCCGTGGTACTCCTCCAGCCCCTTCCCGTGCTCGGGTGGCGGTAGTGGCGGGAAGTACGGGTTGTACCCCCCGCTGCCCGCCTGCGATATCGCGTGCCACTCCTGCAGCTGCGACGTGCGGATCGGCACGGCCTCGGCGGACGAGAGCGGCGTGATGATGTCGCTGTCTGGCGGCGTCGACAGAGCATCGTATGACGAGGAGCTGGCGCTCGCCGTCATGTGCTCCGTCGGGGATGCGTATGCGTCAAAGCTGCTGCGGGACAAGTACAAGGTTAGGTCGCGAAGTTTTACAGAAGGAGAAGACGCACTGCAAGATTTCGTTCAGATCCTGGATCCGACGCATTAGGGTGCAGCTTGCGGCCGAGTGCCCACTGTGCTCTGGCAGCGCCCGCAGCGCGTTCGCCGCGTTCTGCAGCTGCTGCGCGAGTGCCAGAATTGGGTGTCCCGCAGCTGGGTTCGCGACGCATGAGCAGAAGCTCTCGCCGGTGCAGCCGTGCTGGTGATGTCTATGGCTCTGGCTCTGGCTCTGGGCGGTGTATCCCGGATCGTGCGCGTACGGCAGCGTCGACGACGGATGCTGCGAGTACGGGCTGTACGCCGGCGACGACCCATCCGACGCCGCGCTATAGGGCGCGTGCGCAGTGCCGTCGCTGTGCGGATAGTGCGAGCCGCCCGCAGCGATGTGCGGCGGGAACGCCTGGTACGGTGACGCGCCCTGAGAGTCGGGTGACGGCGTGAAGCGATATGGAAATTGGTGCCCGAGATCACCCGGCTCAGACTTGATGGGCGTGCCCATGGGCGAGAGGCCATCCTGCCCTGGCCCCTGGTCCAAGTCGAAGGACGCGCGGCGCCGCTTGAGGTTCAAATGCATGTTCTGCGGGCGCTTCGAGGCGCGCGAGTGCCACTTTTCGGAGGGATCGCCATCGCAGAAATTGGCGTCTGCCCAGCGGGGATGCGGCTTGCCTAAAGGGATGAGTCAGCGCTGGGCAGAGGGTAACGAGAGTGTCAATATACCTCGAAGCTCGCGCACAAGACTTTCGAGCTCGGCGATCCTGTTGCGGAGCCGCGTGCTCTCATCGACGGTGGGGTCATCTCTGGGGGAGATAAAACGGAGAGATTTAGTTTTTGAGTATTGATGGAGCTGTGCCAGGCACTGACCTGAGTGCGGGGTCGTCGATCTCGTAGACGCACAGACCGGTCTAAGGAATCGGCGATCTGGTTAGTGAGGCGGCAGCGCAGGTAGGCTGGGGAAGGTATCAGTACCAAGCCAAGCTGAATGCATCTCTGGCACGGGCGCTTGCGATCGCACTTTCAGGAAAGATTAAGACGTGTCGGAAAATAGCATGGCAAAAATGAAGTACCTTGCGCTTGGAGGTGTGGCAGTTGAGGCAGGACTGGGTGGTCCGGTTGCGTCTGCGCTTGCGGTGGTCCATGTCGAGGGTGAACTCAAAGTCCATCATCTCGCCCTTGAGCTGCATAACGGGCTCGAACTGCTGGGTGGGATCCATGTGTGGGGACGGGAAGAGGAGGGCAGGGTGAAGCAGGGGAGGAGGAGGCGCTGTGGTATGGGGATGGCGGCATGGTATTTGAAGCAGGAGGACTCGACGGAACTGTTGAATAGAGAGCCGATTCGGTTGTGGCCGTGCCCCTGTTCGACCCTTCTGGATGACCCGGCGACTCGGCCGCTCTGACAGGGCGTGCGAAGCTGAGTCTCCTCTCTTTCTGACCGTTTCTTCTCATCCCCCATCCCCCGCGGTTCCTCCTTCTGTGAACCACGTCACATCCCCCAGCTACGCCCTGACCCGTCCCCTGCATCATCCTCGAAGCCCTCTTAGCTCGCTGCCACTTAGTCTACATCGTGTCACCCTGCGGCATCCCCCAATCAGAACAACTCACGAACACGTACTTACAAATTATACTTCCATTTCACCGACATCATGAATTGCCTCCTTCGGCCATGACGAAACCAACACGCTGCCTTTTTGTGATCAGAGGGGCGTCCGAGGGCGTGTTCTTCAGGGACCTGAGGGACCTCGGGTCCTAGCCCCCGCTGAACGACGAACGTCACCGCTCGGCGACGCCGATCGCCCCAATTTCAAACAACGAGGCGCATCGCTGTCCTACCGACATTTTTAAGTCCGCGACGCGCGATAAGTACGTCCTTCGAGCAGCCCATCGACGGGCATTGTTTATTCGCCTCGGACGGAGACAATCTCGCGTGCGCCATGCCCATCTGGCGTCTGATTCTCGTCCCTATTCCCGCCACACCCGTGGGTGTCGGTCCCGCATATCCACCACCCCCCGTTTTCGCTGCTCTGGTCTGTATCGCCCTGGCAGCTGCACCACCTCTTCATCCCCGCATTCCACGCACGTCAACATCGCCCTCCACTGCCGGCAAAAATGCACCTGAGGCACAAAGCGCTGACCTCCGCTGCGGCTCATGACGATCGCGATGACGAGCCGGTCGGGTTCGAACCGCACAGGAAAACTTCCGCGCGCGTCGGCGCAGCGCCGTCCTGCCGGGCGCGGCGTGCGAGCCTCCGCTCACACATCGGAGAGGCTATCTCGATGACAGCCTCATCCAGTACCTGCTTCAGACACAAGTCGCAAGCTCGCACGTCCGTCGCATGCCAGACACGCGACAGGCAGCGTACCGCAGGCTCATCAGAGGGACAAGAAGACGCGGCGCGCGTGAAACGCTGCCCTTGCACGCGTTCGTGCATTATCCCACTCCTGGCAGTCCGTTCTGGCAGATGGGTCCGGTCTCGGGTCCGCCTCGTCAGGAGGGGAGATCCTGTGTGCGAGACGATTTGCGTGATAAATTGCAGGCACCGTGACGCCTGGGGCAGATCTGCTGATGGATCAAACGCTTGTGCTCACTATAGAGCCAGAGATCAGAGCAGGCGGAGATCTCGGCGTGTTCGGTTCGCTGGCTTGGCTTGGGACGAGCGACAGTCGGACATGGAAGTGCGCTGCGTTTGACAATTGCACGGCGGCAGGCGATGGCTGGATCAGGATGGGCATGCAGTTTCTGAGGATTGACAGGGCCAGGTCGGTAGACGCACGATTTTGCGTCCGCTATCGGTGCGTGACATGGAAGGACGCACCGGCGACGTGTTCCGCTCGTGTTCCGAGGCCGCATGCGGTAAATGAGCAGTACGGCACAGCGCAATGACGAGGATGGCACATAATGCGGGAGGCAAATGGACATATGCATAATGGACGTCCGTCCGTCGGGCTGGGTGATGGCGATGACCCGACGTCGAGATCCCGGGGGCGCTCAGGGACAAACACAAACGGGTCCGGAGGATTAATTGCCTGCGAGGTACGCATGAGGGAACGTCCGTCCCGGGCGTGGCAAGATGGTTGGTTCGCAGAGCGGTGTGCCTGCACATCATCGCGTCGGCATCAGAGTCCAGGGGGCGAAACGCGCTAGGCCCGACAGAGAATTTGCAGACGCGCGAACTTGTGTACACAGGCGGTCCTGGATCGATTCGCGCGAGGGCGAACAGACGAGCGAAGCTGTCGGTAGAAACATGGCCAGGCTGTCAGCCTGTCAGAAATTATCAGAGTCGAATCCATCAGAGAGGAAGATCCGCCAATGGACACTCATGGGCACTGGCGTCGGCGAACTCGAACCAGCAGCGGCGAACAAAGGGACGGGCGCAACTGACGAACGAACAACGACTTCCTTTCTGGGTTGATATCACGTGTTGTTTTCATTATGGGTTTGCAAATTGGCGCCGGTTCGCGGAGAGCGGAGGTAAATTAATTTTAGCTGCGGTTCAACGTTTATCGATTTATCTTTCATCCAACACCACGTTGCTCGTCGTTCGTACTTCGTATCATGTACGTCTCGGTCTGTGCCTGCATGTAAGAAGCAGATATGAGGTCCAGGTATCAAACTTGTCTCGTAAATTTTCCTAGATCTTCATTGGTTGTATCTTGAAGGCTAATCGGAAGACCCGCACTGAACGTCGGTACAGCGAGCGAGGACGCCCGTGGATTCTCCGCGCGAACGCCTTCCTTTCTGACTGTGCAGGTATGCGGGCACAAGAGCCCAGGCCGGCCTTATTTTCCAGTCTGACATACGGTCGTGGGTGCGTTCGCATCCTCATCCTGGGCTCACGGCATCCGCTGAACCGCTGACAGCGTCTTTGCCTGCATGGCGGTGCATATGATACGGACACAGCGGAGATGCATCGTCGCAATTAAGAAAGCTTACTCGCCCCCGACCGTCGGCGCGCCGTGCACGACATGCCCGCCGCCGCATGCGTGTTGCCTTTCGCAGGCGCATTCTCTCTCGGGCTGCCAAATTGGCTCGGGCGTGCCTGAGCTGCCGCATCCGCGCGAGCCTGATCCCCCACATGCGCCCACGTGGTCCAAAGTGCCCGCTCGCGTGGGAGGCGCGTCGCCGAGGACGGACGCCCCGCGACGTATGCTGGCAGCCGGAGGATGGACTACAGCCCGGACACGTCGGTGCAAGCTCTCTGCTTTGTCGGGTGCGGGTTCAGACCCGACCCGGAGGCACGCCCGGATTGGCTGGGGCGAGCTGGGCTGGCCGATCCGGTGAGAAGCGTTGTTCTGGGGAGTCTGGACTGGAGGGTTCTGGCTGTGCGCGCGCAACTATCATCCGGTGTTCATGGGCGCGTGCTGTTGGACGTGCAGCGACGGATCTGCTTTGATGCCCTGCGCTATTGCTTTCATTATAATGAATTAATGAAGGGTAACGTATGTTCAATGGATCACTCGGGATAAGGTTATGCGTGCGTGCGTATCTTTAACTTTATGCGTGCACGTCCTTAACTTTATGCGTCGGAAGCACGCCTTCGCGCCGGGCCCAGCGCCTTGTGATTATGCTTTGCTGCCTCGTGGAGGGGACCGCGATATTCACAACGCTAAACCTAGTGCGCATGCATTTGCTATCGCGCACGCCGCACTATAGTGTCCGCCCTGACTTCATGCGAGAAGCCACGGCGTCCAGGTGTTGTGGGTACGCCGTGGCGTCGTGACGGGCTAAGTTTCACGATGCAGAGTGCGTCCGTGATCGCTTGCTCGGCCTATCGGCACTTCCTATCGCGTCTGCTTGCTGCGTTGGGCTTGCAGATGCGTGTTGCTTCCATGGTGGGCCTCTTCTGTCAAGGTCAAGATGCACGATCGTATCAGGATGCAAACTCTCCGTCCTGTGGGCGCATCCGCGCGTGGTCATCGTCGGGCTCCTTCCACCGGTGACGAGTCGATTGGTAGTACGGAGTGTTTTGGATCCATCGCGCACAGGTTCATCATAAAATGCGCCAGTGGGTATTCCTAGTGGATCTTAATGACCGCTTTGCGCGCTGTTTTGACCCACGATTTGTGACACCACGTCGACGCTAACTGGTGCGGCTATCAGTCTGCTGTCCTGCTACTTATAGCAGATGACACGGATCTGTTAATGGACGCGCTGCCTGTTGATCGCACTCTGATATCGCCGGGTTCTTCACCGATGGGGCGGACTCCACGAGGCATGCACGGTGCGTTTTCGTATGCTATATATCAATGACGTGCACTCGGGCACTGCACACGCGCCGCTTCATCTACTGCACTTAGTGGCATCGCGCATGCGCTCGTCATGCCGGTTGTAAGGTTTCTAGCGTCCTCACCCGTTCTTCCGAGCGTGCGACTGATCGGATCCAGGACTTTTTCACGCGGAACGTACCCTCTTTCTCGGACGGAAGACATGAGGGGTCCAGAAGGACTCGTGGGGTATGGCTGGTGGAAGATGGATCTGGTGGCGCGGAGACGCGCGTAAACGACTGCTAGGCGGGATATGAGGTGCGTGTTGGGCCGCTGGTATGGGTTGTAAGTACTTACAGAAAAATATTACTTATTGTGTTACGCCGTCTGCGTTGGATTGGTTCGTGGGTGATCAGTAGAACTTGAGAAGGGAAGCCGCGCAATAAGATGAAGGGCCTTGATGGATTCATCTCCCATGAAGTGACCTCACGATCGTGTGTCCTGATCATCTAGACATGGACCGTCTGCAAGTGAGACGGCACTAGGCATGGCTGAGGAGGGCGCACCACGCCACCGACACGTTTCCGTCTTCCGTTGCCACGTGCTCGCATGCACGTGCCGACGCGGGGCTTTGCTCGGCACAATCTGGGCTGACATTGCTGACCGCTTCTCCACCTCGAGCTCCCCGCATCCACAACGAAACGCGCTGCGGACGTCAAGAACCCCTTGTCGTCTTGTTGGCACCACTGATGTCTCACGAAGAGGATGCAGAGCTGTCGCCCACGTCGCCCATTGACGAATCGGATGGCGCGCTGCACTCCACCGCGCCGGAGTCAGAACCAGAGCCAGGACTTAATGGTGTTCCTGTTCGCTGTACGTCTACTGCTATTTCAATGCCAAGGCGCGCATACTCAATGGCCCGTGTGTCGGACAGGGTACGATGTACGTGATATGATGAATTTAGGGTCTGCCGTCTACGCACGCTGACTTCTCATGTTTCGCACTCAAGGCGGACCGCACGGAATCGTATACACGAATAGAACCGTTCCAGGAGAAGCAAGATACCAGTATCGAGTGCGTGACTCCGTCCTATGGGTGCATTGCGACTGGCTTCTTGACAAGACAGTGTTTAGGTTCTTCTACAAGCCAATTACGTTGACGACCCTCGCCGTCGCTCTGGCCGCCCTGGGCTACATAGCTACAACACAGGATGTGCTGGAGGAAGGCCGAGATAAGCGGCGGGTGTACGTCTATTGTCCCCTCCGTGTTCCGTCTGTCTTAATAAACGCTGTCACCATAGAGGCGCGTACGCTGCCGTAGTGAGCTTTCTGGTGTTCTCGATGATCCAGTTTCGCGACGGGCCTTTTATTCGGCCGCACCCCGCGTTCTGGCGCATGGTCCTGGGAATCAACCTGCTGTACGAGCTCGCCCTTGTTTTCCTTCTTTTCCAGGACCTCGATTCTGCGCGAACCATGATGACATATCTCGACTCCAATCTGGGAAAGGCGCTACCAGAGAAAAGCTACGCAGAGAACTGCGCGCTCACTCCCGCGAACATTTGGGTAGGTTTCTTGCTCGCTTGCCCGCATCTGGCCCTGGATGAGGCACCGACAGTTAATCTCGGGGATTTCTTTTCCTCTTCCAGGACTCTATAGATATATTCTGCCTGGCGCATGCGCTAGGTTGGTTTGGGAAGGCCTTAATCCTGCGCGACTATTGGTTCTGCTGGGTATCCTTGGTTTTATTTGTGGCATCCGGACACGAGCTCTAATGTCGGATTTGTCTAGATCTTGAGCATCGCGTTTGAATTCGCGGAATACAGTCTTCAGCACCAACTTGCGAATTTTGCGGAGGTACGCCAATTATTTAAGGTTCACGCATGCCTTCTCAAGCATATTTTAGTGTTGGTGGGACCATGTGAGTCCAAGTTGCTATCATATCGCCTCATCCGGACGACATGACGTGCGGTACAATTTTAGTGGATACTTGACGTATTGATCTGCAACTGGATTGGAACATGGCTCGGTGCGTTATCGCCTCCATTTGCAGTTAGATCTTGTCTCACCATTTTAGTGTAGGCATGAAGGCTTGCCAGTACTTTGAAGTGAAGGTGACCGGCGCTTCCTTTCTCTCCTATGTCGCCGGCTCATTAAACCCCGAAGCATTATACCTGGCGTGGCTTCCGCCAAAGTCGCGGCATACGCTCGAAAACAAAGCGGGTCCTTACTCAGTTCTCGCCTCACGACTTCACGGCTTTTCATTGGCACGGCTCGGCATCATTCCTGCACTATATCACATCTGTACTGCTCCTCGCTGTATTTTTGGCGGCAGAACTCAATCCGTTCTATCTGAAGGTGCGCGATCATCAATGAAATCATCATTCCATTGTTCACTTCTGAACCTGATCAATCGTCAGACCCTTCTTTGGATGGAGCCTGATCATCCATTTGTCATCGCTAGATTGGCAGGCGTATTTCTGTGTGCTCTTCCTGCCGTGCGAGAGCTGTACCAATATATCAACAATCCCAGGTGAGTCGTCGGGTTTGGAATTATGACATCCGTCTAGAGCATCCCTGACGGTCGGATCTGATTGTGATTCGTGATTCAGGAAAGCAGTGCGAATGGGGCAACATGTCTGGCTCCTGTTGGCGACAATCGGGACTGAGCTGCTGGTGATCTTCAAATGGAGCAAAGGCCACTTCCCTGAGCCCTTCCCAAGAACCGTCCGATACGCCTGGGCGGTCGGTGCCTTTCTGCTTGTGCTTTATCCAGCGCTGCAGGTGCGTGGTTCGGTTTCATCTGATTCATTGATGCGCCACTCACGTAAGGCGCTGCCACCTGATGTTTGTTTGACAACCGAATTATAGTTCGGCGCTCCGAGCATCCGAAGATATATACGGAAACATAGTAGGAAGACACGCCCAAAAACGAAGTAGACGACTATTGCACCTTGCACCGTGCTTTATCTACTGATTGATGACGATTTATACATATGCATGAGCACCGCGGACTGCCAGTAGCGCCTGTACTTTAAAGGACCGAAGACTGACAGAACAGGAATTTACAGAGTGCCTGGATTAGAAGCGAGGTGGAAAAATGCTTTTTGGGAACGGTGATATGCGGATGGCCTCAAAATTTCAGTCCCGAAAGTCTACTTGACAACTGCATGCCAGTCTTGCCAGCCTGCTCTGAAAGGCTATCGATCAGCTGGTCATGCCGCGGAGCCGCATGGTTTTTTGCTAACCTGCCTTTTCGGTCGCAAACGAACTTCAGGAATCCGTGGCCTGCCAAAGCGGTGAATTCCAAGTATTTTGCGCCAATCTTCTCCTCCACTCTCTCCACATACACACACAGCAGAGGGCTTACCGGTGGCTCCCTTGCTCCACACATTTTAAATTAGTCGCTTCCGAATCTGATGCTCCAGGTAGCGGCAGAATTGCTACAGGTTTCTATAGCGCGGATGCTATTCGGTTATTCGAGAGTCCTCGTTGTCCTATCGGTCTTCCCATGGCTGTCTAACGGTGCGCAGGAAGCGTCTTTTTCCTAATCCAAATCCCCGTTGAGAAGTCGTGCTGACAGAACACGCCACCGCCCGGCCCAGGTGCATCAGTGAAACGCGATTGGTGTCCGCGTGGACGTAGCGTCGTAAACGCCCAGGTCAGTGATCAGCGTGACCAACCCGCGTATTTTTATCTGCCCGCTGAACACTTTTCCCCCTCCTTCAGTGATGCGGCTGGTTCGAGGTGATTCGCTGCCCTCCCCCATACAGTCTCGTGGTTCCCTGGATTCTCACAAGGCGGCCGCAGGTGCTGGACGATTTGCAAGCAAATTTGTGAGCGAGTCTGTGGGCTTTTGGGCACTGCGGCCGAGGGCTAGGAATCGATTGCTGGCAATGCGTCCGACAGGTTCTCCTACAGCTGCGGTGAAGAGGCTCCGGAAGCCATTCGCATCGCCTTCCACGATGGTATCGGTCGATCTCAGAAGCTAGAACGCCAGGGGGCCTCCACGTGTGTTTTTCTTCTCTTGCATACCGCATGCGTCCGCTCACTTTATTTTCTGTCGCTTCGTTCCAGAGGCGGAGGAGCAGGTGAGCGCCCCTGGATCGAACCCCGCCAATATTAAGCTCATGTGCATGGTCGCCGACAGATGGAAGCATCCTGAAATTCTTCACATCGAACTCGCGTACCGTAAGCATCCACGTACAAATCTCACTCGCTGCTGGTCCCTCACAGCCTGGTCCAGCCGAGAACCATCCCGTCGACGAGATAGCATACGCCATTAAGCCTTTCGCAGATCGACACAACGTGGGGTATGGGGACATGTGAGTATTCCGGCAGCTCGTGTATGCCGCGGGATCTAAATCTCGCCTTCCTGCCCTAGCTTGCAGTTTGCGGCAGCCGTCGCTCTCACCAACTGCCCTGGAGCCCCGCGGCTGAAATTCTTTGCAGGGCGACGACAGGCAGGTACTCCAGCGCCCGAAGGATGGTGCACTCGCCGGCTGACACGGCCCCCACAATACCTGCGCGGATGGACGACGCAGGGTTCACTGCAGACGAGACGGTTGCCTTGTTGGCGGCTCATTCCATCGGTAGGCAGCGGATCCTTGATCCAGCTACGATAGGAATGCGGCTGGACTCGAGTCCACAGGCTTTGACACGCAGATCTACCTTGATGTGGGTTTCATCGCCCACTGTCAACCGTCGATGTGACGTGATTTTCATTTAGGTGCTGCTGAAGGGAACCGGACACCCTGGACACAACGGTTCGCACAACGGCGAGGCCGAATCGTCTCTTGAATCGCTGTTTCGCATCGCGTCAGACGCTGCCATCGCCCACGACCCTAGGACGACATGCACTTGGCAATCCCTCATCGGTAATCCGTTCACGCTCTCTTATTTTTTGTATGAGCTCAGTGATCAGCAGATAAACAAGGGGGGATGACGCTAGCGTTCCGCAGAGCTATGCACAAGCTGGCCTTGAACGGCCAACACGCTGCCGCCCTCGTCGATTGCTCTGAGGTCATTCCAGAGTCCGCTCTTTGGAACGGGCGGGTATGCTTCCCGTCAGGAACAAGTCCGCGCGACATGGAACATTCGGTAGGTTCATCCCTCTGTCTGCTGTCTGCCAGCCTTATCCCGCATCTGGACCTGATCATGCCTCTGGCGCCCTCGGAACCCCTCAGTGTGCTGAAACGCCCTTGCCGCAACTTGTACTATGACCATAAGCAGCCAGCCTAAGCACCTGATCTACAGTTTTCTATTGCGTTACGACACTTGCGTTGTGATTGATTTGTTGGCGTTTGAGTTGGTTTGTTATATGTACCGTTGTTTTGTACACGTTCATGTTCCTCGGAATTGACATGAATTCGATGCGCTGAACGCGGGGATCGGAGGCCTTGGCAAGGGAAATGAGAGTGTTCATGAAAATTTCCTTCCTCGATTCGAATTTAGTTTGGCGCCCACACTCGTAAGGTCTCGGTAGAACATCCGGTCATCTCTCCCCACCATGTCTTGCTCACACGATACGCTGAACCTCCTTCCCATCGGCGTTGATACGCGCTATGAACTTCAAATTCAGCGTCGACGGCGAATACGTTGAACTTGCACACCTTCCCCATCTGGACGAGCGGAGTGCAGTGCCGTGAAGAAGGATCGTTCCATCAAACCACCATGCGGCTCTGTGCTGACGAGGCTGACGTGCATCACAAGGCCTCGCATCGCACCTTCGACCGCGCCGCTGCATCCTTGAAAGCCGCACGGCGATCCCGGAGGTTGGGCCCTGACGTGACAGATAACGATTTGCCAGCGTGCTCGCTGTGTCGATCATCCTGCCCGACGTCCAACTCCCGTTTCACCGCACGATGTTGCGCCCGACTTTGGTCTCACTTCTCCTGCTGCTCTCGAGCATCTCGTACAGCACGGCCGCTTCGTTCGAAGCACACCGCCTGCGCGTGCACGGCGCACAGAGCATCAACCAGTGGAAGCGCCGCTCCGTCCTCCAGAACGCGGCGCACGGCCCCGATGCCGACGCGCCTGCGTCGAAAGCGGCTTCATTCCCTGTGTACAACTTTACGCAGCCGCTCGACCACTTCTTCAACACCACGAGCGCGACGTTCGGCCAGCGCTTCTGGGTGAGCACGCGCCATTACAAGCCGGGGACAGGCGCGCCCGTCATCGTGATTGACGGCGGCGAGACGTCCGGCGAGGACCGGCTGTCGTTCTTGGACACGGGTATTGCGGACATCTTGGCCAAGGCGACGGGTGGCGTCGGTGTCGTGCTCGAGCACAGGTATTATGGTATGTGCACGTCGCGGCAGCTAGTAATGGTACCAATGAATGACTATATTAATGCTTCTAGGCGAGTCCGTCGGCGTCGCGAACTTCACCACCGATAATCTGCGGTGGTTGACGAACGAGCAGGCGCTCGAGGACTCGGCGAACTTCATGCGCAACGTCAAGTTTGCGGGCATCGACGAGGACCTGACGGCACCCAGCACACCATGGATCTATTTTGGCGTACGTGGGGCTTTCTATACCTCACCTGTTTAATGAATTAACGTCACGCAGGGCTCGTATGCCGGCGCGCGTGCGGCCCACATGAAAATCCTGTATCCTGACATTGTCTACGGCGCCATCGCCTCGAGCGGTACGATTGCCCTCTCATTTTAATTTATTTCGCTTCTTGAGGCGTGTTCACAGGCGTGACACACGCCGCACTTACGAACTGGGAGTACATGGACGTCATCCGGCTTGCTGCGAACAAGACGTGCTCTGATAGCCTTGTGCAGGCCGTCGCGGAGGTCGACGCGCTGCTCGCGAGCCCGAAGACGCACAACCAGACCAAGGCGCTCTTCGGCCTCGAGGGGCTCGCGCACGACGTCGATTTCGTCTCGACGCTTACGGTGCGCTATCTCCTATCATGCAGATCATAGAACGCGTCTGATGCCGGCGCAGTCGCCCCTCGGCGCGTGGCAGAACAAGAACTGGGACCCTGCCATTGGCGACACCTCGTTTGATGAGTTCTGCGACGCGATCAACGTGAACACGACCGGCAAAGCGGGAAACAAATTCGTCACGGCGCCGAATGGGCTCAACGTCAGCACCGCGCTGCTGAATTACGCGGACTACATCAAGACCGTAAGTCATCCGCGTTCCCGGTCGAATGTGATCACACCTTTCTGATCGCCGCCATGTGTGCAGAACGTCGCATCGGAGTGTCCTGCGAGCGAGATCGAGGCGTGTTTCGGCACGTATGATGATTCGCAATACACAGCAGCGGACCTAAGCCAAACGTGGCGTCTCTGGACGTTCCAATATTGCACGGTGTGGGGATACCTCACGGTGCGTTCTATTCTCCGAGTTGTTGTGTGCCCATATGGGTGCGCTGAATCGCGTACCTCAAGACGGCTCCGCCCAGCGAGAAAACGCCCACGATCATCTCCCGTCTACTGGATTTTGACTATGAGCACAAGATTTGCGTGCAGGTATGGCAGTGCCCGAACTAGTCCTTAACGGGAGTTCACTGGCAGCACAGGCATTCCCTCCTGGCAAGCATATCCAGGTGCCACGCTTGCCGAACATCACCGACGTGAACCGCCTAGGCAACTTTGCGATTGCGGCGGACCGACTGGCAATCGTTGACGGCGAAAGTACGTACAAACCTTGACTCGGACGCTGCTGTCCGTAACGGCATTTCTGATCCCGGCTTCTTTGTTTCCAGTCGATCCCTGGAGGCCGGACACTCCTCATAGCCAGTATTACGCGAAGCCGCGTCCGGACACAACGATTCGCCCGTTCAAGCTTATTCCTGGTACGTCTGCGTGGCTTGCTTCCCCCTTATGATCTAGTCTTCCGCGGGATCTGATGCAGATTGTTCGCTCGCGTACAGGCGGCGTGCATCACTGGGATGAGAACGGCTTGGCGAACAGCTCTGCAGAGCCCCCTGAGATCAAGGCTATCCACGAGCAGGAGATCGCGTTTGTCCAGGCCTGGCTGAAGGACTTCAAGAAGGGGCCGGCGCTTAAAGTGATGTAGAGGTCCTAGGGTGACTTTTTCGCTTGTAGCCCTCACCAGCTCTTTGTTTTTCGTCTTGTTTTCCTCTGCTCTGCGTAGTGATAATGCAATGTTTTCAAGGGTTTTGTATGAGGCGTGCATTGAGAGTCACTGCCGCGACGGAATAACTTGAGGCAGGATAGCAATCGTGGGAAATCGGCCTCACGCCCGCGGTGCTCGACGTACGCAGCGTCCTCGTTGTCGACCACTACTTCTACTTCCAACTCCACCCCTTCGATCCATATTCGCACTGCGCAGCTACGACATCACTCTCTATCCTATTCAGTCCACTTTACTCGATCGTATTCACCCATATTACTATCTATTCGCGCACATCAGTCACGCATCGTAACCAACATCTCTGACATCAACCACCATGTCCAGCCCTCCCGGCTCGCCTCCCAAGCCCAAACCCAAGCCCGGCTCGCTGCGTGACCGCATCGCCGCCTTCGAGCAGAAGCCAGCGGCTGCGCCCGAGCGCTCGCCGCCCGTCCCGCGCCCCAAGGGGCACCTCCAGTCGTGGAAGCCCCGCGCCGCGTCCCCGCCGCCCGCCGGCGACCCTGCAGCGGCGTCTACCGCTTCAGCGCCGGCTGGAGCTGAGCGCGCACACGCTGGCGGCGGGATGTCCGCGAGCGACGCGAAGGAGGCGATCGGCCGCGGCGGCTCGCTCAAGGAGCGCATGGCTGCGCTGCAGGGCGCCGGTGCGTTCGGTGCGCCGCCGCCGCCGGCCCCGCCTGTGGCGCGTAGCGACAAGCCCAAGTGGAAGCCGCCTCCGGCGGTTGTGAAGACCCCGCCAATGGAGAGTGAAGAAGAAGGGGAGACAGAAGAGAAGGAGACAGGAGGAGAGGAGAAGACACCCTCTGGGATTGAGGCGGGACTCGGGAGGGTTGCATCCCCTCCTGCGGAAGGAGACTGCGAGGTTGAAGGAGAAGACCTCAAGGAGAAGCCAGAAGGTGAGAGCGCGGAAGCCGAGGGTACAGAGGAGAAGGAGCAAAGCCCCGAGGAAGAAGAGCGCGCCAGGCGCGCTGCCATCGCGGCAAGGATGGCTCGGCTCGGCGGTGCACGCGTCGGGATGGCGCCGCCTGTATTTGGTCGCAAGCCAGATGTGCCGGCGAAGAAGCCTGTCGTTCACAAGGAGGAAGAGGGCGGTGAGTGTCCAATT
Organism: Hericium rajendrae; assembly: GCA_033439255.1. NCBI lineage: Eukaryota > Fungi > Basidiomycota > Agaricomycetes > Russulales > Hericiaceae > Hericium > Hericium rajendrae. Next base: position 433,937 of record CM065880.1, read on the forward strand.
TCATTCAAATCTGCATCTAGTGCTCGATTACTGAGTATCGCTGCTCAAACAGATGTCCCCACTTCCCCTCCTGCCATTGTCTCTCCCTCCGCAGGAGAGCGCAGCGGCTCCACAGACCGCGAGAGCCTCATCTCGCCCAAACCATCAGCTCAACCTAGCGGCGGTGCGTATTTCCCCTCTCGCCGTTGTTACCCGAATACTCACTTCATTACTACAGACTACTTCCCTGCAGAGCCAGCGGAAGGCGAAACGTCCCCGCGCCCGGCATCACTCTCGCCGGACGCGACGCCACAGTCACAGTCTCGCTCGCCCACGTCGATGCCGCTGCCCGCGGGACCCCGTCGCGCGCTGCCCCCTCGTAAGAAGACGCCGAAGACACCGACGGTGTCGCCGCCTGAGGCCCCAACGGAACCCGAGGCTGAGCCCGAAGCCAAAGCCGAAGCCGAAGTGAAGGACGATGTGCTGCAAGGCCAGGTATCGCGTGCTGAACCTACGAAGGATGAGGCAGCCGAGGAGGAAGCGGAGGTCGGGGAGAAAGAGGAGGGGGAGCAGGTCCAGATCCTTGCCGACAAGATGCACGCGTCTCCCCAGCCTAACGATAATGCTGCGCGCATCGTCCAGGAAGCGCAGCCTGAGCGGGAGGGAAGACAAGAAGAAATCGGTACGGTGGGCTCCAGCGCGGACGAGGACGCGGAGAGGGAGGGCGTCTTCAGTCCCGAGCGTGCCGAACAGGAGGAACGGGAGGAACGAGAGGAACGAGAAGAACAGGAGGAACAGGAAGAGCAAGCGAAGGAGCACGTCAGAGAAGTGTCTCCATCGTCGGACCCGCGCCCCTCATCTCCCGATGAGCCCGAAGTCTACGTGAAGCCCAAGGCGTCTTTGCCAGCCGAGCCGGAGGAGGTCGCTGTTGGTCACGACGACAAATCTGCGGAGAAGGCGGAAGAGGAGGAAAAGCGTCAGGAGAAAGAGCCAGAGATGGCAGAAGAAGAAGAGGAAGACGAGGAAGCGAGGCGCAAGCGCATCGCAGACAAGATCGCGCAGATGGGAGGCATCAATCCATTCAGTGCGCCGCCAAGGGCTGTTCCGACACATGAAGAGGACGACAAGGAAGAGAAGGAAGTAGCAAAGAAGGAAGGTGACGACGAGGATGATGGTAAATATTGATTTTCTGTGCTTCCTTGGTTCTGGGTTGTTTTCTCTTTGTTTCATTGGGTTTGGATAGAGGAAGTTGGGAAGCTCTGCTTTCTAACCTCACAGGTTTCACTTCACACATTCTATCCTCGCCAACTTTGCCATAGACGGATGTGGAAACGCATTCCACTATCTTCCTCGTATCACAAGCCCACGGGTATTTTTGCGCTTTCACTTCATTTCCTCAATGTGTATACTACTGCTTGCTCAGAATTCGAATATTGATGCAACGTTCTGTTGTTTTATATAGATTACATCCGCCACCAGTCCCAATTCAGTCCTTCCGATGCTGCGGACCCGCTAGAACAAGAGGACGAACGCGCGTCTTTTCCAACTGAAGAGCCCGAAAATAAAGAGGGCGAGGGCTGGGGTGGTATATCGCAATCAGCTGGTAGGGCTGCGGTTCTTGCTATGTCGTCAGAGGAAGGAGAGGACAGGGCAGTTGGTCCGGATGTGGACTCGGATAAGCCCACACGTGTTGCACACGAGGCGGCTGAGTCTAGGAGGAGTACAGATTACGAAGGCGTTGGTGACGAGGAGCAAGTGGGCCCAGAGGAGGAGTGGTATCGAGGCGATGACAGGGGCGAGGTCGCGGGGACTGCGCAGTCGGGCGCGGGCGACAGAATTGCCACCCCGGATCACGCAACCGCGTCCGCCGCACCCGCGCTTTCACCAGTACACGCTGACACTGACGAACTTGATGATTACGACCACGACCTCTACGACGACGACGACGAAGACGAGATGGCACCCCCACGCATCCAGCGACCACTCCCTCCAGCCCCAGCGGAACCGCCGCCACTGACTAATACCAGCACCCGCCCCGACGTACCCGCACCCTTCACTCCGCCTGCTCCCGCAACGCCCAGCAAGCGGACGTCAATCCCTCCTCCTTCGCGCCCACCTGTTCCGGTTCCAACAACCGAGGACCTCACGCGCTCAACGAGCAAGCGCGCCTCCATCCCGCCACCCGGGCGCTCTGCTCCCGTGCCCATACCCGAGCAAGAGCGGCCACGCCAGGATGTCTACGCATATTCACCGCCTCGCCGCGTTCTAAGCAAGCGCATATCCGGGCCGCCCACCAGGGCCCCGCCTGCTCCTGTCGCCACACAGGCGCCTCTGACGCACGAGCCCGAGCCCATCGCCGACGCCGAACGCACGCCTTCGGCCCACCACCGGCAGCCGTCGGTGTCGCCGCAGGTGCCGGGTCCGTATGTCCCGACGTCGCCTACCGCGCGCCGCAGCACCGAGACGAGGCGCAGCACTGATACGCGCCCGAGCTACGAGACGGCGCGTACGAGCAAGAGTGTGGAAAGTGATCGCCAGGGATACGTTCTTCCTGCGTTCGATGCGCCTGGTGCGCAGGCGGACATCCAGGAGGGCGAGGAGAGTGGGAGAAAGGAGCTGGAGGAGGCTGAGATATTTGATGATTCGGACGGCGGTGAGCTATGCTGCGCTATGTTGAATGCTCAACTAACTGACTTCGGTTATCCGTGTAGATCCCATAGATCCGCGATTTTTCAACACTGTCAGGTCCCCGACCGGGTCGATCATGCAGGTCCCGCCTCCACCGACTTCTGCAGCCCCTCCGCCTGAGCCTGTACCTGCTCCTGCCCCAGAAACGGAGGAGGGAGCAGAGTCCGCGCGCCGTCGCACCATCGCGGAACGCATGGCGAAGCTTGGTGGTATCAAGTTTGGCGCGCCGCCCGGGATGGCGCCTCGCAAAGCTCATGCAGCGCCGATTCCCCCGTCTCCCGTCGAAGGCGAAGGGGCCGAGGGCGGAGACGACGCTCCCAGAGAGACAGCAGATCTTCCCACTGCTTCTGAGCAGCCAGAGGAAAAGGCGGCGCAGCCGGAAGAGTCGCAGGAGGAGACGGAGGAGGATGAGCAGGCGCGGCGCGCACGGATCGCTGCGAAGATCGCGGGCATGGGCGGGATGCGCTTCGGCATGCTGCCTGCCCAGCCTGGTGTCAGCCCCGTGCCGCAGACCCCCCGTCCGCCTCAGCCTGCGGAATCCGAGGACGAGGAGGTGAAGAGCGGGGCGAGCGTCACATCGAGCGATGGTGTCAAAGTCGAAGCTGAAGAAAGCGAGCTCGAGGAGGTGCACTACGAAGACGCACTGCAGGAAGAGCCGGAAGAGGAGGAGGAGGAAGAGGCGCCGCCTCCGCCTCCGCCACGCGTTACTCGTCCCCCGGTCCCCACTGGACGACCCCCCGTCCCGCAAGGCTTGAGACGGTCGAGCGAGGACACGTACGCGGCGCCGCCGCCTCACGCGCCGCGGCAGGCGCTGCGGAAGGACTCGCACGACACGGTCACGTCGACGCTTTCTCGCAGTGCGATTCCACCGCAGTCGGACTACGTGATGGTCGAGCAGGAGGAGATCCGTCCGCCGCCGCGGTCTGCTTCGCGACCCACGCGTGTGGCACCTCCGCCTCACAGCGCGCCTGTTCCCCCGCCACCTGCTTCAGAGTCGAGCGAGGGAACAGCGGGCCAGTGGGAGCTCCCGGCCATCCCGACCGGAGGCCTTGACCTCGGCGACAGCGGCACAGCGAGCGACTTCTCCGCATCAATGTGGTCAGAGGTGGAGGACTCCAATTACTATCCGCCCGTGCCCCCCGCAGCGACCGAGAAGCCGTCGCTGGACCTTCGCCGCTCGTCAGCGCAGGGCCCGCCGCCGCCCGTGCAGCGCGCGACGCGCCCGCCCGCGCCGCAGCAGCCCGCGCAGCTGTCGCCCGAAGAGCTGCAGGCGGTGTGGGGCCGCGTGGGCGTGCAGGTGCACGAGGCGGCGATGACTTTGCACGACCGCTCGAAGCGCGCGCTCGTCGGGAACGGGTCGTACGCGGGCTTCGTCGCCGCCGCGCTCGCGCAGGTGCCGAGCGCGGGGCCGGCGCCGCCGGCGGGGAGCACGGCGTACGGGTACCTCGTGTACGAGCAGAGCGGGGGCGCGGTGCGCGTGCGCGCGAGCGAGATCATGCCCGGGGACGTGCTCGTGCTGGAGGACGCGCGGCTGAAGGGGCACAAGGGCCTGCAGACGTACCACCAGGCCGCGGGCGAGGGCGCGCCGTGCGTGGGCGTGGTGAGCGAGTTCGAGGTGCGCAAGATGAAGGTGCGCGCGCTGCAGGCGAGCCAGCGTGTTGGGCAGGCGGTGAGTGCTTCGAGGCTCGGCGGCGTGATGCGAGGAATACGTGCTAATTTTTCTGGTGCCTCCAAGACTGTGGAGTCGGTGAGCTACAGGCTTGATGATTTGAAGAGCGGGACGATAAAGGTGCGTGGCTGCGCTTGCCGCGTTGGGGACGTGCTGATGCGGGTGCAGGTGTATCGTGTGCTCGAGGCTTGAAACCTGTAAGTATGACTTGATAATTTTGGGATCCAACTCCCGCCGCTCGTGTACTTTTAATTGTAGTCGCGGAGCCCTTCATGCATTCGATACTCCATCATCTACCACTACTGAATCTTGATTTCTTCTTCTCATGTATCACTTCGCATTCAATGTCCTGATTTGTTAACGCAGCATTATGATATATAGTCCATTGGAATACTATGCATTTCTAGCACACATGAATGTATCGGTGATATTACATGTACATGCAGCACACTACTTGAGCTGCCGACAAGCCCACAGAAAGGATGTGCTAGACCTTCGGTGCTAAGGACGTCTACTGTGTTAGCGAAGCACAGACTGACGGAGCCGACAAATGAACAGCGGCACTCACGGAATATAACAAGAAATAAAAACGCAGACTAATCTACTATTTTACAAGAGGACGCACGCCGATGCCGTCATCTTTCAGGCTGCGGCCGGCGTAGGTCTTCACTTCTTTCTGGTATTGGCCTGCGGAGGATGAAGCGACGTCATTGCGGAAGTCAAGTTGGGACTCACTCATGGGCTCGTCGGGCTTTGCTTTCTTCGCTGGGGGTTCGGCTGCAGTATGCTTTGAGTCGGAAGAATCAGGAGTGGGACGCTTGCCCCTCTTTTTCTGCGGCGGTGCGTGAGATGGGGTGCACACGACCGAAGGCGGGAGGGCACTTACAAAACGACTATCAAACGTTCTCTTTCTGTTTGCACAGGGGCAAAGATGGCACGCAGTCAGATTTAGGGAAAAATATATGCAAAGACTGGTTTCGCTCACTTTGCTAATATTTCCTCCTGCTTCTTCTTGTCTTCCTCATCCTATGGATAATGCATGTGAAGAGGCTGCTGCACGCTGCATGGTGGTACGCACCTTCTGTAATCGCTGAAACCGCTCGAGGAAGGATCCATCGTTCGTGAAAACATTGACGGGCTTGGCCTTCGGGGCGTGGTGTTTTGAGCTAGAGGCGGTCGGGTGAACGGGCGTCGAGGCGTGCGAGTGGGCTGAGGGCGATGCATAGCGGCTTGCGCTGGAGGGCGTTGGGGTCGACGTCGCAGACATTGCTTGCAGACCAGGTGCAGCAGAAGAGACAGGGATGCTTGGGCGGTGGGTGTGGTTTGCGGTTGTTGGGCAGGATGGCGAGCGAGGATGTCGGTGAGGGCAAGCGAGTGCGGGGGAAGGCTGCGGAAGCTTTATGCCTTGGGCCGCGGACCTGCTTCGGCAGGACCAGGACCGACGGACCACATCGTGTTCACCTTAAATCCCAAGTTTTTCTCTCATCTCCTTCCATCTCTCATCTCGACCACACCAACGCAAGGATGAAGGATGAAGTACTGGTGAGTACAGCTCTTATATCGTGCTTCCATTGTCTCCTCTCTTCTTTGTGATGATCACCACCGACAAAATTAGGAAGTGCCGTCTAAAAGGGCTCTTCAATTTTGGAGGGCTCTAATGTCGAGGCTCGGTTCTCTGACTTTTCTCTTTTGACCTCTCATCCGTCAAATCATTCGACCACAGAACTCATGTTCTCTTTTCTCACAGGTTTCGTGCTTTGGGATTTGACCAGGATGCGTCCGATGTGTGTACCGTGTGGAAGGGCCTCTCGTCTTTGATCGAGAGCAGCCGTGCATCGTCAGGATGCGGTCACCTCCCAGTCCATAAGTATCGTACAGAGACCCCTTGTATCGTTCATATTGTGTATATACATCTACCAGTCCACATCCTTCCATGATCATCCAATGCCTCCGTAAACCCTAAAACCCATCACAACGAATCCCTAACATGCAGGAACTCATCACTCTCCGCGCCTTCATTCATTCTCACAACATTGCACCCCAAACTCACCTCCTCGCCCTTCTCCTTCAGTCCCTGCAAATAACCCTGCGCATACTGCAGCGCAAGACGCCGCTCCGTCAGCGACGCATCGCGCCCGACCCAGACGTACAGCGCGCGGTGCCCGTCCTGCCGTATGGTCAGCAGAAACGCGTCGTTCGACACGAACGCCCTGCTCGTGACAGGCGAGACGGCGGTAAACTCGACGTTGCCAACGGCGTCGGAGAGACGGAAGAGCGCCGGCGGGCGCGCAGGCGCCTTCGCCTCCACCCTCGCTCGCCACAAGCGCATCTGCGCCAAGCGCAGCGAGGAACGCGCCCGCGCCGTGCCCGCCCTCGTCTATCCAGAAGCCAGCATGAGCGAACCCTGAAGACAGCACAGGGGTGCGCACCGAACACGACCGCCTTGGCCCCGCCGTCGCGCGCCTGCACAAGCGCCTGCACGAACTCCGCCGCGCCGAACTTCTCCCTCCCCGCGCTCGCGCTCGTGTTGAGCTGCCACACCTCCGCGCCGCGGTCCAGCACGAACACGTCGCCCGCCACGAGGCTCGCCGGCACAGGCGCGACCTCGCGCACGACGAGCGCGGGGCCGCGGGCGGCGATGCGATAGAGCCTGATAGTGGCGAGCGGCGGGCGCGCGGAGACGTGGTGGAAGCCCGTGGCGGTGCCGCCGTGCTGTGTGGTGAAGCGCGGGAAGTAGGAGAGGAAGCGCGGGGACTCGAGGCCTTGGATTTCGCGGTGCTGTGCGGGCTGGCCGTGCAGGTCTGCCTGCGGCTGTGAGCGCGGGGCTGTGCGGAGGAGGGGGTGGGACGTACGGTCGTCGAGCTCGACGGTCTTGTACGCGGCGGTGCCGGCTTCGTCCTGCGTTGTCTCGCTGCCGAGCCAGAAGTGCAGGTCGTAGGCGAGCGCGTCCGATTCAGGGTTCTTCTTGTATGTCTGCCGTTCCATGTGTCAGCCGGCTGGAGCAGTTCGAAGGCGAGATACGGACATGCAGGACGATGTATGAGTCCCCGTCGTAGAATGTGCCGTATCGCTCCTTCGGCCATTCGACGACGTGGAATGCCTCGATGCGCCAGATCTGCAGCCCGGGCTGCGTGCCCGCGTGCGCCCAGGCGGGCTCTGCCTCGCCGACCTGCTCGCGCACGCGTTTCTCTAGCTGGAAGCGCGAGGTCGGTTAGCACCCGGTGTCAGTGTGGTACTAGGATGCGTACGTCTGAGCCGAGCAATGCGATATTGGAGTCCTCGAAATCGTACGCGGTCGGTCTTGTCAGGTGGGCCATGGTGGTTCAACAGAGGGATACAATATACAGGGGTTTTCGGACAATGCGATCGGCGATATTGACTGCTGGAAAGACTGGTACTTCAATATCTGCATCTGCGGTGCCATCGTCGCCCTGCAACCCTTTCATCGTGACGTGGAGATGTTGGGCGGCCCACACGGCCCGCCTGGTCATTTGTCGAGATGATGCTCTTCGATATCGATATCGACAGCGTGTCTCAACAGCTTGAATCTTGCTGAATCTATGACTGACGATGGTGCGTATATCACATCAACCCATCCAGTTCATGCTACTGACAGGCTCATGCAGGTGTCGATTATTCCGGCGTTGAATGAGGATTGTGTCGCCATCATCATCTCCTTCGTCGACAGGCCGTCACTACTCAATTTAGCCTGTACTTCGAAAACCGGGAAAGTCGCCGCTTTGCCAGCCCTTGTTCATACAATACCCTCCACATCAACAACCGTCGAAAAATCATGCGGTTCTGCAACTCAGTCCTGAGGAACGGCCTTGCGCATCATATCAGGCGTTTGAATATCGTTTGCGACCTATCCGTCATCAACTCCTCTGATCCATTTGGTCCAGCGTTGCGCGATGCGTTGACGCGTCTCGTAGATGTCATGGCCTCCGCCGAGAACCTGGCGTACTTAAAGGATCAGTCCCGGTGCCGGTGCGCTCTTCATCGAGATGGCCGCCATGCTCGACACTCTCCTCGTCCATCCACCCTCTCGTAGCCTTGAATTGACGTACATCACCGGTTTGGACTGGCTGGAGAATCATCGCTTTGCTGGCCTGCGCAATCTCAGCCTCGGGTTTCATTACAGCCCAAAGGACGTTCTGGATCTACTCTCCGTCACCGCTAGCTCAGCTGCGACGCTGGAGAGCATGCACCTTCTTGTGGATCGTACCGTGGCGACGCTCAACTTTGCAGAAGGATGCGTGCCGTATTCGAAGCTGCGCATGCTGTCAATAGCTGGTGCAAACTTCCGTCTTACGGGCTTTTGCGCGGCGTTTCCGAAGGTCCAGTTTATCCGCTGCGACAGTGTCGACATATGGATGAATGGACCTACGCCTTCCGGACCTGCGACGAACGAGCCTCAAATATTGTCAGAGCTGATCGGACTGGAGGGCGACATCGAAAGCGCGGCATTGCTCGGGCCATATTGCAAGCTTCGCGTGGTTCGCATCCCCCGGCAGATAGACTCCCTGTCTTCATTCGCTCGGCTGACAACAGCGATCTCTGGGCATTCGTTATGCAGCCTTTCCCTCAGCATGGCACTACAAGAGCCGAGCTGGCAGGGCACCATTCGCGGTCTTGACACGGAGCACGTCTTTGCGGAGCTCTGCCGCATCGCGCCCCGGCTCCGCTTCCTGTCTCTCCGCATGAACATCGCGATCAGACCGCTCGGTTATCGTGCACATCCGGGCCATCATGCAGTCCGGCAGCGCGAAGCTATGGCGGACGTAGGTTGCCTTTGCCCTATCTTGAAAAATCGTGCTCATTGCTCACCACCCTCTAGATCTCCACGGTGGCCTCGCCGCACTTGGCTGGCCTCGACGATTTACAGTGTTTGCATATCGTGTTCGCGCCGCACACCGATGCGCGGACGAAAGAGTTTTGGGCCGAGTTCCGCTGCGCTCTTCCTTTCGAATCTGCCCCGCGCCAGGTATCTGGTTCTCGATTTCGTGCAGGACCTGATATGTCTGGAGCGCTCCGACGCTGCCGCGATGCACAAAGGTGGTGTTGCAGACATTGTGGAACTTGAGCTTGATAGGGAGGACGTAGAAAGAGTGTTGGAGCGGTATCAGTTTGAGGGCGCAGACTGGCGGCTGGAGGGTGTTGCGGACTGGCTGCGCTCCGTTCGAAGTTTGGATTAGCTGTGTTTGAAGTGGATTGTGTGGTGTCTTTCGCTGTTGTATGAGTAATTTGCTACAGGATGTACTGACCGTTATTTCAAATCAGGAGGCATGCGTCGATAAATTTCTGATTTGACGTCTTGTTATGTTCCCAATCTGACACGCGTTGTGTCGCTCCTTCCTCTGTTCTTTCGTTTTCATCGCACTAAAGTCCTAGTGGTTTACACTTTGGGCTAATTTAAGATTCAAGGCTTTATCGCATCCCAGAATACCGAGTCTTATTCTCCACAGCTGCGATGAAGAGCCGACGGAATACATATCGACCTATGATCCGGAATGAATCGATCTCGTCGAACAACCTCCCTCTCTGCTCACACTCAGCTTGCGCTGATTCGGATACCGTGCAGATGACTTCTGTGCGTCCAGCATTGCACGTCGGACGGCCCAGTCATGCTTTTTGGGGTCTATCCCCTGATTCAGAATCACTACATACAGAGCACAATATAATGTACACTGCATGTTCAAAGCTCGCCCGTCGCTCAGTTCTTCAGCTTTCTTGCAGGACGCGTCTTCCCCGCGCCGTCCCCGAAACCCACGAAACCACTAAGCACCAACCTTGCGACACCCAACCACACGCTCAGCACCGCCCCGAGCACAGCTCGTACCCCCCAACTCTCCAAGACGCCAAACACCCACGCCGCCGGATGCCCATCCACCGCCCGCTCCGCACCAACAATCTCAAACGGCAACTGCGCCGCTTTGCCCTCAGGCCCGGACGCAATCACCGCGCGGGCGGCGAGCAAGCCCGAGCGGAACCCGTCCTCGTGGAACCCGTAGCGCGTCCACGCGCCCGCGAACCACAGCCCGCGCGCGCCCTGGATGCGCGGGAGCGCGGCCTGCAGGCGCACGGCGCGCGCGTCGAGCACGGGGTGTGCGTAGGCGAAGCGGGCGGCGAGTGTACCGGGCGCGGGGCGTGCGGCGCGTTGAGGGTTGCGAAGATGGGGCCGTGCGTGGCGAGCGGGAGGTGCTGGAGGGCGTTCATCCAGTCTGGGATGATGCGGGGTCAGTTGGGTTGGTTGAGGGAGAGGGAGGGCGTACATGTCCTGGAAATGGGATTTGTGAGATGGAGGGGTGGGAGTGGGGAAGGGACGTACAAGGCAACCTGGTCGACGTTTGCTCGTGTGGTGCCGTCGTCGTCCACGGTGGACGAAGTTAGGTAATTCCAGCACGACCACGTTATTTCGTTCTTCGGCATCAGCTACCAAACACACCCGAATATCAAACAGCTACTCCATTTCGAAAAGCAGAACCACCTACGGATCTATCTGAATGCAGAACGACTTCATTTTGATTCCACTTGAAGCCACCTAGGATCTTGGTCTCCTCGTCCGTCGCGTCGCCCAATATCTCCAAAGCCTGGTCCGAATGACATGCCAGGATAACTCGGTCGTACGTTTCCACGACCCGCGTGGAAGTCTCAATTAAATTTACCCTTATTTGGCCCACAAAGCGGTTCTTGGCGTATGGATCGAATCGGAGTGGACAGGTGGAGCTGAGAGGACGGGAGCTTGGACAGAATCGCGTCGACGTATTTCTTGCTGGGTTCGCATCAGTTAGCGTCACAACGCGCAAGAGCGATGTTCAGATGTAACGTACCTGCCTCCTTTGATAGTCAGCCAGGGCGGCCTGCCGACCAGCTGAAGCAGATGGTGATTATGCATGAACCTGATCTGCAACCCGATTGTCATTTCGCGATTGTACGCGCTGCATGCTGCGGAGCGTACCAAAGTCCTCGCGGGAAAGTCCAGAATACAGGTGTCGGGAGGCGTGCTCCATATGGCGGCTGTCATAGGCTTAGAGGTACCAGGCGGACATTGGACTTCAAGCCGCCGTCCGAAAGCAAAGTAATCAAGAACTCACAATCAAATAATTATCTCTGAAGGAATCCGAATATCCTTCACGTTGGAGATACACGCCAATAGAGACATCGTCATCCGTCTCGTCCCCACCACGCGAGTCGTCGCGCAAAGCTCTGTCGCGCACGCATTGAATCGCAGTACATCCCACAGCATCCGCCACATCCCCGGATCGAGCAGCCGCTTGGGCTGGCAGAACACCGCGCGCAGGCTCGTGCCGGCCCACTCGAAGTCGCCGCCGTCGCGGGACACGCTAAATGTCATGTCCGTGGGGAGGATCTCGACGGACGGACACTGGCGCAGGAAGCGCAGGAAGTTGGGGTAGGTCGTGGAGTTGAGCACGATCTAAGGAAGCGCGGTCGCGAAGTTGAGTGATGCGTTAGCGATGTAGTTATGCGTGCGTGTACGCACGAATCCACTAGAAGTTTTCAGCGTTTTACAGCGTCCTGGTAGAATGAACCAAAGAGACGTACGTATCCACATCGACGGGTTCCTTGCCTGGTTGGGCGAAAGGAACGGTGTTGGCGTGTCCGCCTGGGCGAGAATCAGCTTCATACAGATGAACTTCGTGTTCGCTGTATTCATTCAATAGCTGCAAATGACTTTATATCAGTATGGCATCTACAAGAGCCACAGAACGCTTACCCATGTGGCTCCCAGGCCAGAAACACCAGAACCGATGACAGCAATGCGCATGGCAGGTCGACAAAGCTGGAAAAACGAATAATGGTCACGAAGGCACAAGCAACAGATTAGGTCGTGACAGCGTTCCCACAGCGTTGATAGTTTATATACCTGCGAAAACAACAGTCAACGATGGATGATTGCAGATCAGAACGTTCCCTTGCAACGCGACGAGCGCGACTCGATTCAGAGTCCTGGCGCTTATGGATCGAAATGTTAATGGCTACTACAGGCAGTTGCCATCCCAAGGATGTCGTAGCTTCGTGTTCATTGTTGATTTGATTGCGACATGCCCTGTACCAATCAGCTCTCGGAGAATGGATCATGAGGTCGACGTCTGGCGGAAATTATGAGTTACGTACACACTTGTGAAGCCCGAAACGGCCCTAAAATGCTTCCCAAAAAATTGGACACTGACTTACATGAAGCCTGCGATTTTATAGCATCTTGAAGTCAAGACAAGAGGTCAGAACTGAACTCGATGTTGAAGCACTGAGCAGAGTCGAGCGCACAGTCGGGGAACCTCATCAAACGACCTCGGAAACTGCCGTAACTTGTCCGACCGCGACTGTATCTACCGTCCTTCCACTCCTCGATGTTACTGGCGGAGCATATTCTGGTCGACATCTCCACTGATCTTCTCTTATCAAAGGATAACCTTTTAGAGCCGTCCACCACATTGTTCTCGGAACCTAGAATGGAGACTTCAAGCGCTGTGTTCGGAACGTTCAAATGCCAGTTCTGTTGGATCCATCTTTGTCTTGTTTTCGTCCAAAACTTCAGGTTTTAATATCTCCTCCCGTCCTTCTCCTCTCTCCTCTCCTCTCGGATTGTATTGCGATGATGCTCACTATTTCTCTTTGTAATGGCCAATCGACCGATGTTGAGCTGCTGAGTTAAGGCATAGGTGAGTATATGTCGCTCAAAATGGTTAACGCTGCATGCCGTCTTTCGGAATTGAGGAGAAAATGTCTTGGCATAGTACTTCAAGTATCGCCATTTGATACATGGGCTTTGTGGATGCGGGCCGGATAGTTTCAATCAACGTCAGAGACACTGGAACTTATTGCTCCGTAAGTCCAGAGATCTAGCGCCCATCGTCGCTGAACGCACTGCATTGATCCTCTCAAGTCCTTCGGCCAGGGGTCCCCAGTCTATCATCTATGTGGACCGCCGCTCTTTGCTGCAGGCGCCGGGTATTCCATATATATGGTTCGCCCGATCGCATTGCATCTCAAATTCACGGTAAGGTTCCTTATAAAGGCGATCTAAGAGTTGGAGTTGGTTCTCCCATACTTCGCCCGACATGCAACGCCTCGTACTGTCGTGGTTTATCCTGGCGGAATGTGTTTCTTTTGCTTTCTCATCACCCTCTCCCCTGCAATGGCAAGAGCTCAGCGACCAAGTCGAAGGTAGGCTGTACGAGGGCACGCCGGCCTCCCAGATCTGCTACAACGACTTCAACTCTGCAGAGTGCGAGGCTCACAGGAAGGGTTATACGAGTAGCAGTAAGTCAAATATCATGCAATTCCCGAATCTGACCGGCGCTGACAGCGTGGGACGCTGAATAGACTATCGAACACGCTTGTTCGGCTCCTACGTCAACACCAATTGGGAGACATGTCAGGCGACCGGAGACCACTGTTTGCTGAACGATCAGGATCTTACAGATTCCAACCCTGCAAGCCATCCGAACCAATGCAGGCTTGGAAGCATATCGCCTCACTACGTGCGTAGGATTTTCGGATGCGCTTCGCTCAGCTATACGATGAAAGACCTCCGGCAGATTGATGTCCGGAGATCCAGTGATGTCGCCGCAGCTTTTGCCTTCTCCAAAAAGACCAAAATGCCCTTGGTGGTGAAAAATACTGGGGTGAGCGCTCTTCCTCATCGCGGCTATGGTGCGATACTTGTGAGCTGACAGCGCAGCACAGCATGACTACAATGGACGCAGCAGCGCGCCTGACACTCTGGCATTGTGGGTGCGTGGATGGTCTCTGGCACCGGAGGTTTGACCGCCGGTATTCACATCTTTTCATTTTTGGCAATACGTAGACGCACAATCTACAAGATGTCAGTACGGCAATCACACAACATTTCATCGTCACCGCGCTGCTGATATATGTCCCCAGATCACGTTCAACACTTCTTTCATTCCTGACGGATGTTTGGGGAGTGCGCAGCCAGCCGTAACTGTCGGTGTGCGTTTCTGTCCGATCTTTTTTTCCCTGCGGCCATAGCTGAGTCACATTGCGGATTGCAGGCCGGAGTGCAATGGTCCGACGCGTATGACTTTGCTGAGGCGAATAACATCACGCTTGTCGGAGGTGAGCCCATTGAGACATTGCCGATATCGATCGGTTTCATGATCTCCTGCAGGTAGTGATCCCGGCGTTGGCGCCTCCGGTGGATGGCTGCAGGTTTGCTTGAGAATTTCATTGAACGGGCATGGGCAACGACCGACTGACATGACCTTTACAGGGTGGTGGACATGGTCTTTTGACGAACACTATGGGCATGGGCGTTGATCGTGTGGTAAGACTCGGCACAATGCGTACCCGCCTACGGCGCTTGCTCATCGTTTTTGTGGACAGCTTCAATTCCGGGTCGTTACTCCAGATGGACGATACCGCGTCGCAAACGCGTGTCAGAATCAGGATCTTTTCTTCGCACTGCGGGGCGGTACGAGTGATTATCCCCCTTGTGTCGTTCCGATATTAATCCCGATGTTTAGGTGGTGGTGGGACATTTGGTGTCGTTATGGAGAGCACCATGATGGCATCGCCTCCGATAACCTTGCAGGTTGTCGCGCTCTTTTGGAACACCGCGACCGACGACCTCACGAGATTGTTCTTCTCGCTGCTTCTGGACAACACCATCCAGTGGTCGAAGGACGGATGGAGCGGCGCCGTCAACGACAAGAGCATTATCTACGTAAATCCGATCCAGACGCAGGCGCAATCAAACGCGTCGATAGCCCCCTTGATCAACTTTGGTGAAAAGTTAATTGCGGACCGGGTACCCGGAGCGCAATTGCTCGTCTTGGAATTCTCTTCGTGGGGCAAGTTCTTCAACACCTTCGCCTACTCGAATGCGGCCGTGCGTTGTAGCCTTGGTGCTTGTGCACGGACTTGAGCCTGATCGTCTTTGCCCATCCAGCGGTCGGGCACTCCTCTAGCTCTAGCTTCGCGCTTGGTTCCGCGGGCCAACTTTGCTTCGGCATCGGCGCGTGCAGAGTTGCTCTCGGCGATTATGAACGCCTATGCCGTGGCACCCGGACTGCGTTTGTTGGTGGTGCCTCCCTCGTCATTCCCAGGTGATGGGTCAACTAGCGTGACGGACCGGTGGAGGGACTCGATGTATCATATCACGGCCATCGAAACGTGGAGTTGGAACTCGAGCACTGAGTTCATAAGCAAACAATATAGATCCGCTAGCAGAGCGATAGATTTCATACGAGACATCACTCCCGATGCTGCATATTCGGTGAGTAATTTAGACCTCTTCATAAGAGAACTGCCATGTGACTGGGATGCGCAGAATGAGGCGGACGTTCATGAACCTAATCACGAGGGTAAGTGCACGCTTCCGCGCCGCCATATCGCCGTCGTTGACTGTGTTTCATAAAGTCGCATTCTGGGGCGAGCACTACCCAAGACTTTTCGCCATTAAGAGGAAATAGTAAGTCCCTTGGTCATCCATTTGAGCATTTATCGTTGACGCCATTGTGCCCAGCGATCCCGACCATCTCCTTGACTGCTGGCATTGTGGTAAGCTCGGTGTCTTTTGGCGACCGTTCACAACTGATGTTGTTTCAAGTGGGTTGGAATCCTGATTCACCGCGATTCAGATGCTACATCAGGAGTCCACCGCCCCTGTGCATACCAGATGACTCCTTATCAGCTATGGCGCCGATGTGTTATAGCTAAATTATATACGAACAATTATCTATATCTCCTTGCATGGACTGTATCCGAATAGGTGCACATAAATCCTCACTGTGGAGGTCGGTGCCAGCTTGCCCAGGACCCTTCGGTGACACTGCAGACCCGTGCCGGTCCTGTCATTTAACATACCGTTGGAGACGCGGCGATAAATAACACACTGGGGGACAGGTTTTACATGAAACACACAAATGATTGTCGATGGACTTTACTCGGACATCCAACTGTATTATTACAGCGGTAATAACAAGAGCTAACAAGAATCAAGGGGAAATTGTCAACCTATGAGTCACTCAAACGATACGCGCGACGGCATCCAAGACGCCTTGGATATTGAACGGCGAAAGAATAGGCTGCGATGTCGTCAGACGCGCCAGCCGACCGAGAGCGGACGACAGAATGGGCTCGGAATGCAAGGGTGGCAGCAGCCTTCAATGCATCGCCCATAATGAGATCCGCAGCTCGCTCAGCCAAGATGTACACCGTTCCAAGCGGGTGCGCCTGGGGAACGAAAGGCTATATAATCGAATTAGTAGCTGCAGGATGGCAGATCGTTCGGATCCTGTGCTTACCGCCGCGCTCAGATCCACAACCTAAGGCCCTTCGTGTTCTTAACGGTCAGATCAGGATTCAGCGCTGCGTCCGTGCTGCCCCACGAGCCCATGGCGAGCGAGCTCGATGCATGGTGAACCGTAGCCGTGTGCGAGCGCACATAGGCTTCAATTTCCGCGTCCGTCTGCGCCGCGGCGAGATCGCCGTATTCGCCGAGGATGTACCCGTCCCAAGCGGCGCTCTTGGCCCAGCGCCGGACGGACTTGACTGCTTCGCGCATGACATGGCGGTCGACTTCTGTGTTGAGCAGGCCTGGGTCGATGATGGGTTTGTCGAAGGGGTTGCTGGATCGGAGCACAAGACTTCCGCCTGAGATTAATTTGATTGAGACATGTCACGGCGCAGATAAGAAGACGGTTACTCACGAGACGCTGGTGCCAGTAGGGCCGTTAGAACGGACATGTAATGGCCAGTGGCGGGAGGCGGCTCGACGAATGAAACGAACCCGCTCTATAGGCCAAATCGTGAGTGTATTGGGATAGCTTTTGACGAGGAGGCACAAACAAAAGGCAAGAACTCGAAATGGGGGCTGTCAGGTCCAGAAGTCGGATCGGTGGCGTTCTGGAAGATGTCCGAGTCCTTGGGCACCCTGAAGAAACCCAGTATGTTGGGACTGCCGGCGGTGAAAGGTCCAGTCCTGTTCGCAGCCCACTCTTGCATGAACTGTGCCTGGAGTGCAGGGTCGCGCATGATGTCGTCGTTATTCATGGCGCCCTTGGTGTCGACGGAGAACGAATTAGAGAGCAATGGGTGATCCTGGAAGTTTTTCCCAACACGCGGTGAGTCGACAATGGCAGTGATACCAACTTCCTTCAACTCGGCGGCGGGACCGATGCCGGACAGAAGCAGAAGTTGGGGCGAGCCCACTGCTCCTGCGGAGACGATGACTTCCTTCCTCGCCTTGACGGTGTAGCGAGTGCCTTTGGAAGATTTTAATACCCTCAGTTACAACGTGAGCAGAAAGCCTACTCTGGGAAGGTCTCGCAAATTCTACGCTACGGAAGGCAGGTACGCCCCCTCTGTACCTGTCTTGATGAGTTTGGTGGCTTGAGCATTGAGGACGACATCGAGGCTATGTCCGCTTGTGTAGGGCCATATTTGCGAGGTAGCAGAGCTATCACGTGCGCCATCGAGCAGCGTGCTTTGCGTGTAGCCTTCGACAAGATCAAATAAGCCACAGACTATCGTCGTCAGACTCACCGAGTCCAAGCATATACCCGTTGTTATGATCCTCATTGTACTTGAATTCTTCTGACTGCTCTGTCGTGCTTTTCACGATGCGCGATTCAATGTTATCTTCCCAACCATTGAGCGTGATGGACAGAGGCCCAGAATCGCCGTGAATCGCGAGATCGATTCGACCGTCCAAGGAGCGTTTATCGGCAGGTTCCGTAATACGTTCAACCTACGCCGGGTGTTAGTGAGTAAACTGAAAGCGCGGGAGGAAGCGCGACTTGACTGACTCTCTTCATGTAGTCTTGCATTTCATCCCATGACCACCCTTTGTCTCCGGTAATGTCAGCCAGGGAGTCCCAGTCGCCTTTAGGTGCCCTATTGAAGCACATATAATCTACAGCCTGGTCAGTTATCATCGGCCTTTACAGTGCACACAAGGCGTACTGAGGTTCGTAGTGCCGCCCAGCACTTTCCCTCGGATATAGGCTATCGACCTGTTGTTAAGTCCCGGCTGGGCGACGGTGGTAAAATTCCAATCATATTTCGTCCCCGGACCAGTGAAGATGTCCCGAGCCGGGATCATGAGGTCCATTTGTCCCTCGTCACTAAATCGAAATTATTAAAAAAGCTTGGTAGATACACAAGCTCAGCATACCTAATGCCAGCCTCAAGCAGGAGAACGTTGTAGCTCGCAGAAAGACGCGATGCGACTGTCCCGCCTCCTGCACCGGCTGGACATAAAAAGTGAGCGAACAGATGAACCTGAATGCAAAAGTTGGATACTTACACCCAATGACTACATAATCATAGGTCCGGTCGTCTGGGAGCTGAGACGGGTCATCAAATACTTCGGATAAAGCCCGGGGAGGGCAGACGTCAGGCAAGCGAGTGCGGCAACACTGGAGGATCTGAGTCGCATGTTGCAGACCGAATGAACCGGGTATTGCTAGGAAATGTGGTGTGAGTTCTGCTGGGACATGAGGATGCTTTTATACGAGTCGGCGGTGCCGATATTCAGGGGGCGCCTCCGAGGCAAGGTCGGGAGAGCAGTGGCCACGAGACCCACAATCGACCTCAAGATGTTCGATTTGACTGTATACCATGTCAAGTCTCCGTATCTGTCATTAACATGAAAGGGGACGCGAAAAATGATATCCTGCGGAGAAATTGAGGGGGGTTGCATCGAATGATGTAGCTGCAAGGCCCCACTAGTTGGTTGACACCCATCGTCCCATAACAAGGAGTCACTGTGGACGAATGCATTGAATGAGCGTAACATAGCAAATGGGACGCAGCGCTCGGTAAGGTCTAGTACGCGATCACAAGTAAGGTGGATTGATTACAGATCGCCGTCCATGCGGAATGTCCACATTACTGTAGGGGGTATTCTTCATTCAATAAACCTGCAAGAGTGACTTCGTCGGCGTGGAGCGTCCGTCGAAATCGAAGGGCAACCGGTTGAATAGAGCATTCATGTTGTACAATCAAGTCTCGAGCTCAAGACCGCTAAATTCAAAGCTACCGGCACATTGGCCAATCCGCGCTATGCCCGAGTGCAAGAATGAAGCATACCTCTTTTGCCCCATCTACCCTGGAACCGCGGCTTCGAAGGCAAGGCATCATAGCAAGGAGAATAATGGACGATGAAGGATAACTCGTTCACATGCGGCATTCCGCGGCATGGACCGGTATCAGCATCGCCGTGTTGCTCGCTGCCTCGACAGAAAGTACGGTGGCCGTTCCACCATCGAAAGGTTCCCAGGGAGCGCTGCAATTATTCCCAATTAACATTCCAGAATACTTTCGAAGTACGCTCCCCCACACAGCCTTGTCGTTGCACGACACAAGGGATGTATATCGGGTCTCCCAGGCTGGGCTCGCAAGACGCCGAGGAGGGAAGCATCGTTTCAATTTATGCCATATAGATCTGTTGCAAGTTCGGACCACAACATTGCATCTGTCGGTCCATCCGTGGATCTTGCTTTAGAGTCAGAATCCGAGTAAAGCATCGCGGCTTGGTTGAGAATTATGATTCCCTATGAAATGACAAGTTGAATTCATGTATCGCACGGTGCATTTTCAGTTGAAATGGAAAAGATCACCTCGACGTCGCATTTAATCAATTATACTCCACCTTCATCCTAAATTAACTCCCATTTTCCAGAACCTGCTATCCCTAGCAATCTCTTAGCCGGGGCCTCTTCGTGCGACACGTCAAATGCCCGGCAATAAAGCCACGCATTCGGCAGGCATTTCGCGTTGAGTTGGACTTTGACTCGCGATACGTGCAATGGACGTGCAAGGAGTCCCCAGTATTGCTGCGCATTTTCCGTCCGTGCAGACTTGGTGCGGACAATGAAAGAAAGAGAAAGAGAAAGGTAAGTTAGAACATTGAGTTATCCGACGCACAAACCGATAGCGCCCACGGACCGGCTTGTCCGGCTCATTGATGAAGCTCATACTCAGCACCTTGGTGTCAGAGCAACCGTAACAGCCGTGTTTGCGAAGCTGTGAAGTTGAAGCTTTCAGGCTTCATGACTTTCTTTCTTCCCTTCATTTCTGGACCAGACTAGCTAGTCTTGCCTTCGTACGACGATGCGGGAACACACACGAGGGCCGCTCATTTCCGTGGAATTGCAACAGCAACAGCCTCTGCGCTCTGGCGCCTTCGATAGCCCTGGTGACGACGACAATGACCACAGTGCTACAAATCGTTGGTACCATTATATTCCCGTCTGCTGTACGTGTCTTTTTTGCTCTAATTTTACACAATTTACTAAAGCAATCCATGTTCTGCAGTGGCTGTAGTCTTCCTCCTCGCGCCCCAGCCATCAATCCTCTATGTCTTGCTACACTACCACTATCTCGTTCGCCATTCGTCGATGTTGTTCATGACAAATCTTATCGCGATATACACGCTCACTTTCCTGGCCTTCTGCTCTCTAATCGTCTGCACGACACGCGACCCAGGTCCTGTGCCCGAGCTGAAACAGAATGAAGAACAGGATCACGATATCCGAGGTGACATGAGCTTGGCGGAGGCTCTCATGGCAGCGCCGGAGCCCGAAGATGAAGATTACACGAAACCAGGAAGATGGTGTCGCATGTGCTGGGGTCCGAAGCCCGAGCGCACGCATCACTGCTCGCAATGTGGTCGATGCGTTTTGAAGATGGGTGAGTGGCGTGAAGGCCGTGTATATGATCTCTAAATGCTAAGATTTATTTTATTTACAGATCACCACTGTATATGGATGGCAAACAAATGTATTGTAAGTCTCTCCCTAGTAAGCAGATGGACACGGTGACGAGAATATCTCCAGGGTTACAGAACATACCCTTCTTTCCTTCATTTCTTGTGCGCTGCTACTCTACTTTCCCTGTACATCGCGGCTATGTGCATAGAGGGTGTGATATACGCTTTCCATCATCCTCTGTCTATGGTACGTATGTTACATCTGTTCATGTCGGCCACTGACCAAGCGTTGGCATCAAGGATGAAATGACGCCAGTGCACGAAATTTTCTTGGATTTACAGGCTTAGTCTTCACAATTGTCATCGGACCTTTTTTCATATATCATCTCTATCTTGTCTCGTATGTTTTCACCCCTGTGAGAATTGCCCCGATCTAACACACGATGCTCTCCTGCAGAACGAACCAGACGACGCTTGAGAGCTTGTCACCGTTTATGCTGCTGCGATACCTCCCCCCGTTACCCTCAGAAGGCATGCAACGCAAGCTCTCCGACCCGCCGTTTGAACACGAACTTTCCTACACTCAACGCAGCCTAGTCAAGGATGCCCGCAAAAGCGTCTTCATATATGATATGGGCTGGTGCAATAACTGGGCACAAGTATTCGGTCCTCTGCCAGGGTCCTGGAAGGTGTGGCTAGCTCGAGTTGTGTTCGGGGGATACAGGTCAGTCAATACGAACCTTTCACAACGACATTCGCAGATATTGACTGCTTTTGAAGTCGTGGCGATGGGAAGAAATTCCCTCGCAATCCGAAATCGGACGACATGCTTGCACGCCTTGCCTCAGAAATCGTCAAGGCGGACCGCCGTGAATAGACAGTGGAAGCGACTCTTCTCGTGGATGACTATACCCTCCCATCTCGCATCGTCTTTTTCTTTCTATGTGCATTCAAGACGGACTTCCGTATTTCCGCCTCCAAATATCACCCATCATCTTTTGAACTATTGTATGTCTCGAACTATTTGTATACCATCATGGCCCCACTTCCGCGAAAAGATAACGGACTCGAGCGACACGCTTTCAAGGTGAATGGAAGGTAACAATACTAATTGATGGGTGTATACAAGAATATAGGTTGTCTGATGACTACCGAATGAACTGCTCAAGTACTCTAGGCAAGTTCAGGAAGTCAGTTCTGTCACTATTGAAATCTGAAAGTCCCGCCCAGAATCGCCTCAGATCAAGTCTTCCCTAGTCGCATCTGAACGCACCGTCTGGGATCATTGTGAGGTTTCCCCGAATCATCTGCAGGACTTGCTCATTCCCTGCAGTGAATTTCGACCAGGCCGCTGTATGAACTCTCTCATCAACACCTGGATGCCCAACGGATGGACATCAATACTCACGGCCTGGATTCAGATCGTTGATGAAATTCAGGTAAAAGTCCAGCAACGTGTTAGCAAAGTCTTCCTCCACTTCTCCAGGAATGGGACCAAAGAGCAGGTTCAGCTCCGAACCATGCTGCACTGTGATCCAAACCACACGCCAGACGTGTCAATGCCCGACACCGTACAATCGACACACACTGACCTCCAAGCATCGGATCCTCGCCCGGTAAAAACTCCGCAAAAAAGTACCCCCATAGATCCTGCAGATCCTTCGCAGCCTGGAACAGCCTCCTTCGCGGCGCAAAATACGAGTTGTCGCCGTAGAACGCGGCGCCACGGTCGAAGAGCGAGTCGCCCGTGTTGAATGGCGCGCCGAGCGCGGGGTCGTTCGGCGGGTAGACCTCGACGAGCCGCATGAGCGTGTCGTTCGTCACGCGCGAGGCGTCGATGAGCCCGTCGAGCACGAACTGCGCGAGGGCGGCGTCCTGGGCGGCGCCGGTGAGGTTCCGGTTGGCAAGCGTGCGGCTGAATTTGGTGCCGTCGTTCAGCTGGAGGGTCAATAGATGGGTGAGTGGGACACCAGGAGGTGAGAGATGGAGGGTAGGCACGTTGGAGCCGCCGATGAGCGGAATGTGCAGAAAGTTTCCGCTTGCGATGCGCTTGGAGGAGAGCTCGTCGATAAAGCTCCCGGGTGGGCCGACTGTCGGCTCCCAGACCTGGTCATTCAGCGTCGACTTTATCATGGCGTTGCTGACGTTCATCAGGAGTCTAGCACGGGTTGTCACCGTAAGTGGGACGAACACATGGGCGTCTTTGCAGCGTACTTACCTCGATCGATACCTTCTGCAGGCAGGTGAAAGACGCTGGTCCCGTCGGACAATTCACCCCCTTAACAAGTCGATCGAATGGCATGCCAGGCTTGTCATAGGTGCTTGGGACGGGCGAGGTTTTGCTACAGAGGCGCGTTTTGAATCTCATCAAACTGCATGCTAGCCATTGAGGGAAAGCACTAACAAGGGTCCTATGGATGAATCCATAATTGCAGCTCGGAAGAGATCGCGCGAAGATGGATAGACAATCTGTGTCTCGACGACGCCTCCGCCAGCGGACTGGGACGTACAGGAACTCGGAATAGGCTATGTCCAAAAGCCGACGCCACTCACCTGGCCCCATATTGTGACCTTAGCTGGGTCGCCGCCAAATGCTGCGATGTTGTCTTGCACGAACTCCAGCGCTGCGCGTATATCTTGCATGCCTGCGTTCAGGTCGGAGGCAGGGACGTGCTGGCTTGCGAGCTGTCGAGCAAGAAAGTCAGGAGAGCGACTCGCACGGTACGTCTTATGGCTCACGAAACCAAATGTGTTGACGCGGTAATTTCTGACTCGACGAATATCGTCAAGCGTCAAGAACAACCAACCCATGACAAAACACGTACGCAGATACGAAAATGACTAGCTTTTCGTTGCTGACGCTACGCTGAATAATGCCTTCGCTTTTTATGAATGATAGGATCTTCAAAGTCCCCAGACAAGTGACGACTTACGAGTCGGGTCAAAAGCGGGATCGGACGCAGCTCTTCGGAGTCAATTAGCAACACCTAGTCGGATTCCTGGTGCATGGACATACCCAATCATAAGGAACCCACCCTCCAAGAAAAGTGTTTATCAGCAAAACAAGTGTTTGCTCGAGAGACATGGATCCAGCATACGTAAACCCAGAACAACACAGGCAGCTTCGCATCCGCCTTTGTTCCCGCAGGCCGCCATACCTATACACCAGCCAATTCACGTTACACGGGCAATTGTAAAACAAAGAAGGCTCTCACATTCAAACCCAAACAGTCCTCGCCGACCGGCGCACCCAGCGTTGACGATGCCGGCTGGGGACACGCATCTCTGAATGCGGACGCGTTCTGCACGCCCCGCAAAGGCCGCGCGAGCGGGACGGGCGCTTTGAAGCGCAGCGGCCCGAGGGCGGCTCGGCGAAGGGGATGCCGAGCCAGCGCTCGGTGCTGTTTGGTGTGGAGACGCCGCGGAAGGTGCCTGCTGTCAGGTTGACATCGAGGTTAGTGGTCTGCGCGAGGCATGGCAGGATGTACGGGAGAGGTAGGAAGAACAGTGGATGCATGGTGCTCCGTCGTGGCATCCATGCGTTTCATGGTGGAGCTCTTATATATATAGGTGTGAGCAAGGTGAGTGAACGGGACGTCCGGCAGGACATCGTGATGATCCAGTCAGCTGAGAACGTCTTGTGCCAGAAAATCAAGGGAAAGGAATTCACAGGACCGGGATGTCCATCGGCGTAATGGCCCTACTCTGACGCACTGACGGCCCTGAGATCTGTAATGTCAGTGTATAGGGCCTTCAGAGCGGTCAGTGCGTGGTGGAACGCGAGTGCGCGTCGCAAACGCGAAGTGCAAATTAAAAGTAAACCGAGCAAAGATTGTGCTCTGGATATGACAATACCACAACGGGCCTCGTAATCGCTAAGTTAGGCAGTGAAAGTGACTCTTCTCGTGGGTAATTATGCCCTCTTGCATCGTCTTTTTCTTTCTACATGCATTCAACACGGACTTCCGTATTTCCGCTTCTAAATCTTGTCCACCATCTTCTGAACTATTGTGTCTCAAATTATCTGTATACCATCATGTCTCCACTTCCTCGGAAAATAGCGGACTCAAGCGATTGACTCGCAAGGTGACTAGAAGATAACGACACTAAGATACTGACAGGCAGGGATACAGATTGTCTGACAACTATCGAATGAATTGTTCAAGCACCGTAGGCGAGTTCACGAAATCTGTTCTGTCGCTATTGAAATCTGAAAAGTCCCGCACACAATCACATCAGGTCAAGTCTTCTCTAGTAGGATCTGAACACACCGTCCGGGATCATCGTGAGATTCCCCCGTATCATCTGTAGGACTTGCTCATTCCCTGCAGTGAATTTCGACCAGGCAGCTGTAGCCACCTCCAGATCAGAACATGAATGACCAGTGGATAGGCATCTGTACTCACGGCCTGGATTCAGATCGTTGATGAAATTCAGGTAGAAGTCCAGCAACGTGTTAGCAAAGTCCTCCGCCTCTCCAGGAACGGGGCCAAAGAGCAACCTCAGCTCCGAACCATGCTGCACTGCCATTCAAAACCACGCATATGCGTCAATACCGTACCATGTTTGATCCACATGCTCACTAACCTCCAAGCATCCGATCTCCGCCCGGCAAAAATTCCGCGAAGAAATAGCCCCAAAGATCCTGCAGACCCTTCGCAGCCTCGAACAGCCTCCTCCGCGGCGCGAAGTACCCGTTATCGCCGAAGAACGCGCTGCCACGGTCGAAGAGCGAGTCGCCCGTGTTGAACGGCGCGCCGAGCGCGGGGTCGTTCGGCGGATAGATCTCGACGAGCCGCGCGAGCGTGTCGTTCGTCACGCGCGAAGCGTCGATGAGCCCGTCGAGCACGTATTGCTCCAGGGCCGCGTCTTGGGCTGCGCCGGTGAGGTTGCGGTGTGCGAGTGTGCAGGCGAATATGGAGCCGTCGTTGAGCTAGAAAAAGGAGTTGCGTAAGTGGGGTGGGGAGGTGAGAGATGGGGTAGGTACGTTGGAGCCGCCGATAAGCGGGATGTGCAGGAAGTTCCCGCTTGCGATGCGCTTGGATGAAAACTCGTCGATGAAGCTTCCGGGGGTCCGACTGTTGGCTGCCACAACTGGTCGTTCAGCGTTGCTCGTATCATTGCGTTGCTGACGTTCATGAGGGTCTAACGCGAATTACGGTCATAAGTGAGACGAATGCGAAGGCATCTGTGTGGTCGTACTTACCGCGATGGGTACCTTTGTAGGCAGGTGAAGGACGCAGGTCCTGTTGAACGATTCACCCCTTTGACAAGTCGGTCGAAAGGCATGCCAGGCTTGTCGTAGGTGCTTGGGACGGGCGAGGTCTTACTATAGTATGTTTTGATCTCATCAGGTCGCTGGTTGGACATGGGAAAGAGGGGAGATGACAAAGGTCCTATAGATGAATCCATAATCGCGCCGCGGAAGAGATCGCGTGACGATGGATAGATGATTTGCGTCTCGACACCACCACCTCCAGCAGACTGGGACGTATAGGAACCTCAGGCATCAACTATGTCCAAAAACCGATGCCACCTACCTGGCCCCATATTGTGACCTTAATGGGGTCGCCGCCGAATGCTGCAATATTGTCCTGCACGAATTCAAGCGCTGCGCGTATATCTTGCATTCCTGCGTTCAGGTCGGATCCGGCAACATGCTGGCTTGCGAGCTGCATCAAAGACCAAACCGTTATGAGAGAGATCCAAAATGTACTTCTAAAAGCTCACGAATCCAAATGTGTTCAAGCGGTAATTCCTTGAACCATGGGTATCGTCAGACTTCCAGAGCCACCAATCGAGAAAAGACGTACACAGATGCGAAAATGACTGGTTTGTCATTGCTGACGCTACGCTGGATAATGCCTTCGCATTTCGTGATGAATGATAAATTTCCTCAAGATCTCCCAGAAAAGTGAAAACTTACGAGTCGGATCATAACCGTGCTCGGAGGCCGCGCTTATACAGTCCATGAGCGACCACTAACTGGACTTGGTGGTGCGACGTACCCAATCATAAGGAACCCGCCCTGCCAGATGTACTTTAGCAAACCAGTGGTTGCTCAAGAAACGTGAATCCAGCATACATGGACCCAGAATAGTACTGGCAGCTTCGCATCCGCCTTCGTTCCCGCAGGTCGCCATACCTATACACCAGCGAATTCACATTAGATGCACGATCACAAAGAAAATCGAAAAGCCTGACGTTCAGACCCAAACAGTCCTCGCCGATCGGTGCACCCAGCGTCGACGACGCCGGCTGGGGACACGTGTCTTTGAATGTGGACGCATTCTGCACGCCCTGCAGAGGCCGCAAGAACGGGACGGGCGCTTTGAAGCGCAGCGGCCCGAGGGGCGGCTCGGCGAAGGGGATGCCGAGCCAGCGCTCAGTGCCGTTCGGTACCGAGACGCCGCGAAAGGTGCCTGCTGTCACGTTGACGTCGAGATTAGTGGTCTGGGTGAGGCATGGGAGGGCGCATAGGAGGGGCGGGAAGAGCAGCGGATGCATGGTGTTCCGTGCGGGAGTTCGTGCATTTTATATTGGAGAAGCTATATGAGAAAGATGTGGACGGGACGGCAGGACACGGCAACAATCAGCTGGGGCGTCTTGCGTCTGTCTTGCGTCAGAAAACCAAGGAAGAGGATACACGAGGCCAGGATATCCACTGCGCGCTTCGCTTGGTGGTGAGAAACGTAAGTTTTCGCTCCAATGATACGTGACAGGAGACCCACTGCGGTGATTTTCAGATGGGAAAGAAAGAGGCAGAAGCGATTAAGGCGCTTTTGCACTCGCCGAAATGGAATTTTGCATGGAATGGGCGAACCGAAATCTCTCTATTGGTCATGAAGACATGAAATCAAGGCGAACTCCAAAATGGTCAGAATGCTGAAATCTAGTCAGAAGAATGCTGGACGAATTCACAAATTTTCCTAAATCGTTAGACCAAGTATATCTGTCATCATGAAGTGTGATCAATGCTACAAACAAGATGAACTAGCCTTCGAAATTGATGCATGCTAATACGCAAAGTTTTCCCTCTTCACTGCATCTGTTTCGACTCCACATTGCCTCAGGGACGCCAGCACGGCCTCTTCAAACTCCTCAGGCCCACAGATGTACTTCGTCCTCCGCTGTACTTCTTCGATGTCCTGGCCCTCCCAAAAGCTACTCCCAATCCGGCCGCCGTGATAGTTCACGACAACCCCAGGAGAATGCACGTTCTGTACTGCAGGTGTCGACGCATTCGTGAACACGTCCAAGACAAGATTGGTCCTCGGCGCAGGAGCATTGCCGAGAATGCTTCCAGAACGAGTCGAATCAAGACGTCAGGCTCGCGCGTCGACAGCACGAGCCGCACATCCACCTCGCGCCCTGCTTGCGCCAGCGCGCCCAGCATTGCCAAGAACGGCGTGACGCCGATCCCACCCGCGACCCACAACATGCTATCCTTTGCCGGCGGGCACCTTCCGCCGGTGTAGGGAGCGTGAAATCGCCTGAGATGCCGACCAGCTGCACACGCAGCTGCAGCGGCCGCGTATCAACCAGCGCCTGTGGATTCATCTCCGTGAGCTTGTGCGCAATCGTGAACAGCGCGCCCGTAACCGCGCCACCACGCTTGAGACGCATCGTGAGCGCGAACGAGCGCGTACCGGATGGCGACACAACGTCCGAGACGGTCCACGTGCGGATGCGATCGTCGTTGACGGAGGAGGGCGCGAAGGGCGCCATGTGCTGGTAGCCCGGCTTGCCAAGGAAGTCGGAGAAGTCGAGAATGGCGGCCTGTCCGGGCTGGATGGTGAGCGATTTCTCGCCGTCGACTTCCCATTCGAATGTGGCGAGCGTTGGGCTCAGGATATCGATCCGGCGGAGCAGGACGATGGTCGCGTCCTGGTCGAAGAGACGGCCTGCTTCGCCCATTTCTTCGCGTAGGAGCTTGATTGGAGGGCTGTATGGACTGCGGATGGGAGTTGTTCCCGGGCGCTGTCGGACTGGTAGGGCGTCGCGCACAAAGATGTATCCTGTGACTGTGATGGTGGTGAGCACTTTCTGGCGAGGCATGAGCGCGAGCGCGGCATCGCCGACAAGGGTTGTCGCTGTTCCTGTGATGTAGAGAATGGAGCCGCTAGTGTACTCGATAATGGTGAGACCAGCCCGTGGTGTGTATTCTATGTTCCCTAACGATGACAAGAGTCGGTTGCCTGATTTTGATTGCATCAGCAAGCGCAAAAACACAAGAAATGAGATACGCACCAGAAAAATCCGGTAAGATGATGGTACGTCCGTCTGAAGGACTCACGCGAACGAATCCAGGGCGACCTCCTCGTTGGTTCATGCCCATATGCGATGGAAACTTGGCTGCATGCTCAGGTTTGGCATCGTAGGATGACGAGAGATACACAGTATCAGTGTCAAGGATGAATTGAATGAGTTGGTCGGGTAATCGGTCCTGTTCCCCGACATGAAGGTTGCGATAAACAACTTCGGGACGCGTTTCGGGATATGGGACGAGTTCACGGATGTTGATGTATTTAGGACAGTTCCTATATGTCCATGAGCAATGCTCAAAGGACGTTTCGGAAAAGGGCACTTACCCGATGGCCTGGTTGACGTAAAGCTTGACGAAATAATCGTTCTGACCAACCTGCTTCACCTGACTTACCCAACCAGCGAGTTTGTTTCTCCTCCTTGTCCCAAGCTCGATCCCAATCCCCGCCACCAAGAACCTTTCGTCCTCATGGCTCTTCCAAGTCTCGTAATTCTCCGCCCATGGATCGCCCTCCCATGTCCTAAAACTCACATCCAGGGTCGTCTCAATAGGACTGCGTATGAACCCCGGCTTCCCATCCTTCGCTGCCAAAATCGAGCCCCACGGTCGGTCCTCGGCATCAAGACTAGATAGGGGGAAGAAAGTGTAAGTTCCGGCTGTGGAAGATGCGATGCTCTTCTGGCATGCTGGCGTCAATCCACGTCCAGGCCATGGACATGGGACCGTCAAAGTCCAACTTTCTCTGAATGGCGCGCTCGCCGGGATGCCAGCCTTGGATTCCATCCATTGGAGCGAAGATGCAGGTAGAGGTCGTTTGAATGCTAACTTGTACAGGGGGTTGAAACTGGTCAGTCTGGCTTGTCGATGCGAAGTTGAACGTTTATAAACGGGACGGAATGCTTCCAACCCTGCATATTATATGGTCGACGACCCAGTTAGGAGCGCTGTAAACGCTGAGCAAGACAACGGTCAAGAGCGGTCAAGTGGTCGACTCCATGAGCTTGCATTGCCGCGAATTGCCGCGGCGATGAGCTCGGGTCGAGCGTCGCTGACCAATTCCAAAACACGCAGTGAGTAAGGTGGCCGAGACACATGACCGTGTTTCGACGCGCCAATACTCTCATCGCGTCATCGGCTGAGCATAAACTCAACAGCGCCATTTCATTCGCATCTGACAAGAACGACAGACATGTATTGAGACCATATAACGAGCGATAATCAATGTAACGAAATAGATTTTAAGGAAATGTGTCGAATACTAGGGCCCAGACGGATAATTTTCAAATGACTTGCAAGCAATTATGGGAGCAAATCCTTCAGTGGTCTATCGTTTACTCGTCAGTACAACTCATCCTGAGCGCGAAACAGCGTTCTCACCAATAACAAGGCGAAGCGATTTGTCCTCCGAGACACCCTCCCCCCATGACAGGAGATCCTCGATCTTCGCATTCTCGTCAATCTGCTTGCCGCAGATCCCGCGCCAGTACACGAGCGAGCGGAGGTTGGCAGGCAGGTAGCCCTGCGCGAAGACGTAGTTTGTGACGTGCGCCAGGCGGTCGAACTTGTGGTGCGGCGCGTCGAGCTTGATACGCTGCGTCGCGACATGCGCCCGGGGTGTGTGCACGTACACGTAGCTCATCCAAAGCGCAGATGGCATATCCGCTGGAGGAAGGATAAGTGAGTTGAAAGCAAAACGTCAGTAACACGCTAAAAAAAGCGCACCGATGACGAGGCGCAATGCGGTCTCAGGAGAGCGGCCTGCGCCAAGGCTCAAGAGCTCCGAGACTCTGTGGCTAGCCTTGAGCTTGATGCCGTCGTGCTGCTCCCACCAGGACACAGGCCTGAACTTCGCATCGACGAAACCGTGGAGGAAGACGTGGTCAAGAAGATCCTCCAAGTCCATCGTAGGATACTTGTGGAACTCTACATCGACAAGCTGCGCGGTTGCAGGCTTGCAGGTGCGCGACACCTGATGATAGACGAGCCAAATCTCTTCGGTGCTGGTGCAGGACATGGTCAAAGACGAGTCCGAGAAAGTGCAAGAAGTGGGCGAAGAAATGGTGGGCGACGGTATGGTGGGAGACACGAGAGCAGCGCGAATGATTCTTGAGAGACTTGGGGGACGAGCCTTATGAGCTGGCCGCTGTGATGAATGTGAAGGAACGTCAACGTTAGCAAACGCTGGACCTGGCTGTTAAATAAGCGAGTTTAGCGACAACTCCATTTGCATCGGTTTTCTGAGCGCTGGCGGATCGGGAAGCTAGAAGTACTCGTCGAGGATTTGTGTGGTTCACGGAAGGCTTGTCAACGGCCTCAGTGTCCGCACGTCTGAACATGGCCGGAAGTCCCGAAGCATTTGGACGGGGAGTTCCCCGCCGCCGCATCCGGACTGTAAAATGAGAAACGATCCTGAAGATTTGCTGCAGGTCAGAATATTCAGGAACACGTCGGGACAGAGCATTACATCGGTCTGTCGGCGGTCATCATCGTTGTCCCAGGTCGCCAATGCGGTGTGATGTCGGATGGGTTGATGTGATGACGCTCTTGTACAGGTTTGTTTTGGCCAGTAAAATTAGGACAGCGCACAGTGAATGATCTTCAACTTTTGATGACCCTTTCCAAAAGGTCTTGATACCAGAGTCATGCCAGCTTCAAGAGAGTAGCAAGCCATACTTGCGGGAAACCAAGTCAGGAATCTTCAGATGCTTAGAACGCGGCGCCATCTGCAGTAAGTTGGCCGCCGTGCAGAAAAAAGTCATCGAGTGATAACGCTCAAGATGGTCGAAATAATGCGATTGCAGCTGTGCTGATGGGAGGCTCGGCATTTCAATCAGCAACGGTGTGGTGAAGGAGCTCCAGAACAGGTTGCGATGATGAGCAGGGGTATTTTGGTCACGTGGTTTCACCACTACGCCTGGGTAGAAGTGGTCGAGCAATGCCGAACGCATCCCCCACCATCCTTTCACCAACGACGCCATGGACAAGGAGGCAACGGGCCCGAATTCGCACATCGATGTCAACAACCTCATGAAGGGGATCCAGGACATGCGCGACGAGCTCGGCGGCGATGACGATGCCGACACCGCATCGCAGCGTTCTATCTCGCTCTCGTCACCCGCACACTCACCCCGCCATGAGACCTTCCCCGAAATCGACCTTTCGAAGCGCGAGTCGCGCCCATATACCATCTCTACCGATCTCAGCTCCGAGCGGGACGACACCAGCATGTACGACACACGGTCGAGCTCCGTCACGTCCGCCTCGCCGTCTATAGCGCTGGAGCCCGCGTTAGAAGACGTAAAGATGGAGGATGGTCCAAACATGCCGATGACGTATCCGCCGCCCTCGAGTGCAGGGCGTGACTCGATTGCTTCGTTCGCGACGACCAGCACGACGTATTCGAAGAAGGCGCGACCGGAGTCGATGCTAATGGACCCGCCGACGGGACCGCTTGTTCTTGGGATAGCGCTGGTCGACTTCAATCATCAGGTGAGAAGGATGGTGGATGGTTTGTAGATGCATCGTGTTCTGACAGGTGTCCTAGGTCGGTCCGCGAATAGAGTTCTCAAAAGGTGCCATATTCGAGGATGAGGATGTCGCGAAGATACTGCCGTTTCTTGCATTGCCTGATGGGGCCCATATGGTAAGCATTGTTTGTGTCATCTCTGCTATCTGCTCAATGCAACCTGTTGGACGTAGACCGTCGAAGATTACTCCTACTTTCATCTTGTTCCGGCTTCACCCACCCCTAGTACTATATTCGGTATTTCGTAAGTTCTTGACCCATTCATCAGTGTCTTGCTCTGTTCGTTTTTTTTTTGCGATTGCCGTGTCTATCTCCTGCTTTGTGCTTTGAGGCGCTTGTCAAAGGGCGTGAGCGGCCCAGGCGACGTTCGAATCCATCGTGCGACCATCATCATACTGACCAACTATTTTTCTACCACCAGATGTAATCGTCAGATAGCCACTTCTACATTGCTCGTGAAGGATCCAGACATGACACGTTCGACCGTTCAGAAGGCTGTGGTCGTTCTGGCATCAAAACCTGTCTTCGGGCCAATACGGTATGTTGCTCGGACTCGGCCGATGAGTCGTCGTTTACAGAAACACCAGGGACCGACTAGGTGTCATTACAATGGCATTGTTTGAGCAGAAGTAAGCTGTATTGCTCTCCAATAATGACATGTCGTGAAGTTGAGTTTTTCTAGGGACTTCACGGATACAGCCATTCTGGTCGATTTCTACGATGCACTAGAGATGTCTCTCCGCAGTCAGCTCACGGAAAGTGGCCTTTATATGGGTATCTAATAAATCTGTCTTCATATTTATTTTGGCTGACTTGGCTTGGTTCACAGGAACCAGCTTGTACGTGTCTTGCGCCAGCGATCGCGTTCTATCGCTGACCACTTGCGATGTAGGCGCGAACTTGTTCACCAATTCCGCCAACGCACACTCGTTCTGGTGAAGGCACTCATCCTACAGAAGAAGGTGAGTTTTATTCGTATTCCGTCCTCACAAGAGCTCAGAATGAATGCGGTAGATCATGCTCTACGGCCATCCTGTCGAACGACTATGCACATTTCAGTATTCACTGATTTCTCTCGTGCCAGGTGGGCGTTGTCTGGTCATTTTTCAGGAATAAAGTCTGAACATTCCATTTGTGGTTAGGTCTGCTCCAAGCGCTTGAGGATTGTGGTTCGCCTCCGCTGGCCGCTCGCGCGCCTACACTGTCAAGACCGAATTCCCTGAAGACGTCAGACCGCAAAAGCATGATGGCGTATTTAGGATTGCCCTTAGACTTGTTCGGCAAAGTGGGTATCATTCCTGAATTGTCAACGCTCTCTTACCGGTCTTTCCTAGGACGCGTTCTTTCAGCCATATCTACCCCTCCAGCAAATAGACCATCTCAAGCAAACAACCTCCTTCCTCTGCGGCAGCACCAACTCGATAGTCACGCAGCAGAAGGACGTCGAGATCCTCGTCAACATTGAGACCGGCGCTCTCGAGTTTAAAGACCCGCGCGTTGAGCGGGCCGTCAGTCTGACGGCGGCGGATAGAAAGTGGATGGATGAGATCGTGAGAGATGTGAATGACGGGTGGGACGAGGATTCGGGCCCCAGGGGGATGCAGTACGTTGTTTTCTGGTGTGTTTAGCACCGTCACGGCTGACACTGGTTTGCAGGAAGTTTAAGGGTAGCGACGATTATCTTCGAATTAAGGTTTGTCCTTTTGGTATATTATGTGGATGTGCATCTAACGCTGGCCCATAGTTTGAAGAATACATCTCGGCGGCTCTTGCATCTGTCAAATACGCGGAATTCCTTGCGAAGGGCGAGAGCAGCGGGGTGCTCATCACACCAGGATCAGGTATGTGTGAGCAGGCTTCAATGAAGAAGACGATAATAACCTTGTTGAATAGGAGGTGATGCGAACTCGATACAAGATTTCAACCCTATATGGGTAGCTGAGTTCAAACGGACGAACGCCTTCGATGTGTGGCAACGCGTCACAGATCCCATGCTGTTCGATATCATAGAACCTCGGTATGCATTCATCAGTGATTTTGTCGCTGTTATGCTGACTTCAATGGTCCTCCAGACATCCATGCGGCGAGAAACCCAGCGCCATCGCCGATATTTCCCTTCGCCTCTCAGAAGGCATCCAGGAACTCAAGCTGGACCAGCAACTCGCGCCCACCCGCGAAGCAATCTCGCGCACATTTACTGCCGGGTCGACCAACTTCTTCAAGGCGGTGGAAGGCGTGCGCGGACGGTGGATGCAGCGGTCTGCATCGACAGTTTCAGTAAACAGTGATGCGGGCACGTTGACACCGCCCGTGGAGATCTCGAAGAGCGAGGTTGAGTCGTCGACTGCGAGCACGTCATCTGTACCGAACTCCCCCCATCGCCGGCGCCATCGCCGGCGCGTCCGCCCAGTGTCGACTCTGTAAGCTCGCGCGGCTCGGGATGGGGTTCGGGAATAGGCTCGTTCTTCGCGTCGCGTGCCTCACGCTTGTCGGCCACTGCAAAGCCGACGTCGCCACCCGCTGCTGCAGAACCTGCCAAGGATCTTCCCGCGCTCCCCGCGGCTAGCGCAAGTGCGACCGATCTATCTGGTACGGAGAAGGTCGATATTCCGGTTGTGCCGACGAATAGCAGTCCTGCTAAGCTGGAGCACCCCATCAAGGAGGAGGACCACGCCGACGACGATCACGCCGACGAAGAGAGCCATGCTGAGGAGAACCCTGTCAAAGAGGTGATCCATGCTGCGGATCCTGAGGACGAGCACACACCGGACCTTCTCACGAGTAGTAGCACGGCTACGGTGAAGCAGCCGCTGACCGTGCATGTGGACGGCAAGGCGAACGCCCCGGAGGCGGACCTCGTCACACCACGGAGCCACGCGTTCAGCATCCAGACGAGGGAGAGTGAGGATAGCCAGGATAGTGGACATTACGAGCCAGCTGGTATGGCACTGTAGGTGACGATCGCGTTGACGCATGCACGGTGAACTTTGAATGATTCAAGATAGACGTTTTGCGCACGTTCTGGCAGCATATATACATCATGATAATGAGTCGGTTTTGCATCATTAATTTATTATTTTGGCGGTTTGCCGACCCTAGACGAGTACAGTACAACGGACTTGAGCCTTGGAGGACTTTCTAAGTGCGGCAATTTCCGGACGGCGTATGAATCGCATCTCAGCGGCGCGCGTCGCTCGCTCCTTTATTCGCGATTTCCATCCTGAACCACTCAGCTGCATGAACATTCCTGGTCCATTCGCCCCCCTGGATCTGGTGAGATGCATTGTCAGCGCGAAGCGGATCGCTGGATGAGTTGATTGACATGTCGCTAGATCGCGAAGTCATGCTTCTCCGGCGCTGATGGCGTTACAATCCCCCTTCGGTCCTACTGGGTCTACCAATCCCGAAGCATGCAGCCGTGCACGACAGGAACTGATACATGCCTATTTTGACAGAGGTTTTCCATGCTCGAAGTTGGTTTTGTCAAATTTCACCTTGTTACGGCGGAGATTGACGTTACGGAATAATCCCAGGAAATTGACCAGGCATACTCAATGCATCAACGCCCTCGCGTTCTCGAATGGCGATGGTAGATGGCTAGCGAGCGCAGGTGATGGTGAGTTCATAGCTTCTTCTCTTTCAACGACGATGCGGAGCAGTGGTATGAAGATACAACGGTATTGCTTTGGGACATGCACCAAGAGAATGTGTCGGCGCCCTCATGCAGTTTCACGGGACCACGGGTGAGTCTACATGGGCACTGTAGCACTGCAAAATCGACCCCCTAAGCCATGTTCTGTAGGCGAATATCTTTACGTTGGCATTTTCTGCTTCCAACAAATATGTTTTCTCGTATGTCCACTATTCCCTGAACTATCTGAACATGGCCAACGTTTCGTCCAGTGGGGGAGTCGACGATGCAATTTGCAAATTCGATATCTCGCGATATCAGCCTACTCCAAATGCTACGTTTTCTGATAGTGCGGTGCAAATAGACCATTCACACAGAGTATCACCATTCATCTCGTGCTGTGATGTTGTCTCATCTGTTTCGTAGTCCAGCGTCCGCGCGATATCATGTCATCCTTCTCAGGACGAAGTATTTCTCAGCGCAAGGTATGCCATCTACGTCACGCCCAGTTGCGTTCACACTGTCTAATACGCGTAGCGAGGACGGATCTGTGATCCTCCATGATGCAAGGGTAGCCACTCGAAGGTCGCAGGCTGAAGGGAAGTTACAGCACATGTGTGAATTCACTGGCGTACAATTTCATCCACGCATGGAGAATATCTTCGTAACGAGTGATAATCGCGGAAAAGTATGTCTGCGTGATGTCCGCATGGCGTTTGGGCCTCTGCATCAGAGGTCGAAGCAGGGCGTGGTCCGGACGGTAAGAAATTCTACTTCTCGATCAAGGTCTATAATCCAATGGCTCGGTAGTATGTCTCGACATTGGCTCGAAAACGAGTTCTGCATACTGCAAACCCGATGCGAGCAGTGTAACTTTCAATGCAGATGGTACGCACGATAGGCTCATGAAATGAAACCCAGTGCTGATGTACTTGCAATCGTTAGGGACCAAGTTGGCGGCTGTTTTTCTGGTGAATTTGTGTTTCTCTTACTTCACTCACGGATTCATTATAATTATCTTAACTCAGCATTATTATCCTACCATATACTCCGTATCAGACGATCTTCCGCTCGCCATATGTACCGGTCGCAATTTTCCGGACGGCAATCCCGTTCCTGAAGGAGTGAAATCATACGCAAATTGCTGTTCAATCAAGGTTAGCATGGAAATTACACGGTATGCTCATCCGCTAACGCCGATTTAGCACGGTTCTTTTGGAGGATTAAACTCCACTGGCCAGGAGTATTATACATCAGGGTCTGATGACTTCCGCGGATACATTTGGAAGCTACCCCCGACACAACTACTAGAAGAGCGTCGACAGGCGGTCAATTCTGATGACTGGCATAGCAAAGAATGGCCTCATGTAACAGGTATACATTCTTCCTACATTCTCGTCCGAGCCTCTCATCTTTCTTCTTAGCATTCACCGATGGCCATATCTCCCATGACAAATACGTGCCTGCCGAACTGGCGACGCCTCTTTTCCGATTACATGGTACAGCTCTTGCCTCATCTTATTTCCAAAGGCTTTCACATAGCATATATTAGGTCACAAGTCCATCGTGAACACGTCTCTCATCCACCCAATCTATCCCATCATCATGACCGCCGGCATAGAGCGCCACATCGTCATGCACAGTCCGACGCCAATAACGCCGTTTAGCTCTGAGCTGACACCCACATCGACGGAGATTCGCACGATTACCCCAGCCAGCTTCGAGAGCCAACGGCGCCTTCTCCGTGCCCTGTCGGGTGCGGACATCAGTAGCTTGGGCGAAGGCCTTGGGGAGGATGGAAATACGATTGCGCTGTTCGATGAGTGGGTGGTTCGCTGTTGTGCGCGGTCCGTTTTGTGTTGACATCGTGCTCCCTGCTAGGATTATCCGCCATGAGGGCGATAGTGACCTTTTCGTTTCGTCAATATGCGTCGCCCCGCGGCCGTCCACTCCCTCTTCGTCGGATTCTGACAGCGAAGACGTCATTGCGCAGGAGAGTGAGAGTGACGATGAGGAGATGCATATCATGTGGTGATCATTCAAACTCGGAAATCGTGCATTCGAAGTTCGCCTTCAATTCACTGACACATTTGCGGAGCATATACTTTACATGACGGATCATACCATATTACACAACTTCACAGCATCAAATTGGTATTCCCCTCAAGCTTCTTGACATCTTGCTTCTCACCAATCGGATCTCCTTCAACTGAACCCTCTCCTACTACACCTTCAGTCAGAGGCGTTTCCTCCTCAAACGCAGCTTTATCATTCTCGAAATGGTATCCATGTTTTCTGGTTGTCCGTTAATCAGAGGACGCACAAATCAGAATCAAAAGACGTACTCAGGGCCAATAACGAGTAAGATAATGCAGAACGCCACCACGGCACCCATCAGGATGCCCTGCACAGGCGCATAATTCGGCACGGCGGTCGGTATGCCATCCTTGAGAACCATCTTCTTGAAGTTGTTGCCGCCCGTGGCTTCGATTTGTGCGGATGCAGCGGAGATCATCTACATGCCGCCATGTGTAGTCAATCGTTCTAATCCCCAAACAAGCAGCTCTGGACGTACGTTGCCCAATTGATACGTTACGCCCGGGAACGTCGCCCTGAACCCGGCCGGCGCGAGCTCCGTCAGGTAGATCGGGATCACGCCCCACGTTCCCTGCACACCAAACTGTACACAGAACGCGCCGGCCGACAGCGCGCTAAAGGATGTGGGGATGATCCAGAGAGGTATGAAGACACCGATGAGGACATTGAAAATGATCATGACGAGCCGCCGGCCGAAGTATTGAGACAGAACGCCGCTGACGGCGCTCCCACTATTAAGATTCGCGAGAAGCATTCATTCGAGGGAGAAAATGGTAAAGGAGAGGAAGAACGCACGCGATGGCGCCACATTCGGCGATGATGGTAGCGACTGAGGCATGGTCACTGTCGAAATTCTTCGACGTCTGGAGATAAGTGGGATACAGATCTTGTGAGCCATGCGATAAAAAGTTATAGCCTTCCGCGCGCCTCAGCACCGGCACTAACAATTGTAACGAAGAGAAACGCACCGGTCAACAGTAATACCGCATAGATACACAACAACCAATGGTTCCTTAACATCGCCCAGGTCTCCCTGGCGAAGACCTTTGCCTTCCTGCTCTGTCTCTTCTTGCCTTGTGCTCTCTCCTTCGCCCTCGCCTTCACGAACGTCTCGCTCTCCGGAAGCACAGCCCGCAGCCCCGCAGCCGCTCCCGAAATCCCGGCTGCCGTCCAGAACAGGACGCGCCACTGCCCAGTTTCCGCCACAAGCCTCAGGTTC
The DNA here is from genome assembly GCA_033439255.1 of Hericium rajendrae. NCBI lineage: Eukaryota > Fungi > Basidiomycota > Agaricomycetes > Russulales > Hericiaceae > Hericium > Hericium rajendrae. The sequence goes on from CM065880.1 coordinate 473,711, forward strand.
ACGATCGCTGCGATCATGTTCCCGCACGCGTACCCGAGCTGCACGATTCCCGAGCCGAAACCGCGGGCCTCCGCGGGCAGGTTTTCGAGCGCGGTAGAAGACGCGAGGCTCCAGATGCCGCCCATGGCGATGCCGAAAAGGCAGCGTGTCGCGAGGAACTGGTTGAAGGTCTGCACGAAGGAGGACCCGAGCTCAAAGGCGGCACACAGGAGTAAGTTCACGACGAGCGGCCATTTGCGGCCGAATCGGTCGGAAAGCATACCGAGGATAATCTGGGAAATTAATTGTTAGAAGGATAAAGGAATAGGACGATGCCTAATCGCTGACCGCGCCGACCGGACGGAACAAGAGAGTGAGGGTGATTGCAGTGGTCTGGAAAATATTTCAATTGAACGTAAGAATGAAGGCAGGAATATACTGACAATGCTTGAGGCATTTGCTTTATCAAATTGCGCTTGCAATCGGGTGACGACAAATGAAACTGAAAAGAAATCGATTGCATCACACGTCCATGCAAGCCATCTATGCATGAGGAACCTAGTTAAGACGGACGGAGCCCCATTTAAATGATGCCAAACGAGTCATACCCGCATCCGAGAAGAGCCCACTGAGCCCAGGAGAGAGATCGTAATACGACTAGTAGTGGCCTATCTCCTTGAGTCGCCGGAGGACGATGCACCAGGTTCTGCAGGAAGTATGGCGCCATCGAAAGAGATTAGGGGACACCGTGGCTTAGCTGAAAAATGGACGCTGCAGGTTGAAGTATATAGAGCTTGAACGTCCCCCTGGTCGTTCGTAGATAGCACAGGTGCGACGAATGTGCTATGTTAGTCTCAACGAAGGACACATGGTAGGCCATATCCTCCTATACGCCACGACGGGGAGCAATGTAGTCTGCGTTCGGGGCGGTTGTGTCTCACGCAAAACTTGCAGAAGCCAAATGGCTATGAGGATGACGCTGAGTAGTGTTAAGAGTGGCCACGAGCTAGCGGTTCTCGGTTCTCGGAGATGCTGTCTATTTTTTGTGTGAGAACGTTGCGTCTATTACTAGAAAAGAATAAAGCACAGCTACACAGACAATCGTTCACAAGCCAGACCAGTGTGGATAGGTGATACTTACTGATAGACTCGTGATGCAGGGCTACGACAACGTGCGCGAAGTCACGTAAGGCGAAAATATCGCATGGCAGGAAGGAAGGATTTGAGCCCTGATAAGTCTCTTCAGCTACAGGAATGCATGCAGTTTACGGAGATACTTATCTTAGGCTCATAATGTCCACGAGCCTGACCGAGGGCTCTGTTTAGGTTACAGTTCAAGGTGGACGCTTGAATCGAGTATAACAACTCTTTGTCGCCAAGTGTGGACTGATTTTATCAACAGCAGCTCGATAGCGATATACTGTACCTGATCCATGTAGAAGCAAAATAAGTTGATCTCTGGCGAAATTTGGACAGCTGTAGGAAACGTACCTGATCTCCGCGCGACGAGTTCATATCGGATGTGAACACGAAAGGAGGATTTCGGGCTGCAGCTCACTGGCATGAGATAGGAAAAAGGAGATATCGACGCATGACCCGATGACGATGAGAGCCATGACCTATCGAGTCGTGAAAACTCTCAACGGCGCGCGAGTTGAAGCAATTGCTGCGAACCCTTCGAACGCTTTCTTAGTTTGACGTTCGTAAGTGGACATGAAAAGCAATATCGTGATACCGCAGCATCGCACAGCACAAAATCCGGCATCTCCAAGTTATGACCTACTTTATGCAATGGAATGAGGTTTGAATGGCGAGCTGAAGAATCAAAATGTTGAAGTTGTTGCTGGCAATCGATTAACTCTAGCCTAGTTATCTTGGCGCCCAATCTTATCTTATCTCTCTGGGAACTGGCCGGTCACCATTCTCCATGTCGTGCATGTCGACCACATGGACTCATCTTCCCCCTGCCGGCTCGAGTAGAGCACCGAACGGTTGAGCAGCACGAGTGTCGTCAACGCGTCAACTGCGGTGGCGAAGGCATGGATCCGCGATGACGACGTCAAATTTCTTGTTGTTCTATCGCCACGAAGCTGTCGTGCCCTGTTATGCCACAAGAACTGCCCTGTAGGTTTTGCTGTTTGCAAATCTCTTTCATTCTGCTGGTCTCTCATTCTTACCTCTGGACAGTCCATTATCCGGGATTGGCGATGTCTGTCATCATGATGTGATAGTCTCGTAGCCAATGCTTTCTTGCATTCGTCGACGGCTTACCTTCCTTCGCGAATATTTTCTCCCCTTTCGGCTGCTTCGTGCATTTCTCTCGCCCCTCGCTGTGCCTTTACTCGTGTTCACATTGCAGGACTACTGCTCATGTGATTATTGGGAGCATACGCCGCCGCAAGCGGATGCCGGATCCACGTTGGACGACGACAGTAATACTCGTGGACCATTCTATGGAAGACAAAGTGACCTTTCGCGGTCACAGTCTGTCATCAGGCCTGTTGTAATGTCGTCGCCTTATTGTCAGATATCACGGCAAGGTGCGGTGGATTTTTCTTTTCAGGTGAGTGTTCCCACCGAATGGTCACTATGCATAGAACTTGTATGCAACAGGGCGACAAGATGCAATCACTCGATTAATTCAGGAGGAACAGCAGTTTCAGATCGCGGGACCTGCTTGGATTCGAGATCCTCTGTCGCCCATGAGACACCTTCATCCATCGCGAGCAACTCTTTAGTCTCACACCATTAACTGAGTGCTTGAAGGACTTTATTATCGCCTGCTATGCAAAATCTGGAGCGCATGCACACGCTTCATGGTCTATTAGATGACAAGCGGTACGTAGTGTGGTCCACATGCTTTCATATAAAATCATTGACTTCTTCGTCAACATTTTCGGTGTCCTCCGCCCTTGTTGGTGTGTCCTTCTTGTCGCACCACCCACATTCGGCGGTCCGTACACCAATTACTAACTGTATCGGATACAGTCGGAATTCAAAAGCTGTATCTCTCATCCATCGAATCAAGGCATTCCAAGAGCGATTTGAATCGTTCCGTGTGGGGAACACACTTGTCAGGGATTTTAACATCGTGTCGTCATTTATCGTGGATTATCGGGGGATTGTCTTATCTTCCTATTTCACCTTCGGCAGGCAACTCAGGAGATCGAAGCCACAGAATTGAAAATTGAACACCTTCCGAGCAACCCTTTCGGATTATTGGGCAATGCATCACAAGGTCGTTCGTCTATATCAGATTTCAGACCGCTTGTGTAACAGCAATTTTATGCATTCTAGCCACTGAGGACGCGTTGTCGTCGGATCCAAAGCCCGAATCAAAGCATCACGCGATGATATACGCTGCCCTGGCTCAACCTTCTGATCTTTTCATTGCTGTGATGTTACGCGTGGAACACGACTTGGTTTCGCTGTTCCTCTCAACGTTGTCCTACATGAGTCTAGCTCTCATCTCTATTGTGTAAGACATGCTAACATGCATGGCCCCCTTCGAATCATTGACCCTATAAAACGCGTCTGCCTCGCCTCCCAGAAATCTCCAGCGCATCCCCCGTGCTCTCTTCCATCCTCCCAGTCGCGCATCCGTCCTCGATATGGTCAAGGTCACCCTCGTTCTCGCAGCGTTCGTTGCAGTCGTCTACGCGTCGCCACGCTCGAAGCGGACGATGCACGTCCATGAGCGTCGCGAGAATGTGCCCAGCGGATACGTGAAGGATGGGGCCGCCCCGTCGGATCACGTGCTGAACCTCCGCCTCGCGCTCGTCCAGAGCAACTTCAAGTCGCTCGAAGACAAGCTTTACGCTGTCAGCATGCCCGGCAACGTGGAGTACGGCCAGCATCTTTCCAAGGAGCAGGTATATGCCATCCGCGGACCGGATCTGCTACTTGATATTATTGCTGATGGTCGCATGCATCGTAATAGGTGGAGATGCTCGTGGCTCCTTCGTCGGATACCACGTCCACGGTGAAGGACTGGTTGTCGTCGCACGGCATCTCGTCCAACACCATCTCGCCCGCCGGCGACTGGGTTGGCATCAACGTCACTGTCAAGCAGGCTAATACCCTGCTCGATGCCGATTACTCGACCTTCACGCACCAGTCCACCGGCCAGCAGACCGTTCGCACGCTGTCATACTCTATTCCTGCGGACTTAAAGAGCCATCTCAGTCTCGTTCATCCGACGGTCGCGTGAGCAACTAACTCTTGTCGGTGTGATCATGCGCGATGCTGATGAGATTCGATCTGAAGATTCCCCGTCAAGCCTTTCGGCTCGCCGAAGGTGGTTGGCAAGTTCTCGAAGTCGTCAAATCTGACGGCTGATGCCGCTCCTGCGTCGTGCGGGACGGCATTCACTCCCACCTGCGCTCAGCAACTCTATGGCATCCCGTCTGCACCGGCGACGCAGTCGTCTAACCGCATTGCCGTTGCTGGGTTCATTGATCAATGGGCCAACCTGGCTGACCTGAAGGTTTGTTTGATCTTATGCAACAGATAGCGGTCATATTCACGCAATCCTTTAGACCTTCCTGCAGAAATACCGTACCGACATCAGCCCCTCCACCACCTTCAGCACTGTGCTGATTGACGGGGGCGAGAACGACCAGAACACCCCTGGTATTGAGGCTGTAAGTCAACGGACATATCTACATATTTATTTCAATATTCTAATGATCGACGGCGATTGAACCTTAGGACCTTGATACACAATACACTGTCGGTATTGCTACCGGTGTACCGAATGAATTTGTGTCTGTCGGTGAGAACAACCCGGACGGCATTGACGGATTCTTGGATATCATCAATGAGCTCCTTGGCGAGGATGATGTCCCCAACGTTCTGACCACGAGCTACGCCTTTAACGAGCCTGATCTTCCTTTCTCTATCGCCAAGTAAGTTTGGTACGCCCCTTGTGTTCGAGTGGCATCCTGACTCTTGTCTCTTTAGCAACCTGTGCAATGCTTATGCTCAGCTCGGCGCCCGCGGGACTTCTATCTTCTTCTCCTCTGGTGACGGTGGTGTCTCTGGTGGTCAGAGCCAAAGCTGCAGCACCTTCGTCCCTACCTTCCCCTCGACTTGCCCCTTGTAAGCCTCCCCAGTATTTCTACATTTAACAGTGCTGAAGCAACTATCTACAGCGTTACTCCGTCGGCGGCACCACTAATGTCCCCGAGACTGCTGCCAGCCTCTCGTCCGGCGGGTTCTCCACCCTCTTTGCGATCCCTAGCTATCAGTCCACCGACGTCTCGTCATACCTCAGCAAACTTGGCAACACCAACGCGGGCCTGTATAACAAGACCGGCCGCGGCTTTCCCGATCTCGCGGCAATCGCCACCAACGTTGAGATCGTTTTCGGTGGCCAGTTCGGCGCCGTCGACGGCACGAGCTGCTCGACGCCGATTACGGCGAGTCTGTTCGCGCTGCTTAATGACGAGCTCATTGCTGCTGGCAAGTCGCCGCTTGGCTTCTTGAATCCTCTCATCTACGCCAACAAGGGCGCATTCACCGACATCACCTCCGGGGACAATCCCGGATGTGGCACGAACGGCTTCAGCGCTGGCACTGGATGGGACCCGGTACGTTTCGTTCAGATTTGGTCGCTGTACTTGTATCGCTCACATACCCGTAATCTGCAGGTCACTGGTGTCGGTTCTCCCATCTACTCTAAGCTCCGCACCGTGGCGGGCTTGTAAATAACATGGTCGCGTGCATAATATCATCGTCATCACCCTTAGTGTCGATACAAAATGAATTATGTAGGAAGCAATGAGTGATTCTGGAATTCTTTCTCGGCATGCGGTGAGTCGACGATGGCAGGGATGCCAGCTTGCTTTAACTGCGCGGTGGGACCGAAGCCGGACAGGAGAAGTTGCGGGAGCCAACTGCCCCTGCAGAGACGACAACTTCTTTCGTCGTCTTGACAGTATAACGAGTGCCTTTGGAAATAAGCACGTTGAGCGACAGAGACCAGCACAGGAACGATGCGTGGCGAGGGAATTCTGGCCAATCTGCCACTAACATAGATTTGCGCAGACCTACAAATCTCCATTACAAAGAGCTCAAGAAAATGATCACTTTACACAACATAAACTGCACATTATGACACGTCATTTCATGATTCCTAAGATCGTCCTTGAGATGACCAAGGTGGATTGTTCGTCACCACGTCCCCAACGCCGCCGTCAAGCACCGTATCGACGGTCAGATTGAGCTTCGGCGTCACAGCCACAGGTTCCATCGCCCAGAGTGCTACTGCCACGGTGCTAGAATTGCATGTCAGAACTGTTTCAGCGTAAGTATCAATAGTGAGTTCACTCACTTTTCGCCGCTGTAATCCAAAATCCCTTCATGGACGGGGAACTTAGTCTGAGGCCTGGAATCCAATAAAATCAGACATGCGAACGAAAAAGTAGTGATCTCCGACGTACCCGAGGTTGCCGACCCTCTTGCCCATCATCCATCCATTGACGAACAAGATCGCGCGATACGGTTGAACGCCGCCCTCTCCGAACGTGAATGACATCATCACGTCCAAGCCCTTCTCAATGTCGAGGTTAAACGTGGTCACGAAGAACCCGATACCAGCTGTGTTGTTAGGGAGACCGGACGAGAGATCGCGTTCCTGCCACGAGGATGTGTCGAAGCCGGGCAGATGCCAGCCCTGGCGCTCGCCGAAGAGGCCGCCCTCGTTGAACACGCCGCGCGTCTTGTCGAGAAAGCTGTAGGTCTTGTTAAGACCAGAGCAAGAGAGGTGAGGATGGGCAGCGTACCCGGTGTAACCGCCAACCTTGCCCTGCACGCGCCAGTCTGAGAAGTTCCCCGTGTCGAGCTTGAAGCCGCGCACACCACGAGGCGATTTCGGTGTATTGGTCGTACCTGTAGGACGCGCTGTCAAAGGGTAGATCGCTAGACGTATGTCGCGTACTCACTTCCAGATTCGTTCAGACCCATGTTGTCCTGGTGCAGAAAGTAAGTCTGCATCCTCAGGCCTCAAGAGTTGTGAATTGTTTGAATACTTACCTGGACAATGGTGATGACGTTCTCTCCAGGTATCAGCGTACCAGCAGGGAAAGTGAACTTATCGTCCGTCTCCTCTAGGATATTCCTGTTGTTCGTCGAACTGCGGATTACAATAAGGAATCTATACACTTCAAGAAAAATCAGTCCGACTCACTTTCCAAATGACGTATTCAAGAAATGGCTGTTGAGCCAAACGCTGGCAGCGAACGCTACAGCAGAAGAAGGTTAGCCCTCGAGGGCCGAGGTAAAAGTCTGAGGAATGAGACCAACCTTCGCCTCCATTGATAGACAAGTTCACGGACTTCTCATTGCCAGTCGCATTGAAATGCCCGCGCCAAAGCACGACATTCTCACAGCTAGCGCAAAATCAGCCTGACTCTGCACAAGACAAAACCGACACTCACAAGCCATAATCGCACCCGTACAGCACGCGTCCATCTCCGTAGTACGGCTTGAACGGAATATTCGTCGTCGTGTGGTTCGCCACCACCCACGCCGAATCATCAAACCCACTCTCGATCTCCGGCAAGCTGTCCTTGAACTTCCACCCCGTCAGCGCCGGCACATTCACGCCCTGCATGCCGCGCGCCGGCTCCAGCTGCCCCACGAACCCGCCTACCGACGTGAGACTGCCCACGGCATTCGTGTCCGGCGCGACGTCCTCCCCATTCCACGTCACGCGCCTGACGCCCGGCGGGCCCACGAGCACCAGGCGCGTCGTCGCGTTGATGTCCCCGCGCAGCGCGAGCGTGCCACCGCTCGACAGCGACGCGTTGCGCACGAGATGCGGCCCGCCGACGAGCAGCGTGTCGTTGCTCCCGAGGCCCCAGAAGGCCGCGAGCGGCGTGCTGCTGCTGGCGGGGAGCACGGGCGCCCAGAACGTCCCGGCGGTCGCGGCGTCCGCGAAGAGCACGAGCTGCATGGAGGAGTCGAAGACGGTGACCAGCCCCGTGATGCCCGGGAGGAAGGTGACGATGGTCTGCGGGCCTGTGGTGTTGGTGAAGGAGACAAGGGAGGATTGGGCGCGGATGGAGGCGGGGCCTTGCAGGATAAGAGGGAGGCTTCATGCTCTTGGCTCGCATCGCCGTAGAGGAAGACGACGTCGCGCGAGCCGATGCGGCTCGCGAAAAGGATGGATGCAGTTGAATAAAGCAGCGTAGAGTTCTCGCCGAAGCGAAAGTCACTGACTATGACCTTGGACTCGCGGCCACCGAGCGTAATGTTCGATGCAATTTGAGGGACTTCAATGGTACCGGCAGAGGTATCGAGCGTCAGTGTGAACGTGGTAGTCGCACTGCGAGCCTTGTCACCAGGGTCCCGTGGATAGAATAAAGAAAGCAACGCACGTCGACGTCGAATCAGTCTGCCTCGCGATATAGAACGACGCATTTGTGTCCGGGTTCCGCAACAGCACCGCGAACGCAGCAGAGTTCGAGATGTTCACAGCGCCCGTGCTGCTATTTCCGATCCAGTCTGTCTTGTAGAACTCGGAGGAGCTGCGCAGGAATAAGCCCTGGCGCTTCAGCTCCGTATACTTATCCGTCAGATCGCGATTTTCTTGAATCGCGCTGCCGTAGTCATATGAAGCTGATAGCAGTTCGTCGATGAGTCATCAGACGAATAGAGGATATCACGTACTGTAGACTCCACCGAAGGGTAACGCTCCCCATGAAGTGCCGCTGGGAAAGTATGAGGGAACTTTAGTGTAGTCCGGACGAGAGTTCGATTGCGTACCCATAGACCATATAATAACTGATCAGCTTAGCATTTGCGGCCCACTGGGAGCGATAAAACACGGATTCGAAGTCGGCGCCTGTCAACACCCTACAATTCTCGTAGCCCGGAGCAGTTGGGCCCCATGCGTCGAAAGAACCGCCTTGGAACTGGACGAGCGTTAACATTCAACTCTGCACCGTTGATAACAGCTCGTAATAACGTGACGTACCTCTGGGAAGTAGAATGGCTGGCTGGGATTAGTGTCTATCCATGGAAGTGAGTATATGCGCATGCTAAGAAGATTTGTGCGAACCTTCGTGGTAATCGTGCCAGTTGGTCGGAACCGGCGCCCATCGCGTAGGATTCGAGCAATCAAATCCTTGAGGGTACGAGTCCAGCCTGTGTATGCTTTGATGAGAAAAGGGATTAGAGGAGATTCCGGCCATACCCATAGATGTCAACAGCTCCCTGTTCGTCGTATGTTCAGCAAACAATGCATCAAAACGAATTGGAACTCACAGTTCCATTTACGAAAGTTCTTTCCCTCGCCAGGATCATTGTAGGTCAGAGGCACGACAATGGAGGAATTATGGTACGCTGCTTCCAGCTCGGCAAAGTACTCTGCATCGCCGAATCCGCTCTGTTCGTACTCATTGTCTACAGCCATCTATGAGCTCCATGACTCAGTACGCAAAAAAGCAGATCTACCTATTTGGATTGCTGAAATATGGAACACAACACACTTAATCGCATGCCTACCAAAGCGTATATCGCCACTCACCAATAACAGGTCCACCCTGCGTAATCTGGTATGGCACTGTCTCCCTTATAATGCCCTGGATATAATCCTGCCAAGATTCTTGGAAATCCGTCGCATTCGTCCGCAGCTGTCCGGCGACCTGGCTCGTCACCCAATGCGCGATACCGCCAGCCGTCGTCTCCGCGTTGATGTAGGGTCCGGGCCGCAAGATGATCCACACGCCCGCCGCGCGCGCAGCTTCGTAAATCGGCTGCAGCGCGCGGTACGCGTCGAAATCGATGACGCCGGGCGACGGGTTGATCAGCCCCCAGTGCGTGTAGAGGGAGATGGCGTTCAGGCCTGCGGCTTTGATCTTCTGGAGGATGTCCGGCCAGAGGCTGGGCACGGGCAGACGGAAGGTGTGGAACTCGCCCGAGCTGGGTGGGGTGAGGTGAGAGGTCTGGGATGAAGCTTCAAAGCACATACAGGATGAATACGCGCTGGCCTCGCAGGAATAAGCTGTAGCCGTCCCATTGAACCTGGTCCGTACGGTTGTTCGAGGACAACAGTTCGGTGTCAACGGCCGCAGGCTGGGACACAAGCACATTCCGATCCTGCAGAGGGAAGAAGCGTGCAACGAGGTCTGCATAGCCCGAACCAGCGAGAACACGGTTCAGAGTAACCGAAGGATGCGCAGGCAGTATCCAGGCGAGGCTCAACGCGACGGATACAAATGCGAGGAGGGCATAGGACGTCCACGTTCTGTTCTTCTGCTCGATCCCCATCGGACGATGAAAAGCAGGAACAGCAGACAAAGTCGCCATCTTCTGTAAGTGTATGGCCTTACCATCTCTCCGTCCGCCATCTTCGCTGTGCTTTATGCAGTCCTTGGGCCCCAAGTCATGAGTGTCTCCATGACGCATGATCGCCGAACAACCTCCAGCGTGCTAGAGCTATTATGAGAGAACCTGGGCGAGCCGAGCACCCTTGTGACCGCGCGCGCATGCACAAGAAGACGAGAGAAGAGCCGACGAACTCAGCTGGGCTTGATGGAGTAGGACGCGAAGCCTGTATAAGGACGTGCGTTCGCGACATGAGCGTCCTCGTGCCACGCGTCGGTCCGCGCATCACCGTTTCGGGACACTCTCGCACATTATCGAAAAATATTCTCCTACCTCTCAAACTGACTGTTCCCCTGCCTTCCACAACATACTATGACCTACACTGCCGTCTGAGCTTCGAGGTCGAGCCGACCCGTTTGGGGGGCTTGTCGCCTCAGCCTCCGGTCCAAGGTCGAAGCGAACTCGGGCCCGATGTTTGATAGATGCGCAAACATGTACATAGTCTCGACCCTGTGTTTGACGTCGATACGACCTCCGAATCGTCGACGTCGATACCGCATCGTTCCCAGCGTGTGCCCAACCCAGGAAAGGTGGCTGCGCTCAAGGTCTGCTCAGAGCAGGTTGATATGACATCGAAACCGACGTTGCCGCAAGGCCGAGGTCTCGACGTCAGGCTGACCTTTGCTTGTGCGACTTACAAGAAATCTGCATCGGTCTTTCCAGCGCCTTGCCCTTGCTCATTGCCTTTTCACCTTTATCGTTTGGACAACTACAGTACTAACCTCTTTAATCTTCACGGTATATTCATGAGCTATCCCAGATTGTTAGCAGTAACCTGAAATTCTGTTTTGTCCAGATTCTGAGCAAGATGGCACTCTGTTCCAATGCAAGGTCTGCCTGCCACCGTTCCCGACCCACGGCTGTCCTCTAAAATTCTTGGGCGACATGTATGCACACACAAACATCAGAGATGCTCGACAGAATATGCAGAAGGGGCGGCGCTGAGAATGCAACACGCGTGCCATTTGGACCTGCACCCGTGACGCCAATCTTGAACCATCGGCGAAGTGAACAGTGTAGATTTTGGGATGCGTGAGACACATCACCGATCGCCGCTCAGCATCGCTGCAGTGACAGCTGGCGCTTCTACACCACCATGAGTCTCCTTCATCTCATTTTCATTGCTCCTTTGTTTCCTGTTATCATCCATCTAATATTCTCTATTCATTTCTTCCAGGAAGGCGAAGCTCACGAATATCAGTTCTAGCACTCGACTGACTGATAATTTAAGGAATGTTACAAGCAGCTTGCAATGACAGTGGAACCTGTGGAAAGGGTCACTAAAGGGTCCAGCTGGTACGTGTGCACTTGCATTTCTATTCGAATCTCTCATTCACGACGGGTACTGGTATCTTTGCGAAGGCACTCAAGTCACTTCTATGCAGACTTCCGACGTAGGTGGTGCCCAGGTGATAATTCTCTGTGTGCATGCTCGTCGCCATCATCTCGTGGCAGCGCTCTTGCAACTAGCTCGGTCACTCGCACGCCTTCACGTCTGTCGTCGTGCGGCGCGGCTCGTTCGCTTGCACCGTGCGGCGAATCGAGAAGCGTGATAAGTCCTGACCCGCTGACGAGAGTTATGCTAGCGATGCTGATGCTTTCAGCAAGATACCCAGTGACCCACTGATGTCAGTACGGGTAACCCGTACGAACAGAAATCATGCTCGTCATTCTCCATAGATAGTAGTACATGGTTATTGTGTCTCATTTACCATAGGATCCTTAATTCATCGCTTTCTTGTATTCAATCTGGTTGCGACCGCAAGGGCAGCAGAAGGACTGGCGCACAGAAATATCTGCCCCGTAATATTACTAAGCGTATCTTTCACATCGACGTTGCACCAGTGTCGATGCCCGACCTCACTCGAGGTCGGACATGTCCGATGTCGATCCAGCAAGCCCCCCAAACGGGCTGACGCGGCCTCGTTTCCAACGTCATTTCGACCTCCAGCATTCAACCTCAGTTTGATATCGGAGCTCAGACGGTAGTGTAAGGTTCGACACAAAAAGCTTAGATCCGAGATCTCTAGGGCCTGGCCGGGAATTGAACCCGGGACCTCCTCCAATTGTCACGTGACCATTCACACAGCCCTAAGAAGGAATCATACTACTAGACCACCAGGCCATATTGATAAATAACGATTTTATAATCTATCAGTGATCTTCAAAAAATCTTAAATACTCTCTGTCACCATCTAAGTACTTGAGTAACAGCAAAGTATCAGGAAGTAAAATTGTATAGCATAGAAAAATATTTGAGAGAAAATAACTAAAAGCATACTAGAAGGTAAAGAGAATGATAGGAGATTTTTTGTTTTTGCATAACGATTTGTCCAACCAGATCCACTAGCAAGAACTTACAAGTTGACTCAAGTTTCAAATCTGATTAAAACAAAAACAAAGTTAAACTTGAGTTCTATCAAGTCTAGCATATACTTAACATATAATATATTATTGCATGAAAGTTTAAACTACAGGTGAAAAACTTATGTGTAAAATTTCTGAAGTTTTAAAAATGTGAGGACTTTATAGAGAGTTCTACACAGGACCCTAGCATTATAATCACCAAACATACACAAAGATACAAACAATAAAATGTCAATATTTGAGAAGAAATATTAACATAAGTAAATGTATATGTAAAACTGCTGGTCAACAAGAGAACAGTTCTTATCAATAACTACCACAAGAAGAAAAGAGGAAAGTTTTCAACCCTGAGCATGTTTCAATGCCAACAGACAATCCAGTTTTTTTTCAATGCGATCCATGCTCTCTTTCAACTGATCAATCTTTACTTCCATCTGCTCCTGCCCAAATTGAATTTGCTGACATACTCCTGTCAGACACACTATGTCTGAGTCCATATGTTTGATGTCAGTGAGGATTGTCTTCATATGTTCTTGCAAGAATGCTGCTTCAGAAAGCTGTGTCCTTGGGTTTGGAGTTGAGAATGTGGCTTGAGAACTAGATGAATGCATGGAAGGCAATACTTGATGAGCCTTCTGATTATCCTTGAGTTTCTGAGAAAGAATGTTGGCCTCAGGGGAAGAGAGACGAGATGAGAGAGAAGAGACATGAGACAAGGGAGGAGAGACACGAGACAAGGGAGGAGAGATGTAAACTGCCGGCTGCTTGCCTTTGTTTCTGGAAGGATTAGTTTCGATCATAGAAGCTGATTCGACAGTGGCATTGCACATGTCTCCGAGCCCTTGCATTTTACGTGTCTGAGCACGAGTGTGCTTCAACGAACTGTCTAGCAATGATGAGGATGATGTGGCATGATGGTGGTCTTCATCAGGTGCCAAGGTGTCTGGATGCAGTGAGGATGTGTCGCGTAGACGAGTATGTATATCGCTCGTGGCATCTATTATCGCGATGGTATCCGGGAGTGTGGGGTAAGGCTCGGCAGCATGGAGCTTGAGTACAGACAGATATTGGTGTGGACGGTACACCTTTTTGGTCCCCGTTCCTGCATCTTTGGCTCGATGCGAACAAGTTTTCTTGCCTCGTGAACATGCAGGGCAGGATTGACAAGCGAGATTCTCTTTACATGTGAGACCATTCCTGTTGCAGTAATCGCACTTTGAAAGCTGTCAAAGACGGTGAGCTTGGAAGAAAGATTACTTGTTCCCCACGTACCTTAATTTTCTTGATCGTCTCTACCCACTCCAAATAGACTGGATCCCTAAGGACCTGGACCGGAAAACTAAGGACAGAATTATTGTCGTCGCACTGCGAACGGACTTCTTTTCCCTCCCGTTCTTTCCCGACGAAGGCTGCTTGATCGTCACCTGGCTGGGTGACCATGTTCACCACATCGTTGACAGCCTGTGACGCTCGATCAAATCTGCATGATGAATGCACGCAATAAGACGTACCTGTTTCCCCGTGGACATTTGTTTCATCCTCTTGCTGGCGGGTTCGCGAGCGTCCTCAGTAGTATCTAGGACGGAGGATTGGCCTCGCGTTCGCTACATACGAACGTTATCACACGCACTCTGCGATGCCAGACAAACGATTTACTTACATTTGCACCTTCGGGCCCACTCATGCCTCTCTTGCTGGAGCTATGCGGCGACTCGGTCTCTGCCTCCTCGCTGCCCAAGTCTACTTGTGTGCGCTATGATGCGGTCTGAACGCACTGAAGGAGAACTGTAGGGAATGAAATGTACCTTTTTCCCCTTGGCAGGGTTTGTCGTCGACTGGCTGCGGCGATGGCCGAGGCGACTGGGATAAATGTCATGTTGTTCCAATGCCGGCTCGAGTTCTTCATGGACCATGTCCGAGGTGCCGGGATCATGTTCGTCATTGGTTCCATCTGCGTTCACCGATCCCTGCTCCATACGCGACTGGGACTCTGCGGAGTTCTGCCATGTTACCCACGTAAGCCTGCTCCCTCTGGTATGGAAGGCGAACAGCGTACCTGCGGCCTTGCGTTCCTGCTATTTCTCGAATCGCCCCCGATAAGATTGTCGATGCGATCAACGGGGTCGCATGCTCCCGCTTCCTGACGTCGGTCTTTGTGACGATGTTTGGGAGGGATGGAACCGTAAACCAGCGACTGTACCACTTTACCCTGCTTTGCTCATATAAGCACGGTCAACGAGAGTAGGGAACGTGTCTACCTTTTGGCCCTTGGAGATATCCTTGTCCGGGTCGTTGGCGCTCCGGGCCACTTGCCTGTCTACACGGTAGACTCGAGCGGACGGTCCTGCCTCGACCTGAATAGGGACAATGGATTTCTGGAGTATTGGGCGATGATGACCGCCTTCCTCTTCGTTCGTCGTGTCTTCCTGTTCAATATTTGACGATCGAACGAGGGATTCTACCTCTCCCCGTTTGCGCTACGGTTCCACATTACCGTGCTGCATTCGGATGCAGGGCAGAGGACGTACCTTTTCACAGGAGGGAACGTGTTGGATCTCTGGGCAGCGGATATGGCAGTCTGCAGATTTGCGTTGCACGGGGACTTGTTCTGCATTTTCTGTCCCTGGATCGTCGAAGGCGGAGCGTGTGCGTTGGGAATGATCGGGTCCATGATTTTCACGCACTTGCCCTCCATGCTCTGTGGGCGGATATTCGAGAGACAACGGTGGCTCTTGTTGCGGCCCATGAAGGGAACCCTCATGCTGGACGAGGTTCTCGGGTCCTGTACGAGGCGAGACGCCGGGAGCTGATCCATCTAACAGCATCCACCATCGATCTTCGTCGCGCCCGTCGTGCCATTCGAGAGCTCCGGCCGGAAATAAGTTAGGCACTCCATTGTCATTTGTCTCTGACAAGCGGGAGAAGTCCAGATGTTCGATGTCGACGTCCCTTTCGGCCATCTGCAGCCATGCACTGAGAACAAGCGGGGGGAGTTCCACCCGCTTCACCTTGTTAACGCACTGGTTCGCACAAGAACCGACAGCATCCTATCCATACTATGAGTATGTACTTAGGGCTTGGGACTGACTCACGTATTCTGTATAGAGTTGTGGCAACCATAGCTGCCTTGCAACGGGAGGCAATGCCTTGAGAGCCTTGAGAGCCACTTCCAAACGAGCCGCGCGCCAGCAGAAACGCCGGAGGGGTGTCTTGTCGCCCATACGAGACAGTGAGAGAGGGACGGAGAGACAGAAAGAGATCGGTACAAAGTCAATGAAGAGATCGCTGTGGGTGGGGCAGTTGTTGTCTGTCGGCGCCTAGTGCACGTGAGAAACGGGCAAGCGGGGCATCAGATCGGTCGATTGTGACTGCAAGCTTCACGCTTTGCCAACGACACCATGGATTCAACCACCGGTTTGGACACCTCAGAGGATGCAACCGTCGTAACAAGTAGGTTCAAGACGTTGTAACGGCACATGAAGATCCCGCGCCGGGCAACAATGCTGTGCGTATGTATCCCCGCCCGAAGAAAGGACCCATAGTAGCCTGCGTAATGTACCGTGAAAGATAATGGAATATCGACAACAGATGACAAGACAACACCAATGGGCAGACTCAACACCACGCCAAGCGTCCGTCGCGCAACCACGACCTTCACTTCTTCGTTTTGGCCTTCTTACTAGTCCCTCCCTCTATTTCCTCGGCCTGTACAGCCATGATCTCAGCATTTCCATACGAAAAGAAAATAAACGAATGACTGTACCTTCCGTTTTGACCCCCTTGCGTCCTTCCCTTTCTCCGCGCCTTTCTTTTCCTTTTCCGCGCCTTTCTTTTCCTTTTCCGCGCCTTTCTTTCCTTTCTCCGCGCCTTTCTTTCCTTTTTCCTTTTTCTTCGCTGCAGGCTCTTTCGGCTTGACGGAGAAAAAGCCGTCGAGCCGGCCCTGCTGTTTCGCATACAGGAACTTCGCGAGCTTCTCAGCTCCTTTCCGCACCCGATCCTCGCTGAGTAAACGTTAGCTTTCTATTTCTCGCTAGTCTAGATGTACCGAGATACGTACTTGAATCCCTTCTCTTCGACCAAGAACTTCACAAGTCCATCAACATCTGGTTCTTTCCACTCGAGCTATACATGAATGGGTCAGAGCCATGAACAATGATCCAATAAATACGAACTGACCTCCAATTCGTTTGCTGGTATCACATCTGGTTTCATAAAAAGCTTCTTTGGCTTCCTCCCATGGCCAGTCCTCCGGAACCTGGACACCGCCCTTCTTCTTCTTCCCCTCCTCTGCAGCCTCCTCCTTTGCTGATTGTCTAGCAGGCTCTGTGAGTAAGCGAAGGTACTAAAGATCATATAGAGGCGCACTTTTCCCGAAGGTACTCGAGGACGGGGCCCAAGCTCCCGTACTCCCGGATATATTTGAGCGCAGACTTTGGGCCCACGCCTTTAATGGGCTCGAGGTAATCACAGCCCAGTAAGATACAGAGGTCGATGAACTGGCGAAAAAATGGTCAGAGTATGCAGTTGGCATTGAGAATGAATCTACCTGTGACATATCCATCTCGAGGCCCTCGAGCACTTTCTTGAGATCAATCTCGCTGATGGGTTGTTTCTTCGCCTCGGAGAATGTGAGATGTCGTAAGAGTATTGGTGCGTTAAAGGTAAGGGTATCCATATCCTCTGAACCGGCCGCATAGACCTGGTAGCATGTTGCTTAGTTTCCGAGGGGATATCATGATGTGCAGAAGGTGCACCAACCTTGCCTCCCCGAGCAAGTTCTGCGCATTGTGCTTCAGCTTCTGACGGAGCCTAGAGAAACGTCAGCACGCGAACCGGGGGAAGACGGACATAAATAGACGTACTACGACTACCGGGATGCCCATGAGTCCAAGCAGCTTCCGACACTCCGCATTGTGCTCCTTCGTGACTCTCACTTGCCGCTTTGTGAAGCGGTCCACGTCCTCCGTCGTCCCTGTACGCCATGAGCCAGTGTCAAATTGCTTTAGCCCACGGCATGCGTACCTGTCTCCTTCGCCTCCTCACCTCCCTCCTTCGCCTCCTCTCGCTTCTCAAACCGCTTAGCAAGCTGCAAGATCATGCGTCAACAATCAACCTCACATAGCCCAATAGCCAACATACCACGCCCGACTTCAGATCTGGCGGCCTGCCATCAAAAACATATGCCGGTTTGATACCATTCTCCACGATCCGAATCGTGCGGTAGAAGAACCCCATGAGATGACTACAGCGCGTCCGTCAACCGAACCCAACTCCATGAGGAAGGGAAGGAACGCACCTCGTCGTCTCGCCCGAGTCGTTCGTCAGCATCTCGCCGTCCTTCTGCCGCACCGCGATGAGGAACTGGTATATCGACATGGACGCGTCGATGGCGACCTTGCGTCCGAAGAGTGTTTTGATCTCATGCTCCTATATATTTGTGGCTGCTTGAACGAATGTCATTTCGCCGCGCTATAGTGAACGCACCTGGATAGCTTTTGGTGCATGTTCTGAAATGAGTGCAGTAAGGCCTTTGATACCCATGGCGGGTTGTGATGGTGGAGGACAGGAGGAGGTAGGTAGGGTAGAGATGAACTGCGCGTAGCTGCGCGTGCGTGACTGTCTGACGCGACACGTCACGTCGTGACTCCACGGCGGGCCGAGCAGCCGCTGGCGGACTCGAATCGAGTTTACATTTCTTCAAATCTGCAGCTTTCACGTTCAACTGGCTCAGGCATTTCTCGACACAACATAGCTTAGCTGTCGCAGTCTCATCACACCAAGCGAGTTTCTTCTGTAAGAGGTCAGAAACAGGGACTATCATTAACGCTTGAATTCACAGCAGGAACAACAGACCTCTGTGCTCATGGCAGACGAAGGTCTACAACAGGACTTGCACCCTCGCAAGAGACAGAGGATGTCTCACGACGAGGATTCAGATCTAAACTACACCCCAGGTGAGCATTACTACTTGTCTATCTTGATCACATCTTCATGTTGCCCACATTTCGCAGAGTCATATCGGGGTGCATCGGCTCGCCAACTTCTCCTTGATGAGCTCGAGCTCGAAACAAGCATCCGCCAGCGCCTGCACGATACCATTCAATCCCGTCTCACCTGGGCCCTTATTCTCCAAGAATCTCTTCATAGCGATCATCACCACCCGCGTACGCCGCTTCCTCCCGTCACTTATCACGGATGCCTCTGAAACCCTACATCTTCCATCTAGCCGTCGAACAGCGATGTGGTCCGACTGAATTCCGAACTGCGGCGCTGGAGGCCCTTGAGACTCTCGAAGCCTCGTGCCGTCCCTTTTTCGATAGAGAACCGAGGATTTCGTCGGAGCCCGTCGCGTCCGACATCCCCTTCGTCCCCCCTGTTACACATCCCACTACCGCAAGCTTCAGCAACAAATCGGACACCCGTCGTTCGCGCCAGCGCCCCTTCTCGGCCTCGGACGCCCCAGTGAAGAAGCTGCTCTTCCTACGCAACAGTTCCATCGCGCCCGGGGCGCTTGCGAAACTGCAGTGTCTCAATTGCCACCGCTCGGACTTTCCGACTGTGCAGGGCCTGCTGAACCATTGTCGACTAGGCCATCAGCGCGACTTCGGCAGCCACGATGAGTGTATTCAACAGTGTGCGGTGCTTGTTCCCGAAGAGGAGCGCGAGTACGTGCTGGAGAATGGAACAGAACTGAGCGAGGGCAACCTGCCTAGTCTCCGGCGACTGTTCGAAATCGCAGTCGGTGGAGGCCAGGCGCCGCGCACTGTGGCTCCTGCCCCGCCATCATCATCAGAGGAAGCCACCGTGCAGCAACAACCGCGGGAGCTTGCGCAGCCCGCCGAGCAGACGAGTACGCTTCTGACGCGGACGCTCGGGCACCACATCGACACGCCCGCACTGGCGCCCTTCCTCGGACGCACGCCAAAGCGCCGCTGCATCAAGATTTACGCTGAAACGAGGCGTGGACGTTCTCAGCGGTGTCGCGCCAGTCCATCAGACGCAGAAGGAGCAGGGGAAGCACTGGCGGATGGCGTACCATCACAGGAGCCGTGCACGGCCTGCTTTGGACTTGACTGACCGTCCCGATGAAGACGGCGCCCTGGCACTCGCGGGCGTGAAGACGGGGGCCGGGATCCCGCGGACACCGATACCATTAGACGCGGCGGGAAGTCGGTTCCACATCCTTGCGCGGGTGTCTATCACGGATCGCAGCCTGTGGCTTCCGATCGGTAAGTGGCGAATAGCCTCGTGTTTATATGAGATCAATCATACCATACGTGCAGATCGTCGGCCGCCTGCCCATCCAGAACACACGCACCGCTGGATCCTATCGGCTGATTCCCCTTCCTACGTATGTCTTCAATCAGTCCCACCGTCCCCATCCATGATTGACACACGTCAATTGTTTATCTTCATCACCGCTTCCGACCCTGCAGAGCTTGCACATCACCGCATTTCTAACAAAGATGACGGTGACATGCCTCACCGATCCGCCGCCGTCTTCCTTCACGGAGCCAATCGTCATCACAGCGCCGCCCTTCGCCGCGGCCCGAACGACGGACCGACCGTTTCTCGCGCGTGTGACGCTGACATGGGCCGGTGCGCACAATCCCGCGATGGAAATCGACCACTGGATCGAGGTATGCATCCATCACGCCGCCGCGCTTCGACTTCTGCTTACGGCGTTGCGTGTGCAATTCTCTTTTCCACCGGGTCATTTTCGGTGTTGCGTGTGCCGTGTATCACTGCCCAGCTTGACGCGCTCAAGGCAGCCAATCCGGTCGTGGGCGAAGAACAGGTGCTTGATGTCGAGCTCGACCGGGGCACCGAGCTGCTTCCTGTGCGCCTAGAGGCAAATAGATTTGATGCATCGCTGTGGGAGTCGAAGATGGATTCGGGAAACAGAGTGTTTCGCGTGAAAGCCCTGTTGCAGCTCAAGATCTTGACGAAATGAACGAGGAACCCTGTACGTGCTGTGTTGCCATTGTTGTGATGGATGAACTCAGGCTGTATTTGCCCATTTTCTGGATATTAGCTTATGTCGCTATCCTCAAATCACTCGTATC
Source organism: Hericium rajendrae (assembly GCA_033439255.1). Lineage (NCBI taxonomy): Eukaryota > Fungi > Basidiomycota > Agaricomycetes > Russulales > Hericiaceae > Hericium > Hericium rajendrae. The sequence goes on from CM065880.1 coordinate 494,515, forward strand.
CCGCTTTCCATTGACCCAACGAGGTGCGCTATCAATCTCGGAAACACACTGCTTTTCACTCTTCACAGAAGGAATGAACCTGAATGTTTTTCTTTGCCCGTAGATGTCAAAGGCCGGAATGCACCACAAGTTCCATACAAACTAGTTTCCTCCCGAGCCATTTTCGCAACCTCGTGCCCGGGCGGCGCAAAGCTATCGAGGTATGTTCGCACAACTATCACAAGTACATGTACACATAAAACTCAGTCATCATTCCTGTTTAGTGGGCGCGGGCGCGCGCACTGAAGCAGTCATACGAGGAACACGTCCGGCAGTCATCGTCTCCGGCGTACGTACATCTGAGCACCGCAGATGTTTTCCGCTGGCTGGAAGACGAGGGCCTGTATTTGCGCCCTGCCCCGCCCCAACCCGCCCCCAAGGATCCAGCATCGGCGTTGCAGAGAAGGCCATTACCAGCTCGGAAGCAAAGCCAGATTCGTTCTGTGCCGCATGCGGGCTCAATCTGATGGTGCACCCCCAATATGGCCCACCGGATCCAGCAATGGGGCAGCACCACGCCGTGTGCCCCTTACAGCCTGGGCCTGCTCGGAAATTACCTCTTCTCGACGTCCGTGACCTTCTTCTCGCGGATTCCGACGCAGAGAATACGCCGGCGGGTATCCCTCTGCAATTAAGCGAGCACCGGAGTACAACCACGTTCTGTGGGACGGAGCGCGACCTGCTGACCTCGGTCAACCCCGCGTGCATCGCCGCGGTGCGCAGACTCATAACGTCATTGCGGTTTCCATCTTTTCTAGGCAGTTCTGGTCCAGACGGCAGATTGGATGGGCCGCTGTCACCCACGAGCGCGAGCACGATCGCGTCCTACGCGCTTATGTCGCTGCTGGTGCGCGTGCTCGTGAAGCGGCTTGTGCAGGCGGGCATCGGCGTGCTGGAGAGCGATCTGGCGCGGTTCCGAGCGGCAGCGGGGCGCGGGCGGCAGCGAGAGGTGAAGAAAAGCGCAGGTGCGGGGGCGTGCCTGGCTGCGTTGACGCCTGCACATATCGTCCGCGGGAGCCAGGCGGTGGGGTCGTCACGTGAGGGCGTGCCTTGTATGTTTTTCTGGCTCAGATTGGGCTGGGATTTGGGGCACGTTCGGCGATAAATTGTTCTCGCCCCCAGATTGCCATGGCTACTTCTGCGCCCTCTGACGCCGACGCCGAGTCTTTTCCTGGGGCAGGGGTGAAGAGGGAACCAAATACACCTTTTTGAGCATTTTCTCAACGTGTGGGTGTATCTTAGTCCAGGTGCATTGCTGTGTCCCCGCTGTCCGTATCTTGCTGCCGACATATGGATGTCTTCCCGATGAGATGTCAGATGGTGAGAAACGATCGGCACGGGCGGCGAGGGACCCCCTGCATGGCGCAAATGAACTGAAGGGCTTCGAGCGCTCGCGCCCTGCGCGCCCGGCCACTTGTAATTTCCAAGAGTCTCGATCACAAATTTGAACTGCACGCGATCAATAACTTAAACGGAAATGGATTGAGAAAAGGAAGACCCGTCAACCTCCGTCAACCTTCTTATATCGCTTCAACGTTTGCAAGTCTGTCCCTTCCGAACCGCCCTCCGTCTGCAAACTCGTTGGGCCCTCCACTTTCCTTTCCCGCCGACTGATTTCCGCCTCGCAAGAGCGTGCAGGATACATGATGGCCGTGGCCGGTCTTCCCAATATCGACAATACCATTGGCGCCGCCTTTATTGGCTGGGGAGTGTCCACACTGTGCGTCCTCGCGTGCGCCTTTCTTTTCCCGTACTTACGTGCTCACTATTTCCCGCCGCCAGTGTCTTTGGGATACTGTGCATCCAGGTGTACACATATTTCACGCGGTACACGAACGACAACTCGGCGTACAAGTCGCTGGTGAGTCTGAACCTCAGTTGGTGTCGATCACTCTAAATAGACACGCGCGCCGCGGCAGGTCATTTCGCTGTGGTACGTTCATTTCGCGCGCGCCGCCTGTCAGATCCAGTTTACCGACTGCATTGCAGGGTACTCGAAGCCCTCCACCAAGCCTTCGTGGGGCACTGTGTATACTATTACGATGTCACGTAAGAGGCTTGTGTGTGGTGTATTGCACGCGGCGATTAACCTGGCGTTCGTAGAAACTATGGAAACCTGCTGGTGTTCGTCGATAGGCCTGTATGGTGCGTGGCATAGCTGTTCGTCCTTGCTCTCACACTGACATGGTTCTCATGCAGGACCCTGAGTGTGAGTCTCGTTGTGCTGCGGGTCAGATATCATCGATTAATCTCACGTCCGCGTTAGGTTCAAGTGGTGCTGGGTGTGAGTACTACATGTACCTTTTTGTTCCCCATCCATTTAATTTTCCCGAAGGCCTTCGTCGGATTGATTGTGAAGATGTAAGCGCCGCATCGTCTAAAAATGATACTCCCGACCGATGTCTGATTGTTCTGCCAGGTGCTTCGGTCTGCGCGTCTGGAAGTGTGAGTCGACGACCATCAGTCAAATGATGCGGGTCTGAATTCCACCCGTAGTCAGCAAGCACAATTACCTCGTTACGGGGACCATCGTGAGCTTCTCGTCCTCCGAGGGTGAGATGATCGATTATTGATGTGGTGTCCGGGCCATAGATGCTGATGGCGCTGTCACAATTCGGATTCGCCATGGGTGAGTCCTCCGAGTCGTCCGACCATCTTTAACCCATCTTGATCCACTGGCATCAGCGTATACCGTCAGATCGTAAGCATCCTTTCGCCAGTGCAGGATGCGGTCTCACCATATTGTGCGACAGATTCCAAGTACGCCTCTTGCAAGCAGGTCAGCTCAAAGTGGGTCTTATTCTTTATGTAATCGATATGATCTTGTTCTCACCAGGATCGACACCGCATTGCAGACCATTGCCACCGCGTCTCTCGCCCTGGGTGCCGCAACGGACATCTTCACCGCCGCGTCGCTCTCGTACTTCCTGCACAAGATGCGCACCGGGTACCAGAAGTAAGCCGGTCTTTTGTTCGCGCCCCCGTTGTACTCATCCTGTCCTGCGTCCTAGGTCTGACACTCTGATCAACCGACTAATTCTGTATTCTGTGAACACTGGGTTCCTCACCAGGTACGTCGGGCGTTGTCTTGTCGCCACCACGTGTTCTGATCCGCGCTGTCCACTCCATCAGTGCCGTCAGTATCGCCGTCTTGGCCCTGGTATGTCGCGTGCATCATCCCCGTCGGACACCGCTGATCCTCGTGCCATGCAGTACAATACGATGCCGAACAACTTCATCTACATGGGCGCCTACTTCGTCCTGAGCAAACGTGAGTGTGCTTCTATCTCCGGCTTCGCACGGCCTCCGCGACATTGCACACCCCGCTGACGCCCGGATTTCCGCGGATAGTGTACGCCAACTCCTGCGTGGCAACGTAAGTCCTATTTGTGGCGCGGTACCTATATGCGTGACCCTGACGATGCGCGGTGATGCAGGCTAAACACGCGCCGCTTCGTCCGCGGCAAGGGCACCGACCGCGAGGATGAGGGCACAGGACCTACGTTCATGATGGTTGGCAATCCCTTCCGTTCGGGGGGTCGAGGCAATGTGAACGACATGGAGCGGAATGGCAAGACGGGTCTGAACCCCATAGAAGTCGACGTGCGGCATGAGATCTCGGTCACCTCTGACACAGTGCGTGACTTTTTTTAGTGATGTGCTACACGGACTTATTTTTCTGCAGGGACCGACGTTCAGCAAGGAGTGGTAGATGGCGCTGCAGTGGCAGGCCGCAAGCGTCCGTCCGTCTAACCCCTCCCTCTTTTTCTAGACCACTTCAACATCCCTCCCTCAACATTACCGCAAGACACCTGGACCGGACCCGGAACCCGGAAGTATCTAACATCACCGTGCCGCTTCCACCGCCGCGGTTGTAATAGCATCTGTATTTTTTGTTCCATCACCTCACCACCAGCTCCTCCTTCACCAGCATCCGCTCCCTCTCCGCCTTTCGTTTGTGTTGATCTGTCGCATAATGCTGCTCTGTTCTTTCGCGCAATGCGCCGGGCACGGACGCCACACTCTTACATTTGCTTGCATGCTGTTGTGATTGTATATATTGGACACCAAGCTCAATGGTTTGATAGGACCAGAGCTTGGGCGTTTCTTTGGGGATTTCGCATTGGGACGGGGGGATTTGGTAGTAGAGTGGAGTTGCGTGCAAAGTGGTCGTGTGTTAGAACATAGAGAATACAATGATTTAGATCATTTGTACAGCAGCGATAGAATACATCGTATTTGAATTTCCCTCTATAATATCGTACATCGTGCGCCCGGCTGTCTCAGGAATCGCTTCAATGTTACATTGCTGCGATGGCGGTTTGGGTGCGAGCGCCTGTTCACTCGACGAACTCCCCATTCTCCTTGTGCCACTCCTCGAGCGACAAGCTCGGGTACTTCTTATACACCTTCTTCTCGCCCTCGGGGAGACGGACGTACTCTGGCTTCGAGTTGGTCAAAAGGCACGTCTGCGTTGCGCGTGGCCCTCGGCATCAGCACGTAGTCACACCCCGGTAGTAAAGTCGAGCAAGGCACGCACCATGACCTTGGGCGGTTTAAGCTCCGTATCAATCGCGGACGCAAAGGGATGGATGAGGTCCGGCCTAGGTCAATCCGCTAAGCAGCGACGCCAACCTCCGTTCCTGACGGCCACACGCACCAGGTCTCGTCCCACAGCCAGAGCATGCTCGAACACTTCGAGCAGAAGTTGCGCTGGGACGACGCGCGGCGCTCCTTGGGCGTGTCGCGGTCGAGCACGGCGTTGTACACGGAGACGTTCTCCTTGCCCTCGACCTCGAGCGTCTTCGCGTGCCCGCCGAGGTTGATCGAGCCGCCGACGCCGCCGACTTTGCGGCAGATGGAGCAGAGGCAGAGCTGGTACGGCACGGGCGTGCTGCTCTGCAGCTTGAAGCGCACGGCGCCGCAGTGGCAGCTGCCTTTCAGTTCCATGGGCATGTTTAAAGGTGCGTGCTTTGGAAGGGTCGGAGGAGTTGGTGGTTGGTGGTTGGTGGAAGTAGGAATCGAGAAAGGAGTTGCAGACGGCGCAGTGATCTCATCATAGCTCGGGCTATCTTATAGGAGGATGACCTCGTGTCGATGTGGGTCACTAGTCACTTAAAAGCGCTGGATTGTCACGGGGGATAGTGTATCGTCAGTTTTTTTCTGGCTGATGACAGACCATTGTAGACTATGCATGGAGGCTTGCACGGCCGCTAAGTACTTCACAACAACTTGTACTTGCAGGAGTGAAGAGTTGCAGGGTTCCTGGGAGTACTGGTGACGCAATGTCCTACGATAAGATAAGATTTGGCGTCTCTTCTGGTCGATCATCTAACGACCTGGCGACTTTCTTCTTGCTGCAAACGCTGCACTGGCCATGAGGTGACTTTTCTCCAAGAATGAATTATGTGGTGAATTTATGCGTCTAAATATCGTTCTCAAGCCCTTCTGCGATGACAGGAATTAGCGTTTATCGAAGCGCATCGGGCACAATATTCTGGAAATGTTATCGGCCATCGAGTCCACGCCGACGCCATCGTCAGAGCCGCAGCAACTAGGATCGATAGTCAAAGATGGTCTCATTACTTACCAAGACGTTTGGAACGGAGCCAAGTGGAAGGTCCATCTTTCGGAGTCTCTAACTTCAAGACGAGTATAGTGCGCTGGGTAACACTGGGAGGTTTGAAGTTTATGCATCATAGCTGAGCCCTTGCAGCCCGACTAGTGCGACTGCATGGCATCTCCCGAAATTTCAGTATCTCGAGCTTGACCATGCCCCTAGACATTCCTTCGTTGTCGGAGTCAACAAAATCCTGGGGGTTCGACGACGATGACGGAAATATGGCAACAGATAGTGCACCTTCGTCGGAGGACTCACCTGATATGAAGCCCCGACTCAATTTCTCAATGGCGTAGGAACCTGAAATTAATTAAACCTTGTTTGAACCGCCGATTAGAGTCCATAGTTCAATGTGGAAAATGAAAGGAATTCTACCACGGCTCTACTTCTTTTCGTTCCTTTTCGTCAACGCCCGCTCGCTCCGCACCCTTCCCTTCTTTTGTTCTTTCGCCGCGCCCGGCTTTCGATCCTTTAGGTTCTTCCGCACGCGCTCGCGGTCCTTGCCCTTCTCCTTCACACCCGCCTTGCCCAGTGCATTCCGGGCCTTCTTCTTGGCCAACCGGCGCGCGACGCGGTCCGCATCCGCCTGCTTCGCTTCCTTGCGCTGGTCCTTCGGCAGGTGCGCGAGCTTGGCGCCCAGAGTGGGATCGCCTTTCGGCACGACGACAGGCATCCGAGGAGCCGTCCGCGCAGGTTTGGGCTTGTCGGAGCGCGCGTCAGGGCGGGTGGACTTGCCGGGTTTGGGGGTCGAGGAGATTTTGGTCTTGCTGCCGGGAAGGGTTTTGCAGCGCTGCACGCGGAGCTTGCGTTTCGCGAATTTGAGCTTGCCCTCCTCCATCGCGAGGAGCTCGTCGATGCATTCACGGTCCTTAGGTGTCAATAAATATCAGAAAACTATCATACGATGTAACGAGGCATGAACTTACTGCGAACTGGACGTACGCAAAACCTTTGCCAAGCTGCGTATCTTTATCCCGAATGATTCGCACCTTGATGACCCACGTCTTTGGCTTACCAGCCTCATGTTCTTCATCATCGCTCTCTTCGGCTTCATCTTCACTGTGGTCCCCGGCGCCCCTCTTGGCCCCTTCTCGTACTCATAACCCCCTCAAAGTAAGTCCTCAGATCCTCGTCCTTACTCGCAAAGTCCAGATTCCCGACAAACAGCGTCCGCTTCGGATCTCCTCCCATCGCGCCCTGCTCGCCGCCCCTCGCCACGCCTACCCGATCCACACGCAGCGTACGTTCCATGAACATCGTCCCGTCGCACTTCTCCACCGCCAGCCGCGCCGCCTCGTACGGGTTCATCACCTCAGGCGACGCACCAGGGATGGGATGCGCAAAAACAACGTATGCATTGACCGACGCCGCTTCTGCGTGGATCTCGTGCTTGATGAACGCGACGCGCTTTTTCTCCTGCGGCGTCAGGCACTTCTTCTCGCGCTCCTTCTCGTACTCGCTGCCCTCTTTCTGGCGCCAGGACGCCGCGCGCTCGCGGTCGTGTGCGCGTCCGTCGCCCTCCGGCTTGAGTGGTGGTTTTTGGGGCGGCGGTGCCGTCGTCGGTGAGCTTGGAGGTAGGCTGTTGGAAGGCGACGGAGCGGAAGCGCGTGGATTCGATTTTGGCGGTGGGGAGGTGCGAGAGAATGTATCGTCGGAACTGCTTTGCTGCAGACTAGTTGAACGCGAATGATATTGTCAGTTGTAGGACTACAGATTGAGATAAAGATATATACTTTGCCCTTGGCGACGTCCACCGGGACGTTGCCGACAAAGATCGTGCGCGCGTCGCGCTGCTCTGGCGTCTCATCCTCAGGGACGTACTTCACCGCTTTTGCAGGACGAGATTTGCCGCTCTTGTCCTTCTTCAGGACGGATTCGTGCACGAGCTGCGATGGATCGCCCTCCTCGTCCGACGACGAGCTCGCAGACGCGTCCTTCTCCTGGTCGGAAGCAGGCTTCTCCGCGCTCGCCTTCGCCCGCGCCGAGAGGTACGCATCCTCCACGTTGGCGTTGTCTTCATCGTCCTCATCGCTGTCCTCCAGCACCTTCTTGCGCTGCTTCGCCTCCTTCCCCTTGGATTTGGACTTTTTAGCTGCCTTCTCGGCGACCTGGCAGATCGACGTTCGTGCTCGACTTTTCCTGCTTGCTCGCCTTTAGCTTTTTCTTCGATGTCGATGCACCATCAGCTTCGGCTTGGAGATTGTTATGCTCCTTGCGTTTCTTATCGGATTTATGCGAAGATGCTGGGGCTGGCACGGGAGTAGGCGCAACAATGGCCTGTAAACCCGAATGAAGCTTCTGTTCTAGCGCGAAAAACATGATGGACGACTCACCGACGTGCGAAAGAGCGCATCCAAGTCGCTGTCGATGACCTTTGTCTTTTTTTCGGAAGCGTTTGGCCGCTACTCGAGCCCAGAAGGAACGAAGAGAGGCTCATGGTCGTTGTTGTCGAGACTCGAGGTAAATTCCTCTGTTGGACAGATTGATGGTAGAGCCGATCCAGGGTCCTGTAAATGTGTCTTGAGATGCATAATAAGGGCATGTAGCTCAGTGGTAGAGCGTGCGCTTTGCAGTAGCAAAATTACGTAATCACGATGCGCGAGGTCCAGGGTTCAATCCCCTGCCTGTCCATATGACTGCTTTTTCTTTTTGAACGTTCAGTACCCTTGTTTAATCTCTTTTTTGCACATTCGATTCCTTGCTTGTTCAGGAACAAAGGAGTCCTGACTTTCAGCAGCTGAGACGTAGGTGCGCCCAGGGAACGTTCTGCCATATGGGGGACACTGAGCTGGCTCTGCGCGCTGGCAGTTGGTGCGTGGCTTGTTCTCAACGCTGATACAGATTCGTACCCGTTGCTATGGTTCAAATTCCTGCTGCTGGACAGAATTTTCGTGGATATGATCATGATGGCATCGGTAAGTGTTGGTGCTCAAATCTTCATTTTCAGCTTCTTGTTCCTCGCAGGACTGGCGTACACTCGCGATGGATTGCTGGAGCGCAATTTGTGATTTCGTATCGTAAGTTCTTCGCTATCTCGTCAATCTCAAACTCCGAAGCTTTTCTCATGTCTCTGTCTCTAGTCATCATGGATCCAGTAGAGAGTGGACCTCGTGTTCTACCACCTGCTGAATTACCCTTTTCGCTAAATCCAGACTTCTGACAACCCGACGTGGAAGGATCAAGAAGATGGAGAATTTACCGTTTGCTCTGCGACTTCAATGGCCTGACTGTCGTGTGGCAGCGTGTCAAGCAGCAGGCAAGTATGTCAACATTGATTGAGTGTTCTCGATGACTGTCCGAAAATGCGTGTCTGCGCCGCGCCGTCCTTAACAGCTGGCGCCTTACACCTTTTCCATAAGGGAGAGGAGTGCGGGCTGCGAACGTGCTATGCTAAAATCTTTCCCGCAGACTGTCTATGTCGCCGAAAGGCATTCACTGTGCTCATCAGCTCTCCATATGAACTCGCTGATCACAAGATACATCTTGTCCTGCCGTGGAACACCGACAACGGCGTTTAGATCGCCCTCATGCTGACGAGACGGGCTGGCGATACAGCAGACTGTTGGACGGTTCTACGGTACCTTAGTTCCGTCACGTTGCTGGCCTTTCCTTCCAAAAAGTCGCAAGACCCACCGTACGTCCTGTTTCATCAGGTTCTGGTGCGATATCGACGTCTTCGACCGACTATTTTTGTGGTCTGCTGACACCTATGACATCTATTGGCACCATTACCAGCCGCCGATGATCCTCGTGTTCAAGGGATGAAGATCTTATCCGTTCGAGATAGTTGAGGGCTTTCAAGTTCACGCCAGGCACTGACAAGGTGCGTTGATAACAACGAATTCTTATTATAGCGAGCGCGTTTGATGGTGTCTCGGCTCAGGATGCTGCAGGAGAAACGTCGGTCGTTGTCCTTTTGCCAAGACAATAGCTACGTCGGTCCTACGCACCTTGCCACCAACGCAAGCATGAGGCGTGGCACTATTATGGCTGACTGAGTCTTTTCAGTGAGTTTTCACTGTTTGCGTGGCACAGTTTCTATCGGGCACAACTGACGGTAAATCATGATGCGGCTTTTAGGAGCTTATAGATGCAGGTACCAGCGATAGAAGACGGCGGAATCCACATGCTCTCGTGTGGTACCATCGAGTCAATCACCGCATGAGGTTCTGCGCATCAGAGTGCGCTATCGAGACCAAGTAGCGTGAGGTGAGAACGGTCCGGTGTCACTTCTGCATTGTTGGTTCTAGCTCAGAGCTCGACAACTTTGCTCTCAAGCCTCTGGAGGTATAAAAGGAGTTTTATGAGACCACTGTACAGCAGTGCTCTTCCCTGAACACTGCTCACAGTCCTCTAATCGCCATGGTCAAGTTCAGCCTTGTACTTGTGTCATTTGTCGCACTCGCGTACGCATCCCCGCACCCCCGAGATGCGTTGCACGTCCACGAGCGACGTGATAGTCCTCCCAGTGGATTTGCGCACGCTGGACCGGCGCCGGACGATCAAGTCCTCAACCTGCGTCTGGCTCTCGTCCAGAACAACGTCGATGGCCTCCACCAGAAACTATACGACGTCAGCAAGCCGAAGAGCGCCTCTTACGGGAAACATCTGTCGAAGGCAGCAGGTATGGCTACTTCTGTGAGAGCCTGGCACCTTGCTTATTTTTGTTATCTTCCGATAGGTGGAGGCGCTCGTCGCGCCCTCGACCGAGACCGAGACCGCTGTCAAGAACTGGCTCTCGGCGAACAACATCGCCTATAATACGATTTCTCCCGCCGGAGACTGGCTGGGGATCAATATCACCGTCCAGCAGGCGAACGCGTTGTTCGGCGCCGAATTTTCCAACTTCCAGGATCAAGCTACCGGCCAGCAGTCCGTCCGCACTCTATCCTACTCGATCCCGGCATCTCTCAAAGGTCACATCGACTTTATTCATCCCACGGTTGCGTTAGTCTTTTGGCTTTGTCTTTGCGATCCGGTATTAATCTCGTGTGATAGGTTTCCCGCGAAGCCTCTTGGTGGACCAAAAGTCGTGGGAAAGGCAAAGAGCCAGCCCAAGTTCAGCAATGTCACGGCCAACGCTGCTCCAGCGTCATGCAATGATGAATTCACACCGAGCTGCGCACAGGAGCTGTATGGCATCCCGACAACAGCTGCTACGCAGTCTTCAAATCAGCTCGCGGTCTCTGGTTTCATTGGGCAATATGCCAGCCTTGCGGACCTTGCGGTATGATGTTTCGTTTCACTCGTGGAATGGCGAGGATCTGACCTCGGTCTGCAGCTCTTCTTGGAGAATCTGCGTCCTGATTTAGTCGGCACGACGTTTTCTGTCGAGCTGATCGATGGTGGCATCAATGATCAGAGCAATCCCGGCGACGAGGCGGTAGTTGTATTCTCTTATTTAAATTATCCACCCATGCTGACGCCCTCTTTGCGTACTTCCAGGATCTGGATACTCAATACACTGTCAGCATTGCATCGAAAGTGCCGACTATCTTCATTTCAGTTGGGAGCAACAACCCTGATGGCATCTCGGGGTTCCTGGATATCGTGAATTATCTGGAGACCCTGGATCCCGTGCCTAATGTTTTGAGCACAAGCTACAGTTTCAACGAGCCTGACCTTCCATTTTCGATTGCTAAGTATGTGTTTTGACTGCAGGAACCATAGTCATCTCGATCTGACGGCATCATCTACAGTTCGCTCTGCAATGCTTATGCCCAGCTCGGCGCCCGCGGCACGTCTATATTGTTCTCTTCCGGCGATGGAGGCGTCTCTGGTGGTCAATCCGGGCAATGCACGGAATTCGTCCCTACCTTCCCATCCACATGCCCCTTGTGCGTCCAATCTTGTCCTGTTCGTCGCATGGAGAACCGACTAATGCGTCTGACATCGTAGTGTTACCTCTATCGGCGCGACACAGAACGTGAACCCTGAGATCTCCGCCAGTTTCTCTTCGGGCGGCTTCTCCACCCTGTTCGCGATACCCGACTACCAGTCTGCTGCTGTCGAGTCGTATCTGGCACGGATCGGCTCGCAGTACGCGGGACTGTTCAACGCTTCGGGGCGGGCGTTCCCCGACGTGTCCGCAGCAGGTGTCAACTACATCATAGCATGGAGAACGAGTTTTGGCTTGTAGACGGAACGAGCTGCTCCACGCCGCTCACGGCCAGCATCATCGCGCTGCTCAACGACGAGTTGATCTCGGCAGGCCGTGCGCCGCTCGGCTTCCTCAATCCGCTCCTCTACGAATCTCCCTCGGCATTCACTGATATCACTTCTGGTGAGCCAGACCGCGTCTGCTTCCGTTTGTCATGCGTGCTGATAACCGTTTAGGCACGAATCCCGGATGTAATACTAATGGATTCTCGGCGGGGCTGGTTGGGACCCAGTGCGTTGAACTCTCGCCTTCGTGTCTTTCTTTGGTTTCTGACGCGTAATACTGCAGGTCACGGGCGTTGGCTCCCCCATCTTCAGTGAACTTAGGAGTGTCATTGGATTGTAAATGCAGAGTTCCCCTTCGAGACTCGTCGTGGTGCAGCGTTCTTGCTAGATTCTGTGTTCCCGTGCTTCGCTAGATCCTATGTTTTCTGAGATCTAAATCAATTCCGCATCGCTGTCTTGAGATGATTCATTTGCTATCTCAGTTTGACTTGTGGCTCAGATTTGCTGTTGATATCATCGTGCTCTGTCCTTCGTCCGCCTCGATGGAATCTTTGGGGTGAGCGCTCACATTCTGGCAGGAGAGAAACCCAGAAGAAAATCGTGGTCCGCTGCGGCCGTGGATGAAGACTGCCGCCGATTTAGGCCTGCTAACAACCACATTATTAATTGCTATTGATCTTAGTGTGGTAAATCCTGGCAGGCTTTTCTTCCTTCTCGGCCACTTCTTTGGCCCTGACCCAAGGCCGAAACCAGGCAAGCACTACTTGACCATTATCATCAGCTACATGGATCCACTCTCGTGTATCAGTACACATCACCGCATCGAATCTAGTCGACCTCCGGCAATCAGTCCCAACTATTTTAGCAACTCAGTTGATTTGGACGTGCTCATCAGCGGTGCCAAGTTCAGGCAATGTTTTTGGTCGAAACCGAACCTCCTCTCCAGAACATTTTGGGCCACGATCCTGTCGAGCAAAGACGCGAGCAATGAGAACCTGCAGAAGCACATGAAAAATGCCTGCGGGTCTTCCTTCCACCCCCTCGGGATGCCGGGGAAAATCCCGCCCGAGGATAAAGGAATAGAAGACTCGAAGCTGAAAGTATACAGAACGACGAGTCTGAGAATGGTGCGACTCAATGTCTTCGTCTCTACAAGTTTCTGTTGATCACCGTCCGTGGACGAAGGTGAACTGCTCCATCTTGCCTTGTTGACGTTGCACAGTTCTGCAGGAAGTTTCAGCTCATATACAGTCAACTGCATATGCCCTGGCAAAGAAGGTGTGGTAGATGTACCGCCATACACTTGACACAAACTGACAGAACTCCAGTACCAACAGGCTGCCGTTATGATAAGGTATCTATCTGGATTTCGGCCGATTTGTCACCTGCCAGCAGCAGAAAGGTCGTCTTGAGAAGCATTTATCCCATGTACATTGCTTGGGTCTGGATTTCCGATATTACAGCGGGTACAGGGGATATCTTAGCACAATCCCACTTGTGGACGGCATGAATAGATCTCATCTTGTGCGCCTGAACTCATCAGACTTTTTGGGTGACGGTTCTTCATCCAAAAGAACAGGGTTTAGCTTTTTTACTTACGATTACTCGAGGCTGTGATTCTGCTCCTCGATTTGGGCGGACTCGCCGACCCACGCAGGCCTGATAGTCGGTATTTGGCTGTCACCCGCCTTCATTTGCCCTGCCACGAGTGAAAAGTTCTGAGGTATGATAACAGCAAAAACGACAGAGTCAAACGAGTGAAAGATGTCAAAAAGGAAGAGGAGGACGCGTAAGAAAAACGCGTGGACGCGTCGCGGCTGATTATCTGTTCGATTTATAGACAAGCCACTCGGCACGAACCCAAATTTTTGGCACGCCTTCGCCTCTTCCCCTTTCCTCTTCCGACCTCCTCGTCTTCACAGCTTCTGTAGATACCCTACCAGTCATACCCTGCACTTTCTGTAGTCTCCCAAAGCATTGTCGGTAAGTTCTGTGGTTCTCGCTTAGTCGGAGGTTTTCATGCCACTTGTCCATAGATTGTTATAGTCTGTTCTTGGATGGTGAAAATGGACCTCCAAACGCTCTCAACCCTCTTCGCATCGACAATCAGTCCAAATCCTAATGTACAGAAATCAGCAGAGCTTGAAGTCCGAAAGGTGCGTCTGCTCATTTTCACGCGAGGCACCGGCAGTGGGTGTTGAGGTTTGCATGATCTGTCATATCTAGGTTAGCGGACAGGAGGGCATCGTGGCCGCGCTTTTGCAGATCATTGCATCGGACAGCGTTGACTTGTGTGTTCTCTGCAAGTGTTCGGTATACGTCTACTCATATTCTGTGGGTTAGGGCAACTCGCCAATCCTGCGCTATCTTCCTGAAAAACCGCGTCGCCACCGGCTATTTCGTCGACCCCGACCGCCCTCATCCCGACCAAAAGCCCATTTACCCTTTGGATCGCGTAGCCCTGAAGAGCTCGATCCTCCACCTTCTTGCTACATCTGCGAACCGCGCGATTACTGTGCAGCTCGCGCATGCTATCAGAACTCTGGTTAGCCATGATTTCCCGGACAAGTGGCCGGAGCTCTTGGGCAATACAAAAGCCCTGCTCTCCAGCTCTGATATCAAGGAAGTACATGCTGGCTGTGTTGTTGCACTCGAGATGGTCAGGGCGTTCCGGTGTGTTTCTTACGGTTGCTCCAGGATCTGAGCCATTGACCGAAACTATACTACTCAGCTTCCGCCAGAAGAGGGACATCCTTCCCAATATTGTTGTCGAGCTCTTCCCAACCCTTGTTGACATCGCCTCGAAGCTGCTGGCCTCGCCGTCGTCTGACCCTGCTTCGCAAGAAATCCCGACCATCCTCCATCTCATCCTCAAAACTTACAAAGGATCCATCGTCCTGCATCTCAGCCCGCATCAGCAGAGTGCGGAGAGCCTCGTTCCCTGGGGCCGCCTTCTGTTCGAAGTCGTCAACTTGCGTATACCTGCCGAAGCCGTCCCGCTGGATGAAGACGAGCGCGAGCGGTCCGAATGGTGGAAGGCCAAGAAATGGGCATATGGTATACTTGGGCGCCTTTTCCATCGCTTCGGCAACCCTTCGCAGCTCCCCAGCCCCATGCAGGAAGAGTACGGGCCTTTCGCACAGCACTTTGTGTCGACGTTCGCGCCGGAGATCTTTAAGGTGTACTTGCAGCAGGTCGAGCTGTATGTCTCTGGACAGGTGTGGCTCTCGAAAAAGTGCCAGTACCAAATTTTCCAGTTCTTGGGTGAATGGTACGTATTTTGTTTTCGGAATATATGCGCTATTTTAGCTCATTTCTCTCGTGACATCGTGTTCTTGACCGACTATCGATATTAATTGCGCAGTGTGAAGCCGAAGTCCACCTGGGCTTTGGTCAAGCCTCATTTCGAGACCCTGGTCTCGCGGTTCGTGTTCCCGAATCTCTCGTTCACGACCGCGAGACAAGAACTCTGGGACGAGGACCCCGTTGACTACGTCGCACTTCCATCGGTCAGTCCTTTACTGCAATGTCACTTTCTAATCTCGCCATCTGACTAGGTCGTTTGAAGATGAATACGAGAACTACTCTTCTCCTGTGTCTGCTGCCACCAGCTTCCTCTTCCAGCTGGTCAGCAGCCGCACCAAAACGACATTCATGCCCATCCTTGGCTTCGTCAACACTGTACTCGCGTCGTACGTGCAGTCATGTCGTCCATTTTCTCGTGCCATACGTGTATACTCAGACCAGTCGTCACAGAAACCCTGCTCCGCCTCAGCGTTTCGGCGCGCTCAACATGACGGCGGCTCTGGGACCCTTTATCATGCGCCATCCCGACGTGAAGGGTAATATGTCGCAGTTCATGATGCAGCATGTCCTGCCGGAATTCAAAAGCCCGGAGGGCTATATGCGCGCCATTGTCCGTCCTTTTTTGCCTTATCTGAAGCTGGTGTTAACGTCGAGTCATTCAGGCTTGCGAGGTCTTGGGAACGGTGGAGCGGGCCAACATCCAGTGGGCCAGTCCAGAGGTGCGATAGCTACTTTCCCCTGGGAGACAGGTTGCTGAGCTCCGCCATATTTCTAGCATTTGAACGCGCACTTCTTGGCTGTCACGGCCGCTCTGGATGATGCTGAACTGCCGGTGCGCGTGCAGGCTGCTCTGGCGTTGACCGAGATGGTGGGGACTCACGACGCCGGTATGTCTCAACCTTTCAATGGATGCATATTAACGTCTGACGTTTTGCGCGTATCATAGTAAAAGCGGCCGTCGCACCCCAGGTTGGCAAGGTCATCAAGGTACTACAGTCTTCTGCCACAACTACGAATCTATCGCAAGATATTGATTCGTGATCTTTAGATCTCCTCAAGCTGTCGGACGAGACCGATTTGGATATTCTGAACAGCAGCATGGAGAGCATGGTTGAGCAGTTCCAAGAGGAGCTCCTCCCCGTTGCTGCCCAACTCACCGCGCGCTTGGTCAGTCGCATTTCCTCGCTCAGATGCAATATCTGACTCCCCACTATCCCTCTAGTGCGACTCCTACCTGCGTCTCGCCCGCGAGGCCCTTGCCAAAGAGGAACACGCACCAGCATCCGAGGATCTTGCCATCGCCATGGAGTCGGATGACAATGACGACAAGACGTACGCAGCAATGGGCGTCGCGAAGACTATTGGGACGGTGGGCTGGACTCCCTCAGATATGCAACTGAAAATGAGATCGTGTGTCGTGTCGCAGATTGTGTCTTCTGTCGACTCCTCGCCGGAGATCCTGGCGCAGGTCCAAGAAGTCATCATTCCTATCATCAAGTTCACTTTGGAGAACAAGCTTTTGGGTGCGTAGTCGTTTAATTGGCTGGACGGAACGATTTCTGATATCGTTTGGGCGGTAGATCTTTTCGATAACATGTATGACCTCGTGGATGCGTTGACCTTCAAGACGCACAACATCTCGCCAAACATGTGGCCGATCTTCGAGCTGACGTACCAGCTGTTCAAGTCTGACGCTGTGGACTTCCTCGACGGTACATATTCTCCATTCTCTACCACGATCACTATCTAATATAACTTCCTGCAGAGATGCTGCCCGCTCTGGACAACTTCATCTCTTACGGCACGGAGGTCTTCAAGGCCCGCGCAGACTACAGGCAGATGATGCTCGACATTACACCACTTCCATCACCAGCGGCCAGCTTGGCGAGAACGACCGCGTCAACGGGTCGAAGCTCGCGGAGTCGCTTTTCCTCAACCTCCGTGGCCACGTCGACGATGTATGTATCTCCCACGGCATGCTATCTATATCCTGCATACTAACAGATAAAATGATGTCCAGTTCCTCCAACCGATCATCAAGACCGCGCTCGACCACCTCGACAAAGCCGAGACCACCGCATTGCGCCTTGCGAACTTGGAAGTGCTCATCAACGCCGTGCTGTACAACCCCGGCCCCGCGCTGCAGTTTATGGAACAGTACCGCGCGGGCACGGGTCGCGTCTTCTTCGACAAGTGGTTCGCCGCGATCAACAGCGACTCGGGGCTGCCGCGCGTGCACGACAAGAAGCTCACAATCCTCGCGCTGTGTGCACTGATGGAGTTGGACCCGAGTGATGTCCCGGATAACCTGAAGGATGGGTGGCACGGCATTGTGGCAGGTGCTTTGAGGGTGTTCAAGGACTTGCCGAAGGCTGTTGCTGGTGCGGTGGTTCTTTTCTTGAACATGTTGGGGATGCTGATGCGCATGCGTAGCGCGCAAGGCATTGCAGGAGGCATTGCAGGAGGAAGATGGGGAAGATTCAGGCGACGACGATGACGCCAAGTACTTAAATCTTGAAGGAGAAGATGGTACATTCTTTCCATTTCCTATTCTACCATTCAGCTCATCAGATTCCCAGAGGACGTGTGGGACGAGGATTCCGCCTACATTGAGATGTTGGCCAAAGAGGTAGCAAACGCTTCGTCCCTTCTTAGGATTCAGGTACTCACCGTAAGATCGCTAGGGTGTCCGTCTGAGAGAACAATCTGAGAAGCGCGGCGGTGATGAAGATGCGGAGTCCATTGACTCTGAGGAGTCTGATATCGATGAGGAGCTGGGATACATCAGCCCGCTCGACACCGTCGACCCATACCTCACCTTTAAAGCAGCTTTGACTGGTGCGTTAAACTATTGACACAAAATTGACATCCTGCTGACCGCTCGTCCTACATCCACAGCTCTGCAAATGAAAAACGGACAGCTTTACCAGGCCAACACCGCGTCGCTCGACGTCGAGCAACAGACATTGCTCATGGAGGTGATGCGCAAGGCAGAAGCACAGGGGGGCTCGGCTCAGGCATAGAATGGATCAGATGGGATGCTTATGAATTAACGAATTTACACACGGTGCTGTTACATTATGCAGATTTTGAATGTTGTCTGTTACTTTGATACACGGCAGAGGATTCCAATGTTCCACGATCGTAAGGCAAGAGATGGATTGTCCAAGATTTGACTTGAATACGGCAGGAATGGTATAATGTTCGATGTTACTCTGACA
This sequence comes from Hericium rajendrae, assembly GCA_033439255.1. NCBI lineage: Eukaryota > Fungi > Basidiomycota > Agaricomycetes > Russulales > Hericiaceae > Hericium > Hericium rajendrae. The sequence continues at coordinate 512,866 of CM065880.1, forward strand.
GCTTTGAAAGATATATAACAATTTCATTGCTCAAGTCCACATATGCATCATCCCATAGTTATATTCTCTAAATAAAAGATAGTCCAGAAGATATGCTAATAGAAAAGATTTCCACGATGCCCAAACCTCAAACGAAGATCCTATGACATTTACAAGCCGGCCACGGTGCGGAGAGCAGAATAGATAGGAGAGCCAACACCGGTGACCTGCAGATAGCGGACATATGAGCGAAACGAGCCCAACGGCCAAAATGAGCAACACGTACCGGGTCCCATCCAGTACCAGCGCTGAAGCCGTTCGTGCCACACCCGGGGTTGTCCCCGGAGGTGATGTCGGTGAATGCGCCCTTGTTGGCGTAGATGAGGGGATTCAAGAAGCCAAGCGGCGACTTGCCAGCGGCGATGAGCTCGTCGTTGAGCAGCGCGAACAAACTCGCGGTAATCGGCGTCGAGCAGCTCGTGCCGGCAACAGTGCCGAATTCGCCGCCGAACACGATCTCGACGTTGACGCCGAACGCCGCGAGATCGGGAAAGGCGCGGCCAGTCTTGTTAAACAGACCCGCGTTGGTGTTGCCGAGCTTGCTGAGGTATGCGGAGACGTCGGCGGATTGATAATCGGGGATCGCAAAGAGGGTGGAGAAGCCACCGGACGAGAAGTCGACAGCAGTCTCGGGGATGCCGGTGGTACCGCCGACGGAGGTAACGCTGTAGATAGTTGCTTCAGTGCTGTTAAGTGTAGATATACTGGGGAGGCTTACAAGGGGCAAGTCGAGGGGAAGGTGGGAATAAAGGTGGTGCAGCTTTGGCTCTGACCACCAGAGACACCACCGTCACCGGACGAGAAGAAGATAGAAGTGCCACGGGCGCCGAGCTGAGCGTAAGCATTGCACAGGTTGCTGAAGATACAAAAATCAGGATGGCATTCGAATGCAAGGGGCGTATCGAACTTACTTGGCGATAGAGAAAGGAAGGTCAGGCTCGTTGAAGGAGTAGCTGGTGGTCAGAACGTTGGGGACATCATCCTCGCCAAGAAGTTCGTTGATGATATCCAAGAATCCGTCAATGCCGTCCGGGTTGTTCTCACCGACGGACACAAACTCATTGGGCACGCCGGTAGCGACACCGACAGTATATTGCGTGTCAAGGTTCTAATGCAATCGCCGTCGATCATCAGACATATTGAAAGGCATAAATACGCTTGTCAACTCACAGCCTCGATCCCAGGAGTGTTCTGGTCGTTCTCGCCCCCGTCAATCAATACAGTGCTGAAGGTGGTGGAGGGCTGATGTCGGTACGGTATGTCTGCAGGAAGGTCTAAAGGGTCGCGTGAATATGACGACTATCTGTTGCATAAGATTAGACAAACTTTGAGGTCAGCCAGGTTGGCCCATTGATCAATGAACCCAGCAACGGCAATGCGGTTAGACGACTGCGTCGCCGGTGCAGACGGGATGCCGTAGAGTTGCTGCGCGCAAGTGGGCGTGAATGACGTCCCGCACGACGCAGGAGCGGCATCGGCCGTCAGATTTGAGTTCTTCGAGAATGTGCCAACCACCTTCGGCGAGCCGAAAGGCTTGACGGGAAATCTTCAGATGAAATCTGATCAGTATCGCGCATGACAACCGACGACGGTTGGTTACTCACGCGACCGTCGGATGGACGAGACTGAGATGACTCTTCAAGTCCGCAGGAATAGAGTACGACAGCGTGCGAATGGTCTGCTCGCCGGTGGACTGGTGCGTGAAGGTCGAGTAGTCGGCGTTGAGCAGGGTGTTGGCCTGCTGGACAGTGACGTTGATGCTAACCCAGTCGCCGGCGGGCGAGATGGTGTTGGACGAGATGCCGTGCGACGACAACCAGTCCTTCACCGCGGACGTGGTATCCGACGAAGGAGCCACGAGCGCCTCCACCTATTACGACGCACGCGACCATCAGCAACAATATTCAGTAGCAGATCCGATCCGCGGATGGCACACACCTGCTCCTTGGAAAGATGCTGGCCGTACTCCGCGTTGCCGGGCGTGCTGACAGCGTAGAGCTTGTCCTCGAGCGACTTGAAGTTGCTCTGGACGAGCGCGAGGCGGAGGTTCAGCACGTGATCCGACGGGGCGGCCCCATCGTTCACGTATCCGCTGGGCACGTTCTCGCGACGCTCATGGACGTGCATCGTCCGTTTCGAGCGCGGCGACGCGCAGACGACAGTGACGAACGCTGCGAGAGCGAGGGTGATCTTGACCATGTCGAGAACGGATGCGTGACAAGGAGGATGGAAGAGAGCACGGGGGGTGCGCTGTAGATTTCTGGGAGGCGAGGCAGACGCATTTTATGGGGCCAAGGATTCGAAGGAGGCCATGCATGATAGGCCGTCCATCAGTGCAAGATGGAGATAAGAACTAGACTCATGTAGGACAGCGTTGAGCGGAACAGCGAAACCAAGTCGCGTTCCACGCGTAACATCACAGCAACGAGAAGATGAGAAGCTCGAGCCAGGACAGCGTATATCATCGCGTGATCCTTTGATTCGGCCTCATGTATCCGGCGACGAGGCGTCCTCGCCAGTGGCTAGAGTCCTCAAGAACGCTGTTGCGCGGGCGGTCTAAAATCTGATATAGATGAACGACCTTGTGATGCATTGCCCAACGACCCAAAAGGGATGCTCGGAAGGTGGTCAATTTTTCAATCTGTGGCTTCTATCTCCTGGCCTGCCTGCCGAAGGTGGAATAGGAAGATAAGACAATCCCCCGTTAGTCCATGGCAAATGACGACACAATGGCAGGATCTACTAACAGTGTAGGTGCGCTCCCGACACAGACCGATTTGAATGGCTCTGGGAATGCCTTGGTTCAGTGAATGAGAGATAGAACCCTTAAGCTCCGGCCGTATCCGATACGGGTGTAGCGTTTGGTCTACCGGACCCGCTGAATGAGGGTGCTGCAATGAGAAGCACACACCAGCAGGACTAGGTTGGGATTCTCCGTATTCAGTCACATAGGCGAACCGGCGTCATTGCCAAGACTTGTCAGCCCATACGAAGGAGGGCGGAGGACACGGAATAGTTGATGAAGAAGTCAATTCTCTCATCATATGCGAGCATGTGGACCACCCGACGTACCGGGCTATCATGAAATAGACCATAAAGCGTGTGCACGCGCTCCAAAATTTGCATAGCAGGCGATCATAAAGTCCTTCGAGCACTGTGAATGGCGTGAGATGAAGAGTTGCTCGCGATGGATGGAGGCGTCTCATAGGCCACAGAAGACCTCGAGTTAATGTTAGTTCCCGCGATCTGAAGGCGCTGTTCCTCTTGAATACATCGAACGGTTTCATCTTGCCGCCTTGTTGCATACAAGTTCTATGTATAGTGATCAGTCAATGGGAACACTTATCTGACGGGAAATGTTGACCGCACCTTGCCGTGATATCTGACAATAAGGCAATGACATCACAACAGATCCGATGAGACAGATTTTGACCACAAAAATATCACTCTGTTTTCCATAAAATGGTCCACGAGCGTCACCGCCATCGTCCAGCGTGGATCGAGTATCATCGCATGCTGCGGTGTGTGGTCCCTACGATCACACGAGCAGTGGTCCTGAAATGCGAGCACGAGTAAAGGCACAGCGAGGGACGAGAGAAATGAACGAAGCAGTCGAAAGGGGAGAGAAGGCCGGTAGCTGAATGCGAGGAAGCATTGGCTGCGAGACTATCAGACCACGATGACAGATATCGTCGATCCCAGGCGATGAACTATGCAGAGGTGGGGGATATGAGATCAGCAGAACAAAAGAGTGGAATGTCTGCATACTTACAGGAGTCCATGCGGCACATGGCAAGACGGCTTCATGGAAATAAGATTACAAAAAAATTGCGGGATACCGCCACCTCGCAGTCGACAGCACTTGTGCTGCTCAGCCAGTCGGTACGCTTAACACTCGAGCCGTCTTGGGAAGATGAGTCCACATAGTCGACAAGCACGATAAGGATCATCCTATACAGAATGGAAAGATGAGACCTATTCTGAGACGATCAACACCTGCAGCCATTACTCAGTGAGGCATTGAGCAGTTTGGGGGCTGACTGACATCCACAGACGCCGATGAGAAATGTGGTGCGGATGTAGTGAGACTTCATTCAATCGCGAGTCTCGTGTATCTTGGCGTCAAGCCGAGATGAGCTGAGAACCTTCGAGGAAGGGCGAGCCATTTTCGGATGAGAAGGGTCCGAACATTATTCGACAGCGTAAAATTTTTGGGAGGCTCAAACTAAGATAGGTAGCGCTGAGATCTTGAGACTGAGTGCTCACCGGTACTCACCGGTCACCGCTGACCCTTCTCGACTCGAGAGCAGGGGAGCGCCCGGGCCGAGCTGTCGGCGTTTAGACTTAACGCCAGTCGTTGACCACGAGCTCACAATCTGAACAGTTTTCCTGCATGGTCATGTCAGTTCTAGTCACAGCTATTTCTAGAGAAATTGCATTTTGAATGCCGAGCTTTTACGAGAGCGCGGTGTGATTTTTTCTTGCAGGCTTGCAAGTCCGTCATGGGAATGCTAGGATACCAGGCGCTTTTCGTGGTCTGTAGCACATGTATCAAGCGTTGTGGGCGCGGGTTGGTCAGGAATTTCGATGTTATCTGGCACGAGCTGTGTGAGATGATCAGTAAATATCTGTAGATCAATGCTCATCAGATTGAATAGGAGAAAATCCAACCACAAGTACACACCATGGAGTCGAATCCTGTGCATCGTCGTCGCGTGGCATATTGACGGCAGACAGTGATTTGAACGAATAGCCATCAGTTATCAATTGCACCTGAAAAGCGGCACGAAATGCCATCCACCAAATGAGCCAGAAATCCATGATCTTCCAGGCGTTCGGGGTTCATCAAGAGTATGGGTGAGCATAATTAGAGAATAATGTTTCAGGACTATATCGGACAAAAAACTCACCTTACAGAGGGCGTCTCGCAGATCCGGAAGTCGAGACGAGCTTGATGTTGCGCAAACACGACCATTCTTCTCTAATCGTGTACCAGAGACTGGTCATCGTCAGTCGACTTAAAGTTGGAATCAAGACCCGCGTCATGATCATAAGCGCCATCTTTAGGAAAGATGCACCTCTACTTTCAGCTTGATGTCCATGATGTCGGCGATGACGCTTTTGTCGTCCTCCAAGATAACAACCAACTCCAAGACGATCTCGAGTGATGATCCCGACAATTCGACAGTTGAGCGTCATCGAGTCAACCATGGTGCCCACGATAAGGCGCGGGCGCTAAAGTGCCGCCGGCCTAGTCGTAAGCAACAGTCATCATCGGCACTCTACTTTTCACATTATTCTGCTTTCCGCCTTCATATCTTCCTCAAGGCAACATTCGACGAGCCTGGATTGTTCCGATGGCAGGCATATCTGCAATTCCACCAGAAATAATCGAACAGATACTCCTCGAACTGGATCCGCAGGACATCTCTCCGTTTACACAGACCTGCAGGACTTATCATACGCTCATCAACCACCCACCGGACCAGCACTTCTGGCGCCAGCTGTACCTGCTCCAACCGTTCGACGATCTCCGACAATGCATCAGCCCGCTGGGATACAAGGTCCCACCCGAGTCTATCGACTGGAAGCGCGACCTGCAGCGGATCATCCGAGCGCGCACCATCGCGTCCGAGCCGTCCAAATGCCGCCCATATGAGCGCGAAGAGGTATTGCGCACGCTGCTACATATGGCATCTACATCCCACCCGCACCCTCGGTCTTCTCCGAAGCGATCTCGCAGAACCTGCTCTGGCTCGCCGCGACGCTTCGCGGCGGCGCGCTGCTCGACCAGGAGCTCTGGAAGCAATCCAAGGAGGAGGTGCAACTGCGCGCAAAGCTGCATACGTTTTCGGCCTGACGCCGCGCGATGCGAAGCGCGCGCGCAAGGTCGAGGCGAAGGGGTATGTCTACGACATGCGGCACTACACCTACGCGAACGAGTTCGGCCCGTTCTTGCCGGACGAGGGCGAGGGCGCGGAGAACGGCGTCGGCGATGGCGGCAGGCTGGTCGTGAACTGGGTCCATGTGCAGGCGCTGCATCATGATGTATCGATGCACCTCGTGAATCTCGAGGAAGACGCGCCATTCGAGTATGCGATCTTCCCTATGAGCCTGCCGTATTGTCAGAGTATCATATCTGAGGGCGTGGATATGGCTACGGAGAGGGATTGGGCAGGTGTTGAGGGGCTTTGGCACTGCGCGATATGTTTCATCGACCATCGCGCGCTACTCCGTAAGTTGCGTGTTCATCTTACAACGATGACCCGTTGATCGACCTCTGTAGTCTACAACAGTTACGATGATGGAGAGTCTCCGGATCCATCCTTGTTCAACGCTCCCGACTTCGATGAGGTCTTCCGTATCATACCAGTGAACTTCCGTATCCTCTCTACAGAGCATGACCCGAAGCACCCCGATAGGTATTCCCTTTCTTCAGAAACATTCGCATGTTCTCACCGCAGCATGCAGGCCGAAAATCCACTTCGTCGGGGAGGTGCGAGATGACCACACAATGCTCGGGCGGGCAGAGGTCACCGATGACGATCACGTACGCTGGCATTTCGTAAGTCCATCCCATCAACTGGCCCCTCTATCCAGTAGCTAATCACTCCAGGTATCCGGCGAAGAAGGCCAGTCGGTCTGGAGGTAAGCCCGCCCATGCGCCTCAGACAGAACTGCACTCATGCCTTCACACAGCGGCGAGTGCGTCCAAGTCGGAAGTGTACGCTCCTCGTTCGGAATCCTCGGCACGTGGACCACTGTCTTCCACGATCAGCACGATCCGGTCGGTGAGTTTCTCGTTCCTATTGCTTTTGCTTCGTCCGTTCCTGTGCTCGTGCTCATTGGTCTCGTGACTTTTTTGTGTCTATAGGGCCGGTCTGGTTGCACAAGGTGCATAACGCTGAACAAGCTGGGAAGCGGTGATCGAGACTTTATAGAGGCATTTCTTTGGGCATGTCATGTCGTTTGACTTTACCTTATGTTTCAGATGGTCGCGTGGCTTCCACACGAATTTCTGGCTCTTCGGACGCGCGTTCGGCATGCAGGTGTCCCGAGGCGCTTGTGATAGTATCTAAGCCGTGATGATTGCTCACCACGTATATTATCCGTTCGCGAGGTATGCTGAAATACCAGACGTTCAGATACAGGTAAGGTCAAGCAGTCCATTTATCTATGTACCTTCAGACCTTTCCTGGTCATGCAGACCAAACATTTGGGAAAGAGGTGCGCAATCACTGCAGAAGAGAAGGAATATTCTGCTGACTTCATCTTCAGCGTGGTTTCTGTAATTTTATGTGATGTTCGGTTCCGTGGATCCCAAGTGAAGTTGTGGCTGCTATCCTGCTAAGTCACTGCATCATGCACATGGCCAGAATCGGGTGGGCCTGGAAAATCCCGGCGGCCGGATCCGGCGTGTTGACAATGAGAAGCGCCCCGAATCTCCAAAGTTGAATATTTGTTCAACTTCAATTCAACTTCATCTCAGACAAATCTCTCGCCGCCGTCGTCAGTCTTTCTGCGAAATCATTGAATTCAATGTCGCACCTTTCTGTATTATACCGCCACGTCCCAGTCAAAGTATCAAATAAATTGGACGAACGAAACTTCTCTGGATCGCAACTTGGACGATGAATGCCAAACGCTTGAAACGGTTTGGGCATGACACGTCTCAAGATACGCTAGCAGGTATTTGAACGCGAACATGGTTAACCGCACCCGCCCGCTCCTTCCATCCTACCATCACATCGTTAACCACCACATTCTCTACTAAACACCACGTTCATTTACCACCATGACTGTAACCGCGTTTGTGCTTCTCTCCCTTGTCGTGACTGTCTTTAGTGCCCCACATTCTGGAGGCAGCCCGCACATACACGAGCGGCGGGACGCACCTCCTCCCGGATTTCTATACATCGGGCCAGCAGATCCTGACCTCTTACTCCCTCTGCGCATAGCTCTGGTGCCAAACAACATGGACGGCCTTCACCAGAAACTTTACGACGTGAGCACGCCAGGAAACCCCGCGTACGGGCAGCATCTGTCAAAGGAAGAGGTACGCTCTCAGTTTCAGGACATGTCACGCCGCTACACTAACTACACCGCGTGCTTCGCAGGTTGAAGCATTCGTCGCGCCATCCGCCGACACCGTAACGGCTGTGAGCGACTTCCTGAAAGCGAACAGTCTACTCTATGAGACAATTTCTCCCGCCGGCGAATGGCTAGGCATTAACCTGCCCGTTCAACAAGCTGATAGTCTTTTTGGGGCCGACTTTGGGACGTTTGAGGACCAGTCAACCGGCGAGCGGTGTATTCGCACGCTCTCTTATTCAACGCCGCCGTCGCTGGCGAACCGTATCGATTTCATCCATCCTACAGTCGGGTATGTACTTCAACGCATCGTCATTGTTGTGTTCGTCTGATCGACTATCTATGCAGATTCCCTGTGCACGTGAAGGGCGGACCAAAGGCCGTGAAGAATGGTGGCGATCTGCCGTTGGCGGCCGCCTTGAGTGACCTTGCGCTCGGAATTATCTCTCCTGACTGCAGCAAAAGATTTACGCCGTCTTGCGCTCAGCAGTTGTATGGTATTCCAGCGAAACCCGCGAATCAGTCCTCGAATCGACTTGCGGTCTCTGCTTTCATAAACCAGTACGCTAGCCATCTTGATCTTTCGGTGTGTATTTTATATTTTCTTTACAACCTGACCCATTCTCACAATGCATGTAGATTTTCCTGCATAGGTTCCGCCCAGACATTGCTGGATCGAGTTTCTCTGTCGAGCACGTTGATGGTGGGCAGAACATTGAAGCGTTGCCTGGATTAGAAGCCGTACGGGATTTCCATTTACTTTGGCGTGAACAACGTATCGATAATCAAAGGCCGACATTTTCAGAGTCTGGATATTCAGTATACGGTCGGTATCGCATCTAAGGTTCCGACTACCTTCATCACAGTGGGCGACATGAACAAGGATGGCGTCTCTGGCTTCTTGGACCTTGTCAACTACTTGCTCAGGCAAAATACCCTTCCGCACGTCCTGACCACCAGTTATGGCTTCAACGAGGGTGACCTTCCCTACTCCGTCGCAAAGTGCGTTTCAGGTCATCTTCTATAAATTTCTGTTGCTTAATTCGATATTGTGGTCGACAGCAACCTGTGCAACGCTTACGCGCAGCTCGGCGCGCGTGGCGTGAGCGTCTTGTTCTCGTCCGGCGATGGAGGGGTCTCCGGTAGCCAGAGCCAACAATGCACCAATTTCGTTCCCACCTTCCCATCCGGATGTCCTTTGTACGTCACTATGTTTGTCTCCATACTGACACCCAGGCTGACTAGTATGTTCTATTATTTTAGCGTCACCTCGGTCGGAGCAACTCAGAATATCAATCCCGAGATGGCCGCTGATTTTTCTTCGGGCGGATTCTCCAACTACTTCCAAACTGCACCTTACCAGAGAAACGCCATTAACTCTTACCTGTCAAAAATCGGCTCCGAGTATCAAGGGCGGTTCAACCGCGGGGGCCGTGCATTCCCCGACTTATCTGCTGCGGGCGTCGACTTTGAGATCATCGTCGGAGGAAGGCCAATGCTCGTTGACGGCACAAGCTGTTCCTCACCCCTGACCGCCAGCATCATCTCGCTGCTCAACGATGAGCTGACCGGGCGCGGACGGTCTCCGCTCGGCTTCTTGAACCCGCTCATCTACTCAAGGCCGGAGGCATTCACGGATATTACTGCAGGTGCGTATGCCCTACTATTGGACGCGGGTATAGTTGACATGTTGGTATGTGCTTAGGCAACAATCCTGGATGCAATACTTCTGGGTTCTCGGCGACGGCTGAATGGGATCCGGTACGTGCTTTGTCGAGACCAATGGACAAGTGTTGACTGACAATCTGGACAGGTTACTGGCGTTGGTTCTCCCAAGTATGCTCAACTGAGGAAGGCCGTCGGCTTGTGATATGCCGATTGTTACACGTCGTTTTTTTTTGGACGTAGACACTCTCTGCCTTGTGCAGTCCCCTTTTGGGGTCTTTGACTATACAAGTCATTTGCGCGCGGCCGGCTGAGGCCCGCACGACTATTCTTCCAGCCGCACTTGAGATTTTGAGTGTTTGGATCACATTCTTCTCGGCATTCCCGCAGACATGGATGATGGATGCTTCATCATGCTTAGAAAGTTTGCTTTGTGAGGCAGATGATCGTTGGAACTGGAAAGACTTCGCAGAAATTTGGCTGACTCAATACCTCGCTAGCGTCACTATATTTTGTTCATTCTAGGCCAACTCGGATAGGCGAGTCCAGCTTATGTGACCTGCAAGCGGATTTCGAAGAACTTGCAGTGCTGCATGGTTCTTTCTGACAAACACAAGGTTCGTCGCTCGGAAACGGGGATGCGAATCACTACTGACGTACATTTATTTTTCCGGAAGAGCCAGTCCTTTGCTGATGTCTCCCAGCCATACGAAATGAAGTGCGCTGCTAAGGCGGCAACATTGCCTAAGGCTGATCAGAATCCGCAAATACTTCATTCTCATGAAGCGCTTGTCCTTGAATACTTAGTTCCTTTTGGACATGTGTGAGCACGAGGTGCGCAGGGATATGTCGTTAGATGTCTAGACCAGTTACTGTTCTTCGTACGTTTTGATCTTTTGATCAGTGCCTGCGGCCTTAAGCGAAGAACTCAGAAGACTCCCATCTGCAGCCCTGCGTTCTGGAGGCGGTAAAACGTCGCAGTCTCGTCATGCACCTGGAAAAGTTTCGTCTTGTATTGCCTCGGCAAGACCAGGAAAGTTGATCTTTCTCTGATAGTTTCATCAGCCCGGTACCTAACTTACGTTCGATAGGGTTCAGTACGCTCAAAGTCCACTGCATGGTCCATAAGACGAGCCGGGATCGGTCCTGATAAATCAATGCCCTTCTCTGCAATATTGCTCTGCCGTCGACATGGTCAAGATCAGCACTATCCTCGTTGTATCGTTCGCATCTTTGGCATGCGCCTCACCTCTGCATGTCCAGGAGCGGAGGAGCGAACCTCCAACTGAGTATGCCGACCTTGGTCCCGCGCCGATCGAGAGCACTCTCGCCTTGCGTCTCGCTCTTGTGCCGAACAATATGGACGATCTTCATCAGAAGTTGTATGAAATAAGCACGCCAGGCAGCGTTACCTACAGACAATGGTTATCCAAGGAGGAGGTATGCTTCAGCCAATCGCAATTGATTATATCCCATATTTGTTGACATTATCCTCCTTATTGTTTGACAGGTAGAAGCCTATGTTGCGCCTTCTTCCGACAGTTCTTCGAGCGTCAAGAGTTGGCTCTCGGCGAACGGGATTTCCTACAAGACTGTTTCCCCTGCTGGGGATTGGATCGGCGTCAATGTAAGTGTCGGACGGGCAAACAGTCTTCTGAACGCGCGGTTCTCCACCTTCAAGCACAAGGCGACTGGCCAGGAGATTGTCCGGACACTATCCTATTCTGTCCCCGCGTCTTTGAAGGGACACTTGGATTTCGTGCATCCTACCATCGCGTTCGTGATGCTATTTAAGATCTGTTGATCTGTTTCTACTTCTGTGACTGACTGTTCATGTAGCTTCCCCGCGAAACCCATTGGCAGACCGAAAGTCATCTCGAAGTCCAGTAAGTCGCCCTCCCCTCCGGGCAATGGTTCGACCGATACGGCACCGTCGACTTGCGGCGCCGTATTTACGCCACTGTGCGCACAAGAGTTGTATGGCATTCCGACGACCTTTGCCACGCACTCCGAAAATCAACTCAATGTGGCAGGCTTTAACAACCTTTATGCTAGTCAGTCCGATCTGGAGGTCTGTATCATTTGCCTTCTTTGCGGCGTTGGCAGGTGTTAACCCTCGCGTATAGCTCTTCTTAGAGACGTACCGCCCCGACTTGGCAGGCGAGAGTTTCTCTGTCGAGCTTCTAGATGGAGGTCAGAACGATCAGAGCTCACCTGGCCTTGAAGCTGTAAGCATGTCTCATTGGTTTTGCTCATGGAACTTAGCTTACTCCCTGGCAATGCGTCATCTAGGATCTTGATATTCAGTATACCGTAGGCATTGCCTCCAACGCCACGATTAATTTCGTTTCTGTTGGACAACAGACCGTCGATAACGTGGCTGGATTTTTGGATATCATCAACCTCTTCCTAAACCAAGATCCGACACCCAACGTTTTTAGCACCAGTTACGGATTCAACGAGGCCCAGATTCCTTTTTCGGTTGCGAAGTACGCCTCTTCCGTGTCCTTGACTGAGGCTTTCTATAATCAAGTTGACTTTGCTCGGCGATCTTAGCAATCTGTGTAATGCGTATGCCCAGCTCGGCGCCCGCGGAACCACAATCGTGTTCTCGTCTGGCGATGGCGGGGTGGGTGGTATCGCACAAACTGGCGGGGGTATCAACACGGGCAACTGTACGACGTTTGTGCCGACATTCCCATCAAGCTGTCCTTTGTATGTTTTGTCGTGCTTCCCGAATTCCGATACCAATTCCTTTTGACTATAGCGTCACCTCTGTCGGAGCCACAGAGGACATTCCCGAAATCGCCGCTCCCTTTTCATCGGGTGGATTCTCAAATTACTTCTCAACACCGTTGTATCAGACCGATGCTGTGAATTCATACTTTATACAGCTCGGCTCGCAGTATACAGGCCTGTACAACGCGTCTGGACGTGGTTTCCCGGACATTTCCGCTGCGGGCGTAGACTACGTCGTCGCGTTTGCCGACGATTTCGAGCTTGTCGCTGGCACAAGCTGCTCCGCGCCGTTATTTGCCAGCATCATCACGCTCATAGATGACGAGTTGGCTGGGCGCGGGCAACCCCCGCTTGGCTTCCTGAACCCACTCATCTATTCGACGCCGCAGGCGTTCACCGATATCCTTCTTGGTCCGTCATATCACCTTTTGCGAGCTTCGTTTGACTAAAGTTCAGTCAGCTAGCAACCCTGGATGTGGTACTCAAGGATTCTCTGCGTCAACTGGATGGGACCCGGTATGAACTTCTCAAAGATTGGACGTGGCTCTTGCTCAACATGTTCACAGGTCACTGGTGTGGGCTCACCCATTTATTCCGCTCTCAGGAGGGCTGCTGGATTGTAGGCTGCTGGTGGTATTTTTTATGCTTCGTCCTTTATACGGTATCTTGGCCGGCTTGATCGCGGGGGTACGAATATTGTTTTTTTTTACTTGTCCAGGATTCTTGTAAGTTGTCGCGGTAGTCTTGTTCTCTCACCGCGTGAATTCGACTCCAGTTTGAAAAAGTAAAACTTGTCTTTGGACTGTTTTATTCTGAAAATGTCATAGCCTGAAAGCTACGCACAGTGGCGGTCCATTAATGAGCTTGGAACAAGAGAATTGGGTAGAAAAAATGAAATGCCAAGTTGGTAAGCGCCTGCAGAGTGACGCTTCTCAGAAAGCTTAAGTAAGCTGGGTAGGTACGAGGCGCATAGCGCTCGTGCCGCGGTAATTGAACTCGACACTTGACCACTTTGACTCCTACTTTCGCCCTATCGGACACCACAATGTCAGGTATCTGTCGACCCCGTCTCACTGAAGAGCGCAAGCAGTGGCGAAAAGATCACCCATTCGTGCGTTCAATCTGACCAAAACGCGTCGAGCAATCTCATTTATGCCACCAATAACAGGGATTCTACGCAAAGCCGTCGAAGTCTACAGATGGCTCTATGAACCTGATGGAATGGGAGGTCGGGATTCCAGGGAAGGAGGGAGTGAGTATTATTTGCCTTTCACGCGTTGAGGACGCGATTGACCTCTTCCACTCGCGCTAGACGCCATGGGAGGGCGGCTTGTACAAGCTCGTAATGATCTTCCCCGAAGGTGAGTACTTGACTAGCAGTTTTTCTATTGAAAGATAAAAATTGACACGAATGTGTGCAGACTACCCATCTAAACCACCTAAATGTACGGCACTTTGATTTTAACGCGCATATCGCCTCGGTTTGACAAGTCCTTTGCCCAGGCAAATTCACCCCACCACTCTTTCATCCTAATGTCTATCCGTCTGGCACCGTCTGTCTCTCAATCCTTGACGAAGAGAAGTCATGGAAGCCCGCGATTACCATCAAGCAGGTCAGTGATATCTCGTGTCTATGACTTCGCGTTGTGACTCTTCGGTGTAGATTGTGCTCGGTATACAGGCGCTGCTCAACGACCCCAATGTAAATGATCCCGCGCAGAGCGACGCGTACACTATGTTTAAGTACGTCCTACCAAACATGTCTTCAAACGCGATCTCATGTGTAAATGTTTATCAGGAACGATAGAGTGGCATATGAGTGAGTCACTTTCTTCCGTAACTCCTGTTCTTGTGTTAACTACATTGACTCCACCAGGCGTAGAGTGAGACAGCAAGCACGCGAAAATGTGCCCAAATAGCAGATCCCGATAGATTATGCATTCCTCCTAGTGGCTCGTATGGCGCATTGCTCTTCTTGTCCTGTGTACTCTTGTCACAGCTTTCTTGTTGTGAGTGTTATACATTGGGATCTCAGTTCAATGCGAGAGATGGGGTTATATTATTCACAATTATTCCATTTTTATGATTCTTGATAAGTGTCAACTCCGCAGAGTATGAACCTCCCTATTTTTTTTTTTTTTTTGGAAAAGCTATATGTTTAGATGGCTACTATGTCATACACAAGGTATTCGTAATACGACTACCTAGTGATGGCTCGAGTCCCACCTAAACAGCTTGGGGCGCCTTGGCCTTGAGGGCTAAGACGGGTGAGGGAAAATGCGCAGACGCACGCCTGATATAGATCAGGCAGTGTGGGGCTGCAGGCCCCCGATCAGCTCGCGGGCAGCTCTCGAGGGGGTCTGACACCCACTAAAACCTCGGGGTTCAGTTGCCAGTTGTTGGGGGGTTCGTGGAGGGCTGGTGCCCATGTTTCGAGGAGGCGCTGTTTAGCAGCCGTGGTGCGTTGTATCCGACAGGCGATATAGCGTTCCGTCGTTAGGCGGATGGTTATTTTCCTTATCCAGCGGCGCTGTACTTCGGCCGGCTGGTGCGTGCGGTTCCGTACGATACGGGCGCAACGTAGGACCCATATGAGGTGAGCGGCTTCAGAGAGGATGATACGGAGGAGGCGTGATTTGCCTCGGTCCGGCTTGGGGGGCGGGGGCGGCTGTTCAGGCAGCCCTGCATGTTGTGTGGGGGGCCAATTTATATGGTCATCGTCTGGTTCGCGCATGACTTGCAGGCTGCCAACGGACATAATAGCACCGAAGGTGATATCCGGCCATAGGTTGTCGTCATGGGGCCAGAGATCACGGGCCATGGCCCAGATAAGTCGTGTGGTGGGATGAGAGCAGTCCGCTAGGATGTGGTCCATGGAATCAGTTGCGCCAGCGCAGTGGGCGCAGATCGCACGGTCGGCACAGGGTGGTATGTTAAGCCAGTACTTACCGACACAGTATAGGTTATGCATACACCAGTAGAGGAACTGGCAGACCTCATTGCGGAGGTCCGCTTGGGAGCAGCCACGCCAGATCGTGGTCATGGTTTCGTCATGGCCGGTGTACATTGCGAGGGCGGCGTGCGCTGCTGCGGTATGGAGTAGGGTGCCGTGGCGCACCTCCGGGGCACTCGCCAGATTGCGGATGCCGCGGTATGCAATACGGAGTGTAAGGGTCATGAGCTTCGCGCCGTGGACGCGGAAGCTTACCGGGACGGTGAGATCGAGGTAGTCGGGGATGGGTTTCTGGGCCCCGAGTTTTGCAGCGGCGTCAGCGGCGTCGTTGCCGGGGTCATCTGAGTGGCCCTTGACCCATTGGAATTCAGTGGGGGCCGTGCGGCGGCGGAGGTGGTAGGCAGCTGCGGCAAAGAGGACGGCGTTACGTACATCAATCCAGCCGCGGTCTTCCCAGTGCGGGAGGTGCTCAGTCAGGCCGTCAATAACGTACCGTGAGTCGGAGCGGATAAGGATAGGGGCGAAGTTGGGGGCGCTTTGGAGAGCAACGAGCACCGCTGCGATCTCACCCACCTGGTTGGACTGGTGGGGGCCCGGGACTCGTATTGACTTGTTGAGTGGGTGGTCGGGGCTAACCCACACCCCCGCGCCGCATTGCGCGTTGGCTTTCCCGTTGTTGATACAGGAGCCATCTGTGTAGAAGGTGATGGCTTCATCGGGTACGATCGCGCCTTCTTGGGGAAAGCTCAAGCGATCAGCGGGTGCGGCGACAGCAACAGCCGGGTCGGCGAAGACGCGGAAGCATTCCGCCAGGGAGGTTTTGCATGTTACAGTGGGGTCGAATAGTATGCGATCTCCTGTGAGGCGCGCGTGTTCGTTCTTGGCACGTCGGCGATGAGTCAGAGTGAGGCCGTCGGATACTATCGGGGTGCATGGGTTGTATTTGTGTTGAAGCAGGGTCAGTGCGTCCCGTGCGGCCTTTGCACACTTGTTCGGGTTGTCGCAGCCCGCTGTTGTTCTTACTTCGCCCTTCGGAGCCTCTCGGCGGGGCGTAGACGAAGCAGGAGAATTCTGGGGGCCTTCGGAGGGCCGCCAGCGCCTATATTTATGCTTTTACGACTACTCCAAGCTCCACCGCGGAATGCGGTCATACTGTACATATCCGGTATCCCGCTCGGAGCCCGTTACTAAGCAGGCCGGGAGGACGCGCGTACCAACATCACCCCCTCGTTAACCTCTTTGCTCCTGCAATGACCAGACGGAAGTAAACTAAAAGTACACTACTAATACATGGAATCTTCCGAAACCTTCTTTGGTGAGTTGGTTTTCCTTCTTTTTATTCTCTGTCTCGATGCTTTTCTGATTTTTTTGATATTAGGGCATAGGGCATGATTTCTCGGAGGCGTGTTTAGTTTGTGGAATCGGCTTGTCGGAATTAATGGCGCATAGCATAAAGCTGGGTCGCCTGCAGATACTGTATGGTAGCGTTTAAGTCGGGCGCCGTTGTAGAGGTGACGGAGGATGAACCCATTCCGGGTACGGAGCTTCTGAGGACCAGGTCTCCAACTCCGAGTGCGCGTTCACTCAGTGTACTATCCTCCCTCCTATGCGCTTCCTGCTCCAGGCGCCGCATTCCTCGCTCGTTCGCTTCAGCGCGGAAACGTTCCAGATTTTGAACATGATCGCGGCGTCTAGTCTGCAAGTTCTCGATCTCCGCGTCGGTCGGAAAACGGGTAATAGTTTTGAAAACAGAATCAGAAGGGAGTAGTGGTTCGATGCCATAGGTCAAGAAAGCGGGTGAGTGGCGAGTGCTGGAATTCCGATGCGTGCGATAGGCTAAGAGCGCATCATAGAGATATTCATCCCATCGATCCTGTGCATTCGGCGCGCAATAGCGCTGGAGCATGTTCCCGATTAGCTGATTGAACTTCTCGAGGCGGCCGTTTGTCTGCGGGTGATACGGAGTGGTGTAGATATGTTGAATTCCGAGACGCTGGAGGAAGTTCTCGAAACGGTAAGACGTGAATTCTTCACCATTGTCCGTGAGGACCGAGCGCGGCTTCCCGTATTGACTAATTATCTTGCGAAGCAGTTCGATTGCAGCGTCAGAAGAGCGCTTGACGAGCGCATCAACCATAACTTGATCGGTGCCCGAATCGAGTGCGGTAACTAGGTATCGCATCCCGCGCGTAGTAGCTGACATTGGACCGACGAAATCCATAGCCCAGGATTGGAAAGCACCGTGTCTGGCGACGGGGTGTAATGGCTGTGTGATTGTAGTTTCGTTTTTCGAGAACTGACAGCTTTCGCAGCGCCGAACGACTACGTCAACGATATCGGCCATTCCAACAAAGAGAAGGCGCTTGCGAGCCGCGCGCAATGTTTCGTCCGCTCCAAGATGACCGAGATCAACGTGAAGGCGATAAAGAACCTTTTCAGCTTCTTCCGCTGTGTCTGGGACTTCATAGTATTGTCCTTGAACATTTCGGAAGAGTTTGTCGTCGCGCAGGACATATCCCTGTTCATCCTCTTCATCTTCCGCTTCTTCTTGGTTCTGGATTTGACTTCTCTTCAAGCGTAAGTTCTCTTTCCTTTTCTGGATAGCTGCGAAAACGGCTGACCTCCTGCGATCTCTCTCTTCTTCTTGCATCTCATCCTCATCCTCGCTTCCAAACATATCTTGTTCAGTCATGGGATAGGCAAATAATTGTCCGGTAGCACTGCTTTCAGGTACGTCTTTATTTGTGCGACGCGAGAGGGCATCGGCAGCTAGTTGATTTTTGCCAGGACGATATATGATCTTCACGTCGAAGTGGGCGATATTGTCAGCGAATCGCGCCAATCGCCGACCGAGGTGCTTCTGTGTCAAGAAGTGCTTCAAGGACTCGTGATCGGTGTGTACCAGAATTGGAGAACCTTCGATAAACTGACGAAACTTTTGCAGTAGATAATCGATCGCGAGCATTTCGCGCTCCTGCGCAGAATAGCGGCGCTCCGTGTCTGTCAAGCGACGCGACTCGTACGCGATTGGGCGTAAGTCTTTTTCAATAAATCGGAACCTATCCTCCCCCTTGTTGTCTTTGAAAGATGATGTAGCCTGTTGGAGGACTCCTCCGATGCTATCTCCCGAAGCGTCGGAGTCGATAACGAAGAGTTTCCAAGGCTCTGGATAACTGAGGACAGGCGTAGAGGTAAGCCGTCTTTTAATTTCATCGAAAGCACGTTGCGTGGGAACTGACCACTGGACCGGGGTTCCTTTCCCAGGCGAACCATGTAGCAAGTCATAGAGTGGGCTCGCGAGCTTCGCAAATCCACCCATGAACCTTCGATAATACCCAGCGATATTGAGAAATCCGCGGACCTGTGTTATGGTAGTCGGCGTCGGCCAGGTAAGTATTGCTTTGACTTTATCAGGATTAGGTTTAATACCTTGCGCTGTGATGATATGTCCGAGGTAGAGTAGTTCCTCTTTGGCCCAAGAGCATTTGGTCTCGTTGAGTACCAATCCGTGTAGATGGAGTCGCTCGAGGACTCGGTAGACGTGCTGGACGTGCGTTCGAATATCCGGTGAGTAAATAATCACGTCATCGAGATAAACCATGACGAACTTGTCCAGGTAATCTCGGAGAACGTCATTCATCATAGCCTGAAATGTTGCAGGTGCGTTGCATAGACCAAATGGCATAACACGGAATTGATAGTGACCGAACCGACAGGTGAATGCAGTCTTCGCTTTAGAATCTTCGGCGAGGCGTACCTGCCAGTACCCTGTGCGCAAGTCCAACGATGTGAACACCCGAGCGCCGCGCAAGTTCTGATAAGAATCATTCGATTCAATGACTCCATCACGGAGGCTATCCTCGACAAAGGTTCTGATGTGTTCATGTTCGACTGGTGAGTGAGGTCGGCCTTGAACGCGAACGGGCTTTTTCCGAAAGATTGACGGGAAGCTTTTCTTCAGCGCGTTCTTCAATTTTTCTCCGACTTGTCGCACGGTTTTCGGAATCACTGAGCATGTATTCATCGTCAGGCTATCTTCGCTTCTCATCGGATCCACTTCATCTTCACTACTCGATATATCTTCCAATGACGGCATGGATGATGGAGTCGACGGGGCTGAATCGTTCGTAGGTACATTATTATTATCTCGGCCGTTATGCTCGTCAACACCATCCCTTCCCCTCTCGTCAATATACTGTGCAGGCTTAGTCATGAATGGATGTGCCTGCAGACGAGGGCGGACTCGGATAGGCTGATAGCGGTCATTGTCCGGAAGTGGATAAGTCGGCGGAACACAATGAGAAAGTGGGACAGCAAAGAGACGATGAGTCGTCTTATTGATAGGATCTGTTAAAAACCAGGAATCCGAAGACCAATCAGGCTGCGCTTGGCAACGCTTGAGCCAATTACGGCCGATAATTAAGTCAAAGCGGAGATTATTGTCATCGAGGACGTAAGCGGCCATGGGACGCATAAGGGTCCCGCTCTTGAGACGGAATCGGGCCCAAGCAGATGTAGTAGTTTTGCCTGCTCCTACGATTTCGCGTGTATTCATCGGAAATATCGTAGCGTGAATCTTGCGAGCCATCGAGGGTTTGATATATGCAGGGGCAGCTCCCGTATCAACGACCGAAGTGGCTGAATGATATGTGTGACCGAGGGGATCACTGAGCTGGACAGGATAAATGGGTAGGGCCTCGCGCGGAGAATCGTCTTCACCCATATCAAGGTGATACAGAGAGTCTGCATCCCTAAGCTCATTCGGGAGTTCATCTGATGGTTCATCAGCGCAAGCTGGAAGTTGTTCGTGTAGGAGATTAAGGGACTTCTGTGCATCTCGTCGAGGTCGCTGCTGCTCCATAATGTCCAAATCCATCGGAGCGACTCCATGATCGCCTTGAGCAGGGGCCGTGGCGGAGTGGCTAGTTGCCGTCGAAGCCGGAAAATCAGTGGTACTGATAACAGGAGTAGTGTCGCGCCGATCGGGACGAAACCTATTTTTGATTTTCTTGGTGAAGGACTGCTGTCCGCTAGAGCTTCGATGAAGATTGGATAAGCGGTCGAGTTCTCTTGCAGAGTAGTAGAGTTCTTCAGTATTTGATGGCTTGTCCCGGCGGATATCTCGAGCTAAGTCAGGTGGAAGATGCGACAAGAAGTTGGCCATTCGGTCTCCGAAGGTCATCTCAGATTCTGCTATCTGAGACTCATAGGTACGGAAGAGCTCGCAGTAACGAACAAGGTTGCCCTTATACTGTAAGCCCCGGAGATTGTTGCGGAGTGTCTCGACTCGCAGAGGAGAGTCATACTTGGCCTCCATCTCTTCTTTCAGATTCTCCCACTCAATCCTCCTATTCTCCTTTGCATATCTCTTCTTCAACAATAGGTTCCACCGCATCGCGTCGTCTCGAAGAAGAACTGCGACTTGAGGAACCCAGTCAGCTGTCTTCGTGGTCTCGGCCTCGAAAGACAGGAAGCTCAGCTTTGATATTTGCGGGACGAGGTTGCGGCGGTGCGGGAGGCGGCTGTGGGTTCTGAACGACGATCAGTTGCTGCTGACTGAGCAAGCGTCTGCGTCTCAGATACTCGGTGGTCAAGCCCTACCAAGATCTGCTCTAAGACACTGTAGGTCTCGGGCGAAACGGCAGATGCGAGCTGTTGTAGCAACGATGAACTGGCAAGAGGGATTCGAACTTCGGAGCAATGAAAGACTAGAGTCGGTAGGATAGAGTAAGAGCTAGTACGATAAGGCTGACAAGTGCTGACTACGATCAACACTTGTGCAAGTGTTGTTCTTACTTCGCCCTTCGGAGCCTCTCGGCGGGGCGTAGACGAAGCAGGAGAATTCTGGGGGCCTTCGGAGGGCCGCCAGCGCCTATATTTATGCTTTTACGACTACTCCAAGCTCCACCGCGGAATGCGGTCATACTGTACATATCCGGTATCCCGCTCGGAGCCCGTTACTAAGCAGGCCGGGAGGACGCGCGTACCAACACCGCGTCGCGATCACGTTTACATTCGGCACAGCGGCAGCGGCAATTATTGGTATGGCGGGGGTTGGAGATTGGTGGCCGCAATCTCTTACTCATGCGGAGGAGGTGCGCAATGCTGGATATGCGGTGCGTGTCCTGAAGGCAACGTGCTCTCAGGCCGAAGTGGATGGGGGCAGCACCGAGGTGGTGCCAGGCAGGCATTTGTTGCTGGAGGTCCTTGGTGAGTTTGAGGGCGGCAAAGTTAACGTGGTATTTCCTAGCTGTTTTGAGCATAAGGCAGACGTCGCGAGAGAGGAGGTGGGCTCGCGGACCTTGGAGTGGGATATCCCAGGTTTGCAGGAAGGTGTTCATTTTCGCAATGTCGTGTGTCGCCGCTGGGGCCAGGTTGTTGATGAGGACATCAGTGACGAATGCCCAGGTGGGGCGTGTAGGGGAGAGGTCGAGGTAGGACCGCAGCCAGATGAGGTGGAGGGCTTCATTGCACGCCGCAATGTCGAGGAGACCGATGCCGCCCTCTTCGGGTGTGAGGTACAGGTTCGCCATGGCTAGTGGTGGGTGGATGCGGTCATTCCAGATGAAGTCGCGGATGAGTCTGTTAATGGCTGTTTCTACTTGAGTAGGCATGCCTTGCACACGCGCAAGGTAGAGTGTCATGCCACCTACAATGGTTTGGACAACAAGCGCTCGTGCCCTGAGTGTTGGGTGGCTCTTGGACCAGCGCGCGAGGGTCGTTTTCAGTCTATCCAGCATGGTGGACCACGGGGTCGCATCGTCGAGGCCGTTAGCGAGTATTGCTCCCAGGTATCGTACAGGGACGCCTTCGCCAGCGACTCTTATGCCGGCCTGAAATGGGGCAGCGTCAAGCGGGTTGATCTTCCGGGTGGCAAGAACTTGCTGTCGGTGTGCCGGTGTCCCAATTGGGACAATCTCAGTTTTCTCAATATTGAATTTCGCGCCGGAGGCGGCGCACCAGGCGTCGAGGATGGCTTGACATCGTCGTAGCGATCGTTCTCGCTAAGGTAGAGCGCAGTGTCATCAGCAAAGAGGCTCACGAGGATTTTTTCTTGAATGCCGGGGACATTGAAGCCGGTCAGTAGTGGTGACTGGCGGAGCATGCAGGCGAGTGGTTTGATGGCGAGGTCAAATAGGAGGCAAGAGAGGGGGTCACCCTGTCGGACTCCTCGTGTAACGCAATATGCAGGGCTAAAGAACCCGTTAATAGCAACTTGTGTATGGGCAGAGCTGTAGAGGCTGCGTACTGTGGAGATGAAGCGGTCTGGGAGTCGGAATCGTTTGAGGACTTTCCATAGGTAGTCGTGGTCTATTTTGTCGTAGGCCTTTTCTTGATCAAGGGCGACGATCACGCCGTTTTCCTCGGTAGCTTCGGCAAACGTGATCATAGTCTTGGCTAGGCACATCTGGTCGAAGATTGAGCGTCCTGGGATGAACCCCGCTTGGTTGGGGTGGACCATGTGGTGGATATCAACAGCTAGGCGGCACACGAGGAGTTTGGTGAAGATTTTGTAGTCAGTATTAAGTAGTGTGATGGGTCGGTAGTTCGCGATCTCCGTGCGGTCTTTTTTCTTGTAGATGGGGCACATCCAGCCCTGACTGAAGTCCGAGCCTGGCACGAGGCCGTGGAGTTGGATATCATTGTAGACTGCCGTAAGGGCGGCAGCGACGTTAAATGTTGGCTGTCCATCCGCTTCCGTAGTTGCGTGGACGTGATGCTCATGTAGGGCCTTCCAAAGCTCATATGGGAGGCCATCGAGGCCCGTGGCAGTGCCGTTGTTGGACGAGTGGAGGGCGGCGAGGACGTTGTCTTCCCTGATGTCGGTTTGGAGTGGGGAGTGGTGGTTTTCGGGTAGCCGTTGGCCATCCGGGATGGCATCGACAACGGCTCGAATGTTGGTGACGGAGGCAGCGAGCGGGATGTCAGGGTCGCGATCCTGGTCTTGGAGAGTATTGTGATACGTACCAGTGAGTGCGGCCATGCGTTTGGAGTTGATCTCATATGTCGGGGGGACGGAGTCGTCAATCCGTAGGCGTTTTACCATATCGCGGTGCTTGCGTTCGCCGTTCAGGCGGAACCAATACTTCGTCGGTTTCTCACCCTGAGTCTGCCATCGAGCTTTGGACAGGTTTTGCACCGTCAAGCTGCGTTTTTGCTCAAGGCATTTGATCTCTTCGGAAATAAGGTGCTCAGAGTTGCGGGCATCATCATCGTCGGCAAAGCCTGGCTGGTGCTTGAGTTGTTCTGAGTCTTGGGTGAGCTTGGTGATTTGGGTTTGAAGTTTGCCCGACGTGGACTTGGCATATTGCTTGAGGGCAGGGATGAGTCGCTTCTTGGTGGCGGCCCAGACCCGTTGGGGGTTAACGTCATCTGTGCGTGGCTGCGTTAGGGTGTCGGCAAGGCTAGTAGAGAGGCACGTACCTTCTTCCAGGGCAATGTCAAGCAGGTTCGGGTCAGTGAGCATGTAGAGCGGGAGGGTCCATCGCCCTTTGCCTGTGAAGGGGGCGTCGAGCGGTGCAAAGCGGGCGCATACGAGGGAGTGGTCAGAGTAGGTGGAGATCGGGTCGTGTTCCCACTCAAAAACGGATTCCGCGTGTTGTGTTGCGGTATAGATTCGGTCTAGGCGGGACATGGAGGAGCCAGTTTGGGTGTGTCGGCGTATGGTGTAGGCCTTGGTGTCCGGGTAGTCGTGGCGCCACGTATCCTGGAGGTCGTGGTCGGAGCGGAAGTCGAGCAGTGCGGTGGATGCTCCAGGAGCATCGGTGTGGGCAGGCGCGCAGTCGATAGCATCTTCGACAAGATTGAAGTCACCGAGCATGAAGTCAGGGTGTTCGAGGTGATTTTCACGGCATTTTTGTGCCAATAGCTGCCAGAAGTCAGCATGGTGGCCCTCTTGGTTAGGGGCATATACGTTGAGGAGCGTAATTGCTTCCTCGCCATACCAGGCTATGCGGAGCGCGATGGCTCGGCCGGGAATAAGTTCAGTCATGTGGCAATCTTCCGTGTTAAGGATATCTTTGTTGAGAACGAAAGCAACGCCGGCTGACGCGCTGGCGTTGTCAGGCAACTGGGAGTTGAAGACACGTAGACGTCGTGAGTAGAGGTTCTCCACCGACTGGAGGCAATCATCCGTGAGGTGGGTTTCTTGGAGTGCAAGAATGGCAATTTGGCGGTTTCGGACCGTGGCGTGGATATTCGTCCATTTCGAGTCATTGGCACCTCAATTGGCGCCGCCCTGTGCGTATCCATTGACATTGTGGGTGGCTAGTCTTATAGATGCTTTCACGCGAAGCCTGGCGTAGCGGCTTTCTTTGGTAAGGGGGGCTCTTGGTGGAGCGGGGTCGGGAATGGGTGCTGCCGGAGCAGCGCCGCCACCGTACTCGTCGTTCCCTTCATCCGGAGGTGCCCTGGCGGCAGGAGGGACACTTCCTCGGGGGACGGCGAGGCGAGCACCTTGAGACAACAAACGACCAGGGGGGGGTGGGGGTGTTACTTGTATATTTGGGGTCGGACTACCTGTCCTGCATACGACCATACACAGGGAGGAGCGACAGACCGGTCGCTACGGTTGGACACATGTCAGGGTAGCTGCACCGCGGCTCCTCGGGGAGCAATGATGTAGCCACCAGGACTTCAGCATCTCAGCACGGCTAGTCCTTGGCCTAAATAGGCCTCCGTTTAGCGCTTTGCCAGGCGTCAAGTAGCCAGGGGCTTTCCTGTCCCGCGAACGGTCAGTATATTTGGGCTCCCAGCAGGATGGTGGTAGGCCGGCGCGTCCTTGCACGCGCGCCAGTGGCGCGTTGTCCGTCCAGCATCGCCCGAGCGACGCCGGACAGCGAGTAGTACGTGGTATTCTAGACAGGTGATAGCACAAAGTCATGTTTCATTGGCATGGGCGGGTACAGATGGGGGACAGTACGGTCAATGTAGCAGACATAGCTACTGTATGGTGAACAAGCACAGAGTCGGATGCAGACAGGGGAAATAGTAAGATACGTGGGGTGGCAGGCACGGCTCCTTCCAGCCCCCTTTTTGGTAGTGCACTTTGGCGTACATATGTCATAGGGGTGTGGGGCATATCAAAGGCCATGTCCGCGGCCACGTCCTCGTCCACCGCGGAGAGCGCCTCGGCCTCCACGGCCACCACCGACGTTGTGGTGGGGGAGATCGCGTTGGGGGCCATTCCAGCCAGGGATGTCGGGGAAGCGGCATAGGCCGTGCGGGTGGTCGGCGCTGTGGCACAGCGAGCACATCATATTGTCTTGGGGTACACCCGTGCCATGCAGGTTGGAGGTGTAATCGAGGGACAGGAAGAGGCGTCGTAGGGCATACCAGTGGACTTCAGCGTCCAGGATTTCGGGGTTCGCATAGAGGTTGAAGCATGGGAGCGTGATGCCACCAGGAGCACGATATTCGACACATTCGACGCGGAGGGAGTCGATGAAGTCCTGGACGTCACCTAAAAGGAGGTAGCTTGCGTCCTCGCGGAAGTGTTCAGCGAGCGCGAAGATAGCATCGCCGCTTTCGTTGTCGAGCCAGCGGGAATGAACGATTTCGTGGACAGCCTCCTCGGTCGGTGTTGAGAAGCCGCCGAGGGTGAACAGGAAGTGGGGGGATCTCCTGGTCAAGGGTCATCGTTTGAAAGGTGAGCTCCGTAGAGGACCAAACCGTGCGCGTGAGCATTGCTCGTGCAACCGAGTCAGGGATGTTGAAGACGAGGTAGGCATTGGGGAGCTCATGCGGTAGGGTGTGCTCCGTGATGGGGACAGCTGGGATGGGGGGCGCGACTTGGGCTCCAGGGAATTGCGTGACGGCTTCGATGGCGCAGCAGATAAGAGAGCCATGCATGGGGTGTCCAATGGGACCTTTCGGGACGTCGAGCGGGCGAACAAGGATCTTCGCGCCAGGGATCTTCTCCCACTCTGCAATCTGTGTGGCGGCTAGGAGCACGAGGGCTGCAAAGGGGTTGGGCTCGTGGATGGCCGGGAATGGCGGCGCCGTGTACTTTGCCGCAACCGCGGAGGCGTTTGCGATGACCTGTGGGGCTGGAGCCTGGGCGTTCGCGAGGGCCCAGCAGGCTGCGAGGCCGGTAACAAGATGCGGGGCGGGTATATCCGCGTCCATGGGCGCGGGGCACTGCACTGGCGTTGGCGCGGGGTTGCGTGGAGCCATGGCCGGGCATTGGGTAGGGCCCGCAGGATTAGCCGGTGCTTGAGCGGGTTGGGGTCCTTTGGTACGCTCGTCGAGGGGAAAGGCCGGTCGTTTCGGCGAGGGGACGAAGAACGGATTGTCATCGGGGTCGCCGGGGTGGGGTGTGATAAGGGCCAGACGGCCGGGACCTGTGAGGCCAACACCGAGGGCGTTGTCAAGGTGGGGGGTTGTAGCCTCATGCTGCACCGGGTAGCACGTGCGTTCTGCCAGAATGAAAGCTGGGGCACCAGGCGCCCAGTCCTGGGTTGACTGACCATCGATCATAAGGCCGAGGGTGTTGGGGGCTTGCGCCGAGGGCATCTCAGCGGGAGCAGGGTCGTTCGCGGGCTGGCCGGGAGCGGGGGACGCCAGCACTGCATAAGGGTTGGCCGAGGCGATAGCCATGGGAGCAGCTCCTGCCTGGGTAGGGCTGGGGCCGCGCAGGGTGGACTCCATGGTAGCATCCTCCATGAGCGTGTCTTGCTCAGGGGCTGGGGGCGCTGTGGCCTCAGGCACGGGACCAGGTGCGGACGCAGCGTCACTCAGCGTGAGTGCCTGGTCGACCTCGCGTTGTTTGGCGAGGCGCTCGCTTTTTCGTCCGGGGCCAGGCGGTGTAGCTGGGGGTATATCGTCAGGGTGAGAGCGCGTGGTATGCGGATGGGGACGTACACATCTCCTTCGAGTCTTTAGCGTTCTGCCTGGTGGCAGCAGTGCCTTCGGCTGGTCCAGCTGCGAGGTTGCGGCAGGCAAGTAGTGAGGTCCGTGACTGGGCCTCCTTGAGAGTAGAGGCATAGGAGGCAGGCACCGGCTCGGGAAGAGCGGCGGTAGGTGGGGTAGCGACGTCGATGGTAGTAGACATGGTTGGCTTTCCTGGTGGGGTGAGGTTTCTCGGGTACAAGTCTCGTAGCTTTATACTAATGGGACTTTCATGGGGGGGGGAGAATGAGCCGGTATTTGGTTAGAGGTCGGGTGATCGGATGGGTGGGAGAGGCACAGTTTCGCGGAGAATGACGGCAGTAGGTGTTCTGGTGGTGGATCGGGACGGTCCTATGTGTGCATCGCCCGACATGCTCTAGTGACGCACATGCAGTGGCGCCCGGCTGTGGGTCGCAGACACAGGGCGCGACTGGTGAGCCTATGTCAGACATGCCTAATGTTGGGAGGAGGGGCGAGCCAGTCGTGGCGGCAGTGTGTCTCGATGTTGTTCGGCGGGGAGGTGGACGGTGGGTAGTGGTTGCGCTCGTGGGGTTATGCAGGTGGATGAGGAGAAACCAGGGGAATCTGGTGGGCAAAGTCATTGAGATGGTGGATAAGGACAGGGTGGGCGGTTTCGCCGTTCGCTCAAGGTGTGGCGACCACGTGGCGCGAGGGCCGTTGATCGGTATCGATCGTTGATGGATGGATGCTTGTGGGTGCCTGTTTATTTGGCAGCTGAGTCATCGCGCAGTTCGGCATCGGTTCTGCCGGGTCTGAGCCGGGGTGCGAGCAGTTGTAAGGGCGCGGCGGTGGTCCCTCTGCGGGTTCTGTTGTATGTCGGGCGGGTTGGCGGTAGTGAATAGCATGGGTATGGGTAACCCACAGTGGGTTATGGGTATGGGTATCATGGGTATGGGTATGGGTCAGCCTTATACAACCCATGAAAAACCCATACCCATGGCATGGGTCATGGGTTTTTCTATGTTGAGAATGATTGGTTCAAAGTACATCATCAAGATGCAAGCCATACTATATACTAAATTATGTCATAATTAGACTAATGTATTAAGAGTGACTAACATAGCAGATGCTCTAAAAGGTAATAAAATAGATGAAAAAAAGTCTGAGATGAAAAAAAGATAAGATATAATGGAATCTTCTTGACTTTTTGACTGATCAGTGTTAACTGCTACAATGTTATTGGTGTGTATCTGCTTATATTAAGATACTTATAGCATAACAAGGCTGTAGTCTCTTAATACATGTTACAACCCTTGGGTAACCCATAAACCCACAACTACCCATGAACCCATATCCTACCCATACCCAACCCACAGAAAACCCATACCCATGGCATGGGTATGGGTTTTGATGGGTATGGGTATGGGTCAGCTCAAAAGTACCCAAGGGTTACCCATGCTATTCACTAGTTGGCAGTGGGTGGCAGCGGCACACGTTGAGGAATGCAGCAGGATCAGGAGATATTAGGGCAGGCAGAGGAGGCCGTCGAGATGGTGGGTAGTTGTTTAGCCATTCGTTCGTTGAGTGGCGGCCACGTGGTGCTTGTGTTAGTGATCGGTATCGATTGTTGGCTTGATGGATGCCTGTGGGTGTTTGTATGGCGGGCGGCTGATTTATTGCGCAGATCGGCATTAATTTTGTTGGGCCTGAGCCGGAGAGGCTATTTCCGGGCTGCAGTGGTTCAGCCAAGGGGGGTCCAGGCGTGTTGGGGTGGGGGGAAGGCAGGATGTGCGGCGTCGGAGGGGCGGAGTTAGGCAGAGTTTTGAGGGGTGGGTAGTACTTCAGGAGGGAGGGGTGGGCGCTAACTATACACTTTTTCATTCTGCTGCGTAGTCAAGGTGGTACAGGATGAAGTACAATCTACCAGTCATTCATTACGACGAAGTCACTGTTGACTTTCCCCCTCATTCACATGCTTACTATTTATCTCTCAGCAGTGGTCGGTGCAATGGGATCGTGGAGGTCAGTGGTCGCAAGCAGAGATTTTTGATGACTTGGGTGGGGGTGGAGGAGCGGGAGGTGTTTCCTGGGCAGGGGGAGGATCTTGTGGTGATCACACCTGGGAGGGAGCTCGTCAGTGTTGGGGTGGGGATATGCTGGGAGGTCAAGGGAGGGGAGGGGGAGATGTCGCTGGAGTGGGAGCTTACCACCGGTGTGGTTGGGGCAGAGGTGGAGCGGATTGCATTGGCAGAGGTCGGATCATACTCGAGGTTCAAGGTCCAGGTCGATGGATGCGGGACTAGCATCGGTCGTCAATGTTTCCTCTGGTGCCCAACAGTCTGGGCTTACATCGGGTTCCCACCACTGCCATCATTGGCATTCATGGAAGCAGGAGGACTCAGCGAGGCATCGGAGTCAAGGTGGTCCGGGGATACGGTGAGGGGCACAACGGGGCGGGCTGGGCGCTCAGGGCAGGAGGGTCGGGCTTTGGAGACGGCGGGCTTCGGGGAGCGGCGGGCGGTGAGGGGGAAAGCCGCACGGGCTGCGGCGTGTGTCATACGCGCGTGGTGGTGGTTGATAAGTGTATTTACGGGATAATGGAGAGTGGGTTGGTGGCCGGTTTTGTCCACGAAATGACGTAGTGCGGCTCTGGGGCAGTTGTTCGAGGGTTATCGGTGCCTGCCGTCGGGTAGAGCCGGGGAACGGGGAAGGTCGGAGCGCCTTGTAGCGTGGCCACGGGTCGTTGTCATCGTTGGTGTGGGCGGCGGCGGTGGCAGCGTCTGCGCCACTGTTGTCGGGGTGTCAGCATGGCATGTCGTGGTCGCAGTACTTAGTTGTGGTGGGCTGAGGTGGTTCTGAAAAGTTTGTGCGTCGTATATGGTCGGCTCTGGCTGCATCTTCGCGGTGGGGTCACAGTTTGTAGGGAGTTTTTATTTTGTTTGTACAGTGTAGGGTAGTGTACAGTGAATCATCGATCGTAGGGGGGCGGTCATAGGTGCGGGCTACGTGGTAGGGTGGAGAATGGGGGGGATGTACGGGTGGGATGTTTAAGTCGGCCGGGTAGGGTCTAGTGAATAGCATGGGTAACCCTTGGGTACTTTTGAGCTGACCCATACCCATACCCATCAAAACCCATACGCATGCCATGAGTATGGGTTTTCTGTGGGTTGGGTATGGGTAGGATATGGGTTCATGGGTAGTTGTGGGTTTATGGGTTACCCAAGGGTTGTAACATGTATTAAGAGACTACAGCCTTGTTATGCTATAAGTATCTTAATATAAGCAGATACACACCAATAA
The DNA here is from genome assembly GCA_033439255.1 of Hericium rajendrae. Taxonomy (NCBI): domain Eukaryota; kingdom Fungi; phylum Basidiomycota; class Agaricomycetes; order Russulales; family Hericiaceae; genus Hericium; species Hericium rajendrae. The sequence goes on from CM065880.1 coordinate 543,503, forward strand.
CATTGTAGCAGTTAACACTGATCAGTCAAAAAGTCAAGAAGATTCCATTATATCTTATCTTTTTTTCATCTCAGACTTTTTTTCATCTATTTTATTACCTTTTAGAGCATCTGCTATGTTAGTCACTCTTAATACATTAGTCTAATTATGACATAATTTAGTATATAGTATGGCTTGCATCTTGATGATGTACTTTGAACCAATCATTCTCAACATAGAAAAACCCATGACCCATGCCATGGGTATGGGTTTTTCATGGGTTGTATAAGGCTGACCCATACCCATACCCATGATACCCATACCCATAACCCACTGTGGGTTACCCATACCCATGCTATTCACTAGTAGGGTCGCGTATCGTGGGCGTCGTCGGTCGCCTAGGGTAGCGGCGGTGCGCAGATAGTTCGTATCAGAAGTTTGGGGTGGCCAGGTGGTAGTCTGAGGGGTTATTAGGCCGCCAGCGACGACTTTGCGCTCTGTACGGTCGTTGTTTCCCCATCCTTGCCCAGCTTTTCAGCGTGGGAAACTCAACCATGGTAGTGGTACGAGATCAAGGAGCCCCCCACCTCCCTATTTTCTTTCTTATCTACAGATTGGATGTTGAAGCCGCACAAACTCCTCTTTTTGTTAAGGCAGGCGAAATGCAAAAGCGACCATCATCACATGATCCGTGACACAGTGTGACCTCCCCTACAACGCTGTCGCTGCCGCGACAAGGCTGCGCGGATTTCCGCCTTGCTCGACATCGTTTTTCTTATTCCTCAGGCTATAATCAACTTCTGCTTATTCTAAGAACATCAAAATGTATATAAAATCATGTACTCTAAATTGATGTTTTCGAATTTTCATCGTAAGATCTGTAAATGACAGAATACCAGCTACACTACGAAAGTAACGCTTTACCGCAAAGCTTCATGTTTTGCTCACGTGATGATGGTCGCTTTTGCATTTCGCCTGCCTTACAGTGCTTTGCATAAAGAACTGCAGTCAGCGTCGCACGATTTTTTGTTTGTAGCGACCAAATATTGCCAGAAAGGGAGGTACGGCCCGGCCCGGTAGGGTCCCGGTGCAGAGTTCTGCTCGCTGACGGTACTCCGCATGTACTAGAACTCATTAGGATCGGAAGTATCACCTACTCACTAGCATGAGGAAGACTTTTGAGCATTTCAGGCAGGTTGAATGTCTTCAAAATGCAACAGTCCTCAAAGCCGCGAAGCCGAGAGGCGGTGCAGGTATCCTTTTTGGGTATGTATTTGGCCGCTACAAACAAAAAATCGTGCGACGCTGACTGCAGTTCTTTATGCAAAGCACTGTAGTACATCAGGACTTTGGTCATATACTGACGCCCTGACCGCCCTGACGGCTCTAGGAGCTACAGCACTTACGCTCAGAATCTTTCCAAAACACTCGTAGAGTTGCTAGAATCAACTATACTTGATGTCTGTGATAATGGTCAAAATTATGTGCTCAGAACTGATGATCTGACGGCCCTGGAGATGAGGATTTGAGCCACCCTGACCGTGCTTTGGGCATAGACTGAACACTGAACACTGAATCGCACTGACGCGTCCTGACCGCACTGACGGTTACCATATATGGTAACCGTCAGTGCGGTCAGGGCGTCTGCCTAACTACTGATGTAGCCACTGACCGGAATCGATCGCTTGCCGATTTGAGGTGCCTGAAAGCATATGGGCGCCTTCGTCTCGACCAGCAGTAGTCTTATCGAGACGTGAATGCAAACTGCAGCTATTCCGAGCAAAGGTTCGTCATTTATCTTGACGTTGAAATTTGTCTGACATATAGTAGGTTTAAGGACACGGACAACGCGTCTGCTCTTTCTTTGGGACAGGAATTGCTAACAGACGGTACAGGTCATGTCTTGCTGTACAGCTCTGTGTCATAAAGTTGGCGTTATTGAATTTCGGAGAACAGAACGTCCTGTGGATCCGGATGACAACCCGAATATGACACGACTATCGTTGTCGACATTTGTACTTAGTGGCTTACCATCAACTCCGAGATGGTGACAATGAACAGGCCGCTGCGACACATATTCCAGCGTTTGCTCATCGGAGGTTCAGGCCATGCTCGCGATACACGCTCCTCATATCTCAAACATAATGTACTTTCGAGATGCATGCAGGTGCGTACCTGTCAATTCACAGCGGTTTCAATTATACGCGTAATTCAGTCTTTTTGCATAGGACTTCGAAACACCAACCATCTTGCACATTTTACCGCGCATCGCTCGATTCAAGCCCGCACAATATGATGAGTTCTCTGTCTTGGACACATCATTAACGGTGTGGACTCACGGCGATCACTGACTGCTTCATCTGAATGTTGTTTCGTCTCAGGGTGGCCACGACACGCATATGCCCACTCCCAATATAACATCAGCAACAGCACAAGTTATCGCATTATCTAGGGACGATTTACATCGACAAATATATCCAATGATGTCAAGATAACAATCGCCCTGCTAGAGCTTGCGATTTAAACTTTCCTCAAAAGTCGCAGTGCAAAGCATCCCGCAGACTTGCTGTCGAGATTCTGCATCACCCCCTCCCATGCAAGACGCGGGCCCCTGCAACCATCCACAGGCCGCGACACGCCACATCAACGATGCTGATGTGAATCGACCCAGCGCACAGCCTCTCACTGAAGAGCAGCAGCCTGAGCGCCGAACGTCGTCGCCGCCTGCGGGCAGCCCTTTCCAGGGCCCACAAGGTTCTGCAGAGTGACTGTTGCGGCGTTCAGACAGGCCTGCTTATCGCCGGCAGTGCACGAGACGGCGACGCCGGTGTTGTTCACCGCATGGCCAGCGTTAACGTTCGTGATGAACGCCTGAGCAAGTAAACGTCAACATCACAGAACGCAAAACAATGATAGGATGAGGCGCGACGCACCTGGTTGAACTGGTCCTGCGGCGGCGGGCAGCTGCAGGGGATCTTGATAGGCTGGCCGTCGGGGCCGTTGACGGCGCCATCACAGTCGCCGGTGCCTAATGATGACAATGAATTCAGTTCAACATAATTCCCCGATAATGGCGCACAAGAGACTGCACGCACCGGTAGGGTTCTTGCCGGCCGTGAAACCTAGCTGAGGGATAAGGCTGGGGTCGACGTCTCTTGCCATGAGCGGCGCGGACGAGACGGACGCAGCAAGGATGGCCGCAAGGGTGACAAAAGCAGCTGTGTACTTCATGTTTGACGTAGAGGGATGATGTGGTAGATGTAGATGGGGAGCAAGAGTTGGGGAACGAAGGATAACTGGCGAAACGTCCGGCGCTGGTGGAAGAAGGAATGGCAATACCGACACAGTCGGGTAGAAAACGAGAAACCTGAGAGATGGAGAGCAGTCTGTGATCATGGCCTGCTTTTATGTGCCGGCGGCTCGACCAGGGTCGACCACCAGCCGCTGGTCCTCAGTCCGCATGACAACGTCAGCTCCACAAAACTCCTTCCCGGAGATGTTCTGTCCTGATCATCGTGATCTTCTCGGAATGGCCGAAGGAGCACTTATTTAAGTGCCCATGTAATACTCGCCTTCAAATAATGATGCGGCGCGGGTTTGATGGGTTGTACTGACGAATAGACTTGAAGGTCAGGAAGGCCTTGACAGCGGAATAGACTTCGCAGCATCTCTCGCACCGTCAGATTTTGCGCTCTTGGACGACGCATGCTCAGCGGGGATAGGCTTTCTGAATCCCTCGATTTACGCGGTTGCAGAGAGGCGAGTTTGACCGGAGTGCATGGATGTCGTCCAGGAAAAGGTCTTTCCGTGTCGTGTCTTGATGCCCGGGCCTTCGATCAGGCTCGGAATGATCTCGAGATTGCTCCACGTTGGGATTCAGTACCCTCAAACATGAACATTCATGCAGGTGATCTCAGAACGCCGGAGGGATATCAAGGCTCCATGGTCATCAGGATTGAACTGGGATCACAGTACAGTGAAACATACCTGCCTTGTTATCGCCAATTGAAGCATTCTCAGTCAAGGCCTGCAAATTGTACGCACTCGTATCTTTTCAAGGTCCATGACCGCCGAATCCCACAGCATCCGTGTTCATGTGTACATCTTGGTATAGCTGAGTCCGATTTACGTGTCATTTGTCCTCTGCTTCGTCGTCCAGTATTCATCTTCAAGGACGGCCATGAGGATAACGTCCCACCATCGTCCCTCTATCCAAGCGGCCTTCCTGTTCCTGCCCTCCTCCACAAACCCGCTAGCCCCAATCCAGAATCAGCCATACATTTATATCCAGTAAATACAACCGCAACTCACACTTTCTTACACACCGCGATCGCCCTTTCATTCGTCTCGAACACGCCCAGCGCAAGCCGATGCAGCCCGAGCCCCTCAAACCCGCGCTCGATCAGCCAGCGCATGACCTCCGTCCCGTATCCCTTCCCCCACACGTCCGCCGCAAGCGTAACCGCTACCTCGCCCTCCCGATCGCGCACGAACGGCACGCGGATCGACGCCGTCCCCACGACGCGCCCGCTCTCCTTCTTGACGACCGTCACGGAGACCGCATACTTGGACCACGTTGTCAGCGTGTCGCGGAAGGACTCGGGGCGCGGGATGACCCAGTCGCGCGTCTCGGACACTTGTACGGCGTAGGTGCTGTAGATCGCAGCGAGCGCATCGAGGTCGGCGGTGTGCAGGCCGCGGTAGATGAGACGTTCGGACTGGAACTTGTCGGGAGATTGCATTGCGTGGGTAGGAGGGGCTCGCTGTGCGCTGCCATCACAAGTTACTTTATATCACTCACTGCTAGAGTGTGAGTTGTTATAAGAAGTCGGCGCGCACTATCAGTGGCTCCATATGGCGCGTCCTGCAACTCGACCCAACAGAGATAACTTGCCTAGTCCACGAGACTAGGTCGTACCATGATTTCAGAGAATAATTCGCAGTAATGTCGGCAGCAGCATGCCATGTTGAAGGTCGAAGCAAAGTGGTCGAGTCTCAGATTACCGGGCCACCGTGAACGGTTGGTGGACGGCGCTCAAACCACCGACGCTCGAGTCGGCCCGCCGCCCGGCCCGACGTCGGAGCGTTCGTCAGTTGCCACGGCACTTTCAGTGCGGGCCGGAGGCTTGAACGCTTCATCTTCATCTCGCTACGACAACCATGCATATGGTCTCTTTCTTACTTTTTCAAAGGAAGATGTCGGTGCTGCATACACTGGTGCTCGAATTCATCAAGTCCTATCATGCTGGTGAGCGTGTTCTTTCTGTCTCTGGAGTTGCCTAGTCGTCTCCCGACGCAGATCGCTTCGTTACTCTGTTTTGCACTTCCTTTTTATGGGATACCGATCTGCTAGCTGTCGCGATCCAGCGTCGCGATCTGAGTCGCGGACATTTCATTCCAGACTGTTTCAAACACCCAGCCCGACACCCGCGTGCCGAGTCAGACACGGTTAGCCTGCGCTCAACGTATATAAGGCTCACGTCCACTGCTTTCTCCTCCATCCGCATCTTGTCCTCTACACCCATCATCCTCGCTCAGGGTGACCTCTTCCTCGCCGTCGCTATATTGAAACATCAAGATCGAGGGCGCCTTCGACCATGCTCCTCGTCTGGTGGTTTCGGGCATTTAGTGCTCGGTGCCCAGCTTTACACTGTTTTGGTACGTTGTCGCTAGTTTGTCCAATTCTTCCCTGCATCAAGTACAAGCACAACGCCCTCATTCGGAGCATCTACATCGCGCTCTACACTCTACGCATCCGCTGTGAACTTCGCCCCCGGCCAACTGCTTTCGAGAACTCAGGCCAGCCGCTCATCTTTCTGGTGTCCTGTTGCCAGCTGGGCTCTCTTACGGCCTATGGCTTGCACCGTCACTGATATCGCGGTCGAACGAACACGGTGTTCACGCCCGCGCCTCGTCCAGCGGCGCTCGCCGATATTTAGTGGTTTCCGACGTAGGCCATCGACGAAGTCGTCTACCGGAGCCCAGCTTCACAAGTGTCTGGTGCGTCGTCGCTGTTTCTCCTAATCGCTCCCTGCATCAAGAACAGCCGCAGCGCCATTCCCGCCACGCTTTCACATCTGCTTTTGACCACAAGCACCGCCAACCTCTCTCGAGATGTCAGGCTCTCCATTCGACGTTTTGATCTGCTGTCGCAGCCTGAGCTTTTTTTCTAGCCGCATGGCCTGCCCCGCCGTCACGTTGACATGCCCATCGAATAAGTTCAGAATTCTTGCGCGAATTCCTCATACCGCGTCTCGTTCAACGTCGCACACCGATGTGTTGTCGCTTCGTCGGCTCTCTATCTCGCACGGCTCCCCCCTCAATGCGAGGTCCAGGCACGTCGGTACTCTGCCATCCGGCAAAGTAAAGTGCACGGTATGGTCCTATCCGCGTCTCTCTTTCAGCGTCGCTCTGGTACATTGTCGTTACCTCGACCTTTATCTCCCACGGAGGCCTGGTCTTTGCAGTCGTTACCTCAGGAACGGCCAGTTTGAGGCTTTGAAGCTGCTGGAAGAAGTTGTATTGAGTCTTGTCCAGGCTGGACTTGCTTTATTTATTTTTATTTTTATACCTGATTGACTCACGCTTTCGCCAGGACAAGAAAAATCTGACACTAGCTGAGTGGGATATTGCTGGATCCAGCACCACTTCTTGCTGCAATTCGGCGACGGGTCGGTTATCGGTGCCAGCAACAGTGCCGACTTGGAGCAGAACATAGCCAATGCCGAGAAAGAGCCACTTTCAAAGGACATAGTCGCCGCGGTAGACCTAGCGCAGAAGATTGTGGGGCTCGTTGCTCCATTTTACGCATAGATCGAAATATGTGTCGTAGCTGTAACAAGTATACCTTCAATGACTCGCATCAGCAGTTACTATAATTTCCTAAGTCCGGCAAACTTAAATGAGAAATCGGGCGTGTCCTGTGAGCACCGACGGTAGAGTAAGGTTTTGTTGAGGACAGTCAAAGACGAACACTAGCAGTGATCTTCGTCCCCGCTCCCGCGTAGGCTAATCATCGCAGTGGTATTTCGCCAAAGGAACATATACAACCACTACAGGAAGGGTGCGTGACTCCCTGCAGGGTCGAGAAGAATGCGCGCCAGTTCAGTGAAGCAAATATTGATTCATATTCACCGCCGTCAGCTGTATCATCAACCCATGTCTGATTCCTCATCCGATCCTGATAGTCCTTCAGCGCTCGTCATTGACATCCTCTTCATCACCCGATCCATATATATCGGAGAGATCAATGTACTTGATATCATTGATGAGAAAAACTTCCTCCGTCCCAGCGTCAAGCTCGCAGTCCTTCATAAAGAGCGTTGGAAGGTCCTCAAACTTCTGACCTCGCCATCCCCACCATTTCACAAATGTGAATCCAAATTCGTCGCCCTCAATCGAGGCGCTAAAGCTGACTTGCTCAACTTTGAGCGACCTCAGCTTCGGTAGGAAGATCTGTGTCTTGGCAGTGTCTGTATGCCAGCTCAATGCTTTGCAAAGGCCTATCGCATGCTTGTCTGTTGCATGGATATGCTCGATAAGCTTGCACTGTCCGAATGCGCTAATCCACTTCCGATGCGTCCATTTGTAACCGGGACAATCTGGCCCTTGTCCAATGGATAGACCACGAATCTTGTCCAATGGTAGGTCACGGCACAGATTCTCTAATAAAGAAAGAAGAGACGAGGATGGAAGTTGAACTATGATGCTCAGGTCCGGATCCTCACATGGTTCAGAAAGAGGACCGTTATCCAGCGTCCTAGAGGTACGCCAGACTTTCATTTGTGCCTTTCCTTTCGGAAACGTGATCGATAAGGACAGGATAGGTGTTTTGTCTCCACTGGCACTCGCGTGAGCGCTGAAGAGGGAGCAGATATGCGCATACCGCTCGTTGGTCCATTCACCGGTGCCTTTGACACACTCGACATGTAGTCGGCACTGCGGAGGTATCTTCAGAGACCTCAAGACGTTGGCGCAATCTTCCGGTGTGTCAACCAGCGATAATAGCCTTAGGGAAGCTAGTTCGACGCGGCTGTTTACAGAATCCTGGGGTTTGACGGGAAGGCAATTCTCGATCACTAGCGTCTCGAGTGTTGATAGCCTTTCAAGCGCATGAAAGAAATCGGCGTACGCAGTCTTGTTAAGGGTCTTTATCAACAGCCCATCACGAGAATCAAGCTTTACACGGAGATGTGTCAGGCTGCAGAAAATGGAGGAGCTCCACGGAATCCAAACCCCGTCTAGTCTGACATGACGAAGCAGGGGAGAATAGTCGCCTAACAATTTCAGAGGTAGGGTGATATGCCGCAAAGACCTCGACGATAAGTCTAACGTTTGAATGGTCGGAGCAGGCAAGGTAAGGCATTGTAAGGGGCCCATCGGAGGATCAGACAGAGAGAGATGACGGATGTGGGATAGGTGCATGGCGACAAGCCATTGATAGGCTCCAGTAGAACGGAACGACAAGGGTGTTGCCTTCGCACGATCCAAGATCAAACTCGGCCATCGTGAACTTGGACGCTGAGTGAGGACAGAGGTATCGATCTCACTCCACAGGCTGGGATTGTGCAGCGCTACATCGCGCCAATGCTTGCAGATGTGCGTCACTCGAATCCAACCCAACCGCGACGGGCCACGAAACAAACTGCGAGAGTGCACCGAGCCACGCGACGGGACATGAGATGATGGCGGTTCCACGCATGCCTGAAAATGGAATACCCGAGCAAGGACCTCTTGCGGAAGGCTGGAAACGGGTGCGAGGGCATTGCGATGGGTGCGTAGCGAGCACATGGCCAGGTACATTGCGGCCAATTCTTCATCCAGGGTTTTGAGTGCATCTTGGACCAAAATGTCATCCTGCAAAGGACGAACACTTTGTATATGAGCGACCCGCGGTTGAACGATTGTCAACCAGAATGTCTCGGCGCTGAAGTCCATGACAGTCAGAAATGCGAACAAAAAGCAGTAATTTGGTCAGGAGATACGAACCTCGCATGGCTCATCTCCTGCATTGTCTGCATACCCAACGAGGTGGTGCTCTGCGCTCTGTGTAGTATCTATGCCGACAGTCTCGTCAGCACTCAAAAGCGGCATTGAAAGTTGGAAGTCGTACGCCGCGTACGTACTTCGTATACACGCATATCCCAAGTGCATAGAACGACGAAGGGTGCACAAACTCCCAGGTTTTGATGGTCCTAGCGAGAAAATGAGTTCTTGAAGAAGATTAGGCTCGGACAGCTAAAATTTACAGACTGTGCCAGGACTCGGAGCTACTCGGACTCACAACGTTAGCGCTTCAAGCTATAGGCCAAGCGGTGGCAACACTCGTCGCCTTGTTCGTCGCTGACACAGTACCGTACGCGATCGATCAGACGCAGTCACTTATAATAAATGGTCATGACCGTCAATAAAAAAGTCACCATCTATCTCTACAGATACTCCATGGCAGCGTTGCTTATGGTCATCAGAACAATCATTCGCTTTCGTTTCGATAGCGCCAGGCTCACTACAGGAACTACATCATTAAGTATGCTAGGCAGACCCAATCGTTACGCTACTTGCCCCACTGATTCAGAATCCTCCCACTGCTCTGGATGACACTGCAGCCAATCCTGACACAACAACTCTGGCGTGAGGTGTGAACTCCCGACTCACAGCCGGCAAGTCCATCGATGCGAGGTCTCCGGACGGACCGTCCATATTACATGCTGCTATAAAGCGCTCGGCCTCCAGCAATTCTTCGCTCTTGTTGTCATTGAATGCGCCCGTGACCCCATCATCGAACGCGTCCACATCGGACTCAGTCTCCTGGATATACAGCTCGTCGCGCTCAACCTCCATCCGCCGGATACTCAATGGCCAGCAATCCGCCGAAGGTTCCCACTGGGCTGAAAGCTGGAAGATGTGCCTCTGCAGCGAGAATAGAGCCATGACCAGGCGAAGGCGATCAAGCTGGGACGATAATGATGATGCGTCGAACGGAATCTCATCCAGGAGATACGACACATATCCCCATACACACAAGTTACTCTGGGCATCTGAATCAAGATAAGGAATGTGAGCCACGATCTGCAGAGACGTGTCGTCGCATATCAGACCAAAAACCATGAGCCAGGGTGGGAGAGAATCGAGTGATTTGTGGGGTGCGTGAGGAGCCAGTTCAGGATATGCGCGTCAACGCTGCTGTGTACCGCCTGACTGAGTTTTTGTCGAGGCCCGGTCGGCCTGCCCGAGGCGGACACATCAGGCTCGGGCGCATCTATCAGTAACGAGCTGCTTTCGATACCAACCAGCAGTGCAGGATGACCGAGAGATATCGGAAGAGTATCCACTTGAGATAGTAGACGTTCGGAGCCAAAGAAATTGAGAACAAATGCGAAATCCGTGCATGGCGGGGAACGGCTGTTCTTGAAGGCCACCATATCATCGGCTGTTCCTTCTGTCACTGAGGGAAATCAAGGACCGGACTCCTGTAGATTTGAATAAGCACTTGCGGTAGAGGAAGAGACTTACAACTTACCCAATGGGGAAGCTTCCAGGTATATTTCGCAAAGCATTGACCACCACGTCCAGCAACTCTCCGTCGTAGCCGTCACACTGCATGATCTGAAGAAAAGGTGAAGCAGATCGCCGAGCATTCGGACGAAAAAATGTTTCGGCGGTATCTGGCAGATCTGATGCGAAGGGCCTCACATAGCGGGGAGGTGAGGTGAGAAGGAAATCTGGCACCCATGATTGTGAATCAGTGCTGTTCTGCACAAGTTCAGCATGTGAAAGGGCATGGAAATGGCCTTCGAGCGGTTCAAGGGCAGTCACAACTTGGGCCGCAACGAAATCGCCTCGTGAAGGACGGGTGGTGTGTCCGATCTCTGGTTCCTGCGCATGGCTATTAGTGCGTCATTCGCAACAGCTTATGTCAGGTCCAAACCAGCCAGTTTTGCGGAAGACCGAATGAATTCGAAGACGAAGGTCGCCAATTCTCCTTGAAATCTCGGAGGAAGTCGAATTGTGCGGCGCATCGAAGTCGCATCCTTGGTGGGACATCGTCAACATTGTCAAAGGATAGGAATTCTGGTGAGATCCCGTGCCTGTATCGAATCGAAGGCTCTTCTGTCGAGCGAAATATAATGACAAGGATTGATTACTTACCTTCGCAGCCTCGCCATGAGCCGTATCCATTCAATCGTAGCCTGCATCCGCAATGACCTCGTTTCGTCCTCGATCATCGTGGCCATTTGGGTCCAATCATAATTGCGTGCTGTGGCAGACATGCTGGAGAGCAGTAGAAGATGGTCAACATCGGGAATGAAAGTGACCACTGGATGAGGTGAGCGCAGCACAATCAATTATGTACGGAACAACGCGTTCGGTTGGAGGCGGAGTGCTGATGGATTTGTCGAAACTCTCGCTAGGTGCTCAGGCTTTCATCGAAGCATGATCTCGAAAATCGAGGAGGACATTATTTAATGGCGAGTCGGAAGCACTTGATCACTTACTGGACTGCTCGCTTGAAGTTGTAGGTTGGCTATCTGGGACGTCAGGCGCACGTGATCGTGGTGTACTTAATAGCGGTCGGGCAGTGGTCGGGCATGCAGGTCGAGCATGTACAATACTTACGCGTCGCACATCGCGCATCGTCGTCTCATCGTCACTGTGTCCAACCATCTCCCTTGCCTCCAGTGCAGCTGGCATTGTGAAAGAAACCAAAAATTTCCACCTTATAAAGGTCATGTTTAGTCGCGTACGAGACGCGTCATTTGTAGAATTTACTGACTCAAACCATTTTCAATTTGGCAAGGCAGCCTCAGCGATTACGCACACCATTGGCAATTTACAACGTGTCCTCAGCGCTGGAACTATGTACACGTCAAAAAGCAATGCAAAATCTGGACCCGGGACCTTGACAAACCGCTGAGCCAGGTCGAGTGAAACCCTCTACTGTCTAATTCAAAGCTCGTCATATTTTCTAACATCGCAGCGCCTACCCTTTCACGACAACTGTTCCTCCCGCTTGAAACAGATGAATAGCAATCCAGCATTAGACCTTCTGCCATTGGCTGAGGAATATACAGGATCGCCAGGCAAGACCGACCATCAAGGAAGACATCATATCGAGATGCGGGCCGCCTGCGAACGAAGAAAATTGTTCAACACGATTGCTAGGTAGTCTCGTTATGCTCTTACTATATAGTATTGTTGTTCACAGAGAACACGCTATAGCCCCGGATGTTTTCCCAGTTTCTCTTTCTACGACAAAGCCATTGGAGTGCCAGAGCCGCTACGATCCAGATGTGCCATGCAGCTCGATTTTGTGAACCAGTTGGTCGAGAATTGGCGACCATCGTCCCCAAACTGCATGTGTGTTCCACAGAACTGGATGGTGCGTCAAGGATTGTTGGATGAGGCTTTCAAGATAATGACAATCGTCGTTACACAGGTGCCCGAACCTGGATATATCAACAGCCCTTCTCGCGTAGATGTTGCCGAGGCCAATCTGTCCAGATGGTTTGGTTGTCTCACAGAATATACCCATCTGCTCTCGGATGCAGAAGTGCTGGACAGGTGTTTGAGCTCCGCTGACGAGTCGTGGGCGCCCGACTTCTCCCTGTCTTCACCTGAGCGCTGGATACGACCGTACCGAAAGGACTTGCAAGGCGACATCGAGTCTCGGTTCCTCATTAACCCTCGGCGATCCGCTATGCTATTCATCGAAATCCTGCTTATCGAGGTGGCACGGACTATTCTGCCGACGATGCGATTGCTGCAGCATTTGCGGACATACCCGGCTGTTGGCTCGAACGGTATATACACCAGCCGTATGTTCACACCTGTGCAGGATACTCATTCTTTTCAGCAAGCCTCGTGATAATCGCCATTTCAACATGGGTCACAATGCCGCAGACAGCCCGGCTGATTTCACCCTAGTCCTTGATCCACTTCGATCATCAGATCTTAAGAACCCAGATGTTTGCTTGCGTGCCAGTCTCCTACACCCTGCTCTTCTCGTTGGTATCAAGGGTCCAGCTCAATGGGAGACGAGCGTTCGTATTCGCACTTACATCCAGATGGTGGATATGATGAGGTGGCCGAGTCCACCAGCACTTCATCTCAACCCGCGAAAACATTGACTGACATCCGTCAGGACCTAAGCCAAGTCGTTAGATCCAGCCTTGACAGTCATGTCCTGAATTGGCTTCTCGCTCATCCTGATCAGAGCCTCGAGTCGCTTCCGCCATGGCTCATGGTTTTTGGAATCATATACGACGCCGAATATGTCCGTGTTGTCGCTCACATACCGTATGCGAACGCAGAAAACGCAACTAGCGCACCGTCCTTGGCTTATCTATCTTATCTTGTCGACGAAATCCCCTACCCTGCGCCCAAAGACACCGTTACGGCGCCATTCATGCTGGACCGTACTTCCGTGGCTTTGGCATTGCTGACACTACAAACGCATGCCTTCCGGCTATCGGCCGCATGGGAGCGTTCACAGACATATTGGCCCGCGAGTATCCAGTTATGGGAGTTCCTCCAGGAAGCAGATGGCCGTCCCGGAATCTTACCGGCGGGGCTCGCCTTCGATGACCCAAGCGACCATGACGATTTCAGCACGTCTTATGGATCCTTGTACGAGGCTCATATGGCAGCGTTGCGCCAAATGGCAGGCTGGGAATCGTGGAGCGGTAGTTCTGGGGACGTCTCTTGGGTTGCAGATGAGGAATTCGTCCCCAATAGCAAGACAGTTCAAGAAGTCGAACACTGGCTCCAGATGCACCGGGAGACTTGGGATGACGTGACAGAGCAGTACTATAACAATTGAAAACATTTCGTCATGAAGTCAATTTAGTATTAGCTTGAAGGATGTCTTCATCTTTGAAGTGGACACAGTTTGGAGGATCAGACATAAGACCAAGGTGACAGCATCTTTACGAATATTGGTCTTCACCAGAAGACAGGATCCTGGCTCATCGCTGCCGCTTTCGCTGAGTTTGCCGTACTTACCAACGACGCTCCTTAGCCACTTCTCCCTCATCCTCGTCCGTGTCATCATCGTCGAATGTATTATCGTCAGATATGTCCTCATAATCAGATGCATCTTCGTCAGATGTTGTAGATAAGTGAGTTGGTACAGCGACCTGAGCTCTCCGCGGCATCGACCACGTCGTCGGGCCATGAGGTGGATGGATCAAGCAGCGCAGCTAAAAACTCGGCATGAGTCCGCAGGCAAACCATGGATCAAGGGCAGAAGTCTTGTCGCAGCGACGGCCAATACGGTACGGGATCGGGTCGATGATGGAAGACACGTATGAATAGCGGGGATACTGGCACTTGGCCTGGCCGTCCTCATCCGGGATCTCACAAGGAACGTGGGCAACGATGCGGACAGATTCTGCATCGTACATGACGCCGAACATCATCCAGCTCCATTCAGGTATGCCTATGAATCATTGGCCAGGGTGCAGGCGACAAGACTAAACAAGCTTGATTCGACAGCTAAAGAGTGCCTCTTGGGCGTCGCGAACGGTCGAAAGTTGTGTCATTCGGAATGTGGAAGGTGATGCCTGGTCCGTGAGTCCATCGCGCAGGCCCTGTCATATCAACGAGCAACGCTGAACGGAGGAGCGAGACGCGGGGCCAGTTCTAGTTGTATTCTTCGCTGGCGCCCCGGCCGAGTTGAGAATCAAAGCAAAATCGATGCAGTGAGGGTCGAAATCGGTGCTCATGCACGACGGGAAATCAAACTCGGGATGGCTGAGTGAAGATGCGTCTGCTCAGATCCAGGCTCTCGTGATGCCAGAATGAATCCGAGGAGGCAACGACGGACATCATTATTGGAAGACATATTGAATCACGAGCTCAGCTGATTCCTCTTGCGCGTCGTACTTGGGGATATCGATGAAGGCCGAGAAGGACAACCTTCATGCCTCGATTATAATCGCATTTTCAATGTATATCTCTCTCGCAGGCCACCTCGAACAGAAGTTCGGCTGAAATTCGTCGCAAGTCTGATCAGGATGCTTGACAAGTTCGTCTTCTGTCAACGTATTGGATATTCTCTGGGAACGACAGCCAGTTGCTGAGCCTCTGAACAAGGAACCGTGCCGACAAGTCTCGACCGGTTCAATGGTTCGCCCCTGTATGTCGCCGGGACAAAGTCTATGTAGCTAAATTTATAAGTAAGTTTCGGATCCTTTGATGCAGATGACAGACTCCTACCTTCCATGCCCAGGTATTGTGATAGTTTCTCGAGCCCAATTTCCCTTTAGGTGTTCTCGAATTCTACCTGCGCTTTGCACGCCGTTCTTACCATTTTCTGGAAGATCTGATACATCTTGACGACAAACCAATTCGATTTCAGCTGCCATTCGGCTCTGGGAAGACGGTCAATGCTGTGTGCATCTGCGTCAATTGTTATAATAAGGTATTCATACGATCGAATACTCACATGCTGCTCTCGACAAATCGCGTTTTCGTGTCCAGGACTCTCCGACCAGTAGCGCAATACGCCTCGGAATCAACTCTCCAGCAGATTATCATCCACCACATAAAGAAAACACCACAAGGACTGGCGCTGATCAAAAGTGGAAACCCGAATGGGATGTGGATACCGCTCTCATTTGAGCAGGAAGATCTCGCTCTCATCGTTTGCCATCTAGCCATGGAGGAAGTCCCCAAACCAGGCCCACAACTGCCCGATTGAATGAGAGTACACGGGCTGAAACACAACCACGAAAAAATCCAGATTCGGGTCAATTGTCCATGCTACAGATTCGTCGAGAGTTAATCGAGGTGGGGCTACATCTGTGCCAGGCTATCCGAGGACCGCGTAGCCTGGATTTACCAGAGCAATAGCAGTTACGGCTACGTGCGGATCGCCTCATGTTGAACAGATGCTGTTCCTAGCGACGATCAGGTCGTCGGAGTTACACACCTCCGCGGGGCAAAGCAGATGGATGTTCTGGAGGATATCTGGACAAGATACGTCGAACCGAAGCAGTGAGGTAGAAAGGGACGCACGGGTGAGTGACTGTCGCGAATAGAATACAGCTGATCCACAGGACGCGGTACGCCACTCGAAATCAAGGCTTTGGCTTAGATACAAGAGCGCAAAAGATGACAAGCGGCAATCCTACTGTGTCATGAAGCCGGGGAAAACAAGCCTGGCCGCACGGAAGACTGCCAAAGGATGCCGACGCTCAAGATCTCGAAAAGCCTTCATCATTGAACAGCACGCTGACATTGAGTGAAAGTCCGAACAACGCCAGAGACCGACAGATGGAGGCGGCCTCACAGAACAAGAAAGTAGACAAGGACACAGCCGGCAAGGATCCGCAGGGCATTGCTCTGGATGTCATCAGCAAGTACGTCGTGCGGGCGGCGATCAGCGTGGGTGACGAACCCATGCGAAGCCACCGGAAGAAACCTGTCCGTCCTACGAAGAAAACCTTATTCTGAAGCACGGCGATAGACGTACAAGCAAAGAAAGATCTCCACGCTACGATGTTTCGGCATCTCCCAGTCAAAGGTTATTTGCGACTGAGAAGGCCGAAAACCGCAGGTCGCGACCTGCCTGAGAAGGAACAAAGTGCGCAGACACCAGGTCCGGATGTTTGAACCTACGGAAACAAGGCAAAGAAAACCCACGTCGAGAGGAACGAACACGAACGTGCGCGCAGGAACAGACAGAAACAAGACAGAGCCGCAAGACTAGACAGTCACAGGACCCACGAGACGTCAAAAACTTCACGTTCACGAGCACAAAGCAGTTTATAGACTTGCTGATCCGAGGCTGATCACCTTCGTTTGGACGCCACCACTACGCCACCACGCCGTGGAGGTCGTCACGCCACACCCAGCCGGCGGCGCACCGGCACGACGGGACGATGCGGCAGTTTCGCCGCCGTTATGCCGAGGATACGCAGAGCGCATGCAAGTTGAATATTTTCAGCCCCCCGATGGTGGCCCGGTGACCTGGGGTAACCTGGAACAGCCAGGGGCATGCCGCGCGGGGACGTTGATCTGTCCTCGGCATCATGTGCGGCCAGGGGCCGAGGGCACTGACCGTATACGGCCACGCGCGCTGACACGGTACATCGGGCTCTGGACGACGACGGACGCAAACGTGTCTTCTGCAGCGTGGAGGCTCCCCTGGGCCCGCCGAGGAGCGTCGAACGTTGGCCGGTTGAGGGATCTGGCGCGCGTCGGGAGCTTGCGATGCGATGGCATCTCGCGCGGATGAGTCTTGATACAGATGAGATGAGGCTAAGCCTTGCGATAGCGGAGACGCGATGATACGACAGCTGTCGTGCGAATGCGCGCCATACGGCGAGCAGGCGAGAACGCGC
Source organism: Hericium rajendrae (assembly GCA_033439255.1). Taxonomy (NCBI): domain Eukaryota; kingdom Fungi; phylum Basidiomycota; class Agaricomycetes; order Russulales; family Hericiaceae; genus Hericium; species Hericium rajendrae. The sequence goes on from CM065880.1 coordinate 560,827, forward strand.
GCCGTGGCGCTATCTCCGTCTACGAACAAACTCGACGTCTTGGCCCGCATCTCGATCCGCCGCGCGAGATAAGATACGCAGATGCAAGCGCGGTCGGAATCACGGGCATGCACGAGCTGGTGGCCCGTGACGAGCGAGAAGCGGGATTGCGGGGTCGACGCGGGGAAATAGCCAACGCGGCGCACGCAGGGCCGAAGGTATGAGGGGTAAAGGGATGATAGAAGGCTGATGGGCGCTGGGTGGCGCTGCGTCAGCGGCAGCGCGGATGGTGCAGTACGACTGATGGTAACATAAATGCTACATCCTGCGTGTGCGTGTCAGCTGTCAAACTGATACAGTTTAGATGAAACAAATGATAGCGTGGGCTGTTGTAGTCTTGGTTTGAGGAAATCTTCTCAAACGTTGCGCTGCCTCGTGTCGAGAGGTGGACGAAGGAAGGATGTCGATGAGGTCGCCGCGCCGAGGACGTGCAACAGGTTTGAAGCGAAGAGATAAGGCGGCAGACTGGCGGCAACGATGATATCAGGCCGGGCCGAATGCCGAAGCCGCGGCCCTTGGCGCCCAACTGCCGTCTCGGGACACGCATGCACCGAAAGATCGGCAGCTCGCTGAAAGCGGGGACAAGGGTGACGCACTGGCAACACAGCGCAGCGAAAAGCTGACATGCAGTTGCGAGGCTGGTGTGTCGTAGTGGCACGCAATGGTCGCGGCCGATCTACATGACGAAAAATAGATGGTGCTGCGTAACCCCAGAGAGCCGAAGGACGGAGGCCCCTGAGGCGAAGCGGGGAAGAATGGAGGTGATCGGGACATCAGATTCGGATGCGTGGTTGCGGAGACTTTGCGGAGACGGTCCCGCCGGAACAACTGAAAAAAACGAAAAATAAGGTGGAGGCGCGACCACCGCTCAAAGGCAACCATCCACTGAAACACTTTGCGATCCCTCTCCCCACCTTTAATTCTTTCCTCCTCATCGTCAAACACGTTGAGCAAGGCCAAGTGCTGCCCTGAACGACGTCGGGACGGAAGCTCAACTTGTGAACAACCTCCAATTGGTTCCTCGAACGTTCCTAGCCTTCGAGCAAGTGGCTTGTGATATAGCATCATCCGCAGCTTCCGCACGCCCTACCGCCCATTCATTCCCCGTCCCAATATCGACCTCGCCGCGCCCTGCCTCGTCTTGGCCGTACCCTGCTACTCGGGGAGAAGAGAGTTCCCATTACGCACACTGCGTGGCTAGGCTTGAGGTGAGCACGACGAGTCCAGATACTCACATCACCTTCTATCACTGCCTCGTTCCGTCCTCCTTCCCCATCGAACCCTTGCCCCGCTTTCTCCCCACCGCTTTCTTGCGTTGCTGCCACGTCTCCCCGCGTCACCATCCATTCCCCGCATCAGCTTCTCCATCCCTTCGCCCCACGCCGCTGCCCAGCACCCCATTCCCGAGGATTTCACGATCCTTCTCTTCCATTACACCTCACCTTTTCTATTTGATCTATCGTTGCCCCTTTCCTCTCTTCTTTCCCTGACCATCTTCGCCCAGGTCAACCTCGCCTGCTCGATTCCACCTCGCGACTGTCCCGTCTCCACGGCCCCCATAGACTTTGGCTCCCAAGATAGACTTCTCTCCATAGACAGCATAAGACACATCGCCGTCGACGCTCTAGACCCTGCCGACGCTTAATTTGACCAGCCAGGAGCACCCATAATACTACGCCCATAGAGTCGGCTGCTCTCTTCGGATAGACGTACCCACGTACACCGATCATAGGATTGACTGACAGACACGCCCCGTGGTATGTACCCTCCACCCCTCCGCCTACATACATGTCTGACGTCCATCTGCTCGCATCATCTCTCCTCCCAGCAGATTACACATCTCCATAATCTTCCATTACAGTACCATGGATTCCTCTGCACCATCTCAACCACCAGCCGCCGCACCACAGGAGAAATCCATCCCGCGGCCGTACAAGTGCCCGTATCCACTATGCGGGCGGGCCTTCAGTCGCCTTGAGCACCAGGTGCGCCCGTCCTTCTCTATCCCCTTCCGAGCGAGGCTGACCACAACTGTAGACGCGCCATATCCGCACCCACACTGGCGAAAAGCCGTTTCTCTGCACGTTCCCGCACTGCGAGAAGCGCTTCTCGCGCTCGGATGAACTCACGCGCCATTCCCGTATCCATCAGAATCACCCCATAGGCGCGCCCGACCGGCGCAAGAAGGAGCCCGCCGGCCGCGAGCTGCGCGAGGACTGGGACGAGGAGGAGTTTGAAGTCGAGCGGAGGCGGGAGCGCGCCCCCGCGAAGAAGAAGGCGCGCAGCCGCGCAAACAGCGATGACGAGGTGCGCTTCCTCCCCACATTCATTTTACGTAAAATCTCATGATAGTGCCATCCCAGGATGAGTCGTCGTACGCGCGCCCAACGTCATATCATCCTTACCCATCTGCGCCCCTATCCCCAACATACCCCTTCGGTCCCTCCGCCAATGGCGTGTCGACAGCACCCATCACGCCACATTCTACCTACCCCCTTCCACCCCCACTCAGCGCGCTCTCGGCCATCGCGTCGGATGAGCTCCAGGCGCTCGAGCATGCCGAAGCACTGCGTCGCGCTGAATACGAGGCCCGGCGCGCCGCGGCGCTCGCGCGGCATCGACACGCGGAAGTACTCGCGGAACACGGGCGCCGGAGCAAGAGCGCCGCCACGAGTCCCGTCGGGACACCCATGCTCAGCAGCGCGAGTCGCATCAGCAGCGGAGAGATGAGCAGAGTGAGCAGCGCGGAGATGGTCGGCTGGCCTGGCGTCGCAGGATGGACACACGGCCAGGTCGAGGAGGACGCCGAGGACGCGGACCCGCGGCGCATGCTGACGATGAAGGCCGCGCCGCCGCTCGAGCGGACATCAGTACCAGCACCACGCGCACATGGCGGGACTGCACGAGCCATTCTCGATGCACCCGCATGCGTCCGGACATGTCGTCGACCCAGAGGCGACACTCCAGCAACGCGTGGGCGCAGCCGTATCCGCGCCACGCGCCCTACGCGCAGGACGACTCGCAGTCGCCATCGCCGCGCAGCGTGCATTCAGACCTGCCGAAACACGCGAAGCACTCGCACTCGCCGCATCCGCACACGCCATCGGGCAGTCCGTTCCTGGGCCCGCTCGGCGCGCTCAACATCCACAGCACGGTGCCATCGCGGGCGCCATCGCCGATCATGCTCCCGCCGCCCGGGAGCCCCGGCACAACAGGCCTCAGCGCGGGGCGCAAGCGGCGGAGCGAGCCAGACCTCACCTTCGTATACGAGCCCTTCAGGTGCGCTCCCTCTCCTCCCTCCATCACACAGACACTGACCCGCCGTCCCAGCGCGCCCGCGTTCCAGCACACGTTCTCGAACCAGCGCAGCCTGCAGGGCTCCGGCCAGCTCGCGACGCCGCAGCTCTCGAGCGGGCCGAGCAGCAGCGGCAGCAGCCCGGGCTCGTACCCGCACTCGCTCGTCGGGCCCACGAGCGCCGCGAGCTCGCGCCCGCCGTCGCCGCCGCACTGGCACCAGCCCGCGCCCGCGCAGAAGACGCAGCACCACCACCTCGCGCACTCGGTGCGCCTCGCGTTCGGCATGACGCCGATCCACCCGCCGCCCGCGCCGAGTCAAGGGCAGAAGGCGTGGCCGCTGAGCACGCCGCACTCGGGGATCGGGACGGCGGCGTCGACGTCGATGCCGGCGAGCCGGAGCGGCTCGCCGCCGATTAAGCTTGCGCCGCTGAGGATTGCGTCGCCGGAGCCTGGTGGGAAGGGCGCGGAGGCGGAGGAGGGGCGCGCGCGCGTGGAGCTGCCTGGGTTCAGCGAGGTCGAGGCGGCCGCGGGCGCGGGGTACCTCGAGCGGCCGTAGGCCCGTGGTGGGAAGTTTGGTTTCGTTCGTTTGTTTTTGGTTGCGTATCGTATAGCGGACTGGGATGCTAATTTCGCATGCGTAAGTTAAGCTATAGACACCATTGTTTTTCGGGATTGCTTCGACGCGCTCATCTCCATCATCTCTCCATATCATCATCCCATGTCACCCGGACCCGTTTTGGATCGTACCCCCATCTCATTTGTTTTGTTATGACCACACAGACGGTGCCGTATGTACACGCTCGCGGACGAATAGATGATCTCTATTCGTATCATTGTGCTGCAGTGCATGATTCGATCATCTCGCGCCATCGCATTACAGTGAGATTTCTTCTACGCCCTCGAGTTCATTGGCGCGACAATGCGCTTTACTTATATTCTTCCTGCCGCATCTGCTTCAGCTGTCTGCTAAATTGCGGATATGAGGGTCGTGGTGGCTGCGCGTGACATCAACACGCGTAGCGGATGGGCGTGTATGTCGAACTTGCGGGGTGTTTTTGCGAGCTGATTGCAGCATTCGTCGGCCGTGATGAAAGCCTCGTACCGTGTATGGTGTGTGGACTTTCTCAGATGTCAAGGACAGAGTGACCTTCGACGCAGCCCACTAGCATCACGCTTGGCAGTTGCACGAACTGTACAACTTCTAAAATCTGACCAGTACTGTGGAACTAAACAATGCTCCGATTTCTGCACCATCTCGCCCTCAGTCCCCTGTTTGATCGACAGCCCGTTTCCATTTATCGACTTTATCTACCAGTGCATGTAATTGGTCGTCTCCATCATCTCCACTTCCCGCATTTGTGATTAGTGGATTGGGTCCGTCGATCGACGTGGCGGGTTCCACAGCCAGAACTTCGTCATCACGAAGCTGACGTATCTCGTCACCATTCTCGTCATGAAGGCCCAACGAAAGCATCAGCTCTCGCCTCGATTTCTCCTTCTCTGGTTCTTCGAAGGGCAAGTATACCTCCTGCCGCACGACATCGCAGCGTACGATACGCGAATACCACTTGTTAATACCAGGTATCCACTGACATGACAAATGGTACGCGTGTTTCCTCACAGAGAGGAGGGCCAAAGCCGCGCGGAGTCGATGACTTGTATCCTCGGGACGTGCGGTGAATGGAAACCGGTCGACTATGATTGAGAGATATTCGACCGCCTCGCCGCCGTCGGGAAGGAACGGGATATGGGCGACGATTTGGATGCTTTCGGCATCATATATGACACCGAAGACCACCATCCACTCTGGCAGTGCCTGCCAGGACGCTGACGAGGTCAGCCCAGAGTTTACTGCGTGCCAGTTGCATATGTGAGCATTCAAAGAGGGTTGGACGGCATCACTAAGATCCCTCGTCGATTCCTCGATCGTCTCGCGCTGCGTCGTCTTACTTTGATACTGGATGAGAGTGGACTTCCATCGAGCTGGGCCTTTGACTCCGACCAATAATGCCGGATGAGCAAGATCCACGCGAAGAAGCGAGTTCCTGTCCGCATACCGGTCGTCGGGATCATCATGAGAAATAAGAACGAGCGTGAAATCTGTGGTTGCGTTGTCTATAGGACCTCCAATAACTTCAGCAACTCTGAGGTCAAACTGCGGATTACTTGCAGAATGAATTAGTAAGGAAAGGAACGAGGCGTGTCGGAACTGCTCACGTTCTCAACCAGCATCGCGGAACAGATGTGAACATAGAGGGAATGATTGCTTCAGCGGCTTTTTCCTGTCCGTTATAACTGATGAGGTCTACGACGAGAGCTAGGCAACACTCTGTGGTATCTTTTAAAGCGGTGGAGAGGAAAAAATCGGTCCAGGCTGTGAGCCGGCGTGTTGTTGCTTGATTTCATCCTGCGTAAGACGCGACACGCTAGTGGTCTCCATGCACTTCATAATGCTCTTGAAGCGCAACGTATTCGGTACGCTCATCAACGGAAGGGCGTCCATAGGGTTCAGCGCATCCACAGAGTTAAGTGCGCCCATACGGTCGATCTGCCAACAGACATCAACAACTGCAAGTCGCAGCATGGACGAAGTTGGACTCACAGGCTGGAGCCAATCGTCGGGGACTCGAATTTGCCGCCACTCCTCCTTCATTCTCTTGATGAACTCCATCTGCGATTTACAAGCCTTGAAGGCCTCTTGGGGTACCAAAGACGTTCCTTCGTAAAAATGCCAGCGAAATGGCTTCCTGAGTCTGTGAACCAACATGAGAAGAGGCGTCATTAAGAATAAGGAAATCTACCGAGTCTCCGAGGCCAACAAGGCCAGCTCTTCTTTTGCTGTAGAAATCTTGATTTCAATCATCGACAATTAGGGTGTGGGGGTTTGGTTTGGAATGTGCGCAGATTCTGGCGCCATTCGTGTTAGCTTTATAGAATCCGAAGACAATAACGGCACCTGCCATACACCAGATACAGGACCGCCCTGTTATTGGTGAATTTCGGTACTGGTAGGTGTCCATGCGTTATGCATCCTGGCCGAGGATCTTCCCTGACGCCGAGAGACACTACCACCATCTACTGCGACGCGCTGAGGAAGGAAGGAAGGACACGGCGTGACAGGGCTGACAAGGCTTCAAGCTTCAAGCTTGACGAGGATCCCGAATTTGAAATAGTACTGTACAGCAGGTTCTCATGATTGATGCGTCCCGACGTTTCAGAGTGCCATCTTCTGCAAAGGATTCAAACTAGTCACTGTAAGCTTCATTGTCTACTTTTAATTTGCCTCACAATCGGAACAGGAACCGTGTTACGCGGCGGCCAGACTTGGACACGGCGGGAGCCGTTGATGGTCTTTGCACCGTATCCTACCGTATCATGCCCGCGGCCTGTGGCGGCTTCACAAGTTCTGGACACAATACAGTCAACGCCAGGACGGGATAGCATGAGTACAGTGGTAAGTAAGCCCTGTAATATCCGAGTATATCCGAGCCGCCGGTGACATATTCCGAGTGGGAGGAGTCCAGACGAGGCATCGCATAGCGACAAGTATGTAAGTACTGTCCCATATACGAAGCCGTGCTTGTAGTCGCACTTCACAGTAACAAGCAGATCCCTGGCATAGATCCGCACGATGTTGTGGCACTACCGCGTATCAGAGTGTCTTTTACTTATTGTTGTTGAGACCAATGTCCTTGTTCGTCAGGCTGTGTCTATCAGACCCTATCGGCTTATGAACAAAAGGACTCAAGCTTGCGCGCCAGTATCACTGTTCAATGTACGTCATCAGCTCTTCACCACGTTTCTGATGTGACGAAATCTTACAGGAAGTATAGGAAAGACGGCCAGCCCTATTGTCTAAAGCACCTCGCATCCTACGCTGGCAACATGCAGTCATCTAGCGACAAGTTCCACACTACACATGTCATTGAAGCTAGGAAGACTGCCGTCGAATGGATGAACAAACATGGAATAACAGCAAAATACGAGCCAAAGAAGAAGGGTAATTCGGACAAGAACATTTCGGCAAGGTGAGGGCTTTTTTCAGTGCCACTGCATCTTCGCACGTACTCACGTGTCCGTCGTATGCCCCAAGCACCGCCCTTCCATCCGATCTTGAGGTAGACTATGGTTGGAAGTACCATTCTGCGCGCACTGCGGGAACCCAAAATGGCAGCAATTCGATACAAGTAGCAGTGATAAAGGATGAAAACACTATTGACACGGTCTTGCGAGAGGATGCCAGGCCCGAACAGGTGTATTTTATCGTTCCACCAAATTGGTTGCCACGTAAAAGCGAAGCCGAGGGTGACCAGAGTAATCCCGAAGGAGACGAGGCAAAATATGATTTGTCGTTGTCTCAAGTAGGTCCTAGCTTTTTGTCAAATTCTTCCGTACGTTCGAAAAGCTCACACAAAGAAAACTTCCAGGAACGACTGCACGAGGCTATCAAGAAAATGGATAACGAAGCACCCAATCTCTCCCCGGAGGCCTTCGAGGTTTCCGTGGCCAGTTGGATTTCGATTTACGAAATAGCAGACGGCCTGAGGGGAGAATCGCGTAGGCGCAATACGGAATCCGAGAGCGGCCTGCTCCAAACAAAGCAGATGCCGCGTCGGCCGACCCCGGCACCTCGGCGGTCCCCCGGACACATACTACAGTCAAGTAATAGACTCATCAGCGTAGCTCAATATCGATCATAACTGATCTGCAGATCTCTGAGCAGCTCGGGCCCGTAATCAACAAGCCGCCCTTGATGCCATGCTGGGCGAACATTTGCTGGGCAACGGGCGGTGTTTCCTCGTGGGGTCGCCCCCGTGCTCAACGAACTGTTCACTTGTGGATTCCTCCGCATTGGATAAAATTTCAAACATATGTTCAAGTCTTCGGTCGCATGCTAGATCAATATTCTGTACCCACTCTAGCATGGCCATTTGTTCTTTACTCTGCAGAGCATGGCGACGCATATATATGTTGCTTGGTGAATTATCCATTGTACATACTGCATCCTCGGCGTCCACTGCCACTCAGAACATCTCCTAGTCTCATGGCGAGTAAACTGGGGTAATATACAAGTACAGGCGGAGCGATGAGCGGTGGCTGAGGCGGTGACGGCATACTTGCAGTCATTCATGGACTCGATGCTCTCGAGATAGTAGGCCATCTCGACGGGGCCGATGGGCGTGTAGGGTGCCGCGTTGTGGCTAAGGACGAGAGGTGTGCAAGAAAATAGAACAGAGTGTAACTATCCACTCGAACCAAAGACGGCCTGCTGATCCTCAGCAAGCTCGTCATACTTGGAGAACAGCTTCTGGCACTCCTTGCGGCGAGCACCCTTAGGCCCATCAATTTTGAGTATCTCCGCCGGAGTGAGGGCACCCACGTTACGATTCCCGCAGCGATGCCATTGGATCAGCGGCCCTGGGCAATACTGCGTAAATGAAAACCGTCTTTCCCCAGGCTGAATGGCGACGTTTCCATGCCGTACGCAAGCAGAAGGGATGAGGATCGTTGAGCCAGGGGGGAACTCTATCGCGAAACCAAAATCCCACAAGATGAGATGGCCGCCCTTCTTGGGATCATAGTTCCCAAGGGCTGTGATCACACAGAAACCGTACGGACAGTTCTGACAATCGACGTGGATGCGGCATGCCGTCTCGGGGCCCAGGTTAAAATTCGTGGAGGGGAAGATGCTGTCTTTGAACAGCGGCTTCAACCCGTAGTCCTCATAGATGGGTTTGAGGTTTTCAGCATAGTGCCGGTACACCTTGGGTGCACAGTATGCCAGCGATTCTGCGGATGAAGTCAGACGACACAGGGAAGGGCAGGAACAAGTACTCATGGCTGCCGAAGGTGGCAATGCGCTGGACAGATGGCGTTGCGACGAGGCGGTCGATGATCTCCTGCTCCTTGTCCGTGTTCTCGCGATACCGTGGACCCTGCAGTCACGTCGTGAGCTTGTATGCCTCCCTCCCACAGCTCCGCACTCACCTGTAAGTTGCTCTGTGGGGAATGGGTCACACCTGCGCTCAACGCAACGAAATGGCCCCGCTCGCCCTCCTTCTCTTGCCCGGGCCTGAAGCCGCCATCGACCCGCGCCTTTTTGAATGCTTCGGATGCATCTAGAATCACCTGTTTCCAATCAGGAGCTTGGGGCTGGCCTACGAAGTACCCCATCTCAGTCTCGATGATGTCCAGTGCTGACATGGGGGTCCTTCAATTCGAGCATACAGTCCATCAGCATAAGTGGAAAGGCAAGATGTTGTGGGCGTACTTTCCATCCCACGGAACTATTTTGAACCCAATCTTCTCGAGGCCCTCGAGTGAGAAGGGAACCTTCCCGACTTTCTCCTGGGGCCTGGCAGTGTACGCATTTTGATTGACAGGAAAATTGCTGGCCCGATAGTCCACGCGGATGGTCTGGGGTGCACCGTGCCTCTGCGCCATCCGCGCTTTGAGCTTGAATTCGAAGGGCGTGCGGACCCTTCTGTCTTCTGCTCGCTGCTCGCGGCGAAAAATGGACTTGTGCTTGGCGCGGTTGAGTCGGCCCTGTTTTCCTTTTCTTCCCTTCTTGTTCTTCTCGCCGAGGGCAGCCCCGGTCGCAGGCATGCTTGACGTGGCTGAGGCGGTGGTGGGGATGGGGGTGCTGCCACGGACCGGCGAGGACAGGGCCCCACAGGTGGAAGCGCGGTTCGGTGGCACGGCCGCACTCAAGATGCCCGGGGAGGAGAAATCTTGCAGCGCATTTGCTGCGTCGATCTCGCCGGCATGGTCGGTGTGCGTCTGGGCCGCCTCGTTCTCCAGCGCATGCTCCAGCAGCGCCCCAAAATCAGCCTGTGTGCGAATAGGCACCATGGGCCTCGTATCCTGGACTGAGATTAGCGGGGAAAGAAGCAACAAAGGTGGCCGACGCACCGAATAAACCTCCTCGTCGACTCCGGCCGTGGTATCTGCAGAGACATAGCAGACTCAGCGCTTCATCAGATCATTCAGAAGAAAGGCGAAAGGGGCCTCTGCAAGGCTCAACTCTAATCGCGCGTAGGAGCACCGTGAGCCCGGAGAGGGCACCGCGACATCATCTGGGCCGCGGCGGCATCCCATCAGAGCCCCAGCAGCGAATCGAAGAGCGAGCAAAGGCCCGTGGCCCTCGAGCTCGAAACGACGCGTGTTCAGTCATGCCGCTGGAACCACCGCCGCCTGATAAGGGCCGCACGGTGTCGTCTGGGCCGCGGCGGCGACCCATCAGAGTCCCAGTGACAAGCCGAAGCACGCTCGAGATGAGTCGGGGGCAAGACTGTCGGGCATCAGGGGGTGCGGCCTGTCCCACAGCTGGAACCACCGCCGCCTAATGAGGGCCGCACGATGTCGTCTGGGCCATGGCGGCAACCCATCAGAGTCCCAGCCGCCAGGCCTGACCCCCCCCCCCCGACATGTGGAACAGAACAGATACACGGCACAGGAAATGGCTCACCTTCCTGGCGCGGGTCCATGGCTGAAGAGACGAAATACGGGTGGGAGAAATTGAGCGTTGGGTTGAAGAAACGTGCGAAAGCCCCCGACATGAAACGCGTCAATGAACGGCGATCAACGTTCAACGATGTCGACGCCCGACGCGTCGCGACGCGTTGGTCACGTGATCGCCGCCGGTGCCAATTCCCTTCTCAATCCTTTTTTTTTGGAGAAGCTACATGTTTATTAGGAGCTACGACAGGATAATCTAGCGTAACGTAGACTACATATCTCCCTCCTCTCAATCCTACTAGATGCGGCACACCGCCATCCCCGGTTCTCTCATTATAATTGAATGCTTTTCTAATTACATTCCTTCATACATGCCACCTTCTCACGTACCCTCCTGGAGCCGCTCTGCGACAAAGAAGCCGAAGCCATCAAGCCGTTCAAATCACTCGACGAAGGTGTTGCAGGCTACGCCTTCGGCGTCACCTCCCTCCACAAAGCGCTCTCCATCGCCTCGGCCCCCACCCCGCCGTTCCCCGCCCCCAGCAACCTCAAAACGGTGACCGGCGAGCGGGATCCAACGCCGAACGTGTACTCCCTCAATGCACTCGCGCAGCTCCCGCTGCTGCTCCGCGCCTCGCTGGTACCACTCCCGCACGGCAAGCCACGCTTTGTGCATTCCGCGGGCTCACCGCACCAGATGCTCGTTCTCATTTGGGATGTCGACATCGACGTGCTCGACGCGCACTGGGCACAGCATGCCGCAGACATGGGCGTGGCGCTTGACTTCGCGTTTCCGGCCCCCGCCGATGACAGCGCGCACGACCTAAGGCACGACCTCTACGACCCCCGGCACGCGGACGATTTCTCGCCCTTCGCGGACGCGTTCACCGCGCCGGAAGGTGCGCGCGGCCGCCTCGGCCACAAACCAGCATGGTGCCCTCGACGGCGTGCTCCCGCAACGCTCCAACACATCGAACACATTCGCCCAAGCACCACCTCCTGCACACGCACGGTCTGCTCGTGGCGCAATGCTCAACGCCTTCTTTGCAGGCGTCCGGCGCGTGCTCGCAGAGCGGCCGGCGGCATTCGCGGCGGAGGTGGTCAGGCTCGACGCGACGTATGATCGGATGCTGGCAGGAGAAGGAGAAGCAGGACGCAGATACACTGGGTACGACGGTCGAGCTGTAGCTAGCCCGACGTGACAGAACATACTCAATCCTGTGCCACGCAATAATACCGATGCGAGCCTGGCCCTGAGGCCTGCATCAGCGGGGATGGTGGCAAGGCGCACACGGTCACGCCGGTGCGGGTGGCCGTCATCTTCGTGAGGCCGGGCATGAAGACAACCCACTTCGTCAAGTATATAGTCGCTGAGCATTGAGATGGTACGTCGACTGTGAGTCGAGCAGGGCGGGGCTCTGAGTCTCGTCTTTTTGGAAAGTCAGAGAATCAAGGGCACGAGCACAAGTAATATGGTACGCACGGACGTGCTCATCAACCAGATGCCGATGGCACACTCGAGTGCGCCGGAGCACCTGCGGCACTCGCTTCCACTGCTCAGCCTGTGGGAAATGGAGCGCGAGCTCGCGCTGCGCTTTCTCTTGATCGGCGTAGTCAAGTCCGCGCTCGCGATCTTCGAGCGCCTTGAGATGTGGGAGGAAGCTGTCAAGCGCTGGCAGGCGACGGAGCAGAGGACACGGCACGCAGTCGTGCATGACCTCTTGGAGGGCTGGACGATGGATGTGAATGCGGTGCTCACACGGGGGAAGGTCGTCACAGAGCATGGCCGTGTCGCATGAGGCGAAGCTGTGGTATCTCCTGGGCGAGCTGGAGCCTGAGACGGCACTGGAGCATTACCGCCACGCATGGGAGGTATCCGGCGGGAGGTCCGGGCATGCCATGTTCTCCTTGGATGGATCCCCTTTCGCACAGGGTGCATTCACGGAGGCGATCGCTTGCCTGCACAAGGCGGTGGCAATCGAGCCGCTGCTGTCGCACTCATGGTTCATCATTGGGTGCGCGCGAACCGATCACCATAAGATGGTACTCTACGTTGATACATGTATACGGTGTTTACTCTCTTATTAATCCTCCTCCTCACTATCACTGTCATCGTCTGTGAAATTCGCACGAGGAATGCTTTGACTCTGCCTGTTTGCTTCTGATTGCCAGGTCTGTAGGAAAGACGGTATCTGAGGATTATCTGCGCCACCATGATACTCCAGCTCGGCATCTGGGCCAAAGGGAATGATGGGCACAGGCATGGCTGGACGAAAGGCAGGAAGGGGTAAAAGTGGAATCCGATCAGGCTCGGGGACATCATCGTAGCTGTCTTCAGAATGCGAAGACGCTAGGACAGTGACCAACTCTGGATTAACTGGGGCGGAATGAAACCGTGCGAGAACCTGGTTGTATATGTCCCAGAAAGTGTCACCATCCACAGCCGGCTCACCCAGGTCAGAGTAGTGCTTCTTGATCTGACGGTCAAACGGAGGCGGAACCAGGTGGAATACCGAGTGATCGGGAGGAGCAAACTCCTTCTCCAATTCATCAAACAAAGGCGTCGGCTGAGGAATAGGGACCTAGAAGTGCCGCCTTCAGCACAGGAATATGCAAAGAAAATTGAACACACCTTGAAGTCCACCGCCCCATAATCCCCAGGCGTGTGAAGAATGAGAGCTGGAATTCCATGAGGCAAGATTTTATTGCGATTGGCACGTCGCGAGGTCACATTTTGCTGATGTACCCAGGAATCAATTTCAGCCTGGAGCCACGGAATTGCCAGCCACAAAAAGACCAGCCTAGATGACCCATGTCAATCCAGAGTCCTGAGATTTTCGAATCGAGATGTTACTTGCCTTTCTAGCTCGTTACTTGGGTCATACCAGCCTTGATTGACACCACGCTCCAAGATATTCTCAAATCCTGGTGACCCGTCCCGTCACCACATAGACCAGTGGATCTCTGGTTTGATGTTGGTGTGTTTACGCATCCAGCGGTGCTGGAGCGTGTCGTGCAAGGATGGATCGAGCCGTCGCCGAATGACGGTCTGCAAGTTTGCGACTCCATAGTTCTCCGTTCCAGGATCACTTTGAGTGATTAGCGGGATAGCTGGCAATAAAGGTCGGGCAAATGTTGTGCGTTAAAAAAGGAGCCGACATACCTCCCAGATTTCGTGCGAAGTCCAAGTAGTATTTTGCTACGAGACGTGGATTCTTGTTCGTCCACCAGATCTTCATCCAATTGATGAACCCAGAGTGTACCTCTATGCTGCTATGCATGTACAGGCCAAATCGCATCCATTTGTCATGCTGGTCCTGAGCCCATATGTCGTTAACGCCAGCAGACCAATAACGGCGACGTTTTAGGCGACCATGACGGCGACGCTCGACTGCTTCAGGTTCGTGAATCTTGAGGAACTCCTCCACCAGCTCCCTGGTAGAAGACGCTGTGAGTCCCATGTCAATGCATTTCTGTTAAAGTAGACACGTACCTCGGGGCTCTGATCTTTTTTTGAAACCATAGAGCGTCTCTGATCTTACGAGCACCCCGATGGGAATACATTTTCTTGAGGTCCAACACGGCCTCAGAAATGCTCTCCAGTGTATGTTGTTGCTGACGAGTGCTGGTGAGACCCCACTTGCCCCGAAGGCGTCGAACTGTGCGGGCACTGATAGGCAATCGCATAAGGTAAGATAGCCGCTAACGAGAAGGATGGCTTGGCATACCTAAGGCCAAATGTATTTGAATCAAATTGAAGAAGGCAGAGGTGAGCGATTTGTTCATCAGTCCTTCGGAAGTTGTAGTACAGAGTAACCCAGCAACGAAGCTCGTCTTCAGGAGCTGTCCAGCAAAAAGCAATTAGGATGATTTCGTCGCTAGGAACAGTGCTCGAAGAGAGCTTACGAATAGGCTTATGCTGGTTCGGCATCGTAGTGAATCAAGGAGGAAGCGTACATGCCCAATAGATGGCAGAAGTTGGGCATCAGCAAAAGTGCAAAACTAGGATTTGGGCTTGCGGCACCTGGCGGCAGATGGATCGGCGGTCCGGGTGGCACAAGATTTACGCTGACATGAACATGTATGACATCAGTGATTTTCCTACGACTGCGAGTTAAGGCCGGCTGAGGTCCCGCAGTGGTCCCGCTAGCAACTGGTTCAGGTTCGGGACTGGGTATGGACTCTACTACAGCTTCAACAGCATCCTACGATTTTATTAACTGTAGTCAGGTATAACGAAACATGTGCTAACGTACCGCATCTACGTCATATTGTATATCCTCTTAACGTTGGCCGGACGGTAGGCTCGGTCAGCCCCTCCTGTACTCATGCGTGGGGTCTTGGTATGAGACTAGGCCGGACGGGCGCAGCTCCTTTTTGATCTCAAAGCATTCAGCCACAAGGTTATTGTGTGGCCTTTGTGTGCGACCCATGCCGAAATGCAATAAATCTACTTTATATTCAAATATGTCTTAGAATTCTTCAGACCTATGCACTGGCAAGCCGATTAAACGGATGGAAAGAAAGAAATTTATCACTACGCCGCGATCTTCGCCTGGAACATCACGCACATGCACGTACATCTATCTAATATTACTACGTGCATGATATGAGCGTTCATACGTCCTTAGAGGAGGGGGGAAAGCCATCAGAGTGTTGTGTTGACATACCATGCCTGTCAGCACTAAGGACATCTGAACAACCACGACGTGGGGCAACATGCTGAACAGAACATCGATGGGGCAGTGCTGCGCTCTGAAATAGGGTGAGCAAGCCTGGAAGGCAGCAGGCGGAGTACTCGTGGTATTCGCGCTCAGTACTCAAGTACTCACCCACCGATAGCAAAGTTCCCATGTCCCCGCCTCTTACTTGACAATGACGCCCATCATGGTGCGCATAATACACGTAAAGGGCGAACTTAAGACCTCGGCGCCGAAGCCCATACAGTACGAGTGCATCAAGATGAGGTGGATGAAATCGCGCGGGGGCACGAGGATCGAACTAGACGATGACGCCCTTGGCGCCAGCGGGGTCCGATGGTGAGGGAGGGAAGCGACATGCAACTACGGCCGGCGGAAGTGCAGAGTCCTGCGCGACAGGTGAGTCTCGCGGAGAGTACTTACTGACAGCCAGAGGTCCCTTCCCTCACCCGCCCCGTATTTGATGATTATGCCCTTGTGCCTCGTCCCCCGGCGTCGAACGCACATCAGGCAGGCGCGACATGCCTTGAGAACGAGATCACTAGCGCGCTTCGACGATGATGCTCTTGGGTGGTGTCGAAGGCCAACTAGGGAGACGAGGCACCGTCTGGGCGCAAAAATAGGTATGTACCTCTGGGAACGCCTGCCTGCCGCGCGATCCATTCACCATCGTCTCGGTGTCGCCACATCCCCGCCCTTTCCTCCACTGCACGTACTTGATGATGATGCCCTTCACGCGTCACTGACCAGCGCCGTGTCGGGCGGGAAGGGTAGGCAATGTCGCAGGGTGCAGGCAACTCGGAGAATGACCTCGCGCTCGCTTCGTCGAACTTGACGATGATGCCCTCGGGATGCCTAGACCGTGAAGAATGCGAGGTGAGTACGCTGATAAGACATTGGCTGCGATGCACTGACCCACGTCTATGTGTGCGTCATGGGTGAGCACCGTGAGGCGACGGTGGGATCCAGCGAACGCCGTCGCAGTGTTCGTCGCATGCAGCATAGCCGAGATAGCGAGCAGTGCAGAGGAAGGCACACTGGGCTGCGCTGGGCCGCGCGCCCATCTAGACGTCTAAGTTCGCCCTTGTACATATCGTTGCCGCTCGCCGTGCGGGCCTGGGGGTCGAAATGTCGAGCATGCAGTACTGATTTTCTGCGGCTCCGATAAGCAATGGGTCACCTCAGCTCAACTCAATCGCACGTCAAAGACTCACGAAAACGCGAAGGGATCGTGAATCACGCTGGGCTACGCCCAGCGCTCGCTTATTCTCGACGTCAGCAGGATCCCACTGACGTCGACTCCGAATGCTTGTCCTTTTGGCACCTCGCCGAGTAGTAATCTCGAAAGACAGCGATGAGAATTGGCGCTGTGAAGAACTTGATGAGTCGTCATCGTACGCGGCTAATTGCGGTGTAATGAGCTCACCAGAACGCGCTGCACAGTGCTTAGAATGCGACAGTGCTTAGAATGTGCGCGTGAAGCAGCGATATCGTTTGATCACTTGTACTCTAAATTATCTGAAACTTGGTGTATGGGTACTTTCGATACTCCTCTCTACAAATGTAGCGTTAGATTTCTTTAGCTAATTTCCGCACTGTCGATAATTGGCAGTGACTGTGTGCGCAGCTCTAAATGCCGCCGTGGTATCACCGTACCGCACCGGATATTGATACGCATCGAGGTTGGTCAACTTGCATATACTTGCCCATCTAATGTTTAGTGAAACGGACACAAGATCTCAAGACAAGGACGGGTCGCGCACCTAGATGAGCTGCTATGCCATCGAAGACATCACGTCGATGCACTTGCAGGAGCATTTGCGCACCTCCTTTTACCGCCCCTGAGCCGTGAACGCGTGCCTGTGAAGAAAAAGCCAGTTTACAAATGATTTGCGGCACAGTATACTTACATACCGCCTCACTGCGGCTATACTCAGGCTCGAGCAGTACTAAGCCATAGCTTTGGGCACGTTGTCTGTGGTGGACTAATGTCGTCCGGAACCTGTTTTTATGGGTTCTATATATGTTTTGATGGCTAGGAATGCTCGAAATCATGTCCGTTTTGCTTAGTATTACATGGGCAAAAAGATAGTTGGGGGTCTGTATGTTGCTTCACTAGTAGACGCGACACACCGGGATTATGTAAGCGACGTGCCTACACTACAGCCCGACAAAACTTCTTGATATCGGCCACTGCGGAAGTTTTCTAAGAAAAACGAATGATGTTTTCGATTAGAGCATGATATGACGAGCGTACACGCAAAAAAGCTAACGCTGCGCATAAGATTTGAGCTCTCTGCAGCGACTTTTCGAAGGGGTGCTGGAGTCGACATTGGCGGCATCGGTTGCCATATTCGGAACAACGAGCGCTCGTCTGAGTTGCGTCTGTGCGCTCGACATACGTTGGGCGATTCCTCGAAAACACAAACATTCCATCAGATTTTGATGATGATGATGATTTTTATTCGAGGAAAAGCTATCTAACTAAGCACTCAAACAATTTTAAGCACAGTTTAGGGGAAATTAGCAACTCTATAATTCCTTCTTCGAGAGGTCACTGGTACTGAGACCAACACGAGAGCAGAGATAGACACCCTATTTGAAGTTCCAATAAAGTTCTGCCCATAGATCTTCTCCGCGCAGATAACTCGAACTATGTCGAGAACATATTCCATATGTTTACTACTGTTGTGACGACTGGTGGCAAATTGTGGCTATGGGGTAAGGCTCATAGCGCGAGACAAAAAGTGAAAACGAACCACGCCCGTGCCGCGTACGGCATCCTCTTCAATCCTCGTCTTTTTCTGCAATTCCTGCACAGCGTGCAGTTGCGCGGCACGCGCGTTTAGCTCAAAATTGGCACGATTGGTGCAATTCGAAAATAACGAGAGCGCCGTCTTACGCGGCAATGCCCGCTACCCGTAGATCGTGATGTAGGTCACAGTGACCGGTACGGTGACAGTGCCGTCGGGAACGCAAATCACACGAGAAGTAGCTTTTGGAAGCGCGAACGTGGAGGTACGATGCAATGGGATTGACTGTGTAAAAATCTAAGATTGCTACGTGCCGACAGAATAGATATGGGAAGGGTGTGACAGCACCGTGACGGGCACAAGCGCTTTTGTCGAGATTAGCGCGAGGGAAAAATGGATCTCCATTTTTCCCTATTGACGCAGCGTTGAAGACGACATCGGGTCCGGACACGCCCAGTGGGCTGAGTTCTTCGATCTTCTCAGCGACGAGGGCAAGAGCGACGCCTGCTCGAGCGTGTACGTCTACTTCCCCCTGCTCTTCTTGTCGCTGGAGAAGTTCCTCTCACCCCGCCCGTCGCCCAATGCATCGACCCCCGGCCCACGGGCCCACCGCAACACCGCGTCCAACGGCTCGCACTCCAGGCTTCGAGGAGGGCATCATCCAGCGCACCAAGGACCGGCCGAGCACCGAGACGATGCACAGCTGCCAGACGGTCCATGGCACGCAGCCCACCACCACTCGCCCTCGGAGAACTCGTTCTCGCTCGGCGGGAGCGCAGTCTGGGTTGGGGATGAGTGCGGGTTGCTCGAGCACGCCGCGCCCACGGCTGCGAGCAGCAATGGCAGCAGCACGACGCACGGCCGCCGCTCGACGGACGCGTCGTCATCCACGCCGTCCCATGGCCAGCATGTGCCGCGCGGCGGCGAGCATGGTTACGGCGGTGCGACGACACTGATGAATTCGCCCTTCCCTCCCTCCCTCCTTTCCCGCCCCAGCGCTGACACCTGCGCTGCTTGCAGATCATCGCGGCAATCCACTACCACTTCGGCGAGGGCATGGTCCACGCGCGCTTCACAGAGTACGTGCAGCGTTGCATGCGCCTCGCGTCGCACTATGAGGAGGACGCCCTCGGGCAGACGACGATCGGCTTCCCAAGCATGGTGTTTCACGCGGGCGGCGGCGATGCGCCACAGCTCGGCAGCGGCGTCGTGTTTGCGGACGAGGTCGCCGGCGCGCGCGAGCTCGCGCTGAATGCGAGCCGCATCGAGGGCTGGCGCCACACAGCGACGTACCACTATTTCCCAGAGCATAAGCGAGGCGGAGGTGGAGCTGATCATGTGTGCGATGGCAGAGAACGTGCAGACGTACGATCAGGTCGTCAAGGTGCGTGCTGCCGTCTGTGCCATACCACCGTCACTGTGATGCTGATGTGTTTGTTGCAGCTCCTCTCGCACAGCCCGCCGCACGCGGGCGGCCTGTTGTCGCTCAGCTTGGGGCTCTTCCACCAGCAAGAGTCCATGCGAGACCTGACGGTCGACATCTTCACTTACCTGCAGATGTTCCCTGTGCGCATCCCTTGTCCTGTCTCTTCCTGCGCCGCGCTCACCCTGCACAGGTCGGCGTCCAGTTCCTGCAGGCGCTCAACCACTTCCAGCGCTACGCCTACGTGCGCCAGGTGCACGCGCGCGAGAACAGGCATGCGCAGATGCTGTTGCCGCCCGCGACGTATGTCCCGATCCCCATGGGCAGCACCAACCTGGGCTTCCCCTGCGTGCGCGGTGAGTCGGTGTATGGTGGGGGCTAGCTGTGGTGGGAGGGTTGATGGACGCCGCTTCATTCTTGACTGTTGCGCGCTTGATTCGTTTTTTGTATTGCGTAGTATTTCCTGGGCGGTGTTGCTGGCCGTCTGTCAATTAATAGCTGTGAAGCGATGTCTCATCCCGGGTTATACTATTCTCGCCCTTGGTACCAATATTGTTCTTTCCTCCTCATCTCTTGTTGTCTTCCTCATCAAAAGCCTCTGTTCAACCATCGCCCTGTCCCTCCACGTCCGATACTGCTCGGCAACACCATGAACAGTGCAGTTGATGACCTGATTATGTCTGTATGCTCGCACACTCTGTCGCTCAAAGTACAGGCCTCGCGGGGGTAACTGCCTGCCGTCGCTGAGCGTGCGGCAAAATTCGACGATCCCGACACGTGGGAGCAGATGGACGGCCTGATCCTCAAGGTCAGGAGTCGCAACGACTGGCTCAAACCAAGGTATCTCAATGGTATCGCACTCGATCCTGTCATCGGAACTTTGCCGGCACGTTTGATTCAGTCATTCAATACAAACTAAGCTATTTGTATGGCTCTGATGCCAAATTTCAGAATAGGCTACTAGGCCTGTGATATATCCATGTCTATCGTGCCCAGGCCATCTAAGGAAAACTAATATAAGCAATGGTCCAGCCAGCAGGATAAGATTGATAGAACTCGTACTGTTTGCGTTAAGATCAATTGGATGCTGAGATGTGCCGACGGCGCTGACAGCCTTCCCTTTGCCCTTGCCAAAGAAGTCGGTCTCCATCTGGGGCACAGATCTGAGACCGAAGTATTCGCAAATGTAATTGCATTGGTGCTCGTTCGGAAAATGGTCAAAGAGCGGACTGAAATTGCCTTCCGCAAAAATCCCGCGACCGAGAGCCCTAGCGATCACAAGTTTGAGCAGTGGTAAAAATAACCACAAAGCACGTACGGGTTTGTGATGATCTGCGGATCGGACAAAAGGCTATCTCCACCTAATGCCGGTTTAGCTGGTGCATCGTTCATAAGTAAGAGGCAGAACACATACCTTGGAAATCAGCAACAAATGCTAGCCCATCGGTCTTCCAGTACTGAACGTGTTGGACAAACGTCAGAAAATTGGCCCGATTCCTGTCTTCCTCGTTCTCTAGAGGAAGAACGTGCGCGGAGCCATTGCCAAGATACTTGCGCCAGGGACCGTCAGAGCCCTCGTCAATCCACTCTTCCAAAAGCGCAACCAGACGCTTGTCTGGGTTGCCAGCAATTCCAATACACAGACCAGCCTCTACAAACCTCATACGAGGGACATAAAAGTCGCGTGGGCCACGGATGGTAGACTCAAAATCTACAAAATCATACACCAGGCCCATTAGTGCATTCGCCCAAATAGAGCAACTGACTTCGCCTTTCAGTTTGGCCATCTGCCGGTGATTATCGTAAGGAAGACGGGGGTACTGGGGTCCTTTGGGATTGTCGTACACCATTTGCTTCATGCAGACCTTGAGGGAGGAGCCTGGCATGAAAAAAATCGGCATAGTGACGAGGGCCTCCCTGCCTTTTTTGAAGGCGCCAAACAGAGTGTTACTAGACACGTCGTATACAAGCTCGGTCTTGACCTGATTCGTCTCCGCTAGGGCGATGTTGTCAGTGTGGCTGACAAGCTGTGCGAAGGCCGGCCGCTTGGGCGCATAGAAGGTGACCGGCTCCGTGACTGTAGAGACTGGAGTGTGATGTTAAATGCCACAAGGTAACAGACAGGTAAAAGAATACTCACGAAGCGCTTGGATTTCACGTTTTCTGACTGCCTTTTGCTTCATGAGTGCAGCCTGAATGCGACTGGCTTCCTCTGACTGAGGATTGGCTACGGACTTGGAGGGAGGATCATTGTCTGACAAGTCTGCAGCCTGCACCGGAGATAGACTTAGTACCACAAGGTGAGAGATGCCCGCCCAGGTACACACCTCTGAATCACGCTTTCTGGCAGAAGATCTCGCAGATCTCTGCAGCGGCTTATTATGTTTCACCGGGCCCTCAACGCTTCCAGGGCGCAGAGCCAGCCTCTAAAATAAACAGACCATTAGCCAAGCAGAGCGAGATTTGAACAGTACTCACCTCAGATTTGTCCTTCGGGGTAAGGCGCGAAACGGGTCTACCCGCTGGAGATTCCGACAAACTGGCAAAACCCAGCTTGGCAAAGTCAATGGATGGGAGGGTTGTATCCTAGCTCCGAAGGTCAACGGTGAGATAGAAGGATCAGCTGTTGGAATGGAGTCATACCTCTGGCATCACCTCAACGCGCTGTTCATCAATGTCCGAAGCGATGATGTGGTCCTCGATAAGCTGTAGCTTATCGTGAGACAGCTTCAGATACACGTGCGTGTCGCCAGCATAGAACTTCTTGACCGTACTCTTGCCCTTCTTCTGCAGGAAGTCGTCATAAAATGCGTACGGGTGCTCATGGGTAGCTGGAAGGATTGGTCCGTATTTCTTGTTCTTCAACTCAAAGTCACCCATTGTAAATATGGTATAATTATGGGACCAGGCGAGGTATTGAGGGAGCAGGGAAGTATACATGAGGAGATGGAGGTCATCTTTGGTTATCTTGGCCGGCACGTAGCTGATCGTCTCCTGAATGGTCTATCGAAGCTCCGATGAGATGGGCGCAGAAGTACATGATAATTACTTACCGAGATAATGGAATGCTTTGTCCGACCAGGAAGGAAAGTGCACATCGCAGCAATTACAGTTACGTACTCCGCGTCATGGCTGGCCAACTTCTGGAAATGAAGGCACATCTGCTCATGCAAGATCTTGGCCTTTTCCTGGGAGATACCATCTACAGACCCTGACAAACGCTCCAGCACCTCGCGTGGAAACATGTTGCCAGGAGCAAGAATCTGGATGCTGGTGCCAGTGGTGACGCGAACATGAGGCCTGTGACGGGCAGCAGGCAGTGCCGTGGATGGACCAGCACTACGTTGACCTTGATAGCCATTGACGACACCAGGGCCGACAGCACGGACAGGGTATTGGGGCTCTGTAAATAAAGATCTGATGTGTGAGAGCAGAGAGTAATGCAAATGCAAGGAACGTACCACCCCTTTGGCCAGAGGCCGTCTGACGACGAACAAGCTGGTATTGAGCGGCCTGAGACTCTGGAGAAGGAGCCCTGACTTCATCAGGTTCAAGCTCCTCCAAGTCGCTATCGATAGCGTTGCCTTTGGGTTCTGGATAGTCTATAATAAGTTGATCAAGACTTAGCAGGCCTGGTTAGCATGCGAGACGAAGAAGACAACGTACCAGTGTCTTTGGTGGCGTAATACTTGTTGCACTGTCGACAGACCCAATGGCCTAACTGTCCTTCACTGGCATTCTCGCTTTGCAGATAAAACATCTGTGTCTTGTACGAAATTTTCCTGCACCCCTTGCATTTGAGCCGAGCGTTGTGATCTGTGGTGAAGGCGGCCCTCCTCTGGCTGGGCTGCACGATAGAAGGCTCATTTTGAACGGTGAATATGGCCATTTGAGCGAGAGGAAATGACGGTGTCCCAGGAGGGTATACTCGACAGACAGTCTGAAGGCAGAATGGTCGACGAGAGACAGGAATGGTTCGGCATCTGCCGAGACTCACCGATATGATGTAGAAAATGCTCAGAGGGCGGTATCGCTCAGTATGGTGAAGGAATTAATTTATCAGAGCAACTGGCATATGGACTGATGGGCTTGATCGAACTCCTTGTCAGGAGCACGAGGCGCAACACCATGCGAGCCCTGAACTAAAATGTGAGTGCCTGCTGCTAAACGAGCGGAGTCAGAGCAGTACTCACTACGTCTGTGAATGACAGCCATTTGTTGCCAATATTTCCTACCTGTGGCCTGTGCTAAGTGGTGATCATGCTTGAAGGCCAAAGCTGCGAGGTCCATGTCAGTGGGTTTCCGCTGACGTCGTCTGCGAGTGCAGGATTGCGCACGACTCACGAGCCCGGTGCTCCAAAATGAGTATCTAGCAGAAGATAAGCCAATATAAATCACCACTCACCAGGCCTCCAAATTGCAGACATGTCGTGCCAAATTCTCTAACCTCTCAAGGCCCGCATCGCAAGGCAGGCGCCCTCAAATGTGACGATATCGAACTAGACATCAGCAGCAGACCGCTGACGCCCGGCATGCGGACACAAGCGCTGGGCTATGCCTAGCATGGGTTCTTTGCTGTTGGAATAATACATGTCGTGAGGCGTTGCTTATTTAGCTGAGTCAAATCTATGCTCACCTGTACTTCGAAGTTTTAAGCTCTCGTCCGAGCCGGTAACTCTAGGCAAGAGACCTGCACGGCAAGCAGCAACCCACCCCAAGGCTGAAGTATTCATAGCGAGCGTGCTTCCGCTGATGTCCATGGAACCATGGCGACCCTGGGCTGTACCCAGCGCGTGCTTTGCATACTTCGATCGGTATGTTATTGTTCGTTTAGCTGACTCGAAACGACACTCACCTTAGACTGGTCGGTTTCAGCTGCCTTAAAACCTGGCGCCATGCCTGCCTGGTACACCAGAGGCATCATCGTCAAGTTACATAGCCTGGGTTGCCCGCTGTCTTTGACCCGCTGGACTCTCAATCTCCCAGTATCGTGCTCCAATGACTTCCGAGCGTGTCACGGCCAAGTAACCTGATGCGTGCATCTGCATTGCGCCACCGGGACTGGGTTTTAGAGTCGGAGACACTGACTTCTTCCTAAAGGTCAGTATAATCAGTTTCGAATGGGAACAGCAACTTACTGTCTTGCTGCTTGCAGCGCATCTCCTCCATGCCGCGCTGCTTATGGTTTTCCCATATCGACCCCCGGTCTCTCGTCTATCCCTGCGTGTTTCCCATCATCGTCAAGTATGTGGCGCTGGTGTATTTCGTGTAGTCTCCGACCTGAATATCCTCACGCTGGTGTGATGCATGAACAGCGTCATCATGAAGTTACGAGGCGAAAGCACTCAGTCTCATGGCGTCTTCATGCTGGACACCTCGCACGCAGTTGACATCGCGCTCACGTGGCCATCACAGGCATTGTCGTCAAATTATGGTGCATGGGTTGAACACGGAGTCGGCGTAGCCGTTGGCGCCTATTGCTGCGATCTGGAGTTCGACTCGAGGTAAGTCAGCAACTTCGGCAGAAAGTACAGCTTTTCAAACTTACATTGTTGCCATGTGTCACCCCCTGCAATGTCTGGTCGCTGCCCAACAATATCTTTCCAAAGGCCGTCGCACCTGCATATGGATGCCCGAGCGTCATCATCAAGTTATCGCCATGGATGCGAGCACCAACCGCATCTTCCGCTATCGCTGGCGGCGGATCCGAGTTGAAGGTCGTGGCTTGATTATCCAGGTCAGTATAAGTACTTCTCACATTTTGGAACACAAAGAGCTGCTCACTGTCTCACAGCGAATGGCGCAGCATCACCTCATGTCGATCACTACCCCCCATCCCCGCACGCTGGCTTCACACTCTCTCTACAACATTCCGTGCGACACGCCAAGGATGTCATCGTCAAGTACGTGGGGTACGCCTCGCGTGGCTAGACCTGCAGGGCCTGTCGCAGCCTCAAGACAACTGTATTGAGATGGTCAGAATGTATTTAGCCTAGTACAAATGAGAATCGAACCCGTGATCCACGAAAACCTTAGAAATTTGATCGTACGAAATACTCAACAGCAAAGATTGATGCAAGATGGGCTATTAGGCTTGAGAAGCCTGGAGATGGGAGACGCCGCTGGCCTCATGAGCAGACTTGACCTGTTTTGCTATTCGCAAAGTTGCTACGCATACGTGAGATCAGATGCACAGCTTACATTGGGAAGTTGAACAGGATGAACACTTTGAGGGCCTTTTCTTTGCGGTGCTTGGAATAATCGTGGCGGGTATGCGAGGCTTCGTTGCGTTGTCTAGGACACGAAGATGGCGATAGATATGGAACCCGAGAGCGGCTGTGAGGCTACTGCAAGAGAACAATGAATTCTAGGCTGCACGGTCCCGATGAAGGTACACACACCGTGAAGTATTCCAGGGCTCATGTGAGGATGGGTTAATGCCTCGTACAGATGTGACAAAAGCTCAGACTAAGAGCTCGATGGGGCGACAGCAAGAAGAAGAATAATGCATGCTATGTGGACTAAATTCATATTGCAGCATGTACAGCACATACCGTACATACATGTACTAGGTACAGACAGGACGGAGGCAAAATTGTACAGATCGTTATCTAGATCGTTGGTAAAACGTGCCGCAAGATAAGACGTACGTGATGATAATAGCTCATCAGGGAGTGATCAGGGTCCGGTGGACGACAGCACCGCCCTACGCAAACAAATGCCATATATGGAAGCCATTGTCGCTGAAAATCGAGCAGGCCGCTCTCGGATTCCATAGCGCAAGGTTCCCTTATTCGTTTCTGCGGAAGACGCCCGAATCATGGACTCGAAGATGCAACTTGAAGGCTTTGACATCGAGATGCTTTTGGGGAAGTCATCTGAATCTCATAATGATAAATCTACTGCCTTTGGCGGGCTGGAGACTCTGCTTGGCATCTTAAGTCTCAATCAAGTATCCAATGCCACAGCAGAAATATCCATTGAACGTCACTGGGGAAAAGCGTTACCTGGTGTTTTTATGGACCATAGCCTCTTAACTATATCGTGCGTCATTCTCTTTTTTTAAATCTCGATACTGAGCTCACCCAACGGCTGCGGGCGCGTAAATTGCAGCAATCAGAATGCAGAAACCCTACCTGGATTTGGATGCTGGAAGACCAAAGCCAAGCCTGATTTTCTCTCAGCTCATGCAACCAAACCCTCTTATATGCGCCTCGCGGTACTCATCGGCGAAGCCAAGTTAGCTGTGACTGAAGCAGAAGAAAAGAAGGTCAAGACTCAGATGGCCGTCGCCATCCAACCAACTCTGCAGTTGTTCGCAGCCCTTTTGATCAATTTATGCGAGATGGATCAACAGGCGGTAAACAGAAAACGTAGTACCGAAATGTTGACATTCAACGTATGTGAATGATTTGGTCTAAGTTTCGCTCTGTTGTATTTATTTGTTATGCCCCAGCCTTTCAATTCTCGAAAAGAGGCAGAAATTCCTGATTGGATGCGACTCTATGGCCTTCGCTATGATAAGAAGGGCATCCACTTATGCGTCTTCTTTCTGACCTATACTATCGTCGACGAGGAAGGGAAGAAGAAATTGAAATGGCATTACAACTGTATGGACGTCGACGGTCGCACATCCATGAAGACGATTTTACAACGTCGCGTCTTACATGAGAGACTTCAGCTGCTCGTTACGCTGCTAGTCATCAAAAAGTCAGCGCTGAACACGGCGAGCGAATGGGTGAAGCACAAGGAGCATCTTCCGCAGAATATCATCGACCTCGATAAAGCCTCCATGGATGCCCGTAAAGCAGGAGTCAACCTCAACAAAATAGAGGAGTAGGTCATAGTCAATTGACGAGCTGTGCTTGGACTTCGAGTGGGGCGTTTTTTTTTTGATAAATTGCGGACTTTGTTTCTCGTCGAATAGAATGATAGAAATGAACTTCTTTCTATACTTACCCACGCGGAATGCTTTCCTGAGACAGGTACCAGACATTGATGGATTGATGTCGAGCACTTAGGCCTCACAGCCTGTTCTGGTTAGGGAGACCATAGCAGTGACAGCGTATCGTGCAGTAAGGGCACTAGTTCGTCTTCAGTGGGTTAATCTGGATTCTCATGGAACCACGTTGGAACTACGGAAAACCTAAGATCATGACGTTCTACATAACTTATACGATCATAAACTCCCGAAAGACAATTACTGAGATGTGTAGGACGAGGAATGATGTATTTGGGGATATACAGTATCGCATAAACTCTACTTGCAACGAACGACAACTATCGGCCAGACGAGCAATGAGATATGCATGAAACGAAAGATAATGATGACGTACAATACAATATAGTGACAAAATGTACAGCATAGCCAGTGCGAGGGAGACTGCGGAGAGATGAGGACCGACCGAGAGAAACATAAGATAACGAACAGCGCTAGTAGGTTTGAGCGAGTGCAGCTACACCACAGCCTAGTGCCCTCCTGCCACTCCTCCCGCAACACAACACCCACCGCGCGACACAAGGCAGCTCACCTCGACCTCAGGCCCCACCTCACCCTTGTCCTCCTGCCCCCAGCCCGCGATGCGCTGCGACACGACGAGACACGCAGAGTGGAACCGGTGCACGCACACCCTGCCGTCCCGTCGCCCTGCGCCTGCGGCGAGAGGATGGACACCATCTCCTTGGCGCCAGGCCGCAGCTCCAGCGTCAGGTCTTCGTCCGACGGACCAATGCCACAGAGACGTCGTCGCAGAGCAATACCGCATCGCGCTCTTGCTGCTCGATGCGCTGGCGCAATGTCGGACCAGGCAGTCGCGGCACCGTCCATGTCGGCTTCTAGCAGGGTAGCGTGTTCGTCGGCGCAGGCCCAGACGCAGGCGGCAGTACGCCATATCTGAAAGGCGAGAAGACGAATGGCCGGGCTTGTTAATGCGGGCGAGGAGGGAAATCGCGCGGAATCAGTCGGGGCATCTGAGGTTGAGCCTGGGCTTGAGCGGGCTATGGGATTGGCTGAGGTACCGATGCAAGTAGAGGTGGCGATTGTGGAGCTGCCTGCTGCTGCCCTTCATGCTGTGGTGTCGGGGCCTGGGGCTGTTGAGGCTGTTGACCTGCTGACTGGCCAGCTGCTTGCTCCTGCTGCCGCAATTGCAACTCGTCTCTAAATGTTGTCTGTGCTCGGTTCAACGCGGCCATAGATGAATGCTTTTGGCGCTGGGGATGGAGATGAGTCTCGGGCGGTGGCATCGTAATCATCGATACAATACCTGACATCTCCCAGAAACCAGCACCCGAACCGCCTGCAAAGTTGAGCGGGACGAACATTGGCTGGGCATCAGCGCGGAGGTGATCAAGGCAGTTGAGGCACCTGCGGCTGGGATTGTAGCGCATCTGCCTGAGGTTGCTGTGGTTGCGGCTGTGGTTGGTGAGATTGAGGTTGCAATGCCAGTGCCGGCTCTGCTGGAGCCTGCTGAGTCGTTACAGCCTGACTAGGTGTAGGCGTAGCTCCGAAGGCCGTCCGCCATTGCGCTTGCTCCTATTGACCTCGCATCTGGGCATGCCGCTCCCTCTGGGTTGGCATCATGTGTCGCGGAGCGCTTTGCGGGAGGCCCTCAGGATCAATGTCGAATCGACACTTCGGTCACGGCGTCTGGCGGGGACGCGCGAACCACGGAATGACGCAGGCACTGTGGAAGACGTGCGAGCAAGGCAGAGCAACGATGGGCGAGAACGGTTTCTCGTCCTCGTTCTCGTCCGCATTATCGGTGGCAGACGTGGTGCTTGCCGGAGGCTACCCGTAGGTGTAGTGGTTGTGGCCTGATTGTGAGATACGTCGATCGATGATGATGCCTGTGGGGAGGCGTGAGGCTGCCGGAGCTACTAATCGTACCCACCATCCATAGTGACATCACCGTCACCGTCCTGCTTGTTCTCCGCCCATCCAGTCCCAGTGTCCTCGCCCAAAAACGGTTCGCCGTACACCGCGCGTCCTGCGCTCATCCCGTCCGTGTCTCCATCCTCTTGTGCGAGCTCTCTATGCGCTTCACCAGGCCTTCTGGTACGACCTCAAGCCCGCGCACCAACTTGTGCGCGCGGACCGGGTCATCGCGCTCCAGCTCCATACCCGTGCCGCCGATCGCTCAAGCACCAAGCATGCCGAACATGTTCAACACGTCGGTGAGCAACGTTCCAGTCCACTGGGCGCGCTTCACGCTCGTATCATCCAAGATCTGGACGTTCACGTTGCCTGAACAGGGTTGTTTTGGAGTGGGGTTAGGCGCAGGCTGACCCCGAGCCTGGGTGTGCGGTTCAAGCTGCACTTGAGCTTGAGCCAGCATGGACTGAGCATCACCAGCTGTCGGCGGCAGCAGTGCAACAGGGATGATGGTCATGTCATAAGACAAAGCGAGCATATTCCGTTCGGTCCGTCGTCGAAATGGAAGTGGCGGTGCGGCGGTGCGTTGCCCTGCTGATTTTGGTTCGCAGGCTGATCGCCTGCTTGCCCTGCATCTGAGGGAATGGTGGAGGAGGAAAGTGATGGTGCGCATGGTGCGCATGTGCGTGTGCTGCAGGAAGGACGGAACAAGTGGGCTAATATCGCGAGGTAAACGGCAATGTGATTGGGGGTGCTGACGCTGACGCTGCGGGTTCGTAGGTGCTGGAATCCATGACGCCGATCCACCCGCCGCCCGCCCCTACTCACGCGCCGAGCCAAGGGCAGAAGGCATGGCCGCTGAGCACGCCGCACTTGGGGATCGGGACGCCGATGCGCGCGGCGGCGTCGACGTCGATGCCGGCGAGCCGGAGCGGCTCGCTGCCGATTAAGCTTGTGCCACTGCGGATTGCATCGCCGGAGCCGGGTGGGAAGGGCGCGGAGGCGGAGGAGGGGCGCGCGCGCATGGAGCTGCCTGGGTTCAGCGAGGTCGAGGCCGCTGCGGGCGCGGGGTACCTCGAGCGGCCGTAGGCCCGCGTTTGTCTGTTTGTTTGGTTACGCGTATTGTATCCCTTGCTCGGAGAGCAGGCTCTCAACTCTCACAATGTTGCGTGAAAACGTGCAGGCACAGCGTCCTCGAACAAACAAACGCCTTATTAGGATAAAATTTCTATTTTGGATTGCAATGACCTCAGTCGTGATATCATCTTGAAGTCATCGTACTGCGGATGGACTGCGCATTTCTTCGTACTAATACTGCAAGTCGGGTCTTCGTGGGCGCCTGAACTTTCACTCGTTCGACGTCATGGGCAAGTTGACAGCTGACTCCGACTTTAAAGCTTTGGTTGATCATGAATCCACCATCCATCCTCATCTCTTGCCGCACGAAGATGATGGTGAAGAAATCTCTGATCGTTTGATGAGGTGCGTGATGAACCTGTACTATGTAATCCTCAGGCGACAGATAACAAGGATGGAAGTATACGAGGATGCTGAGGTAGGAGATGTCCGTCAACCATATGCGCTATATCGCTTGTATTAATAGCGAACGTCGTGACGTTTCCCCGCAGGGCATTCTGTAATGAATCGGGATTGAATCCACCACGGCGATCCTTCGGGTACAGCTTGATGATACATGCTCGAACATAGCACATAGCAACCAACATAGACTCAGGAATCGTCAGCCTCTCTAGCTCAAAGGGAGTGTCGCCTAGCCAAAGACCATTTGCCAACGAAAATGGTGGAGGCTTTATTGGATTCTGTCCTAGAAAAGAAAAACATTCCTCGCACATGTCCACAGATGGTATGTCATCATCATGACAAGCCTCCCTCTGTAAAAGCATGCCATGGAACAATGCTTGATGCTCGTGCGGAGTCCTCGGCTCCAAGACATGTGAGTTCGGAATATCAGCCAACAAGACCTTCGCTTTCGCGGCCTCTCGTTCCCATCTCTCTCGACCACACACTCCACAAACGTAACGGCAAAAAGCTGCATTAGACGTCGCAGCAAAGAACTTGCGATAACATGCGTCCAGTTCTTCTTCCATAGGCAAGTCCAGATAATGCTCGATGTTTGGTTCTTCTTCATCCTCGACTGCTAGGCGACGCCGGACCCGGCGCTGAATGCTTACATTCTCAACCCGTCTTCGACGATGCTGCTGTCGTTCTGACTGCTTCCGTTGGATAGCTTGATCTAGGACTTCATGAGCATCTGCACTAAGCGAGCAGACCTCCTCCACCAACACAACCCTGGAACGTTTAGCTCTCGATGAAAATTGATGAAGGTCTCCCACTATCTCAATGATCTCTTCCTTCGTCAATTCTTGCAACGATAAATGAGACATGACCTGCAGAAGAGAAGTGGTTCACGCCCACCCTGCGATCCGTTGACTGATTACCACATCTGCTGCCGATGACCTCCGAATGTCTAGGGTCACGGATAGGAGCACCCACCTCAACCTAAAACCATCATGTCTGATTCTCCTACAAACACGCCGGTGCGCTGCTTCTTCTCAATCTTACCATAAAAAATACTGACAACGACCCAGGACAACGATCAGCCTTTGACACCCGCTAAGTGGTCACCTTCGCAGACACCACAAGTTCCTGCGCATGCCCAAGAAGTTGTCGATACGGAAATTGCCGCTCTCGAAAACCACATCCTCTTCTTAGGTTCGAAAAATCTTATGAATCATGTCGAGTGGCATGAGGAAGGTCGCATCGAACGTCTCGTGCTCAAGTCTGAAGGCAACGAAGGAAATGAAGATGAGGAAAAGGAAGAGGCCGTCTTTCAGATCATCGCGAAAATCTCAGCGGATGAGGGTTTTTGGCTGGATCAAATCGGCGGCTGGACAGGCAAATTCGGCGACCTGTACAAGTCTAAAGCTAACTGCCAGCTCATCGCTCCGACACCGTCCCACTTGGATTATTGGCAGAAAGTAACTGACGCCACATCTCGCCTCATGCAAGATCGTCGCACGAAACAAGGAGAAATTCGAAATGGCCTCCTTACAAACACTCCAGGCCTCCACGTTCGACACGCGATCTTCGAAGTGAGTCCCATTTCTGTCTCCTAACTGCTTCCTCATGTCTCTTCGCTAGGCTGTCGATTATGAAACATACAAAGCACGCACTCATGACTTATGTCAGTCACTATTCCTTCGAATGCTACCTTATTAAACCCTTTCTAGACAACGTCGACAAATGGCTGCTCATGTCCAATTGGTCATGCAGCACTACGAAAGCCCAGAGAGAGCTCAGAACGCTTATCTGGCACAACAACGAAGACAATCCTACCGCTACACGCCACTTCGGAAACCCGATTCCGATCTTCTACCACGACAAGACTCGACTCGTCCCTAGTGATCCGAAATATTCAGAGAAACTCCGCGGCGCTATAGTCAAGATGGGCGTTTCCATCACTCATGAATTCATGTCCGGCAAGGAACCTGTCAACGACTTCTACGCAGAAATCAGATACATCATTATCTTGAAAAAGCCTCCTGCTGCATCCAAAGCTCCGTTCAAACGCTCTCTCGACTTCCCCGATGTAGCTACGTCGAGCGCAGCTAGTTCTGCCGGCTCCAGCAGCAAGCGTACTCGTGCTTAAGGTAACGAAAACTTTACTCGGTCTTCTCAAAGATTAACTAACACTAATATTACAGATTCAACTAGCATTTCCGCGATTCAACTCGCATGCTCCACATTTTAACATCTCACGGGGCAATTCAACTCGCGCCTCAGCCTTCTCTCTCAACCCCTAACTGAAACCCGAAAAAAAGAAGGAAAAAAAGAAAGGAAAAAAAAAAAATTCTCATGAGCTACGTCTTTCTTTAGTATCGCATCTTCTTCACAAACAAAAGAAACACGCACCGAATTCGAAATACATGTACATGATTAAATCCCCTTCCTTGAATCTCCACTAAGACTCGAACGGTTTGCGAACTCAAAGTCATCTACGATATAAATAAATTTAGTTACACATATAATGCTTCTTACTTACCTCAAAATCAGTGGGACAGGCATGATTGCGAACAGCCCGACTACCCTCCTCACTATTATAAAACCGATCAAGGACCAACTGCAAATCGAAGAACTCTCGATCCAAGTGTGTCGCCATGACTGTCATCTGCAAGAGCCAAAATGCACAAATCGTACATCTTTGTCATCGGCGCCGAAGGAATGTTCTAGAACTATACAGCACACCAACTCGATCCCGAGCAAGGGCTCCGCCGCCGCCGGCGGCACTAGCGGACTGGGATGCTAATTTCGCATGCATAAGTTACATAAGCTATAGACACCATTGTTTTTCAGGATTGCTTCGAAGTGCTCATCTCCATCTTTTCTCCATATCATCATCCCATGTCACCCAGACCCGTTCTGGATCGTACCCCCATCTCATTTGTCTTGTTATGACCGCACAGACTGTGCCGTATGTACATGCTCGCGGACGAATAGATGATCTCTATTCTCGACTTCACGGAGCATTGCGCTGCGTTGTCTGATGGAGTTGAGGATGTATGAGCTTCTAAGTCTCCGGGCACGAGGTGACTTTTATTGATTCCTGGGGCTTTCACCTGGCCTGCTGCCTTGAAGCCAGCTTTGGCCTAATTGACGACGTGAGAGCTCAAAATTTAGTTCGTGGCCGTTATAACCTGTGAGTACTGGGTAAAACTGATCACGCGTCGACGCATAAGCACCCTCCTCTGCCTGTGCCCTTTTCACTCCGCCTCACGGCTTCGATTCAGCATCGGTCATCCAGAGGTCTTCCAGTGTAATCATCTTCTTTGATCTGCAGAGCAGCGTTCTATGAATCCTCCATTGAGCCTTCATTTCCGGTCTGCGCCAGTCCCAGTTGTGTTCTCCTCAGGCTCTATGAAACCGTTGAACGGTTGCTTGCACGCAGCATGCCACCCGCATAGCAGCATCTGTGGGCTCTCTACTACTAGACGTCCACAGTATATCGCCCGGGTGCACCGTATCAACAAGGAGTCCCACTGGTGCAAACAATGATGTCCTTGAGGTGGTAAATTGTTAACGATCTCGGACATGCCATACTGGCCCCATGTCCCAAACGGGGATGGTGATATCACGTCTGTATTGCTGTCCCACACATAGTGAGTCTCGGGTACGCCTCTCGAGCACGATAAGCTGATGCACACTACAGCACACGGCTGACTGGCATTTTGCAGAATGGAATTAGCAACCTTCCAAGATGACGCTGCATGGATCCATGCGTGGCTATCTTTTCTCGGCTACGACATTCGCTCTCAGAGCGTACGACCCTATTATCCGCACATTTCTGTTTTCCACTCATAAGGTCAGGGTTGCTCCGCGTATCGGTCGATTGTTCATTGAACGAGCTAAATACCTTTTTTCAGCGGAACACGCTCAAGAATCTCGCAGGCCTATCAATCTCTCTGCGAGCCAGTCGTGGACTGAAAGCAAGTTGAGAACTCTATTCTGTTATATTAAGTACAGGTAATGGGCTAAGGTTGCCAGGCTCATGGCTAACTCGCAGTTTGTGTTTCGTCTCAGTTGACCTCATTTTTACTGTTAAGCCTCCCCGTCGCCACACTGGTTTCTCCCCCTCTCCATCCCCCCGTTTGATTCCTCCTTCAGCTAATGCTTTTCTAGTTCAACCATTTGGGTGGCTTTACGAAGGGGCTCCGATTTGAGCTGTTCCAAGAGCTTGGCTGATCTATGATTCATGATCAATAGCATCTTGAGAAAGTGTATTCGAGTCAATTGGGACGAAGAAGTGTAGATTCCTCTGCAACTTCCGGAACTGCCAGTGTTACTGCAAACGTAGCCCCATACCACTTTATTCTTCATCCGATCGATCCTGTAGCATGGATACTAATACACCCATACTGAAATTTCATCTTGACTGTAGCTCACCCCATACACACGCATCCAGTCGGGTAGGGCTTGTCCGGGTTCTGCCATTGGCTAAGGAGTGCGTGAGTCTCAGTCATCCCGATGAAGTACTGATCGTGCATACATTCCACTTTTCCAGGTCCCATTCACGTTTTCCCGAATTAATTATTGTGTATCTCTCGATATGGTGGATGATGAACATTTGGAGGGTTGGCATCACATAGCATGCCATCTGCGCAGCCACGTCCTGCTTCTTAGTCTGACATGTCGCATCAGCAACTACAGTTATGGGTGCATGTATGGAACCCTTGGGTGGTCCCTCTCGACATGCTATATCCGGATTGCTGTTGCCCCAAGCACCAAAACTAGGCGGAGACAGTAAGATCGTATTGCTATTCGAAAGCGCATGTGGTGAGCCTCTGTACCGCTCTTAAAAATGCCAATTCGACACGCACCAAAGCAGATGACCACTGCGCGACCTCAAGAACAAAGCGATAAGTCTGCCAATGGTCCGTTCGAACATAGACTCCATCTCATTGTAAATGGATCCCGTTTGAAGAAGTAGTATTTGCGCCAAGACGTCTTGTATGGCACTGTGCGATGCATGGAAGTAGACTAGGTCGGCTTTAGTTTCGTTGGTAAGTGCCCTGCTCAAATTGAGGGATCCCTGCCCGTGCTGCTGAGATCCTGGCCGAGGCTTGGCACCCCCAGCAATGCCTTTCGTGGCCTCGTGTTCTGTGATGAAGATGTCGTGTCCGTATAATCTCTTCCACATCCCATTCCGCATCTTTGATGTATTCCTTCAGATCGTACTCCACCTTTTCAGGTGTAATACTGTTGCTCATGGGCTTTGCGAGGTTCTCATCTGGCAGCTGGGTGGGTCAAACAGGCTGTCAGGACTATGCAGCATTTATTGTTGAGCAAGACTATAGCTGACGAACTTCCAACAGATCTGCAGGGATTGTGATCATTGCTTCGTGTGCCTCTACTAAGGCTATGTCCTCACGAACCGCATTCTTTATCTTGGCTGTGCCGTAAGCCGGTCCTAGGTCATGATCGGCAGTCTCAGACTCTTTGAGGTCATCGACGTATGACCAATTGAGGCGATCATGCAGATCAGTCCATTTTGTATTTCTGTCGCGGACGAGACGACCGATGTCAACGAGGTGATCAACGTTGGCAACAAAAAGACATTCATACGAAGGGGTGCACCACTCCCTGCTATTTCCCTTTGCGCGCTTGCAGAGAGCCGATATCCCTACTTCTTTCATGTAATCCATGATCCCGCTGTTTTTGACGAGCGTCTCTTGATCCTTCCAGTCCTTGATCTTTTTGAATTGAGCCATAATTTTTGGAACTTCCTATTGGGTAATTGAGTTGTGGGTTTGCGAGAGACGTAGTGTTGTGTGAGATGATTCTCATTGATTTCGAAGAACCCGTTTATACTCAGAAGGAAACAAAAAAAAAACCCCTCCAAAATGACGAATCAAATGAAACAGTGGTAGGATTGTTGACAGACAACAGATTGATGGCAAATCTTCTTTATCATTGTCTCAGCCTGCTGTACATATGTGATCTATGTTTTGTCTCATGTAAATAGGTTCAATTTTTTTTTAACCTGAAGCCTCTGTGTAAGGTCGTAACGGAGACTACGTTCGAGCCTGTTCAAGCTCAAGCATTCAAGCATCACAAATTGACCGCCAGGCCGTATGATAAGTGCTTTACTGATACTGTATGGGATCTCAGATCTGCATTGTTTATGCCGTCGGAGGTGGTCTCGGATCAATAGCGAATCGAGATGTCGGGAAGTTATCCGGCGGGGGCGTGCGAGCAAGGCAGAGCAACAATGGATGGCGATAGTTCCTCGTCGGCATTGTCGGTGGTGGACGTACTTGCTCCATGGCAATATGAGGCGGGAGCATACCCGCAGGAGTGGTGGTAGTGGGCTGTTGGTGAGGTGCGGCAGTCGAACGACGCCTGTGGGGTAGGCGTGCCGTATCCATCTGCCGGAGCTGCTGCGTCCTGCACACCATCCATAGCAAACTCACCATCACCATCACCATCATGATCCTGCTTGTTCTCCTCCACACACATTCCCCGTATCCTCGCCGAACAGCAGCTCCCATCGAAACACACATCCTGAGCTCATCCTGCCCGTATCCCTTTCCTCCTTTGCGAGCCTCTTCATGCACTTCACCAAGCCCTCTGGTATGACCTCATGCCCGTGCACCAATCTGCGTGCACGTGCCAGGTCATCGCATTCTAGTTCCATGCCCGCATCACCGAACGTCATGAACATCTGCATGATCGTGGGCATGATATCGGGTATCTCGCCGCCCTTAGGCGCCGAGCGTATCGGACATGTTCAGCACATCGGCGAGTTTTATTGGGCAGACTTCTTGCCCGTATCGTCTAAGATACGTTGTATAGATGGGTTCGTCAGTGGGGCAATCCATTGGGGTTAGGGGCGGGCTGACCCTGAACCTAGGTTTGCGTTTCAGGCTGCGTTTCATCCTCTGTAAAAAAGCAAAGTCGAGTCCTAGTCGGCGAAAGTCCGCGGGAAGTCGGAATGTGAGATGGGAGTGAATATATTGAGGGATTTAGACTGGCCGATGACTCATTTTGACTCGTGAAAGTCAGGGAAGCGAGGGTTGGTCTTGGCGCAGCGCAGTGCGCAGTCGATGTGTGCAGTCGTTCAAGAGTTGTTGTGTAGTCAGATGAAAGTCGGATGATAGTCCAAAGAAGTCAGAAAGTCAAACGAAAATCGTGCGCTTGCAGTCGTCGGCTGAACATTGCCAGTCGTGTTGTAGTCGCGTGCCAGTCAAGCTATAGTAACTCGAAGTCAGGCTATAGTCACTCGAAGTCAAGTCATAGTCACGCAAAGTCTTTTTGTAGTCGGGACAAGTCTAGTCAATACCCATCATAGTCATGCTCGTGTACTGTACAAGTCACATCCAAGTCATCAAAAGTCATGCCCAAGTCGGGGGGAGTCATATAGTCATGAAAACCATATGTATGGCACCGGTAATTGATATATCGTATCGGCGCGTCGAGAGTAATCGTGATACAGATATGGCAGAATGAGTCTGGCACCTCAGTCGCTCACGCCTTGCATGCCGTCTTCTTGCCCTTAGCTTTTTGCTATCAAAAAGGTAAATAACTTAAGAACCAGGACTACGCAAATGAAACACTTACCTCTGCCTTAAGACTATCAATATCCTTCTTAGTGGGGCGAGCAGATTCTGGAGCGGCCAGTATTGCATCGACGAGATCTGAATAGAGGTGAGACCCGAATGGATAAATGCTTTTAATAAGCTGACTTGCCATCCTTTTTGCAACGAGGCTTGCTGGTGAAGCCCGGGATATGCTCTGTGATCCACTTCCGCAGGTCATTTATTGTCAGCATGAGAAGCATAGCCCTATTAGCACATGGGCTGCTGAATACCTGCAAGAGCGTCAATCAGGGGGTGCATGCAATGTTGAATGCAGGTGGCACACTCACATCGGGAATATTGCTACGAGTCGGGCTTCCATGCGGTGACGAAGACGGCAGATTGCTCTGCATAGCATCATTCTCCTGTGACTGGGACAATGGTGCAGGTGTACAGGGGGATAAAAGACTTCGTGTGTGGGTGCGTACAACCGTTGGCGTTGAGACCATTTGCAATTGCGGCCGGGTTGCATTAGAGCCACCCGGCGTCGTGATCATAATTGATGGTTGAGCGGGGAGCTGCATCGACCCTTGCGCTGACGTGTTCTGTGGCCCAGTGAGACAGCTTTCATACAAAGATTTAACATTCTATCACTCACATCGTGTGCCGACTTCCATAACACCCACAACTGTGCGACAATCTCTGCAAGGTACGCGTCACTGAGAAATGACACAGTGTCTACCTCACAAACAAAGCATGGATGCCTCGCGACTTTGCACGTCTTGATCGCCGCTGCAATGAGTCGGCATGCCATGGCTATGCTTCCAACGGCTTGCCATGTTGTGAGGACTGTCAGAGCCGTGCAACCGCCTGCTGTAAATTGATAATGGCCCCAGCCAGCATTAGTATCATCTTCAGAAAGGTTGGGGTTGTTGGGATCAGCAGTCTCGATGCGACATATATAATGGATTACACCATCGGAAGGCTCGCAGATTGGGTGCAGAGAGCCTTTCTGCATAGCGCTGAGAAGATCTTTTGCAAATGGAATAGACGGGTAGTCTGAGATGGCAGCTGTCAGCAGGTTTCAATAGAAAACTACAGTATAGGGTGCACGAGAACATACCAAGCAGATTATCAGCTTTCGCAGAAATTAAAATGAGTATATGATAAGGCATTGTCTCGAAAAGCAGACTTACTGCTGGGATCCACCTCAATAATACTGATGTCAATAATTGGAGGGAGACGACTGGTCGTGGCATTGACAGCGGAGAAGCTTATGGTGTCGACCTCGTGCACTGCTTTGAAACACGACATCAGGCAATCTGTAGGTGTATTTCATTTGACCGAGTGCACATACCTTTGCTGAGCGCCAATCCACCATCACTTTCTGACGACGCAGACGTGCTTGGAGTGCTGGGTTGTATTAATGCGTCTTGCAAGTGGCCAGTCGTGCCATCACTTGGAGCCATTCTTGAGGCCTTCCGAGGGGCAGAGCTTGAGCCAGAATCACGGCGTCGATGTTTCTGCTGGCTAGTTGAGCGTGCTATTGGTCTTTGCGCTTGTGAGGCAGCTGCAGGCAGACTCTCTAGTTCGTCTTCACCCTCGTCTTCCTCGTCTTCCTCATCGTCTTCAAGACCCCCTGAGAGTCCCGGTCTGAGGCCCCCGCTCAACACCGCAGTTGCTTTCCAGTGCCCAGCGCAAAGTGCGAGGAGTGGTTGATCGTGCTCGAGTTTGGCAAGTGC
Source organism: Hericium rajendrae (assembly GCA_033439255.1). NCBI lineage: Eukaryota > Fungi > Basidiomycota > Agaricomycetes > Russulales > Hericiaceae > Hericium > Hericium rajendrae. The sequence continues at coordinate 601,199 of CM065880.1, forward strand.
ACCATTGAACTCGAGCCGGAGGAATTTCTTGTAGAACCGTATACCTCTACTGCGATGAGCTGTTGCACGAGGATCTCGAGGCACTAGAATAATATTAGTATATGATCCCAAACCCGCCTAGTGATAATGGTACTTACTTGGCAGTGCCCGCAGCAGTCTGGCGACAGATTCACCACTCATCCTGATGATCTCGAGCTCAGATGTTGTGATCAGACTGCCATCTGGATGTCGTATGCACTTCCCGAGTGAGAATCTTGAAGGATTGGCTGCTGTGACACCAGAGGTAGGATCTTTTTTCGCATCGCCCCTAGTCCACAGCACTTCGCATTCGAGCCCATCTGGCCGCGTTGCCGGTTGATCCTTGAGCTCATAACTCGCAAGGTCATTCGCAGCAGACCTAACGGACACTGTCTCACTTGGTGAAACTGATGCGCTTCGAGATCCTTGTACGATTGACGTGCTGCGGGATCTTGGGCTGGACAGATGGTAATTAGAGCTTATGAAAGGTTCAGAAAATGTAAAGTGACGTACACATAAAGCTCTGTCCTTGAACTTGCAGCCTGCAGTAGCTTGACCTCAGTCTGCAAGGTTTGAACCTGCTCCATAAGACTATTGGCCATCCGCGTAGACTCGAGTGCTGTTTTTCCCGCTATGCGCAACTCGTCCCAAAGATTTTGTACATAGGAGTTTGATAAGAGATATGGGATATCCAATGACTCTGCCGGTGGCAAAGTCGAAGGATCTTGAATCGTCGAGGAGCTGGTGGATGAGACAGGCATTCTTTCGGGGACTGTGAGTTCCAAACTGCTGAGCGTGTTAGCAAATGACTGGGCCAGTTGTGTGTCAGACAGAGAGCTGGTGCTGGTGCCGATACCAGTAGAATCGAAAGAGCCAAAGGAAAACAGGCTGTTCTGATCATACATGGCCTGCACGCAATCCGGAACAACTTGGAGCAGCATGCATGAGGGCATTTTTCGTGCGCGCTTGGTCTTGAGTTTCCAAATTCGGCTACAGAGCAGCAGAATTGACTGCAATGCGACTTGCCTCTGACTTCCATCGACTAGCGATCGATCAGCTGCATACTCTCAAGCTTGCTTTCACTTCCAATGTCGAGCCTTACAGCATTTTGCTACTGCTCAAAATGTGCGCCTTTCAGGCAACGGACTAGACAAACCATTGAAAATCACATTTTGAAAGATGAGAAATTACTTTTCATGATGACTAATCAGCCACACTTTGACGAGCAACTCGTAGCAAATATGCGGATTGGTATAGAGAAAAGCCAAGTATCTTTGGCTACTCTTATACAAGACATTCGTAAAAAGCATATAGAAACTCGTGGTAAATTGTTCTTGCAGCTTTAAATTAGGAGGACTTGTATCTAATCTCTTGTAATAATCAGATGCTTTGAGGATTGCTAAACAAGATGCTGATATTAGTGAGCAACATCTTTCAATCAGTCATAAAATACATGCTTATTCATTTGCTGTAATTCAGTTGTAGACAGTTAAGGTGACTATATTTCAAGTCAACATCTGATTATATTCTCTTAAAAAACTGTTAATTGTGTATTTCTATTGCAGGTGGCTCTACCTCTACTGGCTCTGCTGCTAGGCTACAAGAGCAATCTGTTCTGAATGATGCTGTCATCAAAAAGTCAAATGCTACTAGCTCTATTGATTATGCTCATGATGATATGATCTTCAATGCTCCTACTGCTGCTTCTCAATATGATGATATGATCTGGGATGATGCTGCTACTAGAGCCACACATGATGATATGATCTTGGATGATGCTACTACTGAGGCCACACATGATGATATGATCTTGGATGATACTACTACTGGGGCCACACATGATGATATGATCTTGGATGATGCTATTACTGAGGTCACATATGATGATATGATCTCAAATGATGCTGGTACTAAAGCCACACATAATGATATAATTTTGGATGCTACTGCTAGTTCTACACATGATGATATGCTCTTGGATGCTACTATCACTTCTTCACAAAATGATGCAGCTATAGTCTCTGGTGTTGCCAATGCTGTTGAATCTGAATTCAGCACAATTTTGATTTCTGGTGCTGCTACTATTCATAATGAAGTTGATAATATTCAACAGAATCCATCTGATGTTGCTGCTCAAATTTATATAGCTCAGAGCTCTAGTTCTATTCCTCAAGATGCTCAAAAAGCTAGTCATGCTAATAGTTTAGCAGAGGATTTAGGAAGTGAGACATTTTTAGATATTCCAGATAATATTCCAGATGAAGAACTAGCAGAGAGCTCTAATCTAGATTTACAATATGATCTAGAAAGCTTAAATCCACAAGATGATCCAGATTCAGATCTATTAGAGACTGATATATTCTTGGACTATGAACTTCCAGCTTCACTTAAAATATTAAAGGATCAACTGAAAAATGGATATACTGCACCTTTAAATGCACCACCAAAACCTAAGGCTCGAATACTGAGTGAAAAGGAAAGATGGAGTCTAATGCATTATATTACTTGGAAAAAAACCAATAAAACTGTTGAGGCCTATAAATCTCATGGTCAACTTCTTCAAGCAGCTAGAGGTCATAATATTTTAACACTGCATAGAGTTCGAAAGCTAGCTATAGATTTAACTAAGCTAGAAGCAAAATTGGTTGATATGTGTTCAAATAGCTGTATAGCTTATACAGGAGAATTTGAGAAAAGAACTAGTTGTCCATATATCCGAGATGGAAAAGTTTGTGGTCAACCACGATATAAAAATGTAACAAAACAGGAGCCACATGCAAAAATGCTAGTCTTGCCTATTGTTCCTACTATTAAAGCATTATATGGAAATGCTGAAACTTCACGTCTTATGCATCATCATGATAGCATTTTACAGCAAGCCATAGCATTAACAGCTGCAGCATCTAAAACTCAAACATATTCTGATTTTGGTGATTCACGAATACATATTGGTCACACCAAGCAAGACCTTTTTAAAGAGAGCCGTGATGTTGCATTTGCATTATCTACTGATGGTGCACAGTTAACAATGAAAAAGCAGTCTGATACTTGGATTTTGCTTCTTATTCTGCTAAATCTTCCACCTGAAATACGCTATAAGTCTAAGCATGTTATAGTGTCATATGCAATTCCTGGTCCAAAAGCTCCTGGAAATATTGAGTCATTTCTCTGGACACTTATGCAAGAAATGACAATGTGCAATGAGGGCATTTGGATCTGGGATGCACTTGATTCTTCCTATTTTTTAAATTATGCAAATATTTGTATGGCATTAGGAGATATGTTAGGCTCTGCTAAACTTAGTGGAATGTCAGGTCATGCTGCTGTTCATGGAGATCGATTTAGTCAAGTTGAAGGAGCCAGATCTAGTTTGGCATCTGGATCTAAATATCAATATTATCCTGTAAAATGTCCTAAAAAAGCACAGTATAATCCAAAACGTCCAGAATATGATTTTTATGAACTTCCAATGCGTACTGCAGCAGAATATTATCAGACTATCGATAAACTTGAAGTAGCTTCTACTAAAGCAATACGTACTACAATTTCTCGTGCAACAGGTGTATCATGTCTTCCATTGTGTGCTGCAAGTGCTGCATTTACCCATCCAAGTTTTTTTCCTGTTGATCCCTTTCATCTATTTTATGAAAATATAATGGCATTTTTATGGGATCTTTGGGTAACAATAACCTTAGCCTCTGAGGTTGTACATATTTCCAAAGAAACTGCTGCATTGATAGGTCAACTTATAGCAGAAGGAATGTCTACACTTCCAGCAGCCTTTTGTGGACCAGTTCGTAATTTGCATCAAAAGTGTCATAGTCAATATAAAATATATGAATGGATGGCAGTTATGCATTGGTATTTGATACCAATTATGATTGAGCTTAAAGTAAATGCTAGTCTTCTGTATAATTTTGCACAGCTGGTAGAAATTGTTGAATTTGCTATGCTTCTAAAGCCAAGATCTGAAGATGAAATTAATGCATTACATCACAAGATTGTGCAATTTCTAAATGGATTTCAGAAACTTTATATAGGAGATGATCCTGAAAAAGTAATTCGATTTCGGCTATGCATATTTCAGCTTATTCATGTTGCAAATCATATCTTTTGGTATGGCAATATTCAGCTTGGATCTCAAGCAACATGTGAAAAAATGATTGGAGAGTTGGGACGTCTGATTCGATCTAAAAAAGCTCCATTTGCAAATCTGGCAAATATCATTTATGAAAAAGAGCTATCAAAACTTCTTCTCTTGAGTTATCCAGAATTACAGCCAGAATCATCTTATGCACATTCTTCAAAGAGAAAAAAAATGGAAAAGAATGGACTGCCTTATTTTGGCATGACAGAGGTAAAAATTCTTAAAAGAGAAGAAAAAGATGTAAATTCTGTATTTCATCAACACATGAGAGCAATAGCAGAACATCTGTCTTTCAATGAAGGATCATATTTATCTGTCAAAAGGTGGATGAAAGTTTGTTTATCAGATAGTAACACTCTAAGAAGTAGCTTTTATGAAGAAGGAAGAAGATCTGTTAAAAGATCTGCTAAATACTTTGAGGCCAAAAGATCAGATTCAGATATTCCAATATTTGGAGAAGCAATATGCTTTTATGAAGTTCAACTCAATGAAAAATCTAAGAAAATATTCTGCATATATCATCCATTAAATAGCCCTGAACATAAATTCAACCAATGGCAGGGCACTTGGTCAACAGCAATCAAAGTTGTATCAGTTTCAGATATTTTAAATCTGGTTGGAATTTGGTCATACACCAATAACACAGTGCATGTACTTGAAAAGCATCCTGGCTTGGAGTCACTGACACTAGAAGAACGTGAAGTGGAGGAGGATGAGGAAAATGAAAAGGAAGTGTAAAGTACTTATTAGTATGAAGGATTTGACTTGATCTATCTCAATTTCTTCGTATTCTTTGTATTCTGAGAATACACATATTCTACTCTTTTGTGTCTCTTTTCAAGTATTTTCCTACTTGCATTTGTACATTGAAAATGTGTATGCAATGTGGAGCAATGTGCGTGCATTTCGACTTTTGAGAACTTGTGATCACGTGACATTCAGGTAGACGCTTGCAGGGACCCGAGGGTGTTCGAGTTGGACTCCAACTCGGACTACCTAGATACCTTGAGCATCCTCAATCGGCCACAATATTCGCCGTTCCTCTCCACTCAACAAGCTCTCTATATCATTCGAGTCCTACTGACAGCAAATATCTCACTCGAAATTGCTTTGCGCTTACCACGCTCACGTTGCATGTTCGGTCGCATGCTCAGTTGCATGCTCGAAACCCACTCTGAGTCCTCTCGTGGTAGCATTTGCGTGCCTTCCGTCTCGTCATATGTATGTTCCAATTTGTTCAACAGTTTCACTCTATCCTCCAGCACCACCAATGGCTCGAACCCCTTCATATCTGATCGGAAATACTGACTGTTGAAGATATGCCGTAGGAATTGTCGCTCGGCCAGAACCTCGCAGCAGAAATCCTAGATTTGAGGGTTCATGGTCAGTTTTCCTTTTGCTCAGCTTCTAAGTATGAAGAACTAACCTGTAACGACAGAACAAGAATGCCGCATGTGCTTGCCTGGCATGCTCGGTATCAACATCTGCATCAGACACAGCGGCGTCGACTTCTGGGAAGGAAACTGCAACGCGCGCGGCCTGCCTCCGCATCAGTATCAGTGACAGGCATATCTCGCTACGGACATCGTTATGGAGGCCAACGGCACACGAAGCATGGCGCGGCATTATGCTCGTGAGTATGTCTGCAATTGATATTCTGTATGGAGTGCTCATGCTACAATGTTACCTACAGGGCTATGTGGATCAGGTACCCGTTCTACTGCATGATCAAGCGTGATCTGCACATTCCCAATATAGTACACGATGCGCGACGCCGGTGCGTGGCAGGACTTCCCGCTGGCGTCCAACCCCCATGTTCTACACATTGCACCAGCATGCCACGGCGCTGTATCCCTCTCTTGGGCCAGGTGCGGACACGTTTCTCGCCGCCAGCCACCAGACAGACTGTCTGTCCTATTTTATCTGCCTCCACTACCATAGTACGTGCAGTAGATCGCTTTTCCCCGCCGCGCATCTGCGCATTTGCATGTAATGTGTTGCTCGAGGCCTGCTTGTCGTCTGAGGAACGAAAGTACAGTTGGATCTGATCTTCGGGCAATGGCTATCCGACTGGAAATGAGTTTGGGATGACTTTTGGTGACTTGGGTGTGACTTGTACAGTACACGAGCATGACTATGATATGGGTATTGATTAGACTTGTCCCAACTACAAAAAGACTTTGCGTGACTATGACTTGACTTCGAGTGACTATAGCCTGACTTCGAGTTACTATAGCTTGACTGGTGCGCGACTACAACGCGACTGGCGATGTTCAGCCGACGACTGCAAGCGCACGATTTTCGTTTGTCTTTCTGACTTCTTTGGACTATCATCCGACTTTCATCTGACTACACAACGACTCTTGAACGACTGCACACATCGACTGCGCGCTGCGCTGCGCCAAGACCAACCCTCGCTTCCCTGACTTTCACGAGTCAAAACGAGTCATCGGCCAGTCTAAATCCCTCAATATATTCACTCCCATCTCACATTCCGACTTCCCGCGGACTTTCGCCGACTAGGACTCGACTTTGCTTTTTTTACAGAGATTTCATCTTGAGCCGGACGACTATCTTCCTTACCGGGGTCAGCAACCGACACTAAGCTATGTTTATTCGATTAATTCCAGGCGCTTGAGCATGCAGAAGCACTGCGCCGTGCAGAACACGAAGCCCGGCGTCCCGCCGCGCTCGCGCAGCATCGACATGCGGAGGTACTCGCAGAGCACGGACGCCGGAGCAAGGGCGCCGCGACGAGCGTCGGGACACCCCTCCTCAGCGGCAGGGTGAGTATGGTGAGCAGTGCGGAGATGGTCGGCTGGCCAGCCGGCGCCGCAGGGTGGGAACACGGTCAAGTCGAGGAGGACGCCGAGGACGCCGACCCGCGGCGCATGCTGACGATGAAGGCGCGGCACCGCTCGAGCGGGCACCACTACCAGTACCATGTGCACATGGCGGAGCTGCACGACCTGTTCGAGATACACCGCACGCGTCGGGGCACGTCGTCGACCCCGAGCGACGGGCAACGCGTGGGCGCAGCCGTACCCTCGCCCCGCGCCGTACGCGCCGTGCGATTCGCCGTCGCCGTCGCCACACAGCGTGCACTCGGACCTGTCGAAGCATGCCCACTGGCCGCACCCGCATACGCCGTCGGACAGCCCGTTTCTAGGCCTGCTGGGCACGCTCAACATCCACAGCGTGGCGCCGTCGCGCGCGTCATCGCCCATCGCGCTCCCGCCACCTTCGAGCCCCGGCGACACAGACAAACCTCACCTTCGTGTAAGAGCCTTCATGTGCGTTTTCCGTTCACTTCTTCGATCGCACAGGCACTGACGTGAATGACAGCGCGCCCGCGTTCCAGCACACGTTCTCGAACCAGCGCAGCCTGCAGGGCTCCGGTCAGCTCGCGACGCCGTAGCTCTCGAGCGGGCCGAGCAGTCACGGCTCGTACCCGCACTCGCTCGTCGGGGCCTGCAAGCACAGCGAGCGCGCGCAGAAGCAGAAGCACTACCACCACCGCCTCGCGTTCGGCATGACGCCGATACCCACCTCCTGACGCGTCCGCACCCAGCCACGGGCACACGCAGGAGGCCTGGCCGCTGAGAACGCCGCACTCGGGCATTGCGACGCCGATGTCCGCGTCCGCGTCGACGTCGATGTCTGCGAGCCGGAGCGGCTCGCCGCCGATCAAGCTCGCACCGCGTCGCCCGAGCTCAACGGGAAGGGCGCGGAGGCGGAGGAGGGCCGCGGGCGCGTGGAACTGCCTGGCTTCATCGAGGTCGAGGCGGCCGCGGCCGCACGGTATCTCGAGGTGCTTAGGCCCGCGTCATGTTCTAGTTTCGTGTGCTCGCTCGGCTGGTTGGTTGGTTGCGCGTTCTGGCATGGTGGACTGGGATGCCAATCCTGTAAGTTAGCCTAAAGACACCATCGGTTTTCACGCTTCTTCGTTGTCGCTCTCATCTCATCTCATCATCGCATGTCAAATCACCCTATTCCGAACACGCATCTCATTTGTTTCGTCATGATCACATAGGCTGCCACATGTATACACACGTTGACGAATAGATGTCCTCTATCCTCGATTTGATGGAGCGTCATGTTGCCTGAATCTAGACTTAACACGGACACACTTTGTCTCCGGGTCGGAATTCGGTGACCTGTCACTATCTATTCACAAATTTCTCCAAGGTAACGGGCTTCTAACTGGCAATGGCGTTCCGTGCCCGTCATGCATAAATATGACGATGGCGCACGGTCGCGTAAGCGCCCGATTCTGAACTTGGGCGCGTACAAAGCCAATGCGAAGCCACGTTGGCGGCGGCCACTTGTTGAATCCGAGGACTGGATCTTCAAACGTTTCAACAGCAGCACCATCCTCAGTACACAGGGATGATCGCACATCCAAATTATATAAATGCCAGTATTAAATTCAACCAAGGCCTCTCGTTATTACAACTTGTTCTACATCACACTTGGGTGCAAAACGCCTCCTTCCATTCGTCGTCGGATACCTCCCATGCAAATTTCTTCTGCTCATCGTCAGAGATGTCGCCTTCAGGCTGGCTAACCTCCGCTTCCTCATAACCCACGACCAGCTTTTGAAACGGCGTGGGCCAGACCACATCCCATTCTTTCCATTCATCTGCCAGGCGCTTTGCGTGACGCTTCAAGGCCGTGAGAGCGAGACCAATTCTCATTCGTGACGTAGCCCACTCTTCCTGAATCGCCGGAGATTGATCGTCGGGGGGTGCTGCGAAAGGGATAGTATCGACAATACATGCCATATACTTAAGGGTGTCCTTTTTCGTCTCATTTGACGAGAAATAAGGAATGTGGGCGACGATGTGGACGTGGCTGGCATCATAGATAACTCCGAACATTATCAGCCACTCCGGAAGAGACGCTTGGAAAAGAGAGACGTTGTGTTTCAGAAAGTAGTTCACGATGTGTGTGGCCAAGCTGCTCTCGACGACTTTTGACAGGTCACAAAGAGACTCTTCCAACGTGGACGCTTGCCTTGACAGGCTCGTGTGGATTCTTTCAGCCGAGTCCGTCCAGCGCTGGGGCCCTTTGATACCGATCAGGACAGCAGGACGGAGCGAGCTAATATGTTTGGGTACGGGCTTCAGCTGGGGGCGAGACTTGGTCTCTGGCGTGTGGTCTATATACGCCGCTTCGTTCTCCGGGTCATCGGGATCAGGTTCATTGGGCTCCAATGACGCAGGTTGGTCGACAACGAGAGCGAAGTCAATCATGAACTTTCCACAGTGGTCAAATGTTGTGGCTAATCTTCCTGGGCATTGGACATGAGGGAAACTTAAAAATTCATAACGTCAGGATGCTTCAGTATCAGAATTAAATGGCACCATACATTGTTAGATACGTTCCTGGAGTGGAACCCAGGATTGACGGAAGCGTAGCCTCTGCAGCGCGTTCGCCGCCTTGGTAGAAGATAATGTCTACGAATGACTGCAGATAAAATCTGGACTGTCGGTCTTTTGTGGACTGGGAGGTCTTGTAAAGAAGAAAATCTTGAAGTACAGAATCAATAAGCTCATGTTCCGTCTGTAGCTGTGCATCTGTATAACGGCTGACATTGCCGTCAGGGATAGCCTGCATAGCGATCTTCATCCTGGAGACATTATCAATGCCAGGCGACCATTCCTCTGAGTTGGGATTGAATGAACGCTAGACCGTAGAAAGCGCGTCTAGTCAGTAATTTATATACAAGAAGCAATAATGCGTTTCCGGAACATACGTCGTTCGTCCAGGCCTCGGGAATACATATTTTGGATTTCCAGGTATTCCTGATCATGCGGACGTAGTTCAAGTGATGAGAACACGCTTGACCGATGCGAGATTCAGAAGATCTAGTGATCCACGTCTGATCAGCATGGTGGTGCCATGTTGCATCTGGCCTGCGAAGTTAATCGTACATGTCCATTTGAGCACGAGAATATGGAAAGATGGGACGAAGTGCCCACCGGCTGATCCAGGACCAAAGGTATAGATATCGCTCCATGAGCTAGTCGCTGGAGCACGAGTGTAATGGTATAATGGGAATGGATGTGGTTGTGATATGGGGTCTGCGAGCTGGACACCAAGGTACTGGTGGATGGCAGCTGAATCAGGATGCCGTTTTATAGGATTGCGATTTGTCTACTTCCTTAGATGACAATGGGCTAAAGAACAAGGTGAACAAAAAGACGGATGAAGCAGAGGAATGATGCTTTCCAAACGTGTTTCGTGCCACGGCAGAATCGGCTCCTCGACAATAGCCGCATGGGTATCAGCGCCCTGTGTGAGGACAATGGCTATGTAGATGATGGTCGGGGCAGAGAAACAAGATCATGATGGTGTAACTTAGGTATTCATGAGCTCAGCCTAGAGATCGGGCAGCAGATTTTTCTAGCGTGGTCCACAACAGACGGACGGACAACCACTGACAGTCGGGGGACACTGCATGTGGCGTGTGATAAGGTAGAGCCGAAAGATTGACCCGACTCTCTCTGATCCGACTCTCACAGCGGTGATCTGTGTAGTCTGCCTGTAGGAGACTCAAGGGAAACTAGCCGAGCGCTATTATCGGCCCTACTGTACTCTATCGCCCATGTGGTCTGCATTGTGCAAGGGTTTTCTGAGTCAAGCGCCTCTGTTCTATCTTTGATGTATTGAATAACAATGACTACAATACCGCCATCACTTGTAGACAATGGGTTTCTTTTGGTGCGTTGATCTAGACTGCGCTGACTCGGAACGTCGAACATTAATCAACAACAGTCCTATATAGTACTGTTCCTAATCTCAGATTCCCTCTCGGCGTGATCAAATTCATCACGCAATCGCCTGAAGAGAGCTGGCGCAGACGCCCAGCACAATTGCAGAACACCGCGGCAAGCCTGGAGACAAAATCTCGCGATTGTCCAATTTTCCAAGCTGTGAGTCTCTGTCATGCGACGCGATCAATCTATCCTGATTGTGTATTGCTGATCCTTCGAGAATTTTGTTCTGTATGTCAGAATGAGAGTATAAAGCATTCGCGTTCAGATGCGAACTGGCATCCCACATTCCAGACTACCCTTCATACGTCTATCTCGTGCTCAACAAATCTCAGACTCTACCAAAGTCGTTATTGTATACTTTTCCGGGTCCAATGGCATCCAACACGCAAAGCAAACCTGCTATCGTACCTCAGGTACGATGGTTGCTGCAGAATTATATCCGCATGTTGTGTTGAATAATGAATCTGGAACTTAGAACAAAACTGAGCGCAAAGCTGAACTACGCATGGAGGAAGCCACCATGAAGAACGCTCAAGTTTTCTTTGATAAACATGGCATACCCGCCAACGCTGAAGTACAGTTTACCACGTCGAGTAAGCTTGAGACTCTGAAAGCAAGGCGAGTTGTCTTTCGGCTTGTTTAAGGGTTCACTAGCCCTGCTAATGTGGTGCGGTTCGCAGCAATGCCAAAGCCTCTCAGTTAGGAAAGACATACAGATGGCACTTCTACGACACGTTGACGAACGCTTATGAGGGAGATGGCGCAAGCGCAATCTACGACAAGGTCGACGAGGAAATGCTCATGCCTAGAAAGATGACCCTCGGTGTGCCGAAAGCCCTTCAAAAAGACCCAGAATCCATTCGGAAGGTTCGTGAAAGCCTCTTGCTATAAATATCGTTCTAGTTGACTAGTTCGACGGGATAGGAATGCGAACAAGCAATTAAAGACAGAACGACGATGCCATGGGAAGCGCCTCCTAAAGCGTCACTTTCGACGGTTATTTGTGGAATTAACGAGTACCAACACCAGCATAACAAGGGTCCGAGACACAGGGCTTTCGACTGGCCTGTTAGCACTGAATTATCTGGTTCGAAAGGACGAAAGAAGATCACAGTGGAGAAAGTGCTCTCCATCGAAAAATCCTTCCCAGTGCAGCGAGATGCTAATTGTCCATTTGGCATGATGCACAGCGTTTATAGCATTTTGCAAATGGGCTCAGCCGAGAGTATCGACAGCGAAGGAAATGTCGAAAGGCAGATCGGGCATCGACTTGAAGGCTACTTTGACATCCCCAATTGCATAACGAAGAGGTAAGTAACATTTTATTTGTTGCCGCAGGTGACGCATACTCATTCTTCGAGACAGTCAATCGGATTATCGGCATCCAACGGGGCTTGGTTGTTTCGGTGGTGGTGTCTGTCGACCGGACATATTCTCCTTGGTCACCCCCCCTACACAGGGTGCTTGGAGCCTCTTAAAGCCAATCGCGCTCATCGGAGAAGCAAAGAAGGAAGAACAAGACGTATCTGCACAAATGGCTGTCGCTTTGCAGCCCACTTTGCAGCTGCTGGTTGCTTCCTTAGTGAAGAGTCCCTCTTGGGACGTGAGTCCATTCGTTCCGTATGATCATCGAAGGATTGGATTACTCACTGACATCCGCTCCGCCGCAGCCGCTCGAAGAACCCGACATTCCAAACTGGATGTACATATATGGGATCGCGTACAACAAAGAATCCGTCAGGATCATAGTTTTTTTCCCGAGCTACAAGATCAATAAGGCGAACGCGGACAATGCCGTCGAATGGTACTTTAATGCTATGACCGTCGCAGACTCTACCATGATGGCGCGATATGACCAAGTTTTTTCTAAGTTTGAATATTTCAAACGATTCGACCTATTGGTACATCTGTTGGTCATCAAGAACCATGCTATGACGTTCGCGAAGGAACTACGAGGCGAAGGGGAACCAGATGGGCTCTTTGCCGGGAAAGGGTTGACAATCCCTCAGGTGCTAATGGAACTCGCAGATGATTGGAATGCCCTCGAGAAGCGCGTGGCAAAGGAGCTGAAGGAATGGAAACCGCACAAGGCTGAGTAAGGCGAGGGTGCACAAGGATTCCTAGAGACTGGCTTCAAGATCGTGGCGGAGCATAATTGACTGTGTATTCATCGATATTGGCAGCTATCCAGCACGAGGCGTAGCCTGCGTGTATGTACCATATGAGCGAACTCCTCCCACAATTACATGATAAATTCTTTCATCAATGCTGTAATTGACGATGTGCTGTTATCAAATCGTCTGGGAAGCTAACGATATTGACGTCGACGTTGGGCATGTGCGGCTACGTGAGGTGTACCGTCAGGCTCAACTCGTCATTAAGGAATTAAGATGGTTCGCGGGGTATAAAGGCTGTAGATGCGCCGAGTTCTAAGAAGGCATACGCTGACCTGGACATGCCCGTAGGAACGGGCACTAGTACATAGATAATTGAAGAGACAATCGAACGCAAGACGTTGCTAAGCTATCTATACAACGAGAAACTCCCGACAGATGCATTGCTGATGTGTGTAGACAAGGGACGACTCGACAATTAGCGATGTGATTAGGGGTATCGCGTCACATAAATTCTAGTGGCAACGAAGGACAAGTGTTGTAATGGACAGCTAAACGAACAACAAGACATGCGTCAACAAAGACCGATGAAAAAGGTAAAAGTACGATATAGTATAGAGCGAGTGCAGAGAAACGCACAGCATAGCCCGTGCGAGGAAGACTGTGGAGAAACGAGGACCGACCGAGAGAAACATAAGATAATGAACGGCGCTAGGTTCGAGCGAGTGCAGCTACACCGCAGCCTAGCGCCCTCCCGCCACTCCTCCCGCAACACAACACCCACCGCGCGACACAAGGCAGCTCAGCAGCTCACCTCGACCTCAGGCCCCGCCTCGCCCTTGTCCTCCAGCCCCCACCCCGCGATGCGCTCTGACACGACGAGACATGCAGAGTGGAACCGGTGCGCACACGTCCTGCCATCTCTGTCACTCTGGGCCTGCGGCAGGCGGATGAACACTGGCACCAGGCGTAGCTCCGGCGTCGGGTCTTCGTCCGACGGGCCAATGCCACACGAGACGTCGTCGCAGAGCAATACCGCATCGCGCTCGCGCTGCTCGATGCGCTGGCGCAACGTCGGACCAGGCGGTCGCGGCACCGTCCATGTGGGCTTCTGCGGCATGTTCGTCGGCGCAGGCGCAGGCGGCGGCACGCCAAATCTGAAAGGCGAGAAGACGAATGGCCGCGCTTGGTAATATGGGCGAGGAGAGAAGTCGCCCGGCGTCAGTCGGGGCATCTGAGGTTGAGCCTGGGCTTGAGCGGGCTACGAGATTGGCTGAGGTGCCGATGCAGGTAGAGGTGGCGATTGCAGAGCTGCCTGCTGCTGCCCTTCATCCTGTGGTGTTGGGACCTGGGGCTGTTGAGGCTGTTGACTTGTTGGCTGGCCAGCTGCTTGCTTCTGCTGCCGCAATTGCAACTCGTCTCTTGATGTTGTCTGTGCTCGGTTCAACGCGGTCATAGGTGAATGCTGCTGGCGCTGAGGATGGAGATGAGTCTCGGGCGGCGGCATCATAATCATGGTTACAATACCCGACATCTCCCAGAACCCAGCACCCGAACCGCCTACAAAGTTGAGCGGGTCGAATGTTGGCTGGGCATCAGCGCGGAGGTGATCGAGGCGGTTGAGGCACCTGCAGCTGGGGTTGTGGCGCATCTGCCTGAGGTTGCTGTGGTTAACGCTGTGCTTGCTGAAATATGGGTTGCGACGCCAATGCCGGCTCTGCTGGAGCCTGCTGAGTCGTTGCAGCCTGTCCAGGTGTAGGCGTAGCCCCAGCTCCGAAGGCCGTCTGCCATTCGCCCGCTCTTGTCGAACTCACATCCGGGCATGCCAATCCCTCTGCGTCTGGAGGCGTTGGCATCCGGCGTCGCAGAGCGCTTTGAGTGAGGCCCTCAGGATCGATGTCGTATCGATATGTCGGGCACGTCGTCTGGCAGGGATGTGCGAACCGCAGTACGAGGCAGACACTGCGGAAAACGCGCGAGCAAGACAAAGCAATGATGGGCGAGAATGGTGGCTCAGCAACGATGGGCGGTAACGGTTCCTCATCCTCGTCGACATTGTCGAAGGCGAACGTGGTGCTTGAGCCGGCCTGAGGCGACCCGTAGAAGTGGTGGTAGTCGCCTGATCGTGAGGTATATAGCGATCGACGACGAGGCCTGCGGGGTAGGCATGACACGTCCTCCTGCCGTAGCTGCTGATCGTGCCCACCATCCATAGCGGCATCACCGTCACCGTCCTGCTTGTTCTCCGCCCATCCAATCCCAGCGTCCTCGCCCAATAACGGTTCCAAGTACACCGTGTAGCCTGCGCTCATCCCGCCCGTGTCTCCTTCCTCCTATACGAACCTCTCCGTGCGCTTCACCAGGTCCTCTGGTACGACCTCAAGCCCGCGCATCAACTTGCACGCGCGGACCGGGTCATCGCGCTCCAGTTCCATACCCGCGCCGCCGAACGCCATAAGCATCTGCATGATCGCGCGCACGATGTCGGGTGCTTCGCCACCTTCAGGTGCCATCACGGGCATACCAAGCATGCCGAGAACGTTCAGCACGTCGACAAGCAACGTTCCAGTCCACTGGGCACGCTCCGCGCCCGTATCGTCCAACATCTGGACGTTCACATTGCCCGAACGGGGTTCTTGGGGATTGGCGTTAGGCACAGGCTGACCCCGAGCCTGGGTTTGCGGTTCGGGCTGCGCTTGAGCTTGAGCCGGCACGGGCTGAGCGTCACCAGCTGTCAGCGGCGGCAGCGCAACAGGGACGATGATCATGTCAAAAGACAAAGCGAGCATACCCCGTTCGGTCCGTCGTCGAAATGGAAGTGACGGTGCGGCGGTGCGTTGCCCCGCTGATTTTGGTTCGCAGGCTGCCCTGCATCTGAGGGAACGGTGGAGGAGGAAAGTGAGGGTGTGCGTGTGCGTGTGCTTCAGGAAGGGCAGAATAAGTGGGCGAATATCGCGAGGTAAACGGCGATGTGGTTGGAGGTGCTGATGCTGACGCTGCGGGTTCGCAAGTGCTAGGTCGCATATGTGCATCACGATAAGCGTCCTTGCGTGTAGGAAATGAGACATACCAGGTACGGGGTATCCTCCATCGGGATTCGGCACTCCCTACAAACCAATACGCCTGCTGGGTCCGGCACAGTAGGCTCCAAGGGCGGCATCGATTCGCCGGTCCAAGTGCTCTCACCGTCTATCCCGACAAGAGCATCTCCAATCGTACGCATCCCGCTAGGACTGAGCGTCTTCGTCATCGAACGAGTCCAGAGAGACGGCAGATCAGGCATCGTTGAGTCGCTCCGGGCGTCATCGTGATCGACGGAAGCGGGCGCAGGAATATTGTAGTTCTGCGTGCACTCTGCATGCATAGATGGAGCTGAATCTATGTTGTGAACATCTGGTTATGGTTGAGGTGTGTCCGGGGCAGTAGACGAATGAGCGATAAGGTCTGGAATGGGCTCATCGTCCGACATGACGATGTCGGTATCTGCGGAAGCTTCAGGGTGGTTGATGATATTGACTACCTCTGAATGCGCTGACGAAAAGCCAGTAAGAAAGAATGCGCTAGATTCATGTGAGATTGCTTGGGACGACGTGTCTGCCCGGTAAGAAACAATGAGATGATGTCTGATGTTGCAGACTCGGAGCACAATGGCTTCCGGCAGATTGGTCGCTCCATGTTCTTCCTCGGACGTGGACAGTCAGAACTGCGCCCTTTTCCCTCCGCCTGCGCCCTTTTCTCTCCGCCTCAGGGCTTCGATTCAGCATCGGTCATCCAGAGGTCCTCCAGCGTAATCACCTCCTTTGATCTGCGAAGCGGCGTTCTATGAATCCTCCATTGAGCCTCCACTTCCGGTCTGCGCCGGTCCCAGTTGTGTTCTCCTCAGGCTCTATGTGACGGATGATGAACCGTTGAACGGTTGCTTGCACGCAGCACGCCACCCGCATAGCAGCATCTGTGGGCTCTCTACTACTAGACGTCCACAGTACAGTATATCGTCCGGGTGCACCGTATCAACAAGGAGTCCCACTGGTGCAAACAACGATGTCCTTGAGGTGGTAAATTGTTAACGATCTCGGACATGCCATACTGGCCCCACGTCTCGAACGGGGACGGTGATATCACGTCTGTATTGCTGTCCCACACATAGTGAGTCTCGGGTACGCCTCTCGAGTGCGATAAGCTGATGCACACTACAGCACACGGCTGACTGGCATTTTGCAGAATGGAATTAGCGACCTGCCAAGACGACGCTGCGTGGATCCGTGCGTGGCTGTCTTTTCTCGGCTACGACCTTCGCTCTCAGAAGGTACGACCCTATGATCCGCACATTTCTGTTTTCCACTCATAAGGTCAGGGTTGCTCCGCGTATCGGTCGATTGTTCATTGAACGCGCTAAATACCGGTTTTTTTTTTCGGCGGAACACGCTCAAGAATCTCGCAATTTGCGAGCCAATCGTGAACTCAAAGCAAGTTGAGAACTTTATTCCGTTATGTTAAGTACGGGTTATAGGCTAAGGTTGCCGGGCTCATGGTAAACTCGCAGTATGTGTTTCGTCTCAGTTGACCTCGTTCTAACTGTTAAGCATCCCCGTCGCCACTCTGGTTTCTCCCCTCTCCATCCCCCCGTTTGATTCCTCCTTCGGCCAGTGCTTTTCTAGTTCGACCATTTGGGCGGCTTTACGAAGGGGCTCCGATTTGAGCTGTTCCAAGAGCTTGGCTGATCTATGGTTCATGATCAATAGCATCTTGAGAAAGTGTATGCGAGTCAACTGGGACGAAGACGTGTAGATTCCTCTGCAACTTCCGGAACTGCCAGTGTTACTGCAAATGTAGCCCCATACCACTTTATTCTTCATCCGATCGACCCTGTAGCACGGATAATACACCCATACTGAGATTTCATCTTGACTATAGCTCATCCCATACACACGCATCCAGTCGGGTAGGGCTTGTCCGGGCTCTGCCATTGGCTAAGGAGTGCGTGAGTCTCAATCATCCCGATGAAGTACTGATCGTGCGTACATTCCACTTTTCCAGGTCCCATTCACGTTTTCCCGATTTAATTATCGTGTATTTCTCGATATGGTGGATGATAAACATTTGGAGGGTTGGCATCACATAGCACGCCATCTGCGCAGCCACGTCCTGCTTCTTAGTCTGACGTGTCGCATCAGCAACTACAGTTATGGGTGCATGTATGGAACCCTTGGGTGGTCCCTCTCGACATGCTATATCCGGATTGCTGTTGCCCCAAGCACCAAGACTAGGCGGAGACAGTAAGATCGTATTGCTATTCGAAAGCGCATGTGGTGAGCCTCTGTACCGCTCTTAAGAATGCCAATTTGACACGCACCAAAGCAGATGACCATTGCACGACCTCAAGAACAGAGCGATTAATCTGCCAATGGTCCGTTCGAACTCAAGTTCAGACACGTTGTAATCGGATCCCGTGTTAGGGAGTAATAACTGTGCCAAGGTGTCTTGTATGACACCGTGCGATGCGTGCGAATGGACTAGGTCGGCATCAGTTTCATCGGTAAGTGCCCTGCTCAAATTGAGGGATCCCTGCCCGTGCTGCTGAGATCCTGGCCCAGGCTTGGCACCCCCAGCGACGCCTTTCGTAGCCTCGTGTTCTGCGACGAAGATGTCGTGTCCGTATAATCTCTTCCACATCACATTCGCGTCTTTGATGTATTCCTTCAGATCATACTCCACCTTTTCAGGTGTAATATTGTTGCTCATGGGCTTTGCGAGGTTCTCATCTGGCGGCTGGGTGGGTCAAATGGGCTGTCAGCACTATGCAGCATCTATTGTTGAGCAAGACTATAGCTGACGAACTTCCAACAGATCCGCGGGGATTGTGATCGTGGCTTCGTGTGCCTCTACTAAGGCTATTTCCTCACGAACCGCATCCTTTATCTTGGCTGTGCCATGGGCCGGTCCTAGGTCATGATCGGCAGTCTCAGACTCTTTGAGGTCATCGACGTATGACCAATTGAGGTGATCATGCAGATCAGTCCATTTTGTATTGCTGTCGCGGACGAGACAACCAACGTCAATGAGGTGATCAACGTTGGCAACAAAAAGGCATTCGTACGAAGGGGTGCGCCACTCCCCGCTATTTCCCTTTGCGTGCTCGCAGAGAGCCGGTATTCCTACTTCTTTCATGTAATCCATGATCCCGCTGTTTTTGACGAGCGTCTCTTGATCATTCCAGTCCTTGATATTCTTGAATTGAGCCATAATGTCCGGAATTTTCTATTGGGTATTTGAGTTGTGAATTTGCGAGAGATATAGTACTGTTGCATGAGATGATTCTCATAGATTTCGAAGACGCTGTTTATACTCAGAAGGAAACAAAAGACCCAACATGACGAATCGAAAGGGACAGTGGTAGGATTGTTGGCAGACAACAGATTGATGGCAAATCTTCTTTATCATCGTCTGCTGTACATATGTGATCTATTTCGTCTCATGTAAATGGGTTCAATGTTTTTTTTATACCTGGAGCCTCTGTGTAAGGTCGTAACGGAGACTACGTTCGAGCCTGTTCAAGCTCAAGCATCACAAATCGACCGCCAGGCCGTATGATAAGCGCTTTACTGATACTGTAAGGGATCTCAGATCTGCATTGTTTATGTTGTCGGAGATGGTCTCGGATCAATAGCGAATCGAGATGTCGGGCAAGTTATTCGGCGGGGACGTGCGAGCAAGGCAGAGCAACGATGGACGGCGATAGTTCCTCGTCGGCATTGTCGGTGGTGGACGTACTTGCTTCACGGCAATATGAGGCGGGGACGTACCCGCAGGAGTAGTGGACTGTTGGTGAGGTGCGGCAGTCGACGACGACGCCTGCGGGGTAGGCGTGCCGTATCCATCTGCCGAAGCTACTGCGTCCTGCACACCACCCATAGCAAACTCACCATAACCATCACCATCATGATCCTGCTTGTTCTTCTCCACACACGTTCCCCGCATCCTCACCGAACAGCGGCTCCCATCAAAACGCGCATCCTGAGCTCATCCCGCCCGTATTCCTTTCCTCTTTTGCGAGCCTCTCCATGCACTTCACTAAGCCCTCCGGTATGACCTCAAGCCCGCGCACCAATCTGCGTGCGCGTGCCGGGTCATCGCGTTCTGGTTCCATGCCCGCATCGCCGAACGCCATGAACGTCTGCATGATCGCGGGCACGATATCGGGTATCTCGCCGCCCTTAGGCGCCGAGCGTATCGGACATGTTCAGCACGTCGGCGAGTGATTTATTGGGCACCCTTCTCGCCCGTATCGTCTAAGATACGTTGTGTAAATGGGTTCGTCAGTGGGGCAATCCATTGGGGTTAGGGGCGGGCTGACCCTGAGCCTAGGTTTGCGATTCAGGCTGCGTTTCACCTTGAGCCGGACAACTATCTTCCTTACCGGGGTCAGCAACCGACACTAAGCTATGTTTATTCGATTAATTCCAGGCGCTCAAGCATGCAGAAGCACTGCGCCGTGCAGAACACGAAGCCCGGCGTCCCGCCGCGCTCGCGCAGCAACATGCGGAGGTACTCGCAGAGCACGGACGCCGGAGCAAGGGCGCCGCGACGAGCGTCGGGACACCCCTCCTCAGCGGCAAGGTGAGTAGGGTGAGCAGTGCGGAGATGGTCGGCTGGCCAGCCGGCGCCGCAGGGTGGGAATACGGTCAAGTCGAGGAGGACGCCGAGGACGCCGACCCGCGGCGCATGCTGACGATGAAGGCGCGGCACCGCTCGAGCGGGCACCACTACCAGTACCATGTGCACATGGCGGAGCTGCACGACCTGTTCGAGATACACCGCACGCGTCGGGGCACGTCGTCGACCCCGAGCGACGGGCAACGCGTGGGCGCAGCCGTACCCTCGCCCCGCGCCGTACGCGCCGTGCGATTCGCCGTCGCCGTCGCCGCACAGCGTGCACTCGGGCCTGTCGAAGCATGCCCACTGGCCGCACCCGCATTCGCCGTTGGACAGCCCGTTTCTAGGCCCGCTGGGCACGCTCAACATCCACAGCGTGGCGCCGTCGCGCGCGTCATCGCCCATCGCGCTCCCGCCACCTTCGAGCCCCGGCGACACAGACAAACCTCACCTTCGTGTAAGAGCTCTTCATGTGCGTTTTCCATTCACTTCTTCCATCGAACAGGCACTGACGTCAATGACAGCGCGCCCGCGTTCCAGCACACGTTCTCGGACCGTCGCAGCCTGCAGGGCTCCGGCTAGCTCGCGACGCCATAGCTCGCGAGCGGGCCGAGCAGCTAAGGCTCGTACCCGCACTCGCTCGTCGGGGCCTGCGATAACCGCGAGCCCGCGCTCAAGCAGAAGCAGCACCACCACCGCCTTGCGCACTCTGTGCACCTCGCGTTCGGCATGACACCGATACCCGCCTCCTGCCGCATCCGCGCCCAGCCACGGGCAACGCACAAGGCCTGGCCGCTGAGCACGCCGCACTCGGGCATTACGATGCCGACACCGATGCTCGCGTCGACGTCAATGCATGCGAGCCGGAGCGGCTCGCCGTCGATCAAGCTCGCGCCGCTGCGGATCGCGTCGCTGGAGCCGGGCGGGAAGACCGCGGAGGCGGAGGAGGCCGCGGCGCGGGGTACCTCGAGCGGCCGTAGGCCCGTGTTCGTTCGTTCGTTCATTTGATTGCGTATTCGTATAGCGAAGTGCAATGCTGATCTCGCATGTGTAAGTTTACCTGTAGACACCATTGTTTTCCATGCTTCTGTCGTCGCTCTCATCTCAATGTCCATATCATCCCATGTCACCCGAACCCATTTTCAACATCCATCTCATTTGTCTCGTTATGATCACAGACGATGCCGTAAGAATGCGCGTCTAGATGAATAGGTCTCCACTCCGTCATCGGGATTGCCAAGTTTTGTTCTTATCAATCCTCGGTGTGATTGCACGTCTCATGACTGTCTTCTGGTGTTCGAAAGACGATGATTGACCAGTAATTTGAGGCTAGGCTGCATACTGCAGTGCGATTTAGGGTACACACGATGCCATAGCAGCTGCTTGCTGAACCAGTCCGAGCATCCGAGAAAGATCACAGTCGTTCTTTTTATCTCTTTTTGCGTCTAAGCCCCTCGGAGTCGTAATACTCATGAGGATCTCCTTATAAGATGCAGAATTGATCCGACTCTTGTGCGACGGTGCGGTGCACGAACATTACCTGACTGAGGGCCACAGAAGTTCGTAATCGGATCGTATTGTAAATTACTCACTCAGTCATTTTCAGGCTACGATAAAGTCGCCTCGCACGCATATAGCCTGGCGTCGGTGGACTGAGCAAAAATTTTGGGTATTTTGATTCTACGTAACTTTCGGGTACTAAGTATACTGATATCTCCAACATTCTTCTGTCACCGGAACATCTGCCTCGGTATATCTATTTCACTTGAAACAGTCACCCTGCCTCCACTCCTTGTCTAAGGTCTCAAATTCATCAGGCAGCACTATCTTCGACCGATGGACGCCCCATTGCCTAGTCAACTTCTCCGCCAGATCGTTTGCTGATTCCTTGAGTATGCATAACGCCACGGCTACCTGGTGCCGCGTGTGACAATCATCCTGGGCAAAGCACATTTTTAGATCCATGTTTTTGTTAAATGCCCCCAATGGGACACACATGAAGTGCCACTGGATCGCCGGTCCCTTGTCGCTTTTAACGACTGTGTAATAGGGGAAATAGCAGAATATCTCCATGCCATGCGCATCGTACAGGATCCCGTAGACACGCATCCAATCTTCTACTTGGGGTCTTTGTGATTCAACTGGATCACAAGGCTACAGAGGCATGGCGGTCAGGCTCTGAGATGACGTGATATTAGAATAGGGGATACTGACATTGTTATTTCTGTCCCATCGCTGGGATTTTTCCTCCTTGACTTTCGTTATTGTCCTATTTTTCCATTGATTTGATAAATGGATGGCAAACATCTGTAAGGTCGGCTGAACTGCCACTGCCATTTGTGCCCGTGCATCTTTGCTGGCCTCCGATGACCTCTTGGCCTCTCCGACAAGAACAATGGGCCTAAAAAGATCAACCTTGTCGCCAACTCCATAGCTCATCTGACTGACTATGTCTGGTTTGGGATACGACCCAAAACAGCTCAGAAGTGTCGGACAGGTCAAAAGAGAATTGCTTGAAAGTAATCGAGTCCGTCAATAGCGCTCTCTTTGCGTACATCTCGGGAGGGACTTACGAGAAACGGTCGGCATCCCAAAAATCAAAGATGGATTGAACGACATGCCCATAGTCTCTCTCAACATCCTGCTCCGTGATACGTCCAGGGATATCAATGGTACTGTTAGGCTGAATAGGCGCGGTGTAGCGCAATTGTATCAAAAACCATGCAGGATGAAAGGGAGAACGTGTTTCGAATCTCTCTTTATTCCACAGATCGCTGATACGCAGACGTCTAGCACCCTTGAGTTTAGGTTGGCTTTCGACCGATGCCGCAGTCTGATAGGGCCAGGTTATTTCGGTTCCTACGAGTGTTTCCCATTGTGCTTTCATGTACTGCAGTGTTTTCCCCACAAAATGGACCAACTCCTCGACGAGCGGTGCCTCTGGACTATCGGCCAGGTCATCATCCGATGGCTCTTCCTATCAAGAGTAAAAATCAGAGGCACATCTACGGGGGAAGATGATCTACACGCACCGGTTCGTCCCACGAGTCGGGAACTATAATAACAGCCTGGTTGAAATCTGTGGCATCTTTAGAGCAAGCTTTGATCACATGGCGCACACCATGTGCCACTGCCCGAGGTATTGCTCGATCGAGTTTTTCTTGATCTGGACAATCCTCCCAGTTGTAATGTTGCTTCAGCAACGCCATCGTCATTTTGCTGAGAAAAAAATCAGATTTAGTGAATCAAGACATGAAAGATACGTACCTAGCCGTCACAGCAGTGGGGTGTCTTGCTTGCTGGTCGCGCCTGGTACCGCAAGCCTTCCATCTATCACAGTAGGAGGTGGACTTGTGGCGGATTTAGCCTTTCCCCCCACATCATTCTTCTTCGGCTTATATGCCCTCCCATATACCGATGGGATACCGTACACCTTCATCCAATGATCGGCTCCCGAAGCTTCGATAGCTGTCCGTCTCTTTTTTTCAAGAGCTTGTTGCGAAGCCGAACCATGGTGAGGCGAGAACGACACCACGGACGGAGGATTCTGATCTTCTGACATTGTCTAAGTATGTTCCAAGATGAATGAGGTTTATGAAATCGATATTGGAAGAGAAACGTCTGGTTTGATAACTGACCTGAGTCGTGAAAATCGTGGCTCTTATATAGCGTGCAAAATAGACGGTATGGAGTCCGATTCACATTCTTCAAGGAACAGCACCTAGGATCGTACACGCCGTGACCCGGTATTGTTCGACCACGTCTGATTGAAAGCTAACTGTAGAGATAGCATAAGCAAACGAGAGCCGCCGCTACCGAACCCGGCTTCTCCTCACTGATAGATGGATGTACTACGTACACAATAAACTTATTCTCATCACGTCGGTGTGTTTTGTTCGATGGACAATAGGACACGGTTCCATTCATTGAAAAAAGGATGTATATTTCTCCGTGGGCGATGTTAAACCCTGTTGCACTTGGGATCCACACAGCGTCGCAGACTGCTCATGATGGCGGCATTGTGATCGGGCTGTAAGAAACTTGATCTCAGCATAAAAATCGCCTCTCTGCACCATGAGGACAAGGAAAACGAATAGAGTATATCGCGCCGTTTGCAAATTTGGAACAGGTCTGTGGTTTGTCCGGTCAAGCATTGATGCAGGACACCGTATCAGTGTCAGGGCGCAACCTGCATTAGATATCAGCGGTAGACATCAGCGGTGAACTTTCATCTAATTTTGATAGCAAGCTGACATATGGCAATACTGTACCATTTCGGTCGTAGGCTCGCGGGGGTCTGAGTGTGACCGAAATGTTCATAGGCTCGTTTGGCTCATTAGGCTCGCCGGCCCATGTGACCCGTGACCGAGCCTAAAATAATAGGCTCGTTGACCTTTGTACACCCTTGTATGGCTCCAAATCCTGGCCAAGAGCCTCAATAGATGCTAAAAAGTGCCTTTCAACACATAATTATAGTGCCGCGGAGCGAAAATTTTTCTCCCAAGAAGATTTTTTACTTCCTCTTAAATTTCGTAGGCTCGCCGGCCTCTGTGACCCGTGACCAAAGGTCGAATAGGCGTGGCTCGGAGGCCTCTGTGACCTGTGACCCGAGCCTACGACCGAAATGGTACAGTAGTGTCTTGCTCGGTTCTTACGCAGGACACAGGCGTGGATAGGCCTGAAGGGTTCTGATCTTGATTCCCGAACGCCAGAGGTATGACAGAGCCTGGCACCAGCGCCTCCGATCTCAATACGGTACGTAGCCTGTAAGGTTGGAAGTTTTCTTGTTTTCTTGTCTCAGACCTGAATCCGTGTTGAACGTTCATGATATACCATACGTGTACCTATGTAAATACTACGACGGCATCGACGGACGGGTGACTGGCTAGTTTACAGCTGTTTACAGTGGCAGCGCAGCTCAAATATTTTGGCTCCGACAGGTTGAGCTTGAGGCCTCGTCTGACAGCATCTGACCTGTCGGTCACTGTGTATCGAGACGGGCCACTACGTCAGAAACAATATCGTTTTCAAGCGACCTGTACTACAGAAACAGTGGGTGCATTGAAGAATGTGATTCATCGCTGACAATTGGTAAAGATAGATAGAGAACACTTTAGAATCTTAGGGCGGACAGATGCCGTATCACGCAATCAGTTACTTCGGCACGTTTGGACAACGGAAGTTTACCTTGAGCTACCTCTATCCTGAGCTGGCCGGGCGCCACCACTGTCGACGCTGGTTATAATATCAACATCTCAGATCTTACGATCTCAACTCCGAGTCACGCGTGCCCTTGACTCTGGACATAAGTAGCCGGAAGTTCACCAGCACTGGTTACCTCTCATCAACGCATCCGTTTCATTTTCATTTTCATTTTCATTTCCGTTTTGACGACTGCCGTCCAATATGCCTGTTATCCCAGCCAACGTCCAAGGCGCTGAAGCGGCAACGGTGAAAGAAGAGGAAACAAAGACGCAGGCACAGGCTGCTATTGAACTGAAACGCTCCTTGGATGCCATTCGAAGGTAATGTGTTGTTGCTGTTGCTATCACTATTGCACACTGACAGAGTCGTCAATTTAATGCAGACTAGGACATGCGCCCGAGTTTCTGTTCTTGGACAGCGCCGGCGACGTACCACCAAATATACGATTAAAATGCACCGCACAGCTCGAGTTTCTCCAGAACTTCAAGCAGAATTGGCGACCTTCGGATTCGGATTCATTCGGCATCCCCAAAAATTGGCTGGTTTGAGTTTGAGTTCCAATTGAACTACTTCAAACGAAGCGCTGACAGTTATGCGCAGGAGCCAGAGATAGGGCATGCCACCTGTCGTTCACTTGGCGATTTTGTTGCAGCCCAAGTCTTGACTGCACTTCGACCCCTCGAGGGCCATTTTCATGCATGTTCAGACGCTGAACTTTCTCAAAACAGCACCGACTCCCAGTCATGGAAACCCGATTTTCTTCTATCCTCACCTCCCGAATTTGTGAGGCCCTTCGCACCAGACCTGCCGGACACCGTCGAAACCTATTTTAGCCCGAATGCTCGGCGATCTACTGTACCTTTCCTTTCGGTCTTCCGTTCTCCTGGCAAAAAAGAGCAGCTATTAGAGGCGAGTTTTGGTGTTTTTCGGAACACACCTGGTAGTTGGATAATCAGGTATGTTGCGCTTTTCTTTTCTCTTTGGCGAATGCTTATCATAGATACAGGAGCCCGATACTTGATTTTCTACGAGTGACAGATGGTGCAATCGACAAGCCGC
Organism: Hericium rajendrae; assembly: GCA_033439255.1. Lineage (NCBI taxonomy): Eukaryota > Fungi > Basidiomycota > Agaricomycetes > Russulales > Hericiaceae > Hericium > Hericium rajendrae. The sequence continues at coordinate 628,177 of CM065880.1, forward strand.
TGGTTTCCTCGAACATCCTAGCCGATCCATGCGCAGACTTCGCATGCGTTCTCAATCTCTTTCACTCCAAACGGCCGTCGGCTAAAGTCGACAAGCTTCCAATATCACTCTCTCATCCTGCACTGCTCGTCGGCATCCGAAGTCGCACATCGCTAGTAGACGAGCCCAGCCCCGATGCTTCAACCTCGACCAGGCTGGACGCGCATCGGAAAAAGCTGTGTTTAGCCGCTCAAGATAGCCTTGACGCACACATTCTTAATTGGTTTCTCACCCATCCGGGTCAATCATTGGACTCTTTGCCGCCATGGCTCATGATATTCGGTCTCTTGTATGATGACGAATCCCTGCAAATCATTGCCCACATTCCCTATCTCGATTCAGGTGTCCCTGAGGGTGGCCTGCGTCTGTCGGGATATGTGTCCTATCTCCTCGATGAGATTCCGTTTCGGCCCAAGTCTCAGGGGAAATCTTTGTCATTCTGGCTTGATCGCATGCGTACGGCCATGGCACTGTTCTCGCTGCAGAGACACATCTTCCGCCTTTCGACACTGTGGGAGCCGTCAGCGGATTACTGGCCACTGAGCATCCAGCGAGCGGAGGCCATGCGAGACGAACAGTACGCTGGATGCCACAACAACGACTCCGACACGGGCTCATTCAATAGCGACAGTAGCGAAGAGCAGCTTCGGATCAAGCGCTTCATAGCTGAATGGAGAATGGACGATGCCTTGAGTGACACGGAAGGTTCAGGGGACCCCGCATCGATGGAGTTTCCAGCCGCGAACCAAGAATTTACACCTAACGCCAGAGTCGTTGCCACTGTGCTGGATTGGTTGCAGGATCATCCAGAAAAGTGGGAGGACTCGGTGGGGCAGCTGTCTTAGAGAGTGATCTTTTCAGTCTTGTATCATACCCAAGTCGACATGTCATTCAAGAGAGTGAACGCAGATGAGACTGGCGAAGAACGAAGACTGACCGAATGAAACATAAGAGGGCAGAGGAAATATACATATGTGAGAGAAACTGAACACCAGACACTAGCTGCCAATAATATATAGTCTGCGCACGTTCGCATTTGTAGATGGACTTGTTCTTTTGCTCGAAGCTCTTGTGATTACAATACGGAAAGATGCTCTAGACAATCCATATGACCAAAAACTCCCGAGAGATGCATTACTGCTGATGTACGTAGACAACGGATGACTTGACAATTGGCGATGTGATCGGGGGTATAGTATTATATAAACTCTACTTGCAGCGAACGACAATTGTAATGGACAGCGAGACGAGCGACGAGATGAGCGACAAGACATACGTTAAAAGAAGGGAATGAAGGAGATAAAAGTACAGTAGAATATAGAGCAAGTGCAGAGAAACTAAGAGCGAATGCGGGAGAGACTGGAGAAACGAAGAGTCGCGGGGAAAATGATAACATAACAAACGACGCTGCGTTAAACCGCAGCCCTAGCGCCCTCCTGCCACTCCTCCCGCGACACAACACCCACCGCGCGGACACAGGGCAGCTAACCTCGACCTCCGGCCCCGCCTCGCCCTTATCCTCCAGCCCCCACCCCGCGACGCGCTCCGACACGACGAGACACGCAGAGTGGAACCGGTGCGCGCAGACCCTACCGTCCGCGTCGCCCTGGGCCTGCGAAGGGCAGATGAACACCATCTTCTCGGCGCCAGGCAAGAGCTCCGGCGTCGGATCCTCGTCCGAGGGACCGATGCCGCACGAGACATCGTCGCAGCGCAGCGCCGCATCGCGCTCGCGCTGCTCGATGCGTTGGCGCAACGTGGGACCAGGCGGCGGCGGCAGCGTCCATGTCGGTTTCCGGCGAGGCGGCGCATTGTCCGCGCAGGCGCAGGCGCTGGTGCTGGTGCAGGAGGCGGCGACACGCCGAATCTGAAGGGCGGGAAGGCCAATGGCTGCGCTTGGTAGTGCGGGCGAGGGAATTCGCGCGGGGCCGGTTGAGGCATCTGAATTTGGGGTTGAGCGAGCTGCGGGATCGGCTGAGGTGCAGGTGCCGGTGCCGATGCAGGTTGCAATTGCGGCCCTTCATGCTGTGGTGTCCGAGCCTGGGATTGTTGAGGCTGCTGACCTGCTGCTTCGCTAACCGCTGGCTCCTGCTGTCGCAGGTGCAGCTCGTCTCTAAATGCCGTCTGTGCCCGGTTCAACGCAGTCATAGGCGAATGCTGCTGATACTGAGGATGGTGATGATGGAGATGAGGGAAACGCGCCGCGGGTAACGGCATCACGATCACGGGTACAATACCCGACATCTCCGGTCCGCCTGCAAAGTTGAGCGGGACGAACGTCGGCTGGGCATCAGCGCGCGGAGTTGATCGAGGCGGTCGAGGAACCTGCGGCTCGGGTTGTGGCGCATCTGCCTGAGGTTGCTGTGGTTGCGGCTGTGCCTGCTGAGACTGAGGTTGGGACGCCAATGCCGGTTCTACGGGAGCTTGCTGAGTCGTTGCAGTCTGTCCAGGTGTGGGCGTGGCCCCAGCTCCGAAGGTTGTCCGCCATTGCGCCCGTTCCTGTCGAGCCTGCATCCGTGCACGCCGTTCGTCTTGAGCCGGTGGAGGCCTCGGCATCGGGCGTCGCGGAGATCCTTGAGTTAAACCCTCTGGGTCGATATCAAATCGACATGTCGGACACGTCGTCTGGCGGGGACGTGCGAACCACGGTACGAGACAAGCACTGTGGAAGACGTGCGAGCAAGGCAGAGCAACGATGCGCGGCAATGGTTCCTCATCAGCATTGTCGGTGGCGGGGTGGTGCCTGCATCAGCCTGAGGCGCGGGCGTACCCGCAGGAGTGGTGGTAGTGGGTTGATCGTGAAGTTCAGCAGTCGACGACACCTGCGGGGTAAGCATGCCGCTTCCTTCTGTCAGGGTTGCTGCGTCCTGCACACCATCCATAGTAACGTCACCGTCAGCATCCTGCTTGTTCTCCTCCCACCCATTCCCAGCATCCTCGCCGAATAGCGGCTCCCAGCAGACCGCGCATCCTGCGCTCATCCCGCCGATGTCTCCTTCCTCTTTTGCGAGCCTCTCCATGCGCTTCACCAAGCCCTCCGGTACGACCTCAAGCCCGCGCACCAACTTGCGTGCGCGTGCCGGGTCATCGCGTTCTGGTTCCATGCTTGCGCCACTGAATGCCATGAGCGTCTGCATAATTGCGCGCACGATGTCGGGTGCTTCGCCACCTTCAGGTGCCGCCACGGGCATACCAAGCATACCGAACATGTTCAGTACGTCGGTGAGCGAAGTTCCATTCCACTGGGCATGCTCCGCGCCCGTATCATCCAAGATCTGAACGTTCACATTGCCTGGACGAGGTTGTTGGGGATTGGGGTTAGGGGCGGGCTGATCCTGAACTTGGGTTTGCGATTCGGGCGCTTCACCTTGAACCGGTGCGGGCTGAGCGTCACCAGCTGTCGAAGACGATGCAACAGGAATGATTGTCATGTCAAAAGACAGAGCAAGCATACCCCCGTTCGGTCCATTGTGGAAATGGAAGTGACCGTGCGGTGGTGCGTTGCCGTGCTGGTTCTCGTTTGCAGGCTCGTCGCCTGCCTGTCCTGCATGCTGGGGTGGTTGAAGGAACGGCGGAGGAGGAGAATGAGGGTGTGCATGGTGTGCATGGTGTGCATGTGCATGCGCCTGCTGTTGCCCTTGCCCTTGATCGGCCGGCTGCCCATCAGCAGCAAACGATTGTGTGAGGTCGGCCATGAGTGTGGCGAAGGGCGGAAGAGTCTGCGGCTCAGTCTGCCCTTGGGCCTGATCTTGGCCGCCATTCTGTGGTCGTGGTAGATGAAGGAAGGGCGGAACAAGCGGGCGAATGTTGGGAGGCAAGTGAAGATGTGGTTGCGGTTGCGGTTGCTGATGCTGCGGGTTCGCAGACATAGGTGCTAGATCGCGTATATGCGTCAGGACAAGCATTCTAGGGAATAGGAAATGAAACATACTGGGTACGGTGTCTCCTGCATCGGGATCCGGCACTTCCTCCACGGCAACACGCCTCCGCTGAGCCGCCGGATCCGAGATAGCAGGCTCCAATGGCGGCATCGACTCGTCAGTCCAAGCGCTATCGCCATCGTCTGCCACGGCGAGATGCATCTCTACATCATACGCATCCCGTTCGGACTGAGCGTCATCGTCATCTGATGAGTCGGAGACAGACTGCAGGTCGGGCATCGACGAGTCGCTCCGGGCGTCGTCGTGATCGACAGTAGCGGGCGGAGGGATACTGTAATTTTGCGCATATTCTGCACGCATAGGTGGAGCTGAGTCTACATTGGGAACGTTTGGCGGTGATTGAGGTGCGTCCGGCGCGGCAGACGGATGAGCGATAAGGTTTGCAATGGGCTCGTCGTCTGACATGACGATGTCAGTATCTGTGGAAGCCTCAGGCTGGTTGGCGGTATTGGGCATCTCAGAATGTACTAACAATGATTGTCAGAAAATGCTGGACTTATGAAGTGATTAAAGACGACATACCTGCGCTGTGGTCAGCATTGTGCTGGTCAGACAAGGAGCTGTGGGGTAAGATACCCCGGAATAAGTTCGACAAGAAGCTACTCCCTGCGGCGCCGTCGTTGTTGTCGTGCTGATTGTTCTGGTCCATATCGTGTGTTGTTTAACGTCTTGACAACGACGAACAAAAGACAGTGGAAGTGAGAAACAAGAGAGGTTGAGGGTCGGGAGAGAGGGAGAGGCTGCTTATTACGTTGCTGACCAAAGTCGTTATGACCGAGCCGCAACGGGAACCTTCGAGCACTTTCGACGAATATGGTATGTTATTCTCACGCCTTTTATTCCTCTGTGGCCGCGTTGTCCAGACCACTACAACCAACATGCTAGGCAAAAGTAAGTCGTCTGCAGAAGGCTCGCATTGTCCCATTCGTGTATTCTCTGAACACGTCATAGTTCCATCATATCCGTTCTGGGCTCCGCCTCGAGGACAACTTCCTGTTTCTTTATGGGCGTAGAACAGCGCCACTATATTCAGAGGCAGGCAGGATACAATGCTCACCTGCATAGTCCTTGGCGAGTGAGATAGTAAATCGAATAGATAGACGTTAATCGAGTATCTGCGATCCGTCGACGACGAAACAGTGACGGTCGTACAACTTCAAGGTCAAGGAACGACACCGCTGAAATTTCTTCAGAAATTAGTTCCATCAAATTACTCATCGTACATGACGTGCATGAGGCCCACGCCGGCAATCTGGCGGAGCAATGATGTCACCTTCACCGACCGTCCATACAGCAACTCGACTCTTGACCTTGAACACAAGACGTTGAACACGGATCAGCATCGATCAGCATGTCTCTTCGCTATCTCACTGCAAAGGCGGCCCAGCAAGTTCGTACTTCAAGCTATGTTGTGTCGTCCTCATCTGAGCGCCCGATCCACAGATAGATGAAGAGCTCATGAGCGCCGCGGGTGCTTTCAGCATCGACCAGGCATGTCTCCCATCTCGCCAGGATTCGAATTAGTCTGACTGGAAGCACTCAACAGCTCATGGAACTCGCGGGTCTCTCCTGCGCGCAGGTTCTCGCGACAGTGTACAACAGAGAGACCCACCCGCGCGTGCTCGTGTGCTGTGGTCCGGGGAATCAGGGTGGCGACGGCCTTGTCGCTGCAAGGCATCTCGGTCTGGCGACGTCCCGGTCATGAGCATGATATATTCTAATTGTGGGCGGTCATAGGTATGTTTGGGTACAAGCCGACGATCTGGATGCCCAAGGTACGTACGGCGTTGTCGACATCTTCCCGGTACTAACCCCTCGCAGCCCGGATCCAAAGATATTTACAAGGTGAACACTTTCTTTCTTAATCACGACCGATAATGCTCATCCGCACGCAGAACCTCCACAAACAATGCGACAACATGCACATTCCAACCCTGCCCACGTCGCCCACGGACGCAGCGCAAAGCAGCAGCACGCTCCGCACCGCGCTCCGGCAGCACGACGTCATCCTCGACGCCATCTTCGGCTTCTCCTTCCAGCCGCCCGTGCGCGCGCCGTTCGACGCCGCGCTGCCATTGCTCTCCGCGTCGGGCCTGCCGATCGTCAGCGTCGACGTGCCATCCGGGTGGGATGTCGAGCAGGGGAACGCCGCGGGCGTCGGGCTCGAGCCCGAAGTGCTTGTCAGCCTTGACGGCGCCGAAGCTCGGCGTGAAGAATTTCCGCGGGCGACACTTCTTGGGGGCAGGTTCGTGACGAAGTGCGTTTGCTATTTCTCGTGCAGCATTGGTGTGTAAACTGATCATGGTGTGCGCAGAACTCTTGAAGAGAAGTTCGAGCTGAACTTGCCGCTTTATCCTGGGATCTCTCAAATCGTGGAACTAACTCCGGAGGGTGAGGCTAAACGGATGAGACTGCGCAGAAGCTGTAACTCCGAGTAACAGTGGCTCGGAAGGGCGACTTCGATAACGTAACTATGCGTGAAGTGAAAGGAGACAAAGCTGTTATAAAGTAACTGGACAAGTACTGTAGAGAATGAGGTCAAATTGATATGGTGCGGAAGATTATACGTATCTGGGGTTGATGTTGCAACGATGATCCCATACAACTTCAGCAACCGCCTGCAATTGATCTATCCAGTTCTGCTGGATCCGGCTGTTTTTGATGGATATCGTCGGGACGCCCTTGACGTTCTTGCGTCTGGCCAGCCATTTCGGGAAACATATCATGAAGTTCAAATCTTCCACCGTGCCACTCTGTCCCAAGGTCAAATTTGACATGCTCGAGCTCAAGCAGCTTGAGGCTCGGAAGGAACACCTGTTCTGCGCAGATTTGGCGTGTCGTCCACGTCTCCAGCTCGAAGGCGTCGGATCATCCATCGGCATGCCGAATGCTTGACAAAATACCTCCGTACTGCCGCCAACAATGAACATATGCTCAAGAGCTTGACACTGTTTGAACATATCAACCCAGGCCAACGAGGTCCATCCAGGGGGCAGTGATCGCAGGTAACATGAAGGACGCGGAGCTGATTGAGTGGCATTCCCCTGCACAGATCGTCCAGTGGGTCAATCCTAACCCACGGGGAGCGGAACGAAAAACTAAGATCAGCTTTTTCCACAAGCGGAGGTTTATCATCCACAGGGCGTCGACGCCAGGCATTGATGTAACACAACCTGTTATGCGAATCTTCGGGGAATGATATTGAGAGGAGCTGTAGAGGTGTACTGCCGTGAATATGAACAGCCAGGAAATTGAGGACGTCGGGAGACTCGGAGAATGCTGCTGAAGTCCATTCAAATTCGAACTTGAGGCGGCAAGACGGAGGAATCTGCAGATGTTTGATGATCCCGCCGCACCTGAATGACGTGTCACGAAGAGACAATGTCTTGAGATGTGACAGGCTTATTGAATGCCCACTGCGGTGTCCATCTGGCTGGAGTGGAAGACACCGATCGAGGAAGAGCATCTCAAGAGCAGGCATCCTTTCAAGAGCACCAAAAAAGTTGTTGTAAAGCGCCATGCTGTCCCAAGGACTACGCAGAACTGCTGCTGCATCATCGGAATAGCTGGATAAGAACGGCCATTCGATGTGCAGATGAGTAAGATCGCAGAAGATAGGTGAAGTCCACGGCATCCGGATATCTGTGAAAAGGACGCGGCGAAGCCGATTCCAGTGCTTATCCACCACTTCATTGGGCAGACAAGCGAGGCCATTACTTGATGACAATTGATAGATTCCAAGATGGGGCAGGAGATGTTAATGTGGCCATTATCTTCTCAAGGTCATCAGCCGTCAAAGAAAGGTTGAGACGACGGGTATGAAAGAGGTGCTTCGCGATGACATCATCAGACTTCTCCGGGCCAAGCGACCAGCTATCGATTGACAAAGGGGCTGCCTTCGAGAGATGCAACGCCTGCTCTGCCCAACGAAGACCTAGCGTCAAATTGATATTGGTCCAAAGCGCAGGATTCGTCAGACCCGTGTTGCGCCAATGCTTGCAGACGTGCATCACATGGAGCCATCCCATCCACTGACCAGGGCAGTCGTTGTGAGACCCGGGAGGGTCAACGTCGGCATAAATTGGAAAACGTGGGCTAAAACCTCCGAGGGAAGACGCGATATAGGAGCGAGGGTATTGCGACAGGATCGTAGGGAGCACATGGCAAGATGCATTGCACGCAACTCGTCGTCGAGTGTTCTGCGCGCATCAGCAGCAGCGCCTTTAGCGCACGCAATGTGCTGTATCTGAGAGACCCGAGGCTGAATCGATGCAGACCAAAAGTCCTGCGCACTACTAGGAAGAACGCAAGTACGTATTGTCAGACAGTCAATTAAACAGTTTCGCTGGGCAACACATACCTTGGGACATTATCCATGCATTGCCGCATAGCTTCTAGACAGATCTAAGGCAGGTTGAGTTTACAAAGCTAGCACAGTTGGGATGCTGTAGGAGTGCAACACGTCGCGTTCAGTCGAGTCTCGCGGTCGCGGTGAGTTCAATTTGGCTTTATTTGGCTCCCCACGTGGAATGCCGAACTGTGCCGACCAAGTACGCAGCAGTGGCACAAGTCCTTTGACGTACCGCACGGACGAGGATGAGGACAATACTTGCATGGCCGTCATGGCGAGCAACTATGCAATGTGAAACTTCTCGTGATGAGCCATTGAACTAAGTTAATGTATTAGTTGGTTTTAGATCTTATTACTTTGTCCGGTGCATCCTACAGCTAACAAATCCACCTGCGCCATCTCTCGATAGCAGGCGCAACATTCCTCCTTCGCTGCTCCATCTCCCTTTCGTCGTCGCTTTCAAACCCGATGTCAACGAGCACCCTCCCTCTTCCATCCACCAGACACCATTCGTCCAGGCCTTGAACATGCCAGTGGTCATCATGCCCGTTGCTACTCCCAGAGCGGCTCCCATTCGATGCAACGCTCCGACTTCGGCTATTGTACGAGGAAGACGAGCCCAGGCTCTCACTAACGCTGCTTGCGCTGTGCTCGTCAACCGAGCTTGGCTGAGGCTCATGGCTGTCGTGTGAAGCCTGGTGGGCGGAATGGAAATGGTCGCTTGATGTAAAAGACGACCGAGCACGCTGAGACTCGTAGTAATCTTCCATATACACGATTGCGGAGGCCATATTTCGCGTGGACATGGACTGACCCATAATAAGGCGAGTCTCTGTGCGTGTCGCTTGAGAGTGAGGAGGGCCAAGAGGAAGCGGATGCGATCGAGGTGGTGTGCTCCGGGATTCTCGACATGAGCAGAGGCATAAGGGAGGGTGTCAAGGACAATGGAAAGGTACATCATTCGTGACGGTCTGATGTCCACGCGAAATACAGGGATATGAGCGACAATGGAGACAGAGCGAGAATAGTAGATGAGGCCAAACAGAAGTAGCCATTCGGGCAGGGATTCGAGAGGCGAGAGCAATGTATCGCACCATGTCAAGGGAGGTCTGCGGTCTCGAATGAGTTTCCACTGTATGAGATGGGCGTTAGGCTGAACACCAAGAGCAAGGCTTTGAATTGATGACAGGGAGGGTTCTTTGTAGACTTTGCTCTGCTGGCTCGAGTCAGATCGCCAAGATTCTGATGCACGTAGGCCAATCAGAGCCGCAGGATGCATAACACCCATAGGTAGTCGCGAAGGAGCTGTCGAAGTTGGGAGCGGCTGTTCATCGCTGTAACGGCTGACGGATCGATATTGAGAGCAAATGCAATGTCAGGACATTCCTTCGGTCGTATCAACTCCACCGGAAAGTCGAAACTCGCTGGGCTGGAATCCATGTGAGAGTCGGGCCTATCGAAAGGACGCGGAACAAGACGCACGAGTGAAAAGAGCAATTCGGGTGAAAGAGAAGATCGCTCGAATATCTTTTTCAAGCGGCGAGTCCTGATCATTGTGAGGCTCGTTATGCTTCAACGGGTAGAAGACAGACTGTGCGCTCAGGTCCCACTTGGCCACCTCTGGGACACCTTCTGACTCATCATATAGGAAGTTAGGTTTCCAAGACTCGCCATCATGATGCCTGTCTAAAATATCGCTTTCCGACAGCACTTCAACATCTTCCGACGGAAGATCACATTGATCTGCTGCCTGTATGACTGGGTCAATGTCCATCAATACACAGGCATTATTGATCCATGGACATACCAGCCAAGAGACCGGGACGACGAGCTTCCGTGGATGGCTCGGCCGCCAATTCTCTCGGAGCTTGCTGATGAATCGCAGCTGAGCCGTACATACGACGGAAATGGCGTGCGGAAGCTGGGTCAGAGAGTCATGAAAGTGCCATCTGTCATTGCCATCCTGTGACCTGGAATAAGATCAGCATTTGATCCTCACTGCACTCAGATTTTACGCACAGTGCCAGCTCGTTCATCAATATTTGCAGAGCTTGTGAGGCCGATTCCCGGGAGACATCGATATCGAAAGACGCGTGAGATGCAGCATCGTGAAATGACATAGAGATTAGCTTGGAGGAAGATCAGCAGAGGAGAAACAGCGCGCAGAACAAGGGATGGAATGTCTGCATCTATCATGTGTTCGCCACTAGGTTGACACCACGTCGGCATGTTGTCGGCGTACATACTAGTCTGGGCTCACAGATGTCAACGAAATGACGATGTGGTGGTCTATAACGTTAGTGTGAAGTACGTCGAATCGTGCAGCTGGGTCAAGTCTTAAATTGTCATAGAACGCAGCACTGACCGCTTCGGAACCTATCCACAGGTCATAATCTTCCTTGACATGCGAGAAGACCTAATAAGACACCTGCCTGTGTGACTGCGACACCAATACTAATACTGGCAAGGACCACGCGTATAATTTACGGGTGACTGTTTTAGACGATGTAGCCATTGTTGACAGAATAAACATACAGCACTCGCCAAACGGATGCTAAGGATCTATTCTATGATCTCCGCATGTTTGTACCATCTGCAAGACAAGTCAATCAGGAAATTATATCGCATGATTATCCATATCACCTTACCTCAATCATTCCATCCATGGTGTTACTGCCGATCGTCCTCATCGTAGGGATCTTCGTTGCAAATCGGATATCCTGGAAGCTGCTTGTTCAATGGCCAATGAACAGTGTCAGAAGTGACAAACGACGCACTCGACTGATGTCGAGGGGCTCCATCTGAGCTTTTTGAGCATGCTTCGTCTACAGAAGGGACAGTGGCGTGGCATACCTCACAAGCCTTGAGTCTGATATGCCTTCGGATGTTCAAAGTACATAGTAACGTATTCAGGTGAACTACACACGGTTAAGAATCGACTTTGGCTGAGGAACGAGGCGCGGACTCACGCTGACTGCAGTTAAAATAAATGCCCAAAAAATGAAACTCATGGGCGCGATGGCGAACTGAAACAGTTCGAATCAGACCAGCCTTCCACCGGCATGTAAACTCACACTGATGATAAGCCCGACGGAAAATAAGCTGATCGGACCAAGTTGAGTCCGACCAACATGAGTGAGAACAAGAACGTCGCAGGCAGTTTATTGGTCATACCTTGAAACGAAGCCAGTCTGGATTGTGTACGTGACCAAGGTATCAACTAACGATTGCGTCCTGCGGCGATCGTCGGAACATAGAACGGGCGGCTGGAGAAATAAGAGTCGTACCTGCGACTGATACTTCTGTGCCTCCAGAGTAAAGAGCACGTAATCACGGTGATCGTGAGATCGCTGAGGATGTTGCCCGAAACCATTAGATAAAACACGACCTGGTCGAGGTAAGACTCTATGGTCAGAAATCGAACGAGAGCCACTCACTCCAAGCGCGGAGAAATCGTCGAGCGTCTTCACAGAGAACCTGTGGAAATTTCAGATCGTAATCGCTTGAGTGAAGTAGTTCATCATACAATCGTACAAAGCAAGCAAACTCAAAGCCTGTTTTGCAAGCAAAATTAGACATATTCTGCGAGTTCAACACATGAATGTACCAACCGCTGGCAGTCAGGATTACGATGACCTGACAGAAAAAATATGAACAGTTTTCCAAATAATGAGTATGACCTGACTCACAACAATGCCAGATAAAAACCGATTGCGATCACTGACTAGACAAACAATCCACGACGCCAATCATGATACGTACATACGAGAAGGTGAACGTTTCTTACAAATCCAGACCCTCCATCCGTATACACTAAGCGACAAGCGTTTGAATTCCGGCATTACAAACTCAGAAAAAGACTAACCATCTGACCATAGTGGTGCTAATGTTCTATGGGACATTAGTAAGAAGCGAAAGCCTAGTTAAGCGACTTACCGTCACCAACTCGAACACCTCGAACCCGAGTGTTAACTAAAGATTTGTGAAGTCAGGCTGCAACTTACTTTTGGCTCCCTGCATAATCCTTGTGAGTACAAATTCCGCTACAACCAATTCGGCAGAACGCACCAGGATACATGCATGTGAGGATCTGCGAACACAGTCGAGTAGTATGGGACGGCGAGTACGTACACAAACGTGGTGACAGCAACGACTTGTAAGACGTTGACGAGCCTAAGTGAAAGTCAGGTTGATCTGGTTCATGAAAGAAACCGGACGGAATGAGACCATAGCATAGCAATCTGGAGGCAATGCTCTGTCAATAGCCGGGGAAATGGAGATGGTACAGATAGCATATACCAGGAACTTTAAAATACGTTGGTCTTTTGGATAATGCTTGAAGTAAAGGAATGCCTGAAGAGTCGACAGACCAAGCAAACTGTTACAACCAGTTAGGTAGGAGGCTTCAGGACTTCGGATGTTTGACATACACAGCAGACGTGACACTCCCAATGTAAACCGCGCCGACCGTGGTGTTTCTGGGGATAGGATCTGGTCTGTCCATGGCGCCTTTCCCAGAGACACTGGAGGCGAGCGAGAGCAGCGAATAGCGTGTCTTTGATCCTTTCATATAGTTGGGGACGCCGATCAGACGCGTGAAAGGCGCGCTGGTGATCAGCTGAAGTGTCCTGTACCCAAAGTTTCGTGCACAGTCAATTGCAGAGCAACCTATGCCGAGTGCCTCAAATCAATACAAATCAGGCGTCACGGCACGGAGGCCCATATAAATTGGAGACCATCAGTACTTCAGTGCGCCTGCGGTAGGCGCCAACGTCGATCGCATCTGTCAAGCTATCTTCGCGCACATTAACTCAGCGCTCACAGCAATCATAGACCGAACTGACCTTCAACGTGATCCTTCCGAGACGTCCCGAACGCACAGTTGGCGAGACGCTCCGTGAATAAGCGTATAGATGCTGCATGTCCATGACACGAGAAAGAGCCATGCAGAAAAATCGTGTTACAGACTGAACCCGGACTGGGATGTAGTCCATAGGTTGATACCAAAACAGCAAGGGCGTCCACTAAATAAACGGTGAGGCGATGATGTCGATCGTCAGATATGCGCTGAGAAACCCCGGATAGGTTCTATGTCCGAATTAAAGCACCACCTACGCGCCTCGTAGCGCCTCGTCCACCTGCTCAGCGTGATTTTCCGAAGGGATCGTGGTGGTCAATTGAGATTACGGAGTATCGACAACGCCAATGGGATGCAAATTGCGATACCTGCGAGGGGTGCCTGGTTGGCTGGGATAGGACAGGAACACACCGTATATATAATGCACCACATGGTCTCACTGTCATCCATACAGCTCTCAAGTCGATCCACTACGACTCCCGGATAATCTCCTGTATGATATCAGGACCAATGGAAAGCCTTTGAGCGCTATCATTCCTCCGAGATGAACTGCATCGGAACGGTCGATTCTGACGACCGAGTCACTGAAGATAAACACGTCATCGATAGCCTCAACGATAACAGTGATGCTCAAGCGAAAGATTGGATAATGGAGGAAGTAATAGGGCTCGACTATCGACGAGCTCGAGCTCGAGCTTGAGGCGCGGGAGCTGGCCAGGTCTAGAGTAATCTGCACTGTAGTTTCCAGTTGGTGTTTGTTTATAGTTGTTTCATTCGGAGGGCGTCGCGTTCCCAAGATGACGACGTCCGGGCCGTGATGCAAGTCGACATGTGGTCGCGGCGTTCGACGACGCCGGCCACTTCTTCGTTCGCGCGGTCTCATCGCCTTGCACTCAGTGATACCTGGATATGCGTTTGGGGACCAGCAGGTGAGCGATGTATATCAGATGTCTCGGGATTCTGACGAGGGATTGCAGCGCGTACGGTCACACCCACATTCATGGCCGCGTGCATCCGGAAGCTTCAGGAAGCTTCAGGAAGGCTATGCAGTGGAGCCCTTTCCGAGAAAGGTTGGTTCTTGTTGCAGATTGCGGATCCATGAAGGGCCGTCGTCTTGAATAAGTGCGGCCGGATCCCTCGAAGGTGAGCATCATCGTGATCTTGGGGTTGCACCGGATACGAAGATCCCGACGCACGAAGATCGAGTTGGTGTCCACCACGCCTCTGGCCGCATGGGTCGGTCTAAGATACATGTGGCGGAGGTATATAAAGCCCACAACTCGTTATGATCCCTGTCAAACTTCGTGAACTCCCAATTCTCTTGAACGCCAGCACTGTACGGCTTCGCGATGCTATACTCCATCCTCTCTACCCTTTTCCTCGCCCTCCTCTCCGTTGCTGCGCCTACGGCCTATCCCCAGGGCGTCATCGAAACGCCTCGTAACGGGACGATTATCAGTCCAGGCCAGACCTTCAACTTCACGTATAACGCCCATGACGATTACTGCATATCGAGCTATAATTTTTCGGTTTGGCTGATGACGAGTCAGCCTGGCGTGTTCGCGCCCTCAGAAAATTTTATGACTGGCTATTACTTCGGCCTTTTCGACGTGCCTAATTATCCCGGTTCGTCCTGTTGTGACCGAATCTAAATATGAATTCTGACGCCAGCTCGATTTCTCTGCAGCGGTGCCATACGCGAAAAATCCTCCGCCTCCGCAGCTTGTCATGCCTGACCTGTCGAAGAACCAGGGAGGCTGGGGCGTAGGGCAGTCGGCCAATAACGCCACGTTCTACATCACAGTCATGGAAGAGTGGGGTTCCTGCGACGTGCGTACTCATTTGCCCGAGACAGATGTCCGAAGTACTGATTGGATGTCATTCAGGGCGCTTTGGGGAAGAGAGTCAGCCTGGCTATGAATTCTATCATTTATAATGCCACCAACAGCTCGTAATGGTTTTTTCTTCTCGGACTCTTCAGCGACGGACTGTTTTTACCTATGAACAATTTTTCGTTTGACTTGTTAATGGACATACCCTCTGTTAGATCCTTAGTCACTTTGTATTCGTGCATTGGACTTTATGGACATCTGTTCTTGTTTACGTTTTTTTTCCTAGATAGACGCCTATCACTGTTACCAATTCATATTAGACGTGATCATGAGTAGCGTATGCACGACCAATGAATGTCAGTCAAACGATTTCGCGATGTAGAACACTGAGCATTGAGCAAAGATGAAGAGACTTCTAACATACTACTGCTCGTCCGCGTCCGAATAATCCTCGGATTGTTCAGTATTACTCCTATACTCGCCTTCATACCCGTCCCAGCTGACGATCGCTACCAGTTTCAAACACTCCACCCATACCTTAGGGATATCACAATCCTGCAAGATGATATCAATTGCTGGGACGCCCTCGACTCGATGACGGTCGGTCAGCCATCCCGTGAGCAGGGAATGCGGGATATCATTGGTCTCCTCGAGGCCCATGAACTGAAATCCACATCCGACAGATGCAGGACTTTGAGTTTCCCCATGAAGAGGCGTCCCTGCTCGTATTCCTCCGACATGAAGACAGATTTTCCATCCACCACTGTGCCCAGTGCCGTGCAAAACGACATTCCACGCTCGGCGCTGATGAAAGCCTCTTCGACGTTTGCGCATCCGCCGAAGACATCAATCCAATCCTGACACGTGGTATTCATCATCGTGTAGGCGGCGACTGTCCTGATGGTTTGCAGCGGTAGTGCCTGGCACAAAATTTTCAGAGGACGAATTGATCGCTCCAACTCGGGATTATAGAAATAAATTGTGAAGTCGGGATCCAGTATAGGGCTGAATCGGCGTTCTTCCTCGAGCATGTCGGAATGGCGCCAGATGTGAATTTGAGAGCTGCTGTTGCCGTAGGTGCTAATCGAGAGAGTATGCCAAGGAGGGAGGTCGGGACTGTCGGGACGAATGTGCGCCATCAAGAAGGGAAGGACCTCAACGACGTCTGCAACTTCCGATCTATTGTTGCAGTGAACCTGTACTTGACAGGATGCAGGAATTCGCAGGTGGTTTGCAATTCTGAAGCAATGTGCGGATGGCCCTTGTAGCCGTAGAGCCTTCAATCGGGGCAGCTCTAAGATACTACCACTACCATTACTCCAGGGCACACGGGGAAGACACTCGATAAGGGATAATATCTCCAGATTCAGCATATCCTTGAGGGCGGAGAACAGCTCCTCGGATGAGCTCGAGTATCTCGCTGCTGCGGAAGGGGAGGATTGATGAAGTTTCACCTCTCGGTATCTCAAACTATGAAGAATGGGCGCTGACCAAGGAACCCAAAATGTTCTAAGGATCAGACGTCGAAGGGAGGGCAGACGACATCCAGCTATAGCTCCAGGCAGTTCGTAGTTATTGTCTTGAGTGTATGGGATGTTCAATTTGGCGGGTCCTAGCTCCAAAATCTCTAAGACTTTGGACAGCGACGGCTGAGCGTCGAGAAACGTCTTGATATCGATCGATGGGCCGGTGAGCGAAAGCTCGCGCGTGTGAGGAATGTGGTCGAAGATGAGGCTTAGGCTACGCTGGGATACCCCAATCACGTCCAGGTAGATAGAGATTGGCGCTGCTTTGGTTCGGCATAGTATCTCATTTGTCCACCTCCGACTAAGTGTGAAGGGGATGTCGCTCCAGAGACTGGGAAATTGGACGGCAGTATCACGCCAGAGCCGGCAGACGTGCGTGACTTCAATCCAACCAAGGGGGCGCGGGTTTTGCCAATCAGGGGGCTGCATTGCAGCGTAAAGGTGAAAGATGTGGACAAGCACTTCGGCAGGGAGGGCGGAAATGGGAGCGAGTGCGTTGCAGCGCGTTCGAAGGGCGCACATCGCGAAATGCATGGCCGATAGCTCGTCGTTCAGCATGCGTAGAGCATGCATGACGCCAGTTTTATCGCGGGGTGAGACGCTTCCAGTGGTAGCGATTCGAGGCAACACGAAAGCAGTCCAAAAGGCTTGTGAACTGAATGGAACACATCAGTCGAGGTCAGGTGAGGGGAAGGCGATATAACCTACTCCGAGTTGGTATGAACGTTTGCTGTTGACAGCATTCTGGGTTCGATATGGTATGAAATGACTGGATTTCCGCGGTTTATTCTCGCTGGTTACAATGGCTAGTGCATGCAGCGGAGAATGTGCAGCATGTCATGTGGACGCGTTATTTGTGGTTATTGACGCGCCTCTCCCCGCTCAGAGTCAGCTTGGGCCCGGAGGCACTTGCAAGCGTGCAGCGATTGCCATCAGCTGCTACATTTGTCGATATCAATTCAATCTTCACTTCCCTTGATCCACAGCTGTACTCAAGCAAGAGGTTCGTCAGCTCATCTGGATTCCAGGCGGCTCGAGAATGACTGGGAGATTAACAGCAGAGCGCAGACATCCATACTTCTGCGCCTTAATTCTGTCGTGCAACTCGCTGTCGGGATAGGATGTCTGGTTCCAAAGGGAATGCGCCATGGAAACACTACTTCGAGCGTGGCATTCGGTTGTTTCGCGCTGAGAAGTACGAGGAGGCGATCGAGGACTTCAATAAAGTAAGTCAGTAGTCTCCAGACTGATCATCCTGTGCTTATGATCGTAGGCCATCAACGTGGCAGATGTCCCGTCATACACATTATATGATTCGCGAGCGGCGTGCTACGAAAGGCTGGACAAGCTATCCAGCGCTCTGCTTGACTCGAAGCAAGTAATCGACATAGCGCCAGAGCAATGGCATGGCTATGCTCGTTCCGCGCGACTCTTCTTCCAGTTTCGGAAATACTCTTCGGCGGCCATGATGGCAAGGCTAGCCCTCGAGCGAGTTGGGGAGGATCCACAGAACGAAAGCAAGCGTAAAGCCATCGTCGAGCTGCAAGCAAAATTGTCGCAGCTCACGACAAGGCGATCCTCTCCGGAAAGCCGCAGGATTTCTGGGACCGCCTTCCCTTCGAGCTCATGTTCATCATTTCCGTGGTGCGGCCGGAAACTCGCCAATCATTCCTATGCAGCTGTCGCATGTCTGTCGTCGCTGGCGCGCGGTCGCATTGGGATCGCCTACCCTGTGGCAGATTCTGATCCTATCAAATGTTAGACCGCTGCAGAAAATATGGCTTGGAGACAACGGTCTCAATCTCGCATCAAAGAGCTCCAATTCAAGGAGGCCTTGGGCAGTCGGATTTTGCTTGCCATGACCAGCCGGCGCCTGATGCCACAACGCGAGATTGGATCTGCAAGGAAGTGAAGGAGATGGATTGGCAGTTTCTGGAGATATGCAGATTGGATGGAGGCTGTCCTCGGAGCTTCGAGACTGCTATCGATAAAGATGGCCACGGGATTATACAGCACTTGAAGGAGTTTCGCGTCGCAACGGAATCCAGACACTGGCACGAATGGCCATTCAGACATCCGACAGCGGTCAAGCTCAACAGCGAACCTTCCACAGTAAATGGTCAAGAACTTGTCCCAGCCAACTTTGTCGACTTTTCGGTACCTATGCAGACCTTACGTCTCGGTGGCATTCACATCTTTTGGCCACTTCTAGCCCTTTACTTCAGCAATCTGATCACTCTCGAGATCACTAACTACCCTCAAGACAACTTCGAGAGGCTGCGCTCAGTGATGGAAGCTATCCCGAACCTCGAAAACTGGTCTTTAAAGCGGAATCGTCCAGCTCCAGAAGCCCATTTCCAGACGTGACACTGGCTCCTCTCACAATGCCGCGGCTTCGACATTTCGAGCTGTGCAGCCCGTCGACGGTTTCAGCGGCGTGGGTCACAGCAGATTGAGCCTCCCGGTGCTGGAAACATTGCGTTTGCATGGCGTACCGGACCACGGAGATTGTTTTGATGCGATTATTCGCAATATGGACGTCAACGTTGGGAGTCTCATCGAGCTCTCCCTGCGCGAGACTGTCGTGCAACCAGGCCCTCTGGCTCGCGCTCTTTTGCAGGCGCCGCATTTAGAGAAGCTCGAACTGTGCTCGATGGTGCTCGAGGGTGGCATGAACAGCATCATCGAGATGTTGACCAAGGCCCCCGCGGAGTCGATGGAAAAATACGGGCTCGCCAACCTCTCCACATCGTCGCTGGCTCTCCTCCCCATTACCTGTCCCTCCCTCACCCACGTCAATTTGTCAAACTGCCAGGATCTCACCACGGGACCGGTGCTGCGTATGGTCTCCTCGCGGATCAAACTATCTCCTTCCGCGCCGGACGAAAAACCAGCGGCCGCCCCCCGTTCCGCGGACGTCGACTCATCGATGTTAGACGCCAGCGACGCAGTCGCTGGATCGTCGCTCGATGCACTATCACCGACGGTCAAGCAGATCCAGACGCTGCTCGTGGACGGATGTCCGCGCATCGAGGCCGAGACGCTGCCGTGGCTGCGGTCGCACATACCAGTGTTCAGCTGCAAGTACATATCGAAGAAGGAGGCCACGGAAAAGCGTCGAAACCCGATGACAAGCATATTCCCTCTGTGATGTGCGTGCATGCCTCTGCGGCGTACGCGCATCGTTTCATCTAGGCAGGTTTATCATTCTCGGCGTTCGAGGGATCCCATGTCATCGCATGATGTCTGGTGTCACCGTGGTTAGGATACTCAATAATGTGTCTGCGCCGTGTTTAAACGCATATCTTCGTCATGGGCATGATTCCCGTTTAGAACCGCTGGATCATGCTATCGCCGCTGACCGTCTCGCTGCTGTGCGTGCGTTCTTATCATTCGTCTGCTGACCTTGTATAACAGGCGACCGGGTGTCGCAGTAATGATGTTGAGCGCAGACTTAGAGTCTAGGAAGCATCGTCGAGGATGACATCTGGCTGATGCGGCATGCTTCCAGATCGGAGGCCGCTGTGGGCTGGCAGGTACGCCTCTCATGATGATGTTAGTTTGAAAGTTAAGAGAGCCTGCCGGCCTTTCCGCTCGGCATTCTGATTCCTCGACCATCCTACTTTCATGACCTGGTTGAACGAGCAGATCATCGTCCCGCTTTCGCATGTCCTGACCGCATGTAAGGTCCCTATATGACTTTTATCGCGCGTCCGTTAACCTGAGTTATATCCTAGAATATCGCATCGCCTTGTTGGGGATGCCGAATTTCCGGCAGACCTTGAAGGGGCAGCGGGGCACCGCTGTGACAGTGGTTTTCACGAGTCACATTGACATCGTCGACATGACGTCCAGTCAGTCCCAGTTCAGCCGTAAGCAACCGCTGCCTGGCCGAATACTCCTTGCGTAACGAATGTCTGCACGCAGGACGTCGGCTAGGAGGTGACTTTCAGGTGAGCATGGCAGACATACTTGATATACATACTTCGCCTTGCGAGCTTTGATCATTCAGAATTGTGTCTGACGCCTGTGCGCATGGATGCGAGAGCGCGACAAGACGGTTGGCGCGTGGGTGCTTCGGCAGGACACGTCAATGTATACAGGATGACAAGCGTGAGGCGGTGATGTACGTCGTCGTCCACGCTATCATTCATTGTTTCCTCTTGGAGAATGCAACGAGCAGGGCACGCGCTGTGAAGGGAAGGACAACGTATACTGAGCTTCGCCCGTGATGCTCGCACTCACATTGTAGACCCGCTGCTTGTGGGCCAACCTCGATGCATACAACGGCTCGGCATGCCGCCATGTAGTGCACAACGACCGGAACAGCTGCAAATAGCATGGCAGAAGGTTGCGACACAGACGGAGCGCTCGGCTTGTTATTGACCAGGCACAGGATAGAGCAGCGGGTATACCGTATGCAATGGTCGTTGGAGGATTACGGGCGAGCTCTGATTGGCTGCGGACCCGGGAGGACGTTGTCCGCAAAATGACTGACGTCATTCCCTCATTCCCCGTAACTGACCGCGATGTTGTCCTCCGTCCGGCGTCCGTTATAAGCTTCCCGCTACACAGCGCCGTAGCCATCTACCCAGTGCTCTCCGCCGTTACTGTCTTGCATACACGCCCATAATGTCCGACGAAAAGCCGCGCCCGCAGCCTTTCTTCATCCCTCAGTTCACGACATCAGACTACTCTAGCTTCTTCCTTGCAGGTACGTGCTTTCACAGTCTGCTGGTTTGGTGTCACTGACCGACTTTCGCAGGTGCATTATGTTGCACGTAAGTTCCCGAACATTTTCTTCAAATTCCAACACTTACCCGGCCTGCAGAGTCACGCATGGGGCCATGACGCGTGAGTCCAGTTATTGAGGTCCACAGCACGCGCAGCTGACCACCCCTGTTACGCGTAATGCAGCCATCGACGTCGTGAAGACGCGTATACAAATTGACCCTGCACTCGCGCGTCACTCCCTCTTGTCGGGCGGCCGCATCATTGTCGCAAAGGAAGGCCCCGCAGCGCTCCTCACCGGCTTCGGCCCCACCGCGGTCGGATACCTCGTCCAGGGCGGCGCGAAGTTCGCAGGGTACGAGTACTGGAAAAAGACGTTCGTCCAGATCGCCGGCGACCAGCAGACGGCCGTCAAATACCGCACTGCGATCTATCTCGGCGCTGCGAGCGTTGCAGAGTGCGTGCCGTCCTTCCTGCTATCTCATGGCACGTGCTCACCCGAGAATGTCCATCCACCATCCTGCCATGAAATGTCAGATTCTTTGCGGACATCCTACTGACGCCATTAGAGGCAACGCGTATCCGTCTGGTCTCAGAACGCGGATACGCGTCCGGTCTCGTCTCCGGCTTCACGCGCCTTGCGCGCGAAGGCGGCCTGCGCGAGCTGTACGCGGGCTTCCTGCCCATCCTCTGCAAGTACGTCTTGATCTCCGATCAGTTCCACGCCGTTTCTTATGATATTCAAGACAAATCCCGTATGCTATTGGCCAGTTCACCGTGAACGAACTCTGCCACGAGCTCGCGTTCCGCTCCATGTCCGAGAAGACGCGCCGGAATCTCACGCCGACGTCCAAGTTTTCCATTGCCCTCGGAAGCGGCGTCATTGCTGGATTCGCAGCGGCGATCCTCAGCCAGGTTTGCATGTTCCGTTCTACGTCTCCACTGTTCTGACGAGATGGCGTGCGTAGCCTGCCGATACCCTCCTGTCGCAGATAAACAAAGGTACGCCGCGCCGCCCATAAGATATCTTTGAATGATGTAACTCACGTTGTGTGAAGGGCACGGTCCGGAGGGGACTATGGTCCACCGCCTCGCTGTACTCGCAAAGCAGGCCGGCTTCCGAGGTCTCTTCGCAGGTCTAGGACCCAGGATGATCATGACGGCGGGCTTGGTCTCGGGTCAGTTCCTGTTCTATGGGATTATCAAGGATGGTGTGTCCATCATATCTGCTTTGGAATGATTTTTCCTCTAATCCTTGTCATCCTCAGCTTTGAGTGCTCCAGCTGGCCTGGAGATTCACAAAGAGTCATCGAAGAAGCTCTGAACTTTTAGATTGCGATTGTGACATTCAACGATAATCTTTCCTTCCCGTATTCTATGGACTTATGTTTGTAGACTAATGTAGTAATGGTTTAAAGACGTGGATGCGACCAATAGAATTGTTAAAACTTATCTCATATCTACGCTCCGTCCTCCATCCCTCCAGGATCAGCATCAGAGTTCTTCCTCAACATCTCAGCTAGTTTCTCCTTCACGCTCATCCCATCCTCCTGGAGCTGCGCCTGCAGATCCCACGCCAAAAACTTGCGCCCAACCTCTTCCGCCTCCTCCAGCTCGCGGCATTCCTCGTCTGTCATCTCCTCGTCCAAAAGCCGCGGGAGCTCGTGGTCCAAGAGCAGCCGGCTATAACAAGGGCTTCTCTCAGGCGATGTCTGCAGTATGAAATGGCATCACGCACCTCACATACTGAGCTCTCTCGATGAGATGCGACGGGATGCCAAACAGTTCGGCACATCGCACGGCATGCGAGTGGAGCGAGAGCCCCTGCGCGACCCTAGACGAGCCTGTCAGAGACGGCACACTACACCACAAGCAAGACCAGTCAAACCTATACAGGTACGTGATCTTCTCGCCACGTGCGACCTGACGACTCTGGCCCCTTTCCGTGCTATATTCGCCGTCGTCGGTTCCGGTGGTCATCGACCGGTCGTTGTGCCCAAGGATCTCCCCGTCGCGTGTGGTGAACATGACTTCCATATGCACGAAGGAGATCGGCAGGGTCTGTGGGCTGAGCATCGCGGGATTGAACACGTCGTGGAAGTGTGTTGTGGCTAGGACTTTTGGGCAGTCCGCGCCGCGGGAGAGTAGGCTCTTGAGGACACCGCAGAATAGTCCGGCTCCGTCTGAATAGAGCACAAGAGATATAGTCCAGATACAAAAGATCAGAAAGGAACATAGCGAGAGAGCGAGAGCCAGCAAGTTATTGCAAGAAAAATAAGCAGGAGAGAAGTCTAAGACGAGCCTGTAGACATAGTGCCTTTGCCAAACTCGTCCAGCAAGATCAAAGAGCGAGATGTCGAGTTTCTCAGAGCCAAGGATACTTGATTCAAGTCGATCATAAAGGCAGATTGGACCTGATGTCATGACGAAAATTATAGGATCAGGAGCACCAGCCATAAGGAGATCACTTTACTTTCGAGACAGATTCTCGGGTTTGGACTCGAGTGAAGACTATTCAGAGATGAAATCATATCAATATTCTGCTTATCGAGCGAGTAAAGAAAATATACTCTTGTCCACGATACCCAGTGTCGCGGACTCGGCAGGTACGAAACTGTGGAAGTCAGTAACATCACTCGGTTTCGCGAAAAGACGCACCACCCGATCTGCATCGCCGTACTTAATTAGCATCATGGAGCAAGCGAAAATACCGATTTAACACACTTGGGCCATAAATTGGATGAGCGCTACCTGCAAACGGCGGTGAGTAGAAGCCACATGCCACAGTCAGCGTTGTGCATGCCTGCTTCAAATACACACTCTAGTTCATAATTAGCTTTCAAAAAGGTATTGAAGATAAAATACGCCCACCTTCCCGCACGCGTTTGCGCCCGTGCAGACCATCACGCTGTTTCCAAACGTTGCGCTTTCCGATGATTTGTCGTCGTCCATATCCCGACGCACAGTGGGAAAAGCGTCGATGCCGGCACCGCCAACAAGAAATGTGTCGTTCGGTACGAATGTATTGACGACTTGCTCCTGTAAAGGATGGCTAAATAGACATCAGCAATCTGGACGAATCAGAGATGCGGATCACATACCGTCCTTGTACAATATTGAGAATATTTTCCTCACTCATGACAGGCCGCCGGTAATCGAAATCACTTGATGCTTCAGCGAAACATAGAAGACAATCGAGCTCTGCACAGATATCACAGGCTCCACTTATCGCTACGTCATATTCTAGAATCCTTTCTTGTAACTCTTGGATGATCTCTAGTTCTCGATCTAAAGCACGATAACCTTCAAAAAGAATTATCAAGACGAGATGCTCCTTACCGACTATGGATGGATAAAGATCTCCGATGTGCTTGTCCAGATCTGAAGACGTATGGGATCAGATTCAGCACTCACTATTAACTCTGATAAAGACTCACCGTGCATTTTCTCCGATTTAAAATAGACATGCGCTCTATGATCGAAACATTAGCGAGACGTGGTGATTCTCATAAGAGACGAACTCGGAGGAAAACTAGTCTGAAGTCAGCCTTTGATTCCGCACAAGACCAAAGTCTACATACCTGAAAGGTCCATCCATCCAATACCTGAATACCTTCGTCCGTTTTCCATTCCTCGAGCATCGGCACGCAGACCAAGAACCCTTCATAACCAGCAATATCAGATTGGGTTCGGTTGAAAGCAACGGCTAAGAATAGATTACCTAGCTGAGGGAAATAGACCACGTTGAGAGACGTCGCATAATCCGCAGGAACGCTCTCAGCTATTTCTTCTGCTACCTTCGACTGAAGAAAACGTTATCAGTGATCACACTACGATAGCCTTTGAACGAACCAAAACGACGTCTATGCCATGATAGATATGCTTTCGATTGTCTAAGTCCTCGTCGATATGCGGCCGAACACAGATCCTGCCTGCATGAGCGGACTCTTCCCAATCGATCTGCAATCGATCTGTGAGCATGGCAGATCTGCCGCTGGGCGTGGTCAACACGTACTGTGTCATTGACCATGGCTCCGACCTCCTTGAAGCTTGCAATGTCAAGGGCTGCAAACAACTGCATGGAGATTGAGCGCCTGGCTCGTTCCACTATCGCGATGGTAGAGCGCGTCACACCTTCTGCACGACCTCGACTGTCTGACCCATGCTCAACTCCATCAGGGCATCCCGCAGCATGGCCGTGTGGAAGGTAAACTATCCCTTCAGTAAGAAAGAACTGCATTCTCCTGACGTCATCGGAGAAACCTGACCTTCACTAAGCCCTGCCACTCGTTCAAGCCTGCCTTGCCCAGCCTCATGGACGCCAGGATGCGCGGAATGTTCTTTATTCCTTTGAGGTGATTATGCATGCCCCGAGCAACCACGAGATTCTCGGAGCGTGTGAAACACGTTACTGCATCGTGGCGAGCGACAATGACGGAGATTCGGAGAGATGGTCTCAAGAGCCAAGTTCGCAAAAGGTTTCGCCCTAATGTAGTCCTTGTGTTGTTTAGAATCCCTGCATGCGCAATCACATTGAACGGTGGACGCCGACGAGATAGAACACGAAGAACAGGCATACCGAAGAGAGATAAACCTTCCTTTGTCTTATCCGAATGTATGGACGCGTGGCTTTCATTTTCAAAAACCTGAAGCGAACTATGTGATCCGTTGAGCAAACGACTTCCTAAAACACAATGTTGCTCACGAAAGGGCGTCCGCGTTTATTTGCATAACCTCATCCCTGGAAATAGGTCAGAATCGTCGAACGTAAAAATACAACAGACGCGACGCACAATGCCAGAGCTTCGATGCCGCGAACCTCCAGACCTCCGATTCCTTCGTCTTCTAGCTCACCTACGGCCCGCTCTCGGGTGAGGTGATCGAGCAGTGCGCCCATAGACCCGACCTATCGACGCAAGAATCCGCACACCTGTAGCGATATCTCACGACCGCTTGTCGAAAAAGGACTTACGCAGAGGGGTGCCGAGTCTACGGAAGCGAAATTAGACATCCTGATTGACGCGTTCCACCGTTTCAGAGAAGGATCGCCTTGCTCGTCTCTTCGTCTTCTCATAAATTCGTAAGCATTCCGTGCTTCGGAAGTGAACTCAGAGTCGGGGCCGGCTGGAGCTCGGAAAGATCCTCGTGCGGAAGCTCCAACAGAAAACCGAGAGACAGAAGTCGGGCACGACCCCTCACTGGGTTGAAGTCCTTATGCGGTCGGATCTGGAATAGCCCACCAGCCGTATCCACTGTAAACCGAACATCACTATATGCGCATGTATGAGTCGATGGGTGCTTGATACGTACTGTGCTCGCGGCATATGTCCATGAACTTGTCGTCAGCCTTCGAGCTGGTAAGGACCACGCTAGGTGCGGCTTGCTCGAGCACTGCCAAGCCATGTAGTACTTCATCGACTATGTGCAAAAAAGACGTACGCATTTTCGTGAGGTCAAAATGAGCACTTTCTTGCGTGTCTTCAAGTATGTAGATAATGCATTTCACGGGATCATAGTAAGAGCAGCCGATCCTTCCACTTTTCAGAGTATATTCCGTTAATTCGGAGCGCATATAGTTAGATGTGGACTCACTTCGCGCATGAGGCGGTCATGCACACCTTGCGTCGACGCGAGCCGCTCAACAGATCTACATGGATATGCAAGAAGATTGCCTACCTTTTCGCCCAGCCTGCTGCTAATGATACTGTCGTCTTCGTCTTCCGCTTCGACATCTCCATCCCAACGGACTTTCTTCTGTTGATTGCCACGAGCTGACGGCGAAGCGACATCTTCGGCATCCACCTCTGATTCTACCGTTCTGCTGCGTTTGTGACTTAGAGAGAGATCGCTGGGCGAAGGGGAGGACGACGAGGCATGTTGGACTAGGTAATGCGGCGTTCGGAAATTGGCGCCACAGATACACAACGTGACTGTGAAACTGTTCAGCTACAATTGATTTGCACTTACGAAAGGGCTGCGTGCGCTGGAGCGTCTGCACGTCGTTGGGAGATGAAAGGCGGGCTGTAGATGGGATGACGCGCGCCGCTGCAGGCGCGGCCACGTGCACGTGCCACCTTGACATGCAGCTTCGGAACCCACTGGGACGCGGACCTCCAGCTCGGCGCACCTGCCTCGCAGTGCCTGCAGGCTTCGCCGGCCGAAGAATCTTGTACGCGTCCCTGAGTGAAAAGAGAAGCATGCAAATACCCACGTGCACCTGATCTATACCGATAAGTAACCTTCAAAGGAGAAGGATCGAGCTCGAGGCAAGTAAACACTACGATTGAGTGGAGCAGAAATGCCAATAACAAAGAGACAGGTGGAAATGCGATAGACAGGCGTTCCATGCACTATTAGCGTTACTTTTTCAACGTCAGCAGATCCCTCATGTCATCCTCCGTGACTGGAATCAGCAGCATCAGCACGACACATCAAACGTAGTCTGTGGTATAATCGCTCACCATTAAGCATCAGAGACTGCGAGTCAAGCATGACCCTGTTCCCAGACTGAGCCAAAAGGGTGGCTATATCCCGGGCCGCCTCTAATCTTCGCAGTTGCAAGAAGCCCTTGTTGCTTCGCACGGCCTCGCCGATCAGTTCAGCGCTGCGAGCTTCTCCCTGCGCCCGGACGATAATGGACTGGGAGGAAGGTTTGGCATGACAGCGTGTAAATTACTGGATAGGAGATATTTACCTGTTTCTCTTGAATGGCCTGGTCCACGAGGAAGGCAGCGCGGAGTGCCGTTTGTTGAGCGACCTGGACAATGTGATTAGTGTTGTTACACGATGTCAAACAAGAAATACCGACCTGCTTCGCTTCGACAGCATGTGTGAACTCCGGGGAGAAAGCGACGTGGGTGATCGAAACGTCATCGAGAACGAGGTTGAAGCGATGCGCTCGGTTGACCAGGTTCTCCCTGACAAGACGCGAAACCTACGAAGCGAAGTCGCGTCAAAATCTCAGAGACAACGAAGGGCGAAAAGGTACCATTTCACGCTGCGTGATCAATTGGCTTGCATTAAATTGCGCCACGACACTCTTCAGGACTTCGTTGACGATCGACGGAAGAACTCGTTCATCGAAGTCTTGGCCAAGTTCGCGGTAGATTGTGGGCAATGCTTGTGGTGATGGTCGTGACAGAACACGGCAGGTAATATTGACCATTTGAAGATCTTGCCAAGAGTAAGCAGGAGAACCCAGTGGAATCTGGGTGGGCCATACCTTTTGTGCCCGTCAGACTGGCAATGCTCCTAGGTTTTGCTCGAATGTCGAAAAGGATGGGTGTCTCAAACCATGGGATCTATCCTCGGAATGAATTTCCTTTTCAGTACATGGATCAAACAGCGTACTGACCCGAATATGCGTTCCTTCAGGATATACATTCTCCGTCACACCATGTAACCTAATGACATCGCATGAGTGAGAATCCTCCAGCTGAACTGAGGAAAGTCGTACCTGGTATACTTGATAGCACGATGACCACCATCGACTGAAAGAATCGTTAAGTCTAAACGCTTGAGAGATTATAGGTAAACTCGTACCGTTGAACAAACTCGCGTTCAGCGCGAATCCTCCAGCAAGCAGAGCGACGAGGAGACCTCCTCCTGCGAAAAGCCCCTTGTTGCCTCCTGGAATACCGCCGCCACCGCCACTACTTGCTCTCTGGAGCTGCTGGGCGAACCTCTTGAAGGCCTCTTGGTTGCTCATGGTCGTCGGTGAGAATGTAGTGAACCCAAGTTGGCCGACGAAGGCGCGTTGCGGTGTCGCGGGTCGCGGCAGTTCGGCAACCCAACGGCAGCCGATGCTAAAACGCGGACCGGCTAACGCCGCACCGGGTTTGTCATTGTCAACCTCCACCGACTCCACTCGAGTAATTGAAGTCACTGCGGGGACTGCATTCGTTGCGGCATGTTCCCCCATGAATCTCTGAGCAGCGCCGTGAGTAATTTTTTCGTACTAAGATTACTCTTCATGTGTCTGACGATCCCGCAGCTTGGCTGGATATCCATTGCTTGCTGGTGAGTCCATGTCCGGCTTCGCCCGTGACACATGCATGCAGACATGACATTCCTGCAGGATAGTCGTCTACTCACCTCAGATCATCGAAAATTATCATCTCAAGTCAGGCGAGGGCGTGAGCATTCCCTTTGTGGTGATATGGTTCCTTGGAGATGTCTTCAACCTCGTCGGAAGTACCATGGCCGGTCTTCTGCCCACTATTATCATCTTGGCAGTCTATGTGAGTATCCGCCTCAAGGCTGAGCGCTGATCGTCCAGACTGATGGACATGCGATACACAGTATACCCTGTGCGACATGACTGTTCTGGGGCAGATATATTACTATCGCTGGACAAACCCGGCAGTCTTGGAGATGACTATGCCTCCAGCAGCCCTGCTGGAGCAGGTCGAATCCAGCGATAGGACGCCTCTACTCCCTCATGAGCCTCCAGAGATAAAGAGCCCAGTCAAGAAGATATTTCTCAAATACACAGTAGCTGTTCTCTTCGTAGTTGCTGCCGGCATCGTGGCCTGGACGATCAGCGAAAGCAGGAGATATGACGAGGAGAAACCAAGCCCGCCCAAAGAGATACTTGAGTGGAGGAGCCAAACCTTTGGATGGATCAGCGCCGTATTCTACCGTGAGTCACTGACCTCCTAATCGCCCAGAAAGATTATTTGCTCATGCTTTGCGCCCGCGATTGACAGTTAGTGCTCGGTTTCCCCAGATCTGTGAGTGAACATCCTACTTGGACACTTCATTCTGTTTTGACGAGCCGCACAGTCAAGAACACAGAGACAAAATGCGAAGGCCTTTCTCCAGGCCTGTTTCTGTTTTCAATCGTTGGTAATATGACTTATGGGTTATCAATATTGGTCGCGTCCATGGAAAAAGAACATCTAATTGCCAATGCAAGTTGGCTGGCTGGTGAGTCTTCGATGAACCTTGGGCGTTGCGGCGTCGTTGACGAAGTCTTTCTATACATAGGAAGTTTCCTCACAGTGTTTCTGGATATATTCGTACGTTCCCTCAATACTCTCAGATTTCACAGCCCCTGAAGTGGATTCCCCCCAGGTTCTTGGCCAGTTTGTTTACTATCGACAAGATAGAGAGCGTATGTACCCGAGTAATAGTGTATCATAATAATAGTATCCGGAGAGATGGTGGCATGAGCCGGAGCACGAAGCGCGCCTCATGTTCGGGGAGAATTTCGAACACAAGATGTGGCGATCATTTGATACGCCAAGATAAAACGCACGAAAATACACGGGGGTATGCTGCTCTAGATAAGGTGTGTTGGGGCCAAAGATGTCTTTGTGGGATAGGCACGGCCGAACCGAGGGGACGGACGCTTGGGAGTGTTTGACCTCGGGAAGATGAGGATGTAATCATAAACTTTGCTCTCATCTGCCTCGTTCCCCTCCTCGTGTTCAGTCCGTCCCATTGCGACAACCCACGTTGCAGGTCACCCTGAAGCGCTTCCCTATGGTTGCCCCGCTCGAAGTGAGACATGCTGTCGGCCTCGTGCATGCCATAAACACGGGAGGCAGAATGCCAACACCGTGTCTTTATCATCGTGAGACTCGTCGGACACCATAAAACCGCGCCCTTCGTCCCTTGCGCGCACAACCCTTTCCGCGCCTCAGCTCAGACCATGGTGGGATCCGTCCTAGGTACGCATCGCTCGTTACTATGATCATCATCGATAGCGCCGGAGTAACATTCCTCGTGGCCGTGCGCAGGTCCCGTTTCAGGTTGAACAGGTCGTTCGGCTTCGTCTAGGGCCCATTGCGCCCCATATCGAGCTAGCACACCCACTCCCCAGAACAGGCGTCCTTGTGTTAGCGACAATCGGTCGCAGCCCCCCACGTACCATCATCCCCATCGCCTCTCGACACATTTTTCATCATGCCCCGATCCCCTCTTATTTATTCTTCTTTAGGTGTAGGAGTGGATCCGCTGGCGTTTGGGCACGGCAAACGAGAAGATACGAGCATGGCGCCGAAAGCGAAGGCATCTCTATCACAAGCCGAGCCTCCTACGTACGCACCGCCCCGTACGTCTCGGGGGCGCATTCCGGCGGACGTATTCACGCGGTCGAAGGGTATATCTAGCCTCTCGCTGGGTAGGGGGTCCGGACATACTCTCTCGCGCGCGATGTACACCTACCACTCCCCCGCTGCCCCGACGCGCGATCTGCATGGCACGACAGACCAATCTATCCCGCATCTCCGAGAGGCGCTTTCGAGCCTGGAGATCAAAATGGCGAGCCTGATGGACGAACGCGATGAGCTGGAGTCGCGGCTGGCGCAGGCCGTGCGGCTGCAGGCCCCGATCCAACGCCTCCCCAGCGAATTGCTTGCCTCCGTCTTCACGATTGGCGTGCTCGACATGGAGGAGGATTCTTTGATGCTGTCGAATCTCATGCTCGTCTGCCGCTACTGGTCTGAAGTCGCGGTCAGCACGCCCGTGCTATGGTCGAGGATCGTGGTGAACAACCATGATTCTCTGGACAAAGCGAAGAGGAACCTGTCGCGATCGAAGTCCGTGCCCTGGACGTGCTGATAAGCTTCTCCCCGAAGTTGGAGAGTGGCGGCTCGACCACGGAGACTATCGTGCTTGCGATGGATTTACTTTGGCCCTCGACGTGGCGATGGAAATCGTTCAGGCTGTGGGTCCCCAATCGAGCGCAAGCCCATGCCGCGCTGCAGCGATGCCGAGAACAGGCGCCTCTCCTCGAAGTTCTGCAGATACGGATTCACCAGTCGATGCAAGATGATCATCATTCGCTTCCGCCTCTTCCCTTGTTTGACGGCCAAGCGCCGCGTCTACGTACATGCTCGCTCCATTCGTTCAATTTTGGCTGGGACGTCAGCGCGACCCGAGGGCTACGTGTCCTCGAGCTGGGCGGGTACTGGAACGGCTTCTCGCCTTCTGTATCTGTGACGCTCGAGATCTTGCGCGCCTGTCCCGAATTGGAGGAGCTTGTTCTTCGGAACATGTCTGACGTCGATGCAGATTCGTGTTCGATGTACGACGCGGAGCCACATCGCGACAAGCGCTATCCCTCCCACATCATCCACCTGCCCCGCCTCGTCCGCGCGTCGTTCTATTATGCCGGAATTCACCGCACGCGCACCATTTTCAGCCAGCTGTCGTTTCCAGCGCTGGAAAAGCTGGAGCTGTGCTACATGGACGATGTGACGACGGTTCTGAACCATCTCAAGCGCCAATCTCTGACGTCGTTGCCGCTGCGCCATCTGCGCATCGAGGCGTCCTTTTTCAACGAGTTTGAGTTAGTCAAGCTTCTTGGCAGGACGCTATCGCTCGCAACGCTCGAGTTGGTCGACGTAGAGGACGCTTCGTCGAATCTTCTTAAGGTTTGCCCGTTTGTCTGATTTGCTCATCGACCATCGATGTTGACCGCATCATCTGACAGGGGCTCTCGACGCCTACAATCGCACATACATGGATATGCCCGAAGCTCGAGAATCTCAGCCTGGATGGATGCACGGCGCTCGACTGGGACGCCTTGCGCACCTTCGTCGAGGCGCGTCTTCCGGCGCACGTCCTCGCCTATCCACGCCAGCCAGCACCGCCGATGATCACCCTTCCCGCGCCCTCATCCTACTCCGCCTCCTCCGCCGTCGCATCGCGCCGCCACTCGCACATGCCCAAGACCCGATCGTCCTCGCCGACCCATGCACCCTCTCACACGCGGTCGCACTCCGCGCCGCCAATCGCGACGATTCCGTTCCTGTGGCCCCAGCGCCTCAAGTGCGTCGATCTCACGCGATGCCATCAGATCAGCAAGGAAATGGTCCAGTGGCTGCGCATGTACATCGCGGACGTGAAATGCGACACGCCTCGCGTGTCATGGGGGCATGCGGCCTTCGATTAAGCGGGAACCCAACTATGTAAGTACCTTACACTCCCCGGACGCCAAGGCCGAAGAAAGCACGCCGGTTCGCTGTAATCTAGTATACCCATTTGTCAAATACCATGCTTCGATACGCATTGACTATTCACCTATGTACGACGCATAGAGACCCTTACCCATTTTGTTGACATCCACTGTCCGTCGCCGCTCGCGCGCTTCTGGCTTTGCTACATGCTGTTCATATTTGCTGCTTTCCTGCACTTCTGATGTGTATTATTGTATCTATACATACAAATGAACTACGGCACCTACAATCCAAATCATGACTCGGCATACCCTATCGGTTCAGATACGCCATGAGACGCTCATGCCTTTCGCGTTCCATCCGCTCCTTCCTCTGGAAACCCCGTCTCCCCCGGCCCAGCAGCTCCTGCTGCCGCTTTAACTCCTTAGCAGCCTTGACGTGCGCGGCAAGCGCCGCCGCATTGTGGGTGACACGCTTGACGGACGCCCTGTGCGGCCCATGCGTCTTCGCCTTGAGGCCAATCCCGAGGCGATCAGACTTGAGGACGGTGGCAATGGGAGTGAGCAGCGCAGTTTGGTGGGGTACGCGTCAGGCCCAGGGCCTGCGGACGATGACGCCTGGGCTGCGATAGAAGTGGATGCCACGGACACGCTCCCGAAATGGTCTTGGTCTTCGTCCTCGTCCTCGCCTCCAGCGTCCGAATCCGACAGCGTTAGATCAATTACCTCCTGTGCTGCTTTGATCTCGACGATATCGTCATCTAGCACGATCTCCTCCTGCTTGACCTGCACGCTCTGCCGCTCTAGCCTCGTCTTCGTGGGCGGAGGTATGGCCTCGACCTCGTCAACGGAACGCTGAAGATCAGCACGATGCGTCACGGACATCCCGAGCCCCTCGCCTTCGCTCCAGCCACGACTCTGCAACATCGCCCATCCCCTATTCGATGGGTCGAGATGGAGGAAAACGGGCGGTTTCAGAGGCCTTTCTGAAGGCGGATTTCGCGCGAGAATATCAGCAAGCGATGTTGTGGGTGCGGGTGTCGATGGAGTGGATGATGGCTGAGACAGGGCGCGCGAGATAAACCACTGCCGGTCCCTCTTCGGCTTCCGTGGTTGACCTGGTGGTCGGAGAGTAGATGGCCCAGCTTCGGGTGGCGGCGCGCTTGCGGCTTTCTGCACGGTCGGCAATGGAGATGGACCTGGGGATAAATCCAGCTCCCGCCTATGAAGAGACCTATACCATGCTGCGACGTCTTCTTGACTGCGAGTGCGTCCAAGTGGAGTCGGTGCATTCGGATTCGTGAGCACGCCACCCCATTCATCGAACGGGATAGTCGCAGGGACAAAGTGAGGGGCACTGGCTGCCAAACGACGTCGCACACCGAATGTTGGTTCGGTCTGCCATGCTAGGTCAGCTTCATCCTGCGCCTCCTCTGGAAGCTGGCCGGTCTCCCGCTGCAAACGCTCACGGTCTACGGCGGGATCATAATCTGAGCGAATGTAGTGTGTGACAGTCGCCATTCAAAGGCGCTGAGGCCGACGTCAATGTTGTCGTGGTGGTCGTGGACGATGGAGTCGGGTCGGGTGGCTGAAGTGCGCATTACATAAGTACATATTGCTGGACCCACAAGCGTGGGAAACAGATACCACAAAAGGGCGGTTGCGCCATATTCGTGCCATATTCTGCGCATGGACAGCTTGGTCACCAGCAGGTTACCTCCGCGATGTCGGGCGTAAATTTAGCGATTTCATTGGCAAATACTTGCGCGCCTCTCTCATCCCCCCCAGGTCGACTCCAGGACAAATCTGCTGATGGATGTCATGGGGAAGAGCCGGCTAGGGGAGTCAACTGCGCTGCTCACCGCCCCATGCCAGGTCCCAGAAGATCACACCCTCGAAGGCGACTATGGCACAATCCATACTCGGTCAAATTTCCGTGATGGTTGTCGGTATATTAACGAGCGCTCAGATTTTCAGAATGATTCTTCTCCTGCACCCGCTGTTGGTGCTTTGCCTGTGCCCCCCATCGACAAGATGACAGGCTCACTTCATCGCGGCCTGTCCTCGAGGCAGGTCCAGATGATCGCCATCGCTGGCACCATTGGCACCGGCCTCTTCCTGGGCACAGGAAAGTCCCTGGCAGAGGGCGGTCCGGCCGCCATGCTCATCTGCTATGCCCTCGTTGGATTCATTGTGTATGTCACCCTCCTTCTGCTCGGCGAAATGGCCACACAATACCCCGTCGCAGGTGAGTTTTCCGTCTGTCCCACCCCACGTACTTCTTTTCTCCAGGCCAGCCTCGTTGCACCGCGAGTGGCATCTCCCATCTCCGTCTCCGCCTTCCTCGCTTCCCCGCTCTCACAGAGAGATGCAATGAGTTCATGACGCCGCCCACGACTATTTTAAGCCCGCGCGGTACATAAACCGAGACGGAGAACCAATCGTGGTATCTTCTTGATGGATGCAAGCTGCGCTGTGCAGAGCGTCGTGATTCGGCCATCTGCTATCCGAGCGTCCGGGTACTATGTTAGGCTACCGAACAGGCGTGGCCGCGGCGTCAGGAGATATCCATGAAGGGCTTCTATTCCACCGTCTGGACTTTGCTTCTCATGATCCAGACGCGGATATCCTTGCACTAGCCCGCTTGGGTCGTATGCAGGACAATTCCCAGCATCTCTGCTATTTTTTGCAGCTCCGTTTCCGATTTGGCCAGACAGCTAAATCGCTACATCTCATAGGTTCCTTCAACGCTTACGCCACCCGGTTCTTCTCGCCATCCTATGGGTTCGCGTTGTCCTGGAATTACTGGTTCAATGATGCCGTCTCCGTGGCATCCGACTTGACCGCCGCACAGCTTGTGCTTGGCTATTGGAATGTCCCCCACATCCGTGGATAATCAGCCTGGTTCTGTGGATTTTCCTGGTCGCTATCAACGCGATTCATGTCAAGGCATACGGGGAACTAGGTACGTCATTTATCGTATATGAAGCGTGGCAATTTATCCTAACATGTCCATTTAATGAAGAATATTGGCTGGCTTCGCTGAAAGTCGTGACGATTGTTATATTTATTATTATCGGCATTGTCGTCAATGCAGGCGGCAATCGCGACCACCATTACATTGGAGGGGAGAATTGGCGAATTCCAGGCGCCCCATTCGTTGGTGGTTTCGGTGGGTTTGCCAAGGTTTTCGTGACCGCCAGCTTTGCATGTAAGCTATCGTCCGCCTCGCGAGAGACCATCGACTAATGCTCTAGTTGTACAGATGGGGGAACAGAGTCTTTGGGCATCACAGCCGGAGAGACGACAAACCCCACCAAGAACATGCCTAGAGTTGTGAAATTTGTATTTTGGAGGTTCGTAGCCATATCCATATTGCCCCGGATACAATCTCACATTGCGGCAGAATTTTACTCTTCTATATCCTGAGCATCCTTTTGATTGGACTCAATGTACCTTGGGACTACCCTAATCTGTCCAACGCAACCACCACCACATCACCCTTCACCATCGTCTTCAAACAGGTCGGCTCCAGTAAGCACCCTCCAAAGCTCACGCACTGCGCCGCATCCTGACAGCCCCACCCAGACGCAGCCGGCTCGTTCATGAACACAGTCATCCTGACCTCCGTCGTCTCCGCCGGGAACCACGCCCTCTTCGCCGGCACACGCGTCCTCTACGGCCTCGCCGCCGCGCACCCCGCGCGCCAGGCGCCCGCCATCTTCGCATGGACGACGCGCTGGGGCGTGCCGCTCGTCGCGCTGCTCGGGACGAGCAGCATCAGCATCCTGTGCTTCGGGAGCAGCTTCATCGGCAGCGGGCGGCTGTGGAGCTGGCTGCAGAACCTCGTCGGCGTGTCGAACCAGATCGCGTGGTTCTCGATTGGGCTCGCGAGCTGGCGTTTTCGC
Source organism: Hericium rajendrae (assembly GCA_033439255.1). Lineage (NCBI taxonomy): Eukaryota > Fungi > Basidiomycota > Agaricomycetes > Russulales > Hericiaceae > Hericium > Hericium rajendrae. Next base: position 665,268 of record CM065880.1, read on the forward strand.
CGCGCGTGGGTGCGCCAGGGGCGTCCGCTGGAGGAGATGAAGTTCCGCGCGGCGTGGACGTGGGGATGGGGCCCGCCGTTCGTCGTCGTGTCTACTGCCGCGCTCATCCTCAGTACGTTCTCTGCTTCTGCCGCTGGATATTGAAGCTGAATTTCATCTGGCTGCAGTCCAGGGCTGGTCATCGTTCACGCCCACGTTCTCGGCGGTCGACTTTGTGTCGTTCTACGTCGAGATCCCGGTCATGATCGTCATGTACGTCCTCTGGATGTTCATCCGCAGGCCGCATCCACTGCCGCCGCCCGTGCTTGCGACGCCATCGCTCGACGGTGTCCCGTCAAAGAAGGCAACAATGTGGTATACCGATCTTGTCGACGGCGACCTTGTCGATATGCGGCGGGACGAGCATGAGGACGGAGAGCCGGATAAGATCGACGACGCAGAGCGGGAGGGGCGGCTATCCGGGCGCTGGCGGTGGGCGTGGCGGGTATTCTACTGGTTAGTGTAATAATGGGGACTTTCTCGCACATGTTTCTTTCTACGTATACCACAGCACGACTGGGAAGTCAACGCAATGAATGAATGACATTCCACAATCCGGATGTGGGAGACAAATGAGGGCTACTATCAGTACTTATGTGCAGGCTAGATTAAGCGAGATAGGATATAAACAGGCACGAAGGGCTAAGTGGACAGAACGAAGAAGGCTTGACGCAGAGCACAATTAAATATATGGATCCGTATGGTATCAAATGAGCAGAGCCGAGTGAAAGAGTGTTGATGCAAAGACAGCAGGATTCCAGAGCAAAGAGGAGTAACGGGATTAGGTGGGGCTGACGGGCATGTTACTGCCGTTGTATGAGAATCCTAGAACAGATACGCATCCATCAGCAACGCCGCGTTTGACCTGAAGAGCAAGACAAGGTACGCACCTGCGAACTGCGCCTGGACGGTCTGCGAGAGCTGCGAGCCTTCGACGACGGAGTCAAGCGGCGCCTCGGCCGTGAACACGGTGTCGAAGTTGGACACGTCAACGGGCGACGACACGCTCGGCTTGAACGGCGGCTGGATCTTCTTGCCCAGCAGCAGCTTCCAGTCGATCGTCTCGAAGAAGGGGTGCTTCTTGATGTCGTCCGCGCCGTTCACGCCGAGGCGCTGGGTCGGGTCGCGGGTGAGCAGCCCGGTCAGGATCGAGCGCGCTTTGGGGCCGATCTCGTCGCCGAAGGTCAGCGGGTTCTGCAGGATCTTCTCATACATCTTGTCCGTGGATTCTGTCGGACGCCGTTAGCATGGAAAGCAGGCATCAGTGGGAAGGACGTACCATCGTAGAAGGGCGGGAGACCGGAGAGCATCTCGTACAGCAGGACACCCAGCGTCCACCAGTCAATTGTCCGGTCTACAGCGACGAGTCGTGAGCACATGTATGTAGCGAAGTGGCCTCAGACTCACTGTAACCTGATCCGGTCAAGATTTCCGGCGCAAGGTACTCTGGTGTTCCGCAGAAGGTATTGGTCATGTCGTTATCTTTCATGTTGAGCTTGCACAATCCGAAGTCGCACAGTGCGATATGGCCCGTGTAATCCAGAAGGATGTTCTCGGGCTTGAGATCACTGTCATCCCAAGGTAAGTCAAGGCAAGGCTGAGCGCTTCTTAATTACGCACCGGTATACGACATCGAGGTCATGGAGATGCTCGAGCGCAAGCAGAAGTTCGGCGCTGTAGAAACGAGCCCGCTCTTCATTGAACCGGTGTTCTCTCTGCAGATGATGGAACAGTTCTCCGCCATTCACAAATCTGGACCAATGACTATTAAGCTAAAATAAGACTCAACGGAAGCATAGGATACGTACGCAAGCACGAGGTACAACTTCTGTTCGGACTGGAAGCTGAACTTCAGCGGCACGATGAAAGGATTGTTCACGCGGGCGAGCACCAGCCGCTCAGCAAGCGTATGCGTGATCTCATTGCGGTTCACAATGTGCGCCTTGCGAATGGTCTTCAAAGCATAGATTCGCTGGGTATCGCGCTTCCGGACCTGCATGACCTTCCCGAAACTCCCTTTGCCGATAACAGTGATCAGTTCGAAGTCATCAATGGTGAGTGTTTGTCCCTGTACCGAAAATGAGCATCAAATGATATACACCAGCCCTGAGGACTTACCGTGCTAGGTTGAAGGCGACGCCAATCATGATCTTGCCGCGCCGCCCTGCAGCTCGTACCATTGGTCCTGCGTCCCCAGGCTGTCGAAGTCGGGCTTGAACTTGATCCCGCCCATGAAGATATCGTTGCCCATGTCGTCGGCACCATCGCTACCGCGCTTGGGCTCGTCCGTGCGGAGATACGACTGGATGGAAATCTCAGAGTTACGGGACACATCGCTAGGACATGCATGAGCCGACTTTGCCAGGCATAAGAGAAGAAAGATGCGTACAAATGCGCCTGATACATGTACAGCGGCTTCTCGAGCTCTCCGCCCAGCGGCGTGATGAGGATCTGATTGACCTCGAACTCCATCACGAGATAGGGGAGCCACCAGCACTGGGTGCGCTGCACGCTGTCGCGCTTGGACTTGCCGGCGGCGGCAAGGCGCGACTGCGTCACGCTGGAAGGAGACATGGATGCGGCGACCTTGGCCTGCTGGGAGGAGAGCGCTGCCTGCACGGCACCTGGTACTGCCGTGCCAGCTGGGACGGACAGACCTTCCGCCCAGAGGACGCGGATCGTCAGCATGCCCGTGTGGAAGATGGGCCGCTCATCAGGCGTAGGGGTGATGGATCTGGTGGACCCAGCGTCGTCGGCTGCCGCAAGGTTCTTCTTGCTCTTTCCGAGTTTCCAGGACTGCATGGTGGCGATGGAGAGCTGCGAATGTGCGTGGATGGACGAAGACCTGCTTTGCCCTGGGGTGCCGTTTGAGATGATGGTAAGATGGAGAGAGAGATGGCACTGACAGCACATCGAGACTGCTAATTATGCCGCCTCGGCTGCCGTGATGTCCATCTGTTGCCCGCAAATCTCCCCGCATCTTTGTGCTTGTTGATTTTTTCCCGAGTTGACCCTTTTGCAGCCAACCGCCATGATGGCTGTTTACACATTGAAGATGGCATAGGAGCCATCAACAGGTTCGACAGCTCGGAGAACGACCATGTTCCGTAATTCGACGCTTGTTTCTATGGTGCCTCGCATCTATCATCTCCTATTTTGCGACTACCGCGTCTTCCAGGTGCGTCTCCATGGGATCCATTCGGACGATCCTAGATTCTCCTATTTTTTTCAAGCTCTTTGCCCTCGCATTATCTACGGGGTGTATTCATGTCAGTTCACGGACAATGCGTCCGTTGTCCTTGCCTTGCCTTGCCTTACCTTGGCATCGGGTCAGCAGGGGACAGCCCATCTACCTGGAGGGCCAGTGCTGCTTAAGGACCAAATTTTTTCTGTGTCAGAATGCTGAATGACCAATGTTTTCCAGTCTTGTGCGTTTCCTATAAGTACATGCAATGGACATGTCGCGCTTGAGCCGGCAACAAGATGCATACCAGTCGCGTTTTGCAGTGCTATGACATGCTCGGCGATGAGCATATTATGAGGCCCATAGAGTAGTCTAGGTTGAATGACATTCCATTCGGACGTCAAATAACATCAGGATAGTACTGGTCTATGATTGGGTAACGGTAGAGCAAGCTGCGGTGCGATCCACACTCCAGCCGAAGGATGAGTGTGCCCGCCGGCCATGGCCACGCTGAACTCATACATTCAAGCCAGTGAGGTTATGGGCTGTCCTCCAACTGGACAACGTCGTCTCTGTATTTGATGACGCTGTTAAACCTCGTGTCACCGCCGAGTCGACTAATTATTTTTTGCTAGCGACAGTCCAGAACAATCAATGATTTTCCGTGCATATGCGGCCGCCTAAGTACAACACAACTCGCTTCCGTAATCACGCGCCTGAGACCTACGCAGTCGCGGTTTTCGAGCACTGGGTGGAATAATGAATTTCTTGGTCTCTGTGGACTGACATGCGGAGAACATGAGGAGGACATGAAGAGGATCCAGAACGATTGAGGAAGAGAGGCTGCGGCGAAGGACGAGAGATGCTCATGCCCTGCAACACGCGGTTAGGCGCTAATCCAAGCTGATGTCAGACACAGGCTCCGCCTCAAAGCGTCCCTTTCTCCCCGCGCACATCTTTACTGTCTATCCCTTCCCTCCTCCCCGGTCCTTTCCTCTCTTTTCAAAATGTCTGTCAATTTGCAACCTAGCAGCACCTTGGGTTTCAATCGTACGCTTTCTCTGTGAATTTAGCACGATTTTTATGTGACGTTTTGCGCTACGTAGGCCCCCTAACGCAAAACGTGAAGCGCGCACTCGCCATTAGCAATCCGAATGCTCAGCCAGTTGCATTCAAGGTCAAGACCACTGCTCCCAAGGTCAGTCTATCGTCTATCGAGGCTATGCGTTGTGCTGACACCGTCCTGCAGTTGTACTGCGTACGGCCAAATTCTGGACGGGTGGAGCCAGGGGAGACAGTGGAAGTGCAAGGTATGCCACGCCTTCTGAGACCTGATTATCTCGGCCAACACATGTGTCTCTAGTTATGCTGCAGGCGATGAAGGAGGAGCCACCATTGAACGCAAAGTGCAAGGATAAATTCCTGATCCAGAGCACGTTGATTACCGAAGAGAAGAACTCGTTGCCTCTGGGTGAAGTTGTATGGTGGTTGCCTTATGCCGGATAACACGATCTCACCCACTTTGCTATAGTGGAACGTGCAGGAGGGTGACGAGCTCCACAAGATTCACTCCCAGAAGATCAAGGTTGCCTACCTTCCTCCCGAAGGCGTGGCAGTGGAGGAAGAAGACGAGAATGCTCCGAATGTATCCGCGATGACTGCCGGCGACGTAAGACCACACGATGATATCACGTTAGATGCCGTTCTGAACAAAATCCAGCGATTTGGTAGCACACGTCAATATCCGGCCGGAAATGGCCACCCGGCAGACCAGGAGTCAATACTGCGCGACCGCTCGTCATCGCACCAGCCGGATCGAGCACACACACCTCCTGCCGACTTCACCGCTGCGCGGAGGAGGCTCACGAAGAGTCGCCGCGTCCCGGCACCAAACCAGAGCTGCCGCAAGGTGGTGTCGGCGTCGTCAACGTCAACGTGCATACAACACCACCAGCCACGCCACCCTCTGTACCTGCACCTGTGCCCGCTCCCGCCCCGAAAGCCGAAATCAGCCCCGAGATCGCCGCGAAATACCAGGAAGCAGTCGCGAAGAACCAAGAAGCGCAGGCGGAAATTCAGCGTCTGCGGGCACTGCTTGCTGCTGTTCCCGACCCAAGCTCGGTTGCATCGAGCGGCACGACCCCAACAGAACTGAGGCGGAGACACAGGCCGTTGTCGGACGACGGCACGACTGTGGTCAGCTCCGACGCAGGCACCTATCTCGACGAGGGCATGCTGCAGCCAGAAGGCGTACCACTTCAGGTGGTCGTCATCGTTGCGCTAATCGTTTTCATCACCACCTATCTATTCTTCTGACGTGGTTACCTCTAATATTTTTTTTTTTCTCTCTGCTGCTTACTGGACACCCCTTACGCTCTTCCAAATTGGCCTTTCATGGGCTAATCGTCATGCATGCGTATTGCGCTGTCGCTTGAAGTTACTGTATTGCTTTTTCTTGCCGCTGTTGGTTAGGGATTTATTGTTTTAGAGTACATCTCTCCTGCAGAGTCTGCCTCGCCACTGAGCAGGCATGTCCTGTATTCTCCGTATATTCTGCTTGGTACATACAGGCATCCACTCTCTCCGACGATGTACATACCTTTTTTCCCTATTTTCTTTCTGGACTACTTTATGGATTTCAATTCACGATGTTCTTTTTTTGAATTCAAACCGATACCCCACTGAATTCAGAACGATATCCCCAGCAGCTGCGCCTCGATGGCCTGTGCGAGCAGTCGATGTACATGTTCGGTCGGGTGGCCGTCATCTGTCAGATGCAAACGCAGTGACTGTCAGCGCAATCGCATCGTGGACGCCGCACCGCGGGCACGCACCGAACCAGAAATAGGAAGCGTCGCTGCATTCACAGAACCTGCCGCCGGGAACGAACCGAGACGTCAGCATAAGGCAACTCGGGGCGACGGCTGCGGATCACCCTGTCGTGTTGTGAAAGCCGGAGGCGGCTGCGTTATCGAGGACGCGGGCGAACCACGCGTGTGCGTCGAAGGTCAGGACGCGCAGATCGGGGTGCGCCGCCGCGATCTGCTCGACCGTTCGGGCCAGCGCTGCGTTGAACTCGTGGATCCGGGTCTGGACGGCGGACGCTCTGCTGCTCCCGAGGAAGTTCGGCGCGCGCTCCTCCGGGGGCACGGTGATGAAGAGGTGCGTCCCGCGCAGGCCGCCGCTGTACGCGAGCTCCTGGCTGCAGATCAGGCTGGCACGGAGGGAAATAGGTTCGCGCAGCACGCACGACTGCTTGCAGATAGGAGGCCATTTCGGCCTTCCAGAAGGCGTCGAAGTCCGTGATCTGGTGATAGATTTGATAACGATGGCTGCGCGCGGGGTACGGCGTACTTACATTAAGGCCTAGGACGTCGCCTGTGTCGTTGATCCCGATCCACCAGGCGACGAGCACGGCGCTGTCGGGCGTGTGGGGGATTACGTCGGCCGCGTACTTTGCCCACTGTTGTACCTGGCCAACGAGATCGACCGTGAAGTTGTGATGGACCGAAAGTCTGCGGGCGATCAGATCCTTTACGGACGGAAGGAATCGCCCGAGTTACAGTGTTTGGTCGATGTCTGCTCCGGCGAAGGCGAAGTCCCACAGTTGGTGCGGAGCGCAGTTGGATGGCTCGCCTTCGAAGCATCCCGTCAAGAATTCCAGCTACCTCATGAATGAGATCGCGATAGACACGGGAAATTCAAGGGAACTGCTTGCCCAGTTTGATCCATCAGAACTAGTCTGCGGAATGGATGTACGAGTCCGTGAGCGCAGCTCGTCTGGCCTGGCCTGCAACATACATTTCTCGGAAGGATTCTGTCTGAGCGAAGCTCATCCGGAGAAAACGCCAAGTTGAATGCATCGCCGATAAAGCTGTCACGTAAAAGAATGCCAGGATAACCGAGTGAGCGACTAGCAAGGTCCAGTAGTTTATGCACACCTGAAATTAGCTAGACCAGCTGTTCCTTGCACGAAGGAGTAAGAATCACCAAAGGCGTACACATATTTGATGTCGTTCCAGTTGAACTTATTCTGCAACTGAGGCAAGCACCCCACGAACGCACGGGACATTAATGTGACCGCGAGTACTATAAACGAAGGTCTCATCGCGAAATTCGATGTTGGCGGCCGATTCGAGTATGCAACGCGAACTGTTCTTATTGCTTTGAATCGACATCAGGTGCTCTACAGACAGAGAACCAGGATATTCTTGACATGCTCAGATGTTGCATCGTGGGCCGGCGGGATGTCGAACCGTGCAAGTGACCAGTCACTTGATGGAGCGTAAGATAGAACGCATAGATATTCTCAGCCTTATTCTGCGATTGAATGTTGATATTACCTAAGAACAAAGACTTGAGAACAGGGAATTATGGAATGCTGATGGTACACAGGCAAGGAAGGAGAGATTCAGGAGCAACTCACGACGTTCAAGAAGTTGGCGCCTGTCATGAACGCGTCTGTCAGACGCGACGCGTCCGTGGGCGCTTATACGTGTGTCGGTGCGGACCGTCGCAGAAATGACGCGTGCGTAATTTAGTCCTGAAAGCGCGACATGCTTACAGTCCCGCGAACAGTTGGCATCTCGGTGGGAACCTCTCTGAACTGAACGCTCATCATCAACGGTTCAACGACATGGAGACATACCGCAATCCCAGCTCCCAGTCGAAACCCAGTCGGTCGCTCATAGTCGGCTGTATCGGCGCCGCCGCGGTGCTCCTTTTCCTATGGGCTATCCTACGGCCTGTGGAAGTACCGACGGTTCATAAGGTACACCACTTCGTTATCTCTTGGGACGACACTTGCTGATGAAAGTAGGCTGTTGTGGTGCTTTCTGGAGACTCAAGCGTCTCTGGCACCGTCACATTTGAGCAAGCTTCGAAGTCAGGACCAGTCACCGTGCTTGGCGACCTTCGCGGCTTGGATGCATCTGCTGAGCGTGGGTTCCACATCCAGTGCGTAGACGCCATAGAATATAGCTTCACTCTATCCCGACGTACTTGACTTTCCAGCCAACTTGGAGATGCAACGAACGGATGCATCTCTGCCGGACCTCACTTCAACCCGCATGGCAAGAACCACGGTGCCCCGACCGATTCTGAGAGGCACGCTGGGGACCTAGGAAATATCGAAAGCGACAGGTCTGGCGTCGCGAAGTTTACGATCGAAGACGAGCAAATTACCCTGAACGGTCCTTTGAGTATCATCGGGTGAGTGATTGGCCATAAACACAGATTTTCTCTCAGGGTCTCACGGTGATTGTGTACACAGTCGCACAGTCGTGCTACATGCGGTATGTTTCTATATTTTTTATCCTTAGTCTCTTATTGATAGGAATGCATAGGGCACGGATGATCTCGGTAAAGGTAACAATGAAGAGTCTTTGAAGACCGGAAACGCGGGAGGTCGAGCAGCTTGCGGTGTCATCGGTAGGTGCTCCACGACACTCTGATCATAAAATTGTATCGATAATGATCACTCTTCATAGGAATCACTCAGGTTGCTTAAAACACGTCGTGTCTGTAGGAAATTCAGCTGTCGTGTTTTGTCGACTGCTTTCTTCCGGTTTTCATGATACATCAAAAGAGCCTGTCCCTCCAACCAAAGTGGCTCTCTTTCTAACGTTTACTGGCACTGTGCATATGTGTCAGTACGTACCGCACGGAAGATATGAATATGTGGGCTCGCACCTGGGAGTAGTAAGGCGGCGACACAGCAACGCACGTAAAACCAGGCGCGCAAGTTGTTGGGCCGGTGTACCCGTTCCCTATATACAGCCCGGCATGAGCTCACTAATGCGCCGCACTTGTCTCATTTCACTCACCGCCACACTGCCCCCATTGTGTCTGCGTAGGTCCGCTCGCCGTCGAGGTGCTACTCGGCACGCTCGACGTTGGCGCCGAAGAGCTCGATGCAGGGCTCGATGTCGGCGGAGGCGGCGCGGCGCCCCCGGTGCCGTTGCCAATGCTCGTCGTGATCGGTCCGCTCTCGATGTACACGCCTGAAAGGTAGAAGTGCTCCGTCGTCGCGTCGTTGACGATGCGCAAGACGCCAACATGGAAGTCCTCGGAGTTGGTCGATGTGGACGCGGCCTGGTTGGCCATCACCTTGGTGAGCGGCGCGGCGCCCTCGGAATACCAGAGGCCGACGGTGTTGGCGGAGAACTGGTAAGTGCGATATCAATATCTTTCATATAACATTTTATTTAGAAATTGTATGCTCGCGTCAATGTCATAGGCGAAGTTGTACCTGACGGTCAGGATGCATCAGCATGAACCGCCGAGCGTAAAATGTGGGAGACGTGAGCGTACCAGGTGTTGGCCTCAAATTCGACGCCCCACTGAGGCTGCGACTGGATGCACCAGCTGAGGTAGGTCTGGTTCGGCGCAATGCCGTACTTGAGCTACAAGACGAAGCGCCATGAGCCAACTTCGGTTCACGCGTTTTCATAAAAGCTCACTTCGGTGAAATGCGACTCGAAGAAGAGGATCTGATGCTCGAGCGTCGACTGCAAATTTCTCATTGAAAAGCCATCCGGTGAGCAATCCATGATGAGACTGACCTCAGGGGGGTCCACGTCGTCGCGCGAAATGGAGAAGTGGTAGAAGAGGTTCCCTTGGCCCAGGTTCGCGGTGGTCTGCGGGATGAGCTCCACGCGCTCCATCTGCGAGTTCCACGTCGCTGTGGAGTCGAGGGTAAGCCGCAGCCCATTCGTCTCGGCGGTGTCGGCCGGGTTCTTGTACGATGGGTCGAGGGCGAGATAGTCCGAGGTGGGCCCTGTGCCGTGGATGTACTGAGGCGGGCGTTTGGTCATCTAGGTGTCCGTACGGCGAGCGGATGTCTGCGTACCCATTGGTATTCGCCGACCTCGTTCGACCAGGACCCTGCAGGCAGTCAAAGCTGGAGAACAAGATCGCGAAGCAGATGACAATGCAACTTACAGTTGTCAAAGGATGCGACGGTGGGATACGCGTTGAAGGATCCCGACCAGATGGTCGTCCCGCAAAGAACTGTGGACGACAGCAGGGGCAGCACAGCGAGCGCAGATAAACGGAACATTTTTGCTTCTAGGTTCGTGAAGAGACGAAATGCCCATTCTTGCCACGTCTGTCTTTATAGTTTCTGCGATGGTCTCAGCACAACAGTTGGCCAAGCCCTACATCTCGAGTTCGGGAAAATCATCGGATGCGACGTAAATGCGAACAAATGCCATCATGTTTGGATAAAAGCGGCTTCGAAATATTTGACCGCCATATTTCTGACCACGGGACCATGACTTCGGATTATTCATGGATGGGGTATGTTCGAACGACCCGAAGTTGAACATTAAATCACGAAGTCAGCTCACGCGACCTCGAGCAACGATGTGCAATTGAGAATGGGTATATAGTCGGAAGTTCGTTAAAATACATCGCATTGTGGTATGGGGTATCCGCCATGCATTAAGATTCGAAGCTAGGTTTCCTCGTCAATCCACCCTCGCGAAAAGCCATCGTGTCAACCACGAGCGATGCTGCGTCGCCCGCCGCGCCTCGGCTTCTTCCTTCCGCAACCGATCTTCCGCCGCCTCCTGCTCCTCCACGATGACCTCCTCCGCAACGGCCTCTTGCGTCGTCACTATGTTCGGCTCACCTGGATGCATGCCCGACGCGAGTGTGATTCTGGAAGGATTTCCAGAAGTGACAGGAGACATCGCAAACGCCGCAAACGCCGCCTGGGCATGCATGTCAGGGCGAAGCCCGCTCTCTGGATCAATCGAAGTCGACCGACTCCGTCCTCTCCTCGCAGCAGGAAGAAACGTCATTGACGAGGCAAACTGGGGAGTGTGCACGGAGGAGCCAAAGGACGTCGTGCGGCGTTGCCTTCTGTGAGAAGCCCCGGCTTCGATGGTATTAGACCGATACAGGCCAGACATTCCCGGTGTTGTCCCGAGTGTGCTCCGACGGTTGTTCATACGTGATCTGAAGCGCGCCTTCCGATGCTCCTGCGCGACCTCGATATCGTCTTGGCTAAGAGCATCTAACCGCGATGCGATCCGGGCAGGCAGTGATATTTCTTCCGTCCCGTTCAGATGTCTTTGCAGAATTGACGATGGTGTCATCTCCGGCGTTTCTGATGTGGCGAAAGTCATCGGCTCATCCTGCATAGGGCCAGCAGTGATCATTGCGGGAGGAGGCTGTTCAGGAGGGAATGTGGTCAACAGCCCTCGAAAATTCACGGTGTCATCGAGGTTGAGGATGCCACATGGGTTGCGCGGTAGCCACAGTGAGCTGGATATCGGGCGGCTATAGTACGGGTTGTCATAAGGCTGATTCACGTCAGAATCATCATCCCATGCCGGATGGGGAGGATGAGGTGAGACAATCGGGGGAATGGAGCCACGCGTTTGCCTAGTATCACGTCGAGGTAGCTCGGGTTGCATTTGTACGTGCGACGGGCCAGGTTCCTTCTGGTCAGCGATTAGTCCATCCAAATTGGGTTGGGGAAGCTTGGATGGTTCTTCAATGGAGCTAAGACGAGTGAAGGAGGTTTGGCGCTGCTGCAGGAACGGGTTGGGCTGCCGCATAGGGACATGGCGTGCACGGTGGGGGAAATTGGTATATGAGAAGGAGAACCGAGAAGGAAATCGGTGAACCTTCTCGACTTTCGACGGCCATGACAGTGGCGTCTTTCCGTCGTCGGAGACGAGATCCTCTGTACGACGATCATCTGAAGAGCCGGAGCCGCTGGGTTCACCTTCGTTCGGAGCATCATGGTCTACCACTCCGCAGACGATATTTGCCTCGAGGATATCATCTCGCTCGTGCTTTGCGCGGCAGACGCGTGTCATGCTAATACAAATCAGAACATGTTGCCCGCAAAGTAGAGAATGCCAGTTACTCACAAAACCTTCACGAACACTGTAAATATGATTAAGATAGCGGTTAGCCCGACATTGGTCTTCTTCTGTAGCACAGCCATGTACGCCAGAAAGACCCCCTGCGAACGAGACATCAGCCAGGAAACGAAAAAAACATTGCGCAATGACTTACCTGAGACAGGATCAAGCCTGAACATTGTGTCATGTCAGAAATAACTCAAGCAGATAAATGTCCACACACCATCAAGGGAGTATCTGACGATGCGAATCAGAATATGCTGCCCGTTGCCTTCGTAGTTCTTAGCATACACGTGCAAAAGCTGGACAGACTATCAATATAGCTCGGGTGGTATGGGTTTGCGTTCGCACCTGATTCTTCACCACAGCTATGGTAAATAGGCTCGTCAGACACTTACACTTCGGAGAATCCCGCCCGAGACTCACCGGAATCGACAGCGAAGTACACCCATCCAAAAGCAATGACAAGGGGATTCAGCACCGAAAATACCAGGATGACGTGGATCACAAGAAGGTGATTAGGAATCCAATCTAGAGGACAATACAGACTTTAGATGGTATCGAGATAATTCAAATCGAAACTACCTACACCAGAAGTTGAATGTTCTAGGCCGGATTCCTACTGCACGTTTGCGAGGCGTAATTTGCCGTTGCGTGGCCGGGTATAAAAATAGAGGAAGCTGAGAGTACTTCGTTAATGCGACCGCTTGCTCATCAGGGTTGCAGCTGCTTACACCGACTGCACAAATAAGTCAGCTATTTGGGACATCATACCCGAGAAGAATCACGTACAAAGCATCAACTCGATGGCAGCATGCACGCCAGTCGTGAATATCACTGCGAAACAATAAGCGCCAAATATGGCAGATTTACGGAGAAACTTACACCAGCCAACATAGAATGGTCCAGCAGACGGAAAGCTATCCGACACGATCTCCAAAACGTTCCTATGTTCCGTTTTCGAGGCGAATGAGACCAGCAGAGCTTGTAGAGCGGCTGTGCCGACGCAGAAGAAAACCAAAACGTTGACGATGAGAAACTTGTAGTATCGGGTCAGTATTCGATCGTGCATAGTCGAGAGCGTGAGGATGGTGTGCGCCTTCTTGGCGACAAGTATGAGAATCAAGGGTATGAGGAGGGTAAGCAGGGCCACGAGGACGGTAGGGACAAGAGACTGGATAAGCTCCTCTTCCCATTCATGGTGTTGAAGGTATCGGGCCTGTTGACGATGCGTTCAATGGGTTAAAGTAAGATATAAGTTATATCAGAACATACCAGTCCTGGCCAGAAAGCACTGATACTCTGAATGGAGACCAGACCGACGAAGAGAGACACAGGAAAGACCCAGGACAGAGTGAATGCCCTGCAGAACGTCGTTTGAATTTGGTATTCAGATTAACAAAGGCTACGTACCATACCCCAATATTGACAGCCCAGTCTTTGATGAACTATCGCACCAATGAGTATCGAGAGCGTAATTATTTGTGGGTAGGAGATTGCCCACCTCAGCTCGATAACTAGACTTCATGACCCTTGTCCAATCCAAATCCTCGTAGCTGGGTGCCATCGTGACCAGACACGCCAGCGGATTGTTCGGATGAACAGCCAAATACTTGCATGCCCGCCGCGCGTCCTTGGGGTCCTTGAACGTAACAAACGCCGTCGATACAGGGTCATATTCAGTCACGGGTTTCGCCCGATTCTCAGTAATGAGCGAGGTGAGCAGCTCGAGTTTCGCGGCGTAGTAGTCGATGGAGGGGACTGTCTTATTGCGAAACAGTGAAGACAGATACACAAGCGGTTGGTATGGATCCAGGGTGTGCCGCGGGAGTTTATGTAGAACTTCCCAGAGCGGCCTACGGTCGGGATCTGGGACAGTACTGTACCGGGCAACCTGCGGGGAAAACCAGCTGAAGGGAGCTGAAAGACGTGAATACCAGGTCCGAGCAACAGGCTCAGAGCTGCAGAACTCTTCGACGTAAGGCTGCAGCCTGCGGATAAGTAGTTCCATGTCTGCTTCGTCGTTCCGACACTCTGCTCGATCCGAGCTCGAGGAAACCAGACCACTCTTTGATGATAGAATATTCAGCGACATTCGTGAACTGGCTCTCTTGATCAGAGGTCTACCCTGCTCTCGCTTGTCCATTGCATCCTTTACCGCTGCGAGTGTCCTGCGTGCCAACTTGATATGTGCTGTCTCGAGCCGACGCAAGACCTCCTCTCGCCGCTCAAGTAAAGACGCCAGCTCCGTCATCTTCCGCGCGATGACCACGCGATCAATGACTGGCGTACCGTCGTTCTCTTTCTCTGCAGACGACCGAGATGTTTCAAGCTCTGTTGGCGTTTGAGCACGAGGTAGAAGCTCGGGAATGCGCTTAGCACGGTTGAAGATGAATGCGACAGATTTATTGACGAATCCAGGCTGCACGGAGGAGGTCAGGCCCATTGAAGGCTTGTCGATCGATCGAGAGAGGTAATAGCGAAAGTAGTCCCCAAGCTCCCTCTCAGAACGAAGCGACTGTGGTATATTTGTCACCATGACGGTACGGAGTCGAAGGCCGCGGTTCGACTTGTCGTAGTCCAGGGACGGGAGATCTTGGAACGGGTATTGAGGGTGAGGGTGCGGATGCCACTGAGAGTACTTCTCGTTCTGTGCGTCGGTCGCCGCGCGTTCGGCAGCCTCTTGGATCTTAGCCGCACGGAGCGCGAACGCACCACGGCATATCCAGATCAATGTTGCCATCCAGGTGAGCGTAATCCAAAAGAGCAAAACCAAGTGTATCCAGAGAAGATTCTTGCCAGTGGACGTGCCTACTAGTGATGATATCGACGCGCGAGTCATCGAACGAGGCGAGACATCGCTGCCGGAGAAATGGACATGTATCGGCAAGAGGATTGGCACCGTGGTCAGGGTATGGAGAAACGCAAACCAAGCTGTGAAAGTAAAGGATGTCAGAACCCGGGGGACGAAAGACCATGCCTCAAACGTACTGCAGCCCCGCATGAACCGAACATAGAGGGTGGCATCGACGCCTCTCAGTTCGTTCATCTTTGATTCGGGGAACATGACCACTTCTGGGACCCATGATAGCGGCCAACCGAGTGGTATAGCGGGCGATGGTTTCCTGTTTATAGATTGGTTGCTGTTTGAAGCAGACAGATGGCAAAGAAAGGGACAAACTTTGCCCATGATCGGCCCTGGTATAGACTAGAAGCCGCGGGTCAAGAGCACTCAAAGCAGCCATGGGCATGTCGACGTACTAGCCAAACTCCCAGCTCTCTACGCTCCCCAGACCATCTCCTTGGATATATCCCCTCCGACGCCTCTTCATAACCTCATGAAAGCCAACACATAGGACTGCCAAACATCCAGCTATGACCGACTGGTTGATAAGGCCACTGGTGTGGCGATAGGTTGTCGGCAAAAGACAGCAATCACGGCATAGTACTTAACCTCTCTCACCTGTAGTTCTTGGAAAATGGCCTGTCCTGAATTGTTGCCATTTACTCCTCGAGACCAGCGAGCCGTCAGCCAGTGGCAGCAGGAGGAAAGAGGCAGGGAGCATCAAGAAGCACCGGAAGGCAAGGGCGACTTCCTGCATGGCTCCATGTTGGCAATATAATATTTGCAACGTGTGTATCCTCTTTTCCTCGGCCCCAAATGACGTAGCTCACATGTGCCAACCATCATGAGAATTCGCGTCCATGTGAGCATTCTGAGGAGCAATTACAGAAACAAGTATACCCGGAGTGTTGGAGGGATCTCGAGTGCGGAGTACAGTGCTTAGCGCTCGGCCTCAGCGTTATTACAGTGCAGAGTTACAGTACGCTTTAAGGTGACAACAGGCGCCGCAGATTCAAGAATGTCGGTAATTGTATACCGAGCCTCCCGATATGCTCTCGCACATTGGCACCATGTCTCTTGCGCGTAACTCGCGAAGGATCCGAGTTAAGCATAGAACAAAATATAGAATAATCTATTTAGTGCGAGCAATGCGAAGCTTGCCAGGCTTGTACACGTAGTTCTCCGCGTAGTTCTTGGGCGGGATCTTCTTTACCGTAGGTGGTTGCCTGTGAAGAATAACATGTACTCAGCCTGTAAGTATCAATAGAGACACGGCCTCGACTTACACGTAGTAGTCCCAACCTGGACACATATCCGACATAAGCCATTCTCCATCGTGAAAGACAGCTCAGTCACGTACCTTGCTTCTCCGCAAAATGGATGGCATCATCCTTGCTATGGAAGATGATGCGGGTGCCCTGCATGTAATCCGCACTGAAGCAGGCCTCAGCCACCGTCATTGAAGAATGCGCAGGATCACTCACGAACTAGCCCAGCCCATCAGCGGGTTCTCCCAGCGTCCACCGCCAGACAGAATATCAAAGTCAATGCGCCAGAACTTCGACTTGGAACCACCACTCTGCATCGTGTTGCGCGTGGGCTGGAATATCCGCACGACGCGGTGACGGAGTTGCGCTATGTGACAATGAGCACTCAAGTCTTCATCATCGACAGCCCAGGGGAAAGACATACGAGGTGCACCACTGATGACATCCGCGGTGGTGATGTCCTTCTGAGGGATGGGGGTGATTTCGCCTGACTTGGTGTCCTTCTCGCGCGTTTCTACAGGAGCTTGAACTTCCGTCGAGACACTCCGTAAAGGAGCCGCAAGCGACCGCGAAAGAGCGGGCTTGTGAAGGACCTGCGTGCAGGCACGCAGCAAAGACATGGTGGAGTTGATGAAGACGTCGGCGTCGTTCGCGACGCTGAGCTCACAGCGAACCGGAGTTGTGTCCATGTCTTGTTTGGGAAGCAGTTCTCACGCTCCATCACCGGGCCGCTAAGCGCTCATATCCCGAGCAAATCGAAATCACGGAATATGAATACTCGGTACATAACGGCCTCGAGAAAGGATGCGGGTGTATCCATTGAAAGATAGCTAGATAGAATACATGATAGCAAACAGCATGGCACATAAAGTCCTCAAGTATTGTCCGATGTGAACCCAACGACCATGCTCTTCGGGCGGAGGCTCATTACAGGAGCGTCCGCCTCCGTAGCAGCCCTCGGCCGCTGTGTCACTTCCTCCTCCTCATCGCTCTCCGAACTGTATGGGCGCGGCCCAGCGAAGAGAACGCTGACTACTCTGTTCGGATGAGCAGGCCGCGGAGCCCTGGAGGACGGCTGGACGAGGGTCTTGGAGTATTCCGCCAGCTGCTTCACGACGTCCGAGTCCAGCTCGATGTTAAATAGATCAAAGACGTATCGTCGGACGGGCAGGCGATAATGTGAGTTTGAGATGAGGTCCAGAGCGCGGTAGAACATGGAGACAGATGAAAACACGCTCTTGTATTCCGGTCTTGATTTAAGCCTGCGCCGATGCTTAGTACTGAAACCGATAGCAATCCGCAATGACACTTACTTCGAGAGCGTCCGAGATGCAGTATTTGCAATAACAGTATTGGAAAGGTTAGAGATAGCCGTCAAGACTCCCAATTCTGCTTGAGACGTGGGAGGCACGAGTCGACGCTCGGAGCTCGGATCAAAGGAGACAGGCTCCCAGACGGGTATCTGGATATTGGCATGAGAAGGATGGCTTCCAGGCATTCTATTGCCACGTACCGAGACAAACTTGTCAATATCGACTGGTATACATAATCCCGTTGGAAGGCCTAAAGGCGATAGTGTCGCCTCCCAGTGATAATCATCGAGGATTTCGGCGCCCAATGGGGTTACCGAGATCAACCCCAGGACGAAAAAGCAGGTCCTGCATATTATCTCAGCTATCGATGTGGTCTATTCAAGATGAATCTCCTCACCCTCTCACAGACAATACAAGGGATTGATCAGCGATATCGAGTATCACAGGAATAATTTCCACCTCCTCCAAAAAGCGTAGTCCGCCCTGGGTGGACCCGATGTTACCCTGCGTAGCTATCAGCGAGGATGTATATAGGCAAGGCGCAGAATACGTACGACTGCCCACAGAACACTTTTGAGCTTCAGAATGACCTCAGGATCCTCGTCCTCAAGCCCATGCTGCCGAATGAAGTGGGCGAATTCAGCGAAGTGGCCTTTTTCGCGGAGCACTTGGTACCCGAGCTCAGTCTTTGCTATTTCGCCATAGAAATGCTGCGGCACGAGACCATCGAAGGCGCTGGACAGAAAATCAATTTATTGTGAGTAGTCAGAGCATGATGAGGACAGACAGCATATCATCTTCGTCTTCTATAGGGATAGAGCCGAAGGCCTTTGCGAGGAATACTTCAGTTTGCACGACATAATGGATGTTGCGTTCCTAGATAGTATTGTTGTTAGATCAAAGACGCATGGTTGACCTACGGCGGCTTACATGGAACCACAGATCTATTTCACGGTCAATATAGCCAGCGTCATACAGATACCGGAAGCCCATTGGCGTAGACATGAACCTGACAAAGGAGTCTGAACGTCACCTCTTGGGCAACCGACCACGAATATCACTTACTTCAAAAGAAGCCCATGTCCGATCTCGCCCAGATGGTCGAGCGTCGGCTGCATCGCCACTACCAACTTGAGGACATCCATGGACTCACAAGCTTCCTCTAGGAAGCGAGCTGCCATCTCGCAAACCTCCATGGCCGGATCGTATAGCTGGGTGATCAGCAATCGCAGGGTCCATGCGTTCGCAGTTGTGCTGCTCCGTATCATGGTACCGAGATGATTTGTCGCATAAAGGCGGATGTGCTGAATGCATAGGCAGGTTAGCTCACTGTCACATAGCTGAGTACAATCACTCTCACCTTATAGCTTGATGTCAGTGTCTTGGACAAAACAATTCGAGGATGCCCATCACTACGGCTAGTCAGCCTTGCGACGGAACAGACAACAGTCTACGCACATGCTGTAATCAATATTCTCGATTATACCCTTGATGAGATCTTCCCGACTGCGCAGCTCGCTCAAGTGATAGAAAGCGGTGAATACTTTGAACTTCTCCATCAATTCGATGCCCTCCTTGTATTTACTCAGGGTACCGAGCATCTCAAGGTAGCCATACGTCAGAGTCTCCGAAACTCTCTTTTTCGAGAAGATCGGATCTGACTCGGGAGTACCGTTAAACTAACGTCGTGATGAGTGTCAGCGCTCGAACGACATCCAGAGAGAACTCACAGGATCAAGTTGGGCGAAACTTCGAACGACTTGCTTCAAGAAGTCGTCTTCTGAACCCAAGAACCGCTGGCCGTCTGCACTGGCCATAAGCGTTGACATCAGTGAACACCCCATTTTTACCCAACGCTGGTTTGACTAAGCCATGGGACATTAGCTACCTCGAATTAAAATAAAAAATGAGCTCTACCTTCGTCCGTTCCATGTCAGAGAAACGATGGCTGAATGGATGGAAGAAGGACATGAGGCGTCGAATGAACCGCGAGACCCTGATGGCCTCCTCCATGCGCTTGGGATTGAGAAGCGGTCCCTCGATAAGGTCTTGCAAAGTCTCAAAGTTCCACTTATTGTGATCCTTCGTGAGCATGACCTGAGAGAAGAAATCAAACGCCATCCGACAGAAAAATAGAAGGCAGAACGAACCTGAGTCTCCAGCAGTGCGGCTTGAAACGTCCTGTCATCCATCTGCAAGCCCATCCTAACCTTGACTTGTTCGACCTGACGCTGCCCTCGTCGAATGGCATCCTCGACGGAGTTCGCTCGGGGTCGGGCGCTAGTGGCTGGGGACGGCTGCAGTCGAAATCGGTTGCGATTGAAGCTATCAATAGCAGATAGAGCTGATGTTCCGACTATGCGGTGTTCACCCTCTCCGTAATCCAACGCCAAGTTGAACACGTCAGGTATTAGCTACAATCCAACAAGACAAATTAGGCCATTGCTGAAAGCTAGAATGAATATGAAACCGACCTGGATTTTGGCGGCGACAGATAAAGGAAGCACTTTGTTGCTCAGTTGCAAGACTTCCGCCATGAGCAGGTTGCCTTTTCTCGAAAGGTTGGATCCTGTAGCGCTCTCTTCGAACATGCAAGTGAGCGCCTAGCAGCAATTTGTCAGAACTGTACTCGAACGCCACTTTATGAATGACTGACATCCAAAAGACCAGCTTTGCAGAACACCATTATGAGAAGAGCAATATACTGATCGGTGAGCTTTAAGGGTTCAGCAGAGCGTTGCACTTCGATAACAGGACCATGGCTCGAGCCCATAGTCTTATGATACACTACAGGTCTCCTCAGCAGACGCTAGAGTGGACATGAAGGGAAGGGACTTACTGGTCAGACGTCGGCCGTTGATAAACGTCTGATACCATTCTGGTGTCTTGATATTTAAGAGGTCAAAGAACATGTCCAGGACTATTTCCTGCACAAGGTCAACGGGATGCCTTTCGAATTGATTTGTGAAAGCTTACTCGTGAATCAAGCGACGGTATTCGAAGAGTGTCGATGATGGCCCTGATAGCTCGCATGTCATCCATGCAGAAGTACATCAAGCCTAGACGATGTAATGAGCCCGATAGCTCTTGACGAACCGCGATAAACGAGACATACCACTCCATGTTCGTAACATGGTTCCGATCATTCTACAAACACCTTTCATCCGTTCAGAATACGAGCCATCCTTTCCGTATGCATCTGTCACGCCAGAAAGTGCAATCTACTTGGTGCGTAAGACTGATGAAAGATAGAGAAAAGAAATTCTGGACACCGACCTCGAGATCAGTTCCAGGCCGAAGATAGCTCCGCGTGCGAGGTGAGTCGACGATGTGAAGAAAAACTGGAGTCAGTAACGAAGCTAGCTCCAGGGAGCCTTCGGCCAAGGTATGCAGTAGTACTCGGATGCCACCCGTCCGACTGACTAACTCAATGTCAATCAGTACTAAAGAGCCAGCTTGTCAGTTAGACCGTCGTAGTGTAAAGCTTGAAAACCGTACAAATTTCAGCCAACGTGAGTATGCAGATTGATCTGAATGGGTCATCAGGCTGCTCTGCGACCGCAATAAACGCCCGCATCACAGCATCTGTCAGAGGCACGCTGCCCGAGCATGATGGAGAGCGAGGCTCGCTTCGTTGCGAGCCGATTTCGACAATTGCACGAATGAGCTTGATGGCTTGCTCCTTCTCCACGGTGTGCTTATGGTCCAACGTTAAAGATCTGGCCTTGGTAAGACAAATAGACACATTGACAAGTTAAGTAGCTCACTTAACGATAAACCATTCCAGAGGCTGTTCACGAAGCCGCTTGACGGACTCGATATCCACGAGGGTGTGTCGTATGAGTCGGTATGCAGTCGCGCGACAAAATTCTGACGAGCGGTCAGATAATGCAGGGATCACTCTTGATAAAGTCAGTACGCTGTCTAGAATATGAGGGCTGTAGTCAAGACTCACGCCTGGACAACCTGTGCCACATCCAATTCATATCGCACGCGGAGGTTCCGTTGCAAGATGCCGATGAGCTTCGTCATGGCGTCAGTCCGCATACGCGTCACCTCACCATCGGTGGGCGAGGGCGGCGGTAGGGATGAAGAACCTGATGACGGCACGGGCGACATGGCTGATCGTCCCACGGACGCGAGCGTCTTGATACAGATTGAAGCTTGTTGTAGGGTCGTACGGAAGTCATCTGGAAATGTATAAGATGGCGTCTTTGGGGAGTCTTTGGGGCATTCCCACCTCTGTCATCCGTAAACCTTCGATCTTCGGGGACGAATTCATCGCTTAGCACGGTCTTCACGGAGTATGATGCACTCACGTTGATCAATCTTCTGTGAGATAGACTCGATCCTGCTGTGAGCCATTTGCCGTTCTGATTCCACCTGCGACCGCAAAGGACCCTAGAATGCCAAGATCTTCACTCTCCATTTGAGCACTGTCACGCGATAGAATAAGCACCTTCAGCGGGGAGTTAGGATCGTTGAGCATGGCCTCTGCCCCCTCTTTTATGCGGATTGCAGTGCCCATCATCATGTTTAGAAGCGCAACCTACGATGCGATGTGAGATAGTTTAATGACTCTGTTAACTTGTGGGATCAGGATATAATCATAGACGCTACGTACCTGCTCCTCAGGATCCCTGCCCTCCAACTCGGAGAAGTCGAACATGCCACTCGGCCCAGAGATATGACTGCCGTTCGTACTTGAAGGTCTTGCAACGTGTCCATTTGAGTCCAGGTCAATTGAGCCATCGCGAGGACGTTCGGTAGACGTCCTTGACATTGAACGCGTGTTCAAAGGGACAGACATCTCCCATTAGCAAGGCAAATGCAATTCTGAGATTGCCGCGCGTAGGATGAGAGTCCGCAGGGTCCGAATAGCAGGAGGTAGGAAGATATGTTGGCTAGGAGTTGAAAGCAACGACCAGCATCATGGCCTTTCACCGCTTCGGGCAGTGTCTCGGCTACTCGAGCAAGGCGCGCCGCGGGAACAACTATTTGCGCGTATGGGTCCGACGCGTCCACGACCGTTGGCAACGCTTCTTCACCGACTCTCTTTCGTTAGTTGTAATCTCAGCATTCAGGATACCAGCAATATTCATGTATCATGATAGGAGATGATGTTTGAGAGAATAGGAATAGACTACGCAACCCAAACAAGGTGCAGTACAAGTAAGGCAGGGCAAATACACTCGCGATTGAATCGTAGATCGTAACAATCGTACAAGGAGACTCTGATCGAAGTCGAAATCAGGCAGGAAACTCATATCAGTCCACGATCGAAAGCCTTGATGAGCTTGATCTTCGAGCTTTATTTAACACCAGTCATAGTCTAGTAACGCGTCGTTGCAAACCGAGTAACTTTGCTGTTCAGATCAACGATTCAGAGCCTTGAGAAAACTCGATGCACAGAATTTTAAAAATATTTTTAGTCGCACGGCAAACAGCTTTGCAAGCTCCAAGCTTCAGACGAGACAAGCCAAAAACTGAAGAGAGCAGGAGGTGGACAGTGATAAGACTAGGATATATTTGGGGGGGGGACCACCGGTAACAAGGCACTTCAATAAAGTGAATTCACGTACCGACTCTCCACTCTAGGACATCGAACAGGTCGACATAAGGCATACAACAGCCCCTCGACCATGTAGCGGCTGCGATGAATGAGCCTGCATGAACGAAAGATGGACCTACCAGACGTGTGATAGCGGAAGCCTGGGCACAAGCTTAAAAACGGCTGTCCTAACCGCACAATATTGGCTGCCATCACCATGAAATCAAGCCTGGTTCGTTAATTGGATTCTGGTCGCATCCTGGGGGAGTACTTCGGAAAGCGAGTCAGCAGAAAGACGAACGAAAGAGAGCTGCGGTCAATTCCGAGACACAGAGCTAGTCGGGAAGTGCCGATAAACTGTATAAGTGCAACCAAACAAGGTTTCAGCCACACCACCGGCCACCCGACCAAGGAACTTACGCCGATAGGGACAAACGACACCTCAAGACTTCAAGATGGGTGAGTGCTGTCCCCGCGTGCTCGATATGCTGCTCTGCTAACACAAGAATGCAGTTCGCTACGCCGCCGCCGCTCTTGCTGCCAACCCCGAAAAAAGTGCGCTTCATCTGGTGTCAGACAAGTCCAGAAATGCTGAACGTTTGATTCCCGTATCTAGCCTCCCGTGCCCGCGGCGAGTACCTGCGGACGCACTTCAAAAACATGCGGGAGGTTGCTGCTGCGCTGACGGGTTGGTTGCTTGCCCTGAGTGCGCGTTCAGAACGTTGATCGGATGTGGAATGCAGGTCTCAAGCTCACCAAGGCGTACACCTACCTCAGCGACGTTACCGAGCACAAGCAGGTCATCCCTTACCGGCGATTCAACGGTGGTGTTGGTCGCGCGAGCCAGGCGAAGCAGTTCAAGACGACTCAGGGTGCGAAGCGCTGTATCTCGGTCCTATTCATGCATATGCTAAACCGGGTGCATCAGGTCGCTGGCCCGAGAAGTCCGTCAAGTTCATCACCCGCCTGCTCAAGAACGCCGAGTCGAACGCGGACGCGAAGAGCATCGACGTCGAGGACCTCATCATCCGCAACATTGTCGTGCAGCAGGCTCCCGTACGTTGACCTCTCGCTTCGCCTGAAGCGCCCCTCACGCGTCCTTCGGACAGAAAACCCGCCGCCGCACATACCGTGCCCACGGTCGCATCAACCCGTACCAGGGCCACCCATGCCACGTCGAGATCATCCTTGCCGCAACCGAGGAGCAGGTTGAGCGGAGCAAGGACAAGGACGCCCTGATCACCCCGCTCACCGGCCTCAACAGGCGACAGGTCGCCAGGAGGCGGATCGAGGCTGCTCGTTCCTAAGCGGCGCGTGCCTGGTTCGGAGAGAGAGTGCGGTGTTTTAGGAGCATGCCATTAATGTCTCGTCTCATTTGTATGCATATGCCATGCTGTGAAAACCACCACCCAGCGCGGTGATTCCATGTTTTCTTCATTTACTGCAGCGAAATCAGTTCAAGCTTCAGTCATGGAGATACAACAATCAAATTCTACGCCAACTATGTACGGGAATATGCTACAGGCGTTATATGTATGTACATGGGTGATGAGTGCGACATTGCGACACTATTGCGGGTAACAAACAAAAGCTAGCGAAACAGAACGAATAATGCTACGACCAAATCGAGTGGCCGCTAGAAGAACAGAACGAATGCTACGACCATGATGGGTGGCCGCTAGGAAAACAATGATGGAGTATAGCAACAGCGAGCAGGAGGTAGAAAACACAAATAAAGCAGTGCAAAAGAGCGAGGGATGTGTCGCGGACATAACGCGAGAGCAATGACACAACAATGGATGCTGAAGGACTGTGGGGAGGCCTCAAGGGAGGCGGCATAACCGAATACGAATGCAGGAATGAGTGTGGGGAGGGGGTTAATACGTCGAAGACGTCAATGCTATGCTGCTTTTGTTGCTGATTTTCTCTTTTCTGATGTTTTTGGTTTTTGAATTATTATCTGATGTTTTTGGGGTTTCGAGTATCTGATGTTTTTGGTTTTTGATTTTCTTGAATAGATGAGAGATAAATTGCCGCCGAATAGAGAATGAAGCGGTGGCGCGATGAATGGCAGGGAAAACAACGACCGCGAGCGATGTGACGTGCTGAATGCGTTCACTTGGGGTGGAAGGAACGCAGGCTAGCCGCATCGCTGATCTTGCGGGAGTTGTGGGGAAGAACAGACTTGAGAGAACGCAGAGATGGCATGCGCATGAGCTTGCTTTTCTTAGCGTCAGGGTTCTCGAGCGTTTTGCTAGAAGATATGTCAGTATTCGGTTATGGAAGGTATTGGCAAAGAGTTACGTACCTCAAGTCATATAGACGATCCCTTTCGGCGTTGATGTTGTCTGTAGCAGCGATTCTGAACTGCTCCGTAATCCAGACTTGCACCTCATGAGCAGCGGGGAAGCTGTAGGGAAGGTACCATTGTTCCATCGCTGTGAATGCGGTATTAGAACATTGCCTAGCGGGTGCAGACGGAAATGCTACTTACTGCGAAGGCACTGGGTGACGCCACGGTAGAGATAGATGTTCGGGATCTCCTTCCCTGTGGCTGGGGATTTCACCATACGGCCACGAGGTCCGTGGTAGAACCGAGCAAGATTCTGCAGATAGACCGCTGCTCGAGCCGGCTGCAATCAGTAAATAACTTCAGAGGAGAAGGATAGACAACGTACGCATGAGCGGGACAGTCGGCTCGCAGGACATGTCCAAATCGGCACGGAGAGCCCTGTGGTTGCCCGATGGGTTGACAAAGTTGTCGAGCCTCCCCAGGAGCTTCTTGCTAGCCTTGGACATCAGCTGCTCGCCAAGCTTCTATCAGAAAAGGTCAAGAGCACAAAATCAGACCACTTACGTCGTGTGTTTGAGACAGCCGAGCAACGCTGCCATGCACGAGTCCCTGCACGATAGCAGCCAGAGACTCGTAGTTGCGCAAATTGTATAGAACCTATGAGGTTCGTTAGACAGAGCCGCAGCAGAGAACAAGGCATAAAGAAACTGACGATGGCTAGGCACAGCATGATCGACATGACCTTCGCCCGCGCCTTGGAATCAGGCTTGCTTAAAACTTGCTTCGTCGCCCAAATAGCAGTCGCATCGTGGAACTCCGCGATCTTCCTGAGGCTCGTCTGCGTCGCACAGTTACAGTTACCCTTGCACTTCGCGACATGGCGCAGGAGCTCCTCGGGGACGACGGCGCGATACAGCGCCGCCGCAAGCAGAGTCATCTGCCGCCCGAGCTCCTCGAGGTTCGCTGCCATCCGGAACGTGCCAATGTGGACGCTGTTCATCGCGCACAGGTCCTTCAGCAGCGGCGCCGCATACTCCGTCTCGTACGCGGACCCGCGCGCCTCGTCCGCGACGGTCATCGAGATCTCCTGCTGGCGCCGCTCGAAGCGCGCCTCGGTGCGGTGCCCGTTGCGCGCGCGCGCGAGCGCGGCGAGGACGGGGCGCCCGGCGCTGGGCCAGTCGCGGTTGACGCTCTTCTGCACGAACGTCTGGATCGCGAAGCCCGCGCCGCCGTCCATCTCCTCGACCCAGTACTGGTCGAGCCACATCCGCACGAGGCTGATGATGCGCAGCTCCATGGCGCGCCCGCGCTGGCGCCAGGCGTCGCTCTGCGTTTTCGTGAGGCCGGCGGGCAGAGGCGCCGTGTAGCGCGCGTCGAAGAGCCTGATCACGTTCTCTGCGGTCGTGAAGTCGCGATAGCATAGGAAGAACGTGTCGACCAGCTCGCTGTCGCTGGCGGAGTACGGGTCCGAGATGGCTTGGATGAGCGCCTCGACGCTCGCGCCCCAGACCTCCTTCTTGTTCTTCGGGTTCTTGACGATGTCAAGAGTAACATCGATGCCGGGAAGGGGGACGTCGCGGAGCTCGTCCCTGGGGAGAGGGTCGGCCGCGGCATACGCAGCGGCGAGAGACGCTCTGATGTCGACGCCCGTCACACGCTGGCTGGCGGGGGGGAGCGCGGACCGCCGCCGGATGGTGATTTCGACCAGGTCCTTGTCGCCGCTGTCCATTGAGTCGATGTCCGACATGTCCAGAAAGGTCGTGCGGTTGTCGATGGGAGACTCCGTCTGTGTCTGGCCATGGTTCTGCGCAGGAGCATCCGCCTGAGGGAAGGGGACTACACAGCGTTAGTTGACAGTGAAAGGAGAATATCGGGGTGCACTGCTACCTTTGGACGTGTTCTCGATATCCTCGCGGTCCTCCAAGTCCTCCGTGATGCATGGTAAGCCTCCTCTCTGCTTGACCTGATCGTCGACGCCCACCAAGAACGCTTTGACATCTTCGAGAATGAGATCCAGCATCTGAGTGCACCGCTTCAGACCCATCTTGATATCGATCTCAGTCTTGGCCTTGGACACGTAGGTGGACCAATCCTGAAAGCCTTCGCTCATGATAAACGCGCGGTTGGCCGACACTCGGTACGAGCGCAGGCCGATGACGGAGGCTGGAATGTGCTGCTCCATGGAATCGACGACGGCGGCGAGGGCCCGGTTGAAAGCCGCAGCGAAGTCGGCCATCCCCCTCGAGTTCCTCTCCTGACGTGCCATATGTATCATATGCGCCTGGAAGAGAAGGGCGCCCAAGGCCTCGTCGAGGTTGAAGCCCTTAGGCCCCTCGATGGCGTAAACGTTGGCGGCGTGGAGAGTAGCGGTATTGGCCGTCTCATTGCGGCGCTGGATCTTCTCGCGAGTAGAAGAGATGGACATCTTGCGGAAGGGAGACGATCGTTGGCTGGAGCGCGGGCCTCGCCACGCAACGATAGCATGGACTTCTGCGGGGAAAGGATAGCAGGGATATGAGGTGCAGAAGGGCGACGGCGACGGTCGGTGGTGGTGGAGGGTTTGGTAGAAGCGACAGGTGGAGTTACATTTTCTTTCGGGGGAGGGGTGGGTGGTCTCTCAGGGAGGGAAGGTTTCGCAGAGGGCGCGACCTGGGCGTTAGGGTGAGACGAAGTCGTCTGGGAACGCTTTGGTGCTAGAGGCTGTGGGTAGCCAATGGTAGGTTGAGGTCGGGGTGGCATGGTTCAATGAACGGTAAGAGAATGAACGGGGGGGGAGCAATAGATGTGATAGTTCGGGTTGGTTGTGAAGGGATGTGGGGATGTTGAACGCTACAAGGTTAAAATCCGTAATGTAGTAAGCATTCAAACTCAGAGTTTCCACGATGCAGAATATGTTAGCCGAGATGGAACAATAGGATGTTGGCGGATGTTCAACAAAACCTCATCCACAAACCACAATATGACCACCTCGCAGAGACAGCCGTTCCTTTCCTTCAGGGAGGGAAAGCTCACCTCTGCCTGCAAAGGCAACACGGACCTTTAAAAGAAGAGAAAAGGCGGTGTGGCTCACGAGTAACTTAGGCAAACGAAGCGGCAACGTTCTAGCACTCGTCTCGAAAAGCGCGGGCGCTTAATCGGTCCAAGCGTTCTGTACGTCAAAGCTCACGCACCCGCTATAGCTGTATGCGCTTTCGGTGCCACCTGCAGCTGTGGACTTACTGTCGCAGGTGCAACCTATCCAAGCAAATGCAAATGCAAATGCTGCTTCATATTCAACTGTCAACATATGTTGCCACAATTCAGCACAGGCGCACGTTAGAAGGGCAGCGACACTCACCCAATATCTGTCCAAATCGGAATGAACGAGTTGTGAACTGGTAAGCAGGATAATATCCAGTCCTATCTTTCCTGTAGGAGAAGCTCACCAGCGGGATGCAGCGGGATACTCGAAGATGTCATGGATGACACGTCGAAATCTACGAAAAATAGCGGCCCCTCATTTGCCTCCATCGCAATATCTGGCTCAGTACCACTGGAGAGTCAGATTGGCATACTTTGCCATGTCCACTTACCTTCACATGCAGCCTGGGCGGGGAGGCCAGCAAGATGAACAAAGTTGCAAGGGGATGCAAGACCCCGAGCACTCAGCGAAGGTGTGAATTGCCACATCCGTGCATAACGCCACCATCAGAGAAGCTGGCCTCGCGTCTACCCCTTGCTTTCGACGCGATACATCCTATCTACCCTATATCCCGCACCATGACCGCCGTCGACGACCCCGGGTCCTCGACGCCTCAGTTCCTCGACACCGTCGAAGGCGAAATCGCCTTCTTCCGCTCCCTCATGCGCGCGCGGCCCGTCGGCCTCCACCGCCACTTCCACGTCCTCTCCATGCGCAACGCGATCCACCAAGATACCGGCCGCCACGTCTCCGTCGACGCCCTCTGGGCGAAGCTGCGCACGTGCTACGACCTGGACACCCTGGAGAACCTCGTACGTGGTGCCCCGCCCCCTCCCCGCTCCGCGCTAGACGCCGCCCCCGCACAGGAAACCGAGGGCTACGAGTCCCCCGGCTCGAGCAGCTCGACGCCGCACCTCGTCGCGTCGCCCGCGCCGACGGACAATCTCGCCGCGCACCCGTTCTTCCGCAGGGAGTTCGCCCTGCCGTCCGAGCCCGCGTACGAGGCGCTCATGGCCGCGCGCCGCGTGCGCGCCACGCCGTCCCCCTCGCCGCCAGCGCAGTCGCCCGTGCGCCAGACACGCGCGGCCGGTCGCGGACGGAAGCGCGGGCGGAGCAATGCGAATTTGGCGGGGCTCGTCGGTGGCGAGAGCGACAGTAGCGCATTGACGCAGGAGAGCGGGGACGAGAGTGTGATGCCGACGCCGCGGGAGAGTGTGGCGACTGGGACAGACGCGGGAACGGATTATGCTGACGGAGACGAGGATGAAGCAGCTGCATCACCAGGTATGCTTAAGTTATCTTTTCGTTTCACATATCTTCAATTGGAATACAGCTCCCTCTGTAACATCAAAATCCACCCGCGGGAGAGGCGGGAGGCCAAAGAGGGGCGCAGGCTCAAGAGGAAGAGGGGCAGGAACGAGTACCCGCGCAGCAAAGAAGCGGAAACGATGAGCAGCAGTCGCGACTCTACGATGCCTATACCCTTCTCTTCTTGATATCCTTGGACTGTGCGCGAAAGCCCCGTGCAAGGGCATTGTAATTCGATAGCGAGATAGTATACAGATATGATCAACCGTCCATCATGCGACAACAACAAAGGTATGCTACATTAGTCTACGTTCATGTGGACGACTTCCGCTTCAGGTTTGTCCAGTGCCGTGTTCTTGTTCTTGCGTTCCGATAGGAATGCTTGAATGCGCTCCCTCAGCTCGGTTTCTGGTTTGTTCAGGCTCAGTAGAAGTCACCAGAAGAAAATAAGAAGACAAACGTGGTTCGACATCTTCGATGCTAAGAGGCATGCGGTTGAATGGATCCTTTGAATCCGATAACAGATGTGACTTGATCGTCGACCGGTCAACGATCGCCCGAGACGTCGGAAGAATGACAG
Organism: Hericium rajendrae; assembly: GCA_033439255.1. Classification (NCBI taxonomy): domain Eukaryota; kingdom Fungi; phylum Basidiomycota; class Agaricomycetes; order Russulales; family Hericiaceae; genus Hericium; species Hericium rajendrae. The sequence continues at coordinate 695,709 of CM065880.1, forward strand.
GATCGCGCATGACAGTAAACATGAGCGGGTCTGCAACATGCAGTCAGTTCACATACTCGGACAACCCGCATATAGCAGCAACTTACCGAGGAACTCGTCCGGCACCTCGCCGAGCTCTTCCTCCGCCTCCATCGTCGCCTTCGCCTCCTCAACCTTAACAACAAACAACCTCAGCAGCTCGATCTCCGTCGGCGACTTCAGCGCATGGTTATGCGCAATCTGCGCCGCCTTCTCGAACAGCTCCTTCCTATAGCTCCGCCCATCCCGCGCCACAGCCTGTATAAACTCGCCCTGGTCGCTCAAATTCAAATACACCTGCAGCACATCGCTGAGCAGCTGCCGCGGGTTGAACGAGTACTTCTCCTTGTTCTTGACCTTGAGCTCCTGGCACCGCGGCCCGACGAGCGCGTCGAGGTTGTAGTCGAGCATCGCCGCGAGCCGGTCCACGATCTCGGGCATCATGAACGGCTCCTTCGTCTCCGCCGTGAACATCTTCAACAGATCCACCGTCGACTTGCCGAGCTGCGTGTAGCCCGTCGCCTGCCGCTCGAGGCTGCGCAGCGTCTGCTCGCGCTCGCGCCGGTGCTGGTGCGTCTGCCGCGCCCACTCGGCCTGGGCCTCCATCTCCACCTGGATGGTGTAGATCTGCGAGAGGTCGCTGAGCGACTCGTCCATGAGGTACGTGACGTCGTTGATCAGCATGTTCACGAAGCGCACGAATTTGTCGACGTTCTTTGTTTCGGCTCTGAGGGCTTCGCGGTGGACGGGGTTGCTCCAGATGGTCTTGAAGATGTATCCCATATTCCGACGAGCATCTGTAGTCGAGCGATCAGTTACACAAGTTCGCACAGGTAAAGGATCACTACTTACTAAACTTGTCGTAAAACTGGGAACTTGCTCCTGTCTGTTCGACCTCTGTGCCACTTGTTAGGAATCCCAATGTGTGCTAAGGCGACATGCGGGGACTCACCAACGTAATAATGCATAAGGGCCGGCATCGTATGCTTGAGTGCCATCGGATGGCTGTTGATGACACCACCCAAGAGACTGGGACCCTCAGTGCGATACCTGAAACACCCGAAGAACAGGAACTGCAAAACTGTCAATACCAAACCTAGTGAGCATGGCCCAGGAATACGCACTTCGACGATTTTCAGCTTCAAGAAGGGATTCTTGATGTACCACGTCGACGCGAGGAACGTCAGCGCGAAGATGAGGAGCTCTTCGCGCCCGGACAGCTCCAGCGTATTCGGCGCCGTCCTGAACCCTCCCGTCAGCTCACTCGAATCTAGACCAGGCACACACATCGCACGCACCGGGTGACGAATATATAATACTCGATGGCATCCTCGAGGATGAACTCCGGCAGCATCTTGAAATCAACAGGGACGTCTTTCGGCAGCGGCAAGCTATATCCAGAAGATCAGCAATTGAAAGCCTGTAAAAAGCGAGCCGCGCACTCTACGAGGGGCTTGGGGTGCGACTTCCTCGGGTCGACGTATCGGATGAGCCACGTCGTGACGAATGTGTTGAAGCTAGCGCTTCTGAACAGCGTCTCGGGGTCGAGCAGCTGTGTGCCCGCCGCTGCCGCTTGGGATTGCACCTTCGCCATATCGTCCTACCGCCGCACTTTAATTCGGACCTTCAGGACTTTACGAAAAGACACACCTTGACCTGCTTTATGACCGCCTCCATCCGCGCCTGGAACGGTGTCTGCAGCAAAATTCAATATATGCTCTCTAAGAAGACGCGAAAGCAGGCCTACCCCAACCCACGACTGATCCCCATTGATGCTGCTCAGATGCTTCTTCATCTCCTCCAACTGCTTCCCATACTCGTCGAAGCCCTGCACCGTCTTCTGGTAGCCATAATGATTCAGCGCGAGCGCCAGGTAGAATATGTCCGAGATGAAGTTGGGCGGCGACGCGCCGTCCGGCAGCCGGTTCGCCTCTTCCCATTCCGCCGCTTCGGGCGCGGTGGCGTTGATCCGGGTTTCGTCCTTCACGTCAATGCGGTTGGAGTGGGCGAAATAGTGGCGGTCAATGCGGTCGATCTGCCGGAAATTAGCAACCTGCTACGAGACAATAGCCAGCAGGATTTGTGGCGTTACCTTGGAATAGCTGGCATCCATGAACGGCTCCGCGAAGCGGAAAAGGATGATTTGCAGGTTCGCCATGTAGCTGTCGGACGCGCACGTCTCGTATTCGACCTGCATGCCCGCACGCTTCGAGTTAAGGGAGACGGCGCGGGCGAAGTAGCCTAGGATGGCTTCTCGGGCCTCTGGAGACGCACGGATGATGGTGTTTAAAATCGAAAACAGGGATGACTACCGGGCGACTTCAGCGGACGGTCAAGGAATATGTAGGAAGTGACGTACCTGCAGACTCTTCAGGGTACCGCGCAGGCTATTTCTCGACGACTCGACATCATTAGCAGGCCGGCCCTCCACGTTTGCAAAGTATGATTCGCCGATGTGAGGCTGCGATTTAAACTATGTCAAGCGGAAGAAAGGGAAGCTCGAACAGAGATCCGACGCACCCAGTCTCTAGGAAAGACATTGAGACGCAAAAGAGGGCCAAGCAAACTCTGATGCTCGAAGCCCGCAGCTGTCGCATTCGAAGGGTTCCACTCCTCCATCCTCACCATCATCTGCACGATCGGCTTATGCGCCACGAGCGCCTCGAAGCCCGCGACAACGCCGCGCCACAGTGAGTCGACACTCGAGATGCCTTCCGGCCTCCTGAGGCATTCATGGAAGAGCAGAGAGGTCACCACGGGACCGATGACGCTTTCGAGCTCGTCCTCGGGCTCGAAACGCCGTACGACGTCCTGCAGGAAGGGCTCAATCTCGGATGCGGAAAGATCGGAAACATTCTCCGAGCCGCCGAGGAGCGGCGCGGAGAAGGAGGACAGGGACAGCAGCATCCGGACGAATTCGGGGGCGCCCAGTGCTTTCCTGTGATACAGCGTCAGTACGGGCGATCGCAATGGACGGGAAAACAAACCCCTCTGGGTGCGGAAATGCGTCTGGACTCATAAAGTCGATGCCGACGTAGCTGATGATAAGATGTCGCATCTTATCCTCGAGCTGCATCGCCTTCTGGACGTCCAGTGGCGGGTATCCCTGCAGGCCGTTAAGTTGTAAGACCGACCATGACAGTATGAGATCTACCTTTTTGAGAAATGCAGTTCTGACGGTGTTAAGCCGCTTCCAGGCGCCGACCAGGAACTCGAATATTGTCTGCTCTCTGGGGATTCGTGATAAGAAAGGCGCATAATCCGCGTCATATCTATTTGGTTGTTCAGAAGGCTTATACCAAGCAATAAGATATCGACCCACTCTGTGGACCGCGGGTCCAGATCGAGCCGTGCAATGACGGCACCCTCGAGTCTATCGACGGTGAATTGCAAGCTCGCCGCTGTGCATAATTCTTCAGTACGGTTTGTATGGCAACTATAAACGAGCCTACCAGGGTCCGACAGCACCTCTTCCTCCACGAAGGATTTCAGCCACACGACCTCGTAGTTTGTCCTCAAAGCTACCTCCGGCTTGACAGCGTCACCTTAGTCAATGCCCAATAATCAACGCATAATACTAGACATACATCGAGTGTAACCTTGAAGACCTCAGTAATCGCCTCATTCTCCCAGACCAAGTAGTCGAACTTCTCCAGGGGCGTCACGGCCTTTTTCTTGAGTGGCACGGGCGATGGTGCGGCGGGGGGCTCAGGCTGCCGCTTCGGCGTGGGCGCAGGGAGCGGCTTGGGCTTGGGTGCCAGCACGGGCGCGGACACGGACGACGTGGACGGTGTCGGCGTCGGCGACGGGCTCGGAGACGTAGTCGACGACGTCGCGGCCTGCAGCTTTGCGAGCCGCTTCATGCGAATCTGCAGCACGGGCCCTGAGATCAGCATACGAGTGCGCCCCAAGTAGAGATGCATACGCGGTCCGCATCGTCCGTCGGGTTGCTGAGCGGTGGGTTCTGGCTCATGGTGCGTCTACAGGCGATTCGTGAGGGAATGAAAGAAAGAGAAAGACAAGGTGGGTTGTGTGTGGATGCGCGGGGTTGTGACCTTGTATTATGCAGCCCTGTCCTTGGGCGCTTGACGGCCGGCGCGTCGCTCGTTTGGGAAGTGGCGGGGCACGTGCCGTGCTGCTCCGTTTACTTTCTCTCGCTTTCGCTGCTGGCGTCTCCGAAAACCTTCAGTTCATCGTGCTGCGTGTCGTCGCAGCCAAAGTTGACCGCGCGATGTTTCCTCTCTCTGCGGTGTCGAGCGCGTTGCGGTTTATCGCGTCCCCGACGCGTTTCTTCTCGTCGTCGGTCGCTGTGCAGTTTCCCAAGCTCAAAACACACTCGGGGACGAAGAAGCGGTGGAGGTCATTGCCCTCTGGCAAATTCAAGCGAGTGAGTGTTGTTATTTTGTGGCATCAATGGAAGTTGAAATGTTTCTCTCAGGCGCATGCAGGTCATCATCATCTGAATGTCACAAAACGACCCGGACGGAAGAATGCCCTCGGGCAAACTGCATACTCGCATGGTGCACAAACACCTAAGCTGAAGAAGCTGATGCCTTACGGTTAGATGGCAGATGTACTCGTTGTGGAGGTTTCCCATGTGAGTGCTGGACATGTTAATCAATGAATGTCATGTTGATTCATGCAGACACCGGTATACAGTACATCGTGTCGTAATTCATAGATCCACTCAGCATTTCCCATCTTTTCCACGCGCATACTTGGTGGTATTGACTATGAGTACAACAGTGTACGTCTGAGATACGACAGGTATTTATCTTCAAGGCTGCACCCGTGCCCTTCACCTTCTACACAACATGAGATCGAGATCGTCTTACAGCGAGCTGCCTGGCTTGAACTCTACGCCGATCTCATCGTTTGCGTTACTCTTCGCGCTACCTTCCAAATCCGTTTTACCTCCGAAGAAGGCCCGGATGTCTGCTTGTTTGGGATCATACGCTGCGTTTCCGATACCGCCTTTCTGACGTAGCTAGTGGTGCGAATATGAGGAAGCCAGCAAAGCAGTATAACCCGGACGACGTACGATGTTGTCTATGTGAGAGTGCTGGTTGATGTGCGTCACGTAGACGGATAATGGTGGGTCATCGTTGTCTGGGATGTCAACCGGCTTAGCCTCCTCGGATCCCTGACGATATTTCAGCACATCTCACCCGCAACTAATAACGAAGGCAATTACCTTGACATCTACAGCAACCCTCGTCCAAGCCGTATTCAGCAGTCCGCGATAGTCCTTAATGTCTATACCACCGGCATTGCGCTTTAGCAGCTGAGCGACCAGCTGGCTGATACACAGGCCATGGCTAACGATCGCAATGTGGACATCCTTCTTTCCTTCCCTCGCCGCCTGCCACACATGCGGAAGAATGAGGTCTTCTATGGCCTGGTTCGCGCGCTCGCCCAAATCGACCAAGCTCTCTCCTTCCGGAAACTTCTCGCGATCGCCGTGCAGCACGGGGTATACGCCCTTCGCAAAGTGCTCCTGCAGAGTAAGGCCTTCCTCCTGGGTCCAGGACCAGGGCCGTCCCTCCGCGATGCCGAAGTGCTGCTCGCGCACGAGCAGGGACGTGGTGAGCGGGGGCTTCGGCGCGGGCTGTCTGTCGTAGATCGCCTGCGCGGTCGTGAAGGCGCGCTTCAGCGGAGACGCATATATCGCGTCGAACTTGATGATGTCGGAGAAATACTCTCCTACGGCGCGTGCTTGCTTTTGAAGAAGGGAAATCAGTCTTGTGCGGAGGACATCAGCCTCCGGGAATTGCTCACATTCATCCCTGCAGAAGCAACGTGAGCAGATAATCCCGAAAGGAAAAGGAGGCTAATCACCATGATTAGAGAGAGGCGCGTCTTGCCATCCTGCCCACACTGCACGCTACAGAACCCTACATCAGTCTGGGAAAGTAAGAAAATCAAGCAGCTTAGATCTACCAGGTTATCCGTAGACTCTCCGTGTCTGACCTGTGGAAATCGTTATTTCTAGCCCACGCGGATGGCCTAGAACGACATACAAAGGTCACATAAAGCGTAGGGATGGACATGATGGTTTGCTGCAAGGCTGGGGCATGGCGTCCTCGAGTGTCCCAGACGTCCTTCGAGTCACTGCCCCCAGAATCGAGATCGTGCAGCTTACGGCTGGGTCGGGCCGCACCCGATGCTGAGTCAGCGAATAGTCAGTAAGCGCTGTGCACCAACAAGTGTGCGTCCTGGGCCTGAACATCCTGCCATGTGTGTATCTTTGCAGTAGAGCTATGGGGTTGTACAATTATTATTATAACATTCGTTGGTACTTCTTTTCATTGAGTAGGAATTTTTACTCCGCGGACGATCACTATTGTCACAGTACCAATTTTTGAATACTACTTTACGTTGAACCAGTGCACAAATGAGACTTCCGGAAATCACACATCCCAGGGAACGGGGTTCTATTCTACTGGTTCAAACATTAGCACACAACACACGTTAACTACTAGCAGGTCGCGCGGTGACCCGGTGCGCAGCGCATGCGACGCTGGTTCCTACGCCTATAACACGGCGCTGAGCGATACATATTCGGAGGTCAGGGCCCCGCCCTGCAGCTCCTCATCCGCCATCGCCTCCACCCGGTCCACCCACCGCCGCACCCGCCGCCTGGAGAACTCATTGTCGCATTGCATCATCGCTGTATAGAAATCGTTGCGCAGCACGCCCGCGCGATGCACACCGACCCACTCGGGCTGCACGCGCTCCATCTCATCGAGGAACACAGCGCGGAGCTGCGTCTGCTCCCACTCGAGGAGGTGCTCAAAGTAGAGCGCGTTCGGTCGCCCGCGCCGGTCCCCGTCCCTGTTCCCACCCTCGTCTTCGTCTTCGTCCTCGTCCTCCGCCCTGCCGTACGTCTCCGGGTTCGGGCACTCTGCGCGGTGTCGCCCAATGAGGAACCACGGCAGCGTGCACGCACGCCAGAGCGGGAGCGCGGAGACGCACTCCCAATCTACAAGGCCTGTGAGCGCCCCGGACGCGTCGACGAGGATATTTTGGGACGAGAGGTCGTCGTGAGAGATGACGGTCCGCTCCGGGGGCGCGTTGGGAGCGGCGAGGGGGAACACGCGCGGGAGGAGGCGCACGAGGCGTTTAGCGAGAGCCTTGGTTTCCTCAGCTTCTTCCAGCTCGTCGTCCGAATCCGAATCCGCGTCTGCGTCTGCGTCCTCGCCTGTGTTTGTGTCTGGCTTTTGGGCGGAGACGGCCTGAGCTCGGTCAATGACCTTCGCACTGTCGTTGAGGATGAACTGGAGACATGCCGCCAACCAGTCGTGGCTCGAGCGGAAAGGGCCTCGCGGGACGTCCTGGTCAAAGTGATCGTCCCAGAAGAACATCATCGCGACGATCTGGCCAACGGTGTGCGAGGTGGGTGGCGCCATATCATCACGCACGGCATCTGCAGTAGCTGGATAGATGTTCCCGATCCAAGACAGCGGGGAGTCGTAGAGCTTTGCGAGGACGCCGACGACCGTCTTGACGAGGGTGAGCTTCGCGTCCCAATCCATACCCTCCCAACGCCCCTTGAGCACGCTCCCGGGGATCTTCTCCATGATCATCCACTCGAAGCCCAGCCCGCCGCGCTCTGGTGGGCACGCATCTGCGTCGTAGGCCAGGACGCGCGGGACGAGCTCTGAGGCGTGCGCGCGCACAAACTCGATCGTCGCGACCTCGCTGAGCGTCTTCAGGCGGGGCTGGACTGGGAGCGTGACGCGGATGAGACACGCCCGCTCGGGGGTGTGCACGGCATACAGCTCGTTGAATCCGCCTCTGGCAAATGGAGAGATGGGACATGGGGCGTCTGCGGGAATGGAAAGGTGGTCCCGCGCGATGGATTCGAGGATGGAGAGAGAGGGCTGAGTGTTCCAGGCTGGCTGGCTCCTTCCTAAGCAATCCTTGACCCAATGGACATCGCGACGAGGCGCGGGCGAGCTGAGGGACATAGCAGAGTGTTTATGGAGCTGAGAAGAGGTGAATTGAGTCTCTGATAAGTACAAGGAATGGAGGGCGTTTGTCTCCGTGTCTAACCTGTGAAAAACATCATTTTTCAGCCCATGCGCATGGCCCAGAAAGGCGTACAAAGATCACATAAAGCATGGGGTTAGACATGACGGTGTGCTGCAAGGCTGGACATGGCGTCCTCGAGTCCCGATGTCCCTCCAGTCACTGTCCCCAGAATCTGAGATCATACAGCTTACGGCTACGGCCGCGCCGCACCCCGATGCTGAGTCAGCGCATGGTCATCGCTGTGCACCGACGGCGACGCGCGTCCTGAACATCCCAGAACCGTCCCACTCAGTCGACGACGAAGGCTACGCAAGCATCTCGTGGCAGGGACGCGTATGCTCCCCCACATCCGCTTTTATACCCTCTTGTCTCTTTCAATCACCTCTTTCAGCACTCTCACCATCGTTACCGTCTTGTAACCGTGCCTCATCATGTCTGGACAGTCTGGCTCTAACACACCCAGTCGCGACGAGCACCTGCTAGCTATAGGCCAGCAGTGCTCCCATCCATCATGTCTCTTGATAGACTTCCTGCCGATCAAATGCCAACACTGCACTCAACCGTACTGCTCAGAGCATTTCATGCCACTCGCCCACAGCTGCGAGAAGTTCGATGAGAGACAGTACAACCGTGTAGCACCTACCTGTACGTCTAGTCCGAAGATCTCTGCGAAATTGATTCTCACCAGTTGTCCGTCAGGCCCGGTCTGCAATGTGCCCGTCGCGATACCGCCAGGCGAAGACCCCAACATCCGGATGGAGCGGCACCTCGCCGAGGACTGCTCCGTCACCACGGGCAAGCCACGCCAAGGCAAGTCTGCGCCGACCTGCGACCACGCCAAATGCAACAAGGTCCTCTTTGCGCCCATCAAGTGTGATGTAAGTACAGTCCATTGCACACCCAGTCCGAGATCGCGCTGACATCGTCGCCCACAGAAATGCGCAAAGCGGTACTGCCCCGCGCACCGCTTCCCCAACACGCACGCCTGCCCATCGCTCGCCGCCCCCGCCCCGCAAAGCAACGCTGCCGCGAGTCGCGCGAATCCCGCAGCTATGGCAGCGCTGAGGCGCGTCTTTGCGTCGGGCAGCGGCAAGGGCTCGTCCGCCGCGGCCTCCAGAAACGCACGCCCGCCCGCGCAGCCGAAAGCCAACCCCACGCCGAAGCCCGCGCCGGCGCCCTCGTCCGCGAAGACCGCTTCCGCCTCGGTGCCCAACCCGTTCTCGAAGACCGACCGGTGCGTACTGTCCCTGCCCTCCGTATCTGGTGTTCTCTCATGACGCTGCAGGTCTTCCACGCCCGCCATTACGACCCCGGACCACACAACTACTGTATCTGATAATTCACCGTCTACACCTGATAACGATGCCACTAATGATCCGTCTCAATCCTGCGCATCTGAATCAAAACAACCTGTATCGACGTACTCATCGCTGAAACCGCCCCCGCTGTTCGCATCCGCATAAATTGTATCTGTAATAAGACGGGCTAAGGAGGAGAGGGAGAGCCGGAAGAAGGGGATGCAGGAGCGCGCGAGGAAGGGCGTACGTGTCTCTCCCTCCTGTGCGCAGGCGACGTGCTGAGCTGTGGATTGTGTCCTGCAGTTGCTGACGAAGGATGAGGAGGCTATTTTGGCTGCTTTGGAGGCTGAGAAGTCCGACAAGGATTGTATTGTTGCGTAGTTTTTGGATATTTATACCGGCTCTCCCTCTATGCCATCACTATAATATGGGACTCTTCAATTGTCACGGATTTAGCCGTGTGCTCTCTATGTTCAGAAACTGCTGAAGCCTGAAGCCGGCCAATCGTGGCACCTTGTCTGGGTTATTGAGTAATTGAATGTGAGTGAAGCAAGAGTATGGCAATGCGCTACAATACATGATCCATCGCTGATAAAGCTACAGTGGTAGCGGAAGTACATGGGTAACCTTGAATGAAGAAAGCACAATCACGCCGAATAAGGCACGAGGTGGCAGCTACCAAGAAGGCATGATTAGGATGGATGACGAGACGCCCTATGGTCCAAAGGACTCACCCAAGCATGCCACGACCTCCCCAGCCTTGCCGAGGGGTGAGAGTTAGTATGACAGTTTGGTCGGAGCCCCGCTTCACCGTCACCCTGAGGACCTTCTGTCATCACGAAAGGAGACGTTAACACTGGACCCGACCGCGCACAACATCAAGAACACATACGTTCTCGCTCGAAGCGACCAAATCCGACAGTGGTTGGAGCGACGTCCCATCGAACGACTCCTTCTGCAGCTCGCCGAACTTGAGCACCAAGTCCTCGCGCAGCAGCCCCTAAACAGCATACTCAGCCAGTTCTGACGGGCAGCGAATCTAGGAGCCACGCACCGCATCCGCCGCAGGACTCCCCGGCGCAACCGAGTTCACCCTCGCAAACGGCGCAAGGTCCGCCGTGCGCACCGACGGGCCCTGCGGCTCGTCGCGCACCGCCGCGGGGTCGTACACATGCTCGAGCGTCTGCCCGATTGCGTCCATCGTCGCGGACAGGTCGTTGCGCAGCTCGTAGATGCGCTGCCGCGCGAGGCGCACGGCGTACAGGTCCATGTCCGCGCGCGGGAAGCCCTCGCGGTCGAGCAGCTGGTCCGTCATGTTCGTGCCGTTCGCGCGCAGCACGGCGAGGTGCTCGGTCAGCTGCGCCTCGATGTCGTCCTTCTGCGCCATGAGCGCGCGCGCCTGCTCTGCGGTGCTTGAGGGCGAAGGGAGTGTGTAGCCCATGGTGTCAATACGCGTGTCGTGCGATACGCGTTGGGTAAAGGAAGTAAGTGGAGGGCAGACGCGTCAGTGTGATTCCGGATCTTGGCGAGCGGTTGTTTGTGCTTGTTAGGATCTAAAGCTATTGGCTTCCTCCTGCTTCGCCAAGAAGCATGCAGTGACGTCTACAGAACATGAATTGTTGTACAGAATAGCTGAAGTACAGACGTGCACAATATGAGGTATACTGTATCGTACATGACACACGTGGGGCAACGGTGGGAAAAGAGTCAAGCTACATATGTAGGACACTGCATATACCGTAAAACCATGAGAAAGCTCTAACATGATTAATCTGCCTGGTGGGCTGAGATTAAATAGACTTGAAAGCGATGGAGAGGGACGGATATCACACAAGCTGCATGCACATACTTAATTCCAGATTTCTTTCAGCGCCCGCCCACCACCATTCCAAACACCCTTCACCAAGCCAATGATATCGGCGAACGGCAGAGGGGCAGCCAGAAATGGGTTGGCCGGGACAACGGAGGGGTCGCACGCTACGTCCACAGCATCCTGCAGACACGGCCGCTCCTTCGTGGTAAGAAGCCTGAACATGCCGTGAGGACCGTCATCGAGCGTCTCGACGACCGCATCGGCTGCTACAGCGTCGGTCGGGAAAAGAACCGAATGCGACGGCGTGTGCGCGATAAGGTGCAGGGTCGACTCGTCGACAGAGAACAGCGACGTGAAGAAGGACAGAAGGGGGAGTTGGATGCGGGGATGGGGCACAATGGTGGCCTGGACAGAACTGACGGAGGACTGGGTGCGAGATCGAGCGAACGACGACCGATCTGCCGTATGAATGACCCGAAGGCTGTTCCGATCCCGCGGCCCTGTTAACGCAGCAGAAGGGCCAAGCCCCATGCTCCGCTGGGATATGAAGTCCCATCGACTTGCGCGCGTAATCTCCTCTTCGAGGACGGCCTCGCTCTCCTCCGCACCGCTCTCCAACGACCACTCCCAGACCTCTACTCCATGCTCATTGGCTAACGAGCTCGACGCTGATCTCAGAGAGTCGACCTCCTCCCACCCCAGGTCGCTGGTGTGGCTGCTCTGGCTGCTCTGTGCAATGCTGCTCACGCTGACCTCTCTTGGTCTAGTGCCAGTGGCGATGCCCAAGCGAATGGAAGAGCGATCTGCAGTCCCGGAGGGGCTAGCGGGCGTCGAAGAAGGGTTGGGAAAGATGTATATGGAATGCTCCTCGATAGGCGGTGTACTCTCGACCCTGGGTGAGCGGGAAACATCTGGTGATGTGCTTGTGCTCTGCCGGCGATCATTGCGATGGCGGGAATGTGTGTAATACTCCATTGATAGGATTAGTGGGCGCCGTCAGAGGGGGTATTGCTGGCTGAAGAGAGATGACAAGCAGAGCCCATGGGCATCAGCTCCGAGTTGCCACCAACGATGACGACGTCGAGGACGTCCGACGAATGCAGCATCTGTGGCGCGCCACAGGCGCGCCCGAGGCCTGAAAAGGAAGGCGACTAGGAACAGAACAGAGAGATCGTCTCGTCTCGTTGCAATTTGAAGACTCTTCATGGTCTGCAGGCCTGGGGGAGCTTCGTCCTGATACTGTTCTGCATCTATTCCAGCGCATCAACTGTCTTCATGATCAATTCAAAGGTCATTTTAACTCCTTCGCGACATGCGCGCCTTCCGGCATCTGTTTGATCGTCTTGATCTTGACCACCGTCGCTAGCCCACGTTCTTCCCTGCTGCTGCATCCGTATGTTAATCCCACGGAGCTTGATGTACGTCCCTTTTTCAGAGAAACGCTCGATGTGTTTCACGGAATAGCGACCCTGGAAATTCGAGATTCTGGGCTCACTTGGAAGTTTCCTGCATTGCAACAGGGCATTCAGTAGCATTCGATTATCGCTATGTAAGAGCCTGAATCAAGACTATTCAGCCCGTTTCATGACCGCCAAGTACTACTGACCACTCGGAGACCGGATTGTTATTGCGGCCGTTGTCATGCGCCTTGATATACGAAACCATGCGTGCGGACCGAAGCATTTGCTTTCTCCCTCCTTTCTCCCTACACTCACTCTGCTTGTTTCTGCCCCCCTCTCCTGGTGAGAGAGCATATGCTTGCTTTTGAGTTCGACCGCAGGTGGTCTTGGTCAGGATGGACACGCTCACACAGACCATTAGCTCCGATAGCAGCGCTGGCGGTGAGTCCTGTTATACCCAATGTAGCTTCACACTCGCTGATCAGTTCTCGAACAGTGCCGTCGAGTGAAAATAATATCGAAGGATGGTCACCAAAGCTAGTACTGTGGTTTATTCTACAGATCGCCGGTGGCCAAGTCCTATTGCCGATCCTTGTGGCGACGTTCATTTTCTCGAAGAGAGCCAAAAGAGATGCTACTCTCATTAATCTTTGCATCACATTCATTCCAACTGGTGTATTTTCTTGTCTGTTGTAAGTCACCAAACATCTCATACATGTCTTTGCTTCATACTTTGCCGGCCAGGCTCTACGCAGGGCAGGCCACCGGCCCCGAGCCAAACAAGACGTTGTGCATCGTGCAGGCATCCTTGGTCATTACATGCCCTCCAATGTGAGTCTTCAGCGACTTATCCTGTATGTCCAAGACCAAGATTATCCCAGGTGGGCTCTGGCCCTTTTCGGCTGCGTATTCCATCTTTGGAAGACCATTAACGTGGACCCCGAAGCTCGACGTTATCCACAGACCTTGAGGCTTTTCGTGAGTATTTCTAGCCAGGGGCAGACTTGAAGAGGCTCATAGTCCATCAGCTGCTCGCCCTGCCGTATTTAATCTTTGTGGTCTTGTCTATCACCACTGCTGTCGTAAGTCGAACTTAACCTTCGGATCTGCAGTATCTTGATATACATTTGAAGCTATCCGCATATCACCCAGATCATGTCACAAGGAACAGGCGACAGTTGTACTGCAGCCTTAACTACTCATTCTTGTAAGTTATGTGAAGCATACAGCTTTCTCGTGAACTAACAGTTTATTATCGGAAAGGGGAAACGCGATCGCGATAATAACATTAGTGATCTGCGTCGTCGTTATAGGGTTCTCAGGTTGGTGGCTTTTCTCTCTTGGGCGATCTGTAATGTAACGACTATTTCTATGAATGAGGTCACCTCCTGCACAGAATAATAGAGTCCTGGCGAGCCCTTCGTCTACACGGCGGTGCAAAACGGACCACACCATGTGCCAACGTGCGCCTTGCGGTGCGCCTTTGCATCTTCATGGTATACATACTTGCAGGCACAGTGTAAGACACGTATCCCCCCATCCATATATCTTCGCTCAGCCTGTCATGATAAATAGGTTCAGCATATGGTCTATCGCCTATAACGGAGAGGAGACCAGCGCGCGAGATCTGTTCATGGCTTCTCGTAAGGACTACTTCAGATAAACTGACGGATAATGTACTGACCTGCATCTAGTGGCTGTTGCCGTTTTCGCATTGTTCGGCACACAGCGAGACGTGTTCCGTGTTTTGTGTTTCTGGCACAAACAATCACAAGACGAAGACGGTGATGATATGACCCTAGCGGACTCGCCGACACCCTCCATCGAAAAGTATAAAGACCACTGAAAGCGTGATGACTACGAGACGGTGTCGCGCTGGGGCCGGTTTCGTATATTTCTTCGAGCCAAACTCATAGATTGAGTCCGCGGGCAGGCTGCGCCTCTATTACACCTCCAGCCAGGACGAGTTCTACACTTATGTCTGCGACATCGAAGCATACTTACATGTATATCATTGTTTGTATTGTACTACACCTACTGTAGCAACAGACTTTGACAGTCCAGTGAGCCCTGAGTATTATATACCGCACTGTGGACCAGACTCCTCATGCACCTTTAGCTTTGTACTTCAACTTTTCTAGTTGGGCTATACTTTCTTCGCCTTGAAGAATCCACCGATGCACCGCGTCATGCAGCACAACGATCACCAAAGCGACGCCCCACCATGCGATGTTCGCGAGGCCGAGGCCGAGGAAGAGGCATAGGACGGGCGCGACGGCCGCCGCGGGGTACACGACGAGATATGGGAGCGGCTGGACGTCATTTGATACTGGCCGGCCGGGGTAGGACATCATTATGAGGTTGAGGTGGATCGCGGCGTGCAGGAGCGCGAAGGCGTTCGCTAGTGGCAGAGGAGCGGCTGGGATGCTTGGGGTAAGGAGTACGGCGAGAGGGCTGCCCTTGTCTGGGTTGGCCAAGTAGATCAGATGTCTGGGGAAGAATCATGTCAATAGTTTTTCAGTAAGCGTATGAGTGATGGACGCACAGAAAACAAGATAATGCAACGGCAATGCTCAGGATTCTCAGGTACAGCTCGTTTGCATCGTAGTTCTGTGCACGAAGGCGCTGGATGACTTCTTCTTGCTCTATGATCCATACACGATAGTCAGACCCACAGGTATAAGGAATACTGTGCGTGCCTACCTTGCTCGTCAAGAATGTGTGTGTCTTCGTCATCTGAGTTGTTAGAGAAATTGAATGGGATCCGTTGTCGTAATGAAGTCATCAAGTGGTGGTCTGCTGATGCAGCAGACATTTGGCGTCGTTATAACTTGCTTTTATCAATCCAGAGTAGAAAAAGTACCGTATATTGAGGGTACCGCGTAACAGTGGGCGAGCAGAAGATGGTGGGTGGACTCATTGCAGAGCGCATGCTCGTAGGCGCACTAACCAGCATCTTATCTTATCTTCGGCAACAAGATCGTGGTTGCTTGAGATCCTCATCCCAGATTTTCTGCAGACGACCCCACACTCGACAGATCTGCCAGCCGTTGCTTGTAAACAACGCTCCATGCTACCTTCAGACTTCATTTGACAGCCAGGACTACCATCAAGATCGTCATCTCTACACGACGACCATAACGCCGAGCTCGAGCGGCGCACATTTCTCAGATTTATACCACATCGCCACCTCGCAATGTCTGCGATTGCAGTGCTCCCAGTCGAGGACGGCCAATTTGACGATGCGCCAGAAGACATTCCTACAGTAACGGAGGGACAGGCGCCGTCTGATCCGCGGCAAGGCCACAATTATATCGACGAAGCAACGTTAGATTGGTCAGACAGCCCGTCGGATGAGGACGAGGACGAGGATGAAGACGACTATGACGAGGGGCCGGATATCTACAACCGAGTGGAAGATGAGGACTGGGAGATCACAGAGCGAGGTATTTAATCTACCGTCTCACCCGCGAAGGATATACTCAAGCTCCATTGCAGATTTCACAAAGCAGTATAATCGGCTAAAGCAGCATCTCGCCGTCCACTCCGGAAATGCGAAGGGCGTCGCATCCGCCAGCGACAAAACGACCGCCGTCGCCTCGCTCCCTGCCGTCAATCGGCCGCGCCTTGCCCCCGTCTTCGTCGCGAAGGACCGGACGACCGACCAGCTCGCCGCGCTCGCGAAGTACTCCTCGCGGCTTGCGAAGATCGATATGCCGTACCAAATGGGCGCGGGCGTGAACAGAAAGGGGCCGAGCTCGTATGCGAATATGAAGGATAAATCGGACAGGGCGACGAGTGAGCAGGTCTTGGACCCGCGGACGCGCATCATTCTCTTCAAGATGATTGGGAGGGGCTTAGTCCAGGAGATCAACGGCTGCGTGAGCACAGGAAAAGAGGCAAATTTACCTACAGCGCATCCGACGATAAACCTTACTGATTATCATTCTTACAGGCTAACGTTTATCATGCGTCGACGCCAGAGTCCGCGCACCTTGCTCTCAAGATCTACAAGACGTCCATCCTCGTATTCAAGGATCGCGACCGCTACGTGACGGGCGAGTTCCGCTTCAGGCGGGGCTACAGCCGCCGCAACCCCCGGAAGATGGTGCGGCTCTGGGCCGAGAAGGAGATGCGCAATCTCAGGCGGCTCGTCGCCGCCGGCATCCCCTGTCCCGAGCCTCTCGAGGTCCGCGAAAACGTGCTCGTGATGACGTTCCTTGGCGACAAGCAGGGCTGGTGAGTGCCATTCCGACGTGTGCGCGAATGGAGTTAGATAACCTGTCGTTGCAGGGCGTCGCCTCAATTGAAAGACGCAGAGATCGACGCGTCGGCATACCCTGCATTGTACGAAGAGCTGGTGCTCAACATCCGCACGCTCTTCCACAAGTGCAAGCTCGTACACGCCGATTTATCTGAGTACAATATTCTCTACCACGAAGGCCACCTCTACATTATCGACGTGTCGCAGAGCGTCGAGCACGACCACCCCTCCGCATTCGACTTCCTCCGCAGCGATGTCAAAAACATAGAGGACTTCTTCTCGAAGATGGGCGTGTCGTGCTTAGGGATCAGGCGCTGCTTCGAGTTCATCACCCGCGAGAACCTAGGCTCTGACGACACCGCCGACGAAACCGTGCTGCGCCATTGGCTGCAGGAGTCGCCCCCCGAGGAGGCCGTGCCCTCTTCCGCCGAGGAGGGTGAGGGTGCTCCGCCCGCGGGCACGAGTGCCTCGGAAACCCATGAAGACTCTGTGTTCATGAAATCGTACATCCCTCGATCGCTGAATGAGGTGTACGACCCGGAACGGGACGTCGACGCGCTCACGCGCGGAGATGGCCAGACGCTCATCTACGCAGACACGATTGGACTGGTGCAGCCGCCTTCACAGCGCGCCGTGCACTTTGACGATATCCCAGAAGCTGGCAGTTCATCCGAAGAGGGGGCCGAGAGTGCTGACGGCAGTGAAGATGAAGAGGATGGCCAGGAAGAGAGCGGTGGTTTCCAGGAGCGGGCACCACGAGGACATCGACACGAGGACAAGGAAGCGAAGAAGGTAGGTACCCCGTCTTCTGTGACCTCCTTTGCTCTGACACTTCCCAAGGAGCGAAAAAAGGCAGTCAAGGCTGAACACCGCGAGAAACGCAAACAGAAAATGCCAAAGGCAGAAAAGAAGAAAAAGATCAAAAACTCACGAGGATAGCCATCTTTTCTTTTTCCTTGCGCACATTTCATCGACTATCTGTAGCATTGGTCTAAGTAATCTATATCGTATTGCTACTTTTCATACATCCAGATAGATACCCCGCCAGCCGCTCACGCGTCCGTCACACATCCATGGCTGGCATCCGTCACGGTCTTGATGTATTTGTAGAGCGTGCCCTGGGTTGCCTTGATCGGGGGTGCCGTCCAGGCTTCCCGTCGCCGGGCCAGCTCTTCCTCGGACACCCGGACCTCGAGAGTATTTTTGACAGCGTCGACGGAGATAACATCGCCGTCTTGAACGAGCGCGATAGGGCCGCCGACCTGCGCTTCCGGCACAACGTGGCCAATCACGAAGCCATGGGAACTGTGTACGGCAGCACCGTGGGTGCAAGCAGGCGGACATCAGCGCCTGCACGGATAGATAGGGGCACGCAGAAGCGGGCGCGGAAGTGAAGTGGGGACGCACCCTCCGCTGAAACGACCATCTGTCAGGCAGGCGACGTCCTGGCCGAGGCCCGCGCCCATGATCAGACCCGTGGGCTTGAGCATCTCGGGCATGCCTGTTTACGTGCAGAGGTCAGCGTCGCCCCGGACAGCAGCGGGGGACGTACCAGGGCCGCCCTTCGGACCGAGATACCTGAGAACGACGACCGTCTTCTCGCCCTTCTTGATCGAGCCGCTCTCGACCGCCCGGACGAAGTCTTCCTCGTTGTCGAAGGCACGTGCCTTGCCAGTGAACCCAAGGCCCTCTTTTCCGGTAATCTTCGCGACGGAGCCCCCGGGTGCGAGGTTGCCCTTAAGAATGCTGGCGACGGCCGTCGATCAGCCACGCGAGACATTAAGGGTATTAAGCTCGGAGATGAACCGCGCACCGGATGTGGCCCGAGTCCTTAATGGGCTTAGCCAGCGGGCGGATGACATCCTGGGTTGGGGAGAGCTCGCCGTACTGGTGGGTCCAGCGTTCCAGGTTCTCACCCAACGTCTTGCCCGTGACAGTCATGTTGTTCCCGTCGATGAGCTTGTTCTTCAACAAATACGCAAGCACCTCTTCAGGATGTCGCTCAATGAGTGCGAATCGGCAAAGGAGTCAGGTGCGTACTGGGAATGCCACCGATCTTGTAGACGTCTTCCATCACATACTTGCCGCTGGGCTTCAGGTCGGCGAGGAACGGTGTCCGGTCTGACACCGTTTGGAAATCATCCAAGTCAAGCTTGATGCCGACCGAATGGGCAATTGCAATCAGATGCAGCACGGCGTTGGTGGATCCGCCCAGGATCATGGTCAGGACCTACAACAAGACATGTAAGAATGGAAGGGCGGGCAGGTCGTCAACTGACCATCGCGTTTTCGAAAGCCGAACGAGTCATGATATCGCGCGGGAGAATGTTCTTCTCAAGCAGGTTGCGCATGACTGCGCCGACAGAATCGCACTCTGCAATTTTTTCAGGGTACTCAGCCGGGAACGACGACGAGCCCGGAATACACATTCCGAGAGCTTCGGTCGCGCTGGCCATCGTATTGGCCGTGTACATCTAGAAGCAACGTTAGCCACGCTAGAACGTCCGAGCGGATGCACTCACTCCTCCACAGGCACCAGGACCAGGACATGCGTGTCGGATGGTGTTGTACCGTTCTACTTCCGCCGCAACGGTCCTCCCATTCTGCAGATACTTTCCATACGACTGGAACGCAGAAACAATATCGAGCTGCGGCGCGCCGGCGCACGACCCCGGCCGAATCGTGCCGCCATACACCATCAACCCCGGACGGTTCAGACGACCCACTGCAAGCGCGCGTCAGTCGGCGGAACGCAAACGCCTAAGACGAAATGGACTGACGCGCCATGAGGACCCCGGGCATGTTCTTGTCACACCCGGGGACGACGACCATGCCGTCGAGCCAGTGCCCGCCGGCGGCGGTCTCGACCTGGTCCGCGATGAGGTCGCGCGACTGCAGCGAGTAGCACATCCCGTGCGTGCCCATGCTGATCCCGTCGCTGACGCCGACCGTGCCGAACTGGTACCCGATGATGTCCGCCTGCGCGAGCGACGCCTTGATGCGCTGGCCGAGGCCGAGCAGGTGCCGGTTGCATCTGTGTGGGATTAGGGACTGCATGCAGAGCAGGGGTGCGGTGCGCACGGGTTTCCTTCGTACCTGCGTGAGACGAGTCAGTAGGGCGGGGGTGCGGGGTGGGCCGACCTACCAAACGCTCGCGACGCCGACCATGGCCTTTTCGAAGTCTTCGTCTGTGTTCACGCCCTCAGTAGCATACAGCATAGCCTACACACGTCTAGCATGAATTCTACAATTTCGAATCGAGTAGACAGACGAATGCACCTGGCTTGCACCCTGCTCCTTTGAGTGCGTAACTGTTCGCGAGTACCTGTTCATAATGGGCTTCTCGTCCTCGCGCGCGGCCGTCGTCGCGAAATGCCTCCGTGCCGACTTGGAGACATACTTGCGCGAGTGCGCAGCGATGGCAGAGCGGTGCATGGTGGAGGAGAGCAAGCAGGAGCAGCGCCGAATTGCGCGAACGCTGACTGGTCGACGCGTCCAGCTCTTGACTCTGATGCCCGGCTTAGTCAGCTCGGCCGAGGACTTGCTCGGCTTTATCGCCCGCGGTGCTCTGCACCTTCGCTGGTGCGCGCTGTTAACGTTTGGTAGTTTGCAGAGAAGAGTCGAGGGAATCATATTTGCTGTGGATTTCTGCATATATTCCAGCACAGGCATGGAGGCAAATTAGACAGGGCCGCAGTACCGTGCCAAAAGCTAGCTGGCAATATTTCCTCCAGGCGCACCTGCGCCTCGTACCACCCTGCAGCGTCCGCAGAAAATGAACATCATTCGATTATATACACATGCGGGAGTATATCTCATAACGCATCTGCAAAGGTGTGCTGCAGTCGGAGGCTGATCGGCGGGCACTTCCCACCGCTAGTGATAGCCCGGGGGCCCATGACAACGCCGCATGAAATGCCTCCACGCCCGTGCGTCCCTTAGCGATGCCTCCGTGCGTTTCCTCCGTCGTTGCAATGCCCCCGCCCACAGCAGGGAGAGATTCCTCCGTTGCATGCGTCGTGCGCGCGCGAAACGACGACGCGCGACCTGTCTCGGATGGCGCGCGGAGAGCGGGCGGGGTTGTCTCAGATAGAGTTGCGCGCGCACCGTCTGAGTGGGCCGCGCGTTCCATATAGGGCGACGACGTACTTGCTCGGCACCTGTGTGACTGTATGCGTGCATACGGGGGCCCGAGATCGGGCTCGTGCAGATTTCCCGATCTGCAGGTCGCCGGAAGGGCGAGCGGCATGGCGGCTCCTGTGCATCGGAGGCGGTGGCAAATATTGCTGGTATGAGACGCAAGCCCGGCGGGACAGATCCGGGGTGGGGGGCGAAAATGCGCTGCGTGCCGACCAATAAAATGCGATAAATCGGGAAGGAGCCGTCACAGCCCGTGGCTCTGCGCGCGCTGCACGCTCGCAGACCCGCTCGCCAGCAAGAAAGCCCCGCTCCCCGTCTGCCGCGCGCGCGCACAGCGACAGCGACGGCCGCGCGCCAGCACGACCGGAGGCGGACGAAAATTTGGCCGGTGCCCTCTTTGTTGGCACGCCCGGCACGCGCCCACCAGAATCAGATTGCATAGCAGCCGCCCCTCTCAACGGCGGAAGCAAACCTTATGAGCGGACGGCCATTCAGTGTCCCACCACGCAACCACCCTCCTGTCGCCGCGCCCCCTCCCAAGCGGGACTGTCCTCGCGCGAGCCTCGCCACCACGCGCTGAATGGCCCGCCGCGCTCCTAGATAAAACAGCGACCACACTTAGGCCATCACGTCCCCGCCCGCCCGTAAATTTTCCGCCCGCATACTATGAGAAGGCGCGAGGGGGAGCACAGGCAGAGTTCCCTTCCGCGGAGCCTCATCCGCCACCTCCGCTCCGGGCCCCAGGCGCCCGCGCCGGACACCAGCGACGACGAGGGCGCCAGCATGCACCGCGAGACGCCGCCGCCGCCGCCGCCGCAGGCCAGCACGAGCACGAGCACGCCCTTCGCGCTGCGCCCCATCGCGCCCGCACCCGCGCACGCCCCCGCCCCGCTGCCCCCTGCCCCTGCCCCGCCGCTCCGTCGCTCGCCCGACGACCCGCACCCACACCGCAGCAGCAGCGCCGCGCACCCGCACCCGCACCGCAGCGGCCGCGCGAGCTCCTCGGACGACGGCCCGCCGCGGCAGGACGAGCCGCACGCGCCCCCGCACCGCCAGGCAAGCCCGTGGGGCAGCACGGACCCCGCGTACTACACGTACCCGCCGCCCGCGCCGCGCGACGCGACGCCGTACTGGGCGTGGGGCGAGCAGGCGCGCGGCGGCTACTGGGACGCGGGCGCGGGCGCGTGGCCCGGGGTGCTGCCCATCGAGCGCGCGGAGAGCTTCAGCCGCGGGGAGGGGTACGACCAGCAGCCCGCGCGGTTCGAGGACGAGACGGCCGCGCGGTACGAGCGGTTCGAGGCGCTGGAGCAGGCGCAGGCGCATGCGCCGCAGCGCGCGGCGCCGCTTGCGCACCCGCGCGTCGCGCAGGTGATGGCGGGGTGGCGCGGGGCGGAGTACGGCGCGGGGCAATGTGAGTGCTGGCGCGGTGCCTTGAGCGGGCTGATATTAAATCGTGTTGCAGATCAGAATTTACCGCAGTCGGTGCTCCAGCAGCAGCAGCAGCAGCAGCAGCAGCAGCCGAGCCAGTTTTCGGCGGCGTTCCATGAGCAGTCGTCTGCGTTCCAGGAGACGGGTCCGCATGCGTTTGACCCGGGCGGGTTCGCGCGCGCGGGGCCCAGCGCGCACGTGTCGCCGTACCTCATGCACGCGTCGACGTCGTACGGCCTGTCGGCGACGACGACGCCGCGCGCAGAGGCCATGCGGCTGTCCCCCGGGGGCGTGCTCCCGCCCGAGCATCGCGACCCGTTCTTCGGACAGGCGTTCCCGTTCGGGAGCCCGATTGCGGTCGAAACCCCCCCGCCGGTGAAGATCGAACTTGAGGGCTCGCCCGTGTCGTCGCGCGAGAAGGGTAAAGGCCGCGCAGAGGAAGAGGAGGAGGAGGGCGTGTCCGTGTCCACGTCGCAGGAACCCGAGGGCGCGAAGGCGCGCGGCAAGACGGATATCGCGTGCGCGTTCTGCAGAAGTGAGTGATGCGGCATGTATGCTCGCGTTTTGTGGGTTATTGACGCGTTTGCAGTGCGGAAGCTCAAGTGCAGCGGGGAGCGGCCCGCGTGCAGCGCGTGCCAGAAGCGCGGGCTCGTGTGCGAGTACGCGGCGCAGCGGCGGCGGCGGGGGCCGGGCAAGGCGCTCAAGGGTACGCGCAAGCTCGGGGGGAAGGGTCGCGCGCAGACGCAGACGCAGACCACCCCCGACCCGACCACGGCGCTCGAGCCTGCAGCGTTCGCGCTCGGCGGCGCGATCGCATATTCGCAGTCGGAGACGCTCTTCCCACCCGTGCCGTCGCTTCTGGAGGAACCAGGTCCCTCGACCCCGCCAGCGGCGGCAGGCGCCGCACCGCGCCGTGCGCGAGGCCGGGGACGGACGTCGAGGCGGTCGAGGGCGGCTGGGGCGCCTGTGGAGAGACAGAATGCAGATCAGAACGACCCCGGAGGAGGGCCGGGTCTGCAGTTCTCGGAGGGAGAGCCGCATCTACCGTAGCGCGTGCGAGCGCGTGCCTTGGATCTATCGCGCATTCTTGTTGTGCATGCTTTCACCCTGCTTTGTCTAACTTCGTTGTTTGTACAATACGTCTTAGTGCTAATGTTTCGCGCACCGCGGCGCCATGTAGATATCTCCGCTCAGGTAGAGCAGGGGTTGATGGCGGCGGCTAATGTTTTTAGTGGAAATATAATAATGGGATATACAAGAGCAAACAAGAGGGAAGCGGGGACCGGGGGACCGGACAGAAGGACGGGACGGGAGTGAGATGACTACGGAGGGCCTAGACCGCCCGAGACGACGCGGATGAATGAGAATTCTGATCCGCGCGCTGGGCGCACCTGCTTCCTCGGCGGCGTGGCAGCATGGGAACCGGCGCGACCACCGGCTGCGCAGGGCGTGGACGGGGAGAGCACGACGAGAATGGGGCCTCTAGGGCACGGCAGAAGCAGGCGAGACAGCAGCAGCAACGGGTCGGCGTAGGCCAGGGCGGGTTGGAATGAAAGGATTGATCGGGGAACCGGATCGAGGGCGGAGGACGCGGGCATCGGATTGGCGGGATCACCGGCTCCGTGGAATGTCCGCCTCTAATCCACGTCTCTGTCCCCGCGACCAACTTCAGACCGCCCACCGCTGGGCTACCTCCCCCGCCATGGACATCAACGACCAGCGGGCTAGGCGCGACTTGGACGACCACGACCCCAATCTCTTCCTCCACTCCCCCATGCACCAGAGGTCCCTGCCGTCCCCCGCCGTGACCCGCTCGGACCCTGCTCTCAGTGGCTACACGCTCATGGTTGCCGGCTCTCGCACGGGCAAGACCTCCTTCCTCCGTCTCCTCCTCGACACCTGCGATATCGCCCCCTCCGCAACCAAGGACCAGCTGCACTCCGTCGCCAAGTTCGTCCAGGGCTGCGCAGGTCACACCGCCCACCTCCGCACCGTGTCCATCGACGTCGATCTTGATCCCAACGAGAACGGCCAGAAGCAGCCCGTCAACCTCACCCTCGTCGACACGCCCTCCCTCTCCGTCCATGACCCCGACTCGTCAGAGCGTATCGTGGCCGACATGCTTCGGCACGTCGAGTCCAAGTTCCGCGACAGCGTCGACGACGTACGCTCCCCGCATCCTCCGCCGTTCATCTACCGCACCGCTAACGTACTCTGATGGGCTTCCAGGACTACAAGGCCCAAACCGGGGACCATCATGTACATTTGTACGTATCCTTTCCCCGCCCAGCACACGCCGGAACTCGCCGCATTTGGACATTTCCTCACCTTTTCCTCTAGATGCGTATATTTCCTCGACCCGGACGACATCGTCCCGCCACACGTCCCCACGCCTCCCGCCCCGCTCCTTTCGCGCACCCGCACCAACAGTGTCTCCTTACCTGAATCCCCACCTGTCATTTTAGAACCCCCCGTCACCACAAACCCCGCCCTCTGCAGGCCCGGCCTCCCTGCCTCCGAAGTCACCGTCATCCGCCGCCTCTCCATCCGCGTCAATGTCCTCCCCGTCATTGCACGTGCCGACACCCTCACCAACGACCGTTTGACCGCTATCAAGATGGCTGTCCGGCGCGATCTTGCCGAGGCGGGCATCGGCTTTGGCATCTTTGATTTGGAGACACACCCCCAGTATCAGTACGACATTCTCACCCCGACCCTTAACGGGGATAGCAAGCCCTACCCGGGCCTTGCCAATGGGTCCTCGTCGTCCTCGAGCGCGTCGTCACCCACTACCCCTGTTACTCCGTTTCCCCGCATCCCCTACGCCCTAATCGCACCAGACATGTACTCTCACAGCGATGGGGTCAACAGGGTCGCTCCGTCGCGCCAGGAGCTCGTGCACCAGTACACTCCCGGTCCAAACAACTATCACATCTCGTCTCACAAAATTATTCGTGGTAAATTCGTTCGTAGCTATAGATGGGGTTCCTTGGACGTTCTCGACCATAATCACTGCGATTTCATGCCGCTCCGCCAGGCCATCTTCCACCATATGCAGGTATGGTCCACTTCCTCTCCCTTTGCTCCCATTCCCGTCTCACCGGGCGTCATGCTGCAACTTCCTGCCGTGCTCTTTGGTCACCAGGCTCTTCAGAAGTATACACGCGACTATTTGCTGAACAGATTCCGCGCCGAGACAACCCTCACGCGCTCTCCACCCGAGGCGCCCGTACTAGCAGCACCGCCTGCCGTCGCTCAATTGCCCGCCCTTTCCAGTGCCTCGCGCCCTATTCTCACCATTGATGCCGCGCCAAACCACACCCTTTTACCCGGACATGCGAGCCTCCCGTCGTCGCGTCAAGCATCCGGCTCAACCGTCCGCCCGCCTCCGACCACGTCGGGCTTGTCCGACTCCGGTCCCGAGAGCAAGTCCTCCTCCCATCCAAGTCAGTCCTTACATTGCATCGTCCGCTGGTATTGGCTCTCGCGGCGCGGCCTATTGACCTCGGAGACTTGTGCGAACGGTCGCTGACTCGATACCCACACAGAATCCCAACGTCTGCGCACGAAGAAGATCACCGTTGCATGCAACTTCTGTCGCTGTAGGTCACCTGTCCTCCCGTCGCCGCGCCCCTGACGCCCCTCCCAGCGCGCAAATTGAAATGCGACGGCGGCCGCCCGGCGTGCCACCAGTGCGTCAAGCGCTCGAACGCATGCGACTACATGGCGCCGCAGAAGCGCCGCGGCGGCGTGCGCCAGCGGCGCGGTGCGTTCGGGATCGGCAGCGACAGCGACGGCGGGAGCGGCGACGAGCCGCTTGAAACGGAGCCGTCGCAGTCGCCCGAGGTGCGCGCGCGCCCGATCGGCGGCGACGCGCTTCCGCCGCTCGCGCAGCCCGAGCCGCTGCACACACTGCCGTCGCTCGCGGCGTCGTTCCCGCCGCCCGCGCTCGGCGCCACCGCGCCGCCTTTGCTCCCGCCGATCCGCGCGGCCGAGGAGGAGGCCCCTGTGCCCGCGTCTGCGCCACTGCCGCGTAAGCGCTCAGCGACGGTGGGCGCGAAGGGCAACCGCACGGCATCGAACTACGGTCCGAAGGTCGTCGCGTGCAACTTCTGCCGGGGTGCGTGTGCCTGCGCGATTGCCTTTTAACGTGTGCTGATGATGATGGTGGGCAGCGCGCAAGACGAAGTGCGACGGCGCGCACCCGACGTGCTCGAGCTGTGCGCGGCGGTCGCTCGACTGCAGCTACGTGAACGACCCGGCGCCCGCGCGGCGGAAGAGCGCGGCGCCTGCGCCTACGGCCGCGAAGGCGCCGCCGTCGGGGCTGTCGAGCGTGCTGCTGAACGGGCCGCCGGAGGGGTACGGCGGCGCGTACAGCGAGGGCTCGAGCCCGAACGAGCTGAAGCGCGAGCGCGGGGAGGAGGGCGCGGGCGCGGTGGGCGCGACGAAGCGCGTGCGCGTGGACGGGCCGCACTCGGGGAGCGCGTCGGTGGCGGTGAGCTCGGGGCTCGTGTGAGCGCTGCCATATAGATGGTCTGCTTTGCGGTTTTGTTTATCTGGGTCCGCGGTGAAGTACTGGTGTGTTCCTCCTCTCGTTTCAGCCGCGAAGGACTGTGTGTAGGTTACTTGCCGGCGTATTGGTTTGTCGTTCGTTCTCGCGTCTGTCGATATACGTCGTACGGTGTTTGTTTGGCGAATCATAAGATTATGCGGAGCTATTTAGCTATTCATTGAGGTGTGTTTTGATCTATGTGTAGCGGAGAGCGTATGGTCCCAAGTCGAAGGCATCTTCGGGTGCCTGGCCGTGCTCACTCCTTAAACACGGAAAGGCTATCTTCTGTGTAAGATCCCAACGGAGACTAGCCCTCATATAGACGTCATGTTTCGTCGATACCCCAGCGCAGGGATGGCAGGATGGTGAGTCGTCACGGAGACAAGGAAGTGCTTACGTAGACACGAAGAAAGAAGGGATGGGAAA
Organism: Hericium rajendrae; assembly: GCA_033439255.1. Taxonomy (NCBI): domain Eukaryota; kingdom Fungi; phylum Basidiomycota; class Agaricomycetes; order Russulales; family Hericiaceae; genus Hericium; species Hericium rajendrae. The sequence goes on from CM065880.1 coordinate 723,082, forward strand.
GGCAAGCGCTCTTCATCCATTGACGGTCACGGCCACAGGTCCCGTAGACTTACCTTTCTCTTTTCTTGCTGCTTCTTTCTTTCTTTATTCGTGCTCCCATCTTGCTTTCTTGCCTCTCATTCGATACCCCACCGATACCCACCGATACCCACCCCCGCCATGTTTCGCAGCTTCCGCCGCAAGCACAAGAAAGGCGAGAGCGTCGACGGCAGCGCGATCCGCGCGTCGCCCTCGCTCCCGGAGCTGTCAGCGCAGGGCATCGCGTGGCCCTCCAACCTCGTCGACCTCTCGTCCGTCGCGCCGCCCGAGACGCCGTCGAAGCGCGACCGCGCGCGCACGTCCTTCTCCTCGCCCGACCGCGCGCCGATCGCCTTCCACCTGCCCTTCCGTGGGACTCCAGGCAAGGCCGGCGCGAGCGGCACGGGGAGAGACAGCCCCATCTCGTCGCTGTACATGAAGCACCCGCCGTCCGCGTTCGATAACTGGCGCTCGTCGACGAGCAGCGCGCATACGGGCCGGCCGAGCCAGCGCCGCGCGCGCGTCCCCACGACGTTCAACCTCATGGTGCGCCCCTTCTCCCTCTCGCGCGCGCCGCTGATGAATTGTGTGGTGTGGCATGGTGCAGGTCGCGGGCGGACAGGGCACGGGCAAGACGGCGCTGCTGCGCCTGCTGCTCGACACGGCGGACGTGGCGCCGGGCGCGGGCCCCGCGCTCGACCGCTTCATGCGCGGCGGCGTGCAGCCGACGCGCGCGATCCAGACCGTGCGCGCCGAGATCTGCGAGAGCCGCTTCGACCGCGTGCTCTTCAGCGCCATCGACACGCCCGGGCTCGACTTCCACGAGGGGCGCGAGCTCAAGCTCGAGCGGCAGGTCACGGGCATCGTGCGCTTCCTCGACGCGCAGTTCGCGGAGACCATGAGCGAGGTGCGTCGTTGTCTTGTGGGTGCGGTGAGGTAGGCGCTCATGGGGCGCAGGAGTCGAAGGTGGTGCGGCAGAGCAAGGGCGATAATCACGTTCATTTGTGCGTAGGCAGTCGCGTGCGGGGGCGGGTGCTGACGTCGAGCGTTGTGCAGGTGCATATACATCATCGACCCGGCGTCCATCATGACCCCCGCGGCCCGGCGCCAGCTCTCGTCGCTCCCGTCCAAAACGCGCTCGGAGACGACCATATCCTACCGCCCGCCGGACGACCCCGCGCCCGCCGCCGACGGAAATGATAGCGAGGACGACAGCGAGGACGAGTACGCGTTCGACAAGCTCACGATGTCGCCCGCCGAGCTGCGCGTCGTGCGCCGCCTCGCGCAGCGCGCGAACGTCCTCCCCGTCATCGGGCACGCGGACTCGCTCACGGACGAGAAGCTCGCCGCGATCAAGGAGTGCGTCCGGCGCGAGTTCGAGCAGGCCGGCATGGACTTTGGCGTCTTCGGCCCCGCGAAGCCCAAGCCCGCCGCCAACCCCGCCGCGAACGGGAACGGCGCACACGCGGACGAGGGCGGCAGCGACGAGGGCGACGACCGCGCGTCGCGCCCGCTGATCCAGCTGCGCCTCGGGCGCAAGGCGAGCGCGCGCCGCAGCCGCTCGCGCTCGCGCAGCGACCTGCAGAGCGAGGCGCGCGACGACCGCGAGCCCGTCGCGCCGGACCCCGCGGACACCGAGTGCGTCGCGAACGTGCGCTTCTCCGCGCCCGTCGTCGCGCGCATGGACCTCAGCGCGCAGCTCCCGTTCGCGGTCGTCTCGCCCGAGCACGTGCGGCGGCGCCGCGGGAAGCACGCGCCGTCCGCTAATGGGCATGAGGGCGGGACGGTGCCGCCGTCGGAGGACGGGCACGCGGCGTCGACGGTCGAGTCGAGCGTGGCGTCGCCCGTGTCGCCTGCGCGCGGCGTGCCGTACGCGCCGGAGGACCTCAAGGGCGTGTTCACGCGCAAGTTCCGGTGGGGCACTATTGACGTGCTCGACCCGAACCACTGCGACTTTGCGGCGATGCGGACGGCGGTGCTGTCGACGCATATGAAGGTGCGTGGTGCCCGCTGCCGCGGCTGTTCGGGGCGCGCTGACGCGACGCAGGTGCTGAAAATGCACACCAAGGAGGTGCTGTACGAGCGGTACCGCACCGAAAAGCTGCTCGCCCGGCGTGCGACGCAGAACATCGGCGAGAAGGAGACGAAGCGGATGCTGGAAGGTGCGTGCGGCGCGCATGTTAAACGTTAAAGCCTAACACTGATGGTGACATCGACGTCGCAGACCTCGGGCTGTGATGCCCACGCCATGACATCTTCCATTTCTCCGTTTCGACTGGCGCCCTTGCGATACCCGCGCCGCTCTGTTACCCTGCTTTCCTGCCTGCTTCTGCTTCCGAGCTACATATATCATAGCGCACGCTTGTTTGCATATTTACCTCTGGCATTTACCCGTTGCGCATATGCCGCGCCCGTGCCGTCGCCCGGAACACTCATTTACCCCTGCTATTCGCGTATTGCTTACCCCCCGTTCCTAGGATCTGGAAGACTGGAAGGAAGGATTTCGTTCGTGTCGTCTCTTATTTGCTGCTGTGCCGTTTTTGTATCTATGTAGTATTTGTCACTCTTAGCTTGGTTTGCATCTGGTCGTGTTCATGCAGCGCGTCGTTTTTGACGAGAATTATATCTGTTTTGCAGAACAGATATCCGTGGGTCTCGTCGCAGTCATGAGCGCCATGCTAGCATGCGCGGAAGATGAACCCCCACTGCAGGGAGAAGCTTTTCAGAGTATAGTATAGGCATGTGGAACTGCGTCGATGATGAACTTGACTTCGATAGAGTGCGTCCGAAGACTTCTCGGAGCCCGAGATAGATCTGGACTACTTAGTAGACTCTCCCCTCGAAAACACGAACTGTAACTGGTGACAGTGTCCCCAAACACAGTCGCGCCGCCACATTCTCAGCTAGACTGGTGACCGTCTCTCGATACACAATGACGGACGAGTCGGGTATTGTGTATATTCTCAGCAGCTGCATGCACTATGACCGACTACGCGAATCAATTCGTCCGAGCCCGGAGCCCTTCTTTCCTCCTTCTTAACAGACAATCAGTCTGCTTTTACGTTTACCGACGCACCAGCTACTTTTATTTAGTTTCTATTGATCTACGAGTGGATGACTTTCCGCGGCCTTAAATCTATGGTATGATACAGTATTCCAGAGGCCATTTCAAATGCCTCGCTAACGTCCAAAATGACCTCCTCATCCAATCAGGTCGCATAAATCAGCGGACTCCGAATCTAAATGAGCTCCAAAACATATCATAGAATAAAAATAAGGCCGCGGAAAGTCATCCAGTACTTCATTATCATCTCACTCCATCCACGACCTACCCTCGCATGGTTACCGTCCCATTGTGGTTCTTCATTGCACCCTTTGATGACGCTGGTCATTTACCTACGCACCCGCCTCACTCATCTCCTCCCTCTGTACCGTATGTATCCCGCACCACTGGCCTCCGCCGGCGCTATATAAATCCTCGAATCAATGAAAAAAAAAAGACTACTTACTTATGTAGTAGACATTGAAAAAGGTTTCTGTCACCTATTCCAATGTATAGTGATTCTCCAGTCCGAACTTCCGTTTGTCGTATGCATGGGGGGGAGGGGGGATAGTGAATCTTGGGTGTGCACTAATACTTACTTATGCTCTGCTCGACGACGCAGCGACGCATGATTTCGCCAAGTCGCACACGCACTTTGGCGGGCCTCCCAAAATCGCCCCGAGCCCAGCTGTACTGTAACCGAAATGCAACGGAGCCTGCGGAGTGTAATTTGAATAATAATCCAAATTAAAATAAACGCTTTCGTTGTGCCGAAACGACTCCATGGCCGCGCAACTTGAACCATCCGATGGCACACGGCTGGAACGAGTCCTTGGCTTCACTCAGTCCCTTTACCTCGATCTCTGCACGCGCTTCTGTCGATATTTACGAGAGCCTCAAGGCAGAGATTATCAGTGTCGAACAGAGCCAGACCTCTCTTCAAGACCTAGTCGATGCTGCGGAGAAGATCATCAACGAGAGGTTCGCGCTCGACCCCCAGAGCATCTTTGTATGGGAACGCGGATCTGAAACGATATCCGCGGACCTGGCTGCAGTCATGCGCGCCATGCTCGCATGCGCACACGGGTGCGGAGGCGAAGAGGGGAAGCGGTACATAGCGTCGGCCGTCGTGGCGTGCAGCCGGAACGGAGACGGGGTTGAAGGACTTGCGGCCCTCGGTACCACATGGCTAACACATCTTTTATTCACTTGTGAGTTTTATTATCTTGCTAGGAATAACATCTGACATTCACTTTCCTTAGTCAAAGCGGGCAGGAGCCATGAAAGCGAGCCTAATCAAGATTCTTCTCGCTGGGCCACACCGACTCTGGAGACTACCAGGGAAGGGGTGGACAACAGCTGGAGATCCTTTGTCAATGATGTGCGTAGATGCATTTTGGAGCAAAGATCGCTTCGTTGACCCACCATCAAGGTGATGATACGAGACGGATATCAGTGTCTTCTAACGAGGTTTCAAGATGAGTCACACCCTGCGCCGGACAAAAATATACCCACTGTTGTGCACTTGAATGCGTGTCACATACTTCCTAGGGCAATTGGTCAATTTGACACGGACCAGACATCAGACTCTGTGGGTCATCTTTCTGTTCAACCGCATACATCCCTCTTATCGGCTGTCCTTTCCTTTACATCCAGTTCAAGTCTGCCGTTACGACGTTCGACATACTCGTGAATTTCACCTGCCTTCCGGTCAAGACACTCGAGGATTTGCAAGATCACCTTGACGACACAGCAAATGGCATGATGCTTCAAACAGATGCACACAGCGCGTTCGACAAGTTTTACTGGTGTTTGAAGAAAACGGAAGTCAGTTTCGCTGCCCTTCTATTATCTTCATTCAACTGACAGTACATTTGAGGATCTGCAAGATCGCCTTGATGACCCGTCGAATGGCATGACACTTGAATACAATGCACACTACGGGTTCGACAAGCTTTACTGGTGCTTGAAGAAAACAGAAGTCAGTTTCGTGGCCTTTCCATTGTCTTCATTCAACTGACAGCGCATCCAGCATGCCAACGAGTATACCACGAAAATCTTCAGAAACAGAGGGAATCTACTCATGAAACCTGAGGGTACTCCTGTCGTTTTCAGAGACCACAGCGACGACTTCACCTCGGGCTCCACTCGTAAGCGGGAGAATCGTCCCATTTCTCTACCGGATCCGCACTACATTGCAATTCATGCCGCCATAGCCGAAATTTTGCACATGAGTGGCGCAGGCAAATTCTTCGACGAGATCTTGGACAGATACAGGGATGAGGGAAGGGAGATGCCTCCAGTGCGATGTTGGCCTGAGCTCGAACGGTTGATGGAGGAAGAACAATTGAGGGAATCTGTCATAGAGTCGTTCCGGTCGGTCAGAGTGCACTGACCCCTGTATATGCTGTATTACTGGATGTTGCAAAGACAATATACCACGGTGTTCGAAACTATCCTACACACGTTGACCGCACAGCGCAGCCTCTCTGCCGCGCACGCAGCGCCACGCAATTCACAGCTATCCTGCGGAAACAGGCCACTGCGCGCAGGCACGGCCACCAGGTTCCCAATGACGAAGCAAACGCACCATTTGACTACATTCCTAGGTTCTGGAATTCTTGGGAGGAAGAATCGCATTTATGCAGCGGATCTTTTTCAGAAAGAATGACATATGTTTTGCGGAGCATCGGATGCGACTGGCGTGTCGAAGGCAGCGCGAAGAACAGATATGCAACGAAGCGCGGCGCAATTTCCTGTGCAATCAGGAAGTACCGTTCGTCGGCGACGCCAACGCAGCAATCTCCTGCTCCGACAGCCCCTCGAGCCGCTGCAGTAGATAGTCCACCTGCACCACAAACCGAATGAGCACAACACACGCGCGCCGGCAACGCAGGCGGGACCGACCTCGATCTCCTTCGTCAGCGGGATGATGTAGCTCTCGTACAGATCGACGACGCCGTCGACGTCGATCTTCGCGAGCGACGCGTCCGCGAGCGGCTCGCCGTCCGGCGCGAAGTCCTGCGCGTAGAGCGTCGCCTTCTTGCGCAGGCGCTGCAGCAGGCGGCGCTCGACCTCCGGCTTCGTGATCAGCGCCGCGAGCGCGTCGCGGTCCCCGCTGCGGATGTGCGGGACGAACGCGGCGGGGTGCGCCTGGAACTTCGACTCGGACACGAACTTGCCTATGCCCGCGCGGCGTCAGCGTCGTGCGCAGACAGGCAGGGAGGAGGGGCGCACCGTAATGCACGCGCTTGCTGATGGCTTGTAAGACCTCGATGTCGATCGTCGCGGCGCTGCCGTAGTTCCCGTCGTCCTCGATCTCGGCGTTGCCGGTGATGCCCTTTGTGCGCTTCACGGCGGCGAGGACGAGCGTCGCTTGGCGCGTGATGCGCGGGACGATGTGCCGCGTGTAGAAGGAGAGGATGGACGCGTTGGCATTGACGGTGTTCGGGTAGAGGATGGTGGGGTATTTGAGCGGGGGCAGGACGGGGTCCGGGAGCTCGGAGGGCGCAGTGAAGGGGTATTCGTCGGGGCTGCAGCGCGATGAGTTGCGCTCGTCCTGGTGGCGAAGCGGGCGTCTCACCTGGTGTATCGGCGTGCTTTTGCTGTTCTCCGGGAATATGGTGAACGTTAGACAGCTGAAAGGGACATGGGTCCGTACCATGGAACGACTCTGTTTCTTTCAGGAACCACTCAAGCCAGCTCCTGTCAGGCGTCAGTTCCTTGAAGGCGCCGCGCTCGTAGATCCGGGGATTGTGGGCAAACTGTGCGCGTTCAATCAGGGAGAAGATGATGGTATCCTCGAGCCGGGTCAGGATGGATCTGATCCTGTCAAGCGACAATGGATCCTCGGAGAGCATGTAGTTCGCCTGCATGGCTATATTGGGCGGTGTGCGAGAGGTATATGTGGGCTGATTGTTGGGGACGAGCAAATTGCGCACTAGGTCCGCAACAGCTGAGCAGAACGGTCGTAGGTTGGGTCGATTAGCCCGGGCGTGGTGATGCACTTATAAAGAGGCAAATTCAAGGCCGAAAAGATAGGAAGTGTAAAGCCGAAGCCAAGGGCGCGTGAGAGCTGCTGCCTTGGTCGTCCTTGAGGCTGATCGTGTCTATATCATGAAATGCTTGCCATGACCAGATCAAGGTACACCAGTCGGGCAAGTCGGTCGTTTCAATCGTCCATGGAGATCATCGTGGTTATATCGGCAATCCAGCATCGTAAAATAGCCTCATGCAAGCTTGAGCGCCGAACTCATCTTGGGGCTGTGTTGAGCAACATCTTCGCTTCTTTCTCTCATCTCACACCTCCATGTCCTGCGCGCGGCTCGTCTTTCGTTGTTTTAGACGTCTGGAACGCTTTGGCGATAGAATCACGGGCGCCGCTGGACCCTACTTCGTTGGCCTTGCCGTCCTCCTCATAGGAGCAGGTATCATCTCTTGCTGTAAGCTTCTCTGCATATGTCATCTTACCTCAACTGAGCGCACATTGTTGGCACCCAGTGGACGTCGTCATACCAAATCTTCCTTGGCCGCTATTGACAGTGCCACCATGTCTGCTGATCATCCTGAATCTTGTCGTCCACTATTACCTCGTGTGCACAGTCTCCCCTGGCTTCGCCGAAGAACCGGCGCCTCAGCCAGGTAGCGGCATTCTATGGGCCACGAAGCGCGATGACAGAGGGCAGAGACCAGTTAGCGGCGTGCATTGGTCGTCAGACCTCCATATCACGAAGGCGTCTGTAGTGAAATGCTCAAAATGCGGCCAGCCCAAGCCAGAGGTGTGTGTGTTGTCTGCGTCATGCGGCTGGTCCTGATATTGTGCTCGTTGCTTTGCCGAGAGGACGCATCATTGCCGCATATGCAACAAATGTGTCCTGAAATACGACCATCATTGCCCAGTATGTTCGCTTTTCTTTTCTGGCGTTATGCCATGCTGACTTGTATTGCAGTGTACGTTATTTATGTGTACCGGGTCCAAAATGTGAAGGCTCATCCAAAGACAGGGATCAATCAATGCGTCGGGCTTCATAACGAGCGACACTTCGTCATGTTCATGTGAGACCAATCGTCCATTCCGCTGCTCTATTGTTCACTTAGAGGTTCATAGGGCATATCTCGTCATTGGAAGCTTCTGGTACTGTGCCCTCGGATGGTCATACCTCGTCGATGCACTGGGACTCGATTTTGACGTGCGTCTGTCTTTCTTTCAGCCGTGCGTCTGCTCATCCCTGGTAACTACAGTACCAATGGCCTTACCGCGTCCCAGCTCTCGTGTACATCATCACCTACATGCTGTCCGTGGTGATGTGCCTAGCTGTATTCGTGATGCTGGCCTGGCATGTTTGGAGCATCGCGCAGGGTGAATCGTCAGTCGAGAACCATGACCACGAGCACTACCGAAAGGTCGCCGCTTCCCGCGGAGAGGTGCGTAATGCATGTTCCCTTTTCCGTCTGCGATAATTTAGCCGTATATCCTTACAGACATTCGTAAATTCCTACGATCTGGGGTATGCTTCGAGACTTCTGCGAACAACTCCATTCTGACTCTGCTCTAGCAAATGGAACAACCTCAAATTATTCTTCAATATCAGACCGGACGGATAGTGCGTCCCTTGCCCCTTGCTGCTGCTCGTCAACTGACATGCCCAGTCCTTGGTATACCCTAATATTACCCCTGCGCATAATGCCCTATACCGACGGCCGTTCCTGGGCGAGACGCCCAGGCCACGACCGGCACCACGGAGTGCGACAGGGCGAGGAACTCACTGACGAGGAGAACGAGAATTGATGTAGTTTGCTGGTGTGGGGACTATGGTTGTTTATCTATGCAGATATATGGACACTGCCTCAAGTGTAGTAACATTATTAGAGGTGAGTCTTGGTGTTACTGGGGTTTCTTTCCATTATACGTGATGAAATCCGCCGGGGCCATATGACCCTTTGGAAGCCATCGGTAGACTCGTCTGCTGGTGCTTTGGAAAGTGGTTTGATATACGTCCGGCTTTCCAAGCTCGTCCTCCGGGACAGCTTTATTTCTCTGATCTCTGAATTTTCTCCAAGCATGCCCAGTGGCGACAAGCTTTGCTGACTACGTATCTTCCAACAGAATGCGATATATCCGCCATGAGGCTTAAGCCGAACGCGGGCCAAGAAGGTTGCTGACTTCCTTGACGCCCTCTAAAGTGCCTATCAGCTCAGAAGCTGTGCCCGCACTGTGAGCCGAGTCGGTATGGGTGAACTAACGTAGATGACGTTGTCGGGGGCAATATTGTGGCGACTCTGACTCGAAGTAAGAAGGCGGTGGAAGATCATCTTTGACCGTGAAGAGGTAGCACAAGAGGATCATCGTAGTGACGTCGATGAAAAACCTGGCTGGGCTTCTTTGCATCACCTGGGCATGCCCTTATCACGGTGATCCTTTCCCTCGATGGTCCCTCGCACGTTGCAACCCTGAAATCCCCCTTCTGCTCCCGTCCGAAAGACAGCCGTTTTATTCCAGAGCAAGACCGATATTTCCGTGGACCTCGACGCTGTAGCTAAGTAGGCGAAACGCGCGGGGTGCCGTCGCATCCAAGTTGAACCTGTCGTCAAGTAGGGTCCCTTATTGGTCGATGGGTTCGGGTCCGACGATTAAATCCCATTGATCCGTTTAAAGGGCATCCGATCATCCGTCTATTACACCCGCGGCCGTTATCGGCGATCGGTGGCAGCATCGCAATGAATTCGCAGTCCAATAGAAAAAGAGCGAACTGGCTGTAGAGTCCAGGCGTCCACGAGAACTACTGCTGTGGGGCAGGTGGGGCTTGCATGGTGCGTTGTTCGTTGAGAGGACTGGATCTTCTCCACTCAAGGTATTCTTCTCAGTTCGTGTTGAGTACGAGTGGACACCACGGACAATGGAACGAAACTGCCCCAAAGATTTGCAAAGGCTCGATTCGCTCCGCAAACGCCCCCCTGTAGTCTCGCCATCTTCCGGAAGGTCCATGTAGAAACTCGGCCTCCACGATATTTCGATATAGATGGCTCCTGCTTCTCACGAGGCCGCACGGATACTAGCGAGCTCAGGCTCGTCCAATCCTGGAGGCCTGCATTCGCAAGGATATATAAAGCCCACAGGATTATCGAAGTCCACCAGACCTCTTTGAGATCTACCAGTAACCGCCATGGCTCCTCCCGTCGCTACTGCTCCCCACTACGAGGACAACACGTCCATCCTCACCGCCAAGATGAATGTCGGCCTTGGGGCCGGCAAGGCTACGCAGGACGTATCAGAGAACTACGAGGGCGACTATCGGTTCGCCCCCATCGAGGAGGCGCAGGTCTCGCGGGCGATGATCAGGCGGTGAGATTATTTTATTTATGGAGATTTATGACGTAGCTGAACGCCCGGCCAGATACTTCAACATGATGTACGAGCGCGCGGTCTCTGACGTCGTCATCGTCGGCGCGGGCAGCGCCGGCCTTTCGTGCGCTTACCACCTCGCCAAGACCCGTCCGGACCTGAAGATCACTATCCTTGAGGCGAACGTCGCCCCTGGCGGCGGCGCGTGGTTGGGTGGGCAGCTCATGACGCCGATGGTACGCGGACACGACAATTGCCCCCTTTTCCCTATCGTTGACGTGCCGGGCAGGTCGTGCGCAAGCCCGCGGACCGCTTCCTGACGGAGCTCGGCGTGCCGTTCGAGGACGAGGGCAACTTCGTCGTCGTGAAGCACGCCGCGCTCTTCACCTCGACGATCCTCTCGAAGGTGCTGATGATGCCGAACGTGATCCTCATGAACGCGACCGCCGTCGAGGACCTGATCATCCGCACGGACTACGCGGGCCGCCAGCGCGTCGCGGGCGTCGTCACGAACTGGACGCTCGTCGCGCTCAACCACGACACGCAGTCGTGCATGGACCCGAACACGATCACCGCGCCCGTCATCGTCTCCGCGACGGGCCACGACGGCCCGATGGGCGCGTTCTCGGCGAAGCGCCTCGTGAGCACGGGGCTCCTCAAGGAGCTCGGGAACATGCGCGGGCTCGACATGAACCGCGCCGAGCCTGCGATTGTCAACGGCACGCGCGAGGTGACTCCCGGCTTGATCATGACGGGTGAGTCGGAACAGCGTCTTTGCTTTTTTTGCGGTACTCAGATGGTCGGGATCGCAGGTATGGAGCTCTCCGAGCACGACGGCTCTAACCGCATGGGGCCCACCTTCGGCGCGATGATGGCCAGCGGCATCAAGGCTGCCAAGGAGGCCATGCGTTCGCTCGACAGCCACCAGATCATCGATGGAAAGGTTGTCGCTTGAGCGTTGTAAAAGACGAAGCGTGATAGAAACACGAAGTGTCATAGAACATGACAGGAAGAAGTGCGACCATACTTATGCATGTAGTTGTAACAAAGAATTCAACAAAGAATCTGTAGCCTGAGAAATATGTACAATTCGCATTTGCTTCAACTGAGTCTAGTCGCAGTGTCAGTTGGTGTGCCCTTCTGGCACCTCGCTTTCTACCAACTGCAGCACCCCTAAACAGGTGGCCGGGTCTTCTGTCTCGTTCTCTCCACCATCGAGGACGATAATTTCTTCATAACCTTCAACGCATCGCAGCGACCTGTGCTAATATGACCGACTATGCCAGTGGGGTGCGGACACCCTATATAGATCTGGCACGCCGCATTTTTGAGGACCTCAGGGAGGATCCCGCCTTCCGTGGGATCTCGGCAAAAAAGTCATATTCATTCTGTCTTGATATCGCCCTGGTTGCCCTTGGTGTCAGGTGCGCATCCAAGCCAGCTGTTTTGACTACTGCTTGAATGAAGCATAGGCTTGGATTTCTGCTCGATGAGTTCACAATCCCAAATGCAGTCGATGTATTCTTGCAGCTGCTCACGCGGTTGCGCAAGGTATGCTATCTTGCCAAACACTCCCTCCAGGTTTGGACTGAATGCATATCCTCAGAATGAACTATGGTTTAAGTCTGTCATTCATGTCTATGAGCCGACATCGGCGCAATCGTTCTTCGTCCATGTCGGCCTCTTGAAGCGTGTAGTGCTAGACTTCGACGAAGAACCCGTCGACGAAGAGGAATACTACCACTTTGTGGTGCTCACCAGTCCACCCGTCCTAGTGAGTCGTGTCTACAGTCGTTGTGTAAGTCTATTGAATCCTATTTTTTTGTAGGCCCCAGTGATTCCTGGAGCAGTTCTACCGCTTCTGCGCAGCATTTCCAAAGCTGCTACCCAAACGCCAGAGCCTTCTGTCACCATCATACAGGAGCAAACACGACAAGAAATAATCCCCCTCGCCGCCCTCTTGCTCGAATATCCCGTCGCATACGTGCCCATCTCGCCCGAGCAGTCCATCTTCCTCCCCGGCGTCCAGCTAGACGTCTACACATGCTTGGTAGGAATGCCAGGCGATGACAACGTGTCGCATCCGCTCCTCAAGTTCTCCTGCCCTGCCCTCCTCGGCAGGCAACACCTGCAATTATCGCCGCCCGCTATGCGGCTGCGGCTCGAACAGCGCTTTGAGCGGCGCATTCTAATCTTAGGGGCAGGCCACGTTCTCACTGTGACACACCATACTGAGACCCATGACCGAGTGGGATTATGAACACAGGACTTATATACAGCGCCGCAAAGATGTGTGTAACATTACATAGCCAAGACACTACTCAATATCGATGTTGACGATTTTGATGTCCTCGAGCGGTTTGTCCGCCTTGTTGACCTTGACGTTCTCGATGGCATGCACGGTCTCGAGGCCTGACATGACGCGGCCGAAGATCGTATGCTTCTTGTCGAGCCACGGCGTCGCGTTCGTTGTGATGAAGAACTGGGAGCCGTTCGTATTGGGGCCCGCATTTGCCATGCTGACAGTATACGGCCTATATGCAACACGGCACATTAGCTGCAGTGCAAGAAGTACGCCACAGCGGGATGTGCGCACCGATCGTGTTTGAGCTCGTCAGAGAACTCATCTTCGAACTCCCCGCCCCAAATACTCTCGCCCCCGGTGCCGTCGCCGAGCGGGTCGCCCGTCTGGATCATGAACTTCGGGATGACGCGGTGGAAAATCACGTTGTCGTAGTACCCGCTCTTGGCATGGCCGATGAAGTTCTCCACAGCCTTCGGCGCCTGCGCAGGGAATAGACGCATGTGGATGTCGCCCTCCGTTGTGTGGATCGTCGCGGAAGACGCGAGCCTTGCGATGAGCGCCTGCTGCGAGGGCGCCGCGGCCGCGATGGTCTGCTCCTCGCGCGTCGGGCGCTCGTTGAAGACGTCACGGTCGCCGAATTTGGTGTCCCTGGGGACGAGCATTCAGATTCGGCAGGCTTGGAAGAAGAGGGGAAAACATACTCAGGTTCGTTGCGCGTGAACATGTAGAAGCGTTGACGCTTGTATCCGGTGCAGAATAAGGTCGGGTCGCGAGCGCCCTTAACGGCGAGGAGGGGGTTTGCTGATGCAGCCATTGCTAGAGTGGTGAAGCCCCTCTTCGCCGGGGCGCCTTGGTACAGGCTAAGGTTCATCCATCTAACGGTTTCATCCTTGCCTAGCAGCTGCGAAACACGGTTTGTTACAGTATTGACAACTGAGGCAACAGTTGAGTACAGAAGACGGTGGAACGAGGGAGGCGACTGACCTTTGATTCCCAGTAATGTTGGATACAAGATGAAGAAGCCGCTCTCGTCCCAGACCGCATTGATCCATGCACCGGGGATTTTGCCGTCCGGACCCGGGAGCTCAAGCTCCTTCTCGACGGCCAGCCGCCTGCCGAACTCCATGTCCTCTACCTTGTACACCGCCGTGCCGGCCTGCTGCATCTCCTGTATCGCAGCAAGCGATTCATCGTACTTGCGCGTCATCTTGCCCGAGAGGAAATTAAAGATACGAATTTGGCGGTCCGGAAGGGAGAAGGAGACGAAGGATGAGGAGTCTTGGGAGAGAGTGATGCACGTCGGCACCGATTTCGATTTTTTGAATTCGTAGAGATCGGTCTCGCTTTTGAATTGCCATAAGCCTGGCCCATTCCTCGGCAGCTCAAATGGCTCTAAGGGTTGCCAATACTCGACGAAACCTGCCTCATCTGCTGAGACGACGCAGTCGTATCTGTCGCTGTACTACGGAGGGAAAGAGTTGAAATAACGTTAATGGTAGAGGCGACGGGCGTACACTCATGAGATGGACGGGGGACCGGTGCAGATGTGTGATGGTGTGCATGGGCGTGTCGCCTCCTCGCCCGTCGTACAGACGAATGGTGCCAGAACCTTTTTCAGAGCTGAAACAAATGAGAAAAAGCACGAGTGGAGGCTATAAGCAAGTACTCACACGGCCAGCAGACCCAGGGCCTCCCCTTTGAGGTGAACCCAACAACATGCGTTTGGGGTGAATCCCAACTTGATCATGTTGAACAAGTCTGCGGTGCTTCGCATGAGCAAGAACATCGAACATGATAAACTGGACACACACCAAAGTTGATGATGTCGAAGATTTTTGCCGTCCCGTCCTCCGCGATGCTTGCAAACAGCTGTCCATCTGCACTTGCAGACACGCCGACGATAGGTGCGGTATGTGCACGGTATTGTTTGACGAACTCAATGCCAACCTCTTGCTTCTTCCATATCTTGAGATGACCGTCCACTGAAGTCGTTATTAAGAAGTCGGTTCTTAACGCAGCGTCTTCTCAGATCTATATTCCTGAGGATAGACAGAGGGAAAGCACGCACGCAGTGGCGACGCAGAAATCGATTGCATCTCTGTGCATGAACGACTTGTAATACCGATCCGCACTCGGGAGGTGTTCAAGGAACACTCTCTCATGAGGCAAGACTAACATGGACAACAATAAGCACCATGCACGGAAACCAATCCACAGATATAACACACCTTTCCGTTTCTTTTTGACACCTCCATTCTCAACTTCGTTCTCGGGCATAGGCATCGGGCCTACATCTTCGTCGCTGTCCTCCTCATGCGTGTCATTGTGCCCCGGAGGCGGTCCCATGTCCTGGTTCCCGTCGGGTGCCGGATGAGCATCTCCCTCGCCATTGCGATCGCGTTTTCCGAGGACGGACGTGTCTGGCTCTGTGTCGGACATGTTGCTGCTGGTTCAGCAGCAATTTCGACGAATACACTAGTACTGAGTATCGCGCGTGTCATGTGCGGTGACGTAATCACGCTGCCTTGATGGACTCGGAGTCGGACGCGTCGACCACGCGTGGAAACGATCTTGAACTCAACTATCATCTTCCTCGACGTGCCAGCGCTATACCGTCCCTAGTGTACCAGGTTGTGACCAGCCTACCTTTGAGCCGCGTTTCATTTAGCTTCAGGACTCAATCGAGCTTGAAAGTGGGGTAGGCGATGTATCGTTCCTTCCAGAGACCTTATCCGCGCCTCGTTCAAACCATAGCGTTCGCACAGCGCTGCAAACGCTTTCATACTCGACGCCCTTATCATATCCAACCGAGGAATTCAGCCCTTCACATTCCTTATGTCGCACATAGCCTTTTGCCAACAGTCCTGGGCTCGAGCAACCTACATCTTTCGTTAGCATCTCCTGCAGAGAGCCAGGGCACCCTAACTCGTGTCTCTACGCGGACAGCAGACGGTTCCTTCGTCGATGACGAGCCCGTCGTCCCGTTCTTCCTTTCTCGGCCTATAGGTGATGATCCTCCGCCCACCGGCTTCTTGAGATCCAGTGTCGTCTCAGCACTGGAGAACGATCACCGCGCATTCGTTCGGAACGGTGGAGGCTCTCCCTGGGATTTCTCGCACACCTCATCGGGAATTCTTCGGTCTATATCTTTCGCTCCCGTGGTCGCCAGCAGTGCGTCAAGGACGCGGCAGATGAATCGAGTTGTTGAACACTGGAGAAAGGATGGCTCGTTTCGTGATATCCTCAAAGGCATGTCTTAGTCCATCTATCTGGAATAGAATATGCAGGATCTGACTGCAGCTAGGCTGGAGCAACGAGGCATATCCGATATATCATCATATGCCGGTTTTCTCAACGGCTGCACGCGAACTGAGTGACCCCTTGGCTTTCACAATCGAGCGCGCTGCTCTTCCTCTGTTTGGCTTTCCCAACTTTGGGTGCCTGCTGATCGGTTCGTGAGATGCAAATCACTATTGCCCGCTGTGATGCTCACATATCGCGCAGCGTACTTTCGATCCGCGGACACAGGCAAGACCATGTTCTGGATACCGCGTCGATCTCGTAGCAAACGCACGTAAGTGAGGCCTGCTCCCTCTCTTCAGACTCTTACCGTGCCTCACAGCTGGCCTGGCCGGCTAGACGTGACCGTCGGCGGCGGCATAAGTACGGGCGACAGCGCCGCAGCGACCATCATCCGGGAATGCGCCGAAGAAGCCTCCCTCGACGAAACCTTCGTGCGCGAGAACCTGCGCCCTGTCGGCATGCTGCCCTTCCCCAACCGCTCGCCCGCGGGCTGGATCCTCCCCGGGTTGTATCACCTCTTCGACCTGCCCCTGCCCCCCGACGGCTCGGTGGGCCCGCGGGTTAACCCGGCTGACGGCGAGGTCGAGAACTTCGAGCTTATGGACGCCGAGACGGTGCTACAAAATCTTGTCGCAGGCGTGTTTAAGCCTAGCTCTGCGCTGGCGCTGGTGGATTTCTTGATAAGGCATGGGTTCGTCACCGAGGAGACGGATCCGTACTTCGTCTATGTGTGCACTGAGCTGAGACGGACGGTTCCTTTGCCTATGCCCTGGCGTGTTTAGGTCACCTCCGTTGTGACCATGAGGGTGATGCTCCCGCATGTCTTTCCGTAAATCATCCGCCACGGGTGAACGTTCTTCTTGGTTTCTGTTCTCCCTTTTGACAGAGACAGATCGACAAGGATTTTTTTTTTGCACACTTCGAGGTTCCTACGCTTGCAATACATCGGTCTTCTTGAATCCACTATTACAACTACATATAGATGTCCATAATATCCTATAGTTTACTCCTCGCATCCTTTCCATATACCAACGCTTTATCTGTCTTAGACCTCGTCACGGGCGACGCAAGAATCCTCTTGACATCCTCTTGAGCGGTCTTGAGACCTCCTTCCTCTACCCAGCGCACGAATGCTTCCACATCCGTCTCTTTCTCAGCCTGATGGCTGACGAAAGACCAGACCGCATGCTCAAGGAGGTAGAGGCTTGAGGCGATGTATGAGAACAGGAACAATGCCGCACGCGGTACCAAAGGATGGATCGGTGGCTTGTACACCGTTTCTAAGTCTTTGATGGCTACTTTCAGGAGGCCGATGGACCCGTCAAACTTCTCCTGCAGGTCTCTCGGGACTGACGCCATGATATCCGTGGCCCACTGGTAGAATAATTAGGAAATTCGCGCATGTAAAAGGCAAGTACCCACCTCCAAAAATGCATCCCACGCCCCCTCGACCTTCATAGTCCGCAAAAGATCGAGCGACAGCACCGCCGCCGTGCCCTCCCATATCTTCTCCACCATCGTATCGCGCACCAGCCTGCCAAAAGTCTTATAAGCACCCAAGAAAACTCACGATCCGCGGCATCTACCTCCCAATAATGTTCTCTTCCATGTATCCCTGTCCGCCCAACGCAGCCATACACTCCTCCACCGCCGGCACCGCCATCTCCGCCGCAAACGCCTTCACGACGGAGTTCAGCAGCCGGAACCGCAGCGCCTCCGCTTGCGTCGCCACCCCACACTCCGTGCGCCCCAACAGATGCACCGCGCCGAACGCGAGGTGCGCGAGCGCGCGGTACACGAGCGACACGCGCGCGAGCTGCGCGACGTGCAGCGGCGTGTCCGCGAGCCGCTGCGTGCCGCCGTTGATCGTGCGCACGGCGGCGAAGGCGCGCGCGAGCGCGAGCGCCTTGCGCAGCGCGCCGACGCTGCCGACGGCGCTGTAGACGCGCGTGATGGCGAGCACGGGCGTGATGCACTTTACGCCGGCGCCTGTGGGACCGAGCTGGTACGCCTGGGTGCCCTGGAGGGAGAGCTCGGCGGTCGGAACGATCTGCGTGCCAAACTTCTGCTTGAGGCGGTGGATGAGAATGTTGTTGCTTATGGGGGACGGTGGGGGAGCGGTAGGATCCGGGAGGAGCGGGAGTCGGAGAGGCACGAGGAAGAGGGAGAGGCCGCGCGAGCCTTGGGCGGGTGTGCCCGTGCGGGCGAGGGCGACTGCGACGTTGCTGTCTGTGGCGCTGGAGAACCATTTGAAGCCGTCTAATTTGTGGGCTGGGCCGTAGGGGCTTGATATGTCGGAGGTAGACACTGCGGTCGTCTCGGTTTGGGAAACGTCTGAGCCACCAGGGCGCTGTGCGAATGTTCAAATACAGAAAAGGCGGCTTGCAATGCTGAATACGTACCTCCGTCATCCATTGTCCCGCCGTGAAAGCCACAGCAGGGTCACGGCTGATGATGCGTGATTAGTTGAAATGAAACCACTGAATCCTGCGAGCATTACCTGATCAAACGGGATAGCACATCTTTCTTTGTTGCTGGATTCCCATATAACTCGAGCACTACATGAAGGTAAGATCTGATGCACAAGGATCCACGACACCGAATAACCACGCACCTCGCGCAGACCCGTCGGTCATAGCCAGCGGACAGAAAACCTGAAATCACAGCTGTCATGGGCTGCTTCCACTGCCGCGAAACACCAGCAACTCACAACTTGCCCGTCCCCATTCACAAGCGCCATCTTCATAAACGCGAAAATCCTGCTATACTCCCCCTGCCTGCGTTCGTACGGGATGGCGATGATGCCCTCCTTCTGCACGAACGCTTTGAGGCCTCTCCATCCCTCGGACGTGTGCAGCGTGTCGACGCGTTGACCCCATTGGTTGTACTGCGTGACATATGGCGGGTAGGCTAGCTCGCTGAGAGGACGAACGGCTGTTCAAAGATAAATGCGAGGGTGACGGTAGCGTGGCGTGCGTTGCTTACTCCTAACGATCTCCTTCTCGAAGCGTTGTAGGTCTGGATGGACCTCATCGTGGATCCTGGCATGTAGCGATATCAGCATGCACCGTGCAGGGTGGATTTCACCTTCCAGCTCACCTTGGTGGTAAGACGCGTTTCAATAGACTCTGCAGGACGGGATCCGAGGTGTATGGCGCATCATCCGAGCACGGTGTCTTGACGACAGACTCGTCAGCGCACAGAAGCTCGTGCTGAGGAAAAGTTGACTGACCTGCTGAAAGCCCTCTTCTACGCGCATGCTGTCTGAGATCGACTAATCGGTAAAAGTTCAACAGTCAGATACTTCCGCGCAAGGTACTCTCGAGACTCGAGATGCTTGCGTTAGATATCCCCGACGACGATAAAGACCGTCCGATATAACGCTTCGGCAAGGGGACGAGCCGTCCCTGTCCAGCTGCACGTTCACTTGCTTTCACATGCTGGACAAGCACTCGTGAGCAATGATCGGCTGAGCTAGATTCGGAGTATCCGGATTGCCGGCGGCATCGGGGTATGCACTGAATGTACCATAGTCCTGCAGTCGAATGTAAAAGAAAATATCACGCATGCAGCTCGTCCTCACCGCCTTGCAGGCGAGAAGAAGTTTTAGGTAGAGTGCAACGGCCTTGGGAGTAGTTGACGTCGACGTTGACCACACTCGGTAACGTTGACGATAAGCGCGCGTCAGGGCCGGCCCGGATGCGATCCCGCAGCCGGATGCCGCCCGGTCCCGCCGATTGTGGGGTTCACTTTCGCCTGCATTCCTCGTCTCACTCTCGAGCTGTGAGGACCATGGCTGCTTGCCTCCGTTTTACACGTCGAGTAAGTCTTGGATCACTGTTTAGAGGCCCTCAAATGACCGTTCTGGACGTAGGTCTGGAAATCCTTCGTTGACAACCAAGGCATGTGCTGCCGATCTTCCCCACACGCGTCGTGCCTCGCGGAATTGACAGCGAGCATGCAGGACACGATGCGCGCTGCTTTCCCAATGTAAGCCGTTGACATTTGGCAGCTGTGTGCAACGGTTGCTCAGCCTTGGCAGCTCCATATCCATCATGCGAAGCCAGGCGTACTCGAAGCGTCTTTGAAGGTCGAGCAGTACAACCGTATGTTTCTCCATGTGTTTCTAAGATCACCGCTGATTCTAATTGCGTGAAGCGAAGTGAACAGAGTCGGTGTGAGTATTTAAATTTGCCTTGTTGGGCAAAGCGATTTGACCTCTTCTAGACCGTTCATGGAGGTCTCATTCTTTCTCTAACGGACACCATGGGCTCGCTCGCAGTAGCTACCAAGGGACAGTATATGACAGGCGTGTCTACCGACATTTCGGCGTCATTCGTGAAGCCTGCGGGGCGACCGGGCGATATTCTCAAAATGAAGGCTGTTCTTACAGGCATGGGTGAGTGAATGTCTTGGAAGAGGATCCGTGTAATCATTGACTCTGGCAGGCAAATCTCTTGCCTTTACCCGCGTCGACTTTACCAATTCCGCCAATGAGCTCGTTGCATACGGCAGTGAGTGACTGGTCTTCATGTCTAGTGATTCTGATTTAAGACTATCCTTAACAGCCCATACGAAGTACGTTGGCAGGTCCAATGGACATGCGGTAAGCCGACATCATGGACGTCAATGACATGGCTCTGATTGGCTTGCCAGGACAACATCAAGTTCTCAGAAGATGGTGAGGAGGTCATTGAAGGGGATGATGTGGACTAGATCACGAGGAGTTGATGGAGTATACCGCCTAGCAGTAGTACATGATGCGTAGTCGAAAGCAACGCCCTGAGCACGTGTGATCGGTTAGCTGAGACCAGGATGACTGCGCTATCAGAGACGTGGCGGATGTCGCGAACGACGAGCAACAGTTTCGACGGCGACGTGGTCAACTGGTCACCTTCTCGGCAGGCAACTGTCATACTAAATTTATTACGCGCGCCCAGCCCGAGCGATGGACGAATTCGTCTTTCCGAGCACGCCCCGGCGCCGGCAGCAGCGCCCACAATCTCTCACTCCCCAGGAGGCCGCCGTCGCGAAACAGAGAATGGCACACCTCCAGGACTCTCCTACCCGCCATCGTCGTTCATCGACCACCCACCATATGTGCGTCATGTCATGCCCGCTGACACCCACTGCATGTGAATTGAGGCCCGCGCAGCCTAAAGGAACAGCTCGAGATCGTCGCGCCCATCCCCCGCCGCGCAAGTGCGCTCCAGATACCCGATCTCCAGTCCTCGCGCTGGACGAGCACGCCGTCACCCACGTCGTCGCGCGGCATCTCGCCGTCGTCGTCGGTCCTCGGCCCCAGCCATAGCTTGCGCTCGCATTTCAGCTTCAGCACCATCCATGAATATGAACATCCCATTGCGCAGACGCGTGAGGAGGACGTGCTTGCAGATGCAGGGCTGGGCCGTGCGTGGGTGCGCTGGATGCATAAGAATGGTATGCGGGCGTGGGTCGTGCCGTCTACGCTGCTCGCGTCCGCGCTAGTCAGATGGTGTGTCGGGCTGGGCTCATACTCAGGTCAGTTCGCATGTATGGCAGCTATACGTATAAAGCTGACGTGTCTGCATATATTCAGGCCGGAGCACGCCACCCATGTTCGGCGACTATGAAGCCCAGCGACACTGGATGGAACTGACCATCCATCTTCCTATACGACAGTGGTACACATATGATCTGCAGTATTGGGGCCTCGACTATCCGCCATTAACAGCTTATGTCTCCTGGCTATGTGGCTTCGTGTAGGTCGTCTGCTTGCCGCCTTTTCACCTATTGACTTGCATGCAGAGGATCAGCCATCGATGCCTCATGGTTCGCCCTCGATCTTTCGAGAGGCACCGAAACTCCAGAAAGCAAGGTCTATATGCGTGCGACGGTATTCGCACTGGATCTCATGGTCTACATCCCTGCTATTTTCCTTTTCGTACGGACATGGCACGCTACGCGATCACGGCGCACACAGGTCCGTAACTATCTTGACCGGCTGAACAGCATGCTGACCTACAAGAGCAGCACTTAGCGCTCCTCACACTTCTTCTGCAGCCTGCACTACTTCTCATTGATTTTGGCCACTTTCAATATAACTCTGTGATGCTTGGTGGGTGCCAGTCTGGCAGAATCTATTTTGCTACTAACCGACCGTCCGCGATCTAGGATTTACTATTCTCTCCATCAATTTCCTTATCCAAGGACAAGATCTCCTGGGCGCATTCTTCTTCGTCTTGAGCCTCGGCTTCAAACAAATGGCCCTCTACTACGCACCTGCCATCGGTTCCTACCTGATAGGTAAATGCTTATACCTCGGACCCCAAGACGGGTAAGCCAGGAATCCTGTCCACTTGGACTACCTCTGACGATTTGCAGCCTTTCACTATTCATCCGCCTCGCCACCGTCACCCTCGCATCCTTTACCCTCCTCTTCCTCCCCTTCTTGCCGCCCTTCGCACCGCTGTCCACTATCATGGATCCCATCGCGCGCATCTTCCCCTTCAACCGCGGTATATTCGAAGACAAAGTCGCCAACTTTTGGTGCGCGTCTAACGTCGTGCTGAAGTGGAAGCGCTGGGCCTCGCGTGCCGCGCTCGTGCGCCTCTCGACCCTGCTGACCGCCGCAGGCTTCGTGCCGGCCGCAGTCGCGCCTGTACGCGCTTGGCTGAGCCTCAAAGACGATGGTCCAGGCGAAGGGAAGAAGGCGGACGTGCCGCCGAGCCTGCAGCCGGTGCTGCTGCACGCGCTACTATCGAGCGCGATGTCCTTCTTCCTGTTCTCGTTCCAGGTGCACGAGAAGACGATTTTGCTGCCGCTGATGCCGCTGACGCTGCTGATGTCGGCGGCACCGCAAGACTCTACGACGTTCAAAATCGGTGCGCTGGCGAATAACGTCGGCGTCTTCAGGTGGGCATCACGTGTGTGAGATGTTCGGCGTCATATTAACACGACTGTCATGACCAGCATGTGGCCCCTGCTGAAACGCGACGGCCAAATCCTCCAATACATCGCCCTGCTCTTCCTCTGGAACCGCATCATAGGCCACCAGCCCTTCCGCCTCAAAGGCGCCTCCTACCTCGACCTCCTAACAACCGTACGCCCCCTTCTCCCTCTCTAACCCCCGCAGCTCACATCCCCACAGGCCATCTACGCCGCCATCCTCGCGCTGCACACGCTCGAGCTCGTCCTCCCCCCACCCGCGCGTTACCCCGATCTCTACGCAGTGCTGAACGTCCTCCTGAGCACGCCCGTCTTCGCGCTCACGTGGCTCTGGAGCATCCAGTCGCTCGTGCAGGCGCGCTGGGCCGTCGGCGGTATCGCCGCGCCGCGCCCGCCGACGGCGGGGAAGAACCGCGAGCGAGAGCCGTCGCCGTTCGGCAAGGGCCTGCCGCGGCAGTTTGGGGCGAGGGCGAGTAGCTTGGGGTATGCGGGTGCGGGGGTCGCGAGGCGCCGGCTGCCGTTGTCGGGCTCGAAGGCGTCGAGCGTGAGTGGGGGGGCGGAGGAGTAGGGCGGGCGTGGGGTTGTGTGATGTATCTGTATGGTGTATAAGAGCTGTCCACATATATTCAGCTTTTGTGTGATCTTTCGTGGGTTGTGATGTGCCGAGTGCTTCACGGGAATACCTTTTTGCTTCGTTGTTGTCAGTCAGTCAGAATTCATGGAGAATATGGGAATCAAATTTATCCTATTCGTGGCTAATCTACAAACGAGAATCTTGCAGGGCACGACAACATGAATCAATGTACCCGCCATGATACATCCTCTGCGCGGCACTGCGGTGCGTAGTGTCAACAAAGTGGTATTATCCATGACCAAACAACATGCAGTCTCGCGGCATACCCTCTCCAGGTAAGTAGTTGCCGCGGTGGAGCGTATGCACCACTCTCTGTTCGTTTCGCTAGTATCCTCCCCGGCGGTATTCCGTGCTTGATGTATAAGGAGGGGGCGGCGCAGTGTCGTGGAACCAAGATTTGTCTTCTTCCGACACAAACGGCGCGCCGCGCGCATCATGGATGTGATCTGTGGGCGGAGAGACTACCAGTCCCGCAGCCGAAGCCCCTGGTTGCTGGACTCCAACTGTCGTAGACGGCGGAAGCGTCTTGAGCATTATGAACTTTGGACGGGTAGTGGGATACCTATGCTTGTGCATGGAGTACCAGCAGTGTTTGTCGAAGCATTGCTCACGGGCCACGTCCAGGACAATGGCGTTGTGTACCTCGACAATTTCACCACAGTCAGTGCACTGGTATATCTCTGCTGGCCGGGGCGCAGGCCTTCTATATGC
The DNA here is from genome assembly GCA_033439255.1 of Hericium rajendrae. Taxonomy (NCBI): domain Eukaryota; kingdom Fungi; phylum Basidiomycota; class Agaricomycetes; order Russulales; family Hericiaceae; genus Hericium; species Hericium rajendrae. The sequence goes on from CM065880.1 coordinate 747,365, forward strand.
TGGCAAACGAATACCACAGCGATCGTGGGCCTGGTACGTGAAGAATTGGCCGGCGAGGTCGATACGGTGTGGTTCTTTGCACGTGGGACATGTGCCGAGGTGGGGGTGTTCGTCTCGCAGGTGTTCGCCGACCCATTCAAATACTTGCTGAGATGTCCAATTAAGGGGAGCCGTACCGAGAATTTCGCCACAAATGTAGCACTGGTATTGCGTTGGGATAAATGGCGGGAGCATGTTCGGAGGTGAATGCATAGATTGATACTGTGGAACAGGTCGGCGGGCTGAATATGACATGCTGTCACTATACCACACGTTAATAAAGGAGACAACGAGGGGAAAGACTATCAGCAATGTGTCCCAATTACGACGACGGGTTGTGAGAAGCAGGAGTGAGTGCTGGTAGACAAGGGGGAAAGGATGGAAAGGCCTTTTTAGAAGGTGGCTTGGACTCTGCGATGTAGGTCTTAATTCCTCGAGCTTTAATATCCTTCTAGTCCTAGCGCTTATACCACGAGATGCGCCACGATGCCTTTTTTGTTGAGGTGGGGCCTTGTTGCTTCTTCACGGCCATCTTGTGTAATCGGTCGCCACACCTGCCTACGCCGCTGCAGTTGATTGAACGCACGCCTTGCTGTAGCTTGGTCCTTTCAGAACACGAGATAGGAGCTACGCACCGTCCAGATGTGATAAGCCATCGTCCTTGCAGGGCTTCAGCAGAGTTCTGTAACACCCGCGAAGGTTGAGTCAGTGTGTGCCCTGCCTAGGAGGGAAACCTGTTCGGTAATTATGGGAGAACAAGCTTGGCGCACCGCGAAGAATATACCTCGTATGTTATAGGACACAATAGGCCCACCTTTGGGCATTATTCGTCATTCGTGGCAAGTGAGCTCGAGAGAGTGCGGGAGAAATTAAGATCGTTTCAGGATGGCAGCCCTCGCTTTGAGTCACAGCCCTAGCGTTTACGCTTCGACCATGTGGTGAATGCGCCATTCAGTATTGGCCCTTGGGACGCTGGGCTGTCTGAATGACAGAAAGTATGGGAGGAGCCGAAGAGCCAGCATCGCGAGACGCTCACTGTACTAGAACCTGCTGCATAAAGCGTCCATATTGAATGCGCCACGTTGGCGGCTCCGCTGACGATTTGGCCACGTTAGCGCCTGCACGATCGCGCCGCCCCGCACAGCGCATCCCTTGTCCACCACTACGACGACGACCAGGTCACCGCGCACACGATGCCTGTCGGTATCGAGGCCTGGATTACACAGATCCCCCCTGTCACCCGGGCATGGCTGCTTCTCTCCATAGCCACCAGCATCGCCGTGGTACGTCGTCTGTCCTTCCCCGCAGCAGAACAATCAAGCTGATGCAGGATGTGCTTTTATTTTGCAGCAATGCCAGCTTGTCACGCCGCTGCAGCTGTACTTCAGCTTCAAGGCGGCCTTCACAAATGCGCAGGTACGCACGGCACTGTTATTGTGCAACAGGATTTAGAAAGCTGATACTTGGTGCGGCACTCCAGCCGTGGCGCGTGGTCACCACCTTCTTTTACTTCGGGTCCATATCGTTAGACTTCGTGTTCCACTTATTCTTCTTGTACGTGCCTGCATCTCCTAGTCGAGCCTAACTGATCCTGATACGTCCGCATTTAGCATGCGCTACAGCCGCATGCTCGAAGAATCCTCCTTCGCAAACCGCAAAGCAGACTACTTCTGGCTCCTCCTCCTCTCCGCCCTCATGCTCCTCGTAAGCCGCCTCCCTCCTCCTCCCCTCTCTTACTCACACTTTCGCAGGCTCTCTCCCCGCTCTTCAACCTGCCCTTCCTCTCCTCGCCGCTCGCCTACGTCCCGATCTACTTCTGGTCGCGCCGGCACCCCGCGACGCCCATCTCGCTCTTCGGCCTCGTGACGATCACCGCGCCGTACCTGCCCTTCGCGCTCGTTGCGTTCTCGTGGGTGCTCAGCGGCACGTGGCGCGCGGCCGCGAGCGACCTCGTCGGCTGCGCGGTGGGCCACGTCGGCTGGTTCGTGCGCGACGTGTGGACGCGCGAGATGCTCGGCGGGCCGACGCTGCTGAGCGAGGCGCCCGATGCGCTGTGCGTGCTCTGTTCCGCTTTCTCTGTGTGGGTGTTGTGCTGATTGGTTTGTAGGAAGCGGCTGTTTGGAGATTTATGAAGTTGTATCTATAGATGTAGTCTACATGGAACGGCAATCGGGCTATCGGTATTTATGTCATGCATTGTTCCAGCGGACGTCCCTAAGTGACGAAGCACAAGCACACAAACAAGACTGTAGGCAGGCTGCAAAAGCTACACAGGGTACGTTGAATCAGAGAAGTATGTGCATAGGTGGTATAACCAAAGAAATCAAATGAGATCAACCCAACGCTATGAGATCGGCAAGAGAGATATCAACAGGCAAGCATAAGTGCAGACAGAGAACGATGCAGGACGACACAGCCGCGCGGATATATATCTACGTACAATATGAGGGTGGGCGCCATGGCTGCCCAGCAATTCAGATATCGATCTGCAGGGATTGAGATAAGTAGCAATAACGCAACGAGACCAAGCGTGCCAGCGCAGGGCTGAGAATGTACAAGGACCACAGGGCCGCATCAGACGAAGACGGGCTTGCCGCTCTTCGTCGGTGTCCCCGCGAGCTTCGCGGCACGCAACATCGCGCTCTTGTTCTGGCGCGGCGCGACCGTGGGCGCCTGCAGACTCGCGGGGCGTACGGCCGCGCTGCTGGGCGCGCGGCCACCTGCGGCCGAGCTGGGTGGGCGTGTAGGGGCCGCCCCCGCGGGGGGCGAGCGGACGCCCGTTGCGCTGGGCGCGCGGGACGATGTGCCGGAACCAGTGCGGGACGGCGAGCTGACGCCCTGCGCCGACACAGGGCGCGCACCGAGCTGCGTCTGCGAAGTCTGCCGCGACAGCGGCAACCGCTGCGTTGACGCACCCTTAACTGCAAATCAAACCCATCAATACGACGCGGGGGTGTGGGCCGGCGGAAGGGGTAACGCACACATGTACGACGACGGCGGCTTGGAGTCCTTCTGCGCGCGCAGCGCGGCGCTCTTGTTGAGCTTCGGCGCGACCGCAGGCGTCCTTGTGCTCGCGACCGCGATCGACTCGCGCCGCTTGTGCCCGGGCACGCCGTCGAACGTCGCGCGGCGGTCCTTCTCCCCCGCGCTCTGCCGGCGCGGGGCCGGCGCGGGCGCCTGCCCGAGGCGGAGGGACGCCGCGCGCGTCATGCGCGGCGCGAGGGCGGGCGGGGCGGTGGACGCGACGGCGATGCTCTCCGAGCGCTTGTGCCCGGGCACGTCCATGAAGATCTGCTTGAGCTCTTCGCGCGTCGGCGGGACGCGGGGGGCGCGCTCGGTGGGGACGGGGAGGCCCGCGCGGAGGGCGGCCGCGCGCGAGGTGCGCGGCGCGATGCTGGGCACGAGGTGCGTGATGGGGATGGTGCGCGCGCGGAAGTGCTTCGGGCTGCTGCTGCTGCCGTTCGCGGTGGACGCGGCGGTGCCGCTCTCCGAGTTGCGTGGGGAGCGTGCAGTAGCGGCGCTCGCTGCGAGGTCGAGGTTGTGCAGCGAGAGGTCGTCGGGTTGCGCGAAATCCGTTGCGGGGAAGGGCGGAGAGGACGCGAAGAGCGATGCAATCTGGATCTCGGCGGTTTCGGTGTCGGGCGAGCCCATGACTGCGTTCTGCGCAGGGGAAAGGCCGTAGAGCGCGCGGAGGGAGGTGGGGGCCTGTGCGGCGGCCACGGCGGGGTCAGGGTCACCCATAAGAGTATTCCAGACCTGGATGGCGCGGCGGCGCTCGAGGACGTATACCCACACGGGGCCTCTGGATAACGATCAGCGGGATGGCAGGATGCAAGGCAAGGCACTTACTCGGCGAAACAGGCGGCATCTTCGCCGAAGAGTTCATACAGCGTGTCAGGATCGGATTCCACGTCAAAGTCCATGTGGCGTTCCTTCACCACCTGCCGGATCCGCGCATTCATTTCCCGTTCAGAGCGTGCGGGGAGGGACGCACCTCGAAGTTCGCCTCCGAAATCCGCTGCTCAATCTCGAATCGGTGCTCGAGCGCATGCGGCTTGATGATCGCGACCGTGCGCGTCGGGTTTGCGACCGGTGATTTGGGGGTCAGCAGCGGGGAGGCGGAAGCTGAGTGGTGCGCATCGCTGTATTGTGCAGAAGGGGACACTTCACGCGACATGGGGTTAGGAACTTTAGAGTTGAGAAGAGAAGCGGCCGAGTTCAAATTGGCAGATGAACGGTGAAGAAAGGAAGGTCGGGATGGTCTGTGTTTGGAAAGGTATCAACAAGGAAGAACAATATCAGCAAGCCGGGCCTCTGGAAGAGTTGGAATAAAAAGAAGGAAATCGAGCTGGGGACTTGGGGAGAAGGGGGATGTGCATGAACAAGTCCTCTCCTTGCCCGTATACTACGATCATCCTTGGACCTCGATCACTCCGGGGAATTGTTCGCCTTTCTTACAACAACCGTCCTTCGACCGCGCTCAAGCACGATCAGTGGCTTTCATTCATACATTCAAGACATCCTTCAAACAGACTTGGCCTTGATTCAGTCTGGCCACTTTATGGAATGGAGTCACTCGAAAACGGTTTCTGGGGTCACTCGACACGTTCCCTCTTGACAACCGGCTTGTTGTCGAGCCTCCGTTTCTATCCTTGAGGCAAAGCAACGGACGAACACGGCACAAAATTCGGACACGCATGTGCATGCATAAAAACTCTATGGGGTTGAATTGCAGCGTCGTGCGGATATTACAGTATAGATGAGTGTATAAAGGCTACAACGTGAACAGGTCCGTCCGTCCTGCAAGGCGCAGCGAGATCTCCGGTGAATAGGATAAGGATGCCATGCGCGGACCGCTCATTATGACTTCGGCGTCGGCGGGAGCGTCTGCTTCGAGCCCTGCCACCATTTGCCGACCTTCTCCGCGCTGTACCGTGCGCTGGTGATCAGACCGCCGCTGACGAGACCCTTTAGCGACTGGATCGTCGCCGGGTAGCGCACAATCCCGCCCATCTCTGAATATAAACGTCATAAATAGAAAAGTGAAGACATGCGGCACACCACTCACCGTCGCGAAGCACGATGGGAAGCCGCTCGTCCCCTGCCATCCTCAGCCACGTTGCATTCTCGTCCGCCTCGCCCGCCGGGATCGCCCACTCCCGTTGATAGCGGTACCGGACGCGCCCGAGCAGATTCGACGGCAGCTTCTTGAGGTGCGCCGCGCGCGCCTGCGGGCTCACGTCCTGGCTGACATGGCTCGACCACTCGGACCAGTGCACGCCGGGCAGGCCCGCGACGAGGCGGTGGTACAGCTCGCGGAACTGCGCGCGCTGCTTGCGCACGATGTTGCCGACCTTGCCGCGGTTCTCCGCGGGGAGCAGCATGCGCGGGTCGCCCATGTACGAGATGCCCGCGATCGTCTCGTACAGCTGCGTCTCGCTGAAGGACTCCGGCAGCGTGAGGAGCGCGGCGCGCAGCGCGGAGACGAGGTTGACCTGCTGCGTGAGGCGCACGCGCGGGTCGTCGCGGATGATGCGGAGCGGCTTGTGCATGCGCCCCGCGAGGTAGAGCGAGTTCCAGTTGAGCAGGTCCGAGCAGAGGTTGTCGACGCTCGTGACGCCGTACTTGATCGTCTGGAACGCTATGGCATGAGGCGCGGCGGTACGGCGGAGAAATGGGGACCCACCACGCCGTGCGTCTTCACGAACGCGTTGAACCAGAGCCCGGGCGTGATGTCCTGCACGTACGACACGAACGACGAGCCGAGCATGCGCGCGTGCAGCGGGTAGTGCGCGGGGTGCTGGCTCATGTTGATCGAGTGGAAGTGCGCGGGGTGCGTCACCGCGAACATAAAGTCGAGCATCGGGCCCTTCTCGTCGGGCGCGTACCCGTCCTGCTCGAACACGCCCGAGCCGTACGCGAACGCATAGCGGATCGGCGCCTCAAAGTCGTTGACGATCGCCTCGAGGAGTGCGCGTGTGGTGTTCGAGACGGGCAACAGCTGGTTCTGCCCGAACGTGGGCGGGAGGCTCGGGAGCGCCTGTCGCCTGTGCGACACGGCGGGGCGGGGCGCGGGCGAGAGCCGCGAGCGGGGTTTGGGCGTCGGGTGCTTAGTGGGCGGCAACGGCGGCGGGGGGTCGGACGGGGAGACGGTTTCGGTGGATAACGAGCGGACAAAGATGCGGGAAAAGACGACACGGGAGCGGTAGGTGCGTGCGGCGACGGATAGCATGGTGGTAGTTAGCAGAGTAGGATATGGGGGGTGTGGTTTCTATGGTCTTGTGGGTGTAAATGAGGGCGGGGACGGCGGCGCGCTCGGGTTCTCGATCGGCTTGTCGGCGCACACACGTGACAAGTGGCTGCGGGGCGGTCACGTCCGCGTCGCGACGAGGGCGCGTTCCACGCGTCACCTTTTTCTTCACCATCTGCATCGCCGTCGGCCGATGTACAGAGCCAGTCAGCACAATTCAACGTGTCTTACTCTTTGTTCATGATGAATGCTGTACTAACTTCAGCGCCTGGAAACGATTTGGCACGGTTGGTAGTAGAAGCATCACCAAGAGCGCGACAGGAGACCACATAAGATCCACAACGCCACAAGGGACGGTACACGTAGAAGTGTCTCTTACTAGGCCATATTCCGGTTGGATTTTCTGATAAGAAATCTCCAGAATGGCGGGTACGAGAAGACATTGTGGCACCTGGTGGACCTTATAAGCCCTCGCAAGGTACACTTTTCTCACAATGATCAACTATCGGTGAGCTTTGTAGCGATAGTTGACTACGTCCACAGCACCGACAGATAGAGTACTATGAAACCGAAACTATGGTATGACAGTCTGGGTATAACAGTCCATATGAACCAACACCGAGCGTACATACGATAAATCAAAAGATAAGCGAGTCCTGTACAAGATAAAGATAGAGGCGAACGAATGGCAGCTCATCCGGGGTGCTCAAAAATTTAGCGACTGTGAGTGAAATCCAGCTCAGAGTGTAGAATCAAATTTGATGAAGCAGTGGGCCTGGAAAAGACAATGTCCAAATACACAGGTTGAGAGAATAGATCGCGCTGATGAGAGTTTCGGATAACTCGGTCTCTTAAGCCGGAGACATTGGCCTCGACAGGGAGATATCTGAATAATGCCCATCATCAGAACCCAGCGATGTCCTCGGCGTAGCAAAATCTTGGTCGCTGCATTTGCTGGGGTTAGCATGAATGCCAACACCGCGGAAACAGGTCGACTCACAGCTCGTCGAGAATGGCGAACTTGCTTCCGAAGGAGACTCCAGCTCGCGACAGGTTCTTGCGCAAGCCGTTATGCGTCTTGGTGATGGGCGTCGGGGGTGCGGATATGAGAGTATCTGAAGATGTCCATCCATCCGTTTCCGTCGGCGACGGCGGGGCTTCCAATCTTGGTGGCAGCGGTGTCCCGTAGACATCTGGTGGTGCTGGATCCAATTCACCGATAGCTCCCAGAACGAGCAGGACCACTGCACACAACCCGCAAATAATCATTTGTGGGAAGAACCCAATGGTGTCTGTATTCCAAAGGGTCAGTTATTTCTATCAACGGTGTAGAAGATCCTACCAACCCAACAGCACTCCTATTTTTCTTCAGTCAGTATTTGCAGACATGCACAAGGACGCACACGCACCATCCAGATCCGGCGAATCAGGCATTGAGTTCCTCATCTGCGGGATAATAAACAATATCGGGAACGCGACGAGCCCATGCGCATACGTCATCCCCGACTCGGCGCTGCGCCACGCAAAGACGACCTGCGCGATGACGACGTGCGCGAGCATCCAGCTCACGATCCACGTGAGCATCACATACGCACGCGCGGCGGCCGGGCGGCGCACGAGGATGTCCGCGCCGCGGCTGGGCACCTGTGTGCCGTCGGGCTGCGGCCAGTACGTCTCGGCGTCGGTCGTGCGGATGGCGAAACTGGAGACGGCGGTGATGGTGAGGAGGCGCTGGATGGGGAGCGTCTCGTTCGTGGTGGGGTTCATGGCACGCAGGGTCGTCGATATTGTGTAGGTGTCGAATGGGTAGAGGTGCGCTTCGTGCACGTCGAGATCGTGGTCGCTGTCGAATTGTGTTAAGGCCTGGATCGTGCGCCGGACACCCGTGCTGCGAACAAGGGGGGTCTGTGCGGGATCGAATGATATCGCTACTTCCGGATTGCTGGGTGATACTAGTCAGTACGTTTTCAGAGACTCCTATGCTATGGCGCTGACCTGTCCACGTAGATTTCTAGCGGGCTATCAGGTATGCCACATGCATTGCTGCCATGAACGCCTTGCGACCCGTCGAGGTATCCACTACCGCAGCTGACTAGCGACCAAGTGACAGTGAGCGCAGGCTCATCCACATCGACGTCGATGTTCTCTCCGATCAGGATGATCTTCGAGAGCGACACGTAGGTGAGTACCTGTGAGAAAATCCCTGACGATATGCGACCGTGCTCACCCCAGGCTCTGTAGTGGCCAGCTCGTCCAGAACCTTCTTGAACGAGTTGATATCCCTTCCCCCAATAAACGAGAAAGACAAGGAACCAATAAATAGCAAGGACAGTAAAATGCTCAAGGTGACAATCGACGTGGCATTGAACGAGCCACCGCCCGTGGGAGCCGTCCAACATTTCTTGGACGTGTTTTTACTGGGTTTTGTGTCACCCAGCAAGGCATGTGAGGAAGAGGTGACGGGGCCGTGTATCATGGTGAAGCCTATATAAGTCCACTGGTAGAAAACAAAGAGCGGCGCGTGGATGTATGGTGGTAAGAGGGCTGCGAAGGCTGGCCTTGCTTTTGCTCTACTTTCCCTTGCTTACCTCTAGTATGCCTGGACTTTCGCTTCCTCAGAAGATGCCATGCGAAGGAAAGGCCAAGACCAGTCACCGCGGGAGGGCATGTGGGGACGCTTGTCTTCTCAGTGGCGACTCTCAGGCGTCGTTTCTCGATCCCTGCTGTGGTAAGCGGTGCCCATCTCACTAGAACTACAGTACTTGACGTACTGACAGCCTCCCCGCATAGAATTGTTATACGGGCGGCTTCCAACGGATTCTCATGGAGAATGCCGACGCCGCCCGCTAGTTGTGGAATGATTTGGCATTTCCGAGACACTGCAGACGTACTTCGTCGTGAGTCACGAAACCACGAAATGAGGCTTCACCGTGATCCTGCAGGCCAGACCAATATTCTGACCGAAGTTGATCATCGAGAATTGAAACGGTGAAGCACAGCTCGGGTTAGAAGGCCAGCAATGCACTGCAAAAAAGCCCACTGGGGCAAAGCCTCGTTCTTGAACGCCTTCCATAACAGGTGTCAGGCGGGGCGTACGTGTGCAGAAAGGAAGGCGCCGCCTCGTTCCACGGCGCTGTACTGGTCTTGGCATGCTCCGAGAGATTCCGAGTCAGTCATCAACCCCGCCGTTTCCCATCCCTCCGTAAAGGGGGTTCTCAGGCGAAGGGCTGCCCGCGCTTGGTAAGGCAAGCGGTCTGCACGCTCGCGCGCCCACGGGTGCAAAGTCCGCTCTAATGCCGCCGTCAGAATCAGTGGATCCTGGGATCCCCGTTCTCGAGGATCGAATGGCACTTGTAACAATTTAGAGGATAATGGGCGTTGGAGCGCCGGACTTAACAATGCTCGATCTTCGACTTCGTGCATTGTCGGGGACTTGCAAAATTAGTCGGCCGTTTGTGGCGCGAGTTGATTCATCTCCGTGGTCCGTAACGTTTTAATAGAGTCTTCTCCCAAGGCTATCAGATAATGGCGGTGAAGCTCATGTACCCTATCAGTCACGCGTCTGTGCGGACGGGCAACTCACCTCCATATAGATCATCGTGCATATGATCCTGCGTCTAGTTGCGTGGCAATGATCAGACAGCCTGTCGTGCTGGCATCTGTTCGCATCTCACCGAGCACTGATGATCGAGTTTGCTAAAGCATGCGGAGAAGATCATCTATCTGGAGTGACCACTTGATCGGTCTCACTCCAGGGAGAGTGTGCGGAGTGACTGCGCTCGAAGCTGCATCCCGTAAAGGGCGAATGCTGGGCGGCTCGCTCAGAGAGCTAGTGGAGTAAACCTTGACGTCTTCTCTTCTCAATCAATGACCCTTTGCAACACTGCTCACGTATCATCGCACATGGAAGGCGTCAAAAATTAGAGTAAGTATGGATCCACCGACCCCGCGGAATTAACCTCTAGAGCCACCTGTACAACGATCTGGGGGATCATGACCAAGATGGCAAGCTTCAGCGTGTGGGCGCGCAGCAATCAACGTCACGGACTGTCAGAGACTGATGCAGCGCGCTCCATGGCGGCACAGATGATGGGCGGTGTTTAATGTCTCTCGTCGTTCACCAGGCCTGCCAGCATTGCTAATTCCTCCAGGGGCCCTCCTTCATCTCCCTCAGGTCCCAAGGTTCCGAGAATATGACGTGCCACGTCGAGATACCAGTCGACGATGTCCAACAGCTGGTGATCCGGACTGGTCGTGTTTGCGCCGTCGGCTTCGGAGCTTGTTATGAACGCGTTCCATGCGGTCTTCGCTATTTCAAGTGCGTGCAGCCCTGAAGTTCCAAGGCTATCAGCATCCGCCTCGTTCAACCAACTCTGGAAAATGCAATGCGCCTCACCGATTTGTGGATAATTCGGAGGGTAGACCAGAATATACACCGCCAGAAGCACGTGCCCCACATTGAGTGCCTTTTCAAATGGACCTTCGTGTGATGTTTCACTGAACACTTCTGAGAGTTTCGGGAGGACTGATGGGTGAAAAAAGACGTGGAGTGCCTTTGGAATGTCTTCGTAAACGCGCAATTTATCCGAATGTGTCGGTGTACGCGTTAGAACGCAATCGGTGTAATCCTGCAGCAAGCGTGAAATCTCCGAGCTGCCCATAAGGCCTTCTTCAATCGTGGGCGGATCTCCAGGATCCATCTGCTCCTCGAACTTACACAGAGCACAGGAGCAAATGAAGCCATAGTTGGCCTGCAAAGCGTGCTGTCTATCGTCCACTGGAAGTGCGGGGTCGAGGTACGGAATGGTAATCTGTTTGCCCTTAGAGTCGACACCTTGCGGGAGCAGCAGAAGTCCGCGATTTGACATACCTCTTCGTCCAGGGCGATGTCGCGCAATGCGATAACATTCATGCGGACAGGCTGCCCTGATTTTATGATATACATTGGTGCCGCATTAGCCACACAAGAGTGGTTGAACAGGCGACTAGCGAAAGGAAATATGCCGTGGGCGTACGGTTTCAAGTGGGAGTGGATCACGAAATTGTTGTTCCCAAACCGTGAAAAAAGTTCGGATGGGTCAACGCCAGCAGGGACTGAGCTTCCACATGTAGATGGGACGTCAGGAGGCGGGAATGACTGCAACAAAGACAAAAAGGTGATGATTCGAGGATCCTTCTTCGCTTCATCGACAGATTCTTCAGACCAGAAGTATTCACCAAGGAAATGCGAGAGGAGGGTTGCGTCGACTTTCTCGTTGGCCGGCAGATGCTCATAGGCTTGTGAAGCCGCATAACGTGGATAGGGCCGGCATATCCGCTTATGATGAGCTTTCCAGGCTCGTTTCTGGCCTTTGAAATAAGCCTCGAATCAGCAGACTGCTGCAAGAGCGTCATTGCGGAACACGTACATGAAGGCCCGCAGTACCAGTATGCGGCGCATCCTGTACACCTTGAGAGCTGTCCCGTGCTGCCCGAAGGAATTGAATGACAGAAGTCACAGCGGTTGCCTACCGTGTTGATGAAGACCAGACAATGACATGATTGTGATCAGAGAACGGTGTGGACCCGCCTCGACCGAAGTTGCTCATTTCGCACCTTTTTCTGTTGTAAGAAGAGCCGTGCATATAGACGAATCCGACATGATCGTTGTGCCCCTTGATATGCTCCGAGCCGCGACGGTTTTGCTCCTGGATGTAGTGTCTGTATCGAGTCGAAAATTGGCCATAGAAGCGGGAGATGCAGACGCCGCCCTGATCAACGCCTCAACCTGCTGGATATCGAGTTCAGTGTCCATCAGACGACGTGTTTCCAGGGGAAAAGATAGGAGTTCGATCTGTCAAAAACGCTCAGGTTGCTAGTAGCAGGTCCGCAGGATGTGCGAACTTCGTTGAAGAATTATAAAGTCTGAGATTTCATGGAGGGGCCGGTCGGTCCGACGACTGGATCAACTTCCAAGTGGCTATACTCGGGCTTAGCCTCAGCTTGTTTTCAGTTCTGAGTTTATACAGATCGTAATCGTCTCATCATAATTGCGTTATAAACCATAGTTTACAACAGTTCATATCTACAGAATCAAAGGGGAAATTTCTACAGGCCTTTTGCCTTGTTTGAGGACGGCGGCGTCCGCGCGCGCTTTATGAGTCCCAGATAGCACCGAACGCAGGAATACCTCTGCTCATCATGCCGTACACAACCTTGTCGGTGAGTTTCTGATTCGAAATGATGCAGACTGCCTCTGCGTTGAACTCACGAACCAGACGGTAAGTCAGTTTCACCATGTCTGGCTTTCCGTGTGTACGGGTATCTGCGTACGAGCACAGGGCGTCAGACTACATCAGAACGAAGAAAAATAGAACCCTACCGTAGATGGTCGCATCTGGGGACTTTTCCAGAATTTGATCAACAATCTTATCTCCAAACGTTTGCCGAACGTTAGGGGCCGTCCAAAGCAGGCGTATGGGGACCCGCGCTGCGAAAATGGCGGGTGCGACGGGCCCAATGCCACTTCCTGTCGCAACCACGACAACGCGCCGAAAGAGGGGAACGACGCGCATGACACCATACGTTGGGATGCCCCTCACCCACAACTTCTTGGGAGGGTCTGCAATTTGCTTGGACGAGTCTCCAGCCCTGGATACGACGAGAGAGTATCCCTTCTTCCCGGGTTCAGCCACAGTCGCAAATCCATGCCATTCCATGAGAGGGCTGGTGGAAATGCGCATGAAACTGCCGGGGTGGGGCGTTACTCCTGAAGATAAAAGTGAGTACAGGGGATTGCCTCGCGATGTAATGGACTGACCGTAGTCGAAGTACAGTCTGACCGCGTGATCCGATAGGACTTCGGGTTTCACATCAACTTTCTTCAGCCTAAGCCACGGTAGGATCAAGGACAGGGTCATGATCAGAACGAGCCAAAATGGTGGCGCCTTCACGAGAGCGCTCCCCAGAGTTTGAGCGGGCCCGCGGTAATCATTTGCCAGCGAAATGACCTGCTCAAGAGGATAAGCTACAAAAGGATGAGAACCGAATGCCGGCATGACGCACCTGGCCCCATACCAAGGCGGTCACAGACCATCCCAGGAGACGATGTGTGGCTTCAAAGCGATTATGGCTCTTCTTGCGGAATGCGGGATAGGCGTGGGAAATGATAATGAGGAGGAAAAGCAAAATCCAATATGTGATGACGACGGTGGCCACAGAAGTCTGGAAAGAAGGTATGAGAGAAGACGCGAGAACAGGAAGGACATTAGACTCACAGGTCCGTCATTGAGCATTTCTCGTGTTGCCTTTCCGGTAAAGTAGATCAACCAGACGAGGCCAGAAACAGCGCATCCTGAATGGACTAATGGGGTATTCAGAAACGTGCGTGCACGACCGTGAACTCTACACTCACTGCCACCAATGCTATATACGCGGCCACAAATTCGACGAATACTTATAGGCACCCTAGATATCAGGTGAGCCAATATCAAGATAATGCCATGTGAAAATGGTACGAACGAGTGGGGAACAGCACAAAAGACGGTGAAAAAGGCGTCGATGACGTAGTCCTGGCGCATGAGTATGGCAGTGAAGAGGTTCGCCACAACGATAAGACCCAGGTGCTGCGCATTAGCGCCACCTTTGGCAAGGGTGGCAATGAAAATCGACATGTTGACCACGAAGACCACGCCAAACAGGCGACGGTACAGTGTGAAGATCAGGAAGTTCAGGTTCCGCAGGCGCTTGCCTTGAGTCTTGTCAGGCAGGACGTCATCCTCGTAGCCATCCCATGTGTTGCCTTTCTCCAACGATGAAGGCGAGACGTCGCTGCTTGAACCCGATGTAGAATGGTCTCTCCGCGTTATCGTATCGTCGGTCCGAAGATGGGGCAGATAGACATCGGCGGCGGAAGGAAAACCCTTGTACACGGGGAGAGGCTCCAAGACATCACTAGGAACAGTGACTTCTTCCTTCGTGAGAACGGGAAGCGGAGTAGGTGGAACGTTCTCCTTCTCCTTCTCCTTCTCCTTCTCGTCGATGACGATCGACTTCTCCGATGCAATCTTGTCCAGGGCCATCTGTCTCAGAGCTCTCTTATCTGTCTTGTCGTTCCTATGGATTTACATTGGTGAGACAAGTCTTTAATTTTGCCAGAAGACTTACTTTGTCCTAGGAAGTTCGTCGAGTGCCAGAAAGCGAGTAGGAACGGCGTAGTACGGCTGAACCTTCGACGCAGCTGCAATTACAGCGCTCACATCCGTGTTCGCCGGAGTAACAAAGCCCCAGAGCTCGGAGTCGATGAGGAGCGCGACGGCAAGTTTCACATCAGTGCATGTCTGTCAAGGGGGGTCAATCAATATATTTGGGTATTAGTGCGGATCACGAACCTCCATCGCAGCTGCAACGCCGTCTAGTTCAACTCGAAATCCCTGAAACATATGAGACATGAGACAGCGGTGCCCACAGTTGAGACTCATTTAATTCACCTTGACCTTGACCTGATCATCGACTCTCCCTAGATGTTCCAACGTCCCATCCGGACGCCACCGTCCCAGGTCTCCAGTGTTGAGCATGTAAGACCTGGATTGTCAATTGTTAGACAGATAAATCGGCAAGAGATAGATACTCGATTACCCATCGTTCGCGAAAGGATCAAGCTTGTATCGCTCGTCCGTAATCTCCGGGCGGTTGATGTATCCTCGCGAAACGCATCGGCCACCGGCGAACATGATGCCCGGTTCTCCAATAGGGACTGGAACCAGGTTTTCATCCAAGATGTACACGTTGTTGTTCGGTGTCGGACGGCCGATACTTATATCCTGACTCTCGACAGAAGGTTGTATCGTATTAACGATGGTGACCTGCGTGCGAAGATGAGTTCGATGTATCGCTCTTTCAAGCATCTAATACCTCTGTAGGTCCACAACCAGTCGTCAATCGACTGCGTCCGCCATCATCCTTCCAAGCAGCGGGCAAGGCTGGTAGGAGACAACCTAGTTAGTTCGGAAAGGGAAGACGAATGTATAGACGACCGTACATGGTGGAAGAGCCTCCCCGGCCGTGGCCACGGTTTCGATGTTGGGATAGTCCTTAGGATCGTGCGGCACTGCGTAACGATGAGTAAACTTGTATGGTAAGGATATCAACGACACTTACCCATCATGGATGGGGTGGCGATGACGATGTCAACGGTCTTCATCACAGCTCGCCACTCCTTCGATGATTTTCCGCGTATGCAGAGGGTGCTGCCGTTGGATAACGACCCAAGGATTTCCTGAGAACGGGATGAGCAGCCCCTTTTATAGGTTCAGCGATTGCGCAAATTACCCATGCCGCCATATCGAAGGCTATGTTCATCAACTGCGACACCCGCTTTCCTGGACGCATGCCCACGTTTCCGGGAGCCAAGCAGACCACTGTAAAAACTAATGAGCCATGTTCAGTACGAGGAGATAACGAGTGGACTCACGATTCGTCACATTGTAGTGCATGACATCTACCCCTTTTGGAGTGCCAGTCGTTCCTAGAATCTCATCAGTGACTTCGAAACTTTGGAAGTCGAGAAAGGTCCTACCAGACGTGTAGATAATATAGGCGCTATCAGAAGGGGCCGACAGGTCTTCGGGTTTTTCACAGGTTTTATTGTCATACTGTACAAGGCAATCGTCCAGACCAATGCAAGGGATGCCTCGGATCCGATGGCGGAACTCATTCAAAGCCAGCACTAAGAGACATCCAGCATCTTTGATGACGTGCTCGAGAGTCGACTGAGTGGCAATGCTTCCATCCAAAGGAACATAAGCACCACCGGCCTTCAGCACGGCGACAATCCCGATGATCATAGCGATAGATCGTTGAACCAAGAGGCAGACCCGAACACCAGGCTTCACGCCCATGTCACGCAGCTGCGATGCAAGACAATTGGCGTTCTGCTCTAGCTCGCGATAGGTGATGGAAGAACCGAGATGCTCGACGGCTACGCTGCCGGGATGCGAGCGGGCCTGATGTTCAATGGCGTGGTGGATGCATTGGAAATCCGGAGCCTGACGCGTGCCGAACCCGAATTCGAAGAAAAGTCGGCGATCCACAGGAGGAAGGTGATTAACACCAGGTATGCTCGGGGCCATGGCGGGAACAGGATGATCGCTGTGTGCTGCTTTGACAACGCTCTCCAGAGCAATTTATAGCGCAAGCTGCATGGTATACTCCGATGAGAGCATGGTCTACATGGCGAAACCACATGAGCTCAATGACATGGAGTTACGAACGATGCGGTGAAGCACAGGCTCCATGCAGCCGCGAAGCATAGACCCATCCTCAGGGCCGTCTGTCCAAAGGTCGATGGTCGTCACCCCGAGAACGCCAATCTGTCACCGGATTCAGGTTGGAGAAGGGGCCAGCTCTCCATGGACAACACAGCAGCCGAGGTTATTCAGCCCTAGCGAATAACGAGCGACCACAAGGTGGATCTCGGAATAATCATACAAGGGGTGGGGCATCTGCTACGACCAAGAAGATCAGGACCACTTGAAAACGGTGAAATGAGACGTCCATCTGGCCTCACAACATCGTGCTGTCATCCTATCCACAAAGGTACCGGGGCAAGGTCGGCCACTCGAGAGAATGGAGTAGATGGGCCACGTTGTTGCGTCAGTGCCAGGCCAAGTCAGACACGGTTGCTTCTTGGCGGGGAGTTTCCAGGAAAGCATGCGTCGTTCCCAAGGATGTCTGAGCCCAGGCGGCAGAAGATTAGTCGATCCGGCTTCAGTCGAGCGACTGCTGCGCATTGGGTATGATTTGATGAAGGCCGCGATGCCGACCTAATTGCGGTGAGAACCGACGACTAGCCGCGCAAGTCAGGAAGAGCCAGCAACAACGCGGAGGAACGAGGAAACGAGGCGCCGGTGGCCTCGAATGGAAGTCAGCGCGTCAAATCTCGAAAGATAGATGGCTTCGTACTTGCCTTTTTGGGAGCATATCAGAGTAGGTTTCCATCCCAATCGCCCCCGGTCCTCAAGGTAATGCACATGGTTGAACTGTCAGAAACCTGTGCGGGAGATGGCGTTACTATTCCAGAACAATGATAGACGGCGGAAAGCTTCGATCAGTCGGCCGAATCAACAGCTGGAAGCTAGACGAGTACACGTGTAGTGGAGGGCCCTCCATATGCTAGCTGCTAGCAATCGGGAGGAGCATAGGTTCGACGGACTGTGACGTGCTGCAGGAAGAAATGGTATCAGCAACGGCCATTCACATGCCTCTCATCCGCACACCACAGGCACCCTCAGTTTTACTATTCCACAGAAAATACGGTCAGTAAATGTCAACGTGGAAAGGCCGAGGACGACATCAATTGATAGGGTCTCTGTGCCCGAATATTGACGAATCACCACGTTGCGACCCACAGGCATTGCGATTGTATACCAAGAAAGGGGAATTGAGGAGAAAAACACATGTATAGAGCAATCATGCGGAAGTTGGAGGGGACGCTGAACTGGCAGCGCAGGGGGGGAAGCGCGTCGACTGGGGTCTATTAGGACTTTTGTACTCTCCAACCCCACTCGATTGACGTCCCCATCAACCTATTCGGATCGTCTAAACCTCGGCCTCGGTCGGATATGCCAACGTGATGCAGCGCTGTCGGGGAGTCCTCGCTGACCTTGTCGTGCTACATATAGATGTCAATCTGCTGTAACCCTGGCGTTTCGGAGGATGAGAAGCCTGCTAGACGCTCCATGAGAAGCCCACCAATAGCAAGAAGATTCTGCACGGAGAATCCTGAGGTGTGCCAGTGCCGAAATATCTTGAAGAGCGAAACTAACAGAAGACACAAAAATTAGGACCGCCGCGACATGTCTCCAAGCACCTCGACGGTTTCGAATAGGATTTGCTGTTCATTTGTCACGTGTAAATCTGGTCTCGGAGGGGAGTTATGTGGCGACAGATGAGAACAGATGAGATGTCAACAGACAACAGGCGGAGTCGTCCGACCATCGGACAGAAGCCTTGGTCAGAATGCACTTTACGAATTCAGACTGACCACGCTTGGAAGAGTACAGCTTCGGAGTGACATCGAACCTGACCATACGCTTTATCTCCGGAGTCTTACTCAATATGACTGGCAACAAAAAGATGCGCTAAGACATACCATTTTTCATTTTGTTATCCGGTACTCCACATCGATATCACTCCGCTGAAGCTGGATATCGCAATCCAACGACTCTTTAAATATTCCATTACCGTCTCATTGTGAGTGACAGCATATATATTAGCATATTCTCCGTAAGGATAACACGAGGAAGACAGCAAAGGTGAAAGACGGCCATTAACCGAACCTCTGCCGCTCAATCACTGACTTCTGTCGAGAATCTCTCGACACGCGCCTATACAGGTGACATTATTACTCAGTTGGTCGGCCGTCATATCAGATGGGGAAAGACTTGCCAATAGTACTCCATGACATCGCTCTGGCCTAATTTCCGAAGGAAGTTCTCGTCGTGAGTGATAATGATGAGTTGGAAATTTGCGTGACTTTTCCGCTCGTTGATGATGCTTTGTCGGTGCATAAGTTTAAAAAAAAAAAGCTCGGCAGAATATATACTTACTCAACCAGACTGGCAGCGAGCGCATCGATATTATCCATGTCAAGTGCATTTGTCGGTTCGTCCAAAGCTAATATGCCACAGTTCTGCCCGAAAGAATCTGATAAAGCCAGCCGAATGATGATGGAGGCCAGCATCTTCTGCCCAGCAGAGCAGCGGCCTCTCATGTCCATTTCGACTTGATCTTTAGTCATTACGACCTACACAGAAGTTGAGCATTCGGCGGGCAAAACAGAGCGGTATGCTCACCCGGTAATTGTAGGATCGTTTTGATGCACCGCCTTCACTGTCGGAACGAATTTTGATACCGTCGATATCTATGTAAAGATATGAATAAGACGGAGTTTAATTAGAGTAAAATATACGCTTTACCAGTCCCCTGATACGTCTTATTCCAGAGGTGGCGCATGGTATCATTGACTTCTTCCATCTTCATGGAATGGTATTTCATAATCGCGCTACAGAAGTCCGAAGGTTACTTGGCAAAATGACGAGTGATGCAGCCAAACTCACTTGTCCAGAGCCTTCGCGTACTTCTCCAAGTCATTGTTCGCCATATCGGACATCTATATGGTGTCAGATTGCGAACCCTGAATGGGAGGTCACACTACCTTCACTTTGACCAACTGGTCCGTGTACTTCTTGTTCACATCTTTGAAGTCCCTCATATCGCGCTCTAGAGTCTTCAATTGCTCTCTACACGATTTCAATTCACCGCCAATATGGGCATTCTGACCGACCAACGTGCGTCAGCAAAACGACAGTGATCCTCAGAAGTGATGTCTACCTTGCTTTGTAGCTCGGTCTCTTTCTGCTTTTCGAGATGCCATTTCTCGTCGAAATTCCGCCTAGCACGAGCTGCTTCTTCCATATCGAAGGAATCGATCTGTTCCTGGGTCTGAACGATCTCACGTGCGAGTTTCCGGACCCGCAAATTATCCCGCAAGTTGGCCAAGGACGCATTCGCTTCGCCGACTTCCTTGTCAATCTGAGCGATTAATTTGCGGACACCCTCCACCTCCATCATTAGGTCTTGAATTCTTGTCTGATGCTCTTCGATCTTTGCGGCGCAATCCGTAAGCTTTCGAGCGCGCTTGTCCCGGACATATCTGGAATTCGGCGGTTACGACCATGAAGGACCAAAAGCAGTGTCACGCACTTGTCAATGGCCCTCGATGCATCTTCCAGTCGGTCAATGCTCATATTGAGCTCTTGCGAGGCTGTCTGGGCTCTGGTAAATTTCTCATTGAGTTCATCATCGATTTTCTTGTGCTCGCGCTCAAGTAAGCCAATGGGAGCTTGACTCTCAAGGATCTGCGCATCTAACTCCTATACCAGAGTCAAGACAGAACGTAATATTGGAAATTGCACGGCTTGCCTTTGCCCGAGTCCCGAGATTGACAATGTCATCTTGCATGGTTCTGATCGCCTTCTCTAAAGATGCCTTCTCCTTGAGTTGGTTCTTCACCTCCTGCTCACGCAGCTGCATAGAATGAAGTTCATTTTGATACGTCCGGAGCGCATTATTCCTCCGTTCCCGATCAGACATCAACGTTTGCTTCTCCTTATCAACGGCCCGGCTGGGTATTAAGAATCACAGGCAATCAGCGTCTTCGGATACACGGTATGGTGGGAACAGACGCACAGCTCCAAGGAAAGCTTGTCTAACTCTTCCTTCACGTCGTCCGCAGTCTTGGTCGAGCCGGTCGCCGTGAGATCTTCTTCGATATGCTTGATTTCTTGCGTCAGACGTTGAGTGTCGTTATGCAATCTAGTTACACTGAGGGCATGCTGTCGTAATGTGGTAAGGTCCTTGACGTCCCTCTTGATCGCATTCAACTTTTCGCTAGTCTAAGAAAGATACCGTCTCAGCAAGCTCCATGAGAACGCAGAACGCGAGGTACCTTGTCTGCCGCATTGGCGAAGGGCGTGATGGAAGCTTCATGCCCCGCGATTTGCTTCTCCAACTCAGGTATATCACTATCTCTCAAACGATTTCTGGAGGCTTCCACTGGTACCAACTCTTGCAGGATTTTCAGCTCAGCCTCGCAGTCCTTCAGATCCCCTTCGGCTGCTTCGTCCCGCTTTTCGGTAGATCGCTGGATTTGGTCGCGTAGCTATAATTGAGGAATTGTATCAATGTATGCACGAAGATCAGCATATCAGTGGAGCCTCACATGCATCTCAAAAGCCGCCATCTCCTTATCTTCAATATGACGATTACATGCTTTGCAAAGATGCTGATTTTGACCGGCAAAAAGAAGTGCTTCCCACAACTGCTTGGCACCGCCGAGTGTCCCAAGCGTACTGAGCAAGATATTTGCCAACGTCTCGACAGCAAAAATAAAGTAAAATCTCACGTCTGTAGTCCAGATATATTCACCAAAGTCTCAGCCATAGCGGCCTCGACGCTTTCGTGTTCTAAGCCATCCATGACGGTCCTTATTTGCTTATCCAGCTCTACAAGAGAATATTCAGCAAAAAGCTGTGCAACATTTTAATCGCCACGCACTTTTGAACTCTTCCTTCTGGATTTTCAGTCGAGCTCTGAGAGAAGAAGTTGCGGATTCGGCTTCTCCCAGTTTCCTGTCCGCGGAAGCTGACTCGGCCTCAGCCACGGTTTGTTCTTTCTCCTTCTCGCTTATTTATTCCCAGGTCAGATTCTGAAATAGGCTGAGATAGCAAAGATAACAAACGTACGCCAATAGTCGGTCAATCTCCTTCTCCATTGTCAGCGGATCCGGATCGCCGTGAACAAATTTGCGGTACTTAGTGCTGCTTATCTGCAGGCTTTACCAGACAGAACGTCAGTGTGGGAGGCGATCGATGATAGTGAGACCTACATAGATTTAAGCTCATTGCCCTTGGCTTTGAGTTCGTCTCGCTTCAGGTTCAGGCGCGCGCGGGTGTCAGCCTCTAAGCTCAGCGTCTGGAGTTCTGAATTCAGAGTCTCTCGTTTGTCTTCCAATTCTCTGCTCCGCGCATTCAGCTCAGAATGACGCGCTTCATAGTTGGCACCAGCAATGTCCGATTTCGTCTTCTCGATACGGTTCTTCTTCTCCTCGACATCGGACACGAGCGTCTCCAGCTCGCTGTCCAGCATCTGCGACTGCTCGACTTTGGTTTCGGCCGACAGGATGTCGGACTGCAGCTTTGACTGCAAACATACCGTAAGAATGAATGTCACGTGGCAAAGGAACGGAAAATATGTACACTTCGGTCTTTGGCGTCTGCCCTCTGCTGTTGTAGTTTGGCCAGCTCGGACGTCATTTCGCGATACTTCGTGTTATACGTCTTATTTTCTTCCCGAATTTGAGCCTGCAATGGATATACAAGGATTTCAGTACAGCATACGCGAGTGAAGATCCACGCGTCAATGGACAAGACGGACCTGAATCCTATCTGTTTCGTCTGCCTGTTGACTCTGCAGAGATCCAAGCTGAGCGACGAAGTCTGCGATCTGGTCCCTACTGAGAGGAGACGCTTCGTATCCTCGAATAGTGTGTTGAGTAGCAATCTGTCGAATGAGAGCCTCTCGCTGTGCGATACGGTTCTCTTGGGCCTACGGGCGGGTAAGTATGCGCGAGCAATTCAGCCTGACGTGAGACGTACCTTAGCTTCCGCAGCAAGTTGCCCATGCTCGTCCACCAATGCTACATGCGCTTTGCGGGTGCCCGCCAGGTCCTCCTCAAAGTCCTGTAACTTCGATTGCTGTTCTCGACGAGCTTGCTTGCGGCGGCCGAGGTTCTTATCGAAATCTGAAATTTGCTGTGAGAGCTCCTGGTCAGTGACTGAGAAAAAATGCTTGTCAGAGTCAATGCAGCCGGTATAAGCAGCGACGCAGACCAGTAACTTCTTGCACGCCCGACTTGAGCTCGGCTAGGTCTTCTTCGTAACGCTGCTTCTCCTTTATGAGGCTCTCGACCTTCATGTATATTTCTCGGAACTTCGACGAAGAGTCGTAGAACTTCGCGTTCGCAAGGGCAAGCTGCTCATACAAGTGCTTCGTCTCGTCGAATTCGACCTCTCTTGCAGCAATTGTCGCGTTGAGATCAGAGATCCGGCTCTTGAGCTTATCGGCGTGAGATTTCTCTCGCGACAAGGATTCGAGTCGCTCTTTCTCAGCCTTGAGCTCTGCCACACGGTCCTTGCGAAGAGACTTGATCGAATCGAGAGCTTTCGTGTACCTACCAAGCCCATAAGCGATAGCACGCGTGAAAAGGACATTCCATTCACCTGGTAGCCTCGAAGATATCGTCAAACTTTTTCTTCAGAGCTGCCGGCTCAGCCAGAGGCCAATATGACTCCTCCTGGTGGCAAAAGATGACATTTTCCAGTACTGCCTTCGACACCCCCAGCAGGTGCGGGATTTCAGTGTCCATCTCCGCGCATTTGGTCGAGATCGCTGTGCGCTTCAATATTTTCAACACATTTAGTTCCTCTGGAATCTTACAAAGAACACACCTTTCCACCATCACCATCCGCCAAAGCAAGGATGCTCTCCAGCGTCTTCATAGTCATACCCGCCGTCTTCTTCATCGTCACCGAAAGATTGCGCACAGCAAGCATGCGCTTCCCGTTCGCCGCGAAAAAGCGGAGCTTCACTTGCGCCTTGACCTCCTTCTCGTTGGCCATCTTCGGGTCGTGGACGAACGCGCCACCGCGCGTGTTCGGCGGCTGGTCGCCCGTCGTGGCGTACTTTAGACACTCAATGATGGTCGTCTTGCCGCTGCCATTGGGACCGATGATGACTGTCACGGGCGAGAAGAACTCAATGACTGAGATTTGCTTGTCGTCGAAGGACCGGATGCCACGGATGGCGAGCTTGTCTAGACATGACATATTGTGGCGACTACTCTTGCTTCACGCCAGAAGTGATAAGAAGCAGCGTTTGAGGCGTTCAAAGTAGTTCAAGTACAGTACTGTGCACAATCACACAGATTGGCCTGGAGCAAGACGCGGTGAGAGTGAGGAGACGCGTCGTCGACGAGAGCGTGACGAGACGCGACCTGTGATTTACAATCACGTGCTCGTGTCACATCTCCTTGTCACACTATGTTTCCTTCAGGTTCAACTCATCGCGAAATTTCACTACTTTGTCTCCACGCAATAAATTGTGTACAACATCACAAATTAAATATGAGCTGGAAAATCGCATGGTCACTAGTGAGATGAATAAAGACGGCGCAAATTTCGCGGCAAGGCCCGCTACCCCCAGTTGGAAAGCCTACCGAGACCACTAAATGAATGTTGTGAGTTCGGCCAATATCCGTGGCATCAGACCGAGGAGTAGTCCACAGGAGAATTCTTCGCCTCCATGTGCTTCCACACTATAGCGTACGACTCAGAGCCCTGAGCCCGCTAGGACCTGCGAAAATTAGATCGGAAGCATAATGAAAGAATTGTCTTCAAAAAGCCCCGAAGAAAACGGCAACAGCTAGAATCAAAGTAAGGAACCGCGCATGCTTCGGAATCGAAGGCACAATAGGGGATCTCCGCGGTACTTATCAAATCGTTTCAATCACGGCGGTGGAGGACGAAAAATGCGCGACCGCCGACCAAAGTCGACATCGTGGAGCACAAAGGCACCAGCTAAATCCGCCCGGCGTAGAAATCTGTCAAAAATGCATGCATTACGCTCACCTTGCGCCCAGTCGAATCAGAATTCTTGATGCAGGGCTCCAATTAAGGCCCTATCCCGTAGAAACGGTCGTCAGCGACAGACTGCCAATAGCGAACAACCTGTGTATTGTCTCCGGAAGGCAGGCAAGCACATGCATTGGGAGTGCCGAGCGCCCGCATCAGACTGGTCAGCCTGATGCCGCGCAGCGCCTCTGGGATATGTCTATTCCACTCCCTGAACACGCAGGCCATGACTCCAAAACGTGTAATGCAGCGTGCAGATGATGCTGGATGGCAGCCGTGAATGTAGCCCTGAGTCAATATCACACAGCGAGACAGCAGGGACAGATTGTTCCTCACCTCCTTATCAGAACCAAGGGAAAAAAACGGCATGCATCGCCTCAGCGCCGCCGCGCCATCTGCATCGTCAGATTGTCGATGTACATCTGCAACGTTGCGTTCCCCGCCCCAAGCTTCTCGACGTCCTTCTCCACGGAGCGCACGCGCTCGAGAAGCACTGTGCACACATGCGTGAATTAGGGTCCTTGGCAGATACCAGCATGGACATACCTTGCAGGTCCTCCTGAGCGGCGGTGATCTCCCTGCGATTGCAGCGCGGTCAGTGTCAGTGAACGTAAGGACTCGAAGCCCGGCGGACAAATGCACCTGATTATCTTCTCCTTGACCATGGCATCGCGCACGAGGTCGCCCGAAGACTCCTGTATGGGTGCGCCCCAGCCAGCAGCGACATCGTCAAAGCCCGAAAGCGACATTTCCGTGGGCGAGCTGCTCAGTGTGAATGTGGTCGTCGTGGTTGTGGTCAGAGATGCAGACGCGGCAATAGCGGGCCGCGCGCCTGGCGCCACAAAGGAACTGACGCGTCGCGCTGACCCTCCACCTTGACTTCAGCTCGACAAACCACCGCACAACGTCAACCATGTCCGTCGCTATTACCACCCCCGACACCGTTCTGGCTTTCAAAGCCGGCCGCGCCTTCCGCACGGAAGGCACGAACAGCGTTGTGCCCGACCCCGCGAAGGGCGCCATCCTGATCGAGCGCGGCGAGGATGAGCTGCTGCACTTCATGTGGAAGAACCGGACGACCGGCGAGACTGAAGAGGTGCATGTGTCGTGCCGTTAGGAAGTAGATGGTACTAACGTTTGTGTTGCTGAAGGATTTGATCTTGTTCCCGACGGATGCGACGTTTGTGCGCGTCGCGCAGGCGGAAGGGCGCGTGTATGTCCTCAAGTTCTCGTCGTCGAATCAGCGGCATTTCGTACGTCTCTCTCTGCCTTGTTGCAAACAATACGAACGTCGTTAATGACTGGCATGATCTAGTTCTGGCTGCAGGTAACCCACGTCCTCGCACTCCCGCGATTTAGCTAATCTAACGCCGCATTCGGCGCCCGCCAGAACGCGATTGAGCTGCGCGACGAGGAATTCGTACACCACATAAACAGGCTTCTCGAGATGCCAGGATACATCCCGGTCTGGTCAGTCAGCAGTGCGCGCCAGGAAGCTGAGGCCGCTGCCGCTCTGCAGGCGTCGACGTACGTGCAGCGCGAGTCCTCTTCAATTTAATCTAAGGCCATCCTTGCAGTTCGCAGGCTGCTGCTCCTTCCGCCGCTGCGGGACAGCCCACTGCGGACCAGCTCACCCAGCTCCGCGACCTCGTCTCGCAAATGGCAGGCGGCGCCGAGACGCAAGGTAAGCTCGTCCCGCCGGCCTCACCCACTTAAAATCTCATCGCATCCATCACATCACAGAGCCCGAGCTTTCGCTCACCGATATCCTGACCCCGGCGGTCCTCACGCCGCTCTTCACCGCTCAGCCCGCGCTGCTCGCCGCCGTCTACCCGCAGCTCCCATCGGACCTGCCCGTCCCGCCCTCACCGCAAGCCCTCGCGGACATCGTCGGCTCGCCGCCGTTCCGCGCTGCCCTGCTCAACTTCGACCGCGCGCTGCGCACGGGTATGCTCGCGGGCCTTGTGCGGCAGCTCGGCCTGCCCGAGGAGGCAGGCACGGGCGTTGAGGCGTTCCTCCGCGCGATCCAGGAGCAGGCGGCGGGCGAGCGGATGGACACGGATTGATTTGTGTATGCAATAATCTCTGATGCTTTCAGCGGGTGTATTGTGATGTGTGGTTCTCCGGCAAAATATGCGGGCAGAATAAGAGTACAAATCCAAACGTATGATCCAAGTCCATGTGTATATAATGAAGGTCAGTGACTACGATCCGCGAGCCATTTTAGCACAATGTCTCTGGGGGCGCGGTTAGCTTCGTCTGGAGATGAAAGGCGTGGAGGCTCACAAATTATGTTGGCTCTTCATGGAACACTGATTTCGTTATTAGCATGGGCTGGAATGGGGTCTGGAGCGACTTACTGAGTAGCACTGTTTGTCCGGACATCAATGAGATATTAAAATGGCAGGTAAAATGCGACTCACAGATACAGGCCGCCCGGTAATCTTATCCAGCTCCCTAGGAAGGACGTGGAATGAGTGGATATTCATAACCAGGAAAGAAGTCGCTCACAATGATGGGATTAGCTCGTTGACGGGCGCGTGACCGTCCAGATCATTCTTGTTTCCGAGCTTGAATGACGTGTCAGTGGGTAGCGTCGGCGCGTGCTGCATGACGCACGACTAGCAGAGGCACCCCGGCAAGAGTGGGGTTGTTGAGTAGAGAGTGTAACTCAAAACAAGCTGCTTCAAACTTCTCCCGCTGTGGACAGATATGAGCGTCCGAGAAGGCTGGTCAAGAGAGGTTACTTCGTACGTCGGTAGAATCCACCACAAACCTGGACGCGCCGTATAAGTAGTACGCGTCGAGATACATAGGAATGATGCTCACACGATGGCATCAACGCCATTGCAGTAGCGCTCCCACATCGAGCGGAACTTTGGTTGCCCTGGACGCGAGACGGTCAGGCCCGTGAATATTTTGCTGCGGGAGTGCGCGTACCAGCAACGTCCCATATCTTGAGTGTCACGTTACCCTTCCTCACTTTGCGAAGGTTAAAAGCAACGGTCGGGACAACGTCCTCGCTCCACTAATAGGCATCAGCAGGTCGACGATAGGGGTAACTTCGGGGCACAGACCTGTCCGGAACCAATTACATTGACGAATGAAGTCTTTCCTGAAGCCTAATAATCTAGTAAGTATGCTGGGATGCAAGAGAGTGCTCGGGCGTACCTGCAGACCGACTACTGATATTTCTGCCGCTTTTGAAAAGAAAATACTGGGCAGCGGTCAGGATGTGGTACGCGTGTATATAATCAGAGACTGCACCTGCTAAACCATGAAAAGAACGAAGAGAAGAAGGCGGACATGGGGGCGGGGTATCTCGATGGTGAGGAAGAGGATGATGTCGACGACGGAGACAACGAGGTTGGGGTTAGGGGCAGCTACCCCGCCTGGTCATAACCGAAAACGGCACTGACGAGCGAGCACCGATGAGTCTCCTCCAGTCCGCTCGTCCCTGTCTCGTAACTCCCTTCGCGGAATGTAGCCGCCACGTCTCCTTTGCTGCAAAACTACGCAAGAGGATAGGGAAAGCACAGCCGCCAGCTGTACCTTTGAAGAAGCGACCACCGCATGTCAAGAAGTATGTCACGCGCCGAGATGACGAGGCGGAACGCAGTGCTCGCAAATTGGACGCCCTTTTTGCCTCCTATGAAGGCCAGCCTGACACACTGAAAGTTGAGGACGGTCCCTTTGCACCCCGTCAGTGATCTGCTATTTCTCATTGCAATTCGCGCTCATGTCCGTGTAGCAGAGCTTCCGATTCCTGGTTTGACGAAACCCGAGGATGTTCATGGTCTGTAATCTGCCATTCCTCGGTTGACATCGTATTCATCTTGGTATAGTAAGACCGTCAATTGCTAGGGATGCCCCGCCCCATGTGCCACGCGCGCTGTCTTACAAGCGACGCGTCGAGGGGCTCATCCAGCCTCTGGAACGGCCTGTACTGGAGGGTATGCCCATGGCTTTCTCAGAGCTTCGGTCTTTTTCATATGCCACTCAGACGTCAAACCACCCTTTCCTCAGCAGCCCATAGCCAAAATTGTGCACGGTCTCGACCGTGTCCTTTTCAAGTACGCACCCTCACTTGCCTCCAGAGCATTGCTGAACTTCGTCGCAGCCCGGGCGTCTCTTGGCTCCAGGATCCCCGTTCTCAGGTCTACAATTTCAATCCGTGGCTTGAGCGTGTCCCGAACGTCAAGGACTTTGCCTTCGAGCGCGTCGGCCACTTTATCAGCAGTTCCCGGGACCAAGTGAGTCTCTCACGTCCATGCACGTTCCGCCGCCCTCCGACCACCAGCGCAGGATTTAGTGTCCCTCGCAAACCAGGAATTTAAGACATTTGCCGGATCGACGTCATCTCTCACCGGTTTGCTGAGCCAGTGCTACTTCCTGATCGCCGAGAACATAGAAGTCGATATTTCGGATCTCAGCCAACATTTCGCTCATCAGGTGGCCATTGACTCATGTCTTGCTATCGCTCCGTCGCTCATTCTCGCGTAGTCGAAGTGCTTTACTCCTGCCCAGCTCATGCCCAAATCGGTTGTCCTTAAGTACATCGATGGTGTTTATGCGATCGACTCTACCGGCGACGACGCCGACAAGAACGTTCTCACCTGGATGGTGAGTATTATAACTAAACCTTATTTTCGCGGCACTCACGGCGCGGCAGGGGACGATGCTCGAGAAATTCTTGACATATCCTGAAGAGCAGTTCAAGCGGTTGATGCGCTCCTCTGATAACCCGCTCGACCTGAGTCAGATTCCTGAACGCGAAGCATATCGCTATTCCAAGGTGAGCGTGCATCCATTTTGTTGACAGTACAACGCGTGAACGTGATTTTTTCAGTCCACCGATTTCGTCATGCGATCACAATTAGATGGACATGACCCGCGGCTGCCCGGCAGTGGCATCTTCGACATAAAGACCCGCGCTGCGCTCCCCATCCGCATCGACCTCATGAACTATGAGGAAAATGCTGGCTACCAGATTCGAAAGCTGCGGGGCCCCATCGAAAGTTTTGAGAGGGAATATTACGACCTCATTCGGTCCGCGTTTCTGAAATATAGGTAGGCTGGTCTGTGTGGAATGATACGCAATACGTCGCATTAACCCTCGGCATGATCCAGCTTCCAGGCCCGGATCGGGAACATGGATGGCATGTTCATCGCCTACCACAACACGGCACGCATCTTCGGCTTCGAGTACGTCCCGCTGGAGCAAATGGAGGCCTGTCTATACGGACACAGTGAACGTGGGGAACGGGTTTTCGAGAAGTGTGTGTCATTACTCGAAGCGGTCATGACTGAGGTAGCGCATCACTTCCCGGCAGAGGTACGTCATGTGTGTCTCTAGCCAGTGTCTTGGCTAATCTGCCCGTGTTGCAGTCCGTCGGCTGCCTCGTGGAAAAGGCACTACGCGAACCGGTGATGCGCGTCTTCGCCTGGTCGGACGAAGAGGCAGAGGACCGTGCGCGCATCGTCCAGCTCGACGTGACCGTGACAAGCTTCGTCGAGGACAATGAAATGCGCGGATTTGAAGCGATTGCACGCGTCGAGAGCCCTTGTACGTCGTCCTGCTCCGCGCTCAACTCACACTCACACCCACACTCGCCATCTAATCTACTCTAGGGAACCTTGTCTGGTCTATCGGCACGTCTATGCTCTCGCAAGATGTGATTCGCGAGAATCTGCGTGCCGCTCGCGCGCGGCAGATGCATCAGCACATGCTCCCGGCCGACTGCACGCTTGAGGAGATGGAGACGCGCTGGGACGCGATGGACTTCGGCCGCACGGGCAAGGGCACGCCGTTCCAGCCGGACATGTGGATGCATGCGCCCAAGCATGTCGAGGCGCTGCGTGCGCTCGCGCGCTCCGGGCGGCCCGCGACAGACCTTCAGGAAGATGTACGAAAGATGGTATATGGGGAGCCAGTGCGGAAGGACAGTGGCGCTGATAATGCTCCAGGTAATGCTGTAGTCGAGAGTCGAAGCGTTCCGTCGTCCGATCCTTTCCTCGCGTCGATACGAAACGCGATACGGGGTCCGTAGGGTTGCCTCCACTTTTACGGCTTGGCGTTCGTTTTGTTTAGAAAATAGAGTATGTATATACATTGAACGTAATATCGTTTTGCGTCATAAGCCATGTAGATGCGATTTCACTGCGCCTGTGCCGACATGCTAAGATGTCGGGGAGACAAGTTTAGCGGCCGGCTGCCTGCACACTGCGGCACACCCGCTTTCGGGTGCAACACCCACCAACACCTATGGACGCCTCCACCCTGGGGCGAAAGCTAGGACAATTGCCGCCTTTCGCTCAGAACCTTGTCTGGAATGGCCTTGTCGCATTCTCCGCCTCCCCTCTTGGCCTCATCCTCGGCCAGATGATCGAGCTGACGCGCCGCCTACGAGGCCCACATCCCCGCGCGGCCCCCAAGGCCCTGCGCGGACACGAGCTCGACGACGTCTCATATGCGGACATCGATATGCTCGAGGGCATCCCGAAAGACCCAACGCATGAAGGGTACGCGGTCATCGGTGGCTCAGGCTACGTCGGACGGTGCGTGCATCCTGCCCCGCCCACACAGCGCGCTAAGCGCCTGCAGCTACATCGTCCGCCTGCTCCTCCTGCGCGGCGAGACGAGCATCCGCATCATCGACCTCGCGCCGCCGCCGGCAGATCTCGCAGCGCACCCCGCCGTCGAATTCGCGCAGGCGGACATCACCGCGCCCGCCGCCTTCGCAGAAGCGCTCGCGCGCCCGTTCGCCGCTCGTGGCGCGCCCCCGCGCGTGGTCTTCCACACCGCCGCGCTTATCCGCTTCTGGGAGCGCCGCGCGTACACGCAGGCTGTATCGCACAGGGTAAATGTGGAGGGCACCGCGAATGTGCTCTGCGCGGCGCGGGCGCTGCCGGAGCCGCCGATCGTGGTGTACACGTCGAGCTCGGACGTCGTGCTGCCGCGTCCGCGGTTCATGCAGCTCGGGAAGGACTACGAAACGCCGCCGTGGGACCGCGTTGTCTTTAGCGACGGGGACGCACCGCTCACTGAGGTGCAGGCACCGGACGGGTGCTATGCGCGCTCGAAGATGCAAGCGGAGAATCTTGTGCGCCGTGCGCACGGCGAGGACGGTCTCAAGACGGGCGTCCTTCGCCCGGGACAGTGCGCTGCTCCCCTCTCCGCCCGACTGCGTCCTCTGATCATTTGTGCGGTGGTGTTCAGGTCGATTATCGGGCCAAATGACCGCCTGCTGACAAGCACGCTCATGAGGCCGCGCGTGCCTGTGTTCGACCGCCTCTGGAGCCACACCAACATCTGCGTCTGGGACGCCGCGGCTGCACACCTCTGCCTCGAGGATGCGCTGCGGCGCGGCGAGGCGGACGTTGGCGGCGAGGCGTTCCTCATCACGGGCAACGGGCCCGCGTGGGCGATGCAGGACTACCGCGATGCCGTGCAGGTACGTGGTCTCTGCGCTCCCCGCCTGTCCGTGCTTACGCGTCCGCGTAGCACTACTCGTCGCGGACGCTCGTGTTTGAGGAAGTGCATCCGCTGCTCATTTACGTCCTCGCGCACTTCATTGAACTCTTTCTCTTCCTGCGGTACTACGTCCTTCTGCTTCCGTACGCTCTCTTTGGGTCCGCGCCGAGCCTCGCGCCGGCGTGGATGGGGGAGGTCGTCTATCTACAACCGACGACGCTCACGTACATGCGTGATGTGGTCATCGACGATTCCAGGGCGAGGAAACTTATTGGGTAGGTCAACACTGCATTATGTGTCTCATTATGCAGGAGTGCTGATAAGTCCTAGATACCGGCCACAGTGGCAGACAGCACAGGCGATTAGACATACCGTGGACGAGCTCGAATTAGGAAAGGCTGAAGCGGTGGACGGTCTGCAGCTGAAGCAGCAAGAATAGCCGCTTATACTCTCGTTTATTTCTTGAGGCTGACCTTTAGAAATCTTTCTGCTGTATCTTTGGGCACATGGGCACGTATTTATCTCAAAATAGGAGAATCTAGATTCTTCTTGCTTTCATTGGGCGTCAGAGGCGTCCATCGTATCCATGAAACAGCCTTCGTATACACCGAC
The DNA here is from genome assembly GCA_033439255.1 of Hericium rajendrae. Taxonomy (NCBI): domain Eukaryota; kingdom Fungi; phylum Basidiomycota; class Agaricomycetes; order Russulales; family Hericiaceae; genus Hericium; species Hericium rajendrae. Next base: position 779,970 of record CM065880.1, read on the forward strand.
AGATGACTCAAGGCGCGACATCAGAACGAATGCTGTTTCTCGTTCAAATTATAAGTGGGTGAATATGTCATGTTCAACGAGAAGAGCGACTGCCTGACTGTCCTCTAATATAGGTCAAAATTACAATTGAGATCCCCATCCATATGGTCAGTAATCCGACTTTGCTAATGTACGGCAACATAGCCCTCAGTTGAAAACCTTCTAGACTAGCCGCCTGTCTAAAAGGCGTTCCTTCATATGAGAGGCTGCTTGCTGCATGACCTCGAGTCAACGAGTATCATCTCGTATGCGATGTAACCCAAAAGCGTAGCAGGGAAATTCGTCAATGCAGCGATGGCAGCATATTGCCCGCCCCAGGCTCTTGCTCCCCAGATGGTCAGAGCCGCGAAACGTCCGGAGAGATCACGCGCGGTGTTCGCAACGACTGCGCGTGTGATCAGTGGTATTCTCCCCTAGCACGCACGGAACAAAACTTACGACCAACTGGTCCGTACCCCCAGATTGCAACGGTGCTATGCCTCAGGTCAGCGCCCGGACAGTAGTCTCGTCGAGACCGACCTACTAGCTGAAACCAATTAACCAGGGCAACGTTTTATGGACTTCAACGTTATAATTTAGGGGATCCGCACACGCGAAGATGACGAAGCCGAGGATGAAGTCCTGCCAAGCACGCTCAGGGCCATGAATCGCGGAAACAATGAGGCGGGACCTACGGTGAAGAACTCGTTGCAGAATATCAGGCCGAGGCTGATGCCAGGCGGCGCGTAGAAGGCGAGGATGCCCGCGGGTCCCGCTGGCGTGAACAGCGTCATGGCAAGAGTGCCGTCAACTGCAAGTGTTGCTTCGATTTGCTGTAGAGGTGAGCATGTTCGGTTAAAGTCTGCTAGGTTTTGCTGTCAGACATATCTCACCGAGAAGAAGCTTTTCCATTGTAAATAAATGAGCAGGGTTGCAACGTAGCCGCCAATGATCTGGCAGATAATATTCCTGGTTCATGAAGTCGCGTGGTAAGTCTCAGAGCTCAACGTAGTAGCACATACTCACCTGATCGCTTTGCCGACCGGAAACTTCTTGAAAACAACAAGCGTGACTATGATGCAGGGATTTAGCGTGTTGCACACGACTATTGACATGGCGATTCCGAAGCCGTTTGCGACGCCGACGACAAACAGGGCTGGAAAAGCAGAGAGTAGGTTTGAATTAGTGAGAAGGTATGAGGTCGGTGCGATACAACTCACATCCCAAACCAGTAGGACCTGAACTATTCGCCACAGTGAATGCCGCCTGTGCGCCGACACCTAGGAACAAGCAAGTCAGGCTACTTCACCTGCCACAACTGAACCGCGTCTGCGCACCGGCGTAACACACCAGAGCCATGCCCATCTGCGCCTCTGCCGTCAGTACCGCACCCTGCTATTACACGTCGAACACACTCACCGCTTCCAGCACACAGTCACATATCCACTCCCCCTTTCCACGCCGAAACTTGTCCCATGTCCGGAAAATGCGGAGACGCTGAGGATATACAGGGTCTACGTTCACTGACACTGGCACCTTGATGTCGGAACCACCTAGGTCGACGTTCTCCATGGTCATCGCGGCGTGCAAGCAGTGGTGGACCCAGTCCGCGCTGCCTTATATGCCGCAGAATGGCTTAGGTTATGGATCGTACCGATGGTCGTGGGTGCGCCCCTCGGACCTCATTTCGGCTGAAGAGTGAACTAGCAACGGTAGGAGACCCCAGGAAATCATGATAAATGCCTCCGTGCTGGCTTGAGGAGACGGTCGCCGCCGTGAAAGGCATCCCAATATGTGCCCGGAGTGTACACATACAGCATACAGGCTGCCGATCACAGCTATGAGGCCGTGACCTCGCGGGACCGCCTCGTACGCCATGCATTCCGTGCATCTATACACCTCGCGGCTACTGGCATAACCGGATGGGCTTCGGACGTTCTCTTTGTCCTGCACTCCCTGCCTCTTCCGGTACATGTCACTCTTTGTTCTGCGCTCTCTGCCTCTTCCGGTACATGTCACTCTGTCCGAGCTATCGACAACGGAACGAATACCCGATGTTCTCGCACACGTTACGCAGTTCATGTGCGCACACTGGTCTGCTCTCACTGATGCTTCTCCTCATGCGACACTTTTGCAAGGACGTACAGAGATTGTGCATCGCGGCGATTTGCCTTGCCAGCCGGTTTTCCATTTCAGGCCTTATCTCCGGGTCCGGATACCAGCAAACCGTGTCGCCCTCACCCGCCTACTCCTCAGCGATCATCATCTTGCTGGCAGTGCGGAATAAACCTTCCTTCCTTCCTTCCTTCCTTCGCCGGCGACCCCCGCACATACCTGACTGATGAAGCGGCCTCACCTGTCTCAGAAACTTGCAGGCATCATTTAATTAGACGATCAATTCAGTACTGAGATCTGAGATTTGCCGCCCCGCGCGGAAGACACACCCCAGAACCTCAAACACTACCCCGATTCTGAAGTAAGAAGGTATGGTGAGTTTTTAGTGTCCTGCTTGGCTTCTGGGATTCTGCTTACCCATCTTTGCATTTAGCAAGCATGCATAGCTTGTAGTCTGTGTAAGATTGTCCGATCGTCGTGAGCAAAGGCAAGGAGACCTTCCTTGGATTTTGCAGTGACCAATCACATCTTCCGTGGTATCGATGTCCGGGTCCCGCTCATTGCCAGAAACATCGACTTGCCTCCCATGAGTCGTACTGCTTCCCCCGCGGGGCCGAATGCAGCGCAACAGGAATTTGCAAAAGTCATACAGTAATATCTCATTCATTGGGTCAACATCAGTGAGCGCTCATAAAGGGTTTAATTTCATAAACAGACCAGACTTCCCAGCCGATAATGCTCTGCGTAGTACAGCTGAGGTGTCTGGGTTTTGGACAGGAGAAACATTATACGATAGTAGCTTATGACAAGAAACAGGCCAATGTTACGCACGAGAAGTAGAAACTGCTCAATCATCCGAATCGTCGAACAGGGACACAAATTCCTCGAAAACCTTCATGCGCTCACTCACCATTCGTTGCGCATGACAATCACGTATGGTGTACCTGCGCCATGTCAGCGATCGAGCTGAAAGTCCCTCAAACGGTGAACAACACGCACTTGGTCGATCCCCCCTTCTTATCTGTGAACGTAATGCGCTCTTCGTCAACGTCGATTTCGAGCGCGACACCGTCGAGGAACATAATCCTGTATCTGCCACCGCCCACGCCGGCATGCCGCATGCACCATCCCACAGCCGGGATGAATCGCGTTTGAGCAGATACATTGTCGGTCGATTCCCCAGCGGAACCCCACTCATGCATCGGAATGGCGCTCTGGGGACGACTCGATGTCGAGGCGCGGGAGGGCGCACGTTCGTTGTCGACGACAGTGCTGCTAGCCTTGCGAGTCGTCTCATTGTCGACGAGATGTGCTTTTCGTACAGGCCCGTTGTCCGCTGCGTTGTTCAATGGAGGCGAAAATCTTGGGCGAGGCGCAACGTTCAATTCGGATAGCGTCTTCGAGGATGTTGAACTAGGGATGCGCGAGGGATCGCGACTGCTAGAAACTGTAGAAGCCGCGCGAGCTGACGATATGGAGGACAGTATTGGTAGGCTTTTCTTTCTCGAGATGGGTCGATCAAGGATGGCTTCGAAGTCTGTCTGAGGGCGATCGGTGATTTGTACTTCTTTCTCTTTTGGTATTACTGCCGGCGGGCTGAGCTCATCACGTTCGGACTCGACGACTTCAAGGGCTTCGACGACCTGAAGGAAACCAATGAGAGTGGCCAGACCTTCTCGTTCGCAAGACGTGAGGGCCTCCCAGTCTCCTGTATTTAAGCCTCGGTGATGCCCGTTCCAGAAGAGAGTCTTATGGCTCTGTTCGCTGCCAGATCCAGCGACGCGTTCCGCGTAGCTTACGAGCTTCAGTGTATGCTGTTTGCGCGAAAGATGCACGCGTAGCGATGACGGTCCACGGCAAGAAGACGCGTTGGTCGCGTGGAGATCCAGTTTAACTTCGATGTCTGCTTGAGGACTGTTGGCCATGAGCGTGCATACCGAGGGAGGCTGCCGCAGCGTGAGCTGAGATATGGTTAATTTGAGTGATAACCGAATAATATAATGTAGTTACATGCCTTGGGTATTTTCTTCTTGAGGTGCTCGACGACTTTACTAGCCATATCATAGAGTTTTCGATAGTCAACAGGAAGATCGCTAAGAGCGTGTGTCGCTATCGATTCTGCGAGGCAGCAAGGTGTGCTGAGATGAGGAGCACTAAATATCTGAATCTACGGTGCCGCGTCACTTGGGATGGCCAGGCAAATCTGATATAGGACGGACTCACTTTGAGACCATCAGGACTTACTACCAGGACTTCGTTGCCTTTGCGTCCCTTCCGGCGCTCGCCTTCGCGAAAGTCAACAAGAACAGAGCGAGACGGTAGCACAACGACTTGACCGTATGCCACCTTGTGTGTATGGGGTTGAAGGAGCGCCGTAGAAAGTGCAGAAGATGACGCAGATGTGCTCAAGACTGAGTTCACACCTGGGGACTGTGACTGCGGCAGCGCCTGTTCAACGTCTATGGCTTCTTCAAGAGTACAAGCCGAAGCAAGAGAAGTAACAGAGCCCAGGGCACGATGACTCGTGAAGTTGTCAGAAATGACGCTCTTCAAAGATGTCGAGGGTTTTCGCAGGGATACGGCGGGAGTACTTGTGGAACGACTACCTTTCTGAATCGGGGCAGGTTGTTGGGGAGGATCTTTAGCTGGACTTTCTCGAGAAGGTTTCCGCAGCCAGGTCCCAGAAGCTGTGGGAGATTCGAACACAGATTCGTCGTAGCGAAACAGAGGAAGTTTACTGGGCGGGATACGACGCCTCGGAGGAGCATTTTCCTTCTCGGAGGATTGGGTGCAGTCGCTTGGATGGCGGTCATGGAATATCCTGAGTGTTGTGCGAAGTGTTGGTGGGGAGTCTAGTTCGTCTCGTAGCTCTTGTCCCAAATCTGAGCTATTTGTGATATCCGCCAGAGGCTGCCTTTTCTTGAGCCCGAAAGGAAACGCAGAGAGACTAGCTTTCTGCTTCATGTTTCGCACCAGACAATAAACAAGACTACGATTGGGGTTGACTACCGGCGGGCGGAGCAAGTAAAATTTCTGAAGCTTGACAACCTAGTAAGCTTAGACGACCTAGCCACAGATAGAATGATGGAGCTGATCCTCAAGGTTCTTGCGATAGAGAGACGTGCATTCTGTTGAGACGAGCGTGTTTAGGGAAAACGAAGCGGAGGGTGATGAGAGTCGAGAGAGCAAGTAACCAAAAAGGAAACCAAACGCGTCCTGAACGCGTTGCTGACAAATTCCCACGTGCCCGGCATTAACGTTAGCGCCGAACGCTCCGTTGGTGAGTTGCTCGCTGTCGCCGACGTCGGGCAGACCAACATTACATGTCATTGGCCGCACGTTTAGGGCCGCCGCGTCTCCGCCACCTCGCCCACCGACGAACGCTGCTCAGTCTCGGTGCTGTTGCCGTCGGTCTCGTCGCGCGCTCAAGCTGGTATCTGACGGGCTCCGTCACACCCTCGGCGGGATGGAGATCGATCGCTGGATATAGTCGCGTGGTCACGCCTCGTCCATTCAGTCTGAAGTCCTGCCGCGCGTTCTCTACGTCTCCCTCATCGTTGTACTCCGCGACTTCCCACCTATCAAGTCTCTTCAAGTTTGCGTCGAAGCCACCCGGAATGCCTGCTCTTGTGCCGCCCCAGGACGCTCCAAAATGGACCCATTCCGCGGAGGACATCATAAAGCTAACGAAAGAGGCTATTGAGGAAGAGCGGCAGCTGCACGATAAAGTCGCGGGCCTGTCTCCAGAGCAGTACACTTATGACTCTGTAAGTCTAGTCATCGAGACTTGCACCGATTCCTAAAACGTTCCCTCCTGCAGGTATTCGTGAGTGCTGTTGCGAATCCGCAGCTGAGATCCTGAATGATGATGTTGCATACTGAATAGCTCGCGCTCGCTGATGGTGAAGCCAAACTTGACGCCGTTATAGAACCTCTTGGATTCTACCAGAATGTGTCCTCCTCCAAGGACCTTAGAGATGCCTCTAATGCAGCTGAGGTCCTCGCGCGTGATTTCGGCGTCGAGTCTTCGATGCGTCTCGATGTCTACCAGGCGAAAGTCGCTGCCGAGAAGAACATCAAGGCCTCTGGCGCCAAGCTGAATCCGGAGGAACAGCGCCTTGTAGAAAAGATGCTGCTCGACGGTAGACGTGCCGGTCTTGCCCTCCCTGAGAAGGAGCGCAACCAGTTGAAGGATCTGAAGAAGGAGTTATCGCAAGTCTGCTTGGAGTTTAGCGTAGGCGTTCGAAATTATCTTGAATGGTACTTGAAGCTAAGTACTACGTGTCGATTGATAGAAAAACTTTAATGAGGAAAAAGTAAGGCATGCTATAGCCCTCGCCATCCAAATGTGTCTAATCGCACGATTCCACTTAGGGCGTCGTCACCTTCACTCTAGAAGAATTGAAAGGCGTTCCTGCAGATGTCGTTTCTGGTTATACCAAACGCACGGATGAGAACGGCAAAGATGTCTATGACGTTACACACAAAACTCCAGACATCTTCCCTCTGGTTTGTTTTCTCTCCGAACATGCTTAGATGCACATTACTCACCTGCGCACAGTTCAAATACGCGGAGAATCCGGAAACCCGCCGGCGTGCTCATGAAAGTTACGAAGACCGGTTGGCGATTAATGTGCCGCTCCTGGATAGAGCACTGGAACTTCGCCGCAAGGTTGCTGCCTTGCTCAAGTATAATACCTGGGCCGATTTCGTCACAGAAGAAAAGATGGTAAAGAGCGGCAAGAACGTGCAGGATGTATGTACTTCAATTTCTTCAATTGCGATGTCATTCATTTACTGGCCGCTCCTGATCTGTCTAGTTCCTCGATGATCTCGAACAGAAGCTGCGTCCCCTCGGCGTCAAAGAGCGCGAAGTCCTTCTCGGCCTCAAGCAAAAGGAGCACAAGGAAAAAGGCCTACCCTTCGACGGCGAATTCTACATTTGGGACTACCGCTACTACGACCGCAAATTCATCGAAGAGTCTCTAGCGCTGGACGACTCCCTTGTTAAAGAGTATTTCCCTGTCTCGGTTGTTGTGCCGACCATCTTGGAGATCTACCAGAGCCTTCTCAGTGTGCGGTTCGAGGAAGTGAAGGACGGTTCGACATGGCATCCTGACGTCCAAATGTTCACGGTGTGGAAGAGTGACGCCCAGGACGCCAGCGGATTCGTCGGGTACTGTTACCTTGATCTATTCCCCCGAGGTCAGTTCATTCCTTCCATGTATCCCCGCAGCATAATAATACACAGCCTTGCTCTCAGAATCGAAGTATTCTCATGCCGCCGTGTGGCCTCTCTATCCTGGCTACAAGGCTCCGGACGGCCAGCGCGCCTACCCTTTGTCGGCTATGGTTGCCAATCTTGCAAAGTCGACTCCGGACCGGCCTGCACTTATGAGACATGACGACGTCGTCACATTTTTCCACGAGATGGGCCATGTATTCCACAACCTGCTGAGCCACACGCAGTTTGCTCGCTTCCACGGGACGAGGTATGTTGCGGATACCATTGAAACACGGAAGTCATTTTCTGATAACTGCACAGCGTCGCACGGGACTTCGTCGAGGCGCCGTCCCAGATGCTGGAGAACTGGTTCGTGGATTTGGGCAGCTTCTGTCTTTTCGAGCGTATGTCTGATTTCCGACCAGGTGCTGGGAACCCAAGGTCCTTGCCAAGATGTCTAGCCACTACAAAACTGAACAGCCTCTCTCCGCGGATCTCATCGACAAGATTGTCAAAAGGTGCGTTGGCGCTCGACCCTAGATTCTCTCCCGATAGTGACAACGTTTGCACAGCCGCTATGTCGATGTGGGGCTGTTCTATCTCCGCCAGCTGTTCTTCGCCAAGTTCGATTTGAAGGTTCACACCGAAAAAGGTCAGCGCGCTCGATACTCAGCGGCTTCGTGGATGCTCATGTGTTATGTTCGATCCTGACAGAAGCGGAGGACTACACTGCCTTGTGGAACAATCTTCGGGAGTCCATCTCCTTGGTGAAGGGCGGAAAGCAAGGACCCGGACAGGGTTCCTTTGGCCACATTGTTGGCGGCTATGATGCCGGATACTATGGGTTCGTCACAAAAGCAGTACAACCCAATGCGAGTTAGACTAAAGGGCATTCCCTTCAAGTTACACATACTCGCTCGTGTTCGCGGCAGACATGTACGCGACAGTGTTCAAGCAGGACCCGCTTGATCCGAAGCGCGGGCAGCGCTATCGCGAGAGCATCCTCAAGCCCGGAGGCAGCAGGGAGGAACTGGATTCGCTCAAGGTACGTCCATTCGACAACACAGTTGCATTAGGGTGGTCATTAATTTCTATTTCTCCAGGAATTCCTCGGTCGTCCGCCGAACGCGGAGGCGTTCACGAGAGAGCTGTTTGGGCACGATCCGGCCGTCACTAGTGCTGCCCTTTGAGCTGTCTTCGCGGCTGTTGGTGATCTCAATAAATGGACTGTCTAGCATCTGTATCAAAGCAAACACTTCTCCCTGAACGTTTGAACCGCTCGATCACCCCTAAGGGCATTTCATCTTGCGCTACGCCGCGTGTCATTCCGCATGGATAATTTGCCTATTGTCCCTCCTATCCACTTGCAGCCTCCGTGAGTACTGTTTTGGTAGTGGCAGGCCCGTTCAAGGTCTCCTGATATTATGGACTTGTGTCTCTTTCGGAATCTCACAAGAATCTCATGACTTTTTCCATGAGAATATGTCTCTTGAGACGACGCGACTTTGTTCACCATCGCAGGTCCAGATTTTTACTTACTGACAGTTCCACACATCGAACAGGACACTACAAGAGCCTAATCTTCAGGTGACCACCCTGTGAAATACTGGTCAAATGCAGGATGCAGTTGCATGGTCACACTTCCGTCTCTTAAATCCTGCGACGCGTTGCCGTCGTTCCCTCGTCTCTTCAATCCTTATTCTCCGCGCCTTCCCGCTTATCGAGTCTCTTCCAGTTTACTTCAAAGCCGCCCAATGGTGCACGAGGTTCGACACTGGTGCGTGGTATTGGGTTGTTGATGATCGCACCGCGCGGCGAAAGACTTCGTGGAGGCGCGTTCTCAGAAGCTAGAGAATCGGTTCGTATACTTATGCCGCATCCATCCTCTCGATCTCGTCCCTCATTTCGATTGCTGGGAACCAAATGTTCCCGTCAAGATATCAGCCGCTATAAGGCTGAGCAGCCCCTCGCCGCAGATCTCATCGACAAGTTTGTGAAGTCGTGCGCCTGTGCCTCCAGCGTCATCGGCCATATATGCTCTCCGAATGTAACGATACCATTGTTCACAGCTGCTATATAAACGTGGGGCTGTGTTATCTTCGCCAAGTGTTCCTTGCCAAGTTCGATTTGAAGGTTCATACCGACACAGGTGAGCATGCCCGGCAGACGCTGACTTCTTGTTATTCATTCACCGTAAGCGGCTCTGACACCTTCGACAGAGGCGCAAGACTACACCGCCTTGTAGAAGCATCTCCGCGAGTCCATTGCATTGGTTGAGACTGGACAGCAAGGACCTGGGCAGGCCGCCTTTGGCTATGTTGTTCGTGGCTACGACGTTGGCTACTATGGATTCGTCCGCGAAGCATTATAGCACTCTGTGATATATGTGAAACACAGGGTTTTCTCAAAGATACACTTATCCGCTCGTGTTTGCGGCGGACATGTACACAACGGTGTTCAAGCACGATCCGCTTGATCCGAAGCGTGGGCAACACTGTCGCAAGAGCACCCTCAAGCCCGGAGGTAGCAGAAAGAAACTGCATTCATTCAAGGTGCATCCAAATAGTAAAAGAATTGCGCCCGGGAGGTCGTTGACTCCTGACATCGTCAAGAATTCCTTGGCCGTCCTACGAATTCGGAGGCGTTCACGAAAGTACTGTTTGGAAGCATAGCGGTCGGAAATAGTGCTGCCTTGTAAGCAGTCCTCCGTGGCTGTGGCTGTTGAAAGGACTGCCTGGTATCTGCTTGAAAGCAAGCATTCCTTCTTGGACTTTGGACGCGTATGAATTGCGTAGGCTTGGTTTAACCATCCCAAGAGCTTCTCATGTTGCAGTACGCCGCGTGTCATTCCGCACAGATGCCGTGCCTGCGGCTTCTGTCCATTCATAGCCTCAGCGCCTCGACCGAGTTCCGTGCTTGGCGGTGGCGGATTCGCCAAACGTCTCATTCTCGTGGTATGAGCTCGTACTTCCCTCGTAGTCCTGCGGTATTTGTGTCAGAAAAATATGTGTCTGAGACCACCGACCTCGCCGTATCACATACACGATGATGCACCTGAAACAAGATTCCCTTGCAACGCTCTAACGCATGAAATGGAGTTTGCCGAGGTCGAAGAGGGCATAAGCGGGGATATCGAGAAAGAGTTGTGAATTAGAGCGCGCGTGCGCCGCGGAGCGACGGGTCGCGAGTCGCGCACCGAGCAACTGTATGCTTAATTCAGTTCCCTGTGTGCAATAGACAGAATGATTGTCTTCTGTTGAGATCAGCCACGGAGACTACCTGTTTGCACGTTCCTCATAGGCTGAACTTAGTTCGCCAAGGATGTGAAACAAGCACGACAGCGCGTTTCGGCGGGTGGACCAGGGCAAGCGGGGCCGACACTGGCCGACAGAGCCTGCGCGGGGTCTGGTCGCGTGTCGGTGTGGCTGTAAGCTCTTGGCACGACCGTTCACTTCTTCACCACTCTCCCCACCACGCCCATCGCCGAACACAAGCAGCCGCCCGTAGCGGGACCTAGCGGAAACGATAATAGTACACAGTTATGGAAGAGGTGAGAAAGCGCCAGGTCCAGAAGGTGCTGCTGACTGAGAATTTCGCACCTTGAACAGGACGCTAGAGGCACCGAATATGTAGGTGCCCTTTTGTTGATCACCCTGTGTTTTAGCGGGAAGCTATCCTCGCCAAGGTTTCTCGCGGTCATCTTCTCGTTGCTGTGCCACCCCGCGACCAAGCGCGCTGACTGCCATTTACGTATCCCGTAGCTCTCTCCAGGTTATCAGTTCAGGGCACAGGTAAGCCGCTTTCGCAACCGCCTTCTTCCCATCCTTCCATCCTCCCACAATGCACGACCGAGCCAAGGAGAAAGCTTCTGTACCCCGTAGACTCAGCTGGATTGCCCGCCACTCCACTTCGTCGTCGAAGGAGATCTCATCTCCCTTGGTAACGCCCCGAGAGGGCGTTGAGCTGCTGTCATACTCAGCCTCCACTTCGCAGAGCTCTTCTGCCACCAGCCTCCCATCTGTTCCTGCCCCGAGTCTCCCAACCGTGTCCAAATCAGAGAACTCGTCTCCCAACAACTCACGGCCTACCACCCCCTTGACTTCCACGAGATGGTCTAATTCAGGATTGCTAACTAAATTTCAGGCAGAAAGCCAAAATGGCCAAGTCAACCCGAATCCACTCGAGCGCATCCAGTCCAAACCTGATACCACCCTCCAGCGGATCGCGACGGCACCTGCCCCAGAGCTCAGTTCACGAACCTCCGGTTCTTTCGGCCGCATGTCATTCACCTCCATGATGGGCGGTCTTTCCGCGCTTTCCCTCACCCGGAAAGATGACGACAAGGAGAAAGAGCGCGGGCGGTCCGTGTCTATCATCAAAGCCAACGAGCGCGCACGCTCCACATCCAATGCGCCGCGTGGCGGAGATGACAGCGGTCAGAACTGTCGCTCTCGCAGCAGCTCGCCCTTCCGCCTGCGGCGGACCCGCACACGCGACACGTCTCCGTCCGTCGGTGCGCTCACGCACTCTGACGTCGAATCCGATACCGAGCCGTCCAGTATGCGACCGCGCAATGCATATAGTGCGACCTCGGACGACGAATCCCAAGACTCGGACGACAACGAGTCAGAGGAGGAATGGAGCGATCCAGATCAGTTCGATCCTCTCACGGAGCGGAACACTGAACGCAACGCACTAGTCGTGCCGCCGGAGATGCCGGATGTGGACGGGGATATCATCGATCCGACCGGCGAGGGTGTCAATGTCGTCGTCCCGCCCGAGCCCTACTTCCCCACTACCTTGAACCACTCGAGGGGCCGGAATCCACGGCGCAGGAAGTCGACGCGCGTGGAACCGCTGCCGCTGCAGACGTCCAGACCTGTGTTCCTCAGGGACCGCTGCAGGATCACCATCACGCAGGGCGATCCTGCGAAAGCCGTCGAAGAAGGACGGAGGACGCGGAAGTATGTCGTTGCGAGCGATCTCAGCGATGAGAGTCGCTACGCGGTCGAATGGGGTATCGGGACAGTATTAAGAGATGGAGACGAGATGTACGTCCGCATAGCTTGCTGGTGGTACCATGGCTGATCGCGTCGTCTTGCAGGCTTGTAGTCCATGTGGCAGAAAATGAAAACAAGAGTGAGTACCTCTTGGCTGTTGCTCCCCGCTCTTTTGAACTCGAATGTCTCTTGGCTATGTGCAGTTGATCCCCCGGTACCTAACGCTGCCGACCGTGCCGTCAAACTTCGTGCTCAGCAGGAGGTAAGCCAAGTCTCGCAGCCTTTTCCAGACCCTATGATCTGACGAACGGTCTCAGCGTCAAGGCCTAGCGTACATTCTCTGCCGCCAAGTAACCAGCCTGCTCCAGCGCACTCGGCTTAATGTCACCATCACCTGCGAAGCGTGGCACGCCAAGAACGCCCGACACATGCTTTTGGGTATGATTTGCGCCCAATGAATCTGTATCATCCTTGGCTGATTGCGGCGTAGATATCGTGGATTACAACGAGCCTGTCATGTTGATAGTCGGATCTCGCGGTCTCACTCAGCTGAAGGGGTACGCTTGTCTTGTGCAAAAAGATCGAATAAGCTTGCTCACTAGCATTCAACTCTTAGCATCCTGCTTGGCTCTACCTCTCACTACCTCATTCAGGTGAACACCATCTCGCCTCGTCATCAGCCCAGACTGACGTTCCTTGACTTTCCAGAAATGCTCTGTCCCTGTGATGGTGGCCCGTCGGCGGCTTAAACGTCCCCCCCGGCGCTCGGCGCACCTCGCCAAGCACCGCGCCCGTGTCTCGCTGGCCGAGGCCGCGGGCGTCGAGCGCGTCACGCCACGCGTGGACGAGGACGTCGCGCACATGCGCGACGAGGCCTCGCGGGAGGAGGAGCGCGACGCGGGGATGGGCATGCAGGAAGGTGGCGACGATGACGACGACGGCGATCGCGAAGACGAGGAGGCCACGGGCCTCGGGCGCAAAGTCGCCGGCGACTGATATATGTGTTCTGTGGACTCAATTTTCCCGCTACGCGCGGTCTAATTTTCTGTTTTGTGGGGCTCGGGCATGGGTACACGTCTTAGAATCACCGCTCTTTCGAACCGGTCTTCTATACTTATTCGTACAAAAGACAGGCACTTTTCTCGTGATTTTACATTAGATCATACCAACTCTCGTCGCGTCAAATGGATTTCGAGACCGTAGTGGCAAATTATAATAATCATTTGTTGACCTACTGCTGCTAATAGCCAGAACAAGTCATGTTGCAAGTCTGCAAGCCTGCGCGATCGGGCTTACCGTCCGTTTCTTATAAGTCGGACCGTTGGTATTTATAACGTATCCCAAGCCTGCATTCTGCAAATGGGAAATGGCGCACATCGTCATATTCATGCAATAATCGTAGAAGCTATCATGGATCGTAGTCAAAGCGTCACAGCACATTATCAGCGTTATGTGGGAAGAAAACGTCGCCAGGACATGGATACTAAGGAGTGCAGGCGTCTGAGACCTCTTGCTTGCAAGAAGTTGAAAACCCCTTCAAGCCAAACGACTTCGCTTGGCTGCATGTGTGTCGTCCTCACATATATCATCCTCACACACGTTCTCAGCATCTCCAGATTCCTCGTCCTCATCCGCGGCGTCCTGCGCCGCCCTCTCGAAGTACTTCACCCGCCCATTGAGCTCCGCAATGGCCCTATTAAGCTCATGAATATGCTCTCGCGCTACATCCACACGCCAATCAGCCAAACCCGCCTCCCAAATGCAAAACACACGCACCATGGTCCATCGTGAGGATGTAGCTCTCCCCCGGCTTGACCCGCTTGCTCTCCGGCAGCACGCGGTCGAGCGCGAGCTGCGCGTCCTTCGCGCGCTTGCGGTACGCGCGCGCGCGGTCCGCCTTCTCCTCGCGCACCGGGTCCGTGTCGCGCCGCCGCTTCTTCGGCACCTCGAGCGGGCTGTAGGTCGGCTCGCGCGCGGTCGTCGCGTCGGAGTCCCACGACGGGGTCTGGGGCGGGTAGGCTGCGAGGAAGCGCCGCACGGGCGTGCTCGTGCGGGCGCGCGGCCCCGTCTCGCGTGCATCGTCTTCCGACTCGGGCGAGGGGGATCCCGAGCGCGCGGCGTGCTGCGAGGGTCCTGAGGGTACGGGGATGCTTGCTTCTCGTGCGCTGGGTCTCGGCGAGGGCGCGGTGCTCGATTGCCGCGAGGACGTATACTCTGTATACTCGGCATTCCTGCGCCTCAGTTCGCGCCTCCGTTCGCGTTCCGTGGGGATGATTGGCTCGTGAGGGTTGGACTGGAACTCTGGGGCGATGCTCGACTGCCGCGAGTATGCGCAGTCGGTGTGTTCGGGGCTGGACTGGACCGAGTAGGTGCCGCTGCGCCTGGGTTCGGTGACCCACGGAGGGTAGGGCACGCAGCTCTGGAAGGAGCCTTCGCTCGGCGTTCGCGGGATCGCGCTCTGTGGTGGGGGCGACGGCGAGGAGACCATCATGCGCGCAGGTGTGCTCGCACACCCAGGATCATCTGTTCGAAGCTTAAGCATATGTACATTCGCCGCTCCTCGGAATAGAACTGACCTGCCAGCTCGTCGACTTCCGAGTCGACCGACCCCGAGGTACTGCGATCGTCGCGATTGCCTATGTCAAAAATGAATGTCGAGAACGGAGGAAGAGAAACGCGGGTAGTACGCATAGTCGGACGGGCAATGGTGCTATGCGTCCATTTCTTGCGCCCGGCGTGCTTATATACACGTACAATGCGCACGTATCAGGAACGAAGAACAAGGCAAGGCGGGGACGCTTTGACTCTCGCAGGAGCCGCCAGCACGTGGGGGCGTCGTTGTATCTCGCGCGCTCCCGAAGCGCACTGGCCCCGGAAAGGCAATTGCGAACGGCCAGAGGCAACGTAGCCAGGGCGGCTATCAGAGGGCCGTGCTACGTACGGTGATCCTTCGCTTGTCTCATTTGGCAGAGTGTCATATCGCGATGTTCGAGTACAAGGGAGCAATTTTCATGTTTCCGCAAGGGCCACGGGGCAATGTGCTTGTACTTGCATTGAACAAGAAAAGAAGCAGGGCCTTGTATTGCTTTGACAATGATGCTGTGTTGCACCGGTGGCCACAACATGTAGCAAGTGCTGCGGACGTCATGCACGCAGCTGAGTCTAGAAAGCTGGAAGGACACGTACTGATTAGAATGTTTTCTGGAACGTCACCATCGATGAAGGCGAGCCGCCAAATTGTACATTCGTTAGTGAGCAGAGGTCAGCTATCAGATATATCAAAATCAGTACGTATGACGCAAGCGCTAGATAATAAGAAGAGTCAATATGGGAGAGTCGCTACGTGCCTATAGCTGAACAAGGCATGCACTGTCTTTTACGCGGATTCCGTACTTTCCGACCTTCATATGATGAGATCAGCTGAGGTCACAATTCTGAGACGAAGCATGTGCGACGTACAGGTGCATCTTGACTGATTGACCACTTATGTAGCCCAGGCGAGTACGTAGCGTCAGTCACGACGATATCAAAGCACGGACACGAGGTCCGCTGACCACTCTTCTGCCCATTTTGCGCACGAGATAGAGTATGTATGAGAACATACGTAATGCGATGGTGGCCAAGCGTCAATCATGTTTCGAAACCGTGCGTGCTGCATCCACTGTCTTGCCTCCAGTTAGCAATCCTCGAACAGGCCCAAAATGTACATTTTGTACTAGCAGGCACAGTGATGGGACATGAAACAGAGGCAAATGACAAGAATCCAGGTCATTAGAAGAATGTACACGTAGGTGCCAGGATGGGTATCATGTGATGGGGAAAGAGCGACGTCTCTTCATTCATGAAGATTTCGATTTCGCCTGTTCTGCTTGTAGCCACTGAAGGGAATGTCAACATGGGCTCCGCGCACCTAGTCGGAAGAGGCACTTACAGCGACCGTTCTCCTCATGCCTTCCTCGAGCCCAATCTGGGGCTCGTACCCCAGCACCCGCCGGGCTTTTTCGATGTTGTGCCATCTGCTCGCGCACGTGAACGTGACCCTGAACTTGGTGAACGTCGGCTCGTTGCCCGTAAGCCAGCCCCACCACTCGGAGAGCGTTGCAACCACGAGCCCGACGGTCTTGGGCAGGACGATGTTTCTGCGTGATGGGTACTTCTCTGGGTCCATGAGACGCCAAATGCCGCGCATGAAGTCCCAGAAGTAGACGGGCTCGCCATTCGTAATGAAGAAGGCCTGGCCGGCGACTTGGAGTGGGCTCGAGTCTGCGCGCTCAAGAGACGAGTCGGAGAGGGGGTCGAAGCGCGAGCGCACTAGAGGCCGCGCGGGCTGTGCTCCGGACTCGAAAGCGGTGACGAGCTGGTCTGCGTCCGCCGGTCGCTCGACATAAGGGCCCAGGTCGCGCGCCTCGGATGTGGGGATACGGTAGTGACCTGTTGTCAAGTCGAGGGACGGTAAGGCGACAGACAGCAACTCTGCTTTAGCCTTGATTTGTTCTTCACTGGGGAGAACCAATCGGTCTGCTGCGAGGATATGAGCATGCGACACGTTCCCAACGTATGTCCAGTCAAATAGATTGGTGTTGTCGCCAATCTGGAAATGGGCTTTGCCCTCCTCAAGAACCTGCACTATGCCTGCTAGTACTTGACGATCTCCCGGGCTACATGCAGTCTTCTAAGTCAAGACTTTCCAGGTGAACAGGTATCAAACGTACCCGAAGATTCCAGCAGGTCGCAGGGCAACAGTCAACAAACCACCTTGACCATTGGCGGCGAGAACGAGTTCTTCTGCCTTGGCCTTTGATTCGTTGTAGGCGTCCATAGGCTTTTGTGGAGGGGGCAGGCGTTCGTCCACATCGACCAGGTCCTCACCGTTGAACACTACGCCAGCTGAGCTGGTGTAGACAAGCTTGGTGATCTTGTTGGCGACAGCAGCAGCAATCACGGCCTTGGTACCCTCGACGTTGACCTTCCAGTACAAAGCAGGATCTTCAACACCGTGAGGTGGCGATGCGGTGTGGATGATGCATGTCGCACCACTCTGAGGTTGACTATAATCAACAGGATGGACGACGCTACGAGAAAAATAGCGCACCCTCTGCAGTGTCTGCGACACCTGAGCCTCGTCACTAATGTCTCCTGAGTAGAAAGGGACGTCGTCGTATCGCTGTACAATGTCGAAGACGGCGACCGAGTCGCCTCGTTTGAGCAGGTCTTGGACGATGTGTCTGCCTAAGAAACCGCTTCCACCGATGACCAGATAGACTTCGCGTTGTGAGGTAGACATAGGGACGTTGATTGCGAAGGAGCGGTGTAGGAGGTCACTGAGGGCAGGCTGTAGAGGAGGACTTACGCGATGGTCAGTGTCGGCAACATCGCACGATTTTCAAGTCGCAGTAGCGCGCCGGCCCGCCGCCCGTCGGCGCCTACTCGACTCTCGCTGTTGAAATCACTCGACGTATAGTATCCTGCGTCTGTGTGGCTAGTTTTTCTTCACAACAGCTTGCTGTCGTTGTAACGTCGAGATTGCCTCCCACCAAGAAGATCTAAGCTTGACAAGCGAATTTTCGAGCGACGGAGGAGAGTAACGCGCCACATCGGCGATATCGCGCCCACGTGACACTTTGACCATTTGTTCTTCCCCGGCAGCTTGTCTTCTTGACTTCGCCCTGCTCGAGCTGTGTTTCTTGTGTACACTCCTCTTTGTTTACTACTCGACCACCTACTACACAAGACTACACAAATATCTGCCATGCCGCCCAAGAGAAGGTTCACCGACGAAGAAAAACAGCAACTTCTGGCCAATCTCGATCTTGAAGGTGCTGAGCTTGACTTCGCCATGGATTTCCCCACTGACGCGCTAGTCTTAGTTGCACATCGTACTCTCCAGTTCGAACAATGGCTTTCGGATACTCTCGCGGATTTTCGCATCCGCCATGAAGGCCAGATTTTACGCATCCCCCACATCGTGCGGGGAATCACCATGGCAGAGTTTGGGGATAAGTGGAATGGGGATATACAGGCCTGCGTCCGAGGCTTACAGCAGGAGAGAATAGCCGTGGACAGTGCTCCAATTGATCGGACCGCGATGAAGAGGAAATGGGTTGCCTCCCAGGAACATGACGTGGATGGAGAAAGTCCTGCGAAGCCGGGGAGTGGGCACGATGGAAATCCTGCACGGGCGGCGAAGAATCGTGAGTCTCCCATTGCATGGTACTTGATGCGCTCATTTATCTAACTTCCTCAGCACGGATAATGGCCGCCACTCCAAAGAAGAAGCCATCTTTCACAACCAGCACTGCTGCTTCTCGTGCTCGTCTTCCCACCACAAAGACACCAGGAACTGTGCGTCGTCTGAGTTTCTTGCTCTTCTGCATCTCATGACTCCCTGTAGGCTCGCACCATGGGCCGAGTGCCCTCATTTCGCGCTCCCTCTCCCAGCCCACAGAAATTCGGACGTGCACAGCCCCAGACCCAAATCCCCCATTCACACGCACGTTCCCCGTCTCGCCCCATGTCTCCGAGCAAAGCCACATCCCAACAGCAGACGCGTCCGGCGCGTCCTCCGTCCAGCGCGACCTTCAACCCCGCAATACCAAAGACGCCGGCCTACCCCCACGCTGGCCTCGCAAAGACGAGAACATGCTCAGCGTGAACGGTTCGCCGCTCGCAAACCCGTACGAGCTCGGGCTCAACTGGCTCGCGAACTCGAATTCGCCGCGCGACGAGGACGACGCGACCGACGACGACGGGGACCAGCCGAAGACGCGGGCGACGCACAGCCGGACGAACAGCATCGTCGTCCGCCGCGACGCGTCGTTCGCGTCGTCGTCGGGCAGCCAGCCGAATGGCCACTCGCGCCAGAACTCCAATTCGCAGTTGAACTTGAACTCGAATCTGATGCCGACGGCCACGTCGCGCCCGAATTCGCAGTCGGGGCGGCCGCTGGCGCAGCTTGGCAGCGCGTCGTCCGGGCACATTTCTGCGCGCGTCGCGGTGCCGACGAAGGACGGGCACATGCTCGAGTTCGACCCGCTGCAGACGTCGCCGGGCGAGCTCGACAAGCTCGAGGGCATCACCGAGAGCGCGAAGAAGCAAGCGAAGGAAGACATGTTCAAGCTCGTGCAGGCTGCCGTTGCCAAGTGGAACATCGCCCCATAGCCCTTTTTCCCTGCCTGTGCTATCTCGATGAATGATGCTGCCTCTGTTAGGGAGGTGGGATCGTTGGCGTCGATTGCTTGTGTATTCCGTAGTTTGGCTCTGGTGTCCGGCTTGTAGAGTCTCTCGTCACGCATGTATTCTTGTCCGCACTGCACTGCACCATATTGCATCCTTATCTCGTCATACAGATAAAATTCTAGATATTGTACTGAACTGTCCATCACACGAGACTTATCCTAGCGGCGCGACAGATAGTTTCGTGTCGATCGCGCACTTTGATCATGGGTCCGCCGAGAGACAAGCTGTGAGTCGTGCAATTAGTGAGAGGCACGCTGAACAACCGTACAGCATTGAGCTCACCGTTCGTCCTGCTGCTGAAGTTCAAAGTACTTTGCTAGCGGGAGAGCAGCGATGGCGTGACCTTGGCCAAGAGACAGGGAAAAGTTGCCACTCGTGACATAGCCAATGATCTTCTCTGGTGGCGGGACGACCGACGACAGCTGAGGTATGTAGATTTATAGGGATTCCTGGCGCCATGATAAAAAAAAAGACGCACCTCCGTTTCGTCCGGTGAGTTGTCCACCGCCATATCATTGCTCGCTTTCTTCCTTTGCGCTGCCGCGTTCTTCCACTGTAGCGCCTCCTCGTCGCCCACCCCATAAACAACCGCAAGATCATCCGGCGCGCCTCTCCCAACAAGACACACACGGACCTGCACCAGCGCACCCTCAAGCAGCACATCGCCCTTCACATCCGAGCCCAGCGGGTCCATCCCGCGCTTAAACCGCAGCCGATTGACCTCGTCCAGCAGCCCCGCGGCTGGATTAAGCAACTTCGACGCCTTGTCCACAATCGCGCGCACATCCGGCCCGCGCAACAGCCACGGCGCCACCTCTCTCTGCTTCGCCGCCGGCTCCTCGCGCTGCGTCGACACAATGTCTGCCGCAGCGGCTTCGGCTTCGGGTACGGGCAGGCCGAGCACTGCACGCCAGTCCGGCCGCCACGGGCTCGGCGTGCCGAGCTTGTCCCAGTTCGGCCGCTTCGCGGGCGGCTTGCGCGCCCAGCGCGCGGCGTCGTCCTGTGCGCGGATCTCGGCGAACGCGTCGTAGGCTGCGGCGAGCGGGAAGTCGCGCGGGAAGGAGGGGACGCCGGCCTCGAAGGCCTGGTGTGTGCGCTCGCGCTGGCCGCCGACGCGCGTGCCGGTGTAGACGAGCGAGGTGAGGAAGGGCATAGACCACCCGCGCGGGACGATCAGGGTCCAGCCGTGCAGGGATGGGGCGTCCGTGTTTGGGTGCGTGTTTGGGGCTGAGAGGTCGAGGGGGGCAGTAGAGGAGAGGGAGCGCTGGATGAGCATTATGGGGACGTGGTTGTCGTTGCTCGTGGGCTTTAATGGTGTACCGGGGATAAGTGACTGTGGTGATGTGTGAGCAGTAGCTTGGCCGAGATAGTAGCAAGGACGTACCTGAGCCCGACGCGCATCTAGTTCCTTCTTCTTATACTTCGGGGTCTTCAGACGCTCGCGCGTTTTGTCGTCCCAGAGGTCGCACTGCGCGAGTGCTGGCGCAGGCAGGCACGTCCACGCCGCTGATATGCTCGGTAGCTCATCCTCCTTCACGTAAGGCTTCGCATTCTTGGGAGGGAAGCTTGAAGAAACGTTAATCAGTGAGATGCATTGCCAGAGAGCAACCAGCACGCACTTCAAACGGGGATCCCAGACTTTAGCTCCAACGATCATGTTGGTAGGAACAGAACCAGGGGACTGCAGATCAGTCAGGCTATTCCAGAACTGCTCACAAAACTCAATTAGCAGTGCCCTGTGATGGTTATAACTAGTCGTTTAATCACCTTCCTGAACTCCGGTCTCGAGGCTGGGTCCACTGGAGACAGCGCGCCTTTGATGACCTGACTAGACTTCGGCCCCATGATCTCGAAAACATTCACCGAATCGTTCAAGTTGGCGATCTCCACGTCGTACTTCTTATCGGCATATTCCGTCGATTTCTTGAACGCCTCCAGCGTGAGAGATGTGGCAGCTTTCAGCGCGACGAAAGCGTCTTTGAACATAGATGGATGGCATCGTATCCACACTGTCCTCGCAATTTCCGCTGTAGCAGGTTCCGCCGTCATGGGTTCGGCAGCTTTCTCTGGAAGAAACGAAATTGTGGAAAAGAAACAAATATTGACTAGATCCTGCAGACGTACCTTTGCCTTTGTTCGAGCGCCTGCGCTTGCTCTTTCCAGACTTCTGCTGTGGTACTGTATTCGCGTTCGCTGGCGGTAAAGGAACAGGAAGCGTTCGCCAGATGACCGTTACAGGCCCGATGAAACCAAAGGGATACAATTGCGGACGATAAAGTGCCGTCTCGCATGCCCTCACACCGCCGATGAACCTGCAAAAATGTGAGAAATTCAGACGATGCGCCATCCATCCTGATTTATGCGTTACCGTTTAGCACCTGGGCCCTGACCCTGCGGATCGCAGCAGCTCTCCAGGACTGCCTTCAGCACAAGCTCTGGACCCGCAATCTGGATCAGTGACCAGTATGACGCGTCATGCAGGATTGAGCCGTGGACTGCCGCACGATGCGACGGTCTGAAGGACTTTTCGGTCGGCTGTACTGCCTGTACATTTTGTCAGGGTGCATGCGCGGGGAAAGCGAGTGATGGAGCGCACCAGCCGGTACCCCCACATATTCTCCATTTTCATTCGCTTCGCATGCCATATATGTGACTCGAGCCATTTCTTATCGACTGCACGTAGTCGGCATCAACGTAAATCGCGCATATAGGTCGAACAGGCGCACCTTGTCGGTTCAGAAACACGTCGCTGCGTTTGAGGCGGCGCTCTTTGCCGCGCTTGGGCAGCTTTCTTCCGAGTATCTTTTTGCGCATGGGGTCCATCTGGCATGACATTGATGGGAAGGCGTAAGGTGAACTGGAAATGTGCTGACCTCTGCTCTGGCTTTGCCGCGGAGGCGGGTTGGGACGCGGCGGACGTCGTGGCTGGCCGCGCGCCGGCGAAGATGGCGGGGCAGTTCTTGCCAGGCGCGATGTGTTGAGCTCGAGCTGAAGATGGTGTTTCAGCGTATAAGAGTCTGCAGTGAAAGTGGAAAGGTGGGAGCGTACCTTGCATTCTTCATAGCCTCATGCATTGCATTGATCTCGAAAGATCGAGCCTCAAGAGTGTCATGTTGAAGATTCTGAGAATAATTCAGATAGACGAAACTGCGCACCTCTGCAAACCTCTCGACATCCAAAGTAGCAGGCAGTCCCTTCGCGCCTTCGCTTCCAAAGGTCAGCAACGCATCAAAGGTACCAAACTGCTGACGCACTGTCGATCCTGACTGTCTTTGACGGACCAGCGACCGGCTTTGGCACATTTCTCGAAGAAGGCGTCGCCGGCTGCGATGGCGGCTGAACGGCGATCGTGCGCGCCGCGGTGACCTTTTGTTTCTTCTTCTCTCGCGACGTGAGGTCCTCAGTGGGCTGGTCGTTTTTGCGTTTAGGCGCCATACTCAGGTATAGGCCGATGGTATTTTATGTCTCAAGAAAAGCCGGTTTGTTATGGGGCGAAGAACGCGTCGGATGGAGGTGTGCAAACGAATCACTTTGCCGCCTCGAGTCGGTTAGTGGGCGCCTGCTTTAGACGCCCGATTCTCCCACACGTGCTGGCAATAGCCTGCCATATTTGTCGCTCGCGCCGACCTCGTCCCGACACCAGTAGGCGCCGATTCACGACTAACACTCAACATGGCCTCCTCCGCACCGCGTTTTACCTGTCTCGTGCGGCAGGCAGCTTCGCGTAACTCCATTGTTGCGCGCAGGAATTTCTCGACTACTCGACTTGTGCGTCAGGAGGCAGCGCCGAATGTGGGATCGCCTCCAGTGCCCAAGAAACCCGTCGGTGGGATTCGGGGCGGGTGCGTGGGCCTCCCCTGCCTTGCAGATTGCTCATTCAATTTTCGCTAATTTCCTGAATTCGCACCCGACAGTGTGATTGGATTCCTGTTTGGTTTCTCCCTGGCGTCCTCGTTCGCTGCGTATCGGTTGCTTGATGAATACAAGCAGGCCTCTGCAGCTCTGCAGACTAGCGTGCAGGAACTACAGCGCAGTACTGAGCAGGTGCGTGTCGCTATACCTTTACCATGTGTCAGACGACCGATAAACATGCTTCATAGATTTCTGCACACATCAGGCGCATCGAGGCGGTGGAAAAGGACTTGAAGGCGTTGTCAGAAAGCGCCGCGACCCATGATGACCTGTCACGGGTACGGGCAGAGGTCAAGAAGATTTATGATGGGCTGCACATCGGTATGTTTTTCCTTTCGATTGTGTGGGTTATCTCTAAAGTGTCCCCCAGAATTCCTCGACCTGCGTTCGTTTGTGTGGGGTATTCGTAAGTCCATTCTTCGTGAAACAGATGTAGCTTTGCTGAAATTCATGTCAATGCAGAACAAGACGTCCATGCGCTTGCGAAGAAGGATTCTACTACTGTGAAAATCTGAGATTCACGTCGTGCTTCCCAGTACTTGATTGTTTGTGGTCTGTGTCATAGATTGCACGTCCGCAGACGTGAAAAGACCAGCATCGCTAATACCATTATATATCCGGGAGCTCCGCATGAGTCGCCAAGATGTAAGTTGGATGTAACTCGACGACAATATCGGCCGTGTCGAGGTGAGGGACCTAACCCTATCTAGGGGTTGACTGATGCGGAGGCAGAAAGGATGGAAGCTCGTCCTTGCTCATGGCTTCTGATTGTTGCGGTGAGGTTACGCATGATAGAGGACTATTGAACTTTCGCTCCTGACTACCACGATGTTCGGCGTTGTCTCAGCTGTCGGCGACCGTAAAGCCTATCCCGACGAACGTGCTATCTTCGGTGCTAAAATTGGGCACGGTATGATTCTCAATGCACGTCTCATCCTGACCGCGTGCTCGCGCCTCTCATCGATGTCAATGAGCAGGTGTATCCCACCCACGTCCAGTTCCTCGCCCTGATTTCGGGTCTTTACGGCCACGCCGGCCGCCGAATCTACTCGAGAAGGCATATATAATATGCCTCGGCGCAGGCGAGTACTCACTTCCAGAGACGAAATCTCCCAGATCACACTTTCCTGACAGTTATGGTACTACTGGGAATATCCGCGATGCGAGCCCTATTATCGAGCTTGGTCTTGCACGCTGGTTCCATGCGGGCAGTCAACGGCCTCTCAATTGCAGATATTCAGGGCCCCGCCTTTCAGTCTCCCTTTGTCGGGCAGACCTTGCACAATATCACAGGCCTGGTTTCCGCAATAGTAAGACTGCCATTCCTACACATAATCACCCTGATTAACAATGTCTGTTCACAGGGTGATGACGGTTTCTGGCTGTTCGGAAGCCCATCCTCCGACCTCCGCGAGTCTCGCGGTGTCAGAGTGTTCACTACATCAAGCAGCGTCATCTCACAGATCACCGTCGGTGCCAACATCTCATTCACAGCTCGCGTCTCCGAGTTCCGCTCGTCCTCTGCACCCAACGACCTTTTCGGCACCGAGCTCGACTCCCCGACTTCTCTTGTAATCCTCTCCAACTCATCTTCAGGCGCAGTAAAACCAATTGTGCTGGGGAAAGACGTATCTCCGCCGACCCAGTCCTTCACTGGTTTAGATGTTGGTCCCGATGGCTGGCTGAGTGTCCCAAACAATGTTTCGCAGGTGGAAACGGTAAACGCGACGGTCCAGCCCACCAAGTTCGGTCTGGACTTCTGGGAGAGTTTGGAAGGCTCGCTGGTCACCGTTCCACAGCCCATTGCTTTGGATTTCCCGAACAGTTTTGGAGAATTCTGGGTACGCGGAGACTGGGAGGCGACGGGCGTCAATGGGCGAGGTGGTCTATCTCTCACGATTGGTATGTGGGTTTGCACGTGAATCCTAGGCGACGACTGATGACGTCTGCTTCTAACAGGCCCGGATAATATCCCTGATGCAAACCCGGAAGTTGTTATTATCGGTTCGCCGCTGGATGGTAGCTCGAATCCCGATGTCGCGGTGGGCACGAAGCTCGCTGACATCACAGGCGTCGTCCTCTTCCAGTAAGCCCTAATATATGCGCATATACAATCTTGAGTCAGTGCTGTCGCGTAGATTTGGGTTCTACTATATTATTCCGACGACTGCACCAACGGTCCTCTCAAACCCTGATTTCAACGTTCTTCCCACAAACTTGACGACCAGCACTGATGGATGCGTTTTGACGCTCGGCGATTACAATGTATCTCAGCATCTCCCATTGTCTTCCGCACGTATACTGACCCATGATTAGATCGACAATATGGCACCAACTTCGCCGACCCTGCCGCAAGTCGCAGGGCATATTGCGACGCACCTCCTGACTCCCGACATCGTCTTCCTCCAGGAGATCCAGGACAACTCTGGTCCAACCAATGACGGGACTGTCAGCGCGAACGTCACTTTGTCCACGCTCGCTAATGCTATCGCCAACGCGAGTGATAGCGAAAGCGTGTATTCTTTTCTTGACATCGATCCCGTGGACGGGGAGGATGGTGGCGAGCCGGGAGGGAATATCAGGCAGGCATATCTGTGAGTATCCTTCTGCGTCACGAGTGCTTCATAATTTGAGACATAAGTGCACAGATTCAAGAGTGACAAAATGAGCCTGGTTGGCGGGTCGCCTGCAGGTGGCTCGCTGGACGCGACGCAGGCCGTCCTGAACCAAGATGGCCAGGTCGGCTTAACGTGCGTTCCTCTCCCGACACATGCCCTCGACTACATTTCAAACCCGATGAGAATTTTTGAACAGCTTCAATCCCGGTCGCATCGACCCGAACAACACCGCCTGGAGCGCCTCCCGCAAGCCGCTCGTCGCGCACTGGGAGACGCCCTCCGGCCAGCGGTTCTTCACGATCAACCACCACGGCACAGCCAAGAGCGGGAGCTCGTCGACAGAGGGTAACGCCCGCCCGCCCGTGAACCTAGGCGTTGATCAACGCGCGGCCCAAGTAGCATCCATCGCCGTACGTCCGCCTCCCTACGCCCGAGATCTCACTCACAAAATGCCCGACATGTACAGAACTTCACGAAGAGCATCCTCGCGCTGGACCCGGGCGCCGCGGTCCTCCTCGCGGGCGACTTCAACGAGTTCGCGCAGGCGCGCAGCGTCTTCGCGCCGCTCGCGGGCGTGCTCGCCGAGGCGGACGTGCTCGCGGGCATCCCGGCCGTGGAGCGCTACACGTACGTGTTCGACCAGAACTGCGAGCAGCTGGACCACATCTTCGTGAGCCCCGCAGTCAGCGACGTGCAGGTCGAGCATGTGCACGTGAACAACTGGGCGCCGTCGTCTGATGCGCGCGCGAGCGATCACGATCCGAGCGTTGCGCGGGTGCGGGTGTGCTAAATATGCATGGTCGGCATCGGGTTGTTGTATGGGTTGGTATTGTGCGGATGCTGTATTTGATATGGTCTCGTCGGCGGAATGCTATGTTGATGTCTTGCGGAGCGACGTTGAACATAATGCCCGACGTCGAGATTCAGTATCCGCTAATAGTTAGGTGAGGGCTCATGCTCATTCTGGAACCAAGGCATTTGCCATGAGCGTTTTAATTCAGGGTCGCACGTCGGTGAAAGCTTCTCAAATGCAAGCACCAAAATCGGGGTTTCGATTGACCGGCATCCTAAAGGATTATCTGCCTCTACACGTCTGGCACCCTTCAGATTCTCAAGCGACAGAACTCTCTTCATAAACTTGGGGCTCTGGCTCGCGGAACTTCTGTGACGAAAAGCATGAGCGGTCAAGATATACAGAATGGGCGATGCGACACACAGGGACGGGTTCGAGGTGCTCACGCGTCCTCGGCTACGGGAACGGGCGCCTAGCAACACTCACGCTTTGGCTGCAGACGGAAAAATGTGAGTATCCAGCAAAGCCCAAGCTAAGTGTAACGTACAGGGCGACAGCAGGGCGGCGGCGGTTCATACTTTGGAAATGGCTCGGGGTGGGGGGCTGCAAGCACGACGGCTGCGGCCAGCAGAGCGACGAAGATGGGGAGCTTCATAGCGCAGAAAGTAATGGGGTGATTTGCTGGATATGCATCGCTTGCCAGGTGTCCTTTAAATATGTTTTCAGGTGTCCTGCAGTGCGTAAAAGATGACTATTTTCTGCCATTTGAGTCCCACAGGGAACAGTAGTATCAGAAGACGATTGTTCTGGGCAGGAGTACTCCATGTTCTCGCCCATTGACATAATAGATGTCGATGGAAGGAGGAAAACGACTCCTCAGAAATAGCAGACTAGTATCGGAGCACATATCTTTTAGCGGTTTCGGTCAAGATGATGGACAAGACGGTCGAATGATAGTCTGGTTGGAAATCAGTATCCTCAAGACAAGTAGTGGTACTCTTCGCACTGGACAGCGTGATAAGAACTCGGAAGGGAAGGCAGATATACTACTTACTGCGGTAGTATGTGGATGCTGATGCTGTTCTGGAAGATTTCAGCTACGCAAAAAAGAAGTCACAATTCAATCCCCGTGGTCCAAGATTTGAACGCTGCGCATCCCATATGGCAAACGCAACTGCAGGATTGTGCATCTGTCAAGTCGAGAGTATAAGTGGTCCACGATCTCACCCGCGACCTCAATTTTGGATACAGCGTTCGGTCTATCGATACAGATGTACAAACCAATTGATCGTCTTCCTTGACAGCCTCACTTCAGTCGCTGTCCCCGTCTTCTTGCATACTCTGCCGGAGCTGCTCTTGCCATACCGCCGCAAACTCCTCCATTCCCCGACCACTGCCCAGGGTGAGCGCCTCGAGGGGGACCATGTTGTGCTGGTGCGTAGGCGCATTGCGCGCCGCCGCTGGATGGGCAGCAGAATCAATGACGCGCAGAATGGGTGACGTCTCCACGGGAATTTCGGGGCTAGGCAGTAGTTCTTGGAGCTCTTCGTAGGTAAACAATAGCGAGTCGGTGCGGGGCGCATAGGGGTTGAAGTCTAGGACGTGGAACCGCTCGAGATCGCGCGTTAGCAGAATGTCGAAGGTGTCTAATCAGTAGGGAGAGGGAGGTCAGCTTGGACCTGAGCGACAGGGAGAGGAGAGGACGGACATGAACTAGTTGAAGTCCATCTAGGCTTGACCCGGGACTCCCAGTACGAACGAACTGAGGAGGTTATTTTCGCCTGGGTGGCGGCCTCGTTCAAGAAATCGTAGTGGTTGTTATCCCGCTGTGACAAGGCTGTTGGTGATTTCCGATCAAATATGGGCGCCCACTGAGCAAGCAAGGAGCATACCAATCAACTTATTCTCGCGGACGAAACATCGCAGCTCACGACTGCCTTCCATAGAATACCATTTCCTGAGGACGAGCTCAAGCTGATATTCAGAGGAGTCGCCGTCCTCCTGGTTCGGTGGCTCGATACAATTTTCAAATATATTGCTCTCGAGCAAGTCGTGCGTTACGAAGTCGGAGGATTTGAGAAGAAGGTAGACATCTGCGGGAGATGTGCACTTGAGAGGCGAGAATGATGGTAGAATCCATGCCGCATCCTATATAGACAGATAAACATGGGGTGAACTGATCCTAGTGCACAAGTGCCATACCTTCGGCGACGAGAAGTTGAGCTTTGGAAACACTGCATCGTACTCCTTGACGGCCGCTCTGATCTGCGCATCCAGCCCAGGAAACGCGAAATGTGGATGATCATTCTCCTCGCCCGCCTCTTCGTCCACGTCTTCGACTGTACTCGCTGCGGGTCTGCAATGTCAGGTGCATTTCATCAGTTACTTGTATAAGTGAAAGACATAGAGGGGCATGGCGGACGCACGAACACGTCTTCAGAGCCTTCAGGTAGGAACACGCTCTCCGCATCCAGATAACTCCGGAACTCGATGCTCAAAGGACGGATGATTGTGGACTTAATAGAGATTGACGAGAAGATGGGATACCAGGCAGAGAATTGGAAGGATAGGACATCTTTCCTAGTCAGAGGCGGAAACGGTGAAGGAACAGTTGGATTATTTGACATGGTGCAGAAATACACAGATCCTGGAGACCTTGTCAATGCGTTGGAGAAGGACGAAATCAAAATGAAGTCGCACCGCTGTGTTACCAAATAAAGCTCATCACCTGCCTAATTCGAAACTTTCATTTTCCGTGGTCCCTGCCCGGCGTAACGGTAGATACAGCCTTTGCCTCACTTCGTGCAACTCCCTGCAATGGCCTTTGGGCCTGCTTATAAAGAGATCGAGACATCATTTGTTATCCAGAAGTTGGGATTGTAGAAGACCAGTGAGTCCGTATTCGCAGTCCACGAACTGACTGCTACTGGCTGGCATCTATGACAACAGCGACGTCACGACGTAGGATGCAGATGATTGGTAGCAGAAACGGTACGTAGAGTATCGTTGAAATTCTGGAGTCGTTCTCGTGATCTGTAAACAGGATAGACGTCTTCCATCGCTCATAAGTACAAGGCCTAATGAAAGACGGCCCGTGAGTATCCCGCCCCAGTCCTATGCGTCGACGGCCCGCACATTCTCTTTACATACTTTGGTCACTCACGCTCTTTGTCACAGGTAGCCCGTGCGAGCTCGCCTTGCGAAGAATGTGTCATCACTGAGTGTCCAGAGTTCGCCGGAGTTTACAGCCAGATGTACTGCTGTAATGCGCAGAAATCCCCGACTCCGGCGGAAAGAAATGCAGTAGAATCCAGGGTTTCCCAATCCTTCTCACGGCTCAACGCCGTCTGACATGGAAACCTTACGACACGACGCTGAGGGTCATGCACCCATAGCGCCGTTAGTGCACTACTGACAGAACCTATGATATCGGATAGACCTTAGCGCGGGCCCAGCATTTTTTCTCTCTGAATGCAGAGATTGGCACCAGCCGATGTTGGTCGATGTCTAGAGATGTAAGAGCCAGGAATGACTCAGTCCCAGTATCGCTCCCCCCTCTCCCCTTCCTGTTTCTGGATTAAAATCTCGTTCTAAAGCCGCATTTTTCCATGAAGGGACAGTAGAGCCGTAAATATAGGTATGAGTGTCTCTGGGCTGTTACAGAGAACTATCTACTAATTCTTGTTCTAATCTCACTCAGGGTCTTTGGCCGGATCATTAAGTGGTGTAGGTCATTGTTCTTTGTGTGTTATTGTGGGCTGCACCTGACGCAAGAATTGTAGTAAGATATATTGGTCCAGCTACCTAAATTGTGGATCGTGTTCTATCACTTCTCGTCCAGCAACAAAAGCTCAGCTATGTTTAAATGTCAACTCAACACATGCAATGCCCCGTCATAGCTCGCGCCACTGAAACTACACAGGCGAGGATTTTTTTTTTTTGAAATACCACATGATCCTTTGACGCGCAGTCGATCTGGTCTTCCTGAAGAATATGTCAGAACGTCGGTCCTTTCGAACAAGCATATGGAAGACTTGTATGTATGCAGAGCGGCTGTCTTCTGCTTCAGGCTTGACCCTGCCGCATGGGAACTTTCCCTTCCCCATTGAACGTATCTATATCCGAAAGATTTCCTCTTATAAAGCGCCCCCGGAGAGTTATGCCCATCCCAGGCAAAGCCTTCCCCCAAAGCTCCCAGTATGAAGTTCGCCGCTCTCGTTGCGCTACTCGCTGCAGCCATCGTGCTCGCAGCCCCCCAGCCGCTGTCCAACAGGACGCCTTTCCCGCTCTCGGTGAGGCAGGAGTGCTGTCCCGACGTGCGTCACATTCAGTGATTGCTTCGGCTCCATACAGAGGCTGATGATCTTTGTCTGCAGATTCACGCCTGCTGCTTTGCGGTAGACGAGAGTCCGTGAGCGCTGACCCGGTTCACTGTGCGTCGCGTCGTCCATTCTCTCCCATCTTGGCCGCTCACGCCCTTCGCCGCAGGTGACCTGCGAGCCGGAGTCCGCCTTGTGAAGAATGTATCGTCGCTGAGAATCTGAAGTAGCCAGAGTGTAACGGCAAATGTACTGACACACCGCCGGTGAATGGAAAGTAGATGTTCGGTTGTGCCTGCATTCGAGATGACCCAGTGCTTTTCGATGTACTCGTTCTCGCTGTGGATGGCTACAACTGATTGTCTGCCGCTCAATAGCCATGTTGGAGGCTGATGACTCTCACTTTCAGCTGACGTCGGCGGACTTTGCATCGGGAGACAACGGATTCGACAGGTCTACGCAAACACCAATTTCTGTTCCTTTTTCGTACAGATTTCAATTAGATTACTCGACAACGTACGTCGTCATTCGCCTGTTCTTAGTTTTCATGACTGATGCATATGTACAAAGGCGATATGGAGTTATGAATTTCACCTTTGCTTGCACCGCGTTACGTTGTTCTCCAGAAACCTTGCCTGGGTTCCCCATTCCGTTCCCCCGCCCCCTCTGTTCACATTATCACTACCCATTCCTGGGAGAGTCCCTTCCGATGTCATCACCACGCGACCGTCTTGTCTTCATTCTTGACTGCATCCCGCGAGACAATGTCCTCTGATATCGACCCGAATCCTCCAAAGAGCCATTTTTCTCCTTCCTCAAGCATATTACTTATGCATGAGCATATGGAACACTCTTGTGCCCAGAACGACTGTCTTCTGGTTCTGTTTCAGATCATCAACAAAGACTCGTGAGACGGTAAAGAATTGTATTCAGTTACGCGCTGATGCGGCAACTGAAAACATATAAAGGACATCCGGTGAGCAAGGCATATCCAGCGCAAAGCCATATTCCGCCATAACCCACTTGGACGTACTACCATGAGGTTTTCTGCTCTCCTCGCTTTCCCCGCCGCAACCGTTGTTCTAGTGGCCCACGGACCCTGCTAGTGACCTGCGAACCGGAGTCCCGCCTCGTGAAGAACCTGTCGCCGCTGAGAATCCAGAGTTCCCCAGACGTGTACGGACAGATGTACTGCTACACCTCCGTTCAATCGGATTTGTATGTTCGTGCCTGCATTTGCGATGCTTCCGCAGTTCCATATAGATGCGGCCCTGCGCGATGGTGTTATTCAATGCGGGGGATCCGCCACGTAGCCACTCGATCAACACTCGATATAGCTTCCCAGAGGCAGTTGTGGACAGAACTCGACTGATGACCTTCCTACCGCAGGATCGTCTGTCCGAGCCCGGTGCACAGATCGAGCAACATTGCGCGAGACGCAGCGTCGAGTTCCTCATTCAGCGATACTGCGTCCGAATCTCGTATCCCTTGATTTTGAAAATAGCAAGGCTGCAGATCCGCAGACTTCACGGCGATGTAGGGTACGGCACCCTGGAGAATATTGCAGGTAAGCACTGAGCAACGTGGGTGAGCCGACCTCCATTACCTTTGTAGGGGTTGACACCGGCCTTGGACGTAGGACTTCAGACTTGATCTCCCCCGCACGTCTGCAGTGACAATCAGAATCTAACAAGACCGTAGCGGCGAATCCCACATGATATCACAAAGCGTGAGCGTGGAACAATCGTAATCATTATCTTCCATACTATCCATGAATTACTGTATATCGCCATCTCTCTCCGTCTCCAGAACCCCCAGGGACCGGCGATACAAGACCAGCTTTTCTACGAAATGCTGTTCGTCCATCCCCGCATCGTCGAACCACCTACTTGTCGACCTCAATACCCGAGTCGCTCGCGCTGTTGTCCGGGTACACCGGGCGCGTCGCCGCGAGGCCCTTCGCGTTCTTGTAGAACACGATGTCGCCCTCGTCCTCGACGAACTTGCACTCGCGGAAGACGCGGTAGATCTCCCCCCAGCCGCTCGGCGCGCCCTGCAGCTTGATGCCGGACTGCTCGAGGCGCTTGCGCAGCGCGTACGTCGCCTCCCACGCGTGGTAGTGCGGGATCTTGCTCGCGACGTGGTGCGCGACATGGGTCTCGGAGATGCCGTGCGTCACCGACGCGCCGATCCAGCCCATGATCGGGCCGAGCCCGCCGAGGAGGTTGCGGTCGAGCGTCGCGAGCGCGCCACGCTGGAAGGTGAACTCCGGCGCGCGGTAGTGGGGAAGGAGCGGGTCGGTGTGCTGCAGGAACGTGATCATCACCAGCCAGTGGTTCACCCTAGAATGCGGTAATCGTTAATGAACGCGGCAAATGAGCGGAGGAAGAAGACACGTGCCAGAGATAAGGAACGAGGTAGACACGGAAGACTTCCGCGAAACCACGGTTCATCGTCCAGAGAACGAGCGCGCCAATCCAGAGAAGGATGCCGATGTCGGAGATGACAACCTGGCCGAACTGGTGAGGTGCGTAGATGATAGCGTTGGGGTTGAAGTCTGCGCAAATGAAATCTCAGACAACGGGAACGTGCCAATAGACGTGTGGGACGTACGACTAGTGCCCCTGGGGTAACGCTTCTGACCAGATGCATTCCTAATCAGATACATGGGCCAACCAAAAGTCTGCATCATGGAACATCATTGTAAGAAGCCGGTTCATAAAAGGCAATCAACGGAACATTTACGGACCAGGTACGAAAATGCACCAAAGAGAGCGCCGATGGGCGAATCACCAATCGCATCGTAGAGCTCGTGCATAACCTTGTCCGAGATACTCGCACCCAGGAGATCCTCATTCTCATGGTCAATGGGAGGCAGACCCATCTCCGACCGGGTGCGGGGAACAAAGACCTGGTCCTGAGTCATATGGCCGGTCGAAGCGTGGTGCTTCGCGTGAGAAATGCGCCATGAATGGTATGGGACGCCCAAACTGCCAAAACAAGATCAGCCAAGACGCGTCGCGACAAAAGCGGAGTGACAGCTCACGCAGAATGCAACACCCATCCGACAGCGTTGTTGATGAACTTCGACTCTGAGAACGCCTGATGTCCGCACTCGTGCGCGACGACCCAAAGACCGGTGGCGACGAGGCCGGCACCGAAGCTGTACAGTGCCCAGAGAGCGAAGCGCGCGAGCGGGTAGAGGTAAGGATGGTAATAGTCGATATGCTCAGGGCTAAGGAGCGGGTCGACATAGGTCGTGGCCTTGT
Organism: Hericium rajendrae; assembly: GCA_033439255.1. Classification (NCBI taxonomy): domain Eukaryota; kingdom Fungi; phylum Basidiomycota; class Agaricomycetes; order Russulales; family Hericiaceae; genus Hericium; species Hericium rajendrae. The sequence continues at coordinate 814,474 of CM065880.1, forward strand.
AGATCCCTGTGAGAAGAAGGACATCCCACACGCTTTGGGGCGCGTTAGACGCGGGCGGGCGTGATGGTTGGGGTAGACTCACATGTAGAGTGAAGAGTGCAGCGCAGAGCGCTTGAAGCAATGCTGGCTGTGGTGAAAGGTCAGCGCACAAGAAAGAAGACGCGTCAAAGCGTGCGCGTACGGAATGGCCGACAGCAGATCCTTCACAGTAAAGTCTGGGATGATACATTTGTTTTGTTCGACGACATAGGTGGCGCCGTCGCGAGACTCGGTCTTCATGTCGGGCAAGAAACGAGAGGACCGGGAGGAGAGGCGATAAAAAGTCTAGGAAACGTCTAGGGGGGCACGTCTATTTGAAAGGAAAGAGGGACTGGGACCGGACTGTCCGCAGGGAGGCAGTGGGCGGGTCTGAAGAAAAAAAGACAGCAGGTATCCATTTTATGGTCCAACCCCGCCCGTTCGGCCTTTACCGGTCCTATCGCTTGGCGCCCTTTGGGCAACAAAGGCCAACAACAGCCAACAACCCCATCAAGTCGCGTCGTGCTCCGTTCAACTTCCGGTCACCAGGGTCATCCGATCACGCGTATGTTTCAAAGTCTTCCACACAAAAAAAAACTTACATATCAGTGATCACCAACGTCGCTCAACACGACGTACGTGTAGCTGCCATATGATGCTCGGAAGTAAAATGTTGTGCTGTGCATGGTCTTTGTCGACTGATCCTCGATCGCGCTGTATCGCAATGTCAAATTTTCTGGGAAGCTTTATTCATGTGCCAGCGACGCGCCGCGGTCATGCAGCTCGTCCGTAGACTGGAACAGGCTGGAATTACCGGATCACACCACTCGAGCTAGACAGAATCGAGACATCGTATGGCCTCAGAAAATTTACGCGCCCGAGGTGAGTTTGCAACCCTGACGAAGACAAGGCGCGCGCTATGGGGAAAGCGCAGACACGGAGGTAAATCTGAAGCAGTATTTCACCGCTTCCGCAACTACTCTACTACTAAGCCGCATCAGTACCGCTCCCATGCTATCCCACATTTTTCGACCATCTGTTTATATTGGCAGACCAACTTTGGATATCCTTGCACAATCCATCCGCAGGTACTGCTCCCCGACCGCAAAACCCGACCACCGTTCGCACTCCTCTCAGCGCTCGACGTCGAGGAACCGCTGCGCGGCGGAACGATGCATGGTCAGCAGGGATGTAATAGCAATCTAAGCAGCCCGCTCTGCCGCGAAGTCCATGGTACGCAGACCCAATCCCGCTACTGCACAACCGCCAGCTGCTCCGCTAGCCCCTCCAGAAACGAGAACCCGTCCTTCGTGAGCTTGCGCCCCGCCGTGCGGTCCGTGAGCGTGCCAAACTCCGCCACGAGCGCCGCGAGCGCGCCGTTGCCCTCCGCCCTGCGCACGCCGACGCGCAGCGCCCACAGCCGGCTGTGCCGCTCGCTCGGCTGCGACGCCGGCGCGAGCGACGCGCCCGCCGCCTTCGTCCGCGACGTGCGCAGCGGCAGCAGGAACACGGACGGGTCCGCGAGCTGCTTGTGCAGCGCGTCGAGGAACGCGAAGCCCTCCTTCGTCAGCACGCGCGACGAGCTGCTCTGCAGCAGCGCGGCGAACTCGCCCACGAGCGCGCCGAGCGTCGCGTTATCCGTCGCGAGCGTGACCTTCTTTGTGAGCTGCCCGAGGCCCGCGGCCTTCGTGGTGCGCGTGCGCACGGGGCGGTTCTCCTCCTCGTCGCTGCTGATGACGATGACGCCTGGTGGCGAGGCTTTCTTTGGGGGCTTCGCCGCCACATTCCCGTTGGCGATGGGTGCGGGTGCGGGCGCAACGTTTTTCTTGTCCCCCAGCACTGGCCGATCGTCCAGCCTCATATTAGCCAGATCGTCTAAGATTTGACTCATTGCCGGCTGTGTGTTCTTTTCAATTTGCTGCGCGGGCCGCGGCTGCTACACTCCGTCAATATGCCTCCGTTCCAGCAAACAAACGCAACGCAACGTACCTGAGACGTGCGCGCTGGCGCCTGCGGCGGCGGCCACACGAACCGCTCGATATCCTCGAACCCAAGGTCAGTCGCGAGATCGCGAAACTGGCCGCGCCAGGTCGCATAATCCGGGCACGCCGCGAAAGGGAGACTTCGACAGTACCGGAGGAACGCCTCAAACTCCTCTGGGAGCCCGCGGCAGAGGTCCTGCGGCTGGGTGTCGCGCTTCGCTTTCTTCAGCCGGCGGTGGCCGTGCTCGTTCTTCGGGATGCCGTTGCGCGTCCAGGGCAGCCCGCCGGGCGTGAGCATGTGGATGAGCATCAGCGCGGCAGCCTCGAGATCGTCGCGGCGCGCGTGCGCTGTACACAGTTGTGAGCCCCGTCACACGTCGCGGAGTTGCCGACACACCTTTCATTTTGCAGTGCGTGTTGATGCTGGAGAACCAGTAATTTCCAGTAAAGTACGCCTGCTTGGTGTCCGTGATATGCTTGCGCGTCTTCGGATTCACGTACGGCTTTGCAAAGCCAAAGTCGATCATGTACAGCACGCCGTCGTGCGGCGGCAGACCAATCGCGATGTTGCCGAGCTGGATGTCGCGATGCAGGATCCCGCGCGAGTGCATGAACTCCAACCTGGATATCTTCACGCCCACACGCCCACATACATCAGCTTATCTCTCGTAACTGATCGCGCACAGGACACTGACCAGCTGCACCGCGACACAGCACACCGTGCGCAGATCGAACGGGCGCCGGTCGATGCCCTTCCAGAGCCCGTCGAGGCTCGCGCCGAGCAGGTCCATCGCAAGGTAATCATACGACCCCGCGACCCCGCCCGCCCAGAGCGTCGGCATGCCCGTGCCGCCCTGCAACTGCGGGTATATCGTGCGCTCATGCGGGTTCGTCGGGTACGCGACGCCGACGCGCTGCAGCTTGAGCGCGACGAACTGCCCGTTGTAGACGTGCCGCGCGACGTAGGTGATGCCTGCTGGGCGTTAGCATGTGCGCGTGCCGGTATGAGGGGACGCACCGGATACGCCGGAGCCGAGGATGTCGCCGATGATGTAGTTTGCGACGACGCGAGGGGGGAGGTTCTGGTCGTCCTTCTTCTGCTGGGCATTCGCGTTGGGGTTCGCAGGCGCGAGAATTTGCACTTGTGCCATGTTGATGCCGTTCAAGAAGAGATGATATCCAAGAAAGAAGAGAAAATAGGAATAGAGATACTAGTAGATGAGATGCTGTATAGATGGTACTGGTACAAATGCGATAAAATGGAATGACGTGTGGTTCGTGTGGGGGCCAGCGGATGTGGAGTTGGCGTGTGGCCCGACGTCTGTGGGCTTGCGTGCGCGATTGACGGGTGGTGGGCGCGTGTGGTGGTTGGAGGCAAGGCCGGGGGCGCGACAGCGAGCGTAATAAAACGACAGGGCGACTCACAACGAATCGACGGGCTGTGGGATCGGCGTCTAAACCATCACGAGATGTTCAAAAACGCGATACGCGTCGCAGCACGTGGGCCCCGTCGCGTCCAGTCACGGCTCCGTCACAATACTGGCTCTGGCTGCTCGACTGCTCGCCGCCGCCGTCATGTTTCGCGGTGACAAGCAACAAAGACTCGAGAGGCTATATGCTCAGCTACAACGACGTCCAAGATCGGGAAAACCTGGAAATCTCGATAATACAGATGCATTACAGATCATCTATGCTTCAATGCTATTGTACATACAGTGACCCACTTCTTTCTACACCCCAGGCTGATTCTACAATACTTACTCTCTACACGTGCTCAATCTCCGCATAGTGGTTCGTCTTCCCGCTCAGCTCAGCCTGGCGCTGGAGAGCCTGCGGCGCATCAAGTTTATCCATCATGATCTCGACCAACTGGATCCCCTCTGCCTTCGCAAATGACGGGTCATCGAGCAGCTTCGAGAACTCATCCTTGGTCTTCACTGTGTACGAGCGCGGCTTCACCTTAATGGACTCCGGCGCCATCACGTCAAGCAGCTTCGTCCACTTCCTGTTACACCACGGTCCAGTCAACACACGCATAGATTCCTGAAAAGGTAGCGCACGCACCAGTTCACAATATCGTTGTAGTGCCGCTCCTTGCCATGCAGATACCGCTCGATCGTGTACCCGCTGTTGTTGAGAACGAAGATGATAGGGCTCAGATCGTGCTTCATCATTGTCGATAGCTCCTGCACCGTCAGCTGCAGGCTTCCATCGCCGACGAATAGAATCGTCCGCCCAAGCTGGAGCTCGCGTGCCGCGAGGGACGCGCCAAGCGTGCTTCCTACGCGTGAATACAGCTCATCAGTTCCGGTTCGTAGAGGCCGAAAGAAAATACGAAAGACGCACCGACGGTGTACCCGATACTGCCCCACAAGATCTGGCTCACAAAACTCGCACCCTTCGGGAGCGGCACGTCCAGTACACCAAAGCTCGATGTGCCCGTCTCAGAGACAATGACATCTTTTTCGCGGAAAAACTGCCCTACGCGCGGCCACAGCCACTGGTGCGAAATCGTGCTTGGGCCGAGCGGGTCCTGCGATGGATCCGGGAGCGGCGCGGTAAACTTGGGTACGGGGATCGCCAGCGCGGTACTTGAGAACTGCTTCAAGCGCGCGGTGAGGAGGGGCAAAAGATGTTTCATGCCGATATCTGGGTAGACTGCATGCCGAACGCGGGTGTGGTCGGAATGGAGCTGTAAGGAGATGGATGTCAAGGGACAATCCGGTACGAAGGACACGAGGCATTACCTCGACAGTGCGGTTCTTTGGGATACGATAGGTAAAGTTACCCGTGTTGAAGTCGGACTGGAGGCCGCCGATGTAGATGATCAATGTCGCAGACTCGACCTGCTCCTTGACTTCCGGGTGTGAAATCGAGCCGACGTATATCTGGACGTCATCATGGTCAACACGGGATAGAGATGGGCACGAAGGTCTTATTACTCACTCCGCCATACCGCTCGTATCCCTCCCACACCACCGCCTTGCCCATCGGCGCAGAGAAAACGGGATACCCTGTGCGCTGTACGAACTCCCAGACCTCGTCCTTCACGTGATGGCGTATCGCACACGCGTCGATCAGGATGATGGCGTTCCCATCGGCCAGCTCAGCTAACTTCGTGATCTCATCAAGGACAAACTCTTCCACCTCCTTGTCATTGACCGATGCCGCGGTGGGAAGCGGAGTCAGGAGGCGCTTGCGCGGGACTTTCTCGAAGACAAGGTCGGTGGGGAGCATAATATAGACAGGGCGCGCCTGTGAGGGAAGGATCAGTAACTGATTGGACTGCGGAGGCGTGGACGAACTGTAGTGACGCAGTCAATCAAGACGCGGTCGATTTCTCCGGGTGCAAGTATCTTATCATCAAGCGCTGCATAAGTCGAAGTGACCTGTTGTGCGGCCTTGAGATATGCGTCGTATCTACAGACAGAACAACCTCAGCTTGCATTCAAATTTGAAGACCGGCGGGAATCACCTTCCATCGCCGAGCGTATGGTGGAGCATGGCCTTATTCTTCTGCTGCGTCGTGCTCGGAACGCCGACGATGTGCACAATTGGGACACGCTCGGAGAAGGCTGTTGATGTATATGCGGTCAATGGTATACTCCCTGATAAAGAATAAAGACCGTAGGTGGCGTACATCCGGCAACACCATTGATGGCGCTGAGCTCGCCTACACCAAATCTTGAAGCAAAGACATGAGTCGGGAGAAATGCGAGTGGAGCATGGGAGGGCGTACGTGGTGATAAGGGCACCCACGCTATGCTCATTGACCCGGGCGTACCCGTCGGCGGCGTACGCAGCGTTCAGTTCATTGCTGGGAGATACGGTCAGACCTGGGTCTTGTAACAGCACGCTGCAGGTGCTCACCAGTTTCCTACCCATGTGAGCTTCGGATTGTCTTCCACCAAGTCCTGTGAGAAGATTGACTGGGTGCAAACGCGCGTAGGCTGCCGATGAAACGCACCAAAAATGCGAGGTTAAAGTCGCCAGGCACACCAAAGACGTCCTATTAAAGACAACATGAAGATTCAATATGAACGCCTTCTAAAGAGACGGATACGAACGGTGACGCCGAGCTGAATGAGCCTCGTAAGGAGATACTCGCCGAGGGAAACGGTATCTGCTGAAGACATGGTGGTGTAAGATGGTGTATAGAAACTCGGACGAACGACTGCGGCTTTCTATAGATTGCAGATGAGTTCCTTATGGACTCGGGGAGGATAGGAGACCCGCCTCGCCAGGTCCAGTTAGCTCGATTCTTCGTTGACGCGTGACGTCATTTCAAGGTCCTCCATTCCCAGGTGCGCGTTGTCCCCGTACAGCAAGTCGACACTCCAACTGCATCCTCCAGAGTCCAATTTTTCATCGTCTTCGTCGTCGTCGCTACGTCTCTGTTGTCTGCAACTTGGTCGCCCAAAAGTTCCCTGAGAATACCCATCGTGACCTCGTTCACACCCTCGCGCCACGTCGCCTTTCGTTTCCTCCCTTCCTCGACAAATCTTCTGTTTTCCATCAGCTATCGCTTGCATTGACATCTGGTGTTTACACTCATACTCTTTTGTATACCGTCGCCGCATGCTGATTTGACCACAGCGTGGTCAACGACAGCCTACGCAGTCCGAGCCCTACGTATACGTAGTCCACCAGCCACCGCATCATCTCCGTCCCATATCCTTGTCCCCACGACTTCCTCGATCCTACGATCCCCGCCTCTGCATCTTGGTCTTTCGGATTGTCTATCCACAGGCACACCTCGTCGACGTATCTCTCAGTCCCTTGTCCTTCGCCACCGCGAACAGCGAGCACTTCTGCGCCCACTCTTCTATGTTCGCCTTCTGCATCTCGTCTGGTCGCGGCACGACCTACCGCGAGCTGGCTGTCTTCTGGACTTCGTAGTCATTGTAGTTCTCAGTCATGTCGTCCAGATCGGCTTTAGAGAGTTTTCACAGCCCTCCGACTCGGACCTAGCTAGTCGAACCCTATGCTTCATTGGTCGCTCCACCCTGCCATCCACAGCCGCTTATAGTTGCATCCCAGTTGGACTCGGCGCTCCACTAGTCGAGTCCGAGTCCGAGTCCGAGTCGGTCACTCGTGAAAACTCTCTTTTGCGGAGGCCACGCAGGATCGATCGTTGCGTCTCGAACATGTCAATGCCGTCGATGATGGAGATAGCGATCTTCTTCCGCATAGATCCATCTGATCACCAGCTTCTTATATCCCGAAGTCGTCCTGGCTCGCCTTCACTCGACTTGCGTTCACTATCAATTGAATATCTTACTGAGGATGCCGTTTGCACAGCAGGTGACAGGTCGGCGCACATTGGTCTTATCGCAAGAAGACCACACGGTGCACAGCACTTAGTTCCGGTGGGTCTGGTCTACACATCGCCGCGCCGCGGTGGTTCACGACAACACGACCTGCAGCTTCGCTTGACTCTCGAGTTGCTCTCGAGCACCTTCATGATTCCCGGCTCTCGAAGAGAGAAGAGGGTTTTGTCGCCACTTTTTCGCATCGTGTTGAAACTAGGGTCACCTGATTTGGATCGTGATGTTGACGCGACGTTTGGATTCATTTGTTTGGTTCATACTTTTGAACACTTCATATTTGGTGTTTAGTTTGCTCGCTGCTCGCTGCGATTGTGCGCTGACTAACTATTCTGTTAGGCAACCATGATGCCTCTACCGATAAGACCGAATAAGCAAGCAATATGGTCGATCGCAGTCGCCACGTCCACCTTCTCCACTTTCACGCCGTGTGCAATAAGAATAATAATAGTCGTCCAGTTCGCGCCCGCTCTTGCACTTATACGCAGTATTTTCCACAAATCGCCCGATTCGCGCCCGGGTCTGCGTCTTCTGAAGCTGGAATATTGGCGTTTTCCGCAGGCGCCTGTTGATTGATGTCAATCTAGTACGCTTATCCGGTTGCGCAGCGACGCGCGGACGAATTCAAGCTCGGCCTAGATCGCACACGTCTTGAGCGTCGCGGTCGCCGCGACGGTGTCCAGCGAGAATATCGCGATCGTGATGATGATGTTCATGGGCGGGTATGGCAGCGGCGCGAGCGCGTTCGTCGGACCAGGGGCGTATGTGGCGTTGTGGCGTATATGCGGCGCTGAGGCTCGATGCGTCTTGCGAGAGCGACGAGGTCCTCCTCGAGCGTCTAACTTGTGACTCTGGCTGTACTGCGCCAGGGGCACGGACCCAGGGTGAAGTCACGGAGGACATGGAGATCCCGCGCTCGGACACCGAGAGGAGGCTATCCGCGCGATCTGTATTCGTGCTGATGACCATGTCTTCGTGCGCACCGTGCAGAGGTTGAGCATTCGCGTGGCCTTAGTGCTTATGTCAGACTCTTCCGTGTCGAACGGGCTGCGCACTGCTCGCAGCGCCGCAGTCGGACGAGGCTCTGTACTGCACGTTTGTCATAAGTCTTCTACGTCTCGAGGCTCGTGCTGGATATATTATTTTTGATGAAGTAATTCAACCGCATACGATCATCCAGAAGGTCCCATAGATATTTCAGTCTGAGATGGTAGAGTAATGTTCTTTGATTGGGCTTAATTCAATATTCCGAGTTCGACACTGACGTACTACAGGACGGAATATGATGGAATCGAATGGAATCGAAGAGGGGATGTATTTGTCGCTGTTTCTCGGGGTACAAAATGCGTGCCTGTATCCTCGAATTGGGATTCGTTCATCTTTCCTACCTTAGATCGTGTCCTGGAAATCAGCTGAGTATCTCCTCGACTCGCCTCCTTTTCTGTTCGTGTTGAACTGAGGTCTCTCTTAGGGCTTGTTGCTTCGGGTGTATATAGCCTGATTGCATACTCCCGCCAAAGGCGATTATTGATATGACCTCTAAGAGGAGAAACTCTTCATCCGATGACGACGGCCTTGCCGATGTTCTACTACTCCATAAGCAACCCTGCAGGAGATCAAGGGTGCATGATGAGGCTGTCTGCCCACCGTGTGACATTGTTCATGCAATCCATGAATATCCATTGTATTACACGCCTATGTATTTTCCTGAATATTTTCCAGAGATTTTTGGCAACGAGCAGAGAATCTGTCAGTGGATTGAGAATGAATTCGATAAGATCGTGTCTGCCGAGTGGTGGGTATTCCGAAACAGAGACACGTTTGTGATAGCTAGTCGCAAAGGGTTCTGTGCACCATTCGAACTCGGTGTTATTGACCTTGAGTCGTCAAGCTTTGACTTTGGACGAGTCGTTGACGCTGAAGCTGTTAAGAATGTGTCGAGTGCGAGCGTTAATATTTCCTCCCCGACATGGATGAATATATCAAGGGAACACGTACTCGCTTCTTTATGTGGATTAGAACTGGATGTTCTTCGCCGTAAGTGCGAGTCATTGGAATTGAATGTGGATATGGATTCTAAGAGAATGATGAGTGAAGGACTATATGATAGCATACAAGGCGTTGCAAAGAGCATCGCGGAAGTAGATAGTGATGTGTTGAAATCTGCGTGGGTAACGTTTGGTAAGATAGACGTCGGTGTTCCTGTGTCGAGGACCCAGATCATGTGCACAGTATTCGATAGTATATTTGGAAAGGATATAATGGGGAGGGTTCGGATTCCTGAATTGCGACCAGTTGATGGTGTGTTTGACAAATATGACAATTTGAGTGGAATTCTATTTGGTAGTTTGTCTATCACAAAGCATACTTCTTGCTTGAAGGGAATGGGTCGATCGGGATTGCTTACCTGTGCTAGTCGTATCCATCCACTCCACGCGGATATTTCTTCTCTTACTAACGTAGAAAAAATGGCTCGTGATGTTGCGGTTACTTTCCGTAGACGATGTGCTGAGTACGATTCTATGTCAGAAAAAGAAATTGCGGTGGATCTAGAGTCATGGGATCCTCTGTATGTCCTCAGTGACCGTGTCGGACGGCGGGATGCAGTGCGTCGGCTTCTTGAGATAGAATTTGGAAGCGCCGCGATGAAAATATCATACGATTTGAAGGGGACGGGTGTCATCAATAAGCTGTCTGATATGAAGGCTAAGAAAGAAGAACTTAAGTCGCGCTACGGTAAGGTCGAAGAGGCCTACAAAGCGAGGAAGCATAGTTGGCCTGAGGTGGTGACAGAAGATGTAGTCTTTAGTTGTTTAAGATCATACAAAGAGGCTATGAAGTGGAAGACTTCACCGATCTGTGCCGTGTGCGCTCGGAGTTCGAACGATAGGAGTTACAGTGATATTGGATGTAAAAGCAAACGCTTCTCCGCTCTGAAGATGAAGATCGTAAAGGGAGTTGGTGGGAGCATTGATACTGCTATGAAGGTTTCGAATGATTGGATAGGCAGCGAATGGGGTGTTTTATCGGGTCATGTGCTGGACAAGAGGGGGTTGAAAAGGTGCGACATCGCCAAGGACGGGTCCGAGATCACGATGTCTTTGTGTGATGACTGCGAAGGATCACTGAAATATGGCATTATGCCTAGGTTTGCATTAGCGAATAATATTTATAGAGGCAAATTGCCTGACGATTTAAATGATATCACGTGGGTAGAGGAGATGGTTTGTTGCATTTACAGGACAACTGCTTATGTCTCGAGGCTCTATAAGACTTCGGGAATCAGCGATCCATTAGTTCTTCACGGAAATACATGTTCGCACAATACTAACATAGTATCCACTGCAGATGTCCTTCCTCGGACGCCGGCGGACATGAACGACGTTCTCAGCGTGGTCTTCATAGGTCCTGGCAAGTTGGAGTCAAGCGAGTTAAAGAAACTTTTCTATGTGCGGAAGAAGAAGATTGTTAAGTTTCTTGTCTGGCTTAAAGAGAACAATGGTCTGTACGCAAATATTAAGATAGATTACGATATACTCAACATGTATCCTGATGACGATGCTCTTCCTGGGGTGCAAAATAGGATCATCGCCACTGATGTTCCATCTGAAGAGGTGACAAAGATGTTCAAGAAGGAGACTGCACCGTTCAGTGAGCATCCTTCTGAGCTTCAGGCGAAACCCACCGAGATGGGAAACAAAAAAGAAGTTGCGATTCTGGGTGTGGAAGAATGGTCGCCTGTGATGGAAAAATCTGGCATGATTGACCCGGAAAATTCTACTGTGAGCGGACGGAAGATGTTAGCCTCCAGTATGAGGAACTTAGTAGCGCATAGGGACAAAGGGAAGGCGGATCTTTACCTGTACAGAACATACAAACCTGTGCGAGACTACGACAATGCCGCTTTATTTCCTGGGATGTATCCTACACTCTATCCTTTTGGGATAGGAGGCTTTCAGGATCCAGCACGCCCGAGGTTTTTGACTCTTCAGTCTCAAGCGAATTATTATTTCGACGTTATAGACCGCGAGTTTAGATACCACTATTCCTTCATGTTTGTCATCTTGAATATAATACAGAGACACGAAGGACATTTACAGACGTACCTTACAGTGAGAAAAGACAAGTTCTACTCGGTCGCTAAAGAATTCAGGCAATTGGGAGCGTCTAAAATAAAAGATATTGCTCGAAAAATAGAGGAAGAGGGATATTCAGTTGGGGCTCAAGGAGAATACAAGTTGGTACAGGACTTACTCAGACAGGTCAAGACTATATCGGCGAAGATACCAGGTTCTGCTGCATCGAAGACTTATTTGCGACACGAGATAAGGAGTTATATGGGCCTGATGGGGACGCTCCAGATATTCTTCACAGTAAATCCCAATCCGCATCATAGTCCTGTCTTTCAGGTCATGTTTGGGGATTCCACTGTTGACCTTGACTCTAGGTTCCCTGATCTCGTACCTGGCGCTGAACGCACTAGGAGATTAGCAAAAGACCCCATGGCCGCGGCTGATTTCTTCGATCACAGTATTGACTGTATATTCAACGAGCTATTCGGTTGGGATGGTGCTGCGAAATGTTCAAAAGAACGCGGAGGAATTTTAGGTCATATGAAAGTGTACTATGGAACCGCCGAGTATAACGAAAGGGGTTGCCTTCATGGCCATTTTCTAATATGGTTAGAAGGTGGTTTAAATCCGTCTGACCTGCACACTAAGATGAGAGTCAATAATGATTTTCAGGCTAGATTCTTCAGATTCTTCGAGGATGTCTCGAGACATGATCTGCCTCATGTGAATATCCCGTCCTACGACGCGAACATATATGAGCCCAGAAAAGAAATGCCCCCGGATGTTCCTAATATAAACAAGGCCCGGAGTGCGAGCATCTGGAGATTATGAAAGACTGGGAAAACATACTTAAGACTGAGATATACATGTGCGGAGAAAAACTTCAGCGTCACGTCTGTATGAACGTTTGTCATAAGTATGGTAATGAGGGTAGATGTAGATTTCTGTTTCCTCACGAGATAGTCGACGCCTCATATTTTGACGAAGAGAGTAATTCTGTGTTCCTTCTTTGCAGAGATGGAGACGTCAACTGGTATAATCCATATATATTGATTTTCTGCAGGCACAATCATGATATTCGATGCATCTTGTCGGGTAAGTCGGCCAAAGCTGCTATGTTTTACATTACTGACTATATCACAAAGATGGATCTCAAGACTAACCAGATGTTGTCTCTCTTCTGCGAGGCCGTGATGAAGGTAGATTTTGATGATGCGGACAGTCCGTTGGCGAATGTTAAGAAAATGTTGCACAAGTGTTTAAGTCACTACGGGAGCCAGCACAAGATTCATGCTCAGCAAGCTGTTCGTTACTTACGGGGTCGAGGGGATTCCATTATATCGCATCCAACGATACCTATTATAAGTGGTGCGATCGTCAAATATGTCGAGTCGTTATTGGAACTTACGAATGTAGACGCGCATCCAGAAAATATGGACTGCGATTGTGAGGCGACGGATGATAAGAACTGTGATGCTGAAAATAGTGAACGCGACAATGATGAGATAGAGTACGTTCGACTTAAGATGTCTAACGTGAATGGAGGAGGGGTCACTTATGTCAATCAAGTAACGGACTACCTGTATAGGGATTGTCGTCTCGATGATCTGTGTTTTTTTTGATTTTGTTTGTAGATACACTACGAGAAGGATAGAAGTGAGGGAAGGATACGTGTCTCGTGTTGAGACTTACGAGTTCAAAATAGGACACCCGAGCAGCCTGACTCATGAGATCATCGAGAGGTATGAAGGTTCGTCTGTCAGACGGCATAGATTACCCGTTGTTCCCAGAGTTGTCGGAGCGAGCATCCCTCGTCGGTGTGACTCATACAAGTATGCCCTATTTGTGCTTGGGCATTTCAAGCCATTTTCTATGTCTGAACTGCTTATCAGCGACAGAGAAGATATTGTAGAAACTCAGAGGACTTACAGCTTTACGCCTTTATCCCTAGAAATTATGGATAACTGGGAGGCTGTGCATGAATGCGAAGATGCTAGGGAGGCAGAGAATCTTAAGAGGAATAGAGAAAGAGCGGACGGAATCGACAATCTAAGAGAGGTTTTCGAACTGACAAATGAAGCGGATGCTCACCACGTAGACATTGGTAAGACTATGATGAAGGATTTCAAAGCGATGCAGGTTGTAAGGAGGCTGATGGATGCGAACTACATGGACAGCGTGCATCCGGCAGCAAAACCTGACGAGATCACAGGAATTCGGTCGAATGATCCTATTGACGCTGGGATTATCAATTTCAACGTAAAACGTCCCGTAGAAAGATGGATCAGGGAAGCTACAGCGCAAGACAAGCAAATTGAACTTGACAGACGAAGGGCTAATGACCCTATTACTCAATCCATGGGTGATGGAGCTGAAGGCGTGAAAATAACTAGAAGGAAGAGGAAACGGGAGGAGACGAATGCATGGACGATATCAGTGATTCTACCGACGATGAATCACCAAAAAGGAAAAAGACTTATCGCATTGAATTGCCTGCAAAACAAACAGTTGCTCCATTCTTGAACGAGGGGGTTATAAAGACTGATAGGGATAGATATTCCATTGTTGAGAGCATAAAAGTCAGATTTTCGCTAAATGAGAAGCAACGATTCGCGTTTGGGATAGTGGCGGAGGCTTTTTTCGATTGTCTTGATAAGCGAAATAGTAAAGACAACGGAAAGAGCCATATATCCTCATCGGCCGAGCCATTGAGATTGCTTATGACAGGACCGGGTGGTACCGGTAAGACGCATGTGGTGAAGGCGCTGAAAGAACTTATGGATGAGTACGATTGTGGATATAGACTTAGATTGACAGCCCCTACAGGTTCAGCGGCCTCGTTGATTGGTGGCTCTACTTGTCATAAGTCCCTTTGCTTGAGGATAAGAAATTCTAGCGAGGAAGTAAAAGGTAAACCAAGAAGCATGGCTGACGAGAAGTACCCCAACGTAACAGTACAGGGTAGACTCACTCTCCGAACGTCGTGGAAGGATGTTGATATATTGCTGATGGACGAGATGTCCTTGATAAGTGCACAGCTCTTGAACGACATCGACGGGGCCCTCCGATATGCAAAAGAACATCCTGGAGAGTGGTTTGGAGGTATGGTAATGTTGTTCTCAGGAGATTTCTTCCAGTATCCGCCTATCGTGGGGAATCCACTGTATTCTGTAATAAGAGGCACGACGACGGACAACGACTGGGAATTAAGGCATAGACTTGGAAGGTTGGCATGGAAGACTGTGAACGAGGTAGTAGACTTCGTCGAGCAGCAGAGGATGAGAGATGATCCTGGTTATGCTGAAGCCGTGTACAGGCTGAGGATGAGGGAGACTACCGATGAGGATATCCATATGTTCAACGAGAGGGTTATTATGTCCGCGGAGAATCCAGATGGAGTTGATATGGGTTCTGATGGAAACGAGGAATTGGTCCTGATTGTTGGGACGAATCACGTTAGAGAGCTTGTAAATATATGCAAAGGAATGTACATGAGCAAAAGACATGCTTCGGGGAAGCTATTGTTGAGTACTGCGATAGACAGCGTGAACGGTAAGGTTGTTGACGAGGAAGGAGAAATATCTAAGCGTGATTTACTCTCTACAGACTTGTCGAGATTTTCTTCTGATGGAGCGCTCCTTGGTTATTTGCCGCTGTTCGTCGGTATGCCCGTTATTCTTAGGAGTAAGAATCCCGCTGTGGAATTAGGTATTGCTAATGGAAGCCAGGGGTTCGTCAGAGAAATAGACGCCTCGAACATCAAGGGATTCACTCACGCAACCCTGGTTGTTGTAGAATTTCCTGACAGCAGCGTTCGTATATCTGACCTGGAACCCGGGTGTTACCCTTTAAAACCATGTACTTGGTCTTTTAGTACTACCATAAAGAGAGAAACAGAGTCAGGAATGTCGTATGAGAAAGTTAGGGTAAGTAGGAAACAGATACCTGTACAGCCTGGATACGCCATAACTGGTCAGTCTGCTCAGGGCAAGACTCTTCCTAAGGTACTGGTCGATTTCAAGGAAAGTCAGCATCATCTAGGCTTCGCCGTATACGTGGCAGCTTCGAGGGCTAGGAGAAGGACAGACTTATACTTGATGCGGCCTATCACGATGAGCGATCTAGATATGGATCTCCCGCCTGATCTTCGGAAGGAGCACAAGAGGATGCTAAAGATGGAGAACAATACTCTCGTGAGGTATAAATATCGGATTGGAGAAATTGTATCGGTTCCCGATCCCGAAGATGGAGCGAAAAGAATGAAGTCTAGAGTGAATCTCTTGGACACGGGCTCAACGAACCCGAAAGGGTTGAACCCCATTCGCTGCGATGATATCAATGAAAGATCGGAACGCCTGGATCCAGCATATGGGCGACTGGTATATAAAGCACCTCCGGGTACAAATGTTAATGATACATCCAATATAAAAGGTAAAGGATCAACTGTACCTCCGTATAATGGTGTAGATCTTAGATCTAAGAAGGCCGACGACAGAGACAAAATTCCTGAGGATATTAATCCGATCCCGTATGTTCGAGGATCTTATCCAGGATGTAAATGGTCTAGAGAGAATTGGTCGTGTGCTTACGATGCAGTATTTATGTCGATGTGGTCCATGTACAAAGAGAAAACGGACCAGTGGAGAGATGAATGGAAAACTTGGAGCGGAGGCGCCGTTATGATTGGAATGCTGTTTGACATGATGCTATTGCCAAATAGGACGCTTGATGTCGGTGATATGAACACGTACCGCGATGCCTATAGAGACCATATGCATTCGTTGAATGCGACTATGTATCCTCGATTCGGAGTGGAGATGACATCTGCTGGAGATTTGTTGAGTCACTTATGGAATCGATCTATAAGTGATGGTGGACTCACTGTTATAGACGATTCCGACCCGCGGCCGACTAGGCGGAAGGAGCACTTTCCTCAGCTGATAAGAAATAGCTCCGAAGGCGTGACTACGGTGCATACCATCCAATGTTATATATCAAGCTTTATGGGGGGTAGAGATATGTATGACGTACATGGGTCTGACTGTCACGGTGTTGCAGCTAGTGTGAAAAAACTTCAGGAAGAGCCCTTATGGTTGACATTTGAAATAAACACCCCTGGATCTGGTGAGCTGTCGCCGTCTGATACCATTAGAGTCCGATCCATTCGTTCCGTCTTGACATACAGTCTATGCTCTGTGGTGTATTTCGGTAATTATCACTATAGCTCGTTGATGATAGAGGGACAGAAAAGGTATCATTACGACGGTCAAGTGAGAGGAGGTGTGTGTTTGGAGGAAGACACTCGGCCTGCGGATGCGGGTCCTGGAATCCAACGCGATATATATCAAGGTAAGATAGCCAACCTTTGCGTCTATGTAAAGGTTAGTTCCTGATGATCAAGGTGCAGCACAGTAGGTTAGGTACCGTTGATTATTGCGGAAATCAGTGAAGAGCGAGCCACGAAAGGCGAATGATAGGAGGGGAGCACGGTGAAAGGTAGACGACTGAATTAGATCTTGGACATGATTAATGTCAGATACATAGTGGCATATGTTACGGTCGTGAACGGACGGACATTGGACACACAAACTCGTTGGGTGTTTCTCGACGGTGTATTGTTGCTTGCAAAGGCTCTCTCATGACACGACTGCGACCATTTTGTACTCCGCAGTAGACTTCAAGTGCCGTGTTTCGTCGGCTGACCCCTTGCTTGCTGAAGGACGGCATGCTTGGTCCACCCAAATGAGGTTCGGAGGAAAGGTATTGGAATAAACATGGCAGATCAGATGAATTCTTGTAAGGTTTCTACGCTGTAACGTATCACAGCCATGAGATGCATGTGGACTGCAGGCCAGCACTATGATTGAACAGCTGAATGATTTAAGTCGGAGGTTGTACCAAATAATGTCCGACATAGTGCCGAGCACTGCGGACGACTGGTGAGCAAGCCGGCAAGGCCTTGATTGTAAGCCCTTGCAAGCGAGGATATCCCGCTCCTCCGCTTAGACTTCGTCCGCAAATTCGTCGACTCTCGACGGTGGTAAGCAACGCATAGATATCTAAACTCCGAAGCCGTCCGTGCCACTTCAGGTTTTTCGTCGAGTGGTAGGTAAATGCGGAGCTTCCGAAAGAGCTTCAAATATTAGTAGACATACACAGTAGATCTTATAAAATCGAATAGAGTTCAGTGCTGATTCTAATGTTGATATGCGCAGCTTTAATGCTCTCGATACGTCTGCTTTTCGTGTTTTGTCATACCTTCCAGGAGCCGTATGCTAAAACCACAATGACAAATTCGCTCTTCCCGATTTTATACAACTGATGGTCATCCAATCTTTTATTTTGGAGGACAAGGTGATTTTATCCATGTAGATCCTGCCTCAAGACCGGGAGCGCTCCGCATCACTCGGCATCGTGAAAACGGGTGTTATGAAATATGCCACAGACGCGTCTGCAGACGCCGGAGAGCTCAAACGCATCGTGTCTCTACATCGTATACCACAACTTCCGCTTGACCTCCGCTACTTATCGCCCGAAGTACTCCACTTGTCCAAGTTCGAGGCGCAGTTTTTACGGCTTCGCGTGCTGTCGCTGAAGCTCCTGGTCACTGTGCCGCCAGGTCTCTACAATGGGACGAAGGACCACCTTCTAATAGGTCTGATCACAATCTTCGAGGGTCTAGATGCAGTAGAAATAAGTGCGCTATATGATACAAGGATTCTCGACATTTTGGGACCAGTTAATATATCTACAAGTCAGGATATCTCGGAGAGGGGGTGGGGGGGTGGGGGGGGGGTTTCTTCAGATAGTGAGGAGGAGGGCTAAGTTAACGACTTCCTCCCTCCAATAAATCTTCGATTCATATGTCTAAGCTTCGCATACAGAATCATATAATATATAATACGAGGCTCCTTGCACCTGAACCATCACCACGGTTCAGTTTCCCATGCACCACCATGTGCGCGAGGACAGGTACGATGACCGATCTCATAGCAACTGTGTACACCAGTTTGCTAGGGAGAGGCCATACGACCTGAGAAGTCGACTGTCCCGTCGCTGTACGCACCAACGAATACTGACTCGATGACCTGCGGAGGGAAAAAGTCAGACAATACCTGCCTCAGAGAACCCGGTACCCTGAACCCATGACACTTAACCTGCACTGCGTATGCCCGTCTGCCCTGGAAGCATGAGCTCACTGCGCACCCAAAGCTATGTCGAAGCATTAGCATGAGAGCCCATATCCCTAACCACCCAATACTTCCCATGCATGACGACGGCCACGTCTTATAACCTTCACCGCCCACCTGCAAAATGAATGACGATGTATTAAAAAGCCCATACACATACTGACACCAGGATCAAAATGAATGACGATAACTTGCGCAATAATTGCGACTTCAGAGCATAAATGAATGGTATAAGGACAATGGAGAACCAGACCCCAATGTCCGCGACGACGGCCTTGACAATGCCAACACGGAGAAATGTCGCAACGAGGGACCGGGCCGGTGCACGATCCGAAATCTGTACCTGACAATCTATAATCAGGATGACGCACTCGATCCGCCGATAAGATAAGGACTCACCTCCCAACTGCGAAGCCTAAACCAACATTCTGCCCTCCCGCACCGACAACGATGGCGTGAATGCATCCTAATCAACGAACAGTGTGAGCTCAGGCCCGATAATGGCCATGACCCTACTTACCTACGACCTTAAAGCCCTCCGCCGCGCACCCATGAACACATCATCCTTAGCCCCCATCCTTTGTGCTGACCTGCACCCACCCCCTGGCCACCCTAATTATGTGAGATATCCACCTCATGAGCTTGAGTGAGAGACATTGCACTTACATGGTGGAAAATTGTGAATGGTGAGCGCAGGGTTGACGGCGTGCTGGTCACTGCTGGCGCAACTGCCCTCTCCAAAATCCGTGGCTGCAGAGTGTACCCTGTCACTGCCCAGATCAAAGGGCACCAGATGGCTGTATCATTTCGATCGTAGGCTCATGGGGGTTGAGCTGTGACCAAGAACAGGCTCACGATGGGTCAAAATGAGGCTCACTCATCCCTTATGTTTTCGGGGGTTTGCAGGCCCTGTCACTGCCCAGATCAAAGGGCACCAGATGAACAAATCGACCGCTGCAGGCCCCGTGAAAGGGTGAGTACGGTCCCTGTGACCTGTGACATGAACGATTGACATACCCTCTGCCCGAAACTTGACATACCCCCCGACCTGAAAGATCTCAGAGCATATGACAGAGCTTTGGCACCTTGGTTTGCCTGTCCATCCCACCGTCAACCCGATGCTCATGCGCTCTGTGGTAGGGGCGATGACAACTAGATCCCTGGTCTGTGTCCCAATGATAACAACCCACTGGATGACGGTGAAATTCCCGAGGACAATGTCTGGAAGGCGACCTTCGGCATTGGCCTCTGATCCAGGACCTGACTTCGATAGGCGGCTATAATGAACCTCTGACATCAGCGGAGGGACTGGTATATCGGTATTTGGAAGAGGAAGATTCAGAACCACTGCAGATGATGCAGTTACTCTTGACGACGGCATACCAGTGAATGAAAAGAGGGAGAAAATAGATGATATTTAGCGCCCACATGTATCCACTGCTTATATTGAGATCGCCTAAACCTTCGCCTAAAAATCATACTCCGCCCATAAGTCCGATATTAAGGAAGACTACAAATACTAAGTGCCAACTTCTGCGGCCCTCGCTCCCCAAGCCTCTCTAAGCCTGTGCCTTGTCGAGAACAATATTCAGCCATCATGACCCCTGCCACTACTACCCTGCTATTGGACGACACCCCGTCCACCACCCCCTCCCCCCGGACACTAATGGACCCCGATGAACCAATATAACTTAGATGCTAATACCCAACTCTCTCCCGCTAGCCGATGCACAATGCTGCCCTTCCTCTATCCGCCCCCACCCCAGTCCGTCATATGGGCCCACAATAAAAATGATCGTGCCTCTTAGACGACCGCCTTCTCTGACTTACATCTCCAAGTAGATGAGTTAAGTCATGATGCGCGCAATCGCTCCCAACAATGACCGCATTCGACCCATCGTATACCCTATCCCGACCTCCCGACAACTTAACGACCCACCAAGAGTTCGAAAAAAAAGGCACCCTCTCAATGCATCAATCCCGAAGAACCGCAATCTATGAAGTATCTTAACACGAACGAGAGACCATCTTTTACCGTTGCGCCCTCGGTATCCTGTGCGTTTCCATCGCCACCTAGTCATCTCCCCGATACACCCCCGCTGATCTGTGCGTTCATTTCTGACTGCCTGCTTTGCCACCGATTCGCGACTACTCCCATGGCTCTTATTAAACTACCAGATAACACGAGCGCTGTGGCCGCACAACCGGCTGCCGATACCCCCCTCCCCTACTCAACCCCCGTGCAAACGTGCTCGAGCGAGCAAGAGTACCCTAGCGAAGTCAAACACTATGACGCCACGGGTACGTCACTTTCCGCCACGCACCCGCCATCCAGATGTACTGAGAACTGAATGGGCCCCTAGATGACCCTTGACCTCACCGGTCCCGTGAGCCAGAGCAGGTGCGCCTCATCCTCCGCACCCACGGTGCCTGCCACTAGCATACCCCAGCCACTTCCTATGTCCCAAAATGCCGCAGCTCGCTCTCTTGCTCCCGTACAAGGCCTCACGCTGACTCCTGTCCCTGCTGTCATGCCCGGTGTCGACCACATGATCGTCGACTCACCCACCTCTGCCACCGTCGTCCCAGCCTCATCCACTGCGATCCGAACATGTCTCCGACTGTTGTGGAGGAGCAGCCTCCCGCCCATGACCCGCAGTTGACTTCCCGTCCGCGCCCGACGTGTCCGCCGAGCCCGCTCGCACGGGGTGTACCGATCCATACCGTTCCCCCCGGCCGTTACTTTCTCCACAATGGCCAGATCGTCTCCAAAGTCGTTCTGCCGTACGCTACAATAGCCGTAATGCCCCTGGCATCTCTACTACGGTGCCTCAGACAACCCGATTTTTACAGTCGCCTCAGCCTGATAATCATGATTACGTCATCTAGTTGCTCAGTTCGCGCGCTGGCTAGCACTGGCTGCTGCCTTGCTCGCTATTGGGCCATTTCGCGCATTGGACGCGTCAGGGTGTAATCTGCGGAATATGTGAGGATCTTCCTACGCTGAGCTGCCCATAGTGAGTCTTTGTGTGAATTTATATGTGTATAACTTACTGAACTTTTGGGGGTAATGTCCTCCGTGCGGACTATGGGGACGAATTTTATATCAAATCGTTTGGCACCCTTGGCATGGTATATTCTCGGCAAGCTTTTAATATATGGATCTGAGGTTCTGAAAATACCCATAGACGCAGATGCGTGCGGAGGCAGTACGGATGGCAGGAGGCGAATGGTGAATAGGGAGGGGTGAGTTGTGCGCAGATACTGTGTGGAGAATCCGAGGCATGGAGCAGGCAAAATCGCGAGGTAACGGGTCGTCGTGTCCGAGAACAGGGTCAGACGTGGCCATGGGTGCCGGTGCGGGATTGCATAGTCGCCAGGGTACGTGGATTATCATGGATTTGGATGAATCTTTTCGGCGTTCTGGGTGTTGTTGATGCCATTTATGCGTCGCTGATCTTCTTCCTACCCCCTATGCATATGCGTTGCGGTGAGGAGGTTTGGAGAGAGGAGTCGGCATTTTATCTGCGTCGAGTCGATATGTGGCGCGTAGGAGCGCATGGCATACTATTCGACATGTGCAGTCTTTACCTGCACTCCACATTCTATTCGTGTCGCGTAGTCTATGGGTGTGTTTCTCTCATTTTTTCTTTCAAACTATTGGTACTCAATGCCTTGGTTCGTTTTCCTAGATTGCTCAGTGCCCCACCCAGATCTGAGATTCAGGTTCGAGTCTACATGTTTTATCATGCTGATCATTCCAGAGACAGGTTCAACTCTCCTCGATTTCTCTAAGAGTGTTTATCCTCGTTCCACATCAACAAAGGACTGTCTTCGATATTATATGACTCAATATACTCAGGTACTCATTGGTTATTCTGGTTCAGACGTTGTTTCCACGAAGATAACGGGTGCGACCTGGTATTAATATTATCGACACCTTCGCTCATCCAGGAAGCCTCGGTCTCGATCCGAACCGCCCGTCTGTCGGGCAGGGTCAGTCTTCGCCAAAACTATGCGGAATCTGATGCGCATTTACTCGAAAAAGGCAGCTAGTCGCAGATGGTCAGCATGTCTCGAAACCTGCTCTCATACCATGCCGAGTATTAGTGTTCTGCCAGGCTGGGCTCAAAAGCTCAGGCCGGCCCAAGCCCGTCCCAGATTAGCCCGGTCCGGCATGGCCCGGCCCACAACAGCGTGAAGCCTGGATTCGGGCTCGGGCTTCACTCCCTTGAAGCCTGAGCCCGGCCTAAAGCCCGGGCTTTATCGCTTTAGCATCCGCAGATTCTCATTACGACCCGGGGCGAATTCTGGACGGCGGAGTTAGTGTGGGATGGTTGGCCGAATTGCACGGCGCTGGACGACATTGCGAACTTGTATACCCATGTACGTCTTCAGTCTCCGAGCTTCAAGCTTCACGCGCATGCCCGCATTGTATGTATCGGCTGATGCGAGGATACAGCGAAGACCTCAACATGCTCGGGAGCACCACATATCCAGCATATTGTCTTCATCTTGCCGTTGAAGACCATCGCAAGCCTGGACACCGAGGCGTCCGCTGCCCTCAGCATTATCATTTATTTTGCCAGGTTTGTTGCATTATCTGGGAATGTTTGTATCACTTGCTGATCGACACTCATCTCCGAGCGTCGAATTTCGCCCGCAAGTTGAGCTGTGTCCATTTGCTACGGTACGTTTTTTGACTTGTAGTAGCTTGTTGCATCATGCAACTTGCATCCTTCATTTATATCATCTGTCTTTCCGCGCTCGTCAGACTCTACGTGTCTATTTGGGAATCTTTTTACCGATAAGGTGGGTAGCGCCGTTCAGATTCAGAGAAACTTCACTCTTGCGAGAGCTCTCAAAAAAAAAAGCGAGTGCACCTATTGGATGTACGTTTGATTGGTCACGCTGTTGTAAAATCGTTATCTCGTTATACATCAACTTGGACGGCTGTGAGTGGGTTACATTAACAGGATTTGGGTCCTTGCGGGAACTACGTGCAGCCTATGTCAATGGCGCAATTTCTTTCGTTACATTACAAGTAGTAACAGCGAGTCCTCCTATCCTATCGACTCTACGTCAGATCCCTCTGATACCTCAAAGATCTTCGATACGTGAACGGAACTGGGTGGAAAAGGGGAAGGATATACTAGGTACTCGTCTTGTCCTAAATACAATGGAATGCCACTCAAGGTAGAGATATTCACGCAGACGACTATGGGAAGTGATTCGAATCGATATCCGGTCACCTTGATGTATAGATTAGACAGCATTTGAAGGGGAGGCGTTAAAGGCGAGTGGATGGGTGGGATATAGGTGTATTCTCCTGTAATTGAAGTGGTGGCCTCGCAGATGATAGTGGCGTGTCCGGAAGGCGTGACCATCCTCATCATGCAGCTCTGTCAAATCCAGTAGTCAGTGTTGAGCAGCATAGGAGGATATCGCTTGCTCAACTCACTATAACTTCGGGTGATAGAATGAGTAGTCCCACGTCCTTCATCTTGAGCTCGATCGATCCCATTACAATGCTACTCAAGTCGTCAGGATGGATGTATTTTTGAATATAGTCTTTGAAGTAGATACGCACCCTCCGTAACTCAACTGGAGTGGGCCTGAGAAAGTTGCGAATAGAGATGACCGAGTTCAGTGATTAAGTCAACGACGGGTATGTCGCTCACAATGCGGGTCTACTGGGAAGTGGGAAGAGAGAGGATGCCTTTATAGTGTAGAACGGCACTGTTTTTTCATCCTTGCACAACTCGAAGAACAAAAACAAAAACAAAAATAAAAACATACCGTCAGTACGGGACAGTTTTTCCATGAGGTTATACGTTCTCACACAGCGCGGAACGCTTGCGGCTAGATGCGGGCCATTAGATACAAAGACAATATGTCTTCTTACTGACATATTATCATTGCCAACATATAAGGAGCTTGAGGCGCCGCTTCCTGTTGTATAAGATAACATAACAGATCCCGAGGGGATGAATGTAAACAATATGGGACGGTATGTGATTCAGGAAATCTCACCGGTGGTATGACGTATCCACGGCGTAGTTCAAGATGATCGGACACGCGTGGCATTCAAGACGGTCTGGCAGAGTAGCGTTCTGAGCTTCTTGATACTGTGGTAAGAAAAGAACGTCGGGAGGACAGACGATAGAAAGCCATTTGTCGGTGCCTGGTAGATCGGACGCTTCTAGTCTCATACCGAGGCCGTTTGGACGTTTCCATTTTTTAAAAGAGGGTTGTATGATGTCTCTGATCGACGAGCGCTGAGCGCTCGACGAGCTTGAGCAATGGGTAAATGGGCGATCGTCCATTACTGATCGTGAGATCCCATTGGTCCGAGGCGTTGCTTGAATACTTGTAAGGGGAGGGTTCAGATGCGGATGCCACCCACTAGGACGCGAGTCAAGCAAGATAAATCAAGATTCAAATTCACATAGATTAAGCTGACCGAGTCCGAAATCATCAGTGTGTATTTCTACCCTGTTTCTGCGAGAAAGTACGGGATCCATTATCGTCAGATGTATCTGAGTATCAGTGAGCGGAAAAAGGATACACGAGATAGAGAAGGGGAGGATGAGGAGGGGTGGGAAGGGGGTCGGCGGAGCGAAGGCTCAATTTTTAGGTCGTGGGAAAGTGTAGCCTCGTGTTCTGTACTGTTGCGTGATGCGCCTGTGACGCGTCGTTTGGAAGTGTCGCCGCTTCCTCTAGCATGCAATGATGATGCGTTCTAACATTTCTTTGGTATCTCTAATTCGCAGCTCATCTCATTTTCTCTTTGATTCGTCGGTTGGTCTGGATATCGAGCTGTGTAAATGGGTAGGTGGTTCACTGTATGCCAATGGTTCTTACATTTTTTGAGGGATCGTCGCAATGGGAAAAATGTAACAACTGGTTGAAAGGACGAAACGTTCCTGTTTAGGTTGAATCGTGCGATGAATCTTAAGGTCTTTCAAGGCGTAGCCCAAGCGACACTCAGCTGGATGTAGATATGGTCGATGAGTGGCGAGGGAACACGCTCTTAGTAAGTCGGCCCCTCGTTCAATCGAGTTGGTTTAAGACTCTTACTAAAGCAAACAATTATCATTGCTGATGACCTTGCATGTTAATAGCGTGTTATCGAGCATAGAAGCAGTTCCGGGGGAGGGGGAAAGAGGGGGGGGGGGGGGGGGTTCAAAATATCAAAATCCTGAAGGGTGAGTTTTCCGTCTCTTCCGTTGTTCTGATTATGTTGAAATATGATTCGAGTGCGTTATATTACTAGTACACAGACAGGGATAACGCACGTGAATCGAGACTATACCGGTTGCAGCAAAACAGTAAGTGGGTAGCTATGACTATGATTTATTCGATTTTACTTCTTTTTAATAAAATTTCTCTTCCCCTCCCATAGGCCATGACGCTACGGTTGGTTCCTTGGACCGATATGAAGTTGTTTTCTTACGGATCTCTACTCATCGACGCTCTCACTGTCGTGCATCGACATCCTCGCCATCTTCAATGGTGTGTCGTCCTCATCAGGCTCTTCCGGCTCCCGGCGTCTCTTGGACGGACGCGTCCTTTGTACTACACCATCTGCGCTTGTGGAAGGGTTTCCTCTGGCCAACCTTTCCGCCCTTAGCCTCGCTATCATCTGCAGTAAAGACATATCAATTTATTAATTGATGTCCGTGAGTTGATATGTGTGCTTACGATGGATCCAACCCTACTCATCAGTGTTATCTTTCTAACTATCGGCAGGAGGCGACGTAGATTCTTGCCGTTGTCTTTAATGACTCCGGACTGCATGTTGATGGTGAGTCTTACTATGTGGCCTTCTCTGAAGAAACCGGGGTTAACCGGCGTAGCTGCTTTGAACCCGAACCTAATGAAATTGTGAGTTGTAACAATTATATTTCGCTCTCCAGACGCGAGCTTACTTTTTCCCCGCGATCTTTTTCATTGATAGATACTCGACCTTGTTATCCCACGTGAACACGTAGCGGTTGTCGCGTGCAAGGAATGTGGACACTATCTTAGAGGGATCCATGGATCCTGGAACTGGGCACTGTTTGTCTTTGATGGACGATACGGCCGGAGAAACCAGAGGATTGTTAGCTGAAATAGATCCTAGGCCATAGGAAGTCATCGGATTGAACGACAAGAAGTTACTGTCGGCCGTATTCTGCTCGAAGAACGTGTGGAAACTGTTCATGGAGTCCATGGCGTCGCTGAAGTATCCGCAAGAGCCACCTATTATCTTGGCTTGCTGGATAAACGAGAACGGCCTCTTAGAGAACCTAATGTATAGTGAGTGTATAGTACCATTTGATTTACGTCTGAATGACGTACCTGAGCAGACTGTTGGACGTTGGAAGGTTCATCTCGGCGAGGATGCCTATCACGTCAAATTTGGCCTCTTCCTTTTCGTTCTCTTCCCCTTCATGGTAAACCAGTACGTCCGTACCATCTGTCATGTGGTCAATGCCCACCGCATCGTCGATGGCCTCGTAGGTGCTAAATGAAGACAGGAGGTCACGTTTGGGGTAGTTGTCTTTGTACCATGAAGATATCTCCTTGAGCTCTTCATAACACTTGCCAGACGTCGAGATAGTATGGAGGTGTTCCGCGATGTGAGCGTTGCGGTTCATGGCGATATATGCGAAGGACGACGTCGCGAGTTCTGTGACAATGGGAGATCTTGTTATTTCGATGTGAGTCTTATATACATAATGCGCAAGTGTTAATTTTATGTTAATTGGTCTTATTCATTATGTTTATGGTACTGTTTTATCAACGTGAAACAGTAGTAGATTGTGAGATACGATAGTTGATGGGTGGATTTTGTCCGAGGACGTAGTAGGGCTTCGAGCTATCCCTATCGCCGAAGCGACTCTCGGCTTAGAAGAGATAGAAATGCAGACTAAAGGTGCATTACATTCATACAGATGAGTATGTTTGATATTGGATACATTGAATATTGTTCATTAACTTTGGCCGTTCTAAGGATTTAGGTGTAACATACTAGAAGAGCCTATTCTGCTCATTCTTTGCTGTTGTATGTGCATGTATCGAATATGCCTGTTCATTTGTGGGTTCGCTGTTTCCACGCTTATACGATGCTTAGTTTTATTTGGGCAGCAAACGTGGGCACACATTCTGTTATTCGAATAACCATTATAGCTGAATTCAGACCGATAGACCAGGTCGCATACGCTCAGCTTCAAAGCTGGTTGAGCCCTCGATCGGATATCCTGCGAGCCAGAGTTTGTGAAATGTGCCCTCTCGCAGAGAACTCTGCCTTTCTGATCTACGTCGAGACGTGCAGCTTAAGTCTATTTACCTTAGCGGGGGAGATCAACTTTGGTTTAGTGTCTAATATCTCACACAGACGTCGATGTTGCTGGGCCAGTAGGCGTCCGGCTTGCGAATAGGGAGCCTAGTGGAGTCGGTTTTCTTCATCCCCGCCGATCTGCCTCTAGAGGCTATCTTCGGAGCAGGCTCTGTAAGCGCTGACCTGGCGATATGGTCTATCGTTTTGAGTTCAGCTGTACGTGTGCAACCTCTTACTCTCTATAGATCTTATCGTTGCTGACCACAGTCCTTTCGTATCAACGATCACGCTGGGCTGAGTTTTTGGCTCTCGATGAGGAAGGCATAGTCTCTATGTGCGTATTGTCATTTATTTCTGTTTATTAACAAGAGTCAAAGTCGGATCGAAGCTGGTTTGCCACGGTTAGGGTAGGTAATCTCTAAGACAATATCCGATGCAATCTATGAAGCTGATATTGTTTATGTATTGAAGTGTATATTTTGCGAAATAAAATGAGACGAGAATGACGTCGATCAGTCTTATCTCCTGGGTCTCGGTCACCGCGACGGGACTCAGTATACTGACAGTAAATATATAGAGATATAGTAGAACTTGTGGGACTGCTTCATGGCGTAAGTAAACCCATGCTAACTCGTTCGCGTTACAATCGCGGGGTAGCGGCGTGCGTGGGCTCCGAGTGTCAGAGGTCGTCTGTTCATGTGGACGGGAAAATCGGGAATATTAATGGGGTGCGCATGTTACTGTTATTCGGAATTCGTTGGACGCATGGCTAAACAATTATGACCGAATGTATTGTTTTTAGGAGCTTCTACTGGAACATCGAAGTTG
Organism: Hericium rajendrae; assembly: GCA_033439255.1. Taxonomy (NCBI): domain Eukaryota; kingdom Fungi; phylum Basidiomycota; class Agaricomycetes; order Russulales; family Hericiaceae; genus Hericium; species Hericium rajendrae. The sequence continues at coordinate 843,217 of CM065880.1, forward strand.
TGATGCTGGGATCTGTGCTTCGAGAAGTGAATGGCTTTGTTCGATTTCGATCCTATACGTGTCTGATGACTCTAGTCCTAGCTGTGATTCAAGAATGATTAACGCGACGACCGACGGAGCGTAACTGGAAATACCGTTCGGGAAGGACCACACAATACATTGACTTTCGCCGCAACCTACGGGCCAGACAAAAGTGGCCTAAGGCCGTAAGTTACGGACTGGTCAAAGCCAGCTGGAATCACCGTTTTTGGTCCGTAAGCCACGAACCAGCTGGATTTGGGAATAGACCGTAGGTTACGGGTCGGCTTGCATAGATATGTACCGCAGTTTACGGTGCAGCTCGGTCACCCATATTTAATGCCTCGCAAACTACGGCCCAGCTCAACTGGCCTCGTCCCTGTCCGGATTCACCAGCCCGGTCTCGGACCACTGCATGCACATTCGGACTCGGACTCGGACTCGGATTCGGACTTATATTATTCGGACTAGGGTTCGGATTCGGACTCAGAATTTCAGATTCTCAGATCCTTAGGCCTCGGACTTATGCTCAAATCTGGCTGCAGATTCGGATTCACTCAACGGACTTGGGCCAACCGGTTTCAGCATGCAATGGACCGGTATACGAGAATCAGAATACAATTGTATTGTCTGCGGACTACTACTTTCTCAGCCGGACTATCCACACGATGAAGGGAACTACTGATAAACGCACACGAGAATCCATGCCTGACTAAATAAAATGTAAATAATGAGGAACTGACTGTGACTACGCACTCTCGACCTGGATCCTTGTGACGTGTGCCACCTGGTCCTTCAACGTGTTCTGGTCCACCTGGAGGTTTCGCATCTGGCCCTGCAGCACAACGTAGTCCTCCTCCAGGCGCTGCTGCCCCAAACTGTTGTCACGTGCGTGAGTCTTGATGAGCCCTCGGAGCTTGCACACTTCCTCCTTGAGGTCATCAACCTGGCTTTGGAGAGACTGCGCCGTTGACCATGAGCGTTGTGCGAGGTCCCGAATTGAGTGCAAGCTCACATCACTGGTCAGAGTGACACGACTATTAGAGCTGTTCTTGGCGCCTGGCAATCCTCTAGCTGCAGACGGACTACCCTCTCGGTCCGGGTGATGTGGGGGCAGCGTGCGGGGTTTCTTCCCCACAGGAGGTGCAGCAGGAATTGGTTCTGCTCCATCGTCGTCCGTGACAACATATTCCGCGGACTTCGGAGGGCCTAGAAATATGGTTAATGAGCCCCCATACTCTCGGCGATGGAGTGGATTACCTTTACGTTTCCGTCCCGAGACGTTGGTAGCTCGTTCTGCCGCTTGCTCCCCGGCTTCCCGCTCCCCGGCTTCTCCGTCGGAACCTCTCTTGCCTGTTCTACGGGTCTTGCCCCACCCACCTGCCAAGGGACACTTAGCCCGGCGTTTCCAACACCACCAGCATGCTCCATTCGAATTTTCAGACCGTATGCATCGAGTACCCTTTCGACTACAGGGGGAACAAGGTGGGGACTGAATGAAGACTTTAGCATGCACATCTGAAAAAACTGAAGTTGCTACCATTGGCTACAGTAGCAATCTGTAGTCTACGGTAGCTACCTGTAGATCCTATAGTACCTGTAGTACTCGTAGGAAACCCCCCTTCTACGGTGGCTTCTGTAGTGACCTGTAGTGAGGATCTTTCTACTGTAGTAACCAAACATGTTATAGTAGTTCTATGAACTTAAGCATAGACTACTAATGTTAGCAGTTTATTTCACACAATTTTAATAAATCAGATCATTCAATATTCTCATTGTTGTATTAACTACAAAAAAACTAAGTACTCTAATCTATACTATTACAACCCATCTATGTATATAAGGGGGGCATGCAAGGGTGCAGGGTGCAGGCATGTAGATGTGCAGGTAAGCATGTGGGCAGGCAGGCATGTGGGTGGGTGGGCAAGCATATGAGCGGGTGAGCAGGCAAGCGGGTGAGCGAGCAAGCAAGTGCGGGTGAGCAGGCAAGTGGGTGAGCGGGTGAGCAAGTGAGCAGGTGGGCAGATGGACAAGTGAGTAGATAGATGGGTGGGCAAGCATGTGGGTGGGCAGGTAGACGTACACATCAGTACTGAAGCTTCTAAGATACAAACAAATTTACTTACCTTTTATGTTCTTGTTGCCACCTCTTGCACCCAACTGGCTTGAAAAGAAATGAGAAGCCAAGAAAAACAAGACTTACAATGATATAAGAAAAAAAAAAGAAAGAGAAGAAAAAAGAGGTGAGGAGAGAGAGTGAGGAGAGAGTGAGGAAGAGTGGTAAAGACGACGCGCATTGCTGGCAAGTCCTGAGGCCAAACAACACCAAAGGCAGAAATCAGATTGCCATATTTGGCAATCTGGTTTCTGCCCCCTTGCAGAATACGTTGTAAGTTACACTACTTACAACTTTTTTTAAAACATCTAGTAATGCTAGTTCTACACCAACTTATGTTTACTTTGTACTGGCAAAAATAAGATTGCTATATTTGGCAATCTGTCTTCCTTAGTTGCATGTGTCGCAGCTGAAAGGGGCGTGGGAGAGTGTCCGGGTCCCCCTGACAGATCTCCCTTTCTCTTCTACAAAAATCAATTCTTATCCGATTAGCACGTACCTAGTACCGTTCGAACCGTGTGATTCGTCTCTTTCGAACGGTGCCCTATACGATGTGATACGTTGAATATTGAAGGCACTATAGCCCGAACACTATGGGTGACCTTTAGTAGGTACAAAAAGTGGGATAGTGCCTTGAATACTGCACGCACCACAAAACTGATTTGACCATCTGAAAGCTCTAATCAATAGCGTTCGGACAAGCCCTCATGCCCCATGATAGGGGCAGAACTCGTACCATAGGGGCAAAATCTCTGAAAATGAAGGTCAAATATTGTTTCAGGCCTATCTCAACAACGCGAGAACACACCATGAACGTTTCAACTGTTCTGGAAAGCGGTTGATCGTAGCTTTCGAACGGTGTCATGCATGACCCGATCTGAGAACTTCTAAAAATCGCCCCTCTAAACAAGAATGGGCTGTATCATAGCGAAGAATGGACGTACCGCAGACGTTTTTGGCGCGTTGGAAAGAGCCCATCAAGAGCTTTCAAACGAGCCATCATGCGACCTGGTAGCTGCAAACCTGGAGCCACTAGAATGAAATCTCTGAAACTGTCAGCAAAAACATGTTTCTGGAATATTGTTACAATGAGGAAACACACCGGAGATGTGTTTAGTGTTCCAGAAAGCGGTGATCCGTACCTTTCGAACGCATGTACATACATGCAAATCGGTGTACTTCTTGGTACACAACATCGAAATCTAGGATATAAGATAGTTAGTTAGAGCGTCAATCACACATACCTTTTCATAACCAAACTTCCTAGAAGACGTTAATCAAGATAATTTGAATACACTCACATTTTTTCTTAACTTGAGCTTTGCTTGCCCTAGGACATAAATGCAGAGTGGGGAACTGTAAGAGGCGCGCTACATGTGTATGTGACATGTCACTTGTGGTGACAGTACATGAGTCATCAAAGAAGTCAGACTATATGATAAACACAAGTACAGCTTTATTTTTCAGAAACATTCAAGGAATATAATGAATTGAAAATATAGTATAACTACAGAGAGCTACAGAAGGCTACCGTAGAATGAGATGAGCTACAGTATCTGCCGGAGAACACCGGTAGTTACCATCAGTGCTTCTATAGGCACATCAGTGCTTCTGTAGGCACATCACCTGATTTAGCGAAACTCTGGTTTTTCCTGATGCAGGAACAAACAAGAGAAAGGCAGATATGCTTACCACTACAGGTAGGTCGTCTGGGGGCCCATCGGGCATAGGACTCCCTTTACCCTTCTTTCCCGCTCCGTTACCTGCAGGAGGATCCTGCACGTCCGGAGAGCTCTCCGCTTCGGCGTGATGGGGTCGGTCCAGTTCCTGATCCCCCGGACTGCCTGCCATAACCACATCGAGCTGTTCATTATGTGCGACTTGGAGGCCGGACTGGACTGGTGGAGCCGGCGCAGTCAGGGCCAGGGTCGTTGGAGCTCCAGAGGGAATCTGGGCTGGGATGCGGCGGTCTTCTGTAAATGTGATCGAAGATCCGGATGGCCTCTGCTCGTTTCTCTCCAGAGGATCATCAGTTGTTGCGCTCTGAGTAGTGCTTAGTGGTGCCGGATGGGGTGCAGATGTGAAACCGACAGGCTTAACGGCCATTTCAGTCGTTGCTAAGATGGCATGTCCCGCGGATTGTACAGCAGGGGGTCGGATCGGTCTGCTGGTTGACGCAGCAGGTGTCTTTCCACCGTCAACGGACTCAGCAGACCGCACAGACTCGGTAGGAAGGCGTTCTGTGGCCCCACGTGATGTTCCCGGGACTGGGGGGGGGGGAGAGGGCACGGTTGTGTTGTGATCCAAATCTTCTGAAACCCACCAACGCTCTGACAATGGAATTCTCCCCACACACTTCGACCAATCATCCCTCCCCTCCGAAAAGGAGTCCACCGTGCCCGCGAAGGTCTTCGGATCCAACAATTTCTTCGCCCTTATGAGACCAACCAAATTCCTGCCAACACTCTGGATCAGCGGGGGTAATGCGAATGTCTTGTTCTTGTCCATCACTTTGAGCATTTGAATGATGCAAGACGCTGTGTCCTAACAACATGACCCCAGTAAGCTAAATGTACAAGCTAAAAGCTAGAACAGAACTTACACATTCTTTCAACAATCGGCGGTGCCACCACTCCCGGCGCTTGTTCGACATCGGCTGAATCTCAATGGCCTTCTTCAAAGCGACCAGGGCACACCCCACACGGGCCTCGTGCAATTGAAGGTTGCCGAGGAGTTCTGAAGTAGTAGTCATACCGGGTGGGCGAACAATGTCAACGAAGTGAGCGTGGGAGGGGGAACAGTACAACTGTGCTGGCAGACACAGCATCCGGCAATAGCCGCTGGATGGGCGATCCGAGGTGACCGTGATGCATGACTGTGACAACATATTGGCGACACCTCCATGCAGACCGAGAACGCCTTTACTGGGTCCCGTCTGCTTGTTCTGTTCTTGTCCTCTCAAAACAATATGTCTGACAATACCACAAAACAAACAGTCCTGAACAAGGTTAGAATGCACTTGTAAACCTGTCACTATTAGTCCACTTAAACATGTCTCTTTTTGGACTCCATTGCTCCTGCCTCCTTGTGTTGCATGTACAGGACTCCACCCTTGCTTCGCGCCAGTCGCCAAACCGCCGGAACCATGTCTCAACCGAGTCCCATCAGCCTGGACAGAATTCATCTTTTCTGTCCTCGAGCCGGAATGATTCTGATATCACCCCACCTGAGGCAAGTTTCATCATTACGCTATAGAGCCGCATCTTCATCATTGGTACAGTGGCTCCGTATTACGTCGACATTGACCCTTCCGTCAGAACCGGACAGGAAGGCCTGGCAGCACCAGGTCCTGACCGGTGAGCGCCTACCCTTCACACCGGACTCAACTGAGCAGACCGAGCCGATTAGAAGAAATTGGCGTTTTGCGTCGCTTGATTGCGTGGAAGACGGAGGAATTGCGGGAGCTCATCGAGCTCCATATTCAATTACAGAAAACCTCGGAGCTTTTCTATGAAGAGCAGTAGCTAAAATATTCTGGTAGACTCAGTCAACTTATTAGAAGGCTTGGACGCTATCCTTAGATTGCAATGGGACATGCTGCGGGTCATCTTATGTCAGGGTCCTAGTCCTAGCCGGAGCTGATCCGACATGCAAACACTCCTCCGGACGGCAACTGTCTTCGGATGTAGGCCACCCCAGCATCATGTCTAGAACGACGCTCGGTAAGCGGCTTGTCCCAGAGAACCATTCTTTCGGAAGCATGGCCAGATCCGGCAGACCATTCCGGCTTTCCGGACAGGATCCCACTGACTCAGTCACCATCTAGAACATCGCCCGAGTCCTTCGATCTGCCACGGTGTCGCATCCACCATAATGACCCAGTGGAACCGTAGAAATTGATGCCAGAGAATTGGTTATAGAGATTGGCATAGCTAGGGAATCATACCCCGGTGCGGTACTGGTATGACTGGGGATGATATAGCTCCGTCGCACTGGATGTTTCAGTCCGGTAAGGGCATACCTGGGAAGTGGTAATGGACATTGCAATCGCTGGGGGACAATAACCGGACCATGTACGATTTCGGATTCAAATGATAGGATAGCGTCAACCGTCGGGTCCGAGGGAGGTGTATATCATCATTTGCATCATAAGCCAGAATGGAGGTCCTTTTGGTAACAGGGTGAATGATCACAGATGACATTCGATCCAGCAAAATGACAAGACGACACATGAGGTACAGGTACATGCGGTCACGGAATTGCATAATGCAAGCCGGGCTCCCCTGCAACTTCCTCATCCCCCCTAATCCTCTGCTGTCAACGGAGACTGCACAGAGTCCCATTCCACATCCGCAAGGGTTCGCAAGGCCTCCACCTGGCTGACTGTGATTGCACAGTTCTGCATAACGAGAGTGAGCCGTGTCCCAAGCGCTGCATGGCGATAGGCCAGGGATTGCTTGAGAATGTAGCCAACAGCGTAAGAAGGACGAGGGGCAAAGAATTCACGGTTTTCAATCCTCGGATGCTCAGTGTCAAAATCCACTTCTGAAAAATGGATTTGGGTGACATTTCTGAAGAGATGCGGGAAGTCCGGGGTATCGTTTCTTGGACTTCATCGTGCTCTAGCTTCGGCATGTACGAGCAGGGGGCAGCAAGTGCCATGCATAATGTGCGGCCAACGTCGCCCTTGACGGATACAGTGTGAATATTGGTGTAACTGGCAAAATGGGAGATCCAGTTGCTTGACCGCAGGTTCTCGTGGCCGGACTTGCGGGCCCAGTTTAAACCGTGATCCTTGCCAGACTCCACGATCAGGTGTCGGATGGAGACCTTAGTCTCTGGGCTTGGACAATGGTCCAAGGGCTCGAGGAGGTGCCTGTGCAATACTCCCTCAGACCTCCCGCGGGTGACATGGGCAACCACACGTGCGCACGGGATATCTGCACTGCCAGGGGGATAGTCCATGTCTTGAGGGAGAGGGACATCGGCCCAGAAAGACAGGTCCCAGGACTCAGATGACAAGACAGGCTTGACTCGCATCGTCATAGGATAAGGTGCAACGTGGTTATTGAGAAAATGGGTCACGGTGGAAAAATTGTCCACCTCAGGGGCATAGCCTAGGATGAAGACATCGCATAAGGGAGGTATGTGGACATGCTGGATGACATTGCCGATGTGGAGGAATGAATTTGATTCACATGTGAAGTGACGGAGACGAGTCAGTTGGACCATGGGCACGTCCGGAGGGGGGTCAGGCTGGGAAGGGAAGCAGTGAGACATGAACAATGTCTCTAGCCCACACATTTGCGATAAAGCAAGGATGAGATCGAGAAAGGCCTTCTCGGGGGATGGACCAGCAGCAGCGGGTGGCTCATGCTCGGATTCAGCATAGGGAATGCCATCATGTTCAGAATCAATGTTCATAACGTCGAAAATTGACGTGAAGTGATTATTTATGTGCAATTTGGTGAGGTTGCGCATGAATGATGCGGACCATGTCGGGACAAGGTAATGTAGCGTCATCATGCGGAGCGAAGGCGCTTGCTCTTCAAAGAGGTCTGCGGGGAGGATACCCACACGGCCGCTCCGTAACCGGACTGCAAGAAATACCGATTCCAAGATCGGCGCCGGATGGACCAGGGATCGAATCAGGTTGAAGGAACCTGAGATAAAGTTGACAAGGGAAAGATGGCGGATGCGACGCATGCATTGCGCCAGGAGTGCAACGGTATGCGGGGTGGGGATGTTATGCCTCCAATATACATCCCTGTAGGACAGGGGCAGTGAGTGGGAGCGTTCCACCAGGGCTTCTCTCCAGGGCTGAGATAATCCCGTGCAAATATTTGTCCACAGGCTGCCATCCTGTAATGCGGCGACTCGGAGAAAGGTGCAGGTATGCGTGATGTGAAGCCACCCCAGGCCTTTCATGGATGCTGGCTCGTTAGCAGCGCAGAAGTGCAAGATACGATTTTGCAATTCAATGGGGATGCAGGCAAGAGGTGATAGTGTATTTCGCTTGGTGCAGATGGCAGTGCGGTCCATCCTCAGTCTTCGGATGACGTCCCCCATGCCATGCGGGTCGTTGCCACAGGCGCAGACAGCAACGAGCTCTCCATCTACATTTTTTATTAATTTGTCCGGCCGACGTCGCTCTCGCTCGATATCATGCGGGTCGGTGTGCGTGGGGATCCTGTAACAGGGATGTGAGACACTACCATTCATGGACAACGGATCGAGAGCAGACTTGCATTGTACCGTCAGACATGGTGTTCTTTTCAACGCACAGATATTTGGTAACGAAGAGAGAAATGGGAATTGAGTGGAGGAGGACTAAGTACACGAAGTGTCCGGCTTACACACAAGGGAGAATAACAGTCACACTACGTTACATTGACATGACAGGGCTGACAGTTGCGGACCTAGAGAATCAATAACAAGCAAATAGGTGGGCATCAAAACAAGGCGTGCATCAAAACACGACGCGTATCTAATAATGAGGATCCTCTGAAAGCCACGTGGAGCCTGCGCCGCGATGGATGGACCCTACATGACATCCTCGGCATCCGGTGCATCCGGCGGGATCGTCGTGGGCTCAGTTGGAAAGGATCTCGCTCGGGAAATGAATATCTCCTCGAGACCGGCAATGAGGTTGTCGTTGATGCCACATCGAAGTAGGTGGTCGACGACTTGGGGAGGGGTGATGTGACCACAGTCCCCGGGATAAGGACGGGGAAAGCCAAAGTCAGACCGCGGTCGCAGACGAGTCATCGCAACTTCGATCTGGGCGAATAACCCAGCGACCGAGAAAATGCTGGCCAGCTCCATCATCCAAATCATCTCGAGCACCCCATCCCCTTCGTCCCCCTCATCCGGCCCTGTCTCTACGCCGAATCGCCATGCGCGAACGAGATGCGGTGTTACGGTATTATCGAGACCAGAAATGCCAGCCGGTGCGAGATGCGGATACGTTGTGTAGAGGTATAACCAATATTCCACGCGGTCTTGTGGTGGAAAGGATCGGGCGGACGGGGTTCCCGGAGGCATGTTGTGACGAGGGAGGTCTGGAGGGGGGTGGTTGAACATGGTAAGGGAAGGGAAATGCAGAGGAGAGACTGACCGGAATTCTGAGCTAGGCCATGACGTCAGTCACGGATGAGAAGATGGAGGATGTCAATCCTGTCTTGCGCGTCGTAGAAGTTGTGGATGACAGTGCCAAGGATTTCTTTCATTTCGTCACACTGTTCGCGAAGACGGTGTACTTGGCGAGAGGCGATGGCAACTGCTTGTTCCATCTGAGAAAGTTGCTCGCGCATCCGCTCGAATGAAGGTGAATGTCGGATCCCGGTGTGAGCAGTGTGGGCAGTTGCAGATGGCGAGGAAAAGGGAGAAAGAGAAGGCATGATCAGCACGAAGAGCGAGTGGGTTGGGAGACGGGAAGCAGCGGGTGGAAGAGATAGCAGTGAAGAGAAAGAGGAGGAACAGGGACATATTTATACTACTCACGAGCAGGCGACTGCGAAATGACCTGAGGTCGACACCCGGAATGTCCGTCTGCAGCTTGCAGGAAGAAGGGTGCAAAGGTGTTGGAAATCCGCCCGGACCAACAGCCCAGACGGCAATGATCTTCAACGTGAAACGTCTACATGGGACCAGTTGTCCTGAGCAAGAACACATGAACAGTTGTCGCCTACACACGGCGAACAAGTGCCACATAGAACAGTTGTCGCCTATACACGGCGAACAAGCGCCACATAGAACAGTTGTCGCCTAAATGCACGGCGAACAAGCGCCACATAGACCAATTCTAGCCTATACACGGCGAATAAGCATGATGTAGACGACACGAGGCAGACAACCTTGCTCGCATCTTTGGAGCATGTTCAGCATGCATTTTTTCGCCGCTTATTAGGTCTCTCTGCCCGGTCGACGCTCGCCTTCCTCTATACCGAGACAAGTTTGGAACCGCTGCGCTATCGCCGCGTGCAACTCCTCCTCCTCCCATTCGTTCACTACGCCTCGCTGCAGCCGCCGGACCGCCTCGTATGCCATGCATTCCGCGCATTTCTCCACTTGGCGGCTGATGGCGTGCCCGGATGGGCTTCAGACGTTATTTATGTCCTGCACACTCTGCCTCTCCCGGTACACGTCATGCTGTCCGTTATTGACAGCAAAGCAAATACCAGACATTCTCGCACGTGTTACCGCTTCCATGCGCACACATTGGTCTGCTGTCATCAACGCTTCCCCTCGTGCGATGCTTTTGAATGGACGGACGGAGATTGTACATCACGGTGAGTTGCCCAGCCAGCCGGTTTTCCATTTCAGGCCTTATCTCCAGGTCCGAATCCCACCACACCGACTAGCCCTCACACGCCTCCTCTTCACCGACCACCATCTGGCTTGCAAGGACCTGCGCCGTCCTTCTGCACATCAGCCTCGCATCCTGCGATGCTGACGCCTTTGTCGCTTCTGTAAAGCAGCTGTAGAATCCCCGAACATGCCTTGTTGGAATGCTGTGCTCACCCGTCACTTTGCTCCCTCCGCACTTCCTTCCTCGAACGTGCCTCTCAGTTCCTGGGTCCAACGCGCTCTCGTACGCTGTTCGGGTCTCACGATACACGCTCGATCACAAAGAGCCTTGTGCGCGAGCGGGCATCCTCGACATGCTTGCGAAGTTCACCTTCGATGTGCTCGAGGTCTTTGCTGCCTCGCCCGTGTTCATTCATCCTTCTGCACAAGTTTCGCATGTGGTATGTCTCTGTTTGCTCGTGCGCTGGCCGGTCCCTCACACTCTTGTCGTGTCTCTATGGGACGTTGTCTAGGATTGACCCGGTCTCATAGCCACGAGGTTCTCACGCGCATGGGTTTACCCTCGCGGGAGGTTTTCCTGCCGCGGGCTCATCCCCGCTCGGTACTGACCCGGTTTTGCCATGGCGTCGGTTTTGGTCTCATCTGAGGTTTTCCTTTGCATGGATCTTTCATCGGGTCGTGATTCATGTGTCTTGTGGCGGCCTGGTTTACCCACACACAGGTTTTTCCCTCAAAAAGAGATTTTCCTGGTGTGGGTTTTTCATCAGTTCACCCGCTACACTGCTCTCTCTGTTCAATTCTGTGTGTTTGTCTTTTCTACTTTGTCGTCTATGTGCGTCATCCTCGACAGCGATCGGAGTAGTTACATGACTTGAGTGTACATAGCGTAGTTTGTGCCTGACTATGTAGTATGAACACTGCTCTGTTCCGGAATGGGACCACTGCGGAATAAACCTTCCTTTCTTCCTTCCTTCATCACTCAAGCCGCGGGCTGCGGCTTTGGTATGGCCATCGACCATCTCATTGTCATGAACACTGACATGTCCTGGAACTCAGAGCAGAGTGATGCGGAGCAAGCGAATCAATACCAGTGCATTGTACTCTCATGACTGTGTTATTCGAAAGTACTCTAAGCCTATGCCGTAGGAACAAATAGCACATCATCGCAGACCGGTTGCCCATGCAGTTCACAGAAATGCAGCAGACATTGTCCAAGGGCACCAAAACCTGGCTCTTGGATCAGAAGGCTCACCGACGTGCAGCAGCCTTCTTTTTCTCCGCAGTCTCCTGTCTCTTCTTGTAAGCAGCGGCATTCTTTTCCCGTTGGGCCGTCTGCTCTGGAATGATCCTACGACAACAATGATTTTCGAATTTCCACCAGTCAATGACATGGCATACTCACATTGCCATCTTCTTAGTGGGCACCCGTGTGCGGCCGCTCCGCTTGCTGGGAGAGCCAAGCAGGGCTTCAGACAAGGCGGCTGGAGGGGTGCAGCCCGGGACGACTGATGCTGTGACTTTTGCTTCTCAGGTGCAGCTGGGGCATCCGATGGTGATTGTACCTTTCCCCTCTTCTCGATCTGAGCCCGAGCAGGCAGAGCCTGTTTGCGAATTCTCTTGCTGGGACCAGCAGATGGTGCAGCTGCAGGCAACATATTCTTTCCAGTGGTTTCAGAGTATGCTGTGCGAGCATTCTCTAGATCCTCCTTCATGGTAATGCATTGCGGTTCAACATACTTTCCGAGGTAACGGAACGGAATTGTAGAGTTCTGAACATAGTCCGGGACCCCTGCATCAGGCCGACTTTCATCATCAGAGTCCGATGCACCCATCTGTGCAGTTTCAAGATCCCGGAGCAGTTGCCCATACGCCAAGGCCACCTCCATCAGTGCTGGTTTGCTCAAGATGTCTCCATCGCAATTACGCCAAGGCGTCTTGGGGTCCAATAGCCACTGTATCTCAGACTTGGGATTCACATTGGCATGAACACGGCGCGGCAACCATGGCCTTGGATAGTCAAATGTAGCCCAGTCAGGATGGTCTGGGTCTGCTGTAGTGCGATGTCCCTGCTGAAGGTATGATCAAATAACCAACATGACATATATTTTGGGACAGCGTACCCTGCACAATGAGATCTCCAGCACGAGGTCTTGATACAACTGCAGTCCAGAAAGACCGCTGAGGAAGGCAAACTTGGCTTTTTCATTTTTTGCCGAGTTTCCTGGTGTTTTCAGCGGACTGCCATCTGAGTCCAGACTGACTTGTGGTACAATCTGAGCCTTGTTTTTGGACTTATTGTTCGAAGGCATGGTCCCCGCACGCCGTTCCCTAAGCTGTTGCAAAGCCTTAGCTTTCCCAGCATTTGTCACTCGTAGACTGGTTTCCAATGGCGTAACGTCTTCGACATCATCCACATCCTCCTCTTCAGATCCGAAAGAGCCCAGGTCAAAAAACTCTCCATGTTCGTCGTAACCATTATGATCCTTTGTCCGAGCATTTTTGCGACCCGAGGGAATGCCAACCATCTCGACATCCTTCTCAGCTTCCGCGTCCGAGACATCCTGAGGGTTGGGCACATCCCGGTCTGCAAACCGCGCTTGAATTTCCTTCCGTCGACGAATCCGGACAGTCTTTCCTCCCCCGGTGTTGCTCTCACTGTCGGATGGAATCTCCATCACAGGGGTCCACTCGCCCTTCACGACGACTGCCTTGAACTCTAATACAGTGAGGCCATCGGACTCCCGGTTCTGCCAGAATTCGATGATGGGTTTGAGTTCCTGCCTATTAATGCGTGATGGATCTTCCCAAACGTATCCCGTAGGAAGGTACATCGGGTCAATGTAGTTCTCGAAGCCGTCAGCTTTTATCTTCGCCCAGGGAATTGCCGATGCCTTCGGATTGGCGCGTGCTGATGAATTAATGCATTAGCCGGGCCAAGCATGTTCATCACAGAAAATACACACCGTAATGAAAGGTTAGAAACTCCCTTATCAGCGATATCAACAAATCTGGCGTGTATTCTTCGAAATCCGCAGGTATTGTAACACCTCCATCTGGATTGTAGATCAACTGTAGAGTTGGTTTCCTGGACTTCTTGACTGCGTGGCCCGGTTCATTGGAATCATCCCCGGGACCTTCTGGAGTCAGCACCGCAGACCAAAGCATGAAATTCTGCATACCATATAGAGCTTCGGCATAGGATGTCCAGGCCGACATCATTGGCTGCTCATCCCAGTCCTTCACTGCTTCTGCGAGGGTTGGCCGTCCGAGGTCACCGTTGTAATCGAACCTGGATTCATTCAATATCACTCGACTATGGAAAAGGTTAGATCATACTTCCGGACCACCGCCGTCCCCTCTTCGTCTAGCCATGTCCCCAGGACCACTACGGACATCCCAAGATGTGACCGCATTTGTGTGGCGAACGACTTGGTGTACTCGCCAGCATGCTTAGATGCTTGTCTGCATAGAGACGACATGAGGACAGATACTGGACATACAGCAACAGTACGGACCTGGCCTGCACATCAGGAGGAGCCTCCGTCTTTGTCCACAATGCAGCATACTCCTCATATTGGGTCATCTTGTCCGGAGTAAGGTTGTTCATCACCTGACTCACTGCCCGGGAGTAGATCGCAATGTGGGCTTTGCTTCCAGGCTGCGCACCACCAGATAGTACTTTGGCATGCTCCATGATGGCATCGCGTTCCATGTGCTGGACTACGGCCTTGAGTGTCCATGTTCAGACATACTTAAATGAGTCCGCCTTCCGAAGCCGGTGCCTGCCATGTTTTAGCAGCCACTCGTGTATCAACTATATAGCGAAAGTGAGTTAGCAGCGACAGCTCATCAACAGATGCAGGCATACCCGCTAGACCCTGGTCAACTCAAGACCCCTGTATGAAAAACGGCCAAAGAATTGACCACCAGGTGCCTTGAGGTCCGTAATGATACGACGTCGTCCAGCCTTCCCGGTCTCCTTAAAGGCCTTCAACTGTGTTTTGAGAAAGTCAATCTCGTCCTCCGACAGATCAGTCTTGACAGACTTGGACTTTTTCTGTGGAAGGGGACCTCTCGGCATTAAATTGAAAGTAGGAGGGGCGAACTGAGGGAAGGGGCGGAAGAAGGCAAACTGATCAGCAAATGGATTATAGTGCAGCGGAACGACATGGACTGACTTTTTTTTTGTTTTTCATGTACGTCCTCAGACATACGGTCTTCAAAGGTAACCAATATGATCCGATCTTTGTCCAATGCTGTACAGGCCGAATGAGGAATCCATCACCGGCAATCTCCTGCCGAAGCACATGTGGATAGCCGAATGCTTGGTGACAAACCTCTGCCACATCAAAGACCGCGACCAACCAGCCTTACTTTCCGCGCTGATCCTCATTTCCGCTCATTCCCCAAGTGAGATGTCCGAAGTCGAAGCAATCTCAATCTATCTGAAACACATGTTTCATTGCTATTTGGCTAACCACCAGAAGGTCGACTTTGCCAATCCTGCCCCGATCCCATACTGGATGCTGTCATCCAGCCTGCACTGCGAGCTGGATTATATTGCCCGGGAGTTGGTTGCTGCTTTTCTAAACCGTAGTATGTGTATCAATTTGAAAATGAGATGATTGAAAACTGATGTAACTTCAGTCCGGATGACTTGGGATGCACAGCGTTACGTCAGCCGCATTCCGAAGAAATACACCGGACTCAACTCACCGACAGAAGCATCCCTACACCGGCGTTACCCGGGCCTAACCTGGGGTACCAACAATACCTCGTGGCCTCTGATTGATGTCCCAATGACGGTCTCGGATACACACACCAATCACCTGGTGTGGTACCTACCAGGTGTGCTGTCCCTGGAACGACAGGTGGCAACTCGCATTTGACATCACCCGTCATTGTGTTGATCAATTGCTTGTGCAGGCCATCATGTTCAATGCTGCAAAGATCCTCGAGCCCCTCTTCCAAAGGAGCTGGACTGAAATTTACAGAAAGAATGGGCCGACGAATCCAGGACCAGCAGGATCGGGCATTGTCAAGTCCGCGAAGCAAGCAGCAGGCTCGAGGTCCAAGGGAACGAGGTCCGAAGCCATGAAGTCTCTGACTCGTCATGCTCAAAACCTTTATCATAATCCGGTAGTCTGCACCTTGCATCCTGGCTTTGTAGATTTGTCCCCAGCATGGTTTGCACTCGGCCATGAGGTATGAGACCCTTCCTTCTATCGTCGATGTAGAATTCAGTGTGTACCTGGATTTTGCTGTAGGACACTCACTTTCCCCTCTACACGTCTGTCTCCCTCAAGACCCAGCGGGCAAAAGAATGGCTGCTAGCATTCCAGGAATCAGGCGCGATCATGAGTGCAATTCTTGGGGTCATATACCCAGAATTACACGAGGCTGGCATATGCACGTTGGAACGGCTCAGAGATATGCCGGAGTTTCGTGAAGTGATGTGCCACTGGACATCTGCATTTAGTGGTGTCTCGATCATCTCTAACCGGGCCACCATGCCGCATAGAGATATGGGAGGTCGCGCCGAATGGCCAGATCTCCTGGCGACGATCGGCACATATCCTGATGCAGAACTGCACCTCCAGAATCTCAACCTGAGGTTTGCATACAGGTCCGGGACACTAGCTGCGGTCTGCTCAAAAATGGTAATCCATGCAGTCCCAGAATGTGAACCGGACAGGGTGTGTTATGCATTTTGGATGAGAGATGCAGTGCACGAGCACATGATCGTCAAAGCACCGGACTGGTGCAATGACAGTCAGTTCAACATCCCATCCGAACCCGACGTAACGGACGAGTCATCGCAGACTCACGCATCATTACCTTTTTCATTGTAATAGCATATTCTTATCCCCGATGCTGTGAGATTCCTTGTGTCCCCACAATCCCCTTCCTCTGCTGTTCCTCCGTCTGCAGTTCTTCAGTACCATTTTCTTCAGTTGCTGGCCTGACTTTGCTCCCCCTTCCCAATATCCTCTTTACCGCTTTAATAGATGCCACCCAGAGTGAAGAAAGGCCGTGGCATACGGATCGTCGTGCAAGAAGAACTTGAGACTGGGCGTGGAACACGGAAAGTCAGTCGGCCAGCGGCTCAACCCAAGCAAACCAAGGAGGCCGATGATGCCTCATCAGACCGGAATGGAAGCGGAAAGTGTGCCCGTGCTGACAGAAAGGGTGATTCGTCACGGACTACCCACCAAGGATCTACAGCCAAGGCCGATGGAGCTGCACACGTCTCCCCAGAAGCTCCGGTCATGACCGAGCAAGACTGGGAGCTGTATCATGCCCAGTCACTTAAACCGCGGAAACCCCGTGTACGTCTCCAGCTTTGGAATTCATTTCTGTCCTAATATCATTCATGTAGACAGACCGAACATGGCTGACCGAATGGACAGACACCGAAGATGACTACATTCACACGATTCTTCAGGGTGAGGCCCGAGAGGACACATGCGCCACAGTGCAATGCAAACGGAAACCCGAATGGCGGTGCAAGGACTGCTTCTCCAGTCCGCAATTCTGCGCAAAGTGTTGTAAAAGGTGCCACAGTCATTTGCCATTCCACCGTGTTCAAAAATGGACCGGTACGCATTATGAGCCGGCTTGGCTCAGTGAACTCGGCGTTCTCATATATCTGGGACATGCTGGCTCACGCTGTCCGTCTATTGCTGGGAATGGCCATGATTCAGATAGCGCAGAATCCAGGATGACTGTTTCTTCCGGGATGACTCCTCGACCATCCAGCCATTCTATTCAAGACCCGAACCATTCATTCACAGCATTCCGTTCACCATCAAGTTCTTCCTCCCGAGGCCCTTCACCCCCTGCCACGAATGACATCCTATCAGGTTCAGAGGATGGGTACTCAGAGATCGGTAATTCAGAAGTTGTGTCACGGGCTGCTACGACTTGTCCGCCGTCTCCAAGTGAATCGACTACCACCAGCAACACCAGCAGGTCACATATCCGGTCAGTCTTAGAGACCGTCCATGTTGGTAGAGGCCACCGGAAGGAGAAAGAAGGGACCATTTCTACTGTGACTTCCCAGGAACCCCACATTGATGACTCTGACACTGATACTCCAGCCACATCCATGCATTTACTCCCCAATCGTCGCATCACTAGTACTCATGGAGACACAGGGGATATTGGACGATCAGCCGGGCTGGTGTCCGATGTACTTTCAGAATCTGAGGCTGAGTCACTACCAGCTGCCTCCAAATCCATGCGCGGCCGCCTCATCACACGACCTCATCACAGCCGACAACCATCCCCATCACCACCCACACCCTTATCATCAACCCGAAGGATGACTACACGCTCACATAATGGAGCTCAGTCCAACGACGACCACCGAGGACCGGGGCCCAATTGTAGGACACCAAGTCCGGTGCCTACCATCCACTTTGACGAGTTCCAACGTGCTTCTGCCTACATGGCGAAGACTGAACAGGAAGCCATAGAATGTGGTGTCTTCCAGAAGGACCGGCCATGTACGCTAGCTGCGAGCCTCCTTGATGACGATGATTATGTCCATGAGGATGATGGAGACACCAATTGGGAGCATGTCAACGAGGAAGATACCTTGGCGGAGGCTGAACATCAGGCCCGGAGTCAGAGGCTCCATGCTAGCGAAGATACACCGGATCATATCCTGACCATTGTTGATCGGTCCGGAGTGCACGAATTAGGAGTGGTGAACTGCTATTGCTCTACTGATGAACCACTGCACCGTCAACTCCTTCGGAGCAATCTATTTCCAGCATCATTCCGTCGGCCCCAGACTGCGTTCACATTCCAGGTGTTAGAAGACTGTCGTTTGGACAATCTTGAATGCAAAACCTCATTTTTCCAGTTCTTCGGAAAGCTCCGTCGACTAACCAACCCTGCCTTTCCGGATTCGGTTCCTGTTGCGTTGCATGCCTTAACAGTTCTCTCATTGGCACTAACACATTCTCATAGGACCGTTATCGGGAACTTATGCAGTCTCTGCGGGTATGGAGGCACCTGCAGTATATGCGATGGCATGGTTTTGGTCATCGCACTGACATGCCAGGAAATGGAGACTTGGCATTATTCTGTCCCACATGTCCTCAACCAGGAGAAAACATGCTGCCTGAAGACCGACTGTGAGTCCATTATTTCCCATCCAGTTCTCTTCGTTGACTGCTGGTTTTCAGTGACCTCGATGCACGTATACAAATGCAGGATGGCAACTTTACTGCCCAGCTGGAGAAGATGAGAAGACCGGACAACAATTTCGCTTTGAGCGATGGCACCGGGTTCATGGTCGAGAGCAAAAGATACCATCAACATCTCCGCAGCAATCGGGAGGTCAGGCAAGAGGTGCAACTAAGTAGCATATTGCATTATGTGGTCGGTAACCGTTTTGCCTGCAACAGCGATCCACATGCAATGACCACCGCGCGGTGAATCAAGCCAATGCCCGGAAGAGTAATTTATACTCATCCGGTTTGGGGTCCGCTGCCTGCATGCATGGGGCATTTATACCACACACGACAGTGGACTTTCAAAAGGGTGAACGGTAGGTGTATCTCTCTGTCAGTCCACAAAGATAATGTTGTGCTGACAGATAGTCTGCAGTCAAGTCAATATGGATTACTCCGTCTGCCAAGGGTTGGGGTACAAGTCGCAAGGTCTGACTACAGCGAGACTCTTGTATGACATCGCTTGCCAGTGGTTTGTCAATTTCTACTCACGTGTGGACCGGAGCGAATTTTTGGAACTACCTCCGGACATGGAAATTATATCCGGTATTGGTCTTTTCCACATCCACGGTCACCGGCAAGAATGCCTTGCTCGGTTTTCACCAACGTTCATTCCGGGTGCACGCCAGGTAGATGGGGAGATATTGGAGACATTGTGGGCTCCTTTGAACGAGATCTCACGAAGTACGAGAGGGATGTCTATCTCTCACAGGAGGGAGATTTTGGATGATCACATGAATGACTCAAATTGGAAGAAGCTTGTACACAGCGGTATGCATGTTTCGATCATTGTATGAGCTCCCTGACCAGTACTGAAAGTCGGGAGCAGTGAAGTCATTGTGCAAGAAGTGGAAGAAGTCAGCAACAGGTCTCGAGATTGCTGAGACAGCATTCGCAGATTTTGATCACACAGTGCCTGACGACGTCCATGATGGATGGAAGAAGATAGAAGAGACTGCACAGAAGAACCGCTTACGGGATATAAAAGCAATGGACGTATATGATCTGCAGATCGACGGACGTATGCTCCCAGCCATCCTCAGCCTGGAGAACAATTGCTAATGTCATAGACAGTACCAGGAAAAGCGGAAATGGAAAACCGACTTGTGGCTGCAGTGGAGTCTGACAGGCTTCGTGGTTGCACTGCATGGATTCACTCGGGACTCAAGATAGAAGAGGCTCAGTGCGTTGTCCGATTTACCATTCCTTTATTCTGACGGAGCCAATGGTCATGCTAGGCTACAGCTGGCAGCATACGTCCGAAGCGTTGGTAAAACTGCTACATTAAACCAGCAGAACACCATCGCAGAATGACGACGACGGCTGCAGACCCAAATTGATCAGTTTGAACGGCGGAGTCTGCCTTACATGTCCGAAGGCGAGGATTGGATCCCCGGATTCACTATCGGACGGATGATCGATGACGGCGCCGAATACGATGAACTATGGGAGGACGTCCGCACTGAATATTCGAGACCTCTCATCGATGACGATGCAGCAATTCCGCCAGAGCGCGTTGCCCTTCCATTGCCCTCCACTGTGGGAAAGGCACTGGCCACTACTCATGGACTTCACGGCGTGTTGGAACAGGAAATTGACCTTCGGATCGGGCAAATGAACGATGCACTTAGTCAGCTCCGTATAGCTCTCAGCGAGAAGGCATTCCAGTTCCGGATGAAGGTGCGGGCAGCCCGCGGATCACAACGAAAGCGGACAAGGGCTTGGGCAGATATTGAGACTACGGACAAGGTTGTCCAACAGCAGTGCCGTGTCTACAACCGAGCACGATGTGCTCTAAACAGCCTTGGGCTTGCAGATTCTGACACATTGAAGACTTATAAGGTCTTGCACCGGTCGGACTTACGGGCGCAGACATTTGTCATTGACTCAAGCATGCAGGGATCTCGTAATGAACCTCTTTCATGGTTCTGGAGACTGGGACGGAAAGGCGAGAATGACAGTAAATGGACAATGGAATGTGGGTCCGGTCTGCTGCATTCAACATGATCCCTGTCACTGATGGAGAATTGTAGTTTATCGTGTTCACTGGCTACGGTCTTGGGCCCAGATGAAGCAATGGCGTGCGGAGCGGGAAGCCCTTCCAAGGGAGATGGCACGAATGATCAATTACTTCACCAAGAGGGCAGAACGGTGGGGAAAATGGAAGGCCAACAACACAGATCCAGGGCACCAAAGCTATGCCTCCAGACAGATGGCACTCTGGATTAGCATGGCCAATCAGGCAGAGAGTGCATTTGCAGAGGCATTGGCACAATAGTACTTCAACAATGTTCATGCCTTTTTGATTTGTGGTATCAAACCCGGAGACGAAGAATGTGCATTAAAAACATCACAAAAGAATGACTGTACAAGTAATATTATTCTCAGGCAGATGGCTGGACCAAAAATGGAGCACGCCTCACGGAAGGTCGGATTGAATCAGGAACAACACAGTATCTCAAGCCAGTCCCGGTCCTACTGTGTGTACGTTTAGTTGCAGCATGACTTCCCTTTCTTGCTGTCCTTGGGTACATCTCACTGCAGTTGCTGGTGCGCCTCCCCCTCTACAAACCGTCACACAAATTCCAGGTCTGCTGAACTCGCCCGAGACATCTCCGCAAGTAGTGCTTGCAGATCAACCTCTGACGGGGGTTTGGCGGCCTGAATGCGCCCTTGTGTGGGTTCTTTCAGGATCTCTACAAGCAATGTTAGAAGGAAGGGGAATGATATGTACACACATACCGACAATGACCTTGTTAGCCGCAGGCTTCCTGGGACGGGATGGGCCGGCAACGCTCGAGGAGCGGGAGGCAGCTGGATGCTGTGATTTGGATATGGATCCTGAATGCCTCCCCCGGTGTTGTGCTGCATTCCGGCCCTACGATTCTGAGGTGTGTTGTGGCTGCAACGCTCCCGACGGATGTCACAACCGATACAGATATTTGGATGGCCCTCTTGGGTGGCACAGCGGTCACCGTGTTTCACGCAGCCATTGCATCGAAATGGCTATCCAGAACTCAACTGTCAGGAGGGGGGATCATCGGACAAGGAGATCCACCCACAAAAGGAATCTCGGTTAGGTACGGGTTGTACCAAGATTTCTTACTGGGCTGGCGCCGCCGATTATACAGGCCAAATTTGGGCGGCGGAGATGGTTTTCGGAGTACTTCGCGTGGCCGAAGACCAGACCGCTGCATTGAACGACCCACCGCGACCGCCCTAGATGCGAATGTCGATGCAGATTGTGATGCGGGAACAACATCGGGATGCAGAACCTGACTTTCCGTGGAACTGGCCAATGAATGATAGGGCAGCTTGTGAACCATGCGTGACCGAGGAGGGCCAATCTTGGCACCGGGGGGGAGGCCTGACTGGCTTTCCTCGGTTTCCTCGCTCTCTTCGCCTGAACAAGCACATCGTCAGTAGACTGATTATATGGGGAAACTGTAAGGGATACATGCGGGCAGGGAGCATACCCAGGTCGGACAATGACTGCATTGCTGGAGCGTCACAGGCTGGTCTGGTGCATCAGGAACCTTCAAAACTTTCTGATGGACCCTGCAGAGTCTGATCAACTGCAAGACCTGATCCAGCTGCAGGCTCTAATTAGAGATCAATTTCTGATCAGAGCTTTTATATTTTGAAATCAATAACTATTGGCAGATATAGTAGTCATCCAACTCTAATCATTAGATGCAACAAACTTTTCAATATCTAAAATTTACATAAATCTGATCAGTTCTGATCAATCTGTGAGCATTCTGCATTGATACTTTTTTGAATCTTGAGGTCAAATATTCTGCAGCAAGCTGAGAGTAGCTGATATTGTCTGAGAGTATCTGATGTGTCTGATGCAACTGCTGCAGGTCATGCAGACACTGTCAGATGTCTCGCAGGTCAAACAGAAAGTTTTGAAGGTTCCTGATGTGGGGGGAGTCATTCCCTGATTTGTCTCATCCCCATTGCTGCACCACGAATTGACAAACCAATCGACGAGGGAGTCCGGAGTCGAATAGCGGACGGCATCCTGTGCAGGGACAAGTAATTCCGCTATCAGGGACAATGTCAGGCTACATCCTTGCAGATTACAATAGCGAGCTTACGGTTCTCCCACCAGCGCAGGCCCAAATCCATATTTTGCGCCTTGACGTTCAAATTGCGATCCTGAGGATCAAGAAAGCTTGCGAGCTGGTGTAGATCGAATAAGCCCTCCGGGTCCGTCTGGCTCTGCAAGAAGTTGAGGTAGCGGGCTGTGTGGCGCATATACCTGGGGGTCAGCATCATCATTTCCCTGACACCTGCCTCCATGGCCGACTCCCTGATCCTCTTTGCTGAGACCTGAACATAGTTTAGCAACGTGGAGACCAGTGAATTGAAAAGAGCATACCATTTCTTTTGTGAATTCTGTCTGCCAGGCACGCCGTGCATGCTCTGACAACCGAACAGGTGCTCTGCTAGCAGCATGAAGTGCGATCCCAACACGCACCGACAAGATCAAGTAGCTGGCATTCAGAACATTGACACTGTCCATAGCAGCCAGAGGTAAGAAAGAATGAAAGTCTGAGAGAGAGAGAGTGACGCAGAAGGGGATCAAGATGCACAATTGGACTGCCAACGTGTCACCCATGCAGTGATTGTCATGTGTTACGTCATCGCAGGCGTGGACCGCAAGAGGTTTGAAATTTTGTTTCAAGCCACCATTGATCAGATGACTGATGTTGCGTAGTCCGGTGGGTCTGGATCATTCGTGTTTGTGTTGTCATTTTCGGACCGGAACCCCACGCCCCTAATCCGATCGGACCTACCTTGTGCATGCCCGTTACACGCGGTGTTAAGAGAGGTTCCGCATTATCACAGCTTCCATCTCCCCTTCCGCCCCTCGTCCTCACATCCTGCAGCCTACCGTCCTTTGCTCAACTCTGGTCGTGAGCTCCGGAAGTAATATGGGTATGCCGCATATTACATAGGTCTTTGTGTCTTTCTGACGATTGTTGAATAAATCGTACAATCCTTGCGGTGATGCCTATCAACACACATCGAGGATTTCAAGCTTTGGCGCATGACACAGAGCTTGTTGGTGAGAAGAATGTGGCCGGAGACATGAGTGGCCAGGATGCAGCGCCGAGCAGTGTGCCACCGCTTAGTCAGGAGTCGGACTGGCAGTTGAAGGAAGGCATGGTACGTGGGATCACATTGGACATCAGCGAGAGGCAACTGACAATCTTCAGAACCTGATGATGGAGTTGGGTGATCAGTTCTCCGAAGTGGAGGGGAGCCAGGACAATTTACCGTATGTAGATCAGGTTTTCGGTGTGACATTTGACGTTTGACCATATTGTAGTAAAACAGATGGCACCATCGATTCATTACCTCCAGTCCGCACCGAGTTAACTGACAGGGGAATGCCAGGGCATACTGACGGACGCCCCCTTGCCGACCTGGCCAATGCGGAGTCCAATGTCGGAGATGTGCCGCCCTCTCAAGAGCAGGTTCCGACGTCTCAGGATGTTGAAATGGAGGATGGCTTACGCACCCCGGTTCCACATTCTGCATCGGTGTTGGCGGCCCTCGGCCAGGTGAGTTGAGCCAGGTGAAGATTTGAGAGACATCTCGCTGATGTTCTTCGTAGGATCTTCCCGATAGCGAATTCCTACCCCCGCCTCCGAGAGCACCGGTCGATGAGAAATCCCGGATTATCTGGATCAAAGGTGCACTTCGTGGTATGGTTCTTTCTCACTTTTTTTCGGAACCATATTCATTTGCTATCTAGCTCATATCAGGTGGATAACGGATCGGAGAGAGTCCCTGCTCCGGGAGTTGCAGGACTTGGAATCTCGGGCAGCTCAATTAGAGTTATTGAGTGCCTCATATACCATCCCTCCGGATGCCCAGGGTGAGAGAAACACAAGCGAAGGCTCGTCAAATGTATGATAGCTTTGGTGCTGAGTTCAGCTAAGCGCCAACGATTGAATATCAGTATGGAAGTATGGATCTTAGAATAGGAACTAGGAAATTGTAAGAAATTTCCAATGGGGACACGAAGGTGAGACAAAGTTAGGTTCACGGTAGGTCAATGGGACACAATGGGTTGGCAGGGGTACTGAGTAAAACCGTGTTCATACTCCGGCCTCATTCCCTCGATATAGTGCTGTCTTCTCAGATTATGATACCCAGGTATTCCCATGTATATGCGAGCGTATCATGTCCACTTCCACAGAGCGCACCTGGTCCATACACGACCCTAACCTTGCAATTTAGAGAGAATGAAACTGAAAAGGCGTGCGGAAAGAACCACCATCTCGATATCTCTCAGCGGGTACATGATGATGCCCACCATGGGACCTTCGCATTGGCTCTGTCTAGATATCCAGTGCGACATCCTTTCTAACCGAGCCCACGACGATGCAGCGGATTTGCCAGAGACCCCCAACACTGTCGATGTCTTGTAAGGTTAAGCTATAGCCGCGCATGCTCCACATCAGCTAGGTTAGAGTGAAGACAAATTGGCCCAAGCTTGCCGGAAGCTGGGTTACTGTCCGGACATGGGGGCCTGCAGGGTTCCTGCCAAGGAGAAAAAATTGGGAGAAAATCTGAATTTCAGCGGATCAGGTACACAATCCTGACGAAATTGTACAACATCAGGCTGGAACCAAAGCTTCATCGGCACGGATTCGGGGCCTTCCGACTGGGCTGTCCGGACACGGGCTTTAAAAAAATTGACCCCGGTTGTATACCAGTCCATACCAATTATACGGGGTCTTCTCATGCACCGCCGCATCATGCAACTGTCAATCCGGTCAAATGTAGTCATAACGCCACACACCTGTCACCCTGGCCAGCTGTTTATAAACTGCTCATCCATAGTCCACGTTTGTTAGTTTTTCTCTGCCTCGACGACTACCCTTACTTATTGTTGCTGTATCCGTCACCCGAAAATACATCATGTCAACCGGATCAAGTTTCCAGATCTTGAGGCAAGTCCGGCGGGATCTTTCATCCATCAATGTTTGGATTACTGACTACTCGCATCCCCTTCCAGGATTCCTGTACACCCTGACCCAGTTGATATAGAACAGCAGCGAGCTGCCATTGACGAGGAGCTAAACCAGCTACTCCTCCTCACCCTCGATGCTCGTGCCCGGCGAAACAGATTATCACCCCTGATCCGCATCCCCACCGAAGTGTGCACGCGCTGATACGCCTCAAGCTGTGTTCAGCAACGTTAGACCTCATCTCACCATCTTCCATGCAGTTCCCCTTCACTTCCATCCAGCTTCCAGCTCCTCACCCACCAACCTCGCTCAGAGCAGTGATGTCCCTCATCTCAGGAGTTGTCAGCTACTGCAGGCCTCACCGAGGTTTCCTCAAGTTCGCTCCAGGTCGTCCTCAGCGGTTTTGGTGAGCCAATCAGGTTGCTGGCATTATGGTACTGGGTCTGTGTTGTACAGGATGCCTGGATGCCGCCTTTTGATGGTTTCGGACCATAGATGTACCATAGAGCAGCCGAGTCCGAGATCGCCCGAGACCGCCAAGGGCGAGTTTCTTACTTGTATGGTAGACAGAGTCCCAGCTTCGAATAGAACCCCCCAGTGCACCTTTCCCCCTCAGAGCTCAGACCTCAGAAGTCTCTCTCACTGTTGTTCTCATCGTTCCCCGGACTTTAGACAAGTTCGCCCTCTTTAGGCCAGTCCGCCCGCAGCGTCGTTCGTCAGATTCAGTCATATCAGCCGCTTTTCAGTCCTTTTCTCTAGGATTAGTCTGTCGTATCGGAGACCCGTGTGTCTCGTCGTTCTCCTTGTCATTCTACAGCCGTTCCTCGTCCTTCCCAGCCGCTTATCACCAGATCGCCTCAGACTCGCCCTTAGCGAACCGGTCGCTCCATTGTTCCTGCTGCAGTGACCCTCAGCTGCCCTCACCTCACTCCTCACTTGAGATACTTGGTCCCCTCGCACCCCCCGGTACTCTGTTGGTTTTGGTTTTGGCTGCCGCCTCCATTCCCAGGGTCCACACATCATTTTGGAGCCCACCGCGAGGGTTCCATACTCAAAACAGTGAGGGGTGTACCCAGGCGTAGCCTCTATCAGGTCAAGACTGCCATCGAGGTCAGGACATCGCATTTTTGCTCTCTATCACATTCTCGCTTGCTATCGCCTTAGGCGGCCTTGGTGCATTCTTCAAGATCGCCATTGGTTGTAGAGCTTTCCAACCGGTTCTCAGCACCATTCATCGCACCTGATTGCCTCCTGTCGCTTTCCACCATCCTGCCCCTCCCAGAGTCGCTTTTTGTCGCCCAGGACCATCCTCCATCTCTCCTCAGTGCCCTGTACTGGCTCAGATCGTTCTGAGTCATCTCCTATCACCTCTCGTCACCTCCGGCCTTTCTTCGTCGTCTTTAAGTCACTCCAATCGTCTTTAATCATCCCTTGATCACCTCAGATCGTCTCAGCTCGCCTCAAGGTTGCCTTAGGCGGACTCGGTCCCCAGCATCTCTTACTGCCTAGCATCACTTCTCACTTCGTTTGGTCGCCCCAGATCGCATTTTGACGGCATTAGTTGGTCTTCAATCGCTCTTGTCTGCCTTTTTAGCACCCAGGATCATCGCCTAGCGCTGTTGCCACAGAGTCGCCGATAGCGTACTAGGTCGCAGCCAGCTTTCAGCATCTTAGGTCGTCCAGGATTGCCCTTATATCCCCTTCGGCGACCTCTTCACACCATTGAGTCATCCCAGCTCCCTTCTGTTGCTCAGACTCGCCTTGGAGGTGCCTCTGTACCCCATAGCTTGCATCAGCTCCTCCTCCTATCACCTTCCAGTGCTTTGAGTCACTTTTCTTTGCCCCAGGGTTCCTATCGATCACTCCTATCACTGTCTTTTGTTCAGAAGCCGTCTCCCATCGACTTATCGCATCTTGTCTTAGGGAAGGTCGCCCCAGCATCCCTAGCACTCTCCATTGGTTGCAGAGGAGTCTTGTTTCTTTCAGGTTGAGCCAGTTGTGTCCAGACCGCTTACAGTCCATCCCAAAGTCACCATTGACGTTCAGGAGCCTCTCGAGTCACTCTCAGGTCATTTTCTTGGCCCCTTCTTGCTTTCTTTTGTTTCAGATTTCTGCTGGCGATCTTGACTTGCCGTTGGCGACATTGGTTGCTTTAGCAGTTTCTCATCGCTTTTTCAGGTCGTATCGCCCCAGGAGCACCCCTGGCCCCTTTGGATCATCTCTCCCTATCGCTCGTCATTTTGGTTGCCCCAGAATCACCTTTCATCACTTTTGAGCACCTTTCATCGCTTTTGAGCATTCCAGATCATCGGTTATCATCTCAGGTCATCGTCCACCACCTTGGCTCTTCACTCGTCCCTTCCAATTGTCTCGCATTGCCCTAGTCATAGCAAGATCGCCTCAAAGTCGCTCCTCATCGCCCCTGATCACCCCTAGTCCATCTCAGGCTCACTTTCCTCGCATCAGAGTCACCTCCATCGTTCCTGATTGCTCTAGCGTGCCCCCGATCACTACTGCTCACTTTCATCCTCGACATTACCCCTGTCCCGCTGCTTCTGTTACAATGACGCCATCAGCGTTCATGCCAATGCGTGGAGAGAGCGGTGCTCCCAGTTTTGCCAGAGACGATCCCCGTGAACTCGGACCATATTTTGCAGATCTGGAGTTTTGTTTTCAGTGCTTTCAGGTCCAGGACGATCTGGAGAAGAAGGCTCATGCAGTCCGGCTTTTGTCGGAGTTAGATGCCCAGGATCTCTGGCAGTCTGAACCGAGTTTTGGCACAGGCACTTGGAACGAGTTCAAGGCTGCGATCCAGAAGCTGTATCCAGGTTCCGAAGCAGGAGGCCTTTGGTCCAGGCAGGATTTGGTGGCTCTCGCTCGAAGGACGCTTCAGGCGAACTTGTCCTCCTTAGGCGAACTTGGTGCATTTCTTCGTCGGTTTTTGGTCATTTCACGTTGCCTGAAGCACCAGGGACGTCTCTCTGCTTTCGAGGAGCAGCATTTCTTCCTCTCAGCGCTTCCAGATCGACTCTGCCACCAGATTGAGGCCTATCTCACCCAGAGGCACCCAGACCACCATCCAGATGAGCCCTACCCCATTATCGACATCTATCACGCTGCTAAGCGCATTCTGCATGGTACCAGCATCACATTTGGCCCTCATACAAGCTGTAATGACCCAGTTGCCGACGTTTTGGCGAGTTCGCCACCAGCAGTCTTGGGTTCTGCCACCACAATCACTATCAAAAGCGAGCATGTACCCTCATTAGCGAATCTCCTGCTTAGGACGGTCCAGCCGCCGACATTTTCACCTCCTGTCCAGCCAGCAACCTCCTGTACGCCTTCGACGACCTTCAGACAGCCTCGGCGTATTCGGACTGCCCCTGGGCATTGCAGCTTCTGTGGGGCCCATGGTCACTTCCTTCGTCAGTGCGCAGCAGTTCAGACGTACCTGAAGGCTGGCAAGTGCAAGTTCAATGCCAGAGGCGAGATCACTTTACCTTCTGGGGCCTGGCTACCTCGAGGTGTCCCAGGTGATCCCATTGCAGTTCGTCTTGACCAGTTCTATCAGCGCACCCCATCCTGGCATGCCCCAGACCAGTCTTCACCAAGCACCATCGCTCAAACTGCTCCCTTTGTCCACCGAATGCCTGCTCCGCACAAGTCCGCCCACAGCGACCTTCCTTCGACCACAGATCAAGTGTCCTTCGATGATCGAGTCTATCTTCTAAGGCATGGCCTCTCCATTTCGACACCGATCCAGTCTGGCAGACATCAGCTTGCTCAGCTCTATCAGATGCAACTCGACTTCACCACCTACCACGCTCGAGGCGAACTTGCTCAGCTCCATGAGCCAGCAGTGATGCCAGCCCATATGTCGAGGCCATCCTTCGTCGATTGTCATGTGTCATCATCTAGGAGGCCTCTCCTGTCATCCAGAGACCAATGCGAGCAGTTAGAGACTCAAGTTCGCTCTGCGCTCAACGTCGCCCAAAGCGAACCACCAGCGAACTTGTTTCTATTGGACTTAGAGAAGCACCAAGTCTCGAGCAGCTCATCTACCCTTCCTTCCACCATCTCTACCGATGCAGGGTTCCTTTCTCAATGCGCAGACCTGCAGGTGGATCACCAGGGTGTCTCAGAACCTGATCTTAGCCCAGGAGTCCTTGTTGGTAGCTCTGAACCCACTCCAAGCTCGCCTACAACGTCCAAGCCTATACCTGCCGATTGTCGACCTCCGTTTTCCATCACTCCACTGCTTTCAGTGTCATTTCTCCAGTCGCTTTTCAGATCCGCATCAAGTTCGCTCAAGGCACCCTTAGTCGACGACAGCGATATCATCTTCCTTGACCATCTCACTTTCCATCAGAACCCACCAGCAGTGATCCCAGATCGTCCTCCTCTACCATGATGCATTCCCGCTTGATCGTTGTCACCACCTCCACTCTCCTTCTCAGCTATAGTGAGAACACCGCTCGAAGCGTATTTGGTGTTTAGCGTCCGAATCCCTCGTGGGGCTCATTGGTTAGACTGAGGACAGTCTATTTTTCAGTTGGGGGGAGAATGATACGCCTCAAGCTGTGTTCAGCAACGTTAGACCTCATCTCACCATCTTCCATGCAGTTCCCCTTCACTTCCATCCAGCTTCCAGCTCCTCACCCACCAACCTCGCTCAGAGCAGTGATGTCCCTCATCTCAGGAGTTGTCAGCTACTGCAGGCCTCACCGAGGTTTCCTCAAGTTCGCTCCAGGTCGTCCTCAGCGGTTTTGGTGAGCCAATCAGGTTGCTGGCATTATGGTACCGGGTCTGTGTTGTACAGGATGCCTGGATGCCGCCTTTTGATGGTTTCGGACCATAGATGTACCATAGAGCAGCCGAGTCCGAGATCGCCCGAGACCGCCAAGGGCGAGTTTCTTACTTGTATGGTAGACAGAGTCCCAGCTTCGAATAGAACCCCCAGTGCACCTTTCCCCCTCAGAGCTCAGACCTCAGAAGTCTCTCTCACTGTTGTTCTCATCGTTCCCCGGACTTTAGACAAGTTCGCCCTCTTTAGGCCAGTCCGCCCGCAGCGTCGTTCGTCAGATTCAGTCATATCAGCCGCTTTTCAGTCCTTTTCTCTAGGATTAGTCCGTCGTATCGGAGACCCGTGTGTCTCGTCGTTCTCCTTGTCATTCTACAGCCGTTCCTCGTCCTTCCCAGCCGCTTATCACCAGATCGCCTCAGACTCGCCCTTAGCGAACCGGTCGCTCCATTGTTCCTGCTGCAGTGACCCTCAGCTGCCCTCACCTCACTCCTCACTTGAGATACTTGGTCCCCTCGCACCCCCCGGTACTCTGTTGGTTTTGGTTTTGGCTGCCGCCTCCATTCCCAGGGTCCACACATCAGCGCATAGTCCATTTTCTCGCTGCCAACCAGCGGCCAGGTCCCAAAGACCTAGGGTGGGTCAATGTCACCCATGTCTGCCGCACTTTGAGATCCAGGGCACTCGAGGATCCAAGCCTCTGGACTACCATCAGCGACGGACTCCGTACGCCATTGCGAAACGCAATGGTCATCCGGTCCCGGTCTCTGCCCCTCTCTTATTCTATCACCTACACCAGATGGAACCCCCCTACCTTGGATACTGTCGAGCTGCTCTCCAGAACAATCCATCGCATCCGCGACCTTTCCCTCCAAAACTTTTTTGTCAGCAGCATGCAAAACCTCTGGCCATCTATGGCCCATCCAGCCCCGATGATTGAATCGGTGATTTATGCGCTCCCTAGATGGTCCTCCTATCAAGGTATCGATATGCTCCCCGCTGACCTCTTTGACAATCATGCTCCATTGCTACGTAAGATGACGCTTCGTTGCGTCGTCCCGGTGTGGTCCGGGAGTATTCTACGTGGTCTCACCAATCTCCACATTAATAATAAATCCACCCGATCAGATCTGCTAAATATTGATCCTGACCACAAGATTATTTTCGACCATCCATCGGACTATGTAGCATCTGAAGAGGCACCTCCTGTTGCTCCACCCAGCGTCAACGCTTTTAGAGAGATGCTCGAAGCTCTCGGTCAGATGTCCAACCTTCAAATGCTGTTTCTCTCCCACTGCTTCCCTCCTCTCCCCTCCCCTCCTCCCGTCGTGCCTGTGGTCACATTCGGTTCTCTACAAAAATTCACATGTCAGGACAAATCATTCCTGCACATGGCGCATGTCATCAAGCACATCACTGTACCTCCCTCTTGCAATATCCTCATCCTCGGCGATCACCCTCAGGCCGGCGAATTTGCCCCACTCACAACATTCATTGATAGCCACATCTCACCCCATCCCCTGAGCATGCGCATCGGTTTTATCTCTTATAACCTAGCCTGGGACATCTACTTATCAGGATATCCTCCCTTCTCCGATCACACCGGCCATCCCACCTTTGACCCAGATCTCCCGAACATCTCGGTTGTCGTGTACGCCAATACCGATGGGTATGACGATGAGAGACCTCCAGAGAGGCGCCCCATGATAGAGGACCTCAATCATGTCCCAAGCACAGAGACCAAACGTCAGATACGGCATCTTGTTCTGGACTTTGGAGAGGACCACGGTTTGGAACACTGGGACAATTACATCATCGAGAAGATCACTTTTCGCGACTGGCTCTCTGGTTTCCATGCCTACACCGGCATTGAAACCATCGCGGTGAAGGGCGACAGTGGCCGTACGCTCTGTATGGCTTTAGCCGCACCCCGCTCCTTTATGCCCCCTCCTCCGGAGGAAGATGAAGTCGAGCCGATCACAATCCTGGACTCAGATGAAGTCGACGAGGTCCCAATGCCAGACTCGTTCCCGCACCTCTTCAGAAATCTATTACGTATCGAGTTCATGGAAGTCGATTTTAATACAAGTTACCCCAGGCCTCGGGATAGTCCGTGGTCCATATATGAGGTTTCTCGTCCTTCCTATGCCATTGGCTACATTCTCAAGCAATCCCTGTCCCATCACTATGCGGCATTTGGGACACGGTGTCGTGAACAAAACCCGTTTTGATCATCAACCTAGGTGATTCAGTGATTAAAATTGTACGATAGATCGGTATCGGTGTGCGATAGATCAGTATGGGCTGATAAATGGGTTGCTGAACACTATGGGACCTGATCGGCAAGAACCAAGCGACCGGACCAAGTCGAGACCCAGATTCAAGATCCCGATCACCCTCAACCTGCGGTCTGGCGCCCAATCTTAAGATTCAGTAATATTCATGTGGAAGCAAGAATGATATTAAAGGGTTCGCGTTGACACACAGTGCCACCTGGCAACCATGCTCGGTATTTTCTGCCCTCATCGCTCATCTCTTGATGCACAGCTTTATCCGCTGCTCGTCAATCCAATCTTCAAGGACAATCCCATCGAAGTCCGAGTAACCCGCGAATACACCTGCCACGTGCTACCTAATTCGGTCATCTCAGGTGTACAGCCCACGTCAGGATTCCAGGATGTCTATCTCGAGCAGAGCATCGATAAGTGCCGTGCACCCTGCCTCGTGTCAACGGCCAGGTGGCATAGCCCCACCGGACCAGCATGCCCTACCACCTCGTCCCTCCTCTCCTCTCCAGATCGTCAATGACCTCGACGATGATGACCACCTCACGTATCCCTCCTCCTATCGTCATCTCTCAGTAGAGGCACGGTATCCTGCCTACTCGCTCAGCTGGTTCGTCACGCAGCGCCCATCCCTTCATATCCGCAAAGGCCTGCTCGTCGAGCTGGTGCTGACTTACAAGGAGACCACCCTCACCACCCGAGCTCGCTTGGCCAAGATCTCGCATGTCGGCCCAACCTGGGTGCACTTCCGAGCCGAGCGTGAAGACACTCGGGGGTACGAACCGACAAGTGTCCAGCTCGTGGTCCCTCGCATCTGGACCGAGCTCCCTCGCTACTATCCCATCCTCGCTCTCCTTAGCTGCCGCCATCCGATCGACATCCACGAACCATTCGACCCGGCAGGTGACAGGCAGATCCACAACCGGCCATTCGTCCTCCCCGACAATGTCGACCCTGAGGATGTGGAGAGGGTGGAGCAGCTGCGGCGGTGGTCATGCAAGATGGATATCTTGACAGGGAAGGAACGGTACTACATCTGAGGAGAGGGAATGCAGCCATGGACTGCTCGTATGTTTTGTTTTGTCTCATGCTTTGCTTGCGATCGCATCGTCATCACTCATTTTCGCATCTACGCTATCTGTCATCATATTCCGCATGTCGATCTTTGCGCGCGAGCTATTCAGACCTTCTGCATTAATCACACGACCATCTGCCCCATCGCACCCTCCTTCGTCGACTTCGTCATTTTTCCTCATCCGTCACAAGTTAGGAAGTGCTACGTGGACTTTACTACTATTGTTTACTCGGCTATGATGAGCGCGCATACTATACGTCACATGCAGCAGTTGTCCGTAGTTTGTTCATCATGATGGAATACATTCGTTCGGTGACATGTTCAGAAAGCTTGAAGGTTTACAGTAAAGCTAGATAAATCTTAAAAGATATTTGAAAGTAAACTTGAGCTATTCTATGTCTAGTAATAGAATGAGAACAAGTGCCAGGACTCAGAACTAAGTCTGAATAACTGTAACAATTGAGTAAAAATAAATACTCAAATTTGTAAATAGTCTAAGAATAAAGAATAGCTCTAGTTCATGGTTCAACAAGTTTACAAGTGATGAGTCTGCCTAGCCCACAGGCCGACAGAGCAGTGGATTTGTAAGCACATTTGCTTACAAGAACACTGATAAAGTGTCAAATAGTAATAAACAAAGCTTATAAAGCAGAATCTCTGACTACAAAGCAAGATTTGGGATTACAGAGCAGGAAAGATGTATTATAAAGCATGCAGAGTGCTAAGAAAGTGGATTTATAAGCAGGAAATGTGATTATGAATCAGATCAGTAAGCAAGAACGTGATTACAAATGCACTTAATAAGCAAGGAATGCAGCATTACAAAGCCAAGTTTGCTTATAAAGCTCATTATAAATCACTAACAAATGCAGGAAATACTCTAAGGTTACATACATAGTAGATAGTTCTCACAGTAGTGTAGCATCATGTACATATATGGAAGTTCATTCTCGGGGCCCCAAAAGGTATATAAGGAGCTCCAGATTGACCTAACCCCCCCAATCAACCACTTGACTTTAAAACCACCATCTCCAGAGTGAGAATTAGTGTGAAGCATTTGAGTTAAGGTAAGTTTAGCTACTAGACCGATTGGAAGGCTAGTTAGTTAGTTGGTTCACTTAAGTCCTATCTTTGCTTTTACGTCCGTGGTACGTAAGCAACTCATCGATTCAAGTCTAGTTCCATTCGACGTCCGTAGTACGTATTGAATATCGCTATCCAGTTTCAGTTCACGCAAGACCAAGTTACGACCTTTACGACCTTTACGACCTTTACGACCTTTACGACCTTTACGACCTTTACGACTTTTACGACCTTTACGACCTTTACGACCTCAAGTCTCGACACTTCAAGCTCAAGCCTTCTCGGAGTTTCGGCACTCTTACGACTTTTTCGACCCAGTTATTCCGAAGTTTTGTTTGGTTCTATTTGTAGGAGCATACACAAGGCCAAGCAATTCTGCTATAAAACCCACAAAATAAGCACTAGCAAAGAGAAGTATACAAGGAGCTGTTCAACCATACAACAAAGAGAAAAACCTGATAAACTCCTCGAACGACTAGGTACATCCGGGAAAGTGGAAAACCTGATAGTATCTAGGGTAGTGTGATTTGATTTATATTTTGGGTTGTTCATAAGCCTGGAATATATACTCATATCCTTCGAACCACGCCACCGTCACGACAACGGCTCACTCTCGTCATCAAGCATTGCACAATCACGATCAACCAGGTGGAGGAGCTGCGAAGCCTTGCAGATGTAGAATGGGACTATCTGCAGTCTCCGTTGACAGGAGAGGATTGAAGGGTGCGCGGAACCTGTGGGGGAGCCTGGCTCGAATTACGAAATTTGGTTACCACATGTATTTTTAATTCACGCATCGCCGAAAGGAACTCCCTTCTCACTTATGATGTAAACATTGAGCATTCCTCCAAGTAAGAGCTCACCCCTGTTGCCTTGCCGGTGACCCCCGCATAGTGCCAGCGGGGTGACCAGTTCAATACATGAAAGTAAGTAATCAATCCTGGAGCGATGGGCAGCTTTGCGAGCCTTTCGCTTTGGTATACCAAACACCGGTGGCGGGGCTGGCCTCCGCAGGGTAGCATGAGGACGAAGGCCATCTCGGACCAATGCGTGGTCAACCGGTGTGCTGTCCCGTGCACGGTCAGAGACTCTGCACGGTATCGGGACAATGGGTGCAGGCCGAGGGTGTTACAGTCCAGGAGCAAGCAATAGCTCTGTGGTGCGAGGCATGGAATAGGGGGTGTCGAGTTGGTGCGGGGTGTCGAAGACATCATGAGATGCGGGAATGTGTGATTGCAGGAGCTTCATCTGGGGCGCTGGTTGCGGTACTCACCTCGCGTTTCGCGGCTTTGTATCCCTCCCGGTATGTGTCATTTCTGCCTTCTTTCCTCCCCATCGTTATCCCTGCTTCTAGTCCTTCCTCCCAGACCCCATACTCTGCCTCTTTGCATATGTGCATGAGGAAGTCAGTGTCGATCTCATCGATTGACATGGCGAGTGATGCGGGGGTGCTTACCTCAAGGCTACCCTGCTTAGTGCACTCGCTCGGACCCTCCTCATGACGCGCGCTCCGTCCTGCCTTCGTGCTTCCCACCAACCCCTCATGCCCTCGCGAAACCTGACTTTCGCCCAGCCATCAGACCTGCCTCGTAGCCGTTCTGGATCGCGGTGGTGACGATGTCGTTGTGGAGCGTGCGATCGACGAAGTCCGGCTCAGACTCTGGTGATTCGTAAGTGGCAGCCGTATGGGGCTCACCCAGTTCGATGCCAGTCGTCGGCGGTTTCACGTCGTTGTGCGTGGGTGCGGGGCATTGTTAGACGCAGTCCAGGCCCCTACAGGGAGCGAGTTCTCGGGCTGGAGAGATGACCTTTCGAGGTCCGATTCAACAGGTGTCCGTTGATACCCCGAGCAGGGACAGCACATGCGAAGATTGACGCAGCCTAGCACCATTATGACGCTGTTCTGGTGAGTTTGTCGTGGTAATTAGCTGAGAGAAACTGAAACTCACAAGAAGCTCGCAACAAGCAGCTTTTTTCGGCCCAAAATTCGACGCCAGATTCCCCACGGCGAGCGGCGAGCACCGTCATTAGGCCAAATAGTCGGAGTCGATGTCCGTGAACGTCAACATTTACAGTCGCGCGAGCTCTGGGTGGAGCCCAGTGTGATCTGCGGTGTCATTCTCGTGAGTTCTTTTTCATTATTAGCCGAGGTGAATTGGAGCTCACCTTGAGGTCGCCAATAACAGTTATTTTGGTTTCAAAAATCGGGCCCAGAGGCCCCGCGGCGAGTGGGGACCGCTATCATTAGAGCAAATGTTCGTATTCCGCAAAAGTTCACGCGCTGTCAGCAACGGCGCGGGCGTGGGGCGCAGCCCCACGCATGCTTGATGCTGGTGAGTGTTCCGAGCGCGCGGTTTTGACGACGTTTCAGTTATTGACTTGATGTCTTCGTGGAAGGCGTTTGTCACCTCGGAGTTTTGAGGTCCAGGCTCCCGAGGCTTGCGGCAGTTGGACGTGGTAGACGGAAGATATTCGTTGGCAATGCGAATGGACTTCCGTTCACACTGATCCGAGCGCTGGGCGTAGCCCAGCGCGTGCACTGACTCGCTATGTGACGCGGTCAGTCTCTTTCATCGAAATGAACCGAGGGGAAGGTGGACAGACCAGGAGCTCGAAAAACAAATTTTCGTTGCCCGGACATGTGGCTTTCAGGCCCCGCGGCGAGCAGCAGTCACACTCCAAAGATGAAGTGCTCATCGTCGTGGTGAGCGGTGGCGACACTGGGCGTATGTTCACACGCGCTCGCAGGGCACGTCATGGAGTTAGAAGTAAGTAAAGATTGGGGGGAGGAGGCCTTTGCGCACGGGGATAATGTGGTACTCACCTCGTATTCCCGCTCTGCCAGTCCCCTCTTGCGCGGCACTTTCAAAATCCATACATCCGCTGTGCCGTCGCATTGCTGTCCACCTGAGCACCTTGAGCTAGACATCTCGAGGGCATCATCGTCAAGTATGTGGAGGTGGGACGCGTCTTCGCTCGTGGCGCCCGCTCTCCGCTGTTAGCGCGTGCACCAGAATGGCACCATTGTGGGCGCTCTGCGATGCCCGGGCGTGCTGAGTACGGGTCATGTCTGCGATTCGGGCGTCACGCGCTCCAGCTGGACATCGAGCGCGATGTGGTTTCCCAGCGTCCGTTGCATGCCCTGCACACTCTCGCATTCTTGAATCCTTCGACATCACGTTCTATCCTCTCGATGACGCTGCTCACGGTGTGCATGTGTTCGAATCGGACTGGAAAATGTGGTGAGTGCCGCGTGCTTCATTCTGAGAAGGCGGTCTTGTTTACCATTTCCCCTTTGCGTACCCTACTGATCTCGCTCGCCTACAGACTCTGCGCCTGATCGCATACCCTTCCGCAGGACCAGTCTGGAGTGCCGTCCGCCAGTTCCAAACCGAAGGCGTCATCGTCAAGTTAGATGCGCGGATCTCATCTGGCATTCAGTTTCTGGCTGCTTTCGTCGCGCTTTTCGATCTCCCATGCGCTGACGCCTTTCCCGGATGAGCCGGTTCGGAGTTCGGCTGGATTCGACACCATGAGTGAGTTGTACTTTGCTTCGCGGAATGGGATCTTGCTTACCATTTCTCGTGCACATAGCCTGCCGATCTCGCTCATCCACCGACTCTGCCCCTGCGCCCGCGTCCTCGAGCGCCGTCTGCCAGTCTCGCGCACAGCTCCATGGCATGCCAAGGGCGTCATCGTCAAGTTCGAGAGGCCGCGCCTTGCTTGCCATGCAACCGCCGGGCATCACGTCCTTTTTCACACGGGTGTTGGACGTGTTCGGGGGTCATTTGTGTGTGCTCGCTCTCGCGGTTCAAAGCGGACTGGAGGGGGGAGACTGGCGAGCGCTGTCTTCGTGGGCACGCGATGCGTTTGCGGGGGTCCAAAATGCGCCGGTCTTCACCGGACCACCAGACTAGTGGGTAGAGTTGCGGGGACTTGCGAAGGGACGGGACTGGGGGCGTGGTGCTGATTAGCACTGGTCATGTCATCTGCGCGGACTCCACGGTGGTCCCCGGGCTCGTTGGCGGGCATATATGGGCGTGTGATGGGGCGGAGCGGGGCGGGCATGTTGTTCAATGTCTCGGCATGCATATGCGATGCAAGAGGGGTGGGGTGCTTACCCGAGGTACGTGTCCTCCCTGCATGTTGCTCGCGGTGTGCTCACCTCCGTACGTGGCCCAAGGCCGCTCTGCGACTCGTTCTCCACGGCGATGGGATATGTTGCATGACAGCATAATGTGCACGAGTCGTTGGGTCGGGGGAGAGGTTTTGGATGCGGGATAGGTCGTGTGGGGTGCAGGATATGGGTGAATTATGATAAATGCCTAGCTACTATTACATGCAAGAAATTAATCAACCCTGGAGCGACCGGCGGCTTTGCGCATCGGCCGCTTCGGTATACCGAACACGGGGGGCGGGGCTGGTCTCCGCAGTGCAGCAAGCGGTCGAAGACCCTCTCGGACCAATGAGCGGTCGACCGGCGTGTTGTCCGGCGTGCGCGCGGAGACTCCGCGCGGTGCCGGAACAACGCGCAAAGGCTGGGGCAGCCGCCCTCCGGAACTCATCATTGCGGGTCGCTGCCGCCGCGCGGAGGCATGAGATTGATGTCCCATGTCGACATCCGGAGGCGTGCGACCCACAGCAGGCTGGTCCGGCTGGTCTGAGCGGTGCGATGTCAGTATAAAAGCAATGACAGAAGAGTTGAGGAGGGATACGTACTACTGGTAGCGCGATGCCCTTCATATTGCAGAGACTCCGGCGACTCTGCAAACAACCCGCGCCAGGCGTCAGCGTTGATGGGGCCTGCGAGCGTGAGCTCCGGAGGAGGGAGGGTATAGGCGGAGGGGGTGGGATCATATATTGGATAGACCAGGTCTTGTGGAAGGTGAAAGATGGGGAAAGATGCATCAGAGATCTGTACTGTGATGGACATCAGCTGACGCATTTGTTCATGACAATCAGGAACGCACCATCCTCCCACCAGCGATGACCACAGAACTGCTCCGACCTTGCCATCCAGTATGACAGACTGAGACCATCGATATACACGTAATCGGAGAGCGCGTGGAGATCGACGTTCTCGGGCCGCATGGACGAGAGGACTCGCATGGTGTTGCGCATGAACGAGGGGACGGGGACTAGTGCGGTCTCCTCGGACACGTTGGCCGTGCTCGCTCGAATGGCATCGGCATGCTTCTACAAAGTACTGAATAGAAGCGGAGATGGTAGCCGAGGGTGACACACCAAACACTGGATGAAGCCATGCACCCAGGCGACACGCATGCCCGGAGGCATCAACGGGGATGTTGCCCTTGCAGCAACAAGACCAAGACCGACCGAGTCACAAGCAGCGGAGTATGCTGCATTGAGGTCCGCAATGGAAGACATGATAAAGCTAGGATGAGCGATGATTGAAAACAGAGACCGCAGGTTAATAGTGACTGAGGAAGGCAATGATGTGGGGGGAGGGAAGGAGACCGAGCGCGGACTTTGATGCTGCTTTGTTTGTCACGTGTTGCGCATTTCATCGTCACAAAAATGATGTCACATCGTGCTGATGTAATCCGGTTCTGACCATCCGGTCCTAGTCAAGTCGGTCCGGCCGGACCAGCCCG
Organism: Hericium rajendrae; assembly: GCA_033439255.1. Lineage (NCBI taxonomy): Eukaryota > Fungi > Basidiomycota > Agaricomycetes > Russulales > Hericiaceae > Hericium > Hericium rajendrae. The sequence goes on from CM065880.1 coordinate 883,755, forward strand.
GTTACCTGGATCTTATGTCATCTAACCTTAACCTGACTCAAAACTGACTTTGTCTCAAACCCGAATCAAAGGGCAGGCATTCCGTGGCATGCGGCAACTCCCGGTCGGAGATGGAATGACTTTGCGATGCATGGTCTGTCGTCTGTGAGTGTTAGGGAGGCCCATCGTGCGGAATGTCCTTGTCCAATGCCCTGCCACACTACCGCTTCTCGCTCTTCCACAAGCGTAACGTTCAACTGGACGACTCTCCGGGCCACTGTTGAGAGTATGGAATATCGGATTGGAAGAGATCTTGACGACGTGGCAGATGCGGGGATGGTAGACAGGCCGTGGTGCCTCGCTCGCATTTGCAGTGACGCAGTAAGTGTCTATGCTATCTTCCAGCTACGTACACCCTGACGCGCATCGCAGGTCGTCATCGAAAAGGCGATTGCAGAAGTCAAGCGCCTCAAAGCTAGCACTCGGATTGACCGTCCCTCAGGTGGGAAATGCATCTTGGAGAGTTTCCCCCCTTTGCTCATCAAGGTTGCGGAGTGGTACAAGACTTGTTATGGTGGAGGCAGTGGGGTGATGCTAGCACCTGATGGAACCATTGTAGAGTCACTCCTACGGGCAGTGGAGAGGTTCCGGATGTCGAGGGGAGGGATCAGACCGACGACAATGTTGGAGGGAGGACAAGGTAATGACTTTGTTGTATGTTCCTTGTTCTGCACTGATTTCAGATTTAGGCCCTGCAGCTCCAGACAAGCGTCAGCATGGGGATAAGGAGGGCCTAATTGCAGTGGAGGATAAGCTGGGCAATGAGGATAATGGATCAACTCGCAAAGGTGTGTTGTCTCATAGTAATCTTGTATTGCACATTAACAGCTGTTGTGTAGGAAGTCCGCAGGTCATCGGGAGTGGAGACGTGTTAATGCCGACGATGCCTATAGTACCGGCAAAGAGGCGGAATTGTGAACCTGCACTCCAACGACCACCGCCGCCCAGTGCGATCACTGGCAGAGCATTCCACGGGCCAATCGTCCAGAGTCGTTATCTCCGGGCTAGCAGTCCGAGCTCTCTGCCGCACGACAACATCGATCCGAAGACCGCCCCGGGAAAAGGTTAGTTCATGTATCATTTCCGTTGCATGATCTCATCGGTTTCAGATGTACCTATGGTGTGGATCCAGGCCAAGGCCCAATCTTTAGTACAACTTCAGACGCGGACCGACAAAGACCGAACTGGTGCGGGTAGCCGAGCTTCTCAGGAGTGCCAGTCGGCACCTGGTCCATCTAGCGTAGGGACGACCACTCCGGAGCTCAGCCGGTACGAAAGAGGCAACGTCGCAGCTTCTTATGGCCAAACCGGCTTGGTTAACATGAATATGCTGCATGACATTGACCAGCACATCAAAGGGCTGCATAAGAATGTTGATCATGTGTCCATGCAATTGGAGAAAGGCCTTCAGCGGTATTCCCTAGCTGCAGAGCAGGGCAACGTCATCCTCAATCGCATAGCTTCTCTGGAGCAGAGTGTGACGGTGATGAGACAGGAGCTGAAGGAGGGTATGAAGGATTTGGAGGACAAGCTCGACGATGTCTCTCGACAGGTTGCCGACTTAGAGTGTGAAGTCCCTGGTTTGTCCGACGCTCTCTCGACTCTTCGGCAGGACCATGATGACCTGTCTGAAGAGGTCCAACATCGGTTTGACACAGTCGCAGACCAATTCAGCTGGGTCAACACTCATATGCCCCTTCCTACTGACGAGTTTTCGACGGACTCAGAATTGGGAGAATCCTCTGATAGCAACGTTGGAGATAAGTAGTTCATATCATTGATCTGTGCATTCTTTTTGTGTCTGTCCGTGAGTCCGAATCTGCTGTATTCCAAATTTCTGTACCAGTCCGAATCTATTTTTTCATTCCCAGTCCGGAAATTTGTCAAGAGCTGAAGCATTGGAATTTGAATCCGGTACTCCAATAATCCGATGTTTCAGCCCTCTGGTAGTCCGGTAGTCCGGATTACCGGTAATCCAGTCATCCGGTGAACTAAGAGTCCGGTAAAGTGAGAATCCGAGTCCGAATAATACAAGTCCGAATCCGAGTCCGAGTCCGAGTCCGAATGTCCATGCAGTGGTCCGAGACCGGGCTGGTGAATCCGGACAGGGACGAGGCCAGTTGAGCTGGGCCGTAGTTTGCGAGGCATTAAATATGGGTGACCGAGCTGCACCGTAGACTGCGGTACATATCTATGCAAGCCGACCCGTAACCTACGGTCTATTCCCAAATCCAGCTGGTTCGTGGCTTACGGACCAAAAACGGTGATTCCAGCTGGCTTTGACCAGCCCGTAACTTACGGCCTTAGGCCACTTTTGTCTGGCCCGTAGGTTGCGGCCAAAGTCACACCATTGACTGGAAGGACTGCGACGGACTAGGCATGATTTGATATTGAGAACTCGATGCACTACAGGGTGAGGTTTAGTTCCAGACTCAAATCGACGGAGTGTCTGATAGGATCATCCTAATATTGCCCTAGGACGTCCTTTATGGATGTCTGTTTTCTGGATCGAATGAGAATGCTTGGTGCATTCTGATGGGAACATCTTGGTAGTCGCTGCTACCAGTATCATATATCAAATCTGCTTCTTTCAAGGTGAGTGAGCCTTCATCCTCAGCCTTCAATGAATTGATAATATCCCTGCGTATCGGCATTGATGGGAAAGTAGGAGATAACGGTGTCCCTGTGGCCTTTTCAACCCACTTTCTCGTATTCCTTCTTACTGAACAGGTGAAACACCTTTTTTGCTTTTTGTTTCTAGTTTATTTCTTTTACTTTTCTATCGCGGCCGTCAGATTTGGACTGTGTTTTATTAACGAGTGGGGATAGTGTTCGTGAACAATCAGGTATGCTACCGTATAGCTTTTCATCTTCTGCTGAAGTGGAATTACGACTTGTCGTCATAGAGGAGATATTGTTCATCCCGACTTATGACGGCACTATCCACGGATAAGGGGTGGGTGTTTTAGGGGCGAGAGGTGGGTGGAGGGTCAGGCGTGGATAGCCACTACGTCACCACCTTCTTCATCGCGACGGCCAGTATGAAGGCCGTTAACTGACGCTCTTCCAAATGCCAAGCACAGAGGTTATGACCGCATCGGTTGCATCATTCTCATGCTGCTGTGAGTTTCTGGATGTGCATCTCAGCGATGGACGTTCGTCTGACTATGACCACATTTCTTCGCATGGTTCATAACCCCGTGTTGTGCTCACATGGAACCTTGGGTGTTCCAAAAGTATATAAGATAGCTTGTGAAATCAAGGCAGGCGGATATCTTCTTTCCTTTGCATTTTTGCTTACTCTCGCTCACATTCAAACTCATGTCCAGTGCTCGAGGAAGACGCAAGGCGACTCAGAAGAACAACGTAGATATGCCCAAAAAATCGAAGACTCCCCCTATGTTAGTCTCCGCGTATATTGAATATTATTGCTTGGTAATATCGCTGATTATCCCTTTCTCTTTCTCTCTCAGTTCCTCCGATCTTTCTCAGACGAAGAATCCTGTAATGGGCAAAGATGACGACACGTCTACCATCGCTAGTGACGACAACCTTGCTGCTACAGGCGACGACGCTTTGGCTGCCACGAGTGACGAGACCATAACAGGCGAACTCGGATTCGAATTGGCCGATCTATCGGACAGCGAGGTCATCGCGCTGTGAGTCTGTTATATGCTGCACAGGACTGCAGCTAATTAAATGTATACACATACGTGCTTAAGAGATAGCATGCTTTCTATGCCGGCAGGTGAGAAAAGTGACAGCCTCTCTGTCGCTTTAGGAGATGAGCCGATCCCTGTCGCTGTCACTGAGGACCAGCGATCGGCACGTCCAGTGAAGGTGGGTACCTAGTCTCTTTTCACCTTTTCACCTATTTTGTTTCTTTGTGTCTCTTGTTTTATAATACAGACGACTAACTTGACGCAACGGGCATATTGATAGTCGGTGCCGAAGAAATCCGCGAACCCTTACGCATGCCAAATCCCGGATTTTGATCCGAAGAAGGCTGCCTATCCCAAGATGTGAGTTTTCGAACACTATGAATAGTGCTATAAGGCTACGTTCTGATTTAACTACATGCGCACTGATCAAGTCGTGAGTTGATGAACAAGATTCGTCCATTGCCGTAAGTCCATCTGTTACATTCACATCCCTGTACTGTGCGTGATTTAGCTGATATTGATGTTTCAGATTTGTGTCTACTGTAAGCAATGTTGGAAACAACAGTACAGCCGACGGGATCCCTGTATCGAGCGTAGAAGGACAGCACATGTCAGCGCGCGTCCGAGAGTGAGTTTATTGCCTTGTTATATACATATCGAATCTTGAGAATACTCCGTTCTGACGAACGTTCAAGGAGACTTGATAACATTTGCATCCATCCGGGCTCGAGGAAGTTGCACAACATAGCCCTCACTGATCCTCTTCATTTCGAACGCAAGGGCATGTGGCTGAATTACAAGGACAATGGACGTCCTGCGGTATTTTTTACATTGGGGACGGTCGCACATGTCCAACTCGGAAAGTTCGCTGGATCTCAGCAGATATGCCTGGCTCCGTTCAACTCGCTGTGGCCATGCGCAGCAGCATTTATAGGGAAGGTATTCTCGCAGGATCTACTTTACTTTCAAACCTTCAATAAGGGAATATCTTTCTCTACTATGCGATCTAAGACAAGTGAGTGACTCGATTATATTGTCGTATTCATGCATAGCTGATTTTGTATGTAAAATCAACAATAGCTACTGTCGCTTCTAATGCTACGAAAGGCATAGTTTCTCCCGGGAAGGTGTCGAGCCGTGCGTTTGAACCTGTGTTGCAGGCTGATGCTGCGGGTACGTGGACATTATATCAAGCATCTGCTACGCGCTGACTCATTGATCGTTTCAACTGTCGGACGCGAATAGTTCCTTTTTATGACGGCACCCAAAGTTTCTTCGTCGAAAAATACGCATCTCTCCGGCGACTGGAGTTCGACCCGGAAGAAGGTGCAACTATCATGATTGGATTCACGGTAGGGTCGTTTCCGATGACCCCAAACAAGCAGCCTGGAGGCGTACGCAACATCCCCATTGTAATGAGCACGAACATCCAGTTCGCTGTATTACTGGAAGAGAGCACTCATCGGCCTCCTGGAGGAGGAGTTGATTTCCACGAGTTGTGGGGTGTGACTCCTCCTATGCTGGAACAGAAGATCCAAGAAGGATATATGACTGACGACGAAGAACTAGACAACGAAGAGTGCGGTGATGCTCTTTAGTTCATAGTGTTGGGGGGGTGTTCATCGCATAGGTCGGTGAGATGCCAGCGCGGATGTGTTATGTGTTTTTGTACGGATATGTCTTGGTCATCTCCTCTATGCGGCTCATCTATCATTTTCCTTTAACCTGTTCATATTCGTTCATCTATTCGTCCTAGCCCATTTTCTCGAATACACCCACTTACATACGAGTCTTTAATGAGACAAAATACAATGCCTATCGGCACATTGATAGGTCATCTGGCGTGATATATTTATCTCCGATCAGTACGCTTTGAGAAACGGCGACTCTATCCTCTTTAGAAATGTGTTTGGCTAATTCTATACTGCTTCCGTCGTGTTTCTCAGTCAGTTCCAGCTGGGTTGAAACACGCTGTCACCACGCGTAACGGCAGCGTTGCAGAAACACAAATCGCACTCTTTTTAGAATACACATTGGTTGCTCCCGCTGAAAGCCATACTATTATTATAAGTGGGCGTAGACCATGACCTGCGCGATGCAAGGAGTACGAGTGAAGAGGGTGAAGTGGACATATGTACTTTAGGCGCCCAATTATGGCGGGTTTCCGTTCCGGCGCTCGAATCGACTCCTTCGTCTCTCCCTGCATCTGCGTCGCTTCGGTCGCTCACGCACACGTTCGGCGTTCGCGATATGCATGCGGTATGCCCGCATTCAGATATGTAGTCTCGCTGCGTCGTCGCATTGCTCTCACTGACTATGATATGTCTGTCTGCTTCCGTTTGTCCGTGTCTGCTGCCCTTCGCATGAGTCCCATTCAATCGATGTAGGCTTTCCCCGCCGCCTTCGCCCCTCATCACAAAGAAAGCCCGCTACCATCATTGACACTCTGTGCTTAGGACACGTACTCTGGGTTCTATCATACTATCTCGCGTCATATATGATGCGCGCGAATGGCATATCCTACCCATTAATTCGCCAGATCGCTATCCAACCCCCAATCTTCTGCATAAACACGGATCATGGTCATTCAGTTGACCAAAGATGACGTTATTGGTGCTGCTGGTTGAGCTAGTAAGTTCACAGTGAGGGGTAACGGAGAGGAAGAGTTACAAATTACAGATTTAAGTGAGTAGTCTCTCCTCTTCGCATCCCTCTTCTTTCGACACTATCATCTATTTCCTCTCTATCTGCACCGTCTTATGCGGCGAATTGTTCGTTCAGATATCGTAGCTTTTTATAACGGCTATTTTCACTGTGTTTAAAAGTAGCTTTACACCATGCTTACCGACAGCCTCATGTTTGGTCTCGTTTACCCCCCAACAGTCGCCGCGCGACTTGTCGTTACATCCGCCGCGCGGGTTCGTCGCATAGCCCGTACTGGCACCCGCAGCGAGTGTCGCTTGACCTATGCGCAGTGGTCGCCGTGAAAGGAGGTCGAGCGTGTGATCCTCTCGTTCTGGGACGGAGTAGGTCGAGCGCAGGAAGATAGGAGCCTCCTCAGCTCTTGCTGTCTTACCGCCAGGTACGTGCGCTATCTCTACAACCGCGCTGTCTCGCACACACATATCTTGCTCCCTCATTGACAGATAGTCTGTTCCGTTCTGCCCTAAGCAATGGTCTCGAGCACACCTTCAGAAGTGCGCGTCGATTGGAAGGGATCATCTGTCAGACTCTGTCGCAGGGGAGGACCTGCTGGCTTTGTCAGATACTGGCTTATGTAATGATCACAATGTCGGCGCGCACTCATGTGGATTCAGATTCTTGTTGATGTCCCGTGTAACGGAGACTACAATTTGTCTCGTGCTTTCAAGTGGATCGTAGAACCTGCTAGAACGTCTACGATTCCGATAGGAGGTTAAGGAAGTGAGGGAGATACACAAAAAAGGGATGGGGTTCGGGGTTCGCTCGTGTGAGTATATCGTCATTCATGACGTAGGTCTAGCTGCTCATCGTGCATTCTTTGTCGAACAATAGATACCCATTGCGTCTGAGATGCATACTCGGATCATCCACAGACAGAACACTCGCATTCATAACTGCCTATTCATCGGGTCGGTCAAGATCTCTTCTATGTCTACAGCTCGATCTACAAATTCTATGACATCATGTAATGTATCCTTCCTTTCTTCCTTCCTCCATTTATGACGTGCGGAATCGGTATGACCGTCATAGATTCTTGATATAATGATTAACAGTGTCTTTGGTTTATTTTAGTAGATTGTGTTTGTACAAATATCGAGTCGCAGGCAATCTGCCTCTCACTCATCGCCATTAAGTGTATTTGTGTCTCCCGCCCTCTCACATACTTGCGTGAACATCGGATCATGTATAGCGACCCAGGTGAGGGCAATATTGTTATACATCGTCTGCATCTATATGTGCTGATAGATTCTTAGACGACGACGACAAGGTCATCTGTCCTGAACTGTGGTTCAGAGACAGTAACATAGTGCTCAGAGCTTACAATCGAGATGTCCCGGTATCCTTCAGGGTGCATCAGTCTGTCATGGCTCTTCATTCGAGGGTATTCGCAACGCAGATCGGGACGATAAACCCCAACGTGATTGATGTCCCTTCAAACGAAGCACCTATCATAGATCTCAATGATAGTGCGGACAACTTGAGGTTGTTCTTATTGTCAATGTACAACACGGCGTACGTTTTTTTCGGGACAATATGTATCAAATATATCATTTTAACGTCATTATTATTTTCGTCAGAGATCTCATATCCTTGCGCTACAGTAATGTCCAGCGCATCACTGCCTCTTCGCATGGGCTGTCGACATTTCCGTCACCGCTAGAGGGCATCCTGAGCATGGCCACAAAATACGATGCTAGGAAGATCCGGAGAGTCCTCGTAGACTTTCTTGAGGAAGCTTGGCCTTCTAGTCTGGCCCAATGGGATGCTATGCAAGATTGGGTAGACCACAGAGTATCTTCTGTCGGTCCCGACGTGACGGACGAACTTAATGGCCTGTATCCTGACCCTGGTAAGTTTCTCAATTCGACGTCTCACGTTAGTTATCATGAATATAAATTTATTGTTCATAATCAGCCAAATCTATCGCTCTCGCGGCCGAATTCAAAATCAGGAAGATCGAACCAGCAGCATTCTATGACCTTGTTCGGTGCTGTGCGTTTAGGAAGATAGAGTTTGGAACTGGGGTAACCTGTGGGGGGGTGAATAGGCAAGTCGATACAGCCGTCCTTCAAGAGAACGAAGTCCGGCGTTTCCTTGTGGGGAGCTCTTCAATCCATTTCTACGCCCAGAACTTCATACTCACCCTCTTGAACCCCAACACGTCATCTGGCCTCCGCCCTTGTAACTTAGAGCGTGACACCAATGATTGGCCTTGTCGGCCGCACATTCGGTTTTGGTGGATGAAGACTATATCGAGGACATCCCATCCTATGGACGATCCTCTCGCATGGCTGAAGCTGCTTATCTCGCTCGCATCCGAGGGGTTGGACGATGAGAATGTCTGTTCGACGTGCAAGTCTTGGCTCATAGGTACATTCAAGTACGAAAGAGAGAGTATGTGGAACAGTCTGGAGTTATTGTTCAGATTGGTGAGAGTCACCTTCGCATTGACTCTCTTACGCTGATAATTCTTCTTTGTTCATTTTTATTTTTATAAGTGAATTTCTTAGTAACGTTGAAGAAAAGTTGTCAACGGTCCGTCTCGGAAGATGCGGGGATAACATTTTTTGTTGAGGATAGAATAAAACACAATGCCTGGTCTATCACGGTGCAATCTATAAATATGTATATCTTGGCTTCTTGATCTGCTCGTTGTAATCGTACTATTTGTACTAAATGCCGTATTGTTGCGTCTTCTATATGAGAAAATTTTCCTCCTCGACCCAGCTTACTCAGTTACTCAGTGTTGCGATCGAAAGCATATTTACGGTGCCGTGCATATCAGTATGCAGTCGGCGCGTCGAGAAACCTATTTGTAGTCGCCAAATAGTCACGTCATGTCACACTTTGACCGCCGACTGCTCGGACGCTTCACTCTAGCATCTTGCCGTCTTCTAGGATGGCCATTCAATTTCTGTATCTGTAAGTGTCTGACCGAGCTGATAAAGTAGCTGAAAAGCCATGAGATCCCGCCTGGTCCACAGATCTCTCTGCAAGCTATGCATAGCTTCAAGAGACATGCATTTCCAGCACACGGCGTAGCATCCGTAGTTCTCGCGCTTGTGTGTGTTCCATGACTGCCAATATTGAGGGGAACCAAGATATCGTGCTGGCTATGGTGCGTGAACATTCTGAATGCACTGACGTGTTCTTCGCCCAGATTTACATGCAGTGCAGAGCGCAAGTTCACGCATCTCAGGCACTGCGACTTGTGCTTGAGCCAGACATTTATGCCATAGGACAACGATAATTTCCGAGATCCGAGACTCATCCGCGCCTCAAAGGCTTACCATAGCTATGTCGGAGGATGCCGAGCACGTGTTCGAGGCGCATCCTCGGGAGGGCAGCAGGAGCATTATGTCTCGATGGATGGGCAGCAGACATGGGGTGCAGGTGGTGGTTGGGCGGGAGCTGTTCGAACTTGGATGTCCTCACAAGTCTTGGTCTGTAGACTGGCATTACCTATTTGCTTAAAGGGGAAGTTGAGTGCTACGACGTACGAATGCGCATACTGCGAACTCGCAAACAATATTCAGAGTGCTAAAGCACTAAAGGGTCACGCTTTGGTCCAAACAAACAAATATTTCAGCGCTGTCGACGGCAAACTGATATGCAAGGCACTAGCTCAGTTCAAAGCTGCCAAAGGTAAAACCGAAGGTCGAAGGCGAGGGTCGATTCGAAGGTGACCTTCGGCGCAGAAAACTTGAGACCACCTGCGCGACCTGCGGCCGCAGGTGATTACATAATGTCACGCCCGTGGTAGTTGAGACGAACACACGAGCGCGCTGCCTTCACATGTTCTGAGTGACTGTCACATGTCACGTTCCTGCGGCGCCTTAGCCACAGCAAGTCGAAGGAGGTCGAAGGAGACCTTCGACCTTCGAGTTCACCTTCAGCAGGTTTGAAGTCTGCTACTGTAGGCCTCCGCCTCGCCTCCGATCTCGGCCGATGTAGAGGATTGCATCATCGACTTCTATGGCATTCATATATAAGGACACGTGTCGTAGAGAATGGATAGCGTCATCAATTGGTATGGTGACGTACTCTGGTCTAGGAACCGCGGTTGAGTTCTCTGCAAACCGAAGGGAAAAAACATCCCAAATCTTTCTCGATTACTGCGTTTCGCGACATAGGTTTGAGCGCGCTATCTGAATGCTAACTCGGTGCGTCCTATCTCCTGAAATGGTCATAATTCCTTATATCATTCGCTTTCCTTCGATTTAGAGCGTTGTGACCACAGAACCTCAATATCTTCTTGTCTTCCGTAGGTCGAGACAATGCCGAAGAGCAGGTATGTCATACGAATCTATCTGCTGGCATACATTAGGTGTACTGAATACACGTGCCTCAGTTGTGGTGACCATTTCGGATATGATGATCACCATTACATGGGTACCCGCTGCTGTGCTCGTCATATCTGCATCGAGTTAACATTCAGAATCTTTTCCGTGGATCTCAGATTGCAACTATGACATAGTGCGCCTTAATATCTTCGTAGTAGGGCTTTACCAGTGTTTCGGCTCATTTTCACTTTATGTTTATAAAGTAAGTCTACAATTGATGTAGATCAGTTCGCTCTGTGTTCCTCTCGCTCTCGTATTCCTACCTTCCCCGCCGTCTTCGTCATCCGTTTTGTCTCAGTTTTCCCTTTGTTTGTCTAAGATATAGCATGGCGTCAGTGAACCCATCTTCATTTATCCGTGGGAGACCTCGTTCAGCCACGTACCCCTTCTATGGTGTTCGTATTCCTTCGAATCTTTCACATTCTGGAACATTCTGATAGGAACATTCTAGACCCTGGTTGGATACGACGTAGTGTCGTCCGACAAGATGTCGGTGTCTAGTGTGACATCATTGTCCATGGGGGCTACGCGAAACCGTCGCTCCTCTCTCCATCAAGAAATTACAGCCAACCTGAATCCTGTCGCTAATGTGATTCAAGATAGGTTCGTGGGAGACGCGGACTTGTCCGATGGTGAGTTCATATCATCATCCTTCGTCTGGCTCGCCTTATGTATGTTAAGGCGACGAGCCTATTCTTGTGGCGTCTAGGCATCGATTTGTGCTATTTCCCATCAAGTATCATGAAGTAACGTGGTCATTTCGTTATAATCGTGTGATATGCTTTCTAACTGTATTACAAACAGATTTGGCAGATGTACAAGAAAGCTGAGGCATGCTTTTGGACCGCTGAAGAGGTGGACCTCTCGAAGGATTTACGGGACTGGAACGAGCGCCTCAATGACAACGAGTGGCATTTCATTTCCCACGTACTTGCGTTCTTCGCCGCATCCGATGGCATTGTAAACGAAAATCTGGTCGAGCGGTTCTCCACCGAAGTCCAGATTGCGGAAGCCCGTTGTTTCTACGGATTCCAGATAATGATGGAGAATGTTCACTCTGAGACCTACTCCCTCCTAATTGATACCTATATTCAAGACTCCGATCGGCGTCGGTTTTTGTTTGATGCCATCGAGACTATTCCGTGCATCAAGAGGAAAGCCGATTGGGCAATTAGATGGATCGACGATCCTAATTCTGTCTTTGGGGAGCGTCTTGTCGCTTTCGCAGCCGTAGAAGGCATATTTTTTTCAGGATCGTTTGCATCAATCTTTTGGCTGAAGAAGAGGGGACTGTTGCCAGGACTTACGTTTTCCAACGAGCTCATCAGTCGCGACGAAGGGATGCATACAGAGTTTGCTTGTCTTTTGTTTGATGAGCTGAAAAAGCGCCCTCATCCGAACACAGTCCGTCGTATCATCGAGGAGGCCGTAGTCATCAAGAAGGAATTTCTCACTGGTACGTGAGAAAGTCATCGATCGGAGCCGTTGTCGTGACGATGATGGGTTCCGAAGTATTGTTGGTATACCTCAGTAACACACTATCCTAGATACGATCAGGTTTTCCTACTTTCCCGGATGTACCTAGTTGTTCGGGAGAGGTGGATGGTGTTCTTCTTTCTTTTGACGGTGGACTATGTAGCCTAGTGAATGATAGAAATGTGATGTTGTGGCTTCTAACTTGAAAGAAGGCTTATACAAACAAACACAAATAAACCTCGGCAGGTGAGCTAATGAATGTGATATCAACTTGGCTGAGTTGACTTGACTGGCTGGAAGATAATTGAATAACTTCGAGTGTCGATGCTGGCCTAAATAGTACTCGAAAGTGACTGTAAATTCTGTAGTAAATGTAACTGGAGTGCTGGCTAGCTGGTGTGATGGGAATAGGTGTGATGAAATATAAAATAATATCAATGAATTTATGGGATTTTATCGGTACTGAAACTGGAGGGTTATGCTAGGGGATTCGAGTAGTGGTGCTGTGATAATGATTGAGGCTGTGTTGGTCCGAGACTTGGTCTGAGACTGGCTTATGTAATGGGACTGATGGTTCCCACGCTAAGGGGACTAAAAGCGGAATGTTCCCACAATAGGGAATGGACTGGATTGATACTGGGAGTGAACTGTAGGATATCGGATCCTAGACTTGACTGGCTGATACTGATAGACTGTAGGATGTCGGATCCTAGACGAGAATGTGTAATAGCAGATGAGAATGATTAGAGACTGAGTCACTTAGTCACAGTCTGAGCTTCTTATGTCAGATAAGATTTTATACTCAGGATCTGCCTAAGGTAACTAGAAGCAAACACAGGGAGTACTACCTTTCCTGTCAGAGGAAATAGATAGGGTCAATCTGTCTCAAACTGGAAGCTGCAGTTAAGAGCTCAGTGAGAAATAATCAATATGGAGGAAAACATGAGAGTTGATTGGAGGGGAGAGGGAAGTTGGTTCTGAGGGGGGAATGAAGGGGAGAAAAAGATGTCTGCATGATGGCTCACTTCGGCTCCTTATATACCCTGGGAGAGCCTGAGAACCAACTGCCTAATATGTACATGTCTATGCTACTGTGGGAACTAACTACCTATTATAGGAATGCTGACTAATATTCTTTCACATTCTAGCACTTTCTCCAATGATTTATAAGGCAAAATGAGCTTTGTAATCCACTTTTTCTACCTTTGTAATCCAAATCTCTGCTTTATAATACAGATTCCTGCATTAATAAGCCAAATCCTGCTTGGTAATCGCATTTCTAATGAGCTGAATAAGCAGACTACTGCCTTAGTAATCACATTGTGCCACAGGGCTGTGCGAGGCTGTGTAAAGCTGTGCGAGGCTGTGCAAATGTTGTTCTTGGAATTTCTAGAACATTCTGTCACATTCCATGGACTTCTCTTAGTCTGAAAGTATGACTAATTGATGAATAATGTGCATGACACTTGTTTTCTGAATTAATAGAATTATTCAGAGTCACAGTGAATATTTTGCCACTGGTCGAGTGCATTGATTCTGGACTCGAGTCATCTGCTGCAAGCTTTGCGTTGGACGTGAGATGTGCGCGTCAATAGTAGATGTCCAGAATAGATGTAGGCTTGATGCAACAAGGTATTGGAAGTACGCGGGATGCATCTGTCTCATGCTTGAAGAGAAAAGATGGAATGGATAGATAGGTGCATATCAAGAGATTATTGATATAATATTATCGAGTGATTGAGTAATGTGCGCATGATGGTGAATTGAATAGAGGTAGATGATGGGTAAGTGCTTTGATCTTTTGGAGCTTATGATTGCTGAATTAACCCTGTCAATGCTCAAAACGGGTTTTGGGCGCGACACCGTACATCTAATCTGTATGATAGATGCACTTCCCGTCGGCCTCATTGGCATGAACGTCACGCTCATGTGTCAATACATAGAGTTCGTCGCGGACCGTCTGATAGTCTCTCTAGGGGGGGTTATGCTGTATAATTCGAAGAACCCTTTCGACTTCATGGATATGATTTCATTGGAAGGGAAGACTAACTTCTTCGAGAGAAGGGTGTCGGAGTATTCCAACGCGAAAGTCGGTACTGACTCTGGAGAAGAATTTGTCCCGTCATCTGACAGAATATTGTGAGTCTTTCCCTTATTTCGCTTGGTAAATATTTGTCAATTTATCATTTTTTATACAGCACCGTCCGTGAAGACTTTTGAACATTTGCATCAGGCTGAATTTGTAACGCGCTCTGACTTGAACAAATATATATAACTTTGCTACGACCCGAGGATACGAGCAATATATGTAGTATTGTGGATTTGTTTAAGCTGATGCCAAAAGCCGCTTATTGGCGTGACATAATAAGTTTTTGATACGCCGGAGCTGGCGCTCCGTCGGTTTTGTAAAGGATTAGAATTAATATTCACGTTCTATTTGGGGGAGGCTGTCGAAGTTGATATATTTGTATTATCGTCGTCTACATTGACAAGCAGCAGTACATGAAAATTTATGTATAGTGAAATCTCTGTAATCAATTGGTTTCTTCATGTATGCAGATGACGACTACAAGCAATCATGCTTCGTGAGGGCATGTAAGAGGAGAGTAGGCATGTGCTGCGTAGTGTTCTGCCAGGCCGGGCTCGAAAAGACGAAGCCGGCCCAAGCCGGGCCCAAGTTAGCCGGGCCCGGCCCACAACAGAGTGAAGCCTGGGCGCTCGTGCTTTAGCGCTTTAGCATTCGCAGATTCTCATCACAACCCGGGGCGAGTTCTGGACGGCGGAGTCAGTCTAGGATGGCTAGCTGAATTGCACGGCGCTGGACAACATCGCAAACTTGTATACCCATGTACGTCTTCAGTCTCCAAGCTTCAAGCTTCATGCGCACGCCCACATTGCATGTAGTATCGGCTGATGCGAGGATGCAGTGAAGACCTCGACATGCTCATGGAGCACCACATCTCCGGGATATTGTCTTCAACTTGCCGTTGAAGACCATCGCAAACCTCGAGACCGAGGCGTTCGACCTCATCGGCTCTGGGATGGCCATGCTGAATGGGAAGTCGCCGATGTCGAGGATGACGAGCCCGTTGGGCTCGAGATCTGGGGCTTCTTCTGAGGCCAAATCCTTTCATACGTCGAAGGAGTACATTGTACGCCTTTCTCACCTCGCACCCACTAATCTCGCTGCAGACCCTTCCTGCCGTCCAAACAGACCTGATTCTCTCCTCGCTCTACTGCCTGCCAAACATGCACCGCAGCTCTTCACCCACGCACTAGCCCCTATCTACGCTCGGCTCGACGTCCAGCCAGATTGACGTCCGCACCGTCGCGCCCCTTCCGCGAGAAGACCATTCTCCCCGTCTTCCCACGTGCCTTGCCACGCAGAAGCAGGACAAGTCCTCCAAAAGCCACCCCTACCCGTGCCCCCAACGGCTGTGTGTTCCCTCTCCTCTTCTCCTATCATATTTACATTAATACACACATATATAGCTCGTCCTCATCTCGTAGGGCCGCAGACAGCTGTCAGTGCACCGCACACTGAGCTCGCGCTCGACCCGA
Organism: Hericium rajendrae; assembly: GCA_033439255.1. Classification (NCBI taxonomy): domain Eukaryota; kingdom Fungi; phylum Basidiomycota; class Agaricomycetes; order Russulales; family Hericiaceae; genus Hericium; species Hericium rajendrae. Next base: position 899,539 of record CM065880.1, read on the forward strand.
CGCCGGGTGACGCCACCGTCACACACCTCCTGCGCCTCGTGCGCTCGATGATCGCGATCGCCCCGGACACACTCTGCACTCCAGCCTTGCTCCAGCCGTACGTGCAGCTCTGATTTCACTCCGACCATGCGCTGAACGAGTGTGTTACAGGCGCGCGTGTTGCTTCGCCTCGGATAAGAACACTGACCGTGCGAGCGGGCTTGCGCTCCATGCAGTGATGCACAGCGCGAACATCCAGGCGTGGGCATGCCAGATCATGGTGGGCCCATGGCTCAGCTGGGAGATGCTGCCCAACGGCGATCCGCATGTACGTGATTTGCCTCTGCGGTGGTTTCGATGGACTTAATATATGTACGTGCCGTATGGTGGCGATTATGAGGTTGGTGTGGGTGAGGCAGGATTCACAGCGCTTTTGACGGTTGCTCACGAGAGCGCTCAGCGCACCCGCTACATTTGACTTATCGGAGCGCCTGCTGTAGTTGAGACTTTGGAGCATGTACTTATATCAAAGCCCAAGCTCAAGCCTGACCGAAGCCTGTCAGTCAGGCTAGGAATATACTTACGAAAGCCAGAACCGAACACAATATTAGAAGGGGCACTTGCCAAAGTGACACCTTCACTGCAACCATGTTCAGCTGTCTTCGTCCCCGTTGCTCCTCTCTCTATCCTTATATGTACTCCCAGCTACTTGGCCATGTCTTTGATGAGAAACCAGCAGAGGTCCAGTGTCGCATTCATGAAAAATTTGTAAACTCAACCATGGATTTTCTCTGATTATACCCTACTATTATTTGCCTGCTTAATCCAGCGCTTCATAAAGATGGCTGACTCCTGAGTAGCCGAAGGTGGGTTCAGGTCAACATTCATCAGGTCAGCACTGAGAGAAAAATAAATTGAATATAATCTCTAACATCATAAAATATTATGACTCACGGAAAGTTGACAAAATTACGCGTCCCAGCAAGCCTCAATCGAACAATTTGGGTGCCCTAAAAGGAGATTCAAAGAATAAGCAGCGTGAACAAGGAACTCATTGGATAAAAGGAGACTTACATCGCTCTGGATGGTGGTCGACTGAACCTTGGCGTGGATTATTTCACCTGTGGAATCCCAAAAATACACCCATTGACCATTCTAGCAGGAAAATAGGAGCATAAGATATATCGGGATGAGCTGAAGCTAAAGAACTCATACCTGAAAGTTGAGCAGAGGATTGACAACATCCATAACCTAAGCAGCCAAAGTGGGAGGTAAGACGAGAGTTGCTCACAAGAGATATCGAAACATGCGTGGAGCATTGTATTAAGCTCAGCCACCAAATTAAAAGAGAGGCCCAGATCAAGCAAAGTGACATCAATCGAAGCATATGCTGTGGTAACAAGAAGAAGATCTCGGTTAAGCATACCTTTACGTTTGATGAACTTCTCAGGCCCAGAAAAAGTCAAAGCACTTCCCTGACGAACCAGGAACACCAACCTATCCTCATAACCACGATGTTCTTTCTTCGCCGCCAGTCTCACAATGGGTCCCCTCAGCCCGAAAACCAGCTTTTGGTTCATGTTGAGCATCAAACCCGCACAACTGTGGAAAACGTTTCCATTCTCGGCCCACGCTTCTCTCTGCAATACGATGCGACAGAAGACCGAATGCGACTCGAAACACCTCCTCCCATATACCAGCCATCTAATTCACCCTTTTCTCATATCCTACATCCTGATCAGCTCGTCCGCTTCCTCATTCCAGACTACATTCTGACAGATCATATCATAATTCCCACCCAGCCAGGCAAGCCGAGCGCAAGCCTCATATGTAAGGAGTGCCCTCTGGGTTCGTTCTACTCCATCAGCGCCCCTCACGACCTTCCCTTCATTTTTATCTCGGCGGACTTAATCGAGGAAAATGTGAACAATCCATGGGTCTGTGTTGTTCGACCAACACGTGATGTGGCTGTGGGAGAAAGATTGGTAATAATGAGCGGAGAAGAAGGATATTGCGTATCAGGGATGGTGGAGGAGTTGGTCAGTGCAGGATCTAGCTGGATGCAGTTCAAGATCAGACGAGTCCCAGGGATCATCGACATGCACGGGCTGGGATGGGAAGGAAACCATCTGTTCATCTTCGTCCCTCGGATCTGGAGTATCACATCTTCATCGCTCGCATCACGCCTCATCGCCTGGACAGGGTATAGAAAGATGGACATACTCGGTCGGTTCAACCCTTATGATCACATCCATACCTACTTCCCTCCTCACCACAATTCCTCCATCCTACTGCCACGGACCACTGCATTTTTCTCCTACGTCAAAAGGATGGAGGGGATCAAGGCAGCACAGATTATGAACCGTGAATCGAGGTACTATGTCAACCTGGAAGGATGGGCAAGGATTCAGAGCAGGGAAGCTTAATGAGAAGAAAAGGCTCAGTTTAGAAAGGTGCTTATTCAAAGGGGCTTACATCTGCTTACTCGCTCGAAAGGATTTGCTGAGTCGTTCTAGTCCGATTACAGATTCACATTTGCTTTCCTGTCCTTTACAAATATGCTGAGTTGTTCAGTTTGTTACTGTCCCAAGACCTTTTCCTCTTCTGCTCTACATTTTGGACAAAGTTGCGAAGGTGGGCCTCTCTGAGCCGGGAACCGGTGCGCGCACCGCTAGGATCTTCATCCTGACATTGGCTCGAGACTCCAGACCATGCATTTCCGACGGGCCGCAAGTTCCACACCCTCACGTGATGCGTCGCGTCGCGTCGCTCGCATCTTTCTTGTAGTAAGTAACTTCTTGAAGTTCCTTTGCCACGGTCAGCCTCCCCTAGTGCATTCGACTGTCACGATTACTCGCCCGTCCACATAACACTCATATCCTCTGCATACTATGAGCTTGTTGATGCCCAGAGCTCAGGCCGGCGGCACCATTTCGATCTGGACTGATCCACGCCGGCACTTGTAGCCGGTTTGGAACCTCTGTTTATTGAGACCAAACACTGTCAGCTCCCGCTCGAGGATATAAGGCTGCGTAGTTTTGCGTTTCTGTCACCCGCCTCTTGTTCTGCTACCGCCACTATCTTCTTCATCCCTCGTCTGCTCATCCCGTTAACCCTCCGCCACCCACAGATCGTCAGCACATAGGTGTCCCAGCTCCCCTCGCGGGCTATGCTATGTATGCGCCTAGTCGCTACGCTACCTCTAGCTTCCCCCCCCTCCATGGTCTACCGGTGCGTATCCACTCATTCCCGTCCGCAATCTCACATCCACATTTGCGTTACCTAGAGCTGTCACCGAATCCCACCTTGGTCGCTCCACGCAAGAAGGCTCTGATGTCTCGCTCTCAATCTATCCTATGCCAAAATTTCTACGTTTGTTCGCTTCACCGCCAGGTGCGTACTCGCTGCTGCATCCTTTTTGCAACCTCCACTTGCACGCGGCTAAATCACAAGCAAGAGTACTCGCTCGCATTATTTGGCTCGGCAAACTTGCCGAACACTCGTCGCTGTCTCTGCGCTCTCTATTGCGGCTTGCTTGCGCCGGCATCTGATACCTCATTCCTATCTTGCGAGGTCAACGGTTTCGTCTTGCTGTCCCTCTCGTTATTCTGTTTCATCCGGTTCTACATGGGCTAGCTCCAAACGTTTAAAACTGGGTGCTTGCTTTCGTTCTTTTCAGCCGCCGCCGTTGGACATCGCTCCTGTGCTAAAGCCGGAGTTTGCTAACCTCTTCACTTGTGATGACATTTCAGACTTGCGGATAGCTGACTTTTTGATTGACTGATCATGAGGCTCGTCTAGGAAGCTCCAGATACCTTGATCTTACTCGACCTTACTAAGTAATCCACCAAAGCACGTCCACGTCAACACGAGTCAAACTCTTCGATACCGTACCGTCCTTGCCTAACGAAATGCCACTGTCTCCTGCGCCCTCTCACGCTCAAAAGTCTTTCGATTAACACGATATCCACTTTTGTCTCTCAACTCGCCTAATCTATGCTTTTCCAATGCCCTCGCTTTTGAGCAACGACACCCCGTGAAGCCGGAGGTCCTTGAACCCCACACAAATCACCGCACGCGCGATCTCGGTCCGAACTCGCGACCCACCCACTCGGGTGCTACGGTCATGCCCATCTCTGCGTGTCTATCCTTTTTTATTACGGCCCCATCGCCCTCGGGTCGCAAGGACGCATACCTGACGTACACGCGCGTCTCCTTGTACTCGGCGTCGGAGTCGGCGATGAAGACCCTCGGGCAACGTCCGACGTACCGGGGATGCTGTCTTTGGCGGCCTCGCCGCGCGGTGCAATAGGGTTGACCGTGCTGAAGATTGGATGGAGTATGTATTGAAGAAGCCGGTTCTTAATAAGCCCGGGGAATAGGTGGAGTACTCGTTATAAACTAATTCATGGGACAGCCATCAAACGTCCACTGGTCTTCTCTTCAGCTAACTTTCGCAGGTCTGACTCGCTCTGCGAAAAGTGGTAGACGCTGGAGCTACAAACTTCCCCTACAGACTGACGAGGTTCACCATAGCAAAACTTCTGTCGGTCGCTGTCAGCCAACATCCAAATGCGGCTTGTCCTCAGCCTGGCTGTGCTATTCTGGTGCGCTTCTATCTAGTCTCCAGTCTGCCCAACACAGAAGATGGTCGTGTTTCATGATGTTACTTGATCTTCGCCACTCGTCTTCTGTGCTTCCTGGTACTCCACATCGAGGATGTCTATGCAGATGACGTCTACCCAGCGGCCCTCAACTCATACACCCCCCCTCGTTACACCTTCCTGCACAAAGTCTACACATAAAGCCATCAATCCCCACACTGCGATATTCACGACTGGAAAGAAACGCTTACACTGTCTTATACAGCCTGACAGTCCGCTCATGAGTCGCATATACGGATAAACTCATTCGTTTCAATTTCAGTCCTCGGAACGCATACCACATAAGCCACTTCATCACCTCTCTACCATCCCCTTTCCCCCACTACTCCTTCGCCACCATGAGTCCGACTACGGCATCGCGGTCCTTAGGTTGCGTCACTCGCAGCGACACGTACTCAACGAATGCCCCCATATCCTTCTCTTCGATAATGGCGGAAAGCGTACACTTCTTGACCGTGCGCTCGACGACTGCATCGCGGAACGCCTCCGGCCTCGGGACGATGAAGTCTGTCGCGACGGTGAGCTAGACTTCGTAGACGTTGTGTGTCGCATGCAGCAGGTCCGCGTCAGAGGAACGGAAGCTACGGAGGATGAGGCGTGGGGTTTCGAACATAGCTGGGTGCTTTGTCTCACAAGGCGAAGTGTATAGTCTGCACACTCAGTTGACACCCTGTAAGGTCTTGCATGGGCGCCCGCTCTTGCTGCTGGGGAACACATCTCTGCTCAATGGGCGCAGATTGCAGTTGACCTGCTGCGCATAATCAGGCGCACGGACACTATGCGTCACGATGGAAAATTTTGCTGCTGCGCACAGGTGTGTAAACATATTCTGCCCCTTCTTCTGCCCTTTCGCATCAATAGCAGCCATGAAATGGTCGTAGTTCCACGGCGGAAGTTGACATGTTATAATATTCATCTTGGTGACGAGCATATCCCTGACTTCGCCCTTCGGTCTTTCGTCGTGACTGCCAATACTCGTCGATCAAAATGCCTATCATCCTTCGGTTCATACTCCCTTCCTGCGCACGCCACTCTGCAGGAGTTCTCTGTCAGCCACAAATGCATCGATCGGACGCCTACAGGTCATCTTCAACCACTTTACACATCTTATAATGCAATGGCCCACGCGTTATATGCGAACACAAACAAACTCATTCGATGTGCATCCAGCCCGTGAAATGCACGCCGGATTACACATTCTATTATCTTCCGTCCTATATCTCACCCCCATTACACAAATGTGCCTATGCTCTTCTGCTCGATTACGGTGAACAACGCGCTTTCTCGAACTCATCGTGCGTGGCAGCTTTGAACTGCTCTGTCCACGGGATGACGAAGTCTTGCGAGGACCTGACGAAGGCGGTGTCTGTGTTAACAGTTGGACTACTCACCCTAGCGGTCCACGACAAGTTAGAGGGTTTGCGAATTCAAGGTCGAGCGCAGAGCTGCGATAGAAGACCTGAAACTGTCGTCCATGGATCCAGTCACAAATACTGTCGCTTGCGAAACTTGTTTCAAAACGCAAACGCAGGTTCGCATCTCCGAATGTTGCGATTTCAGGCAGGGGCACTCTCTACCTGACCAATAGGAATATATGGCACTGCAGAGTCTCCAAATGTCTCCCGACAGATATTTGATGCTGTCCAGCATCTGGCTCAACGCACGGTATTGAACTTGTAATAATCCATTATCGTTTTTCCTGCTGCGCTTGCTGCTGTGTTTCCCGGAAGTCCTCCTCCAAGATGCCCATAAGCACATTGTCAACCCACTTCCCCTGGATCCATGCTGCCTTCCTCTTCACGCCTTCCTGCACGAACCCTCTACATTCTAGAGGTCAAGGATAATCCAAAATACCTGAACATGATCACTCACGCCTGCTTGTATAGCGCAATCGCCCTCTCATTATTCGCAAACACCTCCAGCGACGCCCGGTGCATCCCCAGCCCGTCAAAAGCATACTCCACCAAAAAATCGACGACCTCCGTCCCATACCCCTTCCCCCACTTCTCCGGCACGAGCGCGATCCCCAGCAGCACATCGCGGTCCTTCGCGTTCTGCGCGCGCAGCGCCGCGTTCCCGACGAACGCGCCCGTCGCCTTCTCCTCGACGACGGCGTAGAACGTCCACTTGCTGATGAGCTCGCGCAGGGTGTCCTTGAACGACTCCGGGTGCGGAATGACGAAGTCGGTCGACGCGCCGACGCTGACGGAGTACGTGTTGAGCATCTCCTGCAGCGCGTCCGCGTCGGAGTTGCGGTAGGCGCGCAGGATCAGGTGCGGTGTTTCGAACATGGCGGGATGCTGCGGTGATGGAATTTGGAAGCGAGCGGCCTCTCTTATATCTCTGGATGAGATGGTCCCGATGGCTTTTTGGTGGACCCAAGCCCGAGCACCGGAGATCTGATTAGGGCGGCTTTTCGAAGCATGCGCGCATCAGCGCAGTCCGACGAGTAGAACTCACCTTGACGACCTACGTGATTTGAAAGCTTTGATGTATATACAGAACGATCGAAGGTGAAAACTTAGTCACATAGGCTGTCATTTTGCTGAATATGAGGTCCGTGGTGTTTCAGAGCATGAGGCTTGGGAAAAGTCTAGCTTCGGGCAGGGTTCCTACCATCCGATCAACTGGTGATCATGTGGCGCATTGGAGTCTCCTTCGAGCGAATCTATAACGCACGGCGACAGGAATATTAAGTAGTACTTGCGGCGAGCCCGCTCTGCTGATTTCAGAATACACAATCTTGACGCTAGGATAGAACCTACCACTTCCGTCTATACGGCATGCCACGGAAACCGCCCGGGCCCGGTATCACTAGATATCGGAGGCGCCCATGGAGTTCCGAGAAGCCGAAACTTCATATCGAAAGTCATGGAGGATGGAATCGATACGGGCTATATTATAAGTCGATAGGGGAATATATCCAACAGGTGAGCGCCGCGGCGCAGACGTGTATGTACGAACTGGGGATACAATATAGATACAGACAATCCGTGCGAATCAAAACAAAACGTCTAGAGACAGAGAAAGAGACGTAGCGAGTGGGATGTTAGAGTACATATTGCAATGAGAAAGAGTCCGCAGTACACCGAAGACCTAAAACAAGAAATGGCTCAGTGAATGACAGGCAGGAACAGCAGGGGCAGCACGAACCATGCTAACAGCCAGACCACCCATAATCCAATTTTACCTCAATGGAACCGCAGCCGCTCGCCCAGCGTCGCACCCAACTCTGCACCATGCTCGGCCGTGAAGCGCGAACACTGCACGACCGCGACGTCCTCCAGCGGCGCAAACTCCGCACTGCCGTGCCGCGCCAGCCCATCCGTCACAATCGCGCGCTGCGCGAGCGCCTGCACGATCGCCGCGCCGCTGAGCCGCTGGCAGTTGAACAGCTCGACACTCTTCAGGCGCGGGAGCAGTACGTGGTGCACGTAGCGCGTGCCGTCGGGGCCCTCCGCGGCGACGGGCCCGCGCGCGTCGGGCGACGCGGGCACGAGCCGCGGCACGAGCATCGCGATGACGCGGTCCGCCATGTCGGACGCGACGATGCGGAAGTCCTCGAGGTCGTGCGCGCGCGCGAAGAGCCAGCGGAAGTCCTTCGTGCGCATGTCGGCGTAGTCCATCTCGAGCACGCGCAGCGGCGGGTTCGAGCGGCGCAGGAGGCTGCGGACGCCCATGCCCGTTGCGTGGTCGCTGTACGGCGACTGCGAGAAGTCGGGCCATTCGTCGTCCGAGTCGCCGTCTTCGAGCTCGTAGGTGCGCTGTGAGGGGGAGGAAGGGAGGAACATGGAGGGGAAGGTAATGAGGAGGGGCGGTGTGACGATCGAGTTGGGCATGTCTGGTGGTGCCGGCGGCGGAGTGGAGACAGGTGGAGATGTGGGGATGGACGTGGGCTCAGTGGGGCGCGGGCGGCGAGGCAGGTATGGATTATGCACGGGGAACGCAAAATCGACGTTGAGGTGCTCGAGGTAAAGCTCCTTGAGAGCGGGAGTGTCGAGATGGGAAAGGATGATGCGCGTGCAGAGCGTGCTGTGGAGGACGAGCGAGCGGAGATGAGGGAGACGAGCGACTGGAGGCGGAACCTGGAGCTCTTCCTCTGTAAATGTTGGCTCCATCATAGTCCCGTTGAATGACAAGTACTCCAGCATCGGGCACGCAGTAAGGAATTGAAGGAGGTCAGACGGATGGATGTTGAGTGAGAGAGAGCCTTCCGTGATGAATAATGAAACAAAATGCAGAGGGACGAGGACGGCCGGCGAAGGCAGTTTTGTAAGCATGACATCCATGCAGAGGAGGTTGGAGGTCAACGAAATGGTATACGGTCGGAAAGTACCTGCATGCGCGCCGGCGAACGAGTCATCTGCGTCTGTCTGGGTCTGCATCTGCTCGGTCATGTCGTCGATGTCGGCAGGGTCAAGGACGTTGATTTCGAGCTGTTCGAGCTTGGGCTTACCGGCATCGGAATGCCAGAAGCGGTGGAAGTGGATGTGCTCATGTCGGATTCCGTACAGCGTGAATGAACGCCATCGATGCAGCGACGACAGGAATGGCGACAGAATGGGCAGAAGAGAGTCGCGGGAGGAGAGCTGAACGTCGACATCAAACTCCAGTTCCTTGGAGCGTTGCAAGAACGTGTGGGACGCCTTGTTCGATGCTGGGAGCGACAGCTTCGAGTCGTCGAGCACGATAAGCTGGAACATACGCGCGTCGTTCTCCGTGATAGCCTTCCACCGTCTGCAGACCTGCCCGAGCGTGAGCGGAGTAATCGCGGCGCCATGCGCGCAATATATGAAGATGTCGATGAGGAGCTCGACAGGAAGCATGTTCATCGGGGCGGCGTTGACCTGCTCGGGTTCGGAGGTGCGAAGATGGCGAATTTGAGAGCTAAGGGCGTCCATGGTGAGAGAGAAAGATAAAGGAGCACGCCTATGCGCGCAACCAGGGTCGATCGCTTGGTGAGGCGCCCCGTGGTCCGCTGCACGTGCGGCGCGGAACTAGAACAGGCGCGGCCGCTGTCGTGAATGGATGAGTACGCTGTGCACGACAATGAGGACAAGGGTTTTCTGAACGGGGCTTATCTGAATGCAGCATGCCCGTCAGTATATTATATACGTGGAATCTCTGTTCGCCTGCGAACCCCATCCAGACGCCTGGCAGCGCACGCGGCAGACACGGCCGAGACATCGGCCTATACACTGTCATCCATACTCTTGTCCGACCTTCGCTCGCAATAGCACAACATTCTCAGAAATAGAAACGACGCTCAGCGGCTTCTCTTTATACTTTATTTTATTTTTGCAACGCACGTTGAAGGCCAGGCGGAGCTGAGTCTGGGAGAGGACGATGCCGCTGAGGTAAGCGAAAACTGCACAGACGTGGCTGCTGGCTCTGAACCTAATCCTGAACTCTAAATCCGCCCACACACCACACACGCCCATCGTCGTCCCCGCGCCCGCCGTTCAACGCGCTCTCCCTCCCTCAAGGTAACCTTTCCACTTTACCAAAATGCCCGGTGTACGTGATATCAGGTGCGTCCTCTGTCCCGTCAGAAAGCAGGAGCAGCCGAATCTCACAGAATGGCTCGGTAGCGCGGAAGCTTTCATTACCGCATACGCATCCCACCTCAAGCGGTCGGGCAAGCTTGAGGTCCCGACGTGGGTGGACATCGTCAAAACCGGCGCGTACAAGGAGCTCGCCCCATACGACCCCGACTGGTACTACATTCGCTCCGGTCCGTCATCCATCGGTCTTTTCAAGCGGATTTGATCTGACATCTGCCTTGCACAGCTGCCGTCGCGAGACACATCTACTTGCGCAAAGACGTCGGCATCGGCGCACTGACGAAGCTGCACGGCGGCCGCAACCGACGGGGTAACCGCCCCTCGCACCACGGCGACGCGTCTGCGTCCGTGCAGCGCAAGGTCTGCCAGTCGCTCGAGAAGATCGGCGTGCTCGAGAAGTCCGCCAACGGCGGCCGGCGCATCTCCCAGGACGGCCAGCGCGATCTCGACCGGATCGCGACCGCCGTCGTCGAGCAGGAGCGGGAGGAAGAGGAGGAGGAAGAGGAGGTGGAGGTGGAGGAGGAGGAGGAGTAAGCGCCCCGCGGGGACGCTGGTTGGCTTGCGCGCTGGGGGCTCCCTGGGTGGGCGCGGCTGCTGAGGTGGTGTATGGTCCTGCATGCTCTCTATTATCCACTATCCGCTATGACTGCATGCACCATAAAAATATGGCATTGGCATCTTTGAAACTTCTCATCCGTTGTCCTCAGGTGATCCCACGAGTCTGGTATGTTTCCCGTTTCTCTGTCACCCATCCCAGTCTCCTCCAGTTTCAGTCGGAGTGCGTATGTCAAGGCTTATCTTGACATACGAAAACACACCATGCACCAAGGCTCAACCCGTCTGAGTATTCAAACCTTCCTACTTACCTCGATCAACACGACCTACGCAGATCCCTCTCCCGGCCCTTGATTTCCCGATGAGCTAACGTCCACCCTCAAACAGCCGTCCCTAAAGACGTGTCCAGCCCACATCAATGCTTCTATCTACCCGCCGTGGCCCTCCCCGCACCGTGATACACCACTCAGTGCACGGCGACATGCACACTTTCTCATGCCCGTCGTCTACAGGCTCCGCTCGTTAGAGTGTTCGGCCGCCATACTGTATCCGGCCTGGGCGTCGACGCCGCTAATTGGCTGTGCGAAGCCTACCTTATCGCACGGCACGTTCACGCACGGAGGTTTGCCAATTTGATATGGCTGTGGGAGTGCGGCCGCGGGAACGTGGGGGAGGCGTGCCCCGGATGCGCGGAGGCGAGGAGGGCCGGAGGCCATGCATCATGCATGGCTGGAGTCAGCGTGCGGGATGTATAACCTCCGCGCCTCGCCTTGCGTAGAACGGAGATTAGGGCCGAAGCTTGTGTGAGGTGCGGTTGTTGATGGTGATGGTGGGTACCGAACAACGAAGTATGTGCTGTGAGGTCAGCGACGACGTCGATGGGGACGAGAATTGCTACGACGTCCACGCGACAACGATTCTTTCCCAAAAACCGAGAGAAGATCGCGGCCATCTCACAGTCGAATAGAGCGTCGCCATAGGCGGACAAGGATATCACGTTTGTATAGAAGCACAAAGCATATAAATTACAATCCAGTCGGGATATACGTATCTGCTCACGTCGCAGGGCGAGTAGCGCCACGACGGAAGCAAATGGATATCGTTGTACAGAAGGTAACCAATTAGTTGTAAGGAAGATCGCACCCATCCATTCACATCCAAGATACCCACAGATCAGTCCAAACACCGCAAGACAGGCTACGGCATCACAGCCTATTTCTTCCCCTTCTTCGGCCGCGCGAGCTCATCAGGCGGATCCATCGCCATCTCGCGCTCGATCGTAATCTTGACGCCGAGCCCCCCAGGCGCCGTCGGAATGCCGACGGGGCTCGTCGCACCGGGGCGCCCGACCGCAAGCTCGGGGTCGAGCGCGCCGTCCTTGAGGTCGCCCTCGTGCGCGTGCAGCGAGCCGCTCTTGGCGTCGCTGCCGTCGATCCACTCGCTGCGCTCTGTCTTGGCGGTGATGCCATCGATCGTGTACAGCGGCGCGCCGTGCATGTTCGAGATGAGCTGCGGCGGCGGGCGCGCGGCGCCGCCCGAGGACGTGCCGCTGCTCAGCGCGCCGGCGAAGACGCCGCCGGACTCGAGCGAGCCGCGCACGGAGAGGATGATGCGCTGCGTCATTGTGGTGGTCATGATTGCGGCCATGCTGAGGACGTGGGTTAGCGGGTGATGGAGTAGATGAGGGGAAACGGACCTGGTGACGATCGTTTTGATGGGGTCGGCGTCGCTGGTTGGCTTTTCGATGAACCAGAAGAGCATGTTGACCATGTTCGCGATCCAGATGGCCTAAAATGTGCGGGCTTAGCATGAATTGTGTGTGCGAAGTAGAACGCGAGATTTACAGCGTAGAGATTAAGGCCGTCACGGAGCATGAGTTTCCAGGGGTTGAGGGGCTTGACCTGCAGAGATTGGATCGAGCGAAGGAGGGCAAAGCCAAGCTGTGGAGTCCCGACACGATGAGGTCTGCGCTTGGCGCTCATGGGAGCAGTGAGGCTTACCGAGGCGGTATACACGAGGGTGGCCGAGAGCCAGTACACACCGACCCATGTGTGCTTGGGGCCGGAAATACAGCCCTGCTCAGAAAGGAGCGGGACGGCTGAAGACGATGTGATCAATGCAATATCAAGACTAAGGCAAGAATAGACGTACGACGATAGAATGCACAGCAGACGGCGGTCACCACGATCTGGAGAGCAACGAGGGCGCTCATTCCAGTCAGTAGCGTCCGGTTGCGGTCGTAAATGGCATGAATGCGGATAGCGTGCACGACCGAGCAGACACCAAGCAGGATCGCAGTACATATCGGCTCGAAAAGATAGAATTTATGGCACATCTACGGCAACGTTATAGTTTCAGCGACATGAATAGAACTGTAGATAAGGCTGCTCACAGGAATTGTCCATTCAGAATCAAAGAATGCAACACCTGATGCATGATGATCGGTGAGACTGCTGCGACAGCATGCTGACAGAATACGCACCAACAATCGTGAATTCAATCGGGAGGAAGACAGTGAGGAACATATGGAGGACCTTGAGGATCGGCCAGCCTTCCTGCCTGAGCAGCCTCCAGGTGCGCGGGCTGAGCACGATGGTGTCCCATGCCAGTACAGTAAGCGAGCACACGAAGAAGTACTTCTGCGCCGACAGATGCGGCGGCAGGTTGAGCGAGTTGGGAATCGAAATCGCCGGCGGTGCTGCTGAGGTGTCGCCCATGGCTGTAGGGAAGGAGGGGGGAAGACAGCGGGGCAGGGCCGCTGAGAGCGGGAGGAGGGAGAGCAATAAGGGAGGAGAGAGATTGATGGGATGATGTTTGATCTCGACCCACGCTCTCCATCCCATCTCCCATCAAATTTCCTGACTTCCTATCTCCGTGCATCTTTCCAATTGCTGATCCATCATCTACTCGGATTGCATGCATTCGTAGCAGCTGCGGTACTTGGTGAGTAGGGGACCAACAACAACTTTGTATCCGCTTCAATTCTGTGTTGCACGCCGCTCAGCCTCGCTCGATTGATCGTCCGGCGCGGTATGTGGTCCGGTACCGCCGTACATACATCAGGACAATTTTGCTCCCGCATCCAATTTGACGCTGTCCTCCACAGCTTTCCTCGTATCATGGCGCCCAAACTGACGATAGAAGTTCTCAGTGACGCTCACAACTGTGAACTCCTCGCCTTTTTCAGCCATTGTCATCATCTTCGATGTTCCGATGGCCTCCTCATAGCCTAGGCACAGCCCTCGTGAGGCCATCTGCCCAGCATCTACTGTATCCTCCACGTCCGCCCTATGCTCCTGCAAAGCGACCAGATCATGATTCCATCATGTCTGCAGGGCTCCCATCTGCCATCCCTGATATTTTGATCTCGTACAGGTACCACGACTACGACATGATCTCCTTGCGTCGATATATCGGATCTGGTATGGGCGCAACTTTATGGACGGATTTGCCCTGCCATCAAGTACTCTGCCATCTGGCATGTGCGTCCCCCAGCTTGGCATGAACTTCAGATCCGCCACCAGGCCAGTCGAATGCTGTGCTCCTGGTATTCAGCATATCCATGACCTATCGCGTACTGCTCTGCCCGATAGCGTTATTGGCATACGGGCTGCCCACTGTATGTGTGTGGTCGACCGGGAATGGACGGTGCATGGCCATGATAACTCGGGACTAGTAGCAACAGGCTGGAACAGGACCCCCGACAAGCCACCCAAGGGTCCTTACCCCGGTGCGGTAGGAAAACGGCGCGTAGCGCCGAGGTCTGTGCGGTTTACGGTAGTTTTGGGCATGGTTTTGGACCGCCGTGCTCCTTGGACTTTCGACATGGCTGCCGGCCTCGAACACTCCTCGAACACGTCAATTGTGCAAATGAACACACATGCATGCAGGATTCGGCGCAGATGGTTGTCAAAGGATTCGAAGGGCCACGTTGGCAAGAGGACGACAGTCTGGCCAGTCCTATCGGCCGCAAGATACATCGCAAACGTGCTTCTGGCAGTGTAGACGCCTCTGCTTCGTGATCGAGCAACTCAGCTCGACACGTCGTATCGATGCAAGTTGCAGGGAGTTTACAGCGTCATGGTGGCCGGCTATGCGGTCTTCAGCCCCAGACCTGTGCCATAATGTCACTTCTACGACAATTCTACAAGTTGAATCTTCAAAGGAAGTCGACAGTAACACACTTTGGCAAAGCGCATGCGGCTCGCATCGGGCGCTCGAAAGTGTCGGGCGCCGACCGCATCGACCATTTACGATGACACCGTGCAAGCCGACATTCATGTGCCCGCGGACTTCGAGTCCGACGGCAAAACTAGTGATACCAAGGGAAGCCATAGCCACATTGCACAGTGAAATAGGATATCTTGTGTAGATTGTGCCCCAAGGCGGTGTAGGTGATTTCTCTGCTTCGTGATGAAGCGAACGAGGATGTCCTGTGGTCATCGATAGTAATTGAACAGCACCTCGACATTCCTTCCCATGCCGGCAACACCATTTGATTGCAAGGCGCCGCGGTGTATTTGACCTAAGCGATCAAGGTGGTACGCCATCACCGTGCAGGGCGGGCGGCACGAGAATCCCAAGCCGCGGCCGCGGGAAGACGGCTGTCTTGATGAGGAGCGCTATGATATAGAGATGGATACCCGGATAGGAACAATACATTCGTTGGAGACGAAGCCCAATAGAACGGGGTCTGAGGTTGCTGCGAGACGACATCGGCGGAGACCAGGTGAACTTTGAAGTGCGGCTGGAGGCCACTGGGGACGATGAGTAAAAAAGGAACGTGATAATTGAGACAGCGGCGGTGACGCGTCGGGCTGACAGGCGCGCGCTGACGGCAGCCTCGGACGACGCGTCGTCGGTGCCGCGACATGCTCAATCACAAATTCAATATTTCTACTTCCGTCCGGCGTACAATTGACAGTGTGCCTATATCATGCGCATCATCATCCAACATAACTTATTGACTTCCTCCTCCTTACCGTCATGCGCAACAACCGCCCCAGCGATCCGCCTCTGCCCACACGCACTCCCCCCGATCTGGTCGACAGCCTCAAGAAACGACTCGAGGCTGATGTCCCCGGCCTCTCCACAATCTTCACCGATGCCACCATGTACGAGCAGATTATCAGGGAGTGTCCGGACTACTTTCGCGCCGGGTTGCTCTCCCCCGACGCGGAGAAGAAGCTATCAGAACTGTACGGGAAGGATCTGCGGGGCAAGCAGAAACCGCACAAGTACACCTGTCCCGTTACGGGTTTCTCGCATCTCGTAGGCAAGGACCTCGACCCGAGGGAACGAGCGGTATCGGATAGGCTAGCTAAGCTGGCCGTGAGCAATTGGATGCCCGGAGGCGACGGTATCCTCAGCGAAGAACCTGACTCGGACGAGGCTGAACTCGATGCCGAAACAAGCTCATCAAGCAGCGAGGAGACCTCCACATTTTCGCACATCTCGGAGGTCGATGAAGCATTACCCAGCGACCCGCGACCCGGCTCGGGAGACGTGGAGGAGAGGCTCGAACCTGATGATATCGTCCGGCTTCTAAGCGAAGAGTTTGGTCCTCTCGCAGAGGAGGGAAAGGAAAAGTTGCTTCTCGAGGCCGATGGGGCTGTTTTCCGAGATGTTATCATTCTGGTATGTCTATAATATCAATGTCTTATGTATATGTGTGGCTAATCTCTGAATGCTACAGGGAGTCATTCACCTTACAACTCACCGTCTGACTTTCCACGCATCCCTCGCCTCTGCACAACCTAATTCTGCTTCACGAGTCATCAGAGCCGGGCCTGTCACTGTCCATCCCAGAGGCATGCGCCGGAAGAGACGTGTTTGGCTCGAACTCTCCTCTGATATGCTCAGTACATATGCTTCTGCTCGCGATGAAGACCGTATCCGACCCCAGCGTTCCATTCTCCGTAAGCTTTCTTTTCGTTGTTCATCTGAAATCCTGGACCTTATGTCCCTTTAGTCTCCTCGTTAAAGGAGGTCAAGCTGATCAGTTCCAAGCATCCGAGGCACATACATATCGTGTTCGATGGCCTGAATGAGGAGACCGAAGCCGTAGTCGAGTTTGACACCGAAGAATCCATGCGTGAATGGCGCAGAGAGCTTCAAGGCACGTCTCTCTCCCCCTTCTGTCTTACATTCGCTGACGCATACTATCTTAGGCGCGCTCTACCTTTACCGCCGCAATCGCATTGCAATCCTGCGGTCGCACAGACACCTCTCCGCCGACACCGACAGCGCTTCCATCGACTCCACGGATGAGGACGACGACACCGTGCGCATTCACATTCCGCTGTACCGCATCAAGCGTACGGAGCGCGTCGACTGCATGAGCTTCGCGTCCTTTCTCAACCTCACTGTGTGCACCGCCTGCCCGCATCCCACGAGCCCCGGCGCGAGCGCGGACGCATTTCTGGGGGACGTCGATGGGCCGCGGATCCCTTCGCCGAACGAGGATCAGCCGCCCGCAGGTGCGAGCACGCTCGAGCACCCGCCAGATCTGCAGACGCTGCAGCTGGCGCTCATGCAGAGCACGCCCGCGTGGGAACGTGTGGAGGAATATATCATGGAGGCGAAGGGGCGCGTCGGGGACGTGGAGGAGTTTGAGGAGCGGTGGGCGGGCGCGAAGGTGTCTGTGGAGCTGGAGCCGCAGGCGATTGAACCAGATGGCTCGTCCGAGGAGGCGTTGGCGGAGCCGTCTGATGGCGGGGAGGATGGCGAGAGAGGTACGGACGACCAGGGCGAGCATCGGGGCTGGGCTTCGTCGATGGTGCCGTCTTCGCTATCGCCGACGTCGCTCATACCTTCATCGTTGATGCCGTCATCCCTGGTTCCTTCGTCACTTGTCCCATCGTCGCTGATACCCTCGTCGATGGTGCCTACGTCGAAGAAGGATGGTGCCAAGGGAAAGAAGTCGAATGCGCAATACGAAAAGGTGGAAAAGAAAATCTGTAAGGCGCTTGCATTGGATCCGGCGCACGTAATCTGGGGTATGTTCACCTCTCATCCGTGGCAAAAATGCGGCTGGTCAATTTACTGACTGAATGCGGCGGCTCATCCAGTGGGGAAGGCCACGGCGATCACTCGCATTTTTGCAAATTTCACGGGCTACATTGCGCTCACTAAGGACAACTTCGGGTTCTGGTCCAAATCGTGTTCGTTTGGCCAAGACATAAAGTACCGCCTGCCGAACGATCTCATCACTTCAGTTAAGACCTACACATCCCACCTCTCGATTGGCGACCATGGCATCGCGGTCGCCGTGCGCGGCCAGCAGGACTTGCGTTTCGCCTTCCGCAAGCATTCCGACCGCGACGAGGCCGTGACGCGCATCAACATCCTCATCGAGAGCGCGCGCCAGCACCCGGCCGAGTTCGTCGCGTCCCCGCCAGCTACGCCCGGCACCGCGACACCCCCGATGACAAGCATCGGCGCACGCGCTGGCACCATGCCCTCAGGCAGCACTACGCCTACACGGGCCAGCGCGGAGGGCGCGCGCGCCGGCACCCTGCTCGCGCGCTCGGCGAGCACGATGCTCTCGAAGCCGGTCGGGCGCAGCACGTCGCTGCCGTACGTGCTCAGATCGTTTATGCCCAAGGCGATCAACCTCCCCGCCGACCGCACGTACCTGAACATGCCGTCGCTGCACTTCGTGTGCCTCACGATCGGCTCGCGCGGCGACGTGCAGCCGTACATCGCGCTGGGGCTCGGGCTCATGGCGCAGGGCCACACGGTCACGATCGTCACGCATGAGGAGTATAAGGAGTGGGTGGTGCAGTTCGGGATCGGGCATCGGACGGCGGGCGGGGATCCGGGGGCGTTGATGAAGCTGAGTGTGGAGAATAAGGTAGGCGGGGTGGGTGTTGGGTTTGTTGCGGCGGCTGATGTGTCGAATGTAGATGTTTACGCCTCAGTTTTTCAGGGAGGGGATTTCGCATGTGAGTATTTATTCTCAGGATTTTGATTTTTGAGCGGTTCTGACGGGTCTTGCCAGTTTCGTTCGTGGTTCGATGATTGTAAGTTCCAAGAGTCTGAATATCTTAACACGTCCTAACGGAGATTGACAGTGCTTCAGGATGCCTGGAAGCAAACCCAGGATGCGGATGTCTTACTGGAGAGTCCTTCTGCGATGGCAGGTGTCCACATCGCTGAGGCATTACGTGAGTGCTCTGTCGGCGTGCCCTGTACTCTTTCACTGAGCCTTTTCATAGGTATACCCTACTTCCGCACCTTCACAATGCCTTGGTCAAAGTGAGTGACATCGATGCAAATTGATAATGGACTCCATCGATAGCGTTTCTTTCCGCAGAACCCACGACTTTCCTCATGCCTTCCTCAGCCCTCCCGTCGACTCGCCAACGTTCAACATCGCATCGTACGTGCTCTTCGACAACGTCATGTGGGCCGCAACCTCCGGCCAGATCAATAGATGGCGCAAGAGCGTGCTGCAAATAGGGTCCACGGACATGGGCCACCTCGCCCAATCCAAAATCCCATTCATCTACAACTTCTCGCAAGTGAGTGTCTTGAAATACCGTGTGTCGGGGCTTATGGCTTAATGCGGTACAGGCTGTAGTTCCACGTCCGCTCGATTGGGGCGATGCCACGACGATCTCTGGGTATTGGTTCCTGGACAACCCCGACCAGGACTGGAAAGCGCCACAGTCTCTCCTGGATTGGATGGACAAGGCGCGGAAAGAACAGAAGCCCATCGTGTACATCGGATTCGGAAGCATCGTCGTGCCGAATCCGACCAGGGTCACGAAGAACATTATCCAGGCTGTTTTGAAGAGTGAGTGGGCCTTTGGATGCTGCGGTAGATTATTGGCTGATGTCGACGGTTTAGGTGGTGTGCGTGCGATCATCTCGAAGGGCTGGTCTTCACGCATGGAGAAGGCGTCCGACGAGGAGCTGATCACTTTCCCGGAAGAGACTTACTCTGTACGCTTTGTGCCCTGCGCCGGTATTTCGTATTTACTGACTGGCCGCATCCTTCTTTCACAGCTTGATAAGGTTCCACATGAGTACGTATTCGGTCCGATGCTTTCTCATAGCAGTATGCTCACTGGACGTTTAGCTGGCTGTTCCCCCAAATAGACGCGGCATTGCACCACGGCGGCGCCGGCACTACTGGTGCTAGTCTGAGAGGTATTGATCGGTTGTGTTCTGCCTAGTACCTCCAATACTGACCTGTGTGGTCTTAGCTGGGCTGCCTACACTCATCAGGCCTTGGTTCGGGGATCAATTCTTCTGGGCATCGAGGGTCCAGAAGCTTGGGGTCAGTCTCAACTCGTAGCTTCATCGAAGCCTGCAGCCGTGCTGATGTGTCTTACAGGCTGGCCTCAAGGTCTCAAGCCTCCGCGTGCATGAGCTGTCCGAGGCGCTAACGAGAGCCACCACCGACCGGTACGTCTTGCGCGCATGACTGCAGGATCCTGTCCTGACACGGATTCCAGGATCATGAAGGAGAAGGCGGCCGTCGTCGGCGAACGCATCCGACGGGTGAGAGACTTTGCATTTTCACTGCTCGTCGCAGCCGTCTGACGCGTTGTCTGCAGGAAACTGGCGTTCAGAACGCGATCCAGGCGATCTACACATACATGCCGCGTGCGGCTCGGGACCGCACCACCATTGATTAGTGCAGACGGTCTAATTTATTCGTAGACGATTTGATGTACGCCGATCTTAATTGTTGTACCCAGCTATCGTACTTGTTGTCTAGTAGTAGTGGATCTAATATAGCACTAGTGTATGCAACTGGAGTGTCTGATTGGAGACTTGCTACGTTCGCGTTAAGAGCGCGCTAAGCGCTCAATGAGTGTCTGACGTCTAAATTTGGTAACTCAACAAGTTCAAGCTCGCCGCTTTGAGCACGACTTTGAGGAGCAGACACCGCGTCCTTAGCAGCCTTGCTCTCAAACATCTTCAGCGCGTCGATTGATTACGATCCCGAAGACTACGACGTGCTAACCATTGACTTACAGAGCGCAGGGAAAGCATTGTTTCAGCCGTTACATTCCGTGACGCCACAATTGCAACAGAATCCAAACTGTGAGTGCTCATTTCATTGCGACGACAGTAACAATCGCATTTCCGGATGGTGCATAAAGGGATCATTCACTGACATGAGGCACAAGTCTACAGATATCTTTATTGTGCAACTGAACAACCACGTCGAGTGGACTTGCGACGCGGCCCCCACGCGTTTTTACAGTGCTAGTCCACAGTTCGTGCGCGGAGTCGAACTGCCACTAGCCGTGTCCCCGCTTTGAAATCCCGAAGGACAATAGAGGCACAAACTCAACAAAGACTGTCTCACATTTCGACCGCCCTCACCCTCACCTCGTGGCTTTGAAGTGGCCGTCAAGTCCACACATCCTATACCATTGTCTGCCTCGCTATAAGTAGAGGGTCTCTACCTCTCGTACGGTCAGTGCCTCTGGCTTTCCATCCTTTCGCACTTATCTGACTCTCCGACATGTCTGCCCCGCCTGTGTTGACTACCCCGCCTGTGTCGCCTACCCCGCCTGTGTTGCCTACCCCGCCTGTGCAACCGAACAGCACACCGTTCAAGAAACGAAGCAACGCGACGGAACCTGTTCAAGATCCCAATCTCAAGCCGGCCAAAGATTCAGACCGTTACCGCTCGTTTGCAAAAGACATGAAGGGACAGTTCATCGGGCCTATGCCCGTCGCCGAATTCCTTAAAGACTTTCTCGACCCGGCGCCTGAGCCTATGCCCTGCACGGGGAACCCATTCGAAACCTTAGCTGGAAAAGGGGTGTTTGAAGACAGATGGGTAAGTCACACTCTCTGGCCCGGCGTTCTTCCAGTACTCATCTTTCCTCAGGTCAAGGTTGTCATAGAGTCTGGCTTGTGTCCGACTGTCGACTTCCGCAATACGAGGCACTCGCCTGATAAGAAGCTTCCCTACAAGACGATGGTTGATATCTCTGGTTTTGCGAAGACCGACAGTCCTGTCGGTGACGCTACTTCACTTTCGCTAAACAGAAACATCCCGAATGCGGAGAAATGGACAAGGATGGAGCTCCCTGCAGAATGTAAACGTGAAGATGAAGACCCCTTCAAGGACCCTACCAAGGCGCAGATGAACCACAAGTCATGGGATCGCGAGGCATACGAGTTCGAGAGAAAAGCGTGGTCGAGGACTCGCCCTCGAGGTCAGATCACCACGTACGCATCGGCGCACATGGCCTGTCAATTCAGGACATTCTGCTTTTCCATATGCCTCGTCGGGGAGCGCGAGGCTCGATTAATCCGATGGGACCGTGGCGGCGCCATTGTGACGAACCGGTTTGATTATACGAAGGGCGATAATGCTCTCGCCGAGTTCCTCTGGAGATTCAACCATCTCGGTCCCGACGCTCGCGGCCACGATCTCACCGTCACTCCCGCCGAGGTCGAACTCGCGAAGACCGAGGATTATTTCTCTGCTGCTGTCAATATTCACAAGGTCACTGTGCACAATGATGCAGACGACCTCGACTACTATTATCTTGTGTCAGCCCCAACGGACTGGAACCTTGCTCTCACAGGTCGCGCAACTCGTGGCTATGTCGCTCTAGATATGAAGACGAAGAAGCTTGTTTGGCTCAAGGACTCATGGCGGATTGATGTCGAGGAGTTGGAGAAGGAGGTGGATATCTATGTTCTCCTGCACAAGAAAGAGGTCGAGCATATTGCGCGCTTGGTTTGCGGAGGAGATGTGCCCGGACAGAGGACCATCACAAAGGATTATGTGGGCAAAGAGTGGCGCTGCGGGAAGGTCGATGCCCTGCCGCATCAACACTGCCGCCTTGTACTTGGTGTTATCGGCCGCCAGCTGCAAGACTTCAGGTCTTCCAAGGAGCTGTGTCAAGTGACTTATGATGCGATGGAAGGTACGTGATCCCCCTTCCCAATTCTTTCGATGCTGAAGCTTGTGTTCGTGACTAGGTCATTGGCAAGCGTTTTCTAAAGCCGATGTATTGCACCGTGACGTCAGCGGCGGCAATATCCTCATTGATGTAGATGGTAAAGGCATAATCATAGACTGGGATCTTTGTAAGAAGACTACTGCCCCGGTCGAAGCCCGGCGCAACTGGAGGACTGTGAGTGTATCACCTATGTCAGGTCGTACTCCTTTTCTCACCTTGAACTGTAGGGAACCTGGAGATTCATCTCGGCGGCTATCTTACAAAAACATGGGAAGGTGCACGAACTATCGGATGACCTGGAATCATTTTTACACGTTATCGTGTACCATGCATTGCGCTACCGGCCTGCTTGTGCATCCCTGGGCCTCATCAATTTCCGGAAGCATGTGGAAGATATCTTCGAAAGTTCCTATCTTGGTGAGGGTGGGCATATCCTTGGTGGTGAAGGAAAGAGGCACTTTTTCTTGTACGAGAAATTCGACGATAAAGTCCTCGCATCGGTCCTACCACAGCCGCTTGCAAACCTCATCGATGGCATGTGCATTGTCTTATACGATCTTTACACCGCAGGCAAACCACGCATGCCGGTCGAGAATGAGGAGAGAGCGCGCAAGCTACTTCATACATCCGAACATTTCCTCCAACTACTAAAGGAAAATATTTTCGCAGAAGGATGGATCACAGGTGATGGTGGTGTCGATCTATTAGCAGGAAGCTCGGCAGTTGCACAACCCTCGGCTTCGAAAGGCAAGAAGCGATCCTCACCCGACGGAGGCCAGGATGCGGAGGAGGGGAGTTTATCCAAGAGACAGCGGGACATCAGCTGGCCTTTGCGCACACTTCCCCAGACTTCCCAGCATACCCCTGGTCTGGATCCAGTGCCGGAAGCGACAAAGTAATGCATACTTTTCTTTGTGATCTATGCGGCCTGTAGCAGAATGGCGGACTGTTTCCAACCAGTATACTGTATTAGTGTACACTAGACCTAATACTTATAACTGTATATTTTCTGGTCGAATACGCTGAATGGGTCGGAACTGGTGCACGACAGACTTCACTGCCAGTAAGATGGTCGAATCGCAGTGATTATTAGTATACATCGGTCTCAGTGTTGCCTATAACCCAGACACAAATTAGAAACTTAGTACGTGCTTCTGACCTCCAACACCTCATAGGACGCAGCGCATCCAGCTTAAGGACTACGCGCAAGGTCGTTCATCGAACAGTGGGAGTATTTCAAAAGCAGATACATCTACCTACAAACTCTGGATTCTCAGCGACGACAGAATGAGGCGACGCACAAAAGACCGGGTCAGAGCGTTCACGGGCCCTCGACAACGGGCCCGGGCAGCGAGTCCTCGCCCTCGCAACAACAAGGAGGCTGATCCTGTCCGTTGACAGAGGGAGGGACCAACAGCCTGAGCGCTGGATCCCTGCAGCAGGAACAGCATAGGCAATAAAGAGTGCCTTCGGGGTAGGGGGCCGCAATTACGACGGCTGCTGCGAAGAGAGCGACGAGCGCAGAGAACTTCATAGTGTGAAAAATCGGGAGTGGGGGAGATGTTGCGCTGGATATGTGCTGCTTGCCACGTGTCCTTCAAATAGTACGCAATCATGGCCTGTTACGTCCTGCAGGGTAGCTGAAAACATATTTAGAGTCTCTGTCGTGGATCCAAAGCGGCATTCGATGAAGATCATTCTGGATACAAGAGCACCTGTTAATATGATGGGATATTGACAGAAGGAGCAGAGAGTCCTTAGAAGGTTGGAGTTGAAGCACATGGCCTCAGCGAATGCGGCCGAGAACACAGATAAGATGGTCGACGCGACGGTCGGATTCAACTGGAAGCGGTTCTCCAAGAAATGGGTAGTGATAAGTACCACGCACACGATAAGGAGGACGGAATGGGCAGCCAAGGCAGGTAGACTTCTCTGCGCGTACGATGGTTCCATGTCGCCATTTGTATGTACCAGCTATGAAGCTTTGAAGTCAAGCACAGGCGAATGACGACCTACATTGTCGCATGATCCGGCCGAACAACCAGGAACCTGAATGAAAGGACAAGAATTAGTCTTTGCATTTCCTTAGTATCAGTGTACATCGTCGCCTGACTCACAATCCGCCGACGTCAGCCCAAGTCGAGAACCGTCAGTCCCGTCTTGGGGCATTGGCGATAGGTTGCCAATCTATTCCCGCAGCGGTTCCACCGCAAGGATTGAGCACATCAAAAACGTACTGGAAAAGGGGAAGGTTGTTCCTACGTGCTGAAGGCAAAGGAAGGTCAAAATAGTGCTTGACGTGATGGCTGGTCTCGTCCATGCCTATGGGATGCGGCGTTAGATTTTGAACCGAATTTAGACGTCTTTCATGCTATGACTGCATATCGTGATAAGTAGACGAAGGTCAAGTTCATTGTAAGGCATTTCAGACCACGTCTCCATACTGACGCGCATCGACGGCGCTTGCTAAAATGTCGAGCTTCCCGACCTGGAGGTGAACCGCAGACGTCAGATCGCGAACGAACGAACAAGCCGCCACCCACCGTCCAACACAAACACCCAGGCATTCGCACCCCTCAAACGAAATGCAATATTTTATAATGCATGATAAACAACGGACAGACAAAAAGCGAATAGTAGGAAGGGAAAAGTACGCTAGCATGCAAAATTTTGTGAGACGACGAGACGTGCATCGAAAGCAATCGACATCCAGCAAATGACAGCAGGAAGACATAACGCGAAACAGGGGGCATGGGGCGGGCACGGGCAATGCATTGGAAAGGGTGGGAGTGGGGGAGGTTGATCGACGAGCCGCGACTGCGCTGCAGAGGGAAGGAGGCCGAGTCTGCTCTATGAAATACATGGTGTGCGGTGTGCGGCATACTGAAACAAGGCTGCGGGCCTGACATTGACAGAAGATGAGGGCAGTGCGAGATATGTCCGTGTGAGTGCTAGTAAAACAGCGCGGCAGATCCTCACGGCTGGTTTTCGAGTGTTTTCAATTCTGAAACCAACCGCTAAAACAAGGGCACAATCAGCGTCTGGTAAGTTCGACAATGGAAACGATAAGATTACCTGAGCTTCTAACAAAAGATCCTCCATTGCCTTGTCACTCCGCCCTGCATGGCCCAACCGAATCCCATGCTGCAGCAATTGACGCATATAATACGGGTTGATGATGGTTTCATCTTCCGCAAGCAGTTCCTTCGCAGCAGGAATTTCGGCTGTGAAAGACCCAGATACGATAAGTATGAGACTGAATTAGTGCTGGCCTGCATCCACGTACGTTCTTTCATGGCCAACCAGTCCTGCTCCAGCAGCTCGGGGATGGTCGCACGCTCCTTCGGATTGCGACATAGACAACTGCGCATGCACAGGATGATATCTCCGCGGACCTTCCGCTTCAGATGCTCGAGCTTCTTCGGAGGCGACGCCATCTCGCCCTGCTGCCCGCTGTTCCGCGATCCCGGCGCGATCGGCGTCGAAAAGTCAGGGAACTCGATGACATGTGTCAGATCCGGGATCGCTTTCATCTTCTGGTACATGGAGAGATAATGGAACGGCGGATGACCGTAGACCATCTGGTACAAGATGCAGCCGAGGGACCAGACGTCGCTCGGGCGCCCGACCTTAAGCCGCCGCATGCCATCGGGGAGCTCAATGGCTTCGGGGCTCATGTAATTTACGGTGCCGATCTAGCGAACCAAGTCAGATAAGGACGAGTAAAGCAAACAGAAGGCGTACTTGATGGTCCCGCTGGATGTTAGTGGTGTCATTTGCAATAGCATTGGCTATACCAAAATCAATAAGCTTTAGTTGACCCTTCACCAACACGAAATTTGCGGGCTTAAGATCGGAGTGTACGATCTTCTCTTCGTGTATGACATGCACGGCTTGCAACATCTAGCCTGACATGAGCACGACTCTTAGACGGCACAAGATGAAACGCACTTGTTGCCAGTAATATGCTACCCAAACCATATTCATCGGCTCCTTCTGCTGCTCTTGCAACAGCCGCGCCAGATCTATCCAACTGTCAGCCGCGCACCGGGATTCATAAACCAAGCAAACACACCAATCTCCCCACACTCCATCACCAACATGAGATGGCCCTTCGACCCGCCCGGCCCGGCCTTGACCTCGCTGTCGATCAATCGAATGATCCTACTGTTCCCCCCGAGACGCTTCAACAGCGCGATCTCGTTCATATACCCGCTCATCGTCTCCGAGTCCGTCTTGTCGAGCGACACGCGCTTGATCGCGTAGATCTCGTTCGCGTTGTTCATCACGCGGTACACGCGCGAGGACCCGCCGCGCCCGATCATGTCGAGCCGCGCATATGCCTTCTTGTTTACCTACGCATGCCGGCGTTAGCGTCCCGCACACAGCAAGACTCCAGCGGGCAGCACGTACCACAAGATTGCGCGTTCGGACCTCCGTGACGGGGCCAGAGGGCGCGGACGCGTGCACTGGTTGCTGCTGCTGCTGTTGCTGATGCATAGCCTGCACATGCGCGACCGCGCTCTTCCCATTCATGCCGTTCGCATGTGCGCCGTCCGCCTCGTCCGCCTCCCTGCTCTCGCCCGCGGCCCACGTCTTGCCCACCGGAATGCCTGCTCCCTGCGGCGCCAGGGCGCCACTCGTCGTCGGCGCTTCGGGCGCAGTAGGGCTCCGCCGGTGGCGCACGGCCATCTGCGTTGGGCCCGGGGTGACCACGCCCGAGGACGATGATGGCGGGACGGCGCGTGCAGAGGGAGAGACACGGGATGGGAGAGCATCGACGGGTGAGGGTGAGCCGGAGGACGTGCGCGCCTGCTGGACGGCCTGCAGGTGCGGGATCGAGCGCAGGGTGTCGGAATCGCGCCGCTGGTGGGAGTACGGGGGCCGAAGGTGCGCGTGCGCAGTGGGGGCGACATGGGTTGGGGATGGCGACTGGCGACGTTGGAGCTGGGCCGCTTGCGATTGTGCTTCGGCAGCTCTCCCTGCGCATGCGTGTGAACAACCAGAGGACGAAGACAACGAAACCGACGCACGTTCAGCCTGCTCCGCGTCCTCGGCCTGGCGCCGGGCAAATTCTGCTAGGTCGACCATGGTCAGTCCAGACAGCCTAGCCAGCACGTGGCCAGCTAACGACAAATACCTTCTTCTTGGGCGATTTCGCGTTCCTGCCTCATTTTCTCCTCGAGGGTGACACGCCTAGCACGACTTGACGTCAACCCAAGGCTGGAGCCGGGCCGGGCCTGTTGTTGCGCGTAATTATGCGACGAAAGGTACGTTTGGCCACTGCCATGATGATCCTCCGGAGCTGCAAAAACGGCGTGATTAAAAACAGTACAGATGCGTTTATGAATCTATGGGAACAGCAGGGCCGTGTACATACTGGAGGCATCGCTCAGACTTGCCGAGCGTCGCGGACGGACATTGCCAGAATGAGACAACGATGAGGACAATTGACTCGCCGCTCGCACTGCGCTGATGCCATTGAGGTGTCGCGGCTCCGCATGCACATCTTCCTCTGTAGCTGTCTCGGCCTCCGAGCCAGGATCGGTGTCGACGGACTCGACTTCCGAGATCTTGTTCATGCCTACCCCGCTCGCGAACTTCTTGAGCACTCGTCCCGCGCGGTTCGGGCCAGACATAATCTGCCGTGCGGCGGCTGTGCCGCGCTGGGGCATTGGCACGACATCGGCAAGAGGACGAGAGCTTGACGGCGCCGCTGATGCAGAGCTTGACGGGCGCGTAGGGAATCCACTGTATGTATCTGAAAGAGGCGGTGCAGAAGGCGGAGAGTAATGGCGCGAGACGCCCGTCGCGATGCTGAGGCTCTCCCGTGGATGTGACTCGCCGTCGAGGTTCTCCTTCTCCTCCTGCGACCCGCGCTCGGTCGCGCGCTTCCTCTGCTCCTCGAGATGGTACTGCTTGATCTGCTCGTCCATCTCTTTCAGCTCCTCGAGAGTGACGCGCTGCGGCCTGCTGAGCTTGCGGCCGGCGCCTCGAAGGCCGCCCGAGAGCGAAGAGAGGCCGGTGCGCATGATCGAGCTTGAGGACGAGGCAGCGCCGGGGGTTTGAGAGAGCATGATGGAGGGCGTCGATGCAACGCGCGAAAAAGAGCGCACTGGGGGTGCGAGTGTGCTTGTCGACGCGGAGGTGGCTGGACGAGCCTCTGCGGAGGACGACGCCTCAGCGCTAGATGAAACACCGGGTAAACTGTCCGATCGCGACAGCGACATGCGCCGTAAGGGTGATTCTCGAGAGACAGGCGAGTCGGAGACCAGAAGAGCATCTTTCGGTGACGGCGAAGGTTGGGATGGATTCTGGTCTTGCGCGTCCACAGGCGTGGGTGGAGACGAGCGGTTGGAGTTGGAAGAACCCTTGGAGATACGTACAATTTGCCCTGCAGAATCATAGTCGTATTCGAAAGAGAGCTCAAAAAGGGAAGATTCGTCGGCTGGCAATGGTGTCGCTGTGGGCGGTCGCTCGGCGGCGACGGCGGTGTTGTTTGGCGGGGTGGTTGGAAGCGACATGCGGGGTAGAGCCTGGAGATTGTTGAGAGCAGGAAAAGGAAGAGGTTGAACGGGGGCAAGCATAGAAAGCGAAGACGGACGGACTTGGACTAGGAAAACTACAAAGCAAAGGTGAGAATGAAATCACGCATCGTCGTCTTTCAGCTCAATCAAATCAAAAGTTCAACTGCGTGGCCAACACGAGGCCCACCAACGCGATCACGTGATCTCTCTTCTCCTCCCCGTCGCGTGACCGCGTTTCATTTCAGCCTCGGTGCTTAGCCTTTAATTTGACTTTCACGCTGTTGCCCAAGATAATAGTAAATAGATCAATATAGCCGGTCTAGAGCTTTGCTCTCGGCTTCCGCAGCTTGCTCATCCCTTCAATGATCTCCTCTGTCTCCCGCTCCATCCTCGAAACCAGCTCATCGCACGTCGGTATATCGTGGATCAGCCCAATCGTCACCCCGGCCGACCACACACCGTATTCCGGATCACCCTTCTCGTAGACAACACGCCCGCGTATTCCAGACACAAGATCGCGGAGGTCTTCAAACTTCGCGCCCCCGGGCCGACGTTCGAGGGCCACCACCTCTTGCGCCACCTTGTTCTTGAACACTCGTGCGGTGTTTCCAAGCGTGCGGAAGATGTGCACTGTGTCCTGCTCATTTGCGGAGACAATTTTCTCCTTGATGTTCTGGTGTATCGAGCTATTACTTCAGGATAAGCAGGCTGCTAAACTGAAGAATTTCAATGCATACCTCTCAACGGTGCACATAAAGCGTGTACCTGTCTACAGTTCAGAATCCCCTTTGTAGACATCAGGACCCTACATACCCATGTTTACACCCTGCAGCACCATGTGAATGAGGACAGGGAAATCGGGATGAAATCGACATACCTCTGCACCAAGAGCCAGAGCCGCAGCAAAACCGCGGCTATCTGCAATACCTCCCGAGGCAATGAAGGGTATCTTCAATTCTTGAGCTGCTCGAGCGAACTGAGCACGATGCATCAGAAGGACTCCTAAATCAAAAGCTTGCGGCTTGTGACACCTACCAAAACAAGACCGCCGACGTCCTCTTCCCCGGGATGACCGGCACCTGCGTCGATGGAACCGTTGAGCAAAAGATATCCTCCAAAACGGGAAAACCCACATTCAAAGCCGTCTATACTAAGGATATCGATCCCCCTCTTTTCCGCAGACTACGGAGTGCGGGGTCAGTCACCTGCAGCAGCACATCGGACACACCGCACCCTACCTTCGCATGCCGAATAGTCGTACACTTATGGATCACCACCGCCCCATTCGTCTTGAAATACTGTATCAACGGCCCCGCTGCAATCCGCACATCAGCACCGCGACCCGACATGCACGGGTCCGCACCACGCACGGTTATTCCCCGCAGTCTCGAAGATGCGCACGCCCTCCTCGACCGCCGCGCGCGCATAGCCCGCATAGTCCGGCGGGTTGATCGTCGGCAGGATCGTGATGTTCACGCCGAACGGCTTGCTCGTCCGCCGGCGCACCTCGCGGATCGCCTCCTTCAGCGCATCGGGCGACGGCTGCGTCAGCGCCGTGAGCACTCCTGAGGCAGCACATTCTTTGATAAACAAGAATGCAGATGCGTAGACGAGAAGGGCGCGTACCGAGGCCACCGGCTTCAGACACGGCTGCGACGAGCGGGGGGACGCCCACCCTGCGTGTGAATGAGTATGCAGGCACAACGCACGCTAGAGGGGGCATCAGCTGCTCACCATTGCATGCCGCCCTGGATGATAGGCCTGGGAAGTCACCACGGTCAGTGACCCATTCGACATCGAAAGCGAGAGTGAAAGCACGTACACCCTGATGCCCAATAACTGTGTGACGCGCGTCGCAATCATCTCCGCTGCGAATAGGATGGTGTGGTAGGGATGCGGAGTACAGATGGGGCTCGTCGTGCGATCAGAGTATATGTACAGGACTCTGTCGGGGCGATTACGAAGAGCGCTAGGGCATGCTGGGATGGGAATGGAAGGGCTGCTGCCGGTTTGAGCAGTATGCAGCTGGGGTGACATGTGATTACCCCGGACTCGGGTTCCGTGCGTACTTGGCGTTCACAGAGTAATTATAACAGACCGAGCTGAAATGCAGGCTGCTTACTCTTAGAGACTTCTTGGCCTCAAAGCTTTGAAGCACTGAAGTTTGAGGTCGTGAGACAAGACGAGTACGAGACAAGGGAATGCATTGGGCAAAGGGGTAAGGGGTAAGCCGAACGAACATCGCAAAACCCAAGTCCAGAACACAGACCGGTACTGTAGCGAAATCGCTAACCAAAAGAAATCGTAAAGAGATGGGCGTAATTATTGGACGTTAGAATAGAGCAAATGGGACAGGATCCGTGGAACAGAACGTAAGCTGAGGAGAGAGTAGACAGATAGGAGCAAATCACAACGCTAAACCCAAAACTAAGCAGTAGTAGCAAGTTCTGGTGCGTTCGCCGTCTCGGTGGCGGCGGGCGCAGGCTCAGCGGGGGCCGCCTCGTACTCGGTGGCTCCGGTGGGCTGAGCGGGGGGAGCCTCCGCACCACCCGCAGCAGCGGGCTGCTCCGTCGTCGCGGGCGCGGGTTCTGCCTGAGCAGGCTTGTCGCCCTCCTTCTTGTGCTCCTTCTCCCAATCGTGCAGGGCCTTGGTCACGAACTTCACATGCGCGCTGAAGTTGATGGTAGATTCATAGACATCTCTGTTGACCCACATGGTCAGCTGTATTGATGGGATAGCGGAGGAATGGTGCGTACCTAACAATTCCGGTCTGATCGATGAAGAAGGTCGTCCGCGCTTCTGACAGCCCAAAAAAGCTCTTTCCTGGGCTGTACAACTTGCGCGCCTCACCCTTCTCGTCGCTCAAGATAGGATACTGTCAGATAAGAAAATTAGCATCCAAGCGCCCAATCATACCAACAGCGACCTCGACTCACGTTGACCTTCTGCTTCTCGGCGAACGTCTTCAGTTTGTCGACGGAATCGGGGCTCACGCCAACGACATGGACGTGGGTGTCCTTGAATTCGACCTTATCTGGATTGCGGGGTAAATAAATCGGGGCCCACAATGTGCCCCCGCGTCTATTGATAGAGTTGACAGCGGGCGTCATGTGGGCTTACGCACCTTCGAGCGCATCTCTAAACTGACACACTTCGCGCGTGCAGCCATACGACCCTGCACAAGGAAGATACATGAGTAACCGCAGCATCAGCGTCAGAGCTTCCACGTACCCGCTTTGGGGAAGAAGAATAGCGCAGTCGGTGTGCCGATGTTCGCAGGTTGAAAGTCGTACACGTTGCCGTCGTAATTACGGAGCGTCGTGAGCGCAGGCGCAAGTTTGCCAATAAGTGAGTGCGGCATTATGGATGGTAGTAAGAGTAGGGGGGTGGTGGTGAGAAAGAAAGGGATTTAGGAGGTCGCGCAGACCGGTGACTGAGCATCTCGAAGGATCGGGTACCTCATTGGCGAAAAAGAATATTTGTCAGGAGGCGTTCAGCAACCGGCGCCGAGACTGCGCCACGTGACCGTGGCCTGGTTTCCCCACTTGGCGCTTCGGCCTTGTTCTGTAAGTCTTGGGCGCAAACTGGCTCCAGACGATTCCAGCCCCTGGGCGCCGCCGGTTCAGACACTCCTAAGAACAAGTTGCTGGATCGCCGGTCGTCCCAGCCGGTTGGACTGGCATTCCATTTGGCGGTCTGCCGTGACGCGGTCACATACAGAACCCGCCAAGGTGGTCGGTCAACGTGGCAGGGGGGACCTTGGTCAAAAGTTGCACATGTACGCAAGAGGTCTAAAGCTGAGGTTAGGAGCGATAAGACCAACAGGTAGATGCATGAGTAGTTCCTGGCCTCGTAGAGCCAGGTCTCCCCTCAGCATTCGTTTTAGGTCACGTCACGCCGTCACGACTTACGTAGGATCACATATACGTCATACCGTCAACTGCTCTCATGCTCTGGACAGTGGACGTACGGTACAACTCCAGTTACTTCTATCGACATGTCTTCGAAGCGACCCTATGATTCGACCTTTGGTGTGGATGACTCGCGTCGGCAGCGGCGATGCTTGAATGATGAAATTTTCAACTCGCACTCAGCCGAAGGGCATCTTCACCATGTTTCCTCTGGAGGGTCAGTGCAATTGTACGGTGACAGACACGCTTCCTTTGCCAGTGAGTTGTGTCTACTGTGGAGGAGCATCCCGATTCTGGTGAGTGCTGATTTTTCAATAGATGTTGTTTCCTTGGGACAATTATGGGTCTAAATGCACAGTGCCTATCCATCCCAAATTCATCCCAAATTCATCCCGCAGCCAACCTACGAGAGCGAGACTACACTGTCCTAGAAGCTTCAATCGTGCGCCTGAATAATGGCTGCCACACCCACGACAAAAACAATGCATGGTTTGATCTGAAACACATATGCCTCCGAGTCCTTGCCTGTGCAACTGAGCCTTCCTTCTGCACCCCCAATCCCACAGCCTACGAACCCAAGTTTCGCTATAGCTTAAAATACAGTATTGTAATAGTATGGAAACCTAGGCCACATACCATGAAGGAAATCAAGATCTTCCGTAACAGAAACCCAACCCAAATTAAATTGTCCGCTACGAGACCAGGCGATGCCCGAAGGGCCATGGAATCTATACTTGCCGTTTGAGCTAGCATTGTCAGTGTTAACGCTGTTCGTTGGCACTGAATTTACATAAAGTGAGCCTTAAAGTAGATAACGAAATTGTACTTACCGATGCTATATTCTTATTACAGCGGTCCTAAGATGGCGAATCCTTGGATCGGGCAGGGGTGCCGATTTCAGGAACACACCACGAACTTGTCGCCGGTGGTCCTGGTGGCAATATTGCCACCAGGACCTGTAGCGGTCGTATAGACTCTCCGAACGCCACGGCCTCAAGACACGACCACACAGAAATGGGAAGAGTAGCGCAAAGCAGCGATCAGAGCCTATTAAATAGCTTTTATATGGTAATACGATGTATCAGTCCGAGGTCTGTTCATTTTGGTGCACCCATCGCCTCTGGAAGGAAACGACGTGTTGTTAGACACTCCAAGTGAAATAAGGTAGCATGCGGACATACCTGCATTCTGCTCTGCGAAGCGTGCACCTACTCTCTCCGAATGCTTCAAGAACTTATCAGCACAATTTATCATGCATTGCTCCTATATCACATATCCGGTTAGCTGTGAGCTGTATACACACGTGCGACACGCACCTCCTTGCTTGACAGCGCCTTGCTCGTAAAATCGTTGCAGCACGACGTGAAGCACCGCTCCACCAGGTTGGAGTACATCCGTAAGAAGTCTTGCATCTATAGCATGGTGATAAAGGCACAACATAAATGATCGAGCTGCAGATACACGGGCCAGGTCACGCACCTGCTTCTTCTCGATGACCTTCGTCATGTGTGCCTGCTCGGCCGAGTTGAACTGGGAGAAATCCATGGCGAAACGTGGGGTAAATGTCTAGGACGGCTGGAAGAAAGAAGGGGAGGAAGTATTAGAGCGTCTGTTTGGAGTGTTCAGAGGAAAGTACAGCCGCACGTGTGAGGAAGAAAGCTGAACGAGGGCGGGAATTTGCAGAAGCAAAGTCACAGACGAAACGCCAGGCCCGAAAGAAGATCAGAAAGAGATGAACCGCTGGAATACCGGCGGTTGGAGCAGGGACTGAAATGGGGATGAACGTAGGCAAGCGCACGACGGTGAAGACAGCGAGCGGCCAACGCAGCGCCAAAGGACAGTCAGATTTTGAGGTGTCCGGGGTCAGGGAGCGATGACTCCGATAGATCGTATTTTGAGCTTCTACATCACCCCGCCATTCAGAATTCTCACCTCGAGTCTTTCGAATTGGTTCCACCACTTGAACGTGTCTGGCCATCTGTCAGAAGTAAGTTTTCTTGCTGATATAAATATACATCAGGTCTCTGATCTCTCATCAACCCCCCCAACTTTCACCACCACTTGTCAATCCTGGCCTATACACGCTCATCAGTGTCAAATTTGGACATGGCCATCGGATTCAAGGAAGCACTTGGTTGCCTGGAAAACCGCAGGGTGAAGCTTATTCGCCCGCTCATCCCCCCACAAATCCTCCAGGAGGATCTTCCTCTGTACGGCAATCCATGTGCGCCGACGTGCTGAACCTTTGACTCATCTTACTCCTAGCACCCTCTCAGCCGCACAAACTGTCCTCGAAGGTCGCAAAGCGACCGAGGGCATTCTTCGCGGAAATGATGATCGCCTTATCGTAGTTGTGGGGTACGCTTTTCGCATTTATTCCTCGCCTCGTGGCCATGCTCATAGTCTACTCCGACAGGCCATGCTCAGTACATAACGTCGAGTCAGCTCTTGAGTACGCGCACAAGCTGCGTGCCTACGCCGAGACCGCGAAGGAGGACCTGCACATCATCATGCGCGTCTACTTCGAAAAGCCCCGGACGACGGTCGGCTGGAAAGGCCTCATCAATGACCCAGACATGAACGGCAGCTTCCAGATCAATCGCGGCCTCCGCATCGCACGCACCCTCCTCGTCGACATTGCGAAGATGGGCCTTCCCGCCGGCTGCGAGTTCCTCGACACCATCAGCCCGCAGTATACCGCCGACCTCGTGTCCTGGGGCGCGATCGGTGCACGGACGACCGAATCGCAGGTGCACCGCGAGCTCACGTCTGCGCTGTCGATGCCGACCGGGTTCAAAAACTCGACGGACGGCAGCGTGGGGATCGCGATTGATGCGTGCAGGGCCGCGCGCTCGGGCCATGTCTTCCTCTCCGTCGGGAAGGAGGGCCTGAGCAGCATTGTCGAGACGGAGGTAAGCCCGCACATGTTGCGCTCGTGCGTGCGTGTGTGCCTGGCGTGCTGATTGCATGCTGCTTAGGGCAACCCGGACGTGCACGTAATTCTGCGCGGAGGTTCCAAAGGTCCCAACTACGCGGCCGAGCATGTGCGCGACTGTGGCGAAAAGCTTGCGAAGGCTGGCCTGGCGCAGAAGATCATGGTGCGTGCTTCCGTCTTCTCTGATGCGGCGCCGCCTCATGGCGCGTCTAGATTGATTGCAGTCACGGCAACAGTTCAAAGCAGCACCGCAGACAAGTGGACGTCGCTGAGGATATCGTAAGTGGCCGCGCTAAGAGTTGGCACAACATAACAAGCTAACGCCTTGTGCAGGCGCAACAGCTCGAGTCCGGAGATACCGCTTCTATGATTATGGGCGTTATGATTGAGTCTAATCTCCTGGAGGGTCGGCAAGATATCACTGCCGCAGGTCCCGCGGCGCTCAAGTACGGCCAGTCGGTAACAGACGCGTGCCTTTCATGGGACATGACGGTGCCTGTGTTAGACAGGCTTCGCGAGGGCGTCCGTGGTCGCAGGAACATGATCTGGAGAGCGGCGCGCGGCCTCGATGGGGAAGCGAGCGTCGTCAAAGATAATTAGTCTGCTTCTACGGGCGGTCAAAATTATCGTGTAGACGTATGTTCATGTGTACTTTAGGTTGTACGATCTGTATGTCTTAATATTCTTTACTCATATCAGAAGCCATGCTGCATCACTCCCTCAAGGCGGTCAACTGTCAGCCCAGAAGACAGGTTCAAATCAGACAGGTTCTCTAAAATGCCAGAACAGCAGTTAGCCTTTCGACGTATGGGTCTACTTGCTTGTCGGGATCGTGCAGCCATCGCATCATTAAAACACGTTATGGCCCGGCCTTTTAGACAGAACGACTATCTTCTGTATAAGGTCTGTATAGGAGTCTAGCCTTTTAGTACCGTCTTCTGTTTGATGAGAAGTTATTTTAATGATCAAATTCTTTGAAAAGGGTACATGGTGTAGTTGGTTATCACGCTCGCTTAGCACCTTCACTTTGTGGAGGTGTCCGGTTCAATTCCGGATGTATCCATTCAATGTTCTGTCGAAGCTTTGAAACCCTAATTTTTTTGTGCACGCGAATCGTAGAGTGAATCCAGTGCACGTATGTTGGTCAATTGACGCGCGAATTTGGCAGATTCATCGAGCACTCAGGCTGACTCGGACGTCTGCTACATACGCAGCGTCGTTGTTCCCAGTTTCCTCAGGTTTCCTCCTGTATCATACTTAAGCAATGGGCCGAAGCGCCAAGCTCCACAAGCGTGTACGTCCTATACCTACGACTTCCTGAAACCAACTCACACATCGCCCACGCAGAAAAAGACCGCCTCGTCTGCCGCGGTCAGCGCAAAGCTCGGCACGAGCGCGAATACCGATGCATCCATGGCCGCAGCTAAAAAGAAGGCGGGGTTGAAGGAAAAGGCGGGCAAAGCCAAGGCGAAGGCGGGGTCCGAAGGGCATGTGTTGGGTGGTGCGGATTATGTCGATATTATGATGGGCGGGCGGAGAAGGGCGAAGGCGGAGGCGGAGAAGCTACCTCAAGAAGAGGAGTGAGGTGATCTGTGGACTTGGTGAGTATCTTGATTGTCTGATATTGTGGGTAGGAGGTCTGATATTCCTGGGTTACAGTCCTGATAATGAGGGGACATCCAGACATGCCCGCCTTTGCGCGGTAGGAGGTCCGTCAAGGAGCCTAAAACGTCTGCATGTTTGCACGCTTCGCGGTCGCTTAGCTGAGGGCGTAGTCCATCGGAATCCTCTCCAACAAGAGAGATTATCGATAGAGAGAACCAGTGGAAGTGCTAGCTAGCTACTCGAAAGTCCTTATGATACAGAAAACACGAAAACCTCTAATCCATATGCAAGAAGCCGAAATCGGGACATAAAGAGAATACGGTGAACTGGTCATTACGAAGTCAACAAGTTATCGCCCCTGCATCATCGACCGCACCGTCGAGTCGCCCGACTTTGTCCGCCCCCGCGCGGCCGCCGCCATCCAGAGCGGCCGCGAGCCGATGCTACCCTTCTCGCTCATGTAGTCTTCGCGGTTGCCCGGTACAACGCCCGCCTGTGCGGGCGTAACGACGCCGAACGAGAGCCCCGATCCGGTGGGCGGGCCGTCGCGCCCGTTGAGGTCCATCGAGAGCCCGGAAAAGCGGCCGAAGGGCGTCGCGGAGAGCGGAACGTCGAGGTTCTCGGTGCTCTTGGGGCTGAACCGGGGGCTGAACGATGTGTGTTCGCTAAGCGGGCTGGGCGCATGTGGCATCTGGAGCGAGTGCATATCGTGCGCCTCGTCAGAGGCCGCCGCGTCCTCGAGGATGCGCTCGATATCGAGCGAGGAGACGGACTGGATGTGTGCATCTTCGGGCCGGAAGGCGCGCTGCGAGCTTGGCGTCAAAGGCGTCAGGCGGCGTGGGTTGTCCTCAAGCTGCATGCTGAGGAATCCGCCGCTTTCGACGGAGCCGTCATGACGTGTAAGCAATGAAACTCTGGCTGGCGGGGAGCTTTCGGTGACATATGGAGGGTTCGCGAAAGAGCGCTCGCGCGACGCTTGTTCAAGCATGAAAGGTTGGAGAGTGGGATGTTTCGGTGGTGGTGAGGGGGGTATAGTGGGAGAGTCCGGTCTGCTCGTCGGCTTTGGTGGGACTGCTGGAGGAGTTCCACTCCACATAGCTGCACGCTTTCGCCGTTCGCGCATGACATAGAAGGCTACTGCGATGAGCAATGCAACCACGACCACACTGGTGACCACACTAATCGCGATGATGGCGCCTCTGTCAAACAGATGATCCAGTCAATAATTATGACGCTGTGAATGACCATGGTGCTGCTCACTTGGATAAATTACGGTTTGACTTGCGCTGCTGGCCATGCCTGCCATTGTTCCGCAAGCACTCTGTACTGCTGGACGTGTCCCCTCCAATAGTTAAGAGATCCAGGTCCTGCTTATTGCCCTGTCCGTCATCAATCAAGAACGCGATCTCCTTCCCCCGTGAAGCATTCAACGCATACGAAGCTTGACCATTTCCGCCTCCAGGAAGCTGTTGGACATGGAACGACGGTCCTTTGGGAATAAAAGCTCTGATGGTGGGTGGTTGCACCGTGACGCTGGAGTTCCACTGCAAATTGAAGGGCTCGCATTGTGAAATCCCTCCTCCGATAGCAAAAAAATCTGCAGGTTGCGATGGGGTTGCGGGAAGACACGAGGTATCGTTCGAGGACTGGACGCGAATGACGTCAGATACTGCACCCGTGCTATTACCAGCATTGTCGTCCAACGACGCGATGAACGTCGCGCCGGCAGGCAATGGGAGGAACGTGATATAGGCGCCGGTGCTGGTCTGGTCGTCCCAGGACGAAGGTGGAATGGGAATGAAGATAGGAACGGAGTTGAAAGGAACGACGGTCAAAGATAGTAGGGAGGCGCTAGGCATCGCGCCTTGCGAGAAAGTAACGTTAAACGGCCCGCATTGTTCGATCGACGAAAACGTGATGGACTTGAATTTTGAGAGGACGACCTGCGGTCCAAGGGCAAGCGCGAGGAGCATCATTAGGAAGCCGAGCATGGCGAGGAAAGCGAATAAAAATCGCTGACGTTAGCGCTGCTGAACAGAGTGCATGCGAGACTGAGCTCTGCAAAAGAGATATAACAAATAAGAGTAATAAACGGGAGAAGGCGAAGGCGAAGAGGAAAGAGAGGAGAGAAGGCGAACAACCTGAGGGTAGATCTCAGACGGAGTCTGAGAATTCGAAGACGGCACCCTTGAAAGTTGAAACGGGCTGCCGTGTTCGGGCG
Source organism: Hericium rajendrae (assembly GCA_033439255.1). Taxonomy (NCBI): domain Eukaryota; kingdom Fungi; phylum Basidiomycota; class Agaricomycetes; order Russulales; family Hericiaceae; genus Hericium; species Hericium rajendrae. The sequence goes on from CM065880.1 coordinate 939,445, forward strand.
GCACCTACCTGAAATGTGCGAGCTTACTCGCCATCAGCGCAAAAAGAGCGGGCATCAATTTCGTGTCAGAAGAAGGGTAATTCTGGGCGGGTTGCAGGGGCAAGAGTCGTAAAGAGAAGACGCGAACCCTCCGTTGTCGCCACGGTAACGAAGTTACGAACCACCGCTACACCGTAAATCTGGAAACGGACATCTCCGCACACTCCCACGTGATCCAATACTTACTTCACTTCCCCGCATTCTGCTCAAGCTCCGGTGAACACAACCATCATGTTCCGCGTTATCTCTACGCGCAGAGTTGCCCTCAGGACAGTGCTGAATGTACGCAGAATCAATACAACTACCCCTCAGCTCCCCGTGGAACAACATGGAGATCTCCCAACTTCGTCCTCGCCCATTACCTCGAAACTGCATTTCTTTAATTCCGTCACTGGCGAGGGTAAACAGATACCCACCTACCGCGTTCTGGATGGAATCGGAGGAGTCATAGATGGCGCTGAGGTTCCAGAGGTGCATTCTACCTCTATCTGCTGAATATCTTCCATTTTTACGCGTCGGGCCCAGATTAACAGGGATACGGCGCGTAAAATGTCAGTTATATCTTCAATTCTATGGACATCATGATTGGACGAATCCACCCAAAGCTACGAGTCCATGGTATTGCTACCAACAATGGACAATCTCTTGTACAACATCCAACGGCAGGGAAAGATATCGTTCTATGTATGTCAGTCGTCTCGCACCATTATGCTGTATCTGAATGCTTTTTCTAGATGACAGCTGTAAGTTTGATGCAACCAGAAATGCTCATGCAGCGACCTCACACAGAACTCAATAGTATGGAGAGGAGGCCACTATAATTGGAACCGCGGCTGCATTAGCTGGTGATGATGAGTGAGTGGCTCCTACAGCAACGAAAGCACTAGCTCGCTGAACATAAAATAAAGAGTATTCGGTAGGTAATTTATCATCTAGCTCCGACTTCCCCTCACATTGGCGCAGGCCAGTATCGCGAGCTGGGCGTGCTGCTCTGGCGTGGGTACGGAATCGACGCTGCAATGGCACAATGTTTCGGCAACGAAGAAGATACTTCGACCAAGGGCCGGCAGATGCCCGTCGTGAGTCCTTTCAACATCTTACATTTACCCCTCAATATTCACCTCCAGCTTTCCTCTAGCACTGGGGTTCTCCAAAGCACCACTTCCACACGATCTCCTCACCGCTGGGCACCCAAATCCCTCAAGCCGCCGGCGTCGGCTACGCGCTGCGCCGCGACCCCCTCCGGCACGGCAAGAACTGTGCGGCGGTCTACTTCGGCGAGGGCGCTGCATCCGAAGGTGATTTCCACGCAGGCATGCTCTTCGCGTCGACGTTGCCCTCCCCCACACTGTTCATTGCGCGCAACAACGGCTTCGCGATTTCGACGCCTGCGTCGGAGCAGTACTACGGCGATGGCATCGCCGCGCGCGGGCCTGCGTATGGAATGGACACGATCCGCGTGGATGGGAACGACGTGCTTGCTGTTTTGGCTGCTACGAGGGAGGCGAGACGGCGGTGCGTGCAGGACGGGCGGGGTGTTCTTCTGGAAGCCATGACATACCGGTCCGTTCATCCTAGATTTTCCCAGCTGATCCTGTTTCGAGCCGCTTTTCAGGGTATCGCATCATTCGACCTCGGATGATTCTTTCGCGTATCGCCCACGGCAGGAAGTCGAGGAGCGCAAGCGCATTGATAACCCCATCGGGCGCTTTCGGCTATGGCTGCACTCACAGGGCTGGTGGTCCGACGCGGAAGAGGAGGAGCTCAAGACGCGGCTGAAGAAAGACGTTATGACGGCGTTCAAACGCGCTGAGGGCGTCAAGCGGCACGCACTCAAGGAGATGTTCACTGACGTGTATGGCGGCGAAGAGCCATGGCATCTGGTAGGTGTCCTCTATCCCGGTATGTGTTGTTAGCGCCATTCTGAGCATTCCTTTGTTTGCAGAAGGAGCAGCGGGAAGAGCTCGGGGCTTTGATCAGAAAATATGGTAATGATTGGGAGCCGTGGACAGCGGAGCTTAAGAAGTTTAAAGATAACGGTGAGAGCCTGTCATAGGCAGTTGAGGCACTAGTCTATACCAGGTTCACGGGCGGCAGTAGTGGATCAGGACCAATTGACAATGAGGATCAGCAATCAACTTGATTAATGTACAATACATATCCATGGGAGGAACAAAGCTTGTTATCGTGGTAAGCAGAGTCCGCGGGTGGGGTGCGAATTTTTTAGGCTGATCATCATGGCAACCAAATGGCTATGACTTCTGTTGGCCTTCTGCCTGACGTAGTACATAGAAAGCCTGAACCCACTTAGTCCCGCGGCGATTGATGCTCCATAAATTAGAGGAGTCACAATTCTGGTATATTAATTGCGAGATATGGTGTGATATGAGGTCCGATGGCGTAGTTGGTTATTGCATCTGTCTAACACACAGAAGGTCCTCTGTTCGAGCCAGGGTCGGATCAGTAATTTGAGTTCGTCTCAGAATTTTATTTTGTTTGACCCCTGCACATGTCGATAGCATAGTGTATGTGGACACAAGGACTGACATACTATCGAGCAGTCTTGGAATGGAAGTTGAATTTCGTAGCCATCTGATTCCTCAGCACCGTCATGTTGTGCCGCAAAGAGAATGGGCAACGGACCCCAAAGGTGTTAGGCAAAGATTGTTAGACTGCAATTTTACATATATATCAACTAGCCTCTGCGCATGAGAGATTAGAGTCGTAAAGAAGACAATTCTTAACTGAATATAAACTGCAACGATCAACCCAAATGGGAACGACCATGACGTGCTTTAAATAACTCCTAACTTCACCGATGATGTATGCCATGTATTAGAAAGAGAACATGCATGTAACATAGGGCATAAGAAGAGCGATGATTGAATGAATGAGAAACCAATTAAAAATTGCGGAGCATCACTTCAAGCGACGGTCACACCAGTCGCGAGGGTACCCTGGCCACGCTCCGGATCGTTCATACGGTGCACACGAACGGTGGTGCCGACATGGATGCTCTGCATGTTCTGTGGCGTAATCAAGATGTACTGCTTCCCGTCAGAAGAGTTGGCAGTGTCAATCTGAAGCGAGCGATCAGAGTGTGCCGCAGGTTATGATGCAGGTGTACGCACCATCATTTTCATACTGATACGGCGATTGACGGCATCCATGAATACGTCGAACTCATCTGTGGCGAAGATAAGCGTTATGAGGGAAGATCGGTGTGAAGGAACGTACCGAGGCAACGGATGGGACTGCCAATGGATTCCCACATGGCTAGCAACAAACAAATGGTTGCGAATGACTTCTCTCCACCGCTGAGAGCGCGAGGGTCTTTGTCGCGGTTACCTCCTTGGGTATTGTTCAGATCATCCGTTTGGACCTACGCTCTTGAGTTAGCCATATTAAGCCGATTGTATAGCAGCATACGAACCTTGAGCTGCAATGTACCGTCGGCGTGGTTGAAGACGACCTTCCCGAAATATCCACGATTAGAGAGATGGTATTGGAAGACGACTTTGCAACGGAACGCGATATGCCGACGGAAGTCATACCACTTCTCCAATCGAGTCCGAAGAGACTGCTTCAAAGCCTGTGTACGAAACAGATGATCAGCTCCCGTTCACACGAAAGATCATGATATCGACGGACCTTGTTCAGAGCGATCATGCTCTTGAGATCCTTCTGTGCGCTCTCCAAAGCAGCCTGTGCCTTATTCACCTCAATGGTCATCTCCTCGACCGTAGCTCCGTGCCTATGCGGAAAGTCAGCCAACTGAAGAAGCGGTGTAAATGATTGCAATACTTCTTCTCGCGCTCCTCTAGGGCTTTCTTGACCGAGTTCAGCTGGAGTTCGACCTCAGCAGCTTTACGAGGGTTCTCGACACGCTCGCAGTATTCCAGAGCCTTGCTGGTCCACAACTAAAACGCCGGTGTGAGTCCGAGCGGACGAGCGTCATATAGAAAGGACGGTACCTCAAACTCTTCTTGCACTGTCTGGACCACAGCCTCGATTGTTTTGACCTTCTCTTGTTCGCTCGCCAGTTTGCTAGCCCAATGCTTTTGCTCATTCTGCGCCCTGACACGTTCCTCCGCCGCATCTTCGACCTTGGACTATAGAGCGATGATGGATAAGTATCAGCCACCTACTCAACGTCAACGATATACTTACCGTGGCAGCCTTCCGCGTCTCGTCGAACTGGTTAATCTCAGCCTTGATTCTATCTTTCTCTTCCAAAAGAGGCTTCATCTTTCCCTCGACCTCGACGATCTGGTCAGCGATGGCTCGGAACTGCCCTAGAAGGTTCTCTCTTTCCGATATTTGATCCTAAAGTATCACGTATGTCGTAAGCATACCTTCTTGTCAGCGCAGCGGTGTAAATGTAATACCTCGAGAGCCCCATCATAACCAGCCGATTGCAGCTGCCGATTATCGTTGATCTCGTTCTGCAGCGAGTCCCGAGTGTGCTTCAACGCCGCCTCCTTGCGAAAAAGGGCACGTTGTTGACTCTGCAACACAAGTTTAATCGAAACTCTACGCAGAACCCGAGAATGAAGACGCACCTCTAGAGCTTGATTGGCCTTCTGGACCTCATTCACCGCCTGTCTATATCCACCCATCTTACGGTTAATCTCTTGACATTGCTGCTCTGCTTGTTGTAGCTCTTCCTGCCAATGCCTGCACAAAGAGAAATTTAGTCAGGTACAAAAACTGGAGCCATAGTCGTACTTTATCTGCACCGCCGCATTTTGATTGGTGAAGTATGCATTTCGATGGTCCGAAGGCTTGATGACAGTGAGCGGCGACGATTGGCCACCTCCATCGCTGAAATCATATACATCAAGGACGAGCTATTGCGCACGAGAAAATACAACATACCCGAATCGCTGGACACGGTACTGATCTTTGGCAGTATAGCACATACCACCGTGAGGAAGCGTTAACAGCATCCTATCGGCTTCACTACGCGTCGGAGCCAACATCACACTTTCAATACTAGCACTGTTTATAAGTCTACGGAGGACCCGCTGGTCTGAGACCTGAAATGATATATCCGGTTAGAAATACGGCGGGTTCACCACATACTGGCTTACCTCTATGGCGCGAAGGACTGTCGTATACCCTGCGGGCGGCTCTCCCCGACTGTAATCGAACAGGTCGACCTCAGAGACCACGACATTAATGTTCTGACTGTTATTCAATTAGTTGGTGAAGAGTGCAGAGAGTCTACGAGGAGATAATACTGACTTGCCGGTCCGATTCAGCAGATTCTTCAAGGCATTGCGATCGCGATGGTCTGTCACGGCAAACGTCGACATGAGGCCTCCAAGGACGTGCCGCAGAGGAACAGCCCATAGCTCGGGTTCCTTGGCCTTGATGTACCTTCCGAACGGACCGATAGGTTTCTCCCCATGCCATTGCATACGATCGATGTCACCAAGTACACGCTCCATGTCTCGACCATACACCGACAGGGAGCTCTTCTGCTGGTCCCGGCAACGGCGAATCTGTTCGTCGCACTCCTGTACACGATGCCGAGCTGCGGCGAGTTCCTGCTCACTATTGCCAGAGTCGTTTCTGATGGCATTCATCTCCTCGCGCTTCTGGCGTATTTCATCCACAACTTTCGTGAGGTTCTCTTTCGCCTCTTGGTGATCTATCCTCGCCTGTTGGAACCGTGCGTCGAGGTCGTTCCGCTTTTCTTCAGTAAGAGCAGCAGCCTTGGCATTCTCCTCGGCAAGCTGCTTTTCGATTTTCGCAATGGCTGTCTTCGTTATGTGGAGATTTTGCGCAACCAGTCGCTGATCGCCCTATGGATCCATGAAAGTCGTCAGGCGAGACCAAGCGATCTAAGATGAAACATTACCTTAAGCTGGGTATCCTCATTCCTCAGAGCGCGAATCTGCGCCTGGATCTCATTGTGCTTCATTTGAAGATGGTCGACGTTACCCAGGCCCTGATGCTCTTCTTCATATGTCGTAACCTTCTGCGTAGCCGCTTGGAACTTGGCCTACAAAGTGGATTTCGATATTCGCCTAAAGCAATGCGTAAATGAGATATGAGATACTGACCTCGGCCGCATCCAAACTATCTTGGATGCGAGGCAAACGGCTCGCCGCCTTCGTATGCTCAGCAACCTTGGCTCGTAGTTCCTGAATACGCTTTTGGCGTCAACGGTGTGATGAAACATCTATGGCAAAAAGAAAATTGACCTCTTCCTTAGTAGCCACATGGGCCCACGCAAGCTCTTTCTTAAGTTCATCAGCCTTATGTCTTTGTTCCCTTGCCTTGGATGCCTCCTGGAATCGCGCGGATACTTCCTTGTAGTGCTCCTGCAAATCCGGAAGAGCCTCCTTCTTGCGCAAAAGGACCTTGTCCGTCTGTGAGATGTTCTCGAGACATGTCTCGTATTCCTCACTCAGCTGGCTTAGCTGAGTGCCGCGCAGGAAGAACTGACGAAAAGGCGATAAGCGATTATATTCTACGACCTATGATGTCATTTACCTTGTACTTGTCCGACGGATGAGAAGCGCTCAGGAATTGTCTAGAGAACCGACGGTCAAAAAGCCGAGATAAAAAGCCGAGCGCTAAAGATGTACCTAGCAGCGTCTATCGCCAGTAGATCAGTACAAGGTCGACGCGGATGTACATAACATATTCACCTTGGGTAAGAACGTTCATTGGATTGTCAACCTGGATATTCATGTGATCGCAGATAGCAGACAATTCCTCCTTCTTGGTCGAGACCGTTTTGCCCTCTTTGCTCTTGATCTTGTATGACGACCCGCCCTCCTTGGTAAAGGTACGCGTAACGATGATGCTATCTCCATATACATCATGCTTGTATGCTTCGTCGCCCTGATTCTTAAGCTGTACAGTGACTTGCGCGACACTGAAAGTAATGACACGTCAAGTCAGTCCAAGGTCAGTGGCAAGGCCACGATACGGAACATGCCTTTGACCCTCGCGAATAAACGACTTTAGGCCATTTCCACGGCCCGTCGCGGTCGCTTTGCCTCCGAGGGCGACTGTGATTGCTGACAGAACGGCGCTTTTGCCACCTAGATAATTGTAAACATACACGCACGCGAAGACGCCTCGGGACGCGCCCAATGGACTAAAAATATAGACTAACTTCCGTTATGACCTACAACAACAATAATGAGAACATGTTGACCGCAAAGCGTAGAACGACTCACCAATAATAAAGTTGATTTGAGGACCAAGTTTGAAGACCAGGTACTTATGGCACATGAACTGATGCATCTCGATCATCTCAATGACACCGAATTTCGCAACACCCTGAAGCGGAAGACGCGATTAAGATCTAATCATCAGCGAGAGAGCAATATGATTATGGACTTACACCTTGAAGCTTGGTCTTATTGCGGATAGAGTTACGGATGCTTTCCTCATGCTCCTGTTCGAACCGAGCTTGAGCCTCCTCAGTGTCTTGGGCGTTCTGATCGCCAGACTGCACGATGTCGTTCGCGTCGTCTCCGAGATCAAGGTCGACGTCCTCTTCATCTTGATTCTGTCTACGCCGAGCCCTAGGCCTTGCTACTTGAGTGTGTTGACTGGATTCGGCCTGATACTCGATAACTTCAGGCTCGTGCTGGTCGAACCGCGCGCGTTTGGGCTGCACGCCAGAGCTGCTGCCTTCCTCTCTATCTTCACTGTCGCTGTCTACGGCGCGGCGTTTGGCCATGATGAAGAAGACGGGACGTTGGAGAGGGATGAAAGACAAAAAGGATCGCGCTGCGGGACGCGACGCGACACGCGCATATCAAGGACAAACAAAGCGCACGTGTGCTCTATTCACGACTGTGGCGTCGGCGAACGGCTGACACTTTGCTTCAACATTGTTGTACATCTGCGCACAGACCGCGTCTTACAGAAAAATTTCGTTGACAACATTGTCACGTCGGCCTTGCCTACGCTTGCAAGCTGTCTTTTTGAAACATGCTTGGCGTGAAACCGCGTGAGATTACAGAGTAACAGATGGTAACGGAAGGATATATTTGGCAACGGGCGAGTTAGCCGAGGACGTTCTTCGAAAAGAGACGGGTTGATCAGGACCGTCGCTCTGAGTCTCTCTTCTCCCCATTTTCTTCTCATCTCTTTTCTTGTTTCTCGGGCTGTTTGTAGCCCTCTCTTCTCTCTTCAGCCTCGACTTACGAGGCAGCCACTCGCTCTAGGTCCCTTTCATTTTATCTTTACCCCCCTCGGAACAAGTTCTAGCGGTTCGAATGGCCCAGATCACCTACACCAACCCCCCTCTCGCTGGAAGACCGCCGTTCGCGACCGACGAGCCAGACTCGATCTATGAGCAAAGAGATCAGTACCAGCCTGCACTGCGACAGCCTAAGGAACCACACGCAGACGCTAGAAGTTCAGCCTACAATCAGTAAGTGTTGTTCTCGGTATGACCATGGCTTCGTTTTCGACCAGGCTTCTCACAGTTACGACGCATACCTCGATGGCGACAACCGACAATCCGGAGTCGGTGCCCTCGGCATAGGCCTCATGAACGGAGACATGGATGACGACGACGACGACGACGACGATTTCCGGCAAGGCAAGAATGCTGCTCTCGCCGCTGCGACCAACAACCGCCAGCAACAGCAGCAGATGCCTCTCGCCGCCCCTCGACCCGGCTATGCTGCTCCCATCGCGGCCCTCAATCTGTCACGCCCTCCCGCATCTGCCTCCCCGGAAGGCCGTCAGCCGACTCAGTCCACCGCCCAGCTCCCGGCCGCCTTGCGCCCCGCTGGTTCCAACTCCTCAGGCATGTCGGGAGCCATCCGCGCGCCCCCTCCTGCAGCCATGATGCGCCCGATCCCGGCACCCATTTCCGTCCCAAGCACACCGCACCCTCTTCCCCCGACCATGACTCCAATCACACCTTTCTTCGCCCGTCCTGCAAAGGTCGAGCAGCAGCGTGACGTCAGATGGGGCCCTAAGCCCATCATGCGCAGTGATTCGGAGGAGACGCTTATTCCCAAGTCGCGTCCCGGAGGTAAAGGCGATGACTTCTGGAGGCGCTTCAGCATGATCGCCAAGGAGGAGAATCAGAAGCCCTCTTCTCAGAAGCAAAGGTTCGTTCCTCGTTTCACGCATGCCGGCATCCACTGACACGTTGTGTCATAGTGTCTGGCTTCGCAAGAACATGGATGGCACTACTCGCCTGTCGCGTTGGGTGTGGATCGTCACCGTTCTGCTCCTGGCTGTGAGTGGTCCAGGTCCCCCGCTTGAATGTATTCTGATCCTTCCCTTGATGTAGTGTATCGGATTGGCCATCGGCCTTGGCTGGTACGCGTCGCACACGCATCCGAACACTCCCCATTCGGCTCCAAAGACCTTTGGCGGCTCCGCCAATGAACACGGCGCCGTGGCGCAGGCCCCGGATGCAGTAGATACCGACGGCTCTACTTCGCACCACGTTTCCCCCACCAATACTGTCGCACGTCGCTACGACATGCCCGACCCGGTCCCCACAATCGAGGCTTTCAACATCGTCCTCCCGCATGCTCCGTCGGGCGTGCATCGCTCAGCCTCAAACCGGCGTCATCGGCGGCACGCGCATCTCAACCGCACCACCTACTGACCACTCTCATCAACCCTGCCTACCTCTGGGATTGCGCCCTCTTACCACGGATACCCTTCCCGTCCGCTCATTACACACGGTTAAATTATTGTTCCTAGCACATCCACTTCCATTCCTCTTCACACTTGGATACCCATACCTTCATCTGGGCACTTACCCTTTTATTACGCCACGACGTGCTTGCCTCTCAGTTTCGTTTCAGGGACATGCCGCAGCTCTTACCGGCATTTTTCGGCTTAATCTTACGCTTGGCTCTACTTGCATTCCGGTCGCCCGCTGTTGTGCGCACCGTCACGATGTACTTACTTACCCTTCCTTGAATCCTTTACCTCTATTAATGAGATGGAAAAAGTGTATGAACATGTCAGGTGCTGTGAGACACGAAATGGACGGCAAATCAACATTGAGTAAATAGGATTATAATGGTATCGGCCTAAGTTATGTAGGGAGCCAAACGTCGCCAAAAGCTATCTCTACATGATGGGTGATACAGTTACTTGACAATTGCAGCAGATGAATGGAATGAGCATAATGGGCATGTCAGCGTAATAGGATGAGCAAGAAAGTGAATGCGAATAGACGATGAAATCTAGCAATAAAAGTAAACTCAGGCCAACCAGATAGATGAATCCATGCTAGAGCAACGAGCGCAATACAAATAACACGAAACAGTTCAGGGTCCTCCTCGTCTCTGGATGAGTTTCCGCTTGGCCGGCGGCTTCGGGTCCGGCTCGACCTCCTCCATGACGATGTCCGAGTCCGAGTCGCTAGCAGACACAGCGGGCGTCGCTTTCTCTCCGCTGGCCTCCCTTTCCGTGCTCTCTTTCTTCTTCTGCTCCTCTTTCTCGGCGCGAAGCCGCTTCCACTCGTCGGAGAGAGAACGGATGCGCACGGTCAGCTCGTCACGGAAGGTCCCGACAGATGTACCTCCCCAGTGCTCGTGAGGACCGCCTTTGCCCTTCTTCTTTGACGGCTGTTCCTGCAAACGATTCGCATGATCAGTTGTCATTACCAGAACCGAGTGAACGGGAAACATGCATTGATGATCTTGACAGAGAGCTCTGGGTCGTTCATGAAGGTGTGCGCAAAGTGCAGCAGGTATACGCCACAATCACAAAAATTGGGCTGAGAAGGTACCTGGAACGGAAAAGTGGTGAGTATCCGCGATGAAAAAGGACAATTCTCAATCTTACGTGGACTGTCTTGCCCTCCGCTGGTCTGGTCTTATCTCGATCCAAGCCTTTCTTGTCTGCAGCCTCCATCTGTAGATAGTTGGCAAGCCTTTTGACTGCCTGAGGGTGCGATGAATCGAGTGAATCGAACGTGAATATTTGCGTTCTACAAAAAGCATAAAACATGAGCTATCCGTTTCTCCATAATTCAACTTTCATTTCGCTCACCTAGGCGGTTTCTCCCTCTCTTCCGCAGAAAGGTCGATTGCTTCGATGTCCAGATTCGCCGTCGCAGAAGCAGATCCTGAGACAGAAGCAGAACCTGAGACAGATAACTCGGCTTTCTGCTTTCCCTTGTCCCGAGGCTTAGCTGTTCCATAGAATGAGGTAGTGGCGATGCCTGAGATCGAAGTAGAAGATGCCTCGGGTTCTTCGTCGTCAATTATGATGGGAACAGGCGCAGAGCTCTCGCGAGGAAGAGCACTTTGAGCGGCAACCGATGGTGACGAGGGATACTCTAGCTCCATATTGTCGAAGGTCGGGGATACCGTGGTATGGCCAGTAGCCGAAATGTTGCCTCCGCCCTCGGTCTCCGATGTGGACGTAGAGATGGTCAACTCCGGCTTCTGCGTCGATTCGGACTGAGAAGTCATCGAGATCATATTTTCGACGACGCTCTCATCCCCGACGTCTTGGGCATTCCCTGCCTCCGCAGAATCAGCTTCCGAATCTGCGACCCAGGAGGCAGAGCGCGAGCGACTGCAGGAGACAACATCCGGCACCATGGATGAGCGGACCGAGTCCGTTGGGACTGTGGACGGGGGAGAAGGTGGTCGCGTATCTTCGGGTTCGATCCCATGTATTCGAGTCGACCTTCGTACTGGGCCCATAGGTGCATCGTCTGGCGGCAACAGCACATATTCAGGATGCGATATGATTGCCAGATACCAGTGTAAGCTAAGCAAAAGGTTTTCAGAGCGAGTGACTTCGGATTGGTAGATGCCTTACTGTTCGTTGATGGGGACAATGATGTACTTCTTCTGAAATATATCGATCTTGGATGTCCATTTCCGAACACTGTTGTAACCGTCTTCGGGTCTGATGCACAACATAAATTCTGGGCAAAACACATGAAAGGTCACCGGGACTCACTTCTTCGTCGACAATTTCTTGTAGAAAAACGAGCTGAACACATGGATCTGATCGGCAAGCTCAGGTTTAGTGTCGCGCAGTTCATTTAACCACAGCCTGATCATAGTTGGTGAGCCCGGCGATGACCTGGCACGGCAATGGTACTCACTTTAGACCGAACTCGATAATGGTGTCGTTCAAAAACTCCCCTGGTCTTAAGCGCCCGACGTCTGCGTTGGTAATGTTCAATGCTCCTGGTCCAGTCAGAGGATAGACCAATATACTAAAGGCGAAATAACAGGTACTTAGATGACTGGAAATTAGATATGGGATAGATGTCCGGATGCTTACAGCTCATCCGCATCCGGAACAGGGGAGGCTTGGGTTTCTGGTTGTTCTTCTTGGCCGGATATTCGTGTTGATCGACGGACAGCCTGACCTTTCTGCGGGGAGTCCCTGTGACATATGAGGCCATTGAGAAAAATTTCAGGGACTAACAGGGAGATATGTACTTTGACACCTTAGATCGTAGTTTATGTCTGGGTCCGGGAATCAGCCGTGGGGTAGACGCCGGTGAAGACGGGGTATCGACATCCATATTAGCCGCCTTCCTCTTGACGATCTCAGCCTTCTGCTTTGCCGCGCTACAAGTCGCCTGCCAAACCGGGTTAGAGTGCCTAGGGAGCGTTAGACGTCGCAAGTCAGCAGAGTAGAAGTCATTACACCGTACAATTGGAGACGGTATAATTCAGACTTACACAATATACTCTTTCTTGGGCGATATTTTGACCAATAGCCTCAGGAGTCTTGTGTACGCATCTTGGTCCCATCCGGGGGCATCTGTCATGAATCTGAATACCAAGTCACCTCCGTATCGAGCATCTCCTGCGATGGAAATTCAGATGGGGCAACCATACGGTGAAAAGATACATACCACGCTCGAGTTCATGCCACCAGCGGCCCTTGCCCTGCATTGTTGACGATGATCTAATTTTGATCAGCGGAGGCTGTGGCCCGAGGCTCTGAAGGTTTGGCTATCAGCAAGAACTATATATAGCTTGGAAGGACGAACCTCTGCGTCCATATCCACGGCCGTGACTATATCTATGGAACCCGGACTGAGCCTGGTGCAGAGAAGAGGAGTTTCCACGACGCTGTCCTTCAATGCAATATCTGCCGTTTCCTCATTCCAATCAAGCGCATATCGAGAGGACGAGACGTCCGCTGGGCTGTCCGGTACAACTCTGAACCCTACCGCACAACCGCTGAGGGGCAGCCTGGTTGGCTGTCGCTTCTTCGCCGGCTTTACATAGTCTGTAGTCGACGTTGCAATAGGATCTCGATCCAATTTCGACTCTGGCGTCGATGGTGGCTTGTTGATCTTCAGCTGGGCCAGAGACGGCAATCAGACTGATTCCAATGAAGAACTAAAACTATGCACGAACTTTGGGCTTCATCGACGCTTTCACAGTTTGACTCGCTTGACTCTTGATTCGACGAGCTTGCTGGACTTGGTGGAGGTCGATTTTATTCGACTGTTCAAATTTGTCTACTTTAGGTTGTATGGGCTGGAATGTGGTCTGATGCGAAGGCGTGGACGCTCCTGGTCTTAACGGCTTGGATGAACTCGCGCCGGACACCGGCTCGTTGAACACGCTCGTGGAGCGTATGCTGTCTTCGTCGTCGCTACTTATCTCTTGAATAGACGGCGCTCTCGCAAGTTTTGGCTTCTTATTCTGCAGTTGAGCCCGTAGCCCAGCAGTGAGCTTCCCGTCACCTTGCAGTTTTGAAGCTGTGCGTTCTGAAGAATTGCGTGCCGGCGAGTGGTACGAGTCGCGTCGACGAGAGGGACCTGGAACCGGCTCTGAAAACGAGTCTATAGGATCAGGAGAAGGACCCCGATCCATAGGTTCTCCGATGTCTTCGTCGTCGGTTATGAAATGGATCTCTGGAGGTTGCGGTCTGAAAGGGTTCGTAGATCCGCCATTCGTAACAGGCTTGTCGAGTTTCTGCTTCTTCCTTGGCCGTCCTTCAGGATTGCTCTGAGCGAAATGCTTCGAGGTTGATGCGCGAGACGATGTTTCTTGCTGCTGTTTGTAAAAATTGAACATAGTATTCTGCGCAGTAGGATTGCCGGTCTTCGGAGGTCTGGAAGAGGAAAGCCGAGCATAGGGAGTCAGGCCGTGACGCATCTCCCGCTGCGCCTGCGAGGCCAATCGTCAATATGTAGTTGGAAGTGTATCACAAGGACTCACTGGTGTCACTATGGGTGTTGGGCGTGCATTCTTCCAGTGACTAGACAAACATCAATCCCATACGTCCTCTTTCGCTCGGATTACTAGCACTCACTCGCTTAAAGGGTTGGACGCATCCCGACGATTTGAAGGTGTCGAAAGGCCATTGGCAATGGACGAAAACTCTGCAATACTGCGTTGGTCCTTGCTTGAAAGAGCCATAACGCAGGCATGAGACGAAAGAGAGATGTGGAGGAACAAGAGGTCGAATTGAATTGTTGCGGAGACGCGTGCTGTGGCCCGCGCCCGCCGCGCGACGTCCGACGTCACTCTCAAATAGGCAACTTGCGATAACTTATTCCCCGCCTTTCCTTCAGCAACTCTTCAGCGAATTTCTTCTCTCCGACCTCATGGCTTTGTGCCAGAGACGCTGTCATATCGGCACGACTTACCATAATTTATATATATTTTGAAGCACTCTGTAGAAATCTGCGACGAGATACAGACTACCAGCTACAACGACTAGGTTCCGATCCTCCCTGCCTGTGATACGATCTCCTGTCCTCCCACTCGCCCAACGTAAAGCCTCCAAGATCTGTCCATCAACAGGGTCTTCGTCCGATGCCGACCATCCAACAACGCCTGGAGAAATATCCTCCACAGCTTGCTTCAGCTCCGACGGCGGAACTGACCGGACCCAAGGCATACCCTCCACTGGCGTGAATCTGAGCAGGCCAACATGAAGGTCGACTCTCGACTGGATCCCGAGAGGAAGTGACAGAAGAGGCGTCAGTGTCTGTGCCGGGGTTTTAGGTGGAGACTGTGATAGAGCCAGGATATATGTCAACTGGATCTTGTCCAGCCCTGTGATATGTGCGAGCAGCTGCGAGACGTATGAGGCGAGGGTTTGGGATGATGACGGGTTGTGGGCTCCATCTGCTAGGACGAGCATGTTCTGCTCAGTGGTAGTAGCTTCAGGTCTTTTCAGTTGCAGTCTGTCGAAGGGAACGTTGTGGAAAGACAGCCTCCCCGGCCATGTCGTCGACTCGATGCCTCGAGTGATTTGGTCAGCGAATAATGGCGGCATCGTACAAGACGAGTGCGCGAGAAGAGCATCAATGATCTTGACTGCAACGCCCAAGTTGTCCAGTTGATGGTCGCCGTGTAAAGGTAGCTGAACGAGCAAGGGCTCTGTGAACGACGCCATTGTGACCTTCACGGGCTGCGGCCTGAGCGCCTGGGAAAAGGAAGATGGTGGAGACATATCCAATCTCTCCTTCTGAGCTGGACAGGCCACGAACAGCTCCGCACCGACCGACGCAACAACGTCTGCTACAACGTCTGCGACCTCGGGGTACTTCTGCGGCCCAAGAACGAACGGCTTGCCCCTCCTTGCGATGCCGGCCTTCTCGCGCGCGATCTCCGCTACGGTGGAGCCCAGGAACGCCTGGTGGTCCAGATCCACTGCAGTGAGCGCAGAGACGAGAACGCATTCATCCGGGATCGCGTTCGTCGCGTCCAAACGGCCGCCCATCCCCGCCTCGAGCACGACCATGTCGACAGCTTCGCGCTCGAAGATGAGCAGCGCGGTGCACGTCAGAACCTCGAAGCTCGTGGATCCAATACCGTGGGTATCGTTGGTATGCTCTACGGTCTTGCGAGCAGCGTTGTACTTGTCGCTAGAGACGGGGTGCCCGTTGACGTTGATGGAGTCGAGCACGGATACGAGGTGCGGGCTGTTGAACCTCCCGACAGATAATGGGCCAGCGCGAGTATGGATGACACCAGAGACGAAACGCTGCCCTTGCCGTTGGTACCCGCTATATGAATTGTTGGGCGCGAGTATCGGGGGAGGTGAGAGAGGAGAACGCGAATTCGGTCGAGAGACAGGTCGATTGACATGTCTCTGTTATGGATGGCCTTCCTTACTTCTCCTTGCACTCACAGATTCTGAAACTATCAGAGCATATTCAGCTATTGCAAGTGAAAGTTATACTGAGGGAAAACATACCGCTTGGGTGGATGTCGTTTACTGTATGCTGGCTGTGCGGATGCCGATACTGATCGCACTCAAAAAGGAAACCGATATGCAAGTTCACAAGTGACCCCTTCTTTCCTTCCAGGCAAAGCAGTGGCAAAGCTTGCTATGGACTTTCGATAACGAGGTCCTCGAGATATAATTCCACGATAGAAAGTCCAATCCATGTCTGTATTATCATCACCCACGATACAAGACATCCTACTGTGTGAAGGGTAAAGAAGTCCCTGACCAGATATCACACCAAAATCAGTATCAACGGCGAATCCAATCAACTGCAAAGATTCAAGGAGAGATGGAGCGAGCGGGGTGTAGGATAGGATGCGCGATACAGGGTGTGGTGGTCGTAGAGTCCGTAATGATATGGATGGCACTGGGGATATGAAGGTTGTAAATGCGCAAGATATCGGCAAGATGTAACTGTTCGTAAACAAAAGGCATTGGGACTAGGGTACGGTGAGAAAGTCAAGAGGGAGACAAACATAGTGGCAGACAAATTCCGCGTCCGCGAACCATATGTAGAGTACAGTACATCGCTATCGTAAAATAGTAGATCAGAAGCCGTGATGTCGTTTAGCAGCCATCCACTTTGGAGTTTCTGGGGAAGGAGTAGCCGGCTTGCGCCCACGTCGTCAAATTCGGGTTGCTGTATGCATTGAGATGGCTAACGGGGAAGATTGGATGTGAATACACCGATAACGTCGAAAGCGCTACGAGAGCCTTACTTGTTGATATAATCAGTGGTTGGGTGGCTAGGAGGATTGCATCCGACACCATTTTGCACATCCGGACTTTGATATACGCGGACATAATCGATATACATATGGCTTGGGAACTCGAGATGCTTGAAATCTTGCTTCTGGAAGGAGGCTGTCCGAGACATGAGATGCCTTAACACATAAAAAAAAAATCCAAAGCAAGACTCAAGACGACGTACGCGACATGCCGAAGTTCAAGATGATGTACTGTTCAATGTTAGTGAGGTCTCGGACGACCACCAAATGAAATTTCACTGACCATGGGCTCTTCGGGTACAAGCCGAGAACTAATCTGAGTTTCTGGGTCGCCAGCCAGCGACGCAGCGGTGATCTTCCAGGTAGGCTGATCATTGACGCTCCACTGTATGTATCCTTCCTCGCGATTCTTCGGGTTCGACCACCACTCGAAACCGTACGGCGCATAGCCTTGGTCATTGTAGTTTTGCGAGTCGAGGTACGTTACGGCCGACAACGCCTGCTGGTAAGTTCCACCTGTGTAGGTGTTCAACATGGTGATTGATGGATCAGAGATCGTGGTTGGTCCCGATGAATTGTCATACTTGTATTGATAATTGAAAGGTGCCGTCTGGAAGGACTGTGAAGCCTGTCCACGAAATACGCTGACATCGATCTGAGCCTCGATGACGTCAATTTCGGGGGCGCTGCGAGCGGTTTTGACATTAGGGCCGGGGTGATCAGAGCCATCGCAAGTACATGAAGACAGGCGTTGACCGGGTTGGAAAGAGATAGGCCCGCCAGCCAGCGATCCTTCCAATGCACCAGCAGGACCCTGGCCGTCGGGATTGGTCTGATTAGGAAAGGCTCCGAGATCGCAGGCATCATAGCTGTATGGCCATGTCCCTGAACACACATGTCACTACGCCGATTACGACACAAAGATAGGATTGACAAACCTTCAGTAGTAGCGCCGTAACCTGCTCTTCCCTGCATAAAAATCAGTCAATCAGTTTTTATTATTCTTCATCTTAGACTTTAGGGATACGGACAAGGTTTCCCATCGTCCAAGCACCTGCACCACATCAGTAGATGAAGAGCCGTACGATAATATGAATACATACCTGGCCAGAAACCTGGAGCTTGAGGGCTCCCGGGCAGGCTAATCGAGATCTCGAGTATGCCCGTCGTGAAACAAAATTTGTTCCATCCTTGAAGCATACCTAGGGAAAAGTGTCATGCCTTCCTGTCAACCACGATCAGAGATGCATACCGCTTTGAAAATTGAGGTTATGATTATCCTGTTCTGTCATTGTGATAACAAGTTTGCCATCCTTTGTCGTTATAGCCTACGCCAGATATTAGACCGTCATACTATGTGGTGAAAACAGACTCACCTGAGGGTTATACCATTCCAAGTCACCTGTGGGCCTGTTGAACGAGGTTCAGATTTAAGGCCAGCAAATTTCTCCGTTAACTGACCAGTATTGAAAATCTACTGCCTCCCAAAAGGGGTCGTCACCTGGCCAGAACGTGCGCCCATCCTTGTTGAACTCGTCGCTGAAGACAAGGTTCCAGGTCTGGCCATTTGACGCGACCTTCGTATGGAACTGAGGGTCGGTATCAGGGTCGATCAACTGGGGAAGGTTGATCAGCGAGGGTATCTGTCCAGTCGAGTTGGAGCCGCCGAAATTGGACCCAAGCGTTTCCAGCGGTGTTCTCCTATAGAACGAGATGATAGGGTATCCGGCGAACAATGTAAGAAGACCAGCGATGATGATGACCAGAGCAGACACATTCATCCACCCTCGCGCCGACCAGAGGGTAAAGGATCTATCAAGTGCCGCGTCTCTGATAGGGTCGGGGTTGTGCAAAGCATCGTCAAGGTCCGGATCTTTGGTGTCCCACATGTACGGTGGAATTGTCGAGGTTCCCGGTGCAGGACCAGGTTTCTCGCCGGTGCTGGAAGATACATCCGACTGGGTAAAACGTGATGTGGTATATAGATTGTTATAGTTGCCATTCGCCGCGCCAGGATTGTGCTGAGCATAGGAGGTAAATGGGAGAGCGGCGGGCGAGTCGCGAGGCTACTCACCGCGTATGGACCATAACCTGCCCCGATCGACCCAGTCGCTACGCCTTGCGCTATATCCCCTCGTGCTGGGGCTGCCTGTGTATAATGACCGTTGTGGCCGTTACTTGAAGGCGTCCTGGACTGCTGTCTTGATGAATGCTGCTGTTGATTTCCGCTGCTACGGCGCCTGGGGCTTTGCGGAACAGCATAGTACTGTGAAGGATTGGGCGCAGGTACCCGTCTGGACGGAGGGTTCGCCATGAGGGTCGTGAACGTCAGGAGATGGAGACAGACAGCCTAGGAACACGCCGCACTTGCCTGCGGTCAGCCACAAGAGAAGAACCCCACACAGCCTGGCTGTGAGACCGTGGGAGCAATCTCACGCGTCTAAGCCACGTGACCGAGCTATACGCGGAGCTGTCGCCGTTTTGTCGATTTGTTCCCTTCCCACCTCTCCATCAATTTATGCGAAAAATCGTGTGACGTGGTCATCAGCAGCAGAATGTCTTTGCATGTTCGGCGAGCATTATTTGAGCGTCGTTCAAGAGGCGTAGAGATTTCGAACAGTCGGAATTGCTGCGGCGCCGAGTCTGCCGAGACCACGGTTTCAATCATCATAGTTACAGTACAATCGCCGGGCAACAGCGCCCGCCGTGGGCGCCAACATGCAATGCAAAGCTCCAACACTGCTCCAGCCTGCTCCAGCGGGAAAGGGTTGGGACACATCACATGATGCGCAGAGACGGTAATAGGTAAGTGAATCCCATTTCCGTCTGTAGAGGCTGTCGTGTCGGAGCGAACACGACGGCACCAATGGCAGACCTTTTCATGCGGGCATAACTGAGAAAGAGCACGTCTGACTGCCTGTGTCGCATCGTGTATCGATTCATGGCATGTTCATACGGACAACGGTACCGGAACCTGTATTGCCATCGAAAGTAAAGAAATTCGCGAGAGGCGCCTCACGACCGGCAAGCGCCTTGAGAATGTCTTGCGCAAGCATACCTCCCACGACGGCGCAGACCGGTGCGAACTCGTGCACCGCTATAGTGGCCACGGTTCTGAGTGAGCAGGTCAGCCTTCACGGACGCTGAAGTTCAGAATATGCACCCACTCGATGTAATCGCGTGGTAGTGTAGTCAACACTTGCTTGTTAACGTCGGCAGCAGCAATCAAATCTTTGCCGATGGCTTCCAGCTCTTCGACATGGGCTAGGGAGTCGGGCAGGTTTCCTCGATGAAGCGACTCGAATTCCCATATCGCTGACAAAAAAAGTCGTATGAGTTTCTGATAATAATCTTGAAGTAAAACGTAAAACGAAGAATTTACCTAAGATAGTGAATACGGTCACTGGGTTGAGTTCCTTGGTCTGCCGCCGTGTCAAGGAACTCCAACGATGGCGAAGAGCCACGTGCAATGGACTATAGGTAGCACTGGCCATGACATTTTTATTTGCTCCAGAGCGGTCTCTATATCGCGAGCGCAGGGGAATGTCAATAGTGGAGCGGATGGATGGAAGTAGCACATACGGAGCAATATAGTCATGATTGAGAAGATCGCAGAAGATATACCCAAGTAGGCCATAAGTGCCTCCGAAGTATAGAGGCTTGCCCAGTCGCCTACAAGCCTCATTTACCCGGATCTGTGATTCCGGGGAAACTCAGTCAGGGCCAGGAGAGTTTATACCTTGAATATGGAGTGGGGCAACTCACGAGACCGTCTCGATCCCAGTCGGTGACACAGACGAGATCAACACTACTGACAAGTCCGTCGAGCTTGTCCCGCTCTAACACCGATGCTGTCGGCACAGTTTCGACTGAAACCAGGGGGTTCAGACTCTCGATCCTTGCTTTGGCAGCGTCCACTCTCTGCGATCGGATGCGCATCAGTGAAAGGCCGTCTTTTCCGATCATTGCATCACTGGTTCTGAGAGCTGCCGCACACAAGGCGCGAACTAACCTTTTTCCCGACGTCGTCGTCTCTGAAGAAGAACCCTGCGCCTAGGTCTTCCTCCGTGACCTCGTCACCATCCACCACTATGAGTTTGCCAATGCCAGCGAGGACGAGATTTTTGATGGTCTCGGTCGCGACTCCCCTCAGTCTGACGATCAGGATCGTGGCGTTTCGCATCCTACATAACAAATTCATTCCAGCCATCAGCATCAGCTTCTCCGGAATACGTAGAGCGTGCCTTTCAACGAGAAAGGAACCGTGGAAGGAGTAAGGAGCTCCGCGATTCCGGAGGAAAGAACGAACCTTTGCTGGGCTTCCAGACCCCATAAGCGAATCTGGCGGTCGTACAGGGCACCCTCATCTGCATCACAGCGAATCAGACGACCTGCGCACCACAGACGCGACAGAACACGTAGCCAAACGCGTACCTTCTGTAATTTGCACGGGCGCGTTCTTGGAGTCTGTGTCGTGCAGAGACATCGTCGGTCGAGTCAGGAACTGTCCAACAGAGACCCCGCGCGCAAGATCTAAATGTGCGGGTGTGCGGGGACAAGGCGACGATGATCTGCTTCTGATTCTGAACTTTGCTGCAGACGGCGGAAGGTTCGATCCGACGGGACAATTAGATGCAGAGTGATGCAGAGGGTGCCCTGCAGCTGAAGTTCGCAGGTTCTTGCTCGTCCAGAACCTGGTCCCGAAAGAGAGGTGTGCAATCTTGCCTCGGCCGTTGCCGACCGAGCGCTTGCCTTCACTGCAGGCTACTGGACTCTGCTGAACTCCACTTGGACACTCGAAGCAGATTTTGTAGGGTCAAAACCAGAAGATCCTCTTCCCCATCCTATGGCCAAAAATACGCAGATCACAGTAGATGAAGTACAGATTCGATAGCATTGCGACAAAGGATTACTTATAATACATGATAATTCCGATAAAGACAGACAGCCAAAGCAGAGACATAAGCACAGAACAACCATCGTCCTGGACCATATACAATACTCGATACCAAATGATGACCCTAAATGGCCCGCAGAAGAGTCCTTATATTTACAAACCTCAGTTACCCCCGACCATGGGCATCCCATCCCCGCTGGATGTTCCATCCCTGTCATCGTCCAATCTGCAAAACCATTTAGTTCCCAACATCGAAATAACCAAAGCAGGGGACGCGGCGGAGGAGTCAGGACTCACAAATAATTCCGTTCGATCTCGGACAGAATAGAGAGAAAGTCCCCTGGGTATCGAAGGCTGAATTCAGAACCGCGCCATAAAAGGCATCCGCCACGTCTAAACTTACAAAGGTATGCATGTGCTCGCGCGGCAGTGGCAGGCGCCGTTTCCGCTTTTCGCACTGCGTCGAGGAGCGTGGATGCGACGAAGCGGACCTTGTGAACCTGGGGTACCGCTTTCAGCTCTGGGCTCACGAGAGGATCGGTATCACTTACCAGTGACGGGCCATTGGTCGCTATAGATTGGATGGGAATGCTAAACATAATAGAGGTTACGCGTGGCCCTGGCTCTGGAAGAGGATGACCCACTTATGGAGGATGTTCAGCAAGTCGCTGGCAACTGCTTCTCTCTCGTCGGCAACGCGCTGCTCGTCATTGCTCCCCCGAATGGCCGTCACGAGTTCATCTCGGTATTGCTCGATGACGAACCGCACGAGTTGCTGACGGGAGAAGGGCAAGATGAGCATGCTGTGTTACCGAAAACATCAAGTGGAGCGAGTCACCTGAGTCACATACAGGTTCGCCTGCATGACGAGGAAGGGGTTGAGGGCGTTCGCGCGGGAAGCATTGGGATTATCGAAGAAGTCCTTGACCTCGGCAAAGGTGGCCTGACGGAAGCCAGCCCCGCCATAATCGCCGGGAACCTGTGACTGGGTGTGCGTCTGCTTCAGCCGGAGCGGCTCCGGTGTGTGCGCAAGGGCCGAAAGAATCCGAGAGTGGAGGGACTGCACTTCTTCGAGCCGCGCCGTTGCGTACTGACCTTGTGGCGGAGAACGCTTGTCGACTCGGATGCGAACCAAGATTTCGCCCAGTAAGGCAAAGATACGTGTGATGTAGTTGAGGCCTGACACAAGGGAAGTCTTCCCATGTGGTTGAGGGAGATACGCGCTCGGAGTGATGCTGCACGCGGGTGCCACGAGGGCGGAAGGCACGGGGTTACTAAGGATGATCCTCGGCCAAGGCAAGAAATTGTCACTCACTACTCATCATCGAGCTCCTTCGGAAAATGCACTGTGCAGTCCTCGTCTCGGAGGCAGATGGGGCGACCAAGCAAAATGGACATCGACTTGTCCGCTGTCGTGGAGCGCACCGTCGTGAGCAGGACATAAGGACTGCTTGATCGGGACTCGTACCTCCAAATAGCAGCCAGAACGTCCGCCTTCGGACTTCACATTCAATAAGGTCCAGGCCTTCATAGGACGCCTCTTCGTGCATCCTCAGCGTAACAGCAATATGCGCAGCTTCACCAAACGCAGCATGTTGGGTGGCGTCATGGCCCTCGCAGAAGTGGTATACACAGTCACTACGACAAAATAATTATTTAGACGACAGGAGAGTAATGAGTTGCTCACAAGTAACGGATGACAACGTGCATAGATGTAGGTGGATCGTAGGATGCGACGGATATGTGCCGACTGGCTTCGTGACACGTTTGTGCCAGCTTGCGGACGGCATGCCGCTCCATCGGCAAGTAGGATCGTGGCAGCTGTACGAGGGTTGATGCCACAGTAGACATAACAAGAGCGAAGAATAGCGGATCTCGCTCCTCGCGTCGAGCATGGAGATCGGCCATATAGGATGGTTTATGAACACAGGGTGTTAGTGGATAGACGAAGTCGAAGAACAGAGCAATGATCAAGAGGATCGTATCTCGCGGGGCAATGTCTTCAAGCCGGTGCGGGCGGTAGTAATGGGAAAGAGGGGGAAGGCTGGTTGGATTGGGTATTGGCTGGTGTGATCTGTATGACCAGTTGTAGAGCGGATATGTGCTGAATTGTTCAGCGGGAGGGCTGAAGGGCTGTGCCTCCTCATTCTTCAAAGATCGAGAGGGGTCAGAGCCATGAGCACCAGCGAACGTCGGAGAAGTCAGAGACGGGTAGTGCGGATGGAAGGTATCTGCAGTGATCGTGAAACGTGAGGGTGGGAGCGTGTTTCCTGGCAAAGACACGTTGTTCAGCGACTGCTCAAGGAAGCTGGTCGTCGCTGGTGGAGCGCTTGGAGTCGTGGCAGACGTCTGCGTAGGGCTCGCATGGCTCTGACGGGACGAGCCTGGAGATGTCGGATCGTTGCTTTGAGTTTCCTGTTGGGCTGCGGCCGCAGCTGCCGCTTCTTGGAGGCGACGCAGATACCTTGAAGGCGTCTTTGAGAGCAGCGCTACCCTGCGCCAGAATGACACTCACAAGTTCGGGGGACCGCGCTTTTTTGGCTGATAGTCATATGTGCATGGAATTCCGAGGGCAATACAGTGCTTGCAGGACGATTGAGGATCGTCGGGATTCTCCCGGGCGCATCTCACTTTGCGCGCGCGACAAGCATCGCAGCCTGTGCGACGCGTCAATTCGTGATAAGAACGAGAAATGACAGGAACACTCGCTCTGTGATTGTCTCCTAAAGGGCAAACGAGGATAAATATAGTCAGCTCGGCTGGAACGTAGGATGGAAGGAAAAAGGAAATAACATCACGGCAAGGAAACGTGAAGCAGGCAGACAATATGGAAGAGACGAACAAGACGAGATCAACGCAAGAGCCGTAAGGGCGCAAGATGAACGGACGGGTGGGGTGGAAGGGGGAAGAAAGCTGGTATGCGGAGAAACCTCGGACGTCCTGGGACTCACTTTCTCTTGATCTTGCTGTTTTCGGAGAGTGGTTCCTTGGCAGAGGTCTCGTCAGAGCCGGATTCGGCCTCTTTTTTCGGACGAGCAGCAGGCATGTTGAGGTAAAATGCGGGGCTGATGGGGTATAGAGGTGGGGATGCGGGGGGCAGATTGAAATACGGGTTGCACGTTAGGATGCGGGTTGAATTTGAGGACAAGCCGGTGTCTATTTGTTGTTCCCGTGTTGTTTGCCTTTCGGGCGCTGTGTTCAGACCTGGGGTTCTTCTAAGATGCAATATCAGAACCAAATCTGGCGCGAGTCCTCGAAACTTTCACGACGTCGCGTGTGTCGCACTGCAAGAAGTCACGAGGTCAACCGACCCCTCTTCGGCTATTCCCCGGATGAAACCCCGCATTCCCCGGGCAGTCCGTCCACGAGGTGCGGTCCCAGCATCTAATGTCCGTCCTGCCGGATGCTCCTCCTACAACCAACACAACCACCTGATGCCCCGCTGTTCCCACACATCTGTTGCGTCCTCGTCAAGTCGTAGTGGGATTATATCTACCGATGCGGGTCATACATTAGACTGGATATACACATACAATAATTCTAGACGGCCCAGTACCCTCCTGCTACCTCTCCGTATCCAGCTCCGAAACCATGAATTCCACCGTGCCCGGAAGCAGCTTGCCCCGCCTCCCAAACTCGATGACCCTCTTCTGTATGTGCGCTCGTATACCCTTGTGCTGCTTGTCCGACCACTGGACCTTGCGCTGCACCAGCATCTGCCAGAACCTGAACGCCAGGATGGGGTCATCCGCGCGCAGAGCGTGAGTGACGCAAAACTTGCCCATATTCGGCGCGGGCAGCAAACGCGACGACAAGTTTGCTTCGATGATCCGCTGGGCGCGGCGGAGGTTCTCTCGAAGTGCGAAGAGGTCGTTGCCACTGAGCAGCACGCTCGCGCGGATCAAACTGGACAGCGTCTTGAGCGTGAGCTGCTCCTCTCCTGCGCGAATCATTGCGAAAACCTTTCGAACAACTGGAAAGTGGTTTTGTCGCATAGCCTGATGAAGAACGGTGCCAAATGAGATGGAATCGGGTCGGACACCTCTAGCTATCATCCGCCGCAGAATACGGTATGCAGCCTGAGGGTCCTGTTCGGCCATGGACGCCAGGGCCACATTGACGTCATGCATGTCCAGCACCTCTCGCCGCCCTAGCAAGATCTCGAACATGCTAAAGCCGGCGGCGACCTCGCCGAGCATGAAGTAGCAACGCGCCAATGCATTCAGGTCCTGATGGCTCGCCTTGGCGAGGGGTTCCTTGCTTTCGCGGAAAGCGGCTACAACGCGGCTGGCAAACCCACGGAGATCATCCAACCGCGTCTGTCTCTCTACTTGTAGCCTGCCGGCCGTGCCTTCAGGAGTCTCCAGTTGCTCGTCCTCCATATGTCGCGCACTTCCATCCCCTTCAAGAGCTAGCCCCCTGGCTTGAGGTGGATCACCGTCAAATAAAGCGCCTTCCGACGTGCGCGACTCCCGTTTCACAAGGCTCGCAAATAGGCTGCATAGCCGGACCGAGGCAAGCGCACTTCCGATGACCGCCGATTTGTGCCCTCCCGTCGAGTACCGCTCCCACAACGCTCTGGCATGACTGGCATAGCCGTGTTCAGCGGCGAAGGCGATAAACGGAGCGCGATCACGAGGAGGGATGCGTGGTGCGCTGTCAACGACTTCTTTCACCAACACGCGACCCAGGTGTGTATTCTTGTCCTTGATCGTAAGCCGCTTGAAGAGCCACAGCAGGCTCGGTCCTTGTGGTGGGGGGAAATGGTGCATGGCTACGACATCAGATGAGCGCGTAAATTTGTACAGCTGGGCTGCAATGTCGTCGCGGCGTAAGCGCTTGGCCGCATCATATGCGAGCTCGACTATCGGATCGGTAGGAAACATCCCACGACTCCTGCGAAACCCATGCTCCATGAATTGGTAGCACAGATCCAGATCCTCAGACGTCGCGAACTCCAGGATCGACTGCACGACGTTGATGGTCAGCAGAAGCATGGAATCCTCAAGGCGAGCTTCATTCTTCATGGGAATGCGCAAGAGATGCAAGGCTCGGGAGTTCCAGCCCCAAACCATACAGGATTGCACGAGGGCGTTGATCATCACCAGGTTGAAGTCTTTGGAAGAGCGGTCCGTGGTGTTCATGGCCTTCTGGGGAATATAGCCAGCTTCAACCAAGCATGTGAAGAGCTGCAAGGCAGGCTTAGGGTGTCCTTTCTGTCCAAGTGATGCAACGACCCTAAACAAAATCCAAACGTTGGCATCCGTCGGCGGAAAAGATTGCGTGTCGGTTTCTGGTAATGGAGGTAGGCAGTTGCAGAAGATAGTCGCGACATCTCGTAATATCGGCGAGCTCTGGGATGATTGTAGGATGAGCGGTGTAATGTGTAGAGCTATTTCCAGGGGCAGAGATGTCCGGACATTGCGAGGAATAATGCGAAATAAAAAGAGGGATGTAGCGCGGTCGAGGAGGGGCAGGCCTGATGTTAGGAACATGTAAGCGAGTTCCGAGCGCTGCGGGTCGGTGGACTGTGCCAGAATGTCCCTCGCAAAACGATCCAGCTCAGATGACGATCCGCACTGCCGTGCCATCTCCGCCATACGGGCTGCGTATTCCTCTGGCGATGGTGTAGCATCCAGTCTGGCCTCCGCTGGCGGACCGACGCGTTGCGCTTTAGCCGTGACAGCCTCGTATGGTGGTCCAGCTGTCTCAGGCCCCTCCTTTTCGATGATATCCGGGACGGGCGGGTAAGCGTGTCCGCTGGCGTCGCTGTCTTTCTCCAGGAATGCGGCTGGGTCATAACCCAGAGACAGCGCAACATAACGCGTCTCCGGGCGAGGCAAAGTGGATGAAAGGAGACGTCCATCTAAAGGCGCCGAATAGGCAGGGTTTTTGAGAAGCGAGGACCAGCGCGTCGCTGAAGAGTGGAGAATAGGTGCTCGTAGGTGTCCTCGGAGGATCAGAGAGCGACAAATCAACATAAGTCAGCTGCAGATGTGATTAGAACCGTCCATTGTTCGTCCTGCGGCAGACTCACCGCATGCCGCAGATCTGCACCGATTTCTGACACGTCGCTCTCAGGAGGTAAGTGAGCTTGCTGGGGAGACTGACGCGCTCTGTGCGCTATGTCACAAAATTTGGACACGCGAGTGAAGCAGAGCGAAGAGGCAGTAAATACGCACAAACACCGCGCCTCCAATGATCGCTTCTCTCTTACGATCGCGAGTCCTTCCGAGACAACTGACTCTACCATGGCTACCAGTATGAAGATGTTCTGTATCAATGGAGAGATGGGCAACGGAATTTTCCAAGTCACGTCCACGTAACCTGTTCGGGATGATGTCGTTTTAGCGCGCAATTTGGCGAGTCCCCCTCGAGCTGTTTTTCTCTCTCTTGAGTCGTAATCTTGACCGCGTTGTAGCCTGTAGCAGGTGAGTTTGTCTGCGTCAAAAACCCTAATACTAATTCATTGTTTTGGCAAGAAATAAGATCCCAGATCTCTCGGTGCCTTTTCTTGTTGGTTTGGTTTTCGTCTTCCGTCCGTCCATCGCGTGCAGCCGGTATCATCACGTTGACCGCTGATGTTCGGACCCCATTTTTCTTGGGAATGCACATTGATAGCACCTCGTATGGCTATAGACACGCTCTTGAACTGGCGGTTGCCCACTTCTGCGAGTGCGGATGAAATGTCAATCCAGAGAAGGAGGCCCGTAAGGACTGCTTTCAGCTTCTTGCCAAGGCTAACGCTGATCACCTGGACTTCAGTCAGTCAAAGGTTCTTACTCCGTCGGACTTGTGTTCAACTACGATCTCGGGTCTTTCGCTGTTGGTCCTACCACCAGAGCATACTCGGGCCAGTCTCAGTTGCCGAGAATGACATTTTCTCATGGCGACTTCATCTCGGTCGTCAGTACGTCAGACAATTTCAGCATGTCTTCGGCAGACAATCATAGCGACCATCGGAACCGGTAGGTCCTATGCGAAGCCCGCCGTGACCTCGAGCATCCGCGGTGCCATGCTGTCGCGTCGGGCATCTGACCTTGGTCACACATAAACGCGAACTCGTTACAACAACCGGCGGCGGTGCAAGCAAACGACGGATCTTCGTCGGTTATACCGTGGTTGCTTTGCGGATCGACGTCGTTCGGGTAGGTTGTTCCGTGTGCATCCCCCACGGGGAAAGTTAATATTCTGTAATGCAACCATTCTTTTCAGAAACGAACTACTTCCATTTGCATTTGAGCTCTACGAACGCTTCGCTTCTTACGATTCCGGCATCGTTACAAGAATAATACTGACGATGTCATCGTTGTTATTCGGGCCCGTGGCAATGAGCACCGAGGCAGATCATATAACCTGTCTTCGCGAGCTGGCCAGGAACTCTTGTCAAGATTCTGGAAAGGAGATTCTATTACATGCATACGTCGGGGGTCGCAAGGTCATTGTGCACGACGAGCGTTCATGCAGATGCTTTCGTCCCCCAATATGCATGCAATGCTACGGCCGCTTGTCGTCCATGGCTTCTACTATCAGCGGAAGTCCCCTGCACTTGTTATGAATACATCCGAAGCTTGTGAATGATGTGGGGGATGTAGATCACACTCGCAGCGAAGAGTTCAGCGCCGTGTGCTCGAATAGCTGAGGGTGTCGGGATCTTGAGAACGCGTCGGCCTCGTGACAGTAGATTTAGAGCACGTGTTGCGATTTCCGGGTTTTGCCGCGCACTTGTGTTCAGTCGCGACTTGGACGCGCGCTGGCTTCAAGTTCTTCGAATTCGTCAAGTTTGCAAGTGTAATCCTTGGTCTACAACTCCGAGCCTCTTTCTTTTGTTTTTCATTCTCACTCCGATTACTTATTGGATACAGCCGGAACTCTTATCTCGTTCTCATGGGAGCAGGCCAATCAACAGCGTCGCACGCGCACCCTCCATCGCGAGCTTTACATGTCTTGCGTGTAACGCCATCCTCCCCCGCTTCTCAAACCAACATCGAACCGTTCTTTGACTTCATTGTGGGATTTGAAGGCGATTCTTCGTCGGCGCGGAAAACCATTGATGCGGCCGAGCTGGAGAGGATAGTCGAAAGCCATGAAGGCAAGAATCTGAACTTGCTTGTATGGAACAGCAAGAACGAGGCTACACGAGGTATCTTCTCGTTTCCCCATTTGCCGTCTATGTTTCTGATAGTCGTCATAGTGGTATCTATCACACCCTCCAGGGCGTGGTCGCTTCCACATTCCGTTCCGAATCCTCGTGAACCTGAAGCCGAGCCCCAGCCGTCACTCCTCGGCCTTAGCATGCGAATGTGCGAGCCGGAGTTCTCAATAGACAATGTCTGGCATGTGCTCGATGTTCTGGAAGGTAGCCCCGCGGAGAGTGCAGGGCTCGTTCCGTACGGAGACTGGATCATCGGATGGTCCGGCGGCGTGCTCAGCGCGGAGGGCGACTTTTATGATGTCGTTGAGGCGGTAAGTCTGCTCTTGTTCGTGGTGTTATCTAAATCTGAAGCATCCCGCAGCACGTGGACAAGCCATTGAGAGTATATGTTTACTCCTATGACTTCGAGTGAGTGGGTTCTGTGCGCCTGGTGCAGTCTTTTCTGACATCTTGAAGTACTATCCGTGAAGTCGTATTGGTCCCCAATCGCCAATGGGGCGGCGAGGGTCTCCTTGGCTGTGTCTTTGGGTTTGTTGATATGTGCCCTCATGCATTACTCTTTTCTGATATGAATCTACAGGTTCGGACTGCTTCACCGCATTCCAGCCGTGACAGAGGAGCGGCAACCCGGAGCATTGCCTCAAGAGCTTCACGACAGAAACACCTTCGAGGAACAGACACTCTTCGTTCCCGCCGATGCAGCCGACAACCACATACATGAGTCGTACTCGGCCCACGAGTCAGGCGAGCCGTTCATGTCCGGCCTCACATCTCCCAAACTACATGACTACGGTTACCGTTTTTCGACTCGAGGCGCTGCGCCACCTCAAGGAAATGGATCGCACCACGCACCAGCGTATACCATCCACGAGGAGGACGATCACGACCATCGCCATGACACCCCTTCCCCTCTACCAGAGTCGCTCGCTGACGACGGACGATCTTCTTCTCGCTCAGACTCGTCGCATGCCTCGCATTCGAACCACCGCACATCGACGGCGAGCTCGCCGCAGTCACTAGGTGCATATTCCAATGGTGATTCAACGTCATGATGATATTGCTGAGCCGCACTCATCCAGCCGAATTGACTTAAGGTGTCCCGTACGCTGGCGTCCGATCGCGCTCATCCTTGATTGGGTCCGGATTGGGTAATCTACATTCGGCATTGAACGGGAACGGGAGGGCGGAGGGAGATGAGGAGGAGCCGCACGAGGGCCGGCCGAGTTTCGACGAGACGGAGGGCAGCGAGGCTACTTCTGACAGCTTGACTAGCGTCGAGTAAGGCCGCGTGTAAAATTTCCCTGTGAGATGATCTCAGGTAGGGAGCGGGTCGGTCGTTCACGCTACAATACTCTTTTATATTCTCCCCTACCTGATACCCACCACTCCGTGTTGCACGACGATATTACAAACATTCCACCGCATCACTGCACGGCCGTTCATGAAATCACCTTCCACACCTAATTGAACTCATGCACGACCGTCCAGTCCGAAGCGTCTCTGCGCAAGGTGCCCCGGCATTGTCAGTCACCTCGCTCTGGCGAGTGGGTTTCTAGATATTGTTCAACGAGTATACTTGTGTACATGCATGGTATTTATTCTACAATGTCAGCATAGAATGTCAAAAAATGTCGGTGTCAAAAGTCCGTCAAAGATGCTCATAGTACATGGGTCTGCGATCTGCAAAGCAAGATCTCTCGTCTGTTTTCGTGTGTTAAATCGCTTTCGAAGACTGCTCTTGGTCTGCCTTGGTACTCTCGCTCGGCAGAGGTCTGAACTCCAAGTTTGTGGCGATCGCAGGCCAGACTGGAAGTGTAAGTTCAGCGCGTATCAAGATGGAAAGTCGATGGAGAGAGACGTACCTTCCTCGAAGCCCGGGTGCCGTCCGAGCCGAATCTGGTGCCATACATTGCGCATGGCGTCTGAGCCGCGGATATCTGCCCAGTGGTCCAAGAAGAACTTGACCTCCACCTGCCTGCGCATCAGATGCATTATGAGTTCAAATGGAGGACACGCACCTTGCGGACGGTCTCGAACGTCGCAGAGAACGTGGAGAACACCTCATACGGCACGTTCTCAACAGTGAGTGATTTCGTGATGTGCTAGAGACAGGAGACATAAGTGAGCTTCAATACGGACGCCGCGACGAATGACATTACCTGGAAAGCACGTTCCTTGAGCTCGCGCAGATCGAGTTCTACAGAGCCATGAGCGCTTGGTCAACAGGTCCATCAGGGCAGCACGCACTGTCCGCAAGTCTATAGACCGCCTTCGCAGAGCATGGCGGCGGCCGGCCGGGATTGTTCCGCTCCCATTCCGCAATCCACTCCCTGCGCGTTGTGGCCGCATACACGGCGAACGACTCGCCCTGAGACTGCGCAGTCCGCAGCGGCGCGCCGAGGTTCGCCTGGCTGTCGTTCGGCGTGGGCAGATTGCCGCCGGGCGGTGGGGCCTGGGGCGATGCATAGAAGCTGGACGACAGCGGCGCGAACCTGATGCTGTCAGTGTAGAGCTAATGCGGCAGACTGTGAGGACGGGCTAGGGCGGGTGCAGCGGTCCGCTCACGTAGTACAGGATGGCGCGGTACGTGGAGTATGCCACGTCCTTGACGATAACGCGCAGCTTGGGTGGCCCTGACGCAGGGGCAGCTGGTCCAGCGCACCGGGCGAGGCGTTCCGGCGATGTTCTGGGGCTGGAGGGGTGCTGAAGCTTAGGCTTGACGTTCCTCAGGTCGTCGCCCTCGCCATCCTCGTCTTCACGGTCCTCGTTTCCTTCCCTGGGTGATGTCGTCGGCTCAGCAGCTGGCTGTTCGTTGCTTTGGGGAGGCGTCGCGTTGGCTTCCGCAGTGCGCTCGTCAACCTGCTCAAAGTCAAAGCGGGGGGTATCCGAGCCACCTGCCTCTGCGACTTCTTCGTCTTCGTCGTCCGAATCGTCGAAAGACGCGTGGAAGGAATTGGTATCTGAGGCGCCATCGTTGGCGAGAGAGGCGGTTTCTTCGGTGGGTAAAGTGACCTGGGTCTGATCTGAAGTCTCAGCGAACCCAGAATTAAACACTAGACGTGAAGATTGAATTGACATCAGGTAAGCTGAATGAACCATCAATGTTCTGTGGCTTACTCGTATCAAAATAGTCGGCCCGGCTCAGCAGTTTCTTGGACGCGTAGATCTTCCTCGCGTTGCCGAGCCCGCCATGCCGGCGAGGCAGCACAAACTCGACATCAGAATACAGAGGATCATCGAGCAAAGAACCAACTGAATCAAGAAGATCCTTGGGCACAGTCAGACGTGGGATCACAGGGGGCGTCTTGAGCTCTTCAGGCATCGAGCTGATCGTGCAAACAACGATGAAGGCATCGGGTATCTTCACAGAATTCCGCGCGTAGAACACAGCATCCCGGCGAGCGAACTGAGCCCTATGGAGGAGGTGAGGAGCGATTGCGGGTACAGAATTGACATTTACCATCCCCAGTTCGCCGTCTACTTGATAGTGAGTACTTGGACGGACTCGGCAGAGACAGGCGCGTACCTTGTAGGAGAATGAATGGTTATGTGCCTCCTTGACATTGAGAAGCTCCTGTTTCGTGATACTGGTAGGGATAGCTTGTTGAAATGGAACATTCCAAGAAAGTTAATGGAGATGCTTAACTTGCGAAGTTCGAAAGAGAATCTGTATAAGCCTTCGCGAACCCATCTAATGTCACGGCTGTCGATCTCAAATAACGTTATAAATCGAAGACGCATTCATACCGGCCATTCAGTGCGTTCTCTTTTTCTTCAAGAGTTGGCTGCTCGAAGGTCAGCACGTCCCTTGATCGGCAAAGAATATCGACCTGCCTCGCAAGAAAGAAAGAGGCTCAGATAACCTCCACCTTCAGTGGCGCCCCCAGTGCCCGAGTTTGCATAGAACAATATCTTTGAGAATTATGTGAGCACGTTAAAGACATCATCGCCGATTGGTTCCGTACCTGCCAACGACCGCCGCCGAACTTGAGTGACTTCGTCACCTTCGACTTCGCATCTCCCTTGCTGCGGGATGGCAGAACTCAGCAGATTTGGAAGCTCGTTTGGTTGAGACACTTGCCTGGATTCAAATAAGTTCCTAAGGCCTCTCAATGTCCATTCAAATGTAATGGAACTACTTTCGAGAAATTCAGAACAATCTCCCATACTGCAACGAGCGCAGAGATGGGCGGAGTGGGGTCTATCTGAAACAAGCCTGGAATCATAAGATAAGGTTTTCTTCGAGAACAGTGTGGGTGTATGAATGAACTCACCGAATGTTTTGATTGGTTGTCAGATGGGATGTACGGGTCACTGATAGTTAGTAGTAGGATGTGGCATGCCCGTCAAGATGATTGTCCAATGCGCCCAACTCATGGCCGCGGACATGACCCTGATTCAGGGTTAAGTCTTCCTTTGGCGACGCGCCGCGGCATCTCTTCCAAAGTCGCGTCCAACAGGCTACAGCTGAAGACGTGTGTTGACTCGACAGAGTTCTGCAAACTCAAAGGTGACGTGCGTATCTGAACCTCTAGATGATACGTTCCATATAACTGGTATACTGACCATGGTCCGGACTTGCTGTATCAGGTTTGTACGAGGCCACCCACTTCAATTATACCTACCGAGAGGCGATTCGAGTCCGGAGCGACGCGTGAGAGGCAAAGTTCTGTGAGTACGCGTCTTTTTCTTGTCCCTTCAGCTCCTGACCTTCGAATGGGAAATGAGAAGCGTACAAATCCTACGTAGTAGGACTCGTCTGTCGGATTTTTCGATTCGCGCGCGCGGCATCTTATTGGTGAGCTCAGCATTAATGACCATTCTGGTAACACGGCTGGCTTAATAGCGATGCCCTGTCTATTTAACAGCCAAGACTCAATCTGCATGGCTTCAAAATCTGAAGTCAAGGATGAAGTCATCGATGTGGATGCCCAGCCTGAGGTCGAAGTTCAGTTCATTGGCTGCAGATGGGGTACTGCGAAGAAGCGTGCAAAGGCGCACGTCACTGGCCCCAAAACGCCAGTAATCCACAATATAATTTCCGACTCTGAAGATGAGTCCTCCATGCCTACTGAGCCAGGCCCTTCGACCTCGCACATCGCACCTTCCCGTCGCCCAGATGTGCACCAGGTCGTCAAAGCCCGATACAATGAAGTAAAGAGGAAAGGTATGAAACCAATGACATGCAGTTCTAGGCATCCTGAATCCAATGCTTGTGCAGGATCATCATCTGGCAGAGGAACGACAGATGACCCTATGGTCATTAGTGATGATGATGACAATAAAACTAAGGCTATACTATCACTACTGGTACGTGTCCCTACTTGCCCGTGTATGTATAATTTATAGAACTCATCCTTTGATTATTGGTTTTAAGGCTGCAAAGCGAATGAAGCTGGATCCATCTCCTGGCTGGCAGGCAATGCCCATGGACTTGGACCCATCCTGGCAGTCAATGCCTGCTCCAGAACCTCCACTGACTGACTCAGAAGATGAATATCCAACCATCCATGCTGCTCTGGATATGCAAGCCAACAGAAATGTATGTGATAATGTTTTCTTTTATGTCAATTTTGACATATCTCTCATATAGTGGAAGCCACTGCCCATGGTCAGCAAAACAACTGACCAAGTACCTGATGGACCTGAATCCTTGTCTAAGCATACACCAAAACATCATAGAAAGAGAATCCATGGCTATATGGTTGAGCCACCTGTGCAAATAGGCTCTCGTCCAGCTGTGATGGAGAACCAGCACTGGTTGTGGGATTTGGTGTGTTGTAGATTCTGTTGAAGTCAATGCACCATTTATAACCTCAATATAGTGTGTTTCCTCAAAATTGCCTAAGCCTTGGAGACCAACAAGCTTGGATATTTCCTCGAAATGCTGCTCGTCTAAAACCTTTCGATTGGTCAGAGCAAACTGCATCCTTGTTTGATGATCTTCACTACAGTCTCTTGATGAAATCTACATCTTTTCGTGAGGCTGGTGGATGTATGTGTCATGCTATCTATAATTTTCCTTGTTAATTGCATTATAATAATTTTAATTATAGTCATCAGTAATATCAGTCAAGCAGCTGGTGCTATTGCTGTCTCAAGTGCAACACCAGGAGGACAGATAGAAGATGATAATATCTCTAATGGTATGTAGCCTTTTTATATGTGCTTTTTCTGGAGGGCTTATACATATTAGAATCTCATGTTGATGCACAGAATCAAGAGGGGACTTTACAGTTTTGGGCTAATGGAATTAGTAGGTTGCTAATCATTGCTGATTTTTAAAATTGATTTAACACAATGCTTGATATTTGCAGATCATATTTTGCATGGACATGATATTATTCCTTCTTATTCAAGTATGTCTAAGTTAGATTTTAGATCTAACTGTTACTCACTTGGCTCAGATAGAAGAAAAATTTTTACTGTGAATGATGTCAAATTTGATCCTAAAGAGTAAATATTATGGCTTGTTATATTCAACTGCACTAATATTATTTTTGTAGATCTGGATTAATGGCATCAGCTGGAAATGACTGTGCTGTTAGACTATGGCAAACTAATAATTGTGATGAACCTCAGCAAATGAAAGAGAGTATGTATAATTAAAGCACTGCTATAAATTTTCTAATTTTTTATGTATAGTAAAATTTGAAGATGCTCCTCATGGACTTTGGTTCAATAAGTCAGAGGATGCTACTGATAGGAGGCTTGCAGTTACTTGCTGTGATGGGTAAATTATTTATTATCTTGTTAATTTTATACTTATATATCTTCAGATATATTTATCTATATCAAAAGCCTTTCAGCTTGAGTTCATCAAGGCACAAACTTCATGTTGCACAAGGGACACAAAGACATAGTGCAGGAGCAATGGTTTGGGGTCATCACAGCACATCACACCTCTTGATAGCCTCATCTGAGCCAAATTATAATGGTGATTACAGAGGATTTCATGCTATTTTTGATAGCATAAGAGCTGTTCAGATTGTTGATCTTCTCTCTGGACAACATGGACATGCTATGGAAGGTGGTGATGCTATGGCCCTTAATTATGAAGGTAGATCTTTTTTTTTCTGAATTTTTCATATTAAAAGCAATTTTTTCTAGGCAAACATCTAGCACTGTTTACATGTGGTGCTGAGAACACACATCCTTTACGTCTTTATGATGTGACTCAGAAGACTTCAAGTCCAATGACTACCATTGAACTTCAGCCCTTCTATTTTTCACCTTCCATTTCACATGATGGTGAGGTAACAGAGGCTTCATTTAGTCCAGATGGTCTTTTTCTTGCTGTTGCTCGCAATGACAATACACTGCATGTATATGACACTCGCTTCCTGGAGAAGGGACCTCTCAGTCAATTTGCCCATTGGGGTGAAGAGCATTGTGTAGGCATGAATAGATGGGGTGTAATCAAGGCTACCTGGGTTGAGTCTTGGAATAGGTCAGGCTTGGGGCTTGTTAGTGGTGGGATGGATGGTGAGTGTATTTTTATGCTTAAGTTCTAATATTTATCTTTATTTCTGCTAGGCTGTGTTCGCTTGTGGGATGTTCGTCATTCTGATCAAGATCTTCAAAATGGTCAAATCTTGGCTC
This sequence comes from Hericium rajendrae, assembly GCA_033439255.1. NCBI lineage: Eukaryota > Fungi > Basidiomycota > Agaricomycetes > Russulales > Hericiaceae > Hericium > Hericium rajendrae. The sequence continues at coordinate 977,054 of CM065880.1, forward strand.
AAGTTGATTATGATATTGGAGATTTCTCTATTGGAGATGAGCATAGAGGTGAAAAGCCTCTTGTTATGTGAGTACTTTGTTCTGTCAATTCAATCACCTCATTTACTAATGTAGATTATCATTTAGTGGTGATAGTGGTGCTTCAGTACATATCTATGAGAAATCTGGAAGCATGGAGAATCTGGAGGCATGATTGAATGATGGGTTTTATTTAGTGGTTCGATGTGTCTGGCACTGTTGTGTCCAGTGCTTTCATATTCTTGCTTTATAATAAATTCTGGTCTGTCGAACAGAAGACTGCGCACACAGAATTGTCGTGGCCCTTCAACACAGTATATTGGGTTAAGGTTGCCGGTCATCTCTCCGCGCGACTGGTCGGTGCGGGGCTTGGTTGTCTGCGCTGTGCTAGACGAGGCCGAATCGTCTGGAGTATGCGACATTCCCGACCGCTCCTCCAGAGCCATCCTGAACTGCTTGTCTTAGAAACACCTGGTCCATGCTGCGAGTATCGTCGTCGAGAACTGGCATTTGGCGCGAGACGGTAGGACCGTGCGGGGTACGTCTGGCCTGACGTGGAGAGATGCGCTCTTCGTTACGGTGGCATCTATGTTATGGCCTTCGGTGAGTAACAGTGAGATAATGCAGATTGTGCGCTGATTTTTCTGGTGGTAAGATGCCATCCCATGCCGCGATTCGTGTGATTATTGCTATGGTCGTAGTGGGCATAATCTACATCAAATGTACGCAGATCCTGTGGGGTACGCGTCTTCGTCGTCTTCTTCGTCGCCCGTTGACCTGTCATCCTGCAGAGTCTGTCCTTGTCATGCCTCCGCATGGTATACAGTTAGAGACACACCGCGGCTTCCCGCCATACCCGCTATTCGCTTCACGGAGCTTTATACCTCTGACAGCCTTCCAGAATCTTATTATCAATGAAGGACTGAGGAGATGGGACGTCCGCTACTACATGGTCGTTCTGAGAAAACGCTCGGACGGGGCGCCGAGTCTAGAAGTGATATTTTCGGTGAGGCTCTTGCAGTCGCGCCATGGGATCCTGCTGATATCACATACAGAACTTGTTACCACATTTTCCTGTCTTATTGGAAGTATACCATGGTGTACAGGACTTTCTCGGAAAACATTCCGACGTGATATAGAAATGATTCAATGACGTTTCTATGTGACCTGTCCATAGGGTCCGGAGCGATACAGGTGCGACTTCCTGCACGTACAGCAGCCGTCGGCCATTCAGAGTTTAGGACTTATCCCTCATTCGGAGAGCTCAGTCTGTGAGATCATTCGCTAATATGTTTGGTTTCAAGCCCATTGGAACAAAGTTCATGCGCGTACAGCACTTGATATAGACGCGAAAGTGTGAAAGTACAAGCATGACGATCATACATCGTGAACGCCTCCCTAAAGACTTCACTTCCCTCCCATTAACATATTTCTGAAGTCATTTTGTCCCTTTCCAGAAGCAGGAGCCTGCGACGGTCCAGCTGGAGGAGCCGGACGAGAACCGGCAGACACGGGCGCAGGCTTCTTCTTGTGGCCCAAACCAGCCCGCGGTCGAGACAACGCTGCTCGCGGAACGAAGCCCTTGGCAGAGGGTCCAGCTGCGCCAGCTCGAGGACCACCAACTCTATCGACTTCCGAGATCTGTAACGACTTTCCGCCGAAGACGATGGGGTCCGGTCGCAAAAGCAATTTCCCAGCATCCTGATCATAGACGACTTTGTTCAGCATATTAGGACGGCATAGATGGATGAGAAACGACTCACGGCTGGAGTTTTCAGCTCAGCGACAGCTTCGTTTTGATCCGTGAATACTTCGACTCGAGCGACTGCAGCGTGCTTCTCCAGCTCCTGCTGGAGGAGCCCTTCTTGCGCTCCCGCCGGCAGACCACGAATTCGCACAGACCTGCTCCGGATGTCTGCCTGTTTGCCCAAGCCGCTCTCCGCTTCTTCGCGCTTGCGAGAGCGTACGCGTGTGTCAGCGAGCGTGACAGCAATCCTCCGATTCTTCAGCTCTTGGTTATTAGCATTCAGCGCTGCTGCTGCGGCCCTCTGCGGAAGACATTCGTAAGCAGGAATTCAGTGACCATGTCCACATGTGTGCGTACCTCGTTCTCAAACTCCACGAAAGCAAAACCCTTGGCATGACTCTGCGCGTCGGTAGGCATGCGAATCTCTTTAACAGTTCCATACTTATAAATGTGGAAATCAGTAAGGCTGACTCTGTTCATCATTTGGCTTGCTTACCGTCTTGAACAGCTTCTGAAGGTCTTCTTTCGTGGCGAACTTGCTGAGACCAGCGACGTAGACCTCCTTCGCGTCCGCGTCTACGTCGGTGCGCTCCTTCTTTCGCACGGGATTTGAAATGAGCACGCTCAGAGGCATTCCAGGCTCCAGTTCTTGCCCGTGAAGCTCGAGGGCTGCCTTCGCTACTGACTGCATGCATTCTTTGTTAGCATACTACGATGATCAAAAAGCTCATGAATGTACTCGCCGGCGAGGTGAATTGGACATAACAGAACCGGCGCGTGCTCTTGAACTTCTTGCTTGGCCAACGGACATCAAAAATGGGTCCATACTTCAATGTGTAACCTCATCAGCAATGGCTTTCTGCAACACACGTTTTACATACCTTGCCAAACAAGCTTCTCACAAACGCGTCGTCCGCCTTTTCCGGGAAGTTAGTCACATAGAGGGTCGACTCCCAAGCCATATGGACTGCGATCTCTTGGTCGTGCACGCGCTTCTTATCCTTGGTCAACGCAGCAGGAACGCTGTCTCGCTCCATGAACTCGACAGTCGCCACCAGCGCGTTCGGAAGCTGGGTCAACTTGACCTCTCTGATCTTGCCACACTGCCCGGTCTTCAGTACAAGAACATTACAGGTACGGTACGCATATACTCACGTCTTTGGAACAGTTTGATGAGGTCATCTTCTGTTGTTCCCGGTGGGAGTTCGCCGACGAAGACGGTACAGTTTTCACGATCCCGTTTCAGTGGCTGAGGAGACTTTTCTATTTTGTATTGTTAGCGTCAGTGACCAGATTTGACCACAATCAACGTACCCATTCTAGCCTTCTTGCTATCCTCCTTGCCAAGTGACTCTTCAGCTTTTCTCTTCCCACTCGTCTCGGCCTGCGGAAAAGCTGCGTCGACATCCATAGCTCCTACTCCATTTTCAGTCGGCACTGCAATAGCAGCGACCGGGAGCTGAGCAGCCTGTTCTGCAGCAATCTGCATCGCTTGGTACGATGCTCTCTCTGCCTCCTGCAAAGAAACCATCAGATCAAATCAACGTATGTCGAGACTGGAGTTACCTTTGCGCGCTTTCCGTTAACTCGTGAGCGAGCGCGGTCTATCCAGTCTAGGCCACTTTCCAGACTAGTGACAGAACCATAGGCAGTTTCGTGTGCGATCCATGCTTCCCATACAGCCTCTGGCCAGTCCAGATCCTTGTTGGCAATACTTTGGAACACGCGGCTGGCCTGGCTTGGATCGAATCGCCTGCCATCCCGAGAACCACGGTGAGATCCAGGGTATCATACAGAAGAAGAAAGATCTTACGCTAAAGCCTCCGTGTAAGCTATCCATGCGAGGTAGCTCGTCTTGTAATGATCGGCAGCATCTCCCCATACTTCAGCGGCTTCGGCGTACTCCTGCTGTTCATTGTGCTAGAGAGTACATCATTAGACAAATAGCATATGATATAAGAAAGTGAAATCTACTAGATGCGTGAGGAATCTTTCCAGTCGGTAGCGAGGATCGCCGGCTTTGGATGCTACGCGCCAAATGAGCTTTTCGCTCAGCATCGTGTAGGAAAGCGGACATACCTTGTCTGACCAGTTCGATGCTGTTCTCCAGTAGTTGATACAACCTCGGAAGAGCACCCTCTTCATCTCCTGCATGAAAAGTGTGGATCAGGCAAGCAAGCCACGAAATGATGAAATGAACCGTACGGGCTTCCAATGCGATCCTCCTCTTTTCATAGGCCGCACGAGCCAGAACCAGAGGAACAAGTTGTTCAGGATCCTTCGAGAAAAGTCCAGTGGATATTGCACGCTCGTATGCAGCTACATATTAAAGACGATAAATGGGCAAATCCGGGCTATCCATAACGAAGTCGGTCACACCTGGAATTGATTCCACTTGTCCAGCGTCGATAAGCTCCTGGTTGGATTCCTGAAGGGTGAGACGCAGAATGTCAAAGATTGCTTCGCAGCAAAGGAGTGTGAATGCAGACGCACCAAGAAGCGGAAGTACTTGGCCCATAGCTCTCCGCTTGCAGGGATGCTCCGTAAACCGCGCTGCAGCACGCTCAGTTGCGAATCTTGATCCGCCTTATGTATGCGCTATTCCATGTACGGTGAGAACGAGGATGTAGGATGAAAGTGAGATACGAACCAATGCGTCTGCATATCCCAACCAGAAAGAGGCCAACGCATCTTCAGCACCAGCTTCACCGGCGAATCTACGCTGAGCGGCTTCTGCGACAGCTCTTTCATATATGCCTGAAAGAATTGAGAGTTCGGGTTTGCGGGCTCGACGTTCATAACTAACATAATGATTGTATGCGGCAAGGGAGTAGTTGGCCTGCGCCTGGGGTGCTGTGAGTTAGGATCCATGCGTAAGAGGACGGAAATCCTTACAAGGGTAGATTCATATTGCTCTCTCCACTCGTAGACCTTCGCTGCCTTCGATCTCAGTTTTGAGGCTGCTACTAATAGGGTTTCATAGTTCTGAGGTGGCTGATAATTGGTGGTAAATGTAGAATAAGACTGGAATGTTTGCTCGTGATCTAGAGCCAAGCAAGTCAGACCTAGTCAACAGGGAATCATGTCGAGCGTACCCGCGTGCGGCTGTTGTAAACGATCCAAGTGTAAATTATCGATGCTTGAAATCCAAAAAGGCCTTCACAAACAATAAGCCATCAAAGCAAACATTATAAGCTGAGGATAGCGAACTCACCTTTCTTCAGGTGATGCAGTTTCGAGCTTCGCGAGCTCCCAGTCTCGTTGCGCTTCCCACAACTCAGAGCCCTTACAGAAGAACATAATATCAGCAGAAGGCAAGACGCTGACAAAGACCGACTGCATACGCGCGATATGTGATTGAGACCTTTCTCTACAACAGCATCCATGGCGTCTCGCGTCCAGACCGAAGAGAACGCGTCTTCCGGGTTGTTCGAAACAAGGCCTGATTCTTGCAGTTGGGCATGTCGCGAGATGAGAAAGTCGACATGCCTGTGGAGAATGGGTATTGCTATCGAAACCTTAGCCGAAAACAGATCCATAATACGACAGTACTCACATAAGTAGTCGGTTTCCGCCCTCTCGTACAAATCCAAGATTTGCTGTATTCCCTCCGGCGTGTTCAGATCCACAGCTTTCTCCTTCGCCTCTATCAATGGTAGCCACACGTCCTCCGGGCTGGCCCAGTACTTGGTCATCATCTCGCGCGCATCTTGAACCTGGTCCTCGAGGCCCGCCGCGGTCGCTAGATTGATATGCTGCACATGGAGGGAGAAATCATATGGATTCTCGGCCAGAGCGGTCAGTACATTGGACAAAGCCTCCAGTGCGTCGGCTTCATCCATGACGTCGATAGACTGAGTGGGGAGAGACGACCGACCTGGATGTCCTCGTATAAGTTACGCGGCACACGCACTCAGACGCGGAGCACCGTGACAGTACCGTGACAGGAGCGCCACAGCCCATACAAAGTATGTTATTCCCCACGATCTACTGTAGATACAGTCCGGCCGGGCCGCTGCGACGAAACCTTGAAAGCTTCTCCGACCAGGAGACCAGGACAACCTGGTGACTCCATTTATCCTGCAAAACCGGCGGATGGCGATTATCGCCATGGATGATCACTTCTGTGTCTGCGCTTTATCAAGCTTTCGCGACGCAAGTGTAACTAATCTACGACCATGCCTGCCCCTTCCACGTCCTCTTTGAAGCTTCAGAACGTCTTCGACCTCACCGGTCGAGTGGCGCTTGTCACTGGCGGCGGAACCGGTATTGGTTTGATGATCGCTGCTGGTTTGGCTACCAATGGCGCGAAAGTCTATATCGGTGCTCGCCGACTGGACGTGCTGCAGAAAGTCGCGAACGAGTACGCTAGCACAGGCCAGGGGACCATAATTCCGTACGTGGTCATAGGAATTCATCGATGAGATGGTCTTGACATCATACAGTCTGACTCTCGACGTGACGAACAAGGAGAGCATAGCCCAGGCTAAGGAGCTCATAGAGAAGCAAGAAGGTAAATTGCACATCTTGGTGAACAAGTAGGTTGTTCGCGCGTCCTATGAATGATCATGTCCTGACCACAACTTCTTCGACACGTTTTTGTCAGCGCGGGTGCCGTAGGACCCGTACATTTATTCTTGAACGACCGTCAGGCTCCCGAACATAAGGACGCTGAGACTCTCGGTACGGCCCTCTTCAACAACGATAGTTTCGACGACTGGTCGAAACTATATAGCATCAACACATTCTCGATTTACTACGTGACCACTGCATTCCTTGGTTTGTTGGACAAAGGCAGTCGTGATTTTGAAGGCTTTACGTCCAGCGTCGTCAATATCACTAGTATCAGCGGCCTTGTCAAGCTTGCACAGGACCATGTATGGGATGCTGCTTTTTCCAGTTTTGTCAGTCTGATCATATTGCATTTCAGTTCTGCTACAACAGCTCTAAAGCAGCTGCATCACATTTGACAAGGATGATGTCGACTGAATTTGCACTCAATGGCGTCTCTGTCCGCATCAATTCGATAGCACCAGGCGTGTATGCCTCTGAAATGACGGTGGATGATGTCACAAGTGTTGAGGAAGTCGCAAAAATTGGGAAGAGCATAGTTCCTGTCCCTGCTGGCAGGGCGGGCACGTAAGTGTAATTTCTGTTCTTTTTCTTCCTGTCAATAATTTCATGATTCAAATTTCAGAGCCGCTGAGGTCGCAGGAACTGTCCTTTATCTGTCTTCGTTGGCAGGAACCTACACGAATGGACAAGAGATCGTTGTCGATGGCGGCTACCTCGCTGTCAACCCTTCGACGTAGATTTTTCCATGGGGATTTATTGGCATGAGGCTTTCACGACTGTGACAGCTGGCAGAGTAGAAAATGGTACAACAGAACTTAGAAGCAGTCGCGTAACCCAAGATTCTTTGGTCAATAATGTGCACATGAGAGTATAAGCCTAATGATTTTCGGGTTGGTCCTGTCAACGAGATTGGCGAGATGTTTTGAGAATTGCCTCGCGTACATGGCAGTTGTATTCTCATAATTTACTTCTCGTACCTTTGGCGGAGATCTGAGCAAGTGAACAAATGACCAAATCTCCGTGCCGTACTAGCCAAGCCGCCGCCGCTGCTTGGCGCGCCTTGCTTCCGTTTCCGCTCTCGTCTCTCTCGACCTTCACACTGCCTGCGGCTATCTCAGTGAAATGGTGCTCGTGATCATACCCTTCTCACAACGAGGCGACTTAAACTTTTTGAAATTTGCAGAGTCAGGGTCATCCAGACTCAGAATTTCAACATGTGCTTCTCAGTCGGCCGGTAGGGCAGACCGAGTCCCATGACCCCGTTCTACCGTATATCTCTGGGACTTTCGATCTTGTCTTGAATCAAGTTCTCTACGTTCCTTTTCGCCGAAAGACAAGCCTGAGCTACAGATTGCATGGCTCAATCATCCGACATCCCAGCCTTCGACTGCATTGTCATCGGCTCCGGCAATGCAGGCAGCTGCGCCGCTCTCTCCGCCATCGAGCATGGCTGCACTCGCATCTTGATCGTTGATAAATGCCCGAAGGAATGGGTCGGCGGCAACGGATTCTTCACAGCGGGTGCGCACCGCACCGTGCACGGTGGTCTCGACGATCTCCTCCCGATCGTCACGAACGTCTCTCCCGATCTCGCCTCTAAGATCGACATAGACCCGTATACAGCAGATGATTTCCATGGCGATATCCACCGTCTGTGCTTTGGGAAGAGCGATCCCGCGCTTGCGAAGGCCGTAGTGGACGCGTCCCGGGAGGCGATAACATGGTTGGCGGAGCACGTGCGCGTGCCGTTCACGCTGGCGTTCAACCGACAGGCCTACGAAGTTAACGGCAGACAGAAGTTCTGGGGCGGATTGGCTCTCAGTACGGAGGATGGCGGGAAAGGTCTCATCCGGGCCCACGAAGCTGCTCTGGCTCGCGCAGCAGTCGAGGTCTGGTTCGATACGCCTGCTTTGGAGCTCGTCAGGGAAGGGGATGCCGTGACGGGTGTTGTGGTGCAGCGAGATGGACAACGTTTGCAACTAGAATCCCTCGCCGTCGTCCTTGCCGCCGGAGGATACGAATCCAGTCCTGAAGTGCGCGCGAAGTACATTGGCCACCAATGGGACAAGGCGAAGGTGAGTGATTTGGCATCGATCTTATAGGTCGCCGCTGACAATCAGTCAGGTTCGCGGTACACCGTACAACACTGGCGATGGCATACACATGGCTGCCGCAATCGGTGTCAAGCTCGCTGGTGACTACGAGGGCTGCCACGCTACGTGCTGGGACGCCAACGCGCTTGCTAACACGGGCGATCGCGAACTTAGCAATCAGTTCACGAAGTCGGGATATCCGCTTGGCATTATGGTGAATGCCAATGGCGAGCGCTTTGTCGACGAGGGCGAGGACTTCCGCAACTTCACCTATGCGAAGTTCGGGAAGGCGGTCCTTCGCCAGCCGGGAAGCTACGCCTTCCAGATCTGGGATAGCAAGACGATCAGGTGGTTGCGGAAGGAGGAATACGGTGACGGTATTGTGGAAAAGATCTGGGCGGATTCGGTTGAAGAGCTCGCTGACAAGTTACGCGCTAAGGGCTTGCAGCAGCCGAAAGCGTTTGTGCAGACTGTCACATCCTACAACGACGCGGTTCAGCGTCGCCAGGAGTCCCATCCAAGCCTGAAGTGGGATCCAGCCGTCAAGGATGGCGTCTCTACCCAGGACTTGCCACTGCCGAAATCAAACTGGGCATTGACGCTCCAGGAACCACCCTTCCTCGCAGTTAAGGTCGCATGCGGCATTACATTTACTTTCGGTGGTGTGGCTATCGACCCCGATACAGCGAATGTGCTTTCGGAGAAGGACGGCAAGCCGATACAAGGTCTCTTCTGCACGGGCGAGATGGTGGGAGGATTGTGGTATGATAATTACCCTGGTGGAAGCGGCCTCACGGCAGGCGCTGTCTTCGGCAGGAGGGCTGGAAGAGAAGTCGCACGTCTGGCAGCGCGTCTGGGTGCCTGACTGAATTTATGCCCCTTGCTACTGCTCCTTCGAGATAGCACTTCAATCAATGCATCGCGCCCATGGCAGGTCCATGGTGTTGATATCGTCGTCATGTGTCCCTGGTTTTCTTTAGGCAGAGGTCTGTTCAGAGTGCCTGATTCAGGCCTTTCTTCAACTGCAAGCGAGTTTGCTATTGTTATAGAAACTGGTGCGCTGCTTATCAGGTCTTTCGGAGATGGGCTAGCCGCCGCCTCCCTTCTGTATGGCCGAAAAGAGGGCTAGGCGTCTTACAAACTGGCATGCAAGAAAGTAACTCGAGGCACGTACTCTCAGATCTTATCGACGATCCTCAGCTTGACTTGCTCGCAGCGAGCTCAGGGCATTCCGACTTACTCCCAGGTCGAGACTCGGAACCTTTTGGTCATATCATGGAATCAGAGATGGTTTCTGTCAAAGAAGTGAAATACAAAGCTGTATTACATGTCACTTTTGTGTAATATCGGGACGTGGGCGCCGGTGGGCGTATCGTGCAGAGAAGCCCAAGAAACCGAATTCGAAGCTTTATCACGCGACGTATAAAGAGCGTTCTGATTCAGATCCGCGATCATTTGTCCAAGTACAAAGGGATCACAGACACCGTGGGCATCGAGGCGTAGCCTTTGTCTAGTACTTATACCACGCCCTCTACCACAGACCGGTATCGATCGATCGAGTCGCTGCTCCCTCCAACGACCGATAGAAAGTATGGATCATGCAGCGACAGCATATTCCATGCTCGGCAGGCTGCCCTAGTAAGTCAGCCTTGGCTTCACCTAAGAACAAAGACTGACGCGTTTTCATAAACGCAATTTTCTCTGTTGGACGATAGCTTTGATTCCATGATGTTCATCAACAAGTCGGGCCTCTGCGCAACGACGAAACTCCTTCAGTGCCGCGGCTTTGGTCCCCGCATGTGCTCCGTCGCGAGCAAGTTCGATGGACCACCCGAAACAGCAGCGGACTTGCACAAGGAAGACTTTTACGCGCGCAAGGATGTGGTTCAGCAAGTGCAACAATGGGTAATCACTAAAGCGAACGCCGATGAGCATGAAGAATGGGTGCCCATCCTCTACCATTATGAGGTTCGTTGCATAATTAGATGCTGTATCCACCTCGTCCTAAGATGACACTTACGGCCCTGATAGGTTGCAAGGTCTTCCGCAAAGCGCGCGGTGAGTTATCGGCGTGACCATCTTCGAAAAGCCTTTAGTACTGAACGGTCGGTTTCAGAGGGATTGGGGCAACCTCGTCTTCACCGATCTGACGACCACGCGATTTCTGCTGGTTATGTGCTTCGGCCCGCCTAGCTGTGGTGTGGAGTTCATCTTATGGTTGTATGGACCTTTAAAAGCTAATGCATCTGGGCAGCATGCGGTAACCCCTTCCACGATGACTACGACCTTTTGATCAAGTTTCACGCCGAACGCTTCATGTCGCTGGTCACTTATCTCTATAACGACGAAAGAAAACCATTGTGGTGCGTGACTGTGTTAATTACCAGAGAGCGGTCCGTTTGACGTGGGTTGATAGGGTACGCGCGACCTACACTACGCTCAAAACCAAGAAGATCCCCGTTGAATTCATGTCCTTCAAAGATTCGCCCGTGTCTGGAACAAAGAAATCACCGATTTTCCATGTCAGTGCGGGCAATTTCGCACCATCGTTGTTGGACAGCGAGCTCGAGAAAATCGACAACATCCTGGCCGGAACGAAGTTCGGCACAGCGCCTCCTCAGGAACTGCGTGATAAGGTTTTGGGAAGCAAGGACGTTCGGCCCAAGGTGTCGACGTGGACACAAGGGATGGAGAAGGATCTCATACAGTGCGCTCACTGCGACAAGCTGGGTCCTCAGACGATGCAGACTTGCTCTCGGTTCGTCCTATCTTTGCGATTGGTTGACACCCTGACGTGATCTGGAATCAGCTGCAAGCTGGTCCGCTATTGTGACAAAAACTGGTAAGCCGTCGCGGATAATCTATGCTGAAATCACCTGATGCGATCCTATATCACAGTCAGAGAGCTGCATGGCCTATGCATAAACCCGTTTGCAAAGCGGCAGCAAAGCCGAGCAACTATGCGCCAGCGAAGACGACCAACCTTGCGCCAGCGAAAACGACCACCGCTCCGTCAGCACAAATGAGCACATCCGCCGCGGAGTATACGCCGCCATCCTCGCCAGATGAAATCGGATTCACGACGCCAGGTGAATTTGGTGCTGGTACGACGCTCGCAGAGTTGGATTGAGACAGCAGTGGGATGTTGATGTGTACTACGAACTTTGTTGTAAGATATAGAATCCAAGTCATCCAAGCGGAGATCAAGAAATGAGAATCAGCTTCCTTCCCTGACAGTAGCCTTGCAGATCTGTGCACGCTCGTCCGAACACATTGCATGCATGTGTTCGTCGCTGTCTGCAGCAGCTCTTCGCGGTACCGGCAACTCCCGCTAGAGAACGCGGGATCTTCCGCCAGCCTGCAGAAGTGCTCAGTCTCAGATGGCAGCGTTCCATCAACTTAGGTTTCCAGTCGGGTACCCCGGCTGGTAATGGGGAGCTTGCTATATCCGAGTTCAAATTCACAGTGAACCGAGATTAGTCAGTGACGCACGTCGTTGACGCGCGCTGCAGGCGCGCGCTGTGCTCTTTCGCACGGGTGTGCCATTTCTCACGGGTGTGCCATCAGCTATACATACCCGCTCACTTAGTCAGCTTAGCTTTTTCGCGGCCCTTACGTCGGTTTGTAGGGGAGCAAGCTCCCCAACAACCTGTTCAACCGTTCAATGTCAACGTACGAGCTCGCTGCAAGGCTTAAGGCCATAATGATCGTAAACTCAACAGTCTTCTCTCACAGTGTTACTTCCCAATCTTTTCCTGCCTATCTATCCTTTGGTGGTTTCTAATCTATTGACAGCACTACTGCCGGTGTCGTCTGTTTTACATCGTCTTTCTACTATGGGGCGTTACGATTTAGGTGCGTCGTGGAAAACCTTATTGATGTGTATCTAGAATGGTCGAGTTCAGAACTGGACAGCCTGCGTTGCAACTGGCTGTATCTATCTGAATTGAACTGGTAGTCCGGTTTACTCGGTCCCTGGCCTGCTTTACGCTGGCGGTTTATAACTGTGCTCTATGCGCTCAACCTGGGTTCTGCATCTCTTCCGTTTTCCCTTGTTCGACTTTTTGATCGAGGCCTGCGCTGCGCATTGCAATCTGTCTATTATCTTCTCTAAACCTCACAAAACCATAATGAAATTCTCCATCTTCTCTTCCACCGCTGCCGTCATCGCCGTTGTCTCTATCCTCGCCTTCACCTGCGTAGACGCATCTCCTTGCTCTCCAGCTGGCACCCGTTCCCTAGCGGAACGCGCTGTCTGGTTGCCTCCCATTTCGAGCCCGAGCAAAGGTGACGTGTGGACCATCGGGTCAACCGTCACCGTGTCCTGGTGAGCGTCCTTTTCATAGTTGTCGACATCATTGTCTCATTGCCATGTCTTCCCAGGGATGCATCTAACCCTCCAAAGGACGTGACGAACAACAGCGGACGGCTTCTACTGGGCTATCTCGACGGCACGGGTAGCGAGAATCTTGACGATGGTATGTCGGAAGCACTGGGATAACGTTGAATCAGATTTACTCATCATCCCTTTCACAGAGCATCCGTTGGCACAATACTTCGACTTGCGGGATGGCAAGGTCGACGTCAGCGTTCCCAATGTCCCTTCCAGAGACTCGTATATCGTCGTCTGTAAGTTGTCATCCCCTGCCCTTAATTGTTATTCTGTTCATACCATCTTCATTGCAGTGCTCGGCGACTCGGGCAACGCGAGCCCTACGTTCACCATTGCGTGAGAGTTTGGCTCTATGCTATGAGTATCGCCACGCGCTATCTATTTCCTCACTATATGTCGAACGATAAAATATTGCCAAAGTACCCTATCTCTATTTTCGAAACACGTAGTTTTTTGCCCTGTCCAAGCTAAATCTGACGAACCTTTTTTTTGAATCCATTTTCAGACCTCCTCTGCCTCGAGGGAGGCAGTTTCCCATTCCCTTGACCCATTGAGGTCCGGACTGACCGACATGAACCATGCTGTCATCACGCCGAGGCTAACGGTTCCGCGGCGCTTCGGACACTAGTCCTCGCGTCATGCACATGAAAAACGCATGGCGAATCTGACTGGTCGAGTCTTCAATGCAACATTGATACCCTCAACGTCTAAACGCTCAGTGCTGAACATTGAACATCGAACGTTGAACGTTGAGCTGAAGTAGAGACAGCTGGGATGCCTGCCTAAACAGGCAAGCCAAGATGCCGTACAGAAGAAGCAAGTCGCACTCCACACCGAGAGACGCGAGCGCGCGTGCCGATCAGCATCAACGTCTGGCCGGCGTGCTCCATCTTCACTTGCTTCATGATATATCAAGCCTTCAAGCTTCAAGCTTCGACACGTCTGCAGGAATCGATTTGTGAGTTCTATCCGAGAGAAAAACTCCCGACGTTCAGTTTGACGAAGGGTGCTGTCTGTCAGAACGCCACGAGGCCAACATGATGTCGCAAAGGCATGTGCGGATCCGGGCTTGGGTGCATGTTGGCATTGGCAGCTTCTCTCGCCAAGCACGCTGCACCGCAGTCCGCATCTGTCCGCTTTGAATTTAGGGCTCCCCGGCTGTCCCGGATGAATAGCCAATGGGGCTATCGTCCGAGCTTCTGGTTTCATTAATATTCGTCGTGGACGTGACCCCATCATGGATCTTCGCCGTTACCACGCACATCTCTTCACGATGTATAAAAGGGTTTGCCTCCCTTCAAATTTGCCCTATTCCCCTCCTTCCCTTCCTTCGTCCCCTCCCCTCGTTCATACGACTCCATACGACTCCAACCCCATCCTCGCCTCCACCTAACAAAATCCAATAATGATGTTCTTCTCCACCATCGTCTCTACTTTTGCCCTTGCCATTGCTGCTGTCAGCGCAGCCCCTGCACCCACGTCCCCCAACGTCGTCTCCCCGGTGTCGCTCATCGTCGTCTCGCCTAAGATCAGCTCGCCCACTGCTGGCCAGGTCTGGCCTATCAACTCCACCCAGACCGTCACCTGGGATGCGTCCAATCTTCCTCAGGAGGCTGCGAACATGACCGGCATGCTCCTGCTCGGCTACAAGCAGGACGGTGTCTCGTCCGAGCACCTTGACATCAGTTAGTTATATCCATTCTCTCAATGGGTTGGCTATTGACATTGTTTGCTCTTTTAGCCCACCCTCTCGCTACGCAGTTCCCCCTCAGCGCCGGTCATGTCAACGTCACCGTCCCTAAGAAGTCGGCCCGCAACGACTACATCATCGTCTGTGAGTACTTGGTCACGTTAAATCTCCCCGCTGTCTTACGCTCTGTGCAGTGTTCGGTGACTCGGGCAACATCTCGCCCGAGTTCACCATCCAGTAAGCCATAGGCATACGACCTGCGGACTTTGCTATGGACTTCTTGAGAGATACAGATCACACACATGAATTCTGAACTCTTGTTTCTGCTCTGACACTTACGTTCACGGACTTTACTGCACATCCTAGTGCACCCTTGCTTTCGTTTTCCTACTACGCACGCACGCACCACTGACCGAGCTTTTGTATACCTTTGTCGTAATGAATTGTCTCTGATCGTTGCGCCAAGGTCTTCGAGTGATCAGCGAAGTGACCGACTTAGTAATTTCTTAGCTGGGCTGGTCAATGTGTTCGCAAAAGTGGTATGCAAAGCACATCAGCAGGTCAAAGTTAGCACGTAGACTGCATATAGTCAAGTTGCATAGATACAAGCAGCGCTGTGCCGGGTATAAAAGAGATGGACTACCTAATAACGTTTGCGTCTTCTCAGACCAGTGCGATACTAACCAAGAATCTTTCCATCCAGCACTATTGCTTCTTGGCCCTCAAACTCGACTGGACCTGCCTCAAAGAGCTTGCAATATGGGTATAAGAGTCGTACATCAGCCAGATGGGGATCACGACCCAGCTGCATCATGACGCAAGCACAGATTAGCAAATAGGATACTCCGCCGGACCAACGGGAGACATACATGACATTCATGAACTATGCGCGGAGAACTGAGATCAGCGTGACACCAACGAGCGAAGGCAAAGCACGCACGAAAAGGTATACCCAGAGGTACAGCGGGTTCGACGTGTTCAGGTTCGGGCTGCCCGTGAGCCACTCCGGGCAGAACGTCATCCACCTGACCGCGCATCAAGTCAAGAATGCAGCCAAACTAAGCGCGGGGATAGGTGCTTACCCGCCATACAGTTCTGCCGTGCTCAGCACCACGAGCCAGTAGTGGCGTGCGGGATCGTCCTTTGCGATGAGGTACACGATATAGCACGCGAGTGGGCCGGCGCCGAGAACGGTCAAGAGCTCGAGCGAGACGACGGTCTCGTCCGCGAAGCCCCAGCGGAAGTCGGCCGCGGCGTATTCTCGCCCTGAATCATACAAAAGAATATGGTGAATCAATGGATGGATGGGGGAGCAGAATCAAGAGTGCATACACATTTCCGCGAGAGGGTCCGACGCTCGTGTTCACCTGTCGCCCGAAGGTAGACAGCCAGAGGAAGGAGCCCTCGAAGATGAAGTGGATGAGCGCATCGAAAGTCTGTATGGAGTGTAGTATCAACAAGTGATTCGATGGATGGGATGGATGCGAGTACTCACGAGCCAGATGAACGCGAACCGATCCTGCGAGCGCGCGTTTTTGGGCAGCAGCACGCGCGACGCGACGTACGCCACAAGGCCGATGCCTGCTACGCCTGCAAGGGAGAAGGCGGAGGTCGCGGTGAAGATGGACGGGGGGTCTTGAGCCTCGAGCATTTTCGTTTAGTTTGTGGGCCTGGGGTTGAGTGCGACAGTTCAAGCTGGACGGGGGGACTAGACGTGAGGAAGTTCAACTGCCTGTGGTGTGGGAAGACATTGTGAACTCATACCTGATCGTGAGCTTTTCGTGGAGAGATCTAGACCTTAGGATGATAGCGCCTCTGCAACACCTGGATCACAAATCCAATAAGGCGAGCAGTTCGAGAACGTTGTGCTGGCAAGGAATGATGACACGGCCCTCCCCCGCGTCGGCAAACGCACTGTGCAGATATCGCGTTGCCAATATTGTAATTCATACGAAAATCGGTAGATCTTGTTTCCAGACCCCGAACATCGATGAGCGATCGTGACACGGGAAGCCAGGCACAAGAAGTGATAGATAAAAGACTGCCAAATATACAATATATCAAACAGTAATATGAGGTACAATAGGTATACAAGAAGTGCCGCAATAGTGAGATGGAATCCCTATGTCTCGCAAGAACCAAGAAGAAAACTACATGAAAAGCGATCGATCGTCCATATCACATGCAAGGATCATGGCCCCGGCCATTCGACGACCCATTGAGCGGGTACGGTATGGTGTTGGTTGTCATCGTCCTCGAACTGGAGCTTGTACATCGGGCCGACTTTCGCTCCATCCTGCCATGAATGAGAACATGAGCCAATCAAGATGAGTTAGCGAATAAGATTTTCTTACACGTCCGCTGGGTTGCAGTTCTCGAGGACTCCCTATAACTTCTGCTCGGTAGAAACAGCTGGTATCTGGATAGAGCGCCATGACCGTCGAGCCTGCTGGGAACTCCTGGTAGGCATTCAGATGTGACGCGCTTGTTGGCAGTGCGTCCGGATCAGGGAGAGGGATGATTGCACGGAGAGTAGTGTTGTAACGCCTTGATTGCAATCAGAGTGAATCGGCATTGGACAGAAATACATGTCAAACAAAACAACGTACTGTCCAGGCTGCCCATCTTCCTGCGGTTCCACATCCTGCACCTCATACCTTCCCAAAGTCAGCATCTACGCAGATCAGCACGAGCGAATGCCTCAAACCTATTTTTGTCCTGATTGATCGACTTGGTCACCTTGGCCAAGATCCACGTCATGTCGTCCGTCTCGCCATTGGATCCTTCCGAGGGCTTCCCGGAATTCGAAGGCGGGTGGAACGCGACCATCCGGCCTTCTTGCAGAGGCAGCTGCTTCGCCAGCGCCTCTCTTCGTGCTTTGGGTTCCCGCGAGAACGGAATCATGGGCTGTGGGCCGACGGATCCCCGCTGATGCGGGATGGATGAGCCGCGGCCGCTGGATGTCAGCGCGGGCGTCGAGGGCGTCGAGGTTCCTGGAGGCGAGTGTGCCCGTGGGCGTTTGCTGCGTTTCTCTGGGTTGGTCCTATTAGGAACGAAGGAATGCTAGGATACGGAGAGGCGATGACCTTGGGGTATCGACTCTGATGCTTTGCGCAGGGCGATGAGCACGTCTATTCGCTCTATAGCTTCATCTATTGCCCTTGGGTAAGAAACGAGGCGCTGTCAGCACGTGGCGTCCGACCCTGCCGTTCGGCGAATGGGCTGGCTCACTTGACCTCTTTGTCCGAGTTGGCCTTGATGTCGTTGAGCGCGGACGTCAATTTCTTGTATATGGTCTTTACACCGTCGATGCCCTCCGCAGGCGGTGTGTCATCTGACGGCCATGCCGAGATGAGCCGGTTCACGCGGCCGATGGTTTCTTGCAGGGCAGTGTCGTTGCACAATTTGTTCAGTGCCGACAACGACATCACTGCGTGAGACCAGCATTCGACTTCTGTGGGGAAAATAGTCAGAATTTTGCTAATGCCGATTTCATAATTTTTGAATGAATCAAACCTTCTGAGGATGCGGGCCTCTTTGACACGCCTCTCCTGCGTTCTGTCATGACTGTCCCTGAACAAGACGAAACACTACCGAGGTATGAGTAAATGAAGAAGTGATATGATGTCTGATTCTGTTTTCGAGTAAGCTATAGGAGCTATGCAGATCAGTCGATTAAGAGACGAGCAGGGCTTGAGGATGACGTGTGAGTAAGTGTTCCAATTGCGATGTGTTGCTCGCGACAGTCCGAAAGCACACAATGCACGGCCAAGGACCCGGTTCCGGGTCTCAGGCCACGTTTTCTTACACAATTGCGTCATTCGCTTTGTGACATCTCGCTTGAGTGTCACAACTACTGTCGAGACAAAGGACCCCTTGCCGCAAACAAGGCTCAGAGCACACGAGGGACCTGTTGTTTGTAGGTAAAAAAGAATACACGCTGATGTTTGATGAATCCCTGTGTTGTAGCACCACTGGCACCGGTGGGGGCGCGTGTCGACGTATGTCGCCACGATGCCGAAGGGATGCCTTGAACCTTCACGATCAGATCTCATTACTTGAAGCTTCCTTCCTTCCTCTATCGAAGTACTTTGCAAGCTGAGACCAGCCAAGACGGATTCCGCATCTGAAATGTCAGATGGCTTGGATGGGTGCTTGCAGCTAGCAGGCTAGTAGTAGCAGAGATATGAAATTTTGCACAACAAAGAGAATTTCTCGTCGATGTGCAAAGCCTACCCATATGCTACGGACCTCATCGCTTTCAGCTCGTACAGGTCACGATCTAGATTTCGCACGGCTACCCATTCATATACTTGTATATAATTACACCCAAGGAGCCTGATAAGTATCGGGCGAAGGAGCAGGGGCCCCGCTCCGGAGAAGTACGACTCGGACATCACTGGCGAAGACTTATTATGTAATTTCTGGAAAGGCCAAGTCTTCCCGGAACACCTCCTCGTTGCACCGTACAGTGACACGAGGCCTTAGATCTTAGACCTTGAGGGACACATGTACCTCCATCACAGGGAGGTACCTCCGCTGCCATCTCGCCACAGCGCAAACGCTAGATATCCCTCACAGCACCGTCCCAACCATGTCGCCTATAAAATCCTTTGTTACCCATTCTCTCAGGTTCTCGTCAGTCCACTCCTCTGTGCCTCCACCCTCCACCTTCGATATCCTCCACCTCCACCTCCATCTCCCTTCACTGTTCCTCAATGGCAGAACTCTCCCTTCGTCTCAAAGCCGACAATGATGCTCGCCCCAGTGTCGAAAACGCCGAGTCCGAGAATCCCTGCGTTCCCTTCACCTGGTTGGTGTTCTGGCTTATTCCTGACTTAGAGGCCATCCCCGAGTCTGGCGGCGTCGATCCTGACCCGTTTGACGAGATTGAGCTTCAATACCCTTCCCAAACTATGGCTGGTCCCGGACCGGAGATGTATGGCGGTATCGATCCCAGCCCAGACGCGTTTGACGGGATGGGTTCGCCGTACCCTCCCCCCATCACCTCCACTATCCGTTCACCGTCCCCGCTCATCCACAATAGTCTCTTAGACAGCTGCAACAACTCAGATGTTATTGATGGGGTGATTCACTATGCACCTTTGGAAGCACATTCTTCTGCCTTCTTGTGAGTTGATTGAATCATTCATCGAGGTATCTCCTTATAACGTCCACTTTCATCGTAGCCCCGAGGCCCCCTTCTGCTTTGCCTCGGAAGAGCAGCCTTTTCCAGCCTCGTCGCCAGCCCTGAGCTTCGATTCCCGTAATGCTCTCCAGCTTGACTTTGGGCTCGACAGTCCGGTCTTCGCTCAGTCCGCGTCCATGACCGTAGAACAGGTCACGACACCGGATTCGCCGCAGCCGTCGTGTGCCAAGATGAACAGTGTCGCGCTTCCCGAGGTCGCGGAGGAGAGCGCGGGGCTGGACAGCCCTGAAGACGCGAGCGACCAGGAGTACGTCCCGTTCACGCGTAGCACCATGGGCAAGCACCGTCGCGTCGCCCGATCCAGCTCGAACGCGTCTCACGTGACCGATGAACGCCCGCGCCCGGCCCTTCCTTCGCGCAACGTCCAACTGCCCCTTCCTCTCTCTCGCCCTCTCTTCGCCGGGCGATACGTTTTCTTCATTCATTTCTGAGGTCAATCCATGGCTTTGTGTCTGCGGGTGGGAGCAGAAGAATCACCGCATGCCCGACCTTAAACGCCATATCCGTAGCCATATGCAAGCGGCGGGACCGGCGCGATGGGTCTGTTGTGGGTGCCCCTCGCGCAGGCCCCAGCTCATGTTTCGGGGTTCCGCACCTTGATACATAACGGTCAGGTCATGGTCGGCGGCTGCAACAAGACGTTCAGCAGGCGCGACGCTCTGAGGCGACACTTGCAGAACGAGAACAACCACTGCATCGGCGAAGTGGTTGAGCAGTCTCTCTGAGTTTCTCTTCTTTCTGTAGCATTGTTCCATATCGTCTGGATCTCAAAATCTGCTTTTGGTTCGTCCGGTTTCTCTTGCTTATAAATATTCAAACTAATTTTTCGCGCATTCAGTTGTACAATATCTCGACTGGAGTCTGTCCTGTCTGACGACGCGGTGAAGGCCGCAGGCAATGCATCCTGTTGTTCTCCGATTATAACCATAGATGTCATATTTTTCGCTTCTCTTCACACCGGTTACAATCATTTGTTGTCTTTCATCTCTCGTTTTCGCATCTGCTTTCGCTTGTTTTCCTGTGTTTTTGATACCATCATCTACTGTCTCACGTTCGTGTTACTCACCTGAATAGCTTTATTACTTACTCGATCAACATTCAATGGATTTACTACTCTTCTTTCCAGACGTGAAGACGCAGTGCTTCCGACTTGAAATGGTAGACATGAAAGGAGCTGTCGCACCAAACTACGACGACGAAAAGTTGGATATCAAGTCCTGGCAGCACGTATCTCGAGGCGTGTCGTCGAGATCAGGACATCTTTTCAAGCATGATGATGTCATTATCTTGAGACTTTTTATGTGTCCTCCCAAAATCTCCAAGAATGATTGAACCTCTTTACACGTCCTTTTCAATGACAAAGTTCCAAAGACTTTCCCCTTCATCGGCATCTGCGAAGGAACAGAATCCATTCGCGAGCTGATGGTGGTAGTGTCGATATAATTCTCGGGTGCCTTTAGCGACGTTCGTCGACTTACAAGCATTTCTGGTTACCTACAGACGCACATCCCATTCTTTCAACTCCAACTCACCATCTCCGACTAGGTTCCGGCGCATCCAGAATACTGTCTAGGGGATGCGTCGGTCCAATCGCATAGAGATCAGCCCGTGAGAATTGGAAAGGTCGCAGCTGGGCCGTTGGGCCGAGCGATCTCGATGAGAAAAGTATGGCGCCTCGAGGTCGACTCGTGTCGAGCCTCGTTGCAGTCCCTTTTTAGCGCCTTCCCTCTACATCTTATCTGAACCCCCTCCTATAAACACGTCTCGTTTGTGAGATCACAATTCTTTGTACCGCCAGGCGCGACACCAGATATCCCTCACAGCACCGTCCCCGACATGTCGCCTATAAAATGCTTTGTTATTCATCCCTCCAAGCCTTCATCAATCGACTCCTCTGCGCCTCCGCTCTCCGCCCTCGATGTCCTCCACCCTCGATGTCCTCCACGTCTACTTCCATTCGCCGTTCTTCAATGGTTGAGCTCCGCGCTCCCGATTTCCTTGACTGGATCTTTAAGGGGGGCGTTGACCCCAATTTGTTGGAGCTTCTCCACATCTGCTCCGAGGACGATCCCCATACCACGCCCGCGCCCGGACCGGAGCAGTCTGGCGACGTCGATCCCGACGCGTTCGACGACATGGGCCTTCAGTACTCTCCACAGACTACCCTCACCCCCGCTTCAGACGCGTTTGACGGCATGGACCTCCAATACCCTCCTCACGCCAGTCCCGCCATCCGTTCGCCGTCACCATGCGTCCATGATAGTCTCTTAGACAGCCGTAAACGACTCGGACGACAGCGACTCGGACGCCGTTAACGAGGTGGTTCCCTATGTGCCGTTCAAAGCAAGTCCTTCTGCATTCCTGTAAGTCGATCGCATCATCGCTTGAGTATCTTCTTATGACCTATGTTTGTATTGTAGTTCCAAGGCTCCCTTCCGCTTTGCCTCGGAAGAGCATTTCCCTGCACCGTCGCTGGCTCCGAGCTTCGACTCCCATAATGCCCTCCAACTTGACTTAGGTCTTCAGACTCCGGCCTTCGCCCAGTCCGCATCCGTCACTGTCCAACAGGTCATCACACCCGCTTCGCCGCGTCCGTCGCGTACCAGGACGAACGATGTCGCGCTTCTCGAGGCCGCACTTCATTCGGAGGACGCGGGCCCTGACATTGACGACGACGCGGGCGACGAGGAGTACGTTCCGCCCACGCGTAGCACCACGCGCAAACGCCGTCGCGTCGCCCGATCCAGCTCGTACGCGTCTCACGTGCCCACTAAGCGCCCGCGGCCCGCCCTCCCCCCGCGCAACATCCAGCTGCCCCTCCTTCCCGATTCCCCCTCGACTGTCCCGCAGACATCCTTTCTCTCTTCATCTCTGAGGGCAACCCATGGCTTTGCGTCTGCGGATGGGAGCAGAAGAATCACCGCATGCCCGACCTCAAGCGACACATCCGCACGCACACGCAAGACTTTGAGCCCGCGCGATGGGTCTGCTGTGGGGTGCCCCTGGCGCAGGCCCCGGCCGGCGTCTCGACGCTCCATCCCGTGGTCCATAACGGCGAACTCAGAGTTGGCGGCTGCATGGCGAAGTTCAGCAGGCGCGATGCGCTCAGGCGACACTTGCAGAACGAGAACATCCACTGCATCGGCGAAGTGGTCGAGCAGCCCCTGTATAACCTCTAAGCCCCTCTTCCTCTTGCAGCATCGCTCCATGTCTCGACTGGTTCCCCAAATCTGTTGTTTGGTTCGTCTCTTCGCCTTTGCTTTTATTGACATAAGGACTAACACTTCGCCTTTAGTTGTGCGATATCATGACTCCAATCTGTCCCGCCTGACGATGCCGCAAGGCCGTCGGCATTATACCTTGATGTGTTGTTTTGTTCTCTGCCAAAAGATATAGTCATATCCACATATTTTTTCTCTTCACCTGGTTTCGATCGCTTCCTGTACTCGTATCACGTCTGACTCCTGCTTTTGCTTCATTACTTACTTCGCTCATGTTTTCGATACCATCGTCTGCCGCTTTGCGTTCCGTGTCACTTTCTTGGATAGCTTTTGTACTTTACTTGAACAACATGCAATGTATTTGCTGCTTTTCTAATCAGGCCGTTGCAACGCATCTGTAATTTCGATGCAAAGAGGTATGATATATGACGAAAACAGCGTGAGGGGAGTACAGGGTCTTCGCCGCGCATGCCAAGACGAATGCCAAACTGGGACGATGGGAAGGTTGGACGCCAACGAAGAGCAGCTCGGTTGCAGTTTGGATCAGCCATATACAGTGCGGCGCTACGAAGCTTCTTCCTGAGCAGCACATATTCTCTCGTCGACTGTCCGAACTTGATGACTGTCATGCGCTTAACGTCAGTATATATGCAACGCGAAAAACCGTCGAGGAGACGAGCAGAGCAGACTTACCATCGGTCGCTTTGAGTTCGTAGAAGCGCGTCGTTGGGATTGCCTCGCCATTGACATACGTGCCATTCGTAGACTCGAGGTCGATGATGAAGGGTCTGGGGTGCAAGGAAAATTAGTGATCGTGCGATCGTGGATCGGGATGACGTACTTGACTGCAGCTTTCGTGACGCCAAATTCGTCTTTCGTTTGTACATTTCGGTCTGTAATCGATCTTGGTGAGTCCAGAGATCTCGGAGAAATAAGCATTGAATACATACATTGAATTACGGCGTGCTGTTTCGAACAGGACGGGTGGTCGATGGCGATGTCTGCCACAGTCCGGTCTCTCCCAATGAGATACGCGCTCTGCCTATGGATATGCAACATCTCTGCAATGGAAGGACCATGGTGGTCAGCACAACCCGTCCATGCAGAAAGACGATCCAAATACGCACCAACTTGCTCATTCCCCTTGAACACATATAATCGCCATCCAACCATCGGCTTCCGCGCCTCGGGCGGCTCATTGTACTTCAGCAGTGTGGTCGTCCCATCCGACTTCTTCACCACGTTCGTCTCCGCGGCGAGCAGCCCCGACGGCCTGAAGTTCGGCTTGCTCTTGTCTTCCGGCGGCACGGATCCCGCGTCTGCCTTCGACAGTGAGCGCGTGTGCGAACGTCGCTGGCGCGGAGATGCTGAGCGTCGCGAGGACCCACCGCGCCGGTCGCGATCCTGGTCGCGGTCTCGGGATCTGTCGCGCGGGCGGTCAAGTCGGCGGTCTTGGTCGTGGTTTTCTTCGCGTGGCCTGTCTCTGCGTCTTCGGTCGTCTCGGTGGTCGTCCCGGTATCTCCTGCTGTCCCGCTCTCGGTCATCATCCCGGTACTTCCTGCTATCCCGCTCCCTCTCCCTCCCTCCGTCTCTATCTCTGCCTTCCAGCCTCTCATCCCGCCGTCTGGAGTCCTCGCCACGGTCCCTTGTGTCCTCTCTTCTTCGGTCATAGCCACGGTCATAGCCGTCGAAGTCGCGGCGCTTGGATTGTCTGTCATCGTCGCGGAAGCGGCGGGCTGACGACCCTGGAGATGGGGCTCGTCTTGACATAGTGTTTCGTGATACTTGGTGAGAGCAGCTCGTCCGCCCGAGGACTGCACGCGAGGAAAGGTGGGGTTGTCAGGAAATGTTGTCGAGTTGAGACGAGGAGCAAGTTGTCAGCTAAACGCCTGTAAGCGCCCGTCAAAACAGACAGGATCCCAATATGGAAACGTTCAGTGACTTCAGTACTCCTCCTGGCACCTGGCACAGACGCTCAACGTTCAACATCTCGACGTCAATCATGCAATGGTCGCTATGCGCAAGGCTGCAGGCAAGCAAAGTCTTAAAGTCCCGTATTATTTATGTAGAATGACTATTTACAGCGAAAGATCGTTCAAGTAAAGAGTGACGGTTTGAATAGCAATAAGTTAGGCCAGCCTCGCAGTGTCCACTCAGACGCAGGCACTTGTTCCCATGCTGATCCCTTCGTACGGCCCCAAATGATTCGCGACGCTTCCATCCAGGATGTTCGGGACAGTCTTGATGGTGCACTGGCTGTCGGTCGCATCGTCGTCGCCTGAGCACGCAACGGCATTTCCCGGCGAACGATATGCACCTCGCCCTTCGGATGCTCAAAGCCGAGGAAGCGCCCCGGGACGATGGGGACGAGATCGTGCTCGTTGTTCACGCGCGTGAAGTCGGAGATCTGCTGGTCGAAGAAGGTCACGAAGTCCTGGTTGCCGACGCGCGGCGTGCCATACGTGACGCCCTTGATCGTCGTGCCGCTCGGGAGGTTGAGCTTCATGAAAAGGGTTTCAAGCTCTGACAGCGCGCCACCAAGGGAGTGGCCGATCTGCGTTCAAGAAAGGTAAGGGATACAGCCATGAAGTAGGCCTGGAATTTCCACGCACCAAGGTCACACTGGTCGCTGAGTTCTGCATCATGAGCTTCTTGACCTCGTCCAGGATCTGACTGGCAGTCTTCTGGTGCTCGTCCGCAAAACCCGAATGGACCTCCACGCCGTTCGGGACGTTAGGGAACAAGGTAGAGTTCAGCGCCTCCTTGGGGATATCAATATCCGTCAGATCAGACTCCCTGCAAGGCGAAGGTCAGTAAGTTAGGCTTTACCAAGAAAACCTCAGGATACGTACAGTTGCGTGGGATTGGTGCCTTGATGAGCAACGACGACCGTCTTCTGGTCTGGCCAGAAACCCACGAAGACTGACATAGACGATATCAGGAAATGGAGGCGATGAGATGCGGATGCAACTCACAGAACTCTTCCGCATTTCCATCACCTCCGGTCAGAGTCGGCTCAAACCCTGGCAATGCGTCGCATGCCTCTGCAAGTGAATGTTCAGTCTCTTGTATCGCAGTGGAAAATCAAGTATTCTCACGGCCGCACTTCCAACCCTGGATCTTGCTGGGGTCGCAGTATGCTGCGCGCGCGAATTGAGTAAACGGTGCGAAGGCCGCGAGCTGGTCAGCGGTCAGCGCCGTCGCGTCGCGCGGGCGAAGTCCGAACCCGGTCGGAACAGCGGAGACCAGTCCCGCGCTGTTCAACAGCGCGGAAAAGGCGATGGAAAGAACGAACGAAGGAGAAAACATCGAGAATAGAACGCGAGAAAATTTGGAGACCGGCCACGGTCAGAAACAGATGATCTCCTGTAGTTTAAATAGTTCGAGCATGATGGTCGCCGCCTCCTGCGCAAGGGGCGCTAGATGGGATAACAACGAACACGAGAAACCGTCAATGATTTTCTGGTTGCACAGGTTTGATGGGAATCTTGGCATGATTGGATTTCGACTCGACAGAAGACTGCTGCTGCTGTGAAATTCCGCCCGCCAGACGAGCCATTGCCGCATGTCGGTTTGTCAAAGATCGTCCACAAAAACCTGATCCTTACGAATCACGTCCGCTCATCCTCGCGCAACAAAGTCTGTAGAACACAAAGAGAAGATGAGGACAACAGCTAAACGCGATTCAATTCTATGCATACATGCCACACGCACCGCAAACAAAGAGTACATGATCGCTGCGGTATGCGAGGCCACAGCAGGCTGTAGCAGGATATCGGCTGAGGCACCAACGGACTTTAGCTGCTTATAAGGGGAACATCTGTGTATCTTCCAAACGCAAACGTAACATCAATCCACATGGTAACAACGATGCCATATACGTGACCTGATGGTAGGCAGCACTCACAATCAAATCCAGAGCAGCCACCTCATCAGCATGGCTCTCAGCATCTGATTTTCGTATGAATCCGCGGCTTCATGGCCCTGTGCGTTGTGGGACAGCATGGTGCTGCGCTGACGAAGTATGCCGACCATAGAACTAGTTTGACGATCAAGAGAGTCTACCAGGGCACAGGTGACGTTGTGATGATCTCTGCAAGATGGACTACAATTGCGCACAAGCTGTCGGCCGGAGAGACGGAGCGGTGTCTAGCGGTGTCGCCGTGTCGGCTGCTGCGGTTGGCTGGGCCCGCCAGTGCCTCGGTCTGCCTCGGTAGCAGCATGGAACCGATTGCATCATACCTCGCTCAGTTTGTCGGCGTTGGCGGCGAGTTCTCATCCTATCTCCTGTGATACACCCACAACGATACTCCCATTCGTGAGTTATACCATAGTGGTTCCTCGTAAAATTTGCCTGAGTCTTCTCTGCTGACCGCAGACCGTGATATCGAAGCTTTAGCATCATGAGTTTAGCTGATTTCCTTCTCTCTCTACGTTCTGAGGAGGAACCCCCGACCCTTGTCCTCGAGAGCAAGGACATTTCAGGCGTTGCCAAGTACATCGCCTCAGACGAATGCCAGAACGTGTTCTTGATGGTGAGCTCAGGTCGCTGTTCCTGAATCACTATATCTAATTGACATGATGTTGCTCAGGTAGGAGCAGGTACGGTCGCCCGACGCACAGGGTTTATTTGTGAATGTGAGCTGATCCCCGTGGCTTTTAGGCGTGAGCACCGCTGCTGGGATACCAGATTTTCGGTCACCCGGAACGGGTTCGTCGATTTCACGTATCAAGTGCGAATTTCTGATCTCAAATTAATGCGCCGGAATGTCAGGATTATATGTGAGCGCATGCGCGATTGAAAGACAGTCTGTGGTCTGAATCGATATGCAGGCTAATCTTGCGCGGCTCGACCTGCCCTCTCCTGAAGCAGTTTTTGAGATTGGCTTTTTCCGCGAAAATCCCCGGCCATGTGAGTCCGTTGCGGTTCGACCGCAATTGACGCGATTACTGATGTGTTCAGTCTATGCGCTGGCGAAAGAACTCTATCCCGGACACTTCCGACCGACAATATCTCACTCATTCATCAAACTTCTCCACGACAAGTCCCTTCTCCACACATGCTTCACGCAGAACATAGACACACTGGAACGACGGGCCGGTGTTCCTGGGGATAAAATCATAGAGGCTCACGGCAGCTTCGCAACCCAGAAATGTATCGACTGCCAGACGCCATATGATGGAGAAAAGATTAAACGTGCGGTCCAGGAGGGCACGGTTCCTAAATGCGAGAAATGCGGCGGACTGGTAAAGCCAGATATCGTCTTCTTTGGGGAACCGGTGCGTGCACCGTCTCACTGCTGGAAGACATCGATGAGCCTTACGGCGTCCAACATTACAGCTTCCGGACTCGTTCATCAGCGGGGTATCCAAGCTCAAACAGGCTGATCTGCTCATCATCATGGGCACGTCACTCACGGTTTACCCCTTTGCTGCGTTGCCTCGCCTCGTTCCTGACGAGTGTCCACGGGTCTTGATAAATCTTGACGAGGCCGGAGATATAGGATACCTACCCAACGATGTGGTTCTGCTTGGCCCTTGCGACGAGATCGTTAGGAAACTCTGTAAGGAGCTCGGCTGGGAAGACGAACTCGTGGAGGAATGGGAAACCACAATACAGTCCCTCGAGCGTCCCGCCGCAGAGGAGGTGCCAACTGTGGAGAAGGCCAAGGTGCCGAAACCAGTGGAAGAAGAAGTGGATCTTCTGGCCGCTACAGTGGAGAAAGCGCTGAAGATCTCGGAGCCGAGCGAGGCGAAAGTTCCCGAGCGAGGTCCTGAAATCGCCTTTGAACCAAAGCAAGCGGAAGCTGTCAAGGTGGAAGGTAAAGGCGAGGGTGAAGGCGTTTCTGTGGTAGAAGAGGGCGAGGTATCTAAACCAGCGAAGGACGAAGTGGATATTCTGGCCGCCGGCGTGGAGGAAGCGCTGAAGATCTCGGAGCCGAGCGAGGCGAAAGGTCCCGAACAAGGTGCTGAAGTCATCTCTAAACCAAAGCAAGTGGAAGCTGTCAAGGTGGAAAGTAAAGGCGAGGATAAAGGCGTTTCTACAGCAGACGAGGGCGAGGTATCGAAATCAGTGAAGGAAGAAGAGGATATTCTGGCCGCCGGCATGGGGCAAGTGCTGAAGGTCTCGGAGACGAGCAAGGGGAAAGGTCCCCACCGAGGCACTGAAATTGCCTTTGAAACAAAGCAAAAAGGAGATATCAACGTGGAAAGTAAGGAAGAGGGTGGAGGTGCTTCTACCGCAGATGAGGGGAAGCTAGGTTCGGATGTAGACGAAAAGCGGGAGGATAAATCTGCTGCCCAAGCGTCAGATACTCCTCTGCCTAAGAAAAAGGTGATCTCTACTGAAAAAGTATAAGGGGACGTTAGTTCATCTCTCTAGAAGTCATCTTCGTAGCGTGTAAGAACTGCCATCTAGAGCGTCTTGTATCTGTATCATAGGCCATTTTAGGCCTTTGTGGTCGTCTTCGGTGGAAATCTGTCGATTGTATCTGATTAGTTATGTACCTCATTTTTGTACTTGTATACAACATCTTGGCATTGTCTACTCTGAATCCATGACGAGTCTTACATACTTAGTTTTTGAGGAGCGATTTGTTCATACTGTATACTTGCTCCGTGCACGACGCGTCGCGTCGCGTCGTTTCGTTTCTGACCACGTGTGACGGTCAGACAGCATGATCAATCAATCACGAGGCTCATCGTCGAGCGCGTCGAGCGCGACGCGTTTGGCTCATCTCTTTGTCTTTTACCGCCGCATTCATCCAAGCCTCCTCTTTCGAGCCAATAGTTTTGTATCTTTGACCGTGTCAATCTCGCCAAGAAGCAATTGGAACATTGCTGGCATGGCTTCTGAAGCCCTGCGGTCACAAGTCGCCAGCAAATGGCAGGACGCATTCAGCCGTCTTAACCGCGACGCCCCAGGGATAACAGGCTTGCTTGAATGTAGTGAGGTGCGTTCTTCATTCTATGCTGCAAGAGAGCGTGTCAGTGACTTCAGACGTCCAAAGGCGTGGAAGGTCGCCGTTGATTTTTTGTATCCCAGAGATCTTGGGGAGCCACAGAAGGATTTCAGTGAATCTATTTCCTTTATCTGCATTTGACGGTATCTCATATAACAACCGTATCGACCATAGATTCTGAAACCATTAGAGGAGCGTTTGATATCCTGATGCAGTGTCGGATGCTGCCCATGCTACTGGAGAGTTTCGTGGGTGAGTCTTCGTCCGCCCCATACCATGTCAACCTTTGCTTATATGTGCAGAAAATATGCGTAGACGACAATATCTGATAACAGATGATATCATGGACCACATGTCGCGTTATGAGGTGAGCGGATGCAGTTTCCTGAGGGTTTCTGAGGACGCTGACCGTCTGACTAGGCGAGTGGGGATCCTGATGTTATTGGACATTTAGTCCTTCGAGTCGCAGAGTGGTACCGAACATGGGCGCCAGGCGGGGAGTAAGTAAGCTCTGTCTTCTCTGCGCAGTTCATTTTCCAATGGCCACAGTCCGGCCAGGTTAGGACACACGATAACGTCGACCTACAACGTCAACTTTCGCACCCACGTATTCTCCGTTCTTCCACCAAAATTTGCCGGAGGATTCAAGAAACTGATCAAGGCCACACTGGTGCAAATGACCGACCCATTATCTCAAGATACTCCTCCTTCCGTTGACGACCCGAATCTGTGGCCGTCCTTTGAATTGCTGGGGCTTGTCGACCGATACGAGTCTCTCATTGCCAGTGTCTGCTACGAGCACATCGAAAGCCATGTCAACGAATCGTGCGAAGGCAAGTGGGATGAACCGATGCTCGGCAGATTGAGGGAATGGATGGCAGATAAAGTTGTCCCATGGATGCTGCAGCCGTATGCGCGCGGAGCGAAGAATGGCGAGCTAGTCAAATTTGTATCTCCTTCAGCCAAGCTGATTGTAGTCTAGCTGAGGAGGCTCGGACGATGCTACAAGGCGTCGGATCACGCTTTGATTTTCACGTATGCAAGTCTCTCTGTGACCTTCGGTGAGTGCATTCTCATGTTGCAGTATCGACATGTCATTCTGACGTCGGCTTTAAAGCACGAAAGAGATATTCGACATCATCATTGACTATCCGGACTCGGCATCTGCTCTGCAGGACCTCAAAGTTTGGATCATGCTTTGCCTGACGAACTCCAGCCTGACCTTATTGTCCAGGAATGTCTGCAACGGGTTGATCAACGTTCTCAGCTTGTACAAACGCTTCGGAAGGCGTGAGTTGTTCGATTGTCATCTGATTCGCAACCTGATATCACGTTCTGCTTTCAGTAATAGGAAACGTCTTCTTCACCCGGGAGCAGACACCCGCGATATAATCACACAATATGTCTCCATAATACGATGTCTTCGAATCATCGACCCGCCGGGCGTCTTGCTGTTCAAAGTTGCTGATCCTATTCGACGATATCTCCGGTGAGCACATACTCCAGGTATTCTGAAGTGCGCGATACTGATGTTCGTTCTGAAGAGAACGACCTGACACCATCCGTTGTATTGTAGCAAGCCTCGTAGGGGATGATGAGAGTGGGGACTCTCTTGTGGACGATACCGAACCTATACAGCCATTACAAAGTATTCAGGTCGAAGACTACACTGATCCAAATTGGGAACCAGAACCCATCGACGCCGGGCCTGGTAAGTACCATCTCTCACTGCTCGCAGTCATTGCGCTAAGTGGCGTGTGGAGACTTCCGGACGAATAAACCAAGCGATGTCATAAGCACCCTTGTCAGTATCTATGACTCAAAGGACCTTTTCGTCAAAGAGCTGCAGGTGCTTCTCGCGCAGCGACTTCTTGCGATCAGCGATGGTAATTACGAAAAGGAGGTTTGCATTCCTGCAATTTCCGTTCTTTCGAGAGCTGACTTGGAGTCTTAGCGTCGTAACGTTGAGATTCTGAAGATCCGATTCGGCGAGGCGGCATTGCAAGTATGCGAAGTCATGCTTAAAGATATGACGGACTCGAGACGAATCGATCAACATGTGCAATCTCAGAAATCTGTACGCTATGAGTCCTGGCTTACCTTCCAATTGACTGAGACTTGTGTAGTCCGTCATGCATCCTACCATCATCTCGAGGCACTTCTGGCCGCCCTTGCAATCCAGCACCTTTAATATGCCCGGCCAGTTCAAAGAGTATGTCGCCGCAGGTCTGGGTACTTTACATGACTGACTGCGGTCATGACAGGATCCAAGAGTCCTACGCGCGAGAATATGCGATATTCAAGCCGGATAAGCGACTTCGTTGGCTACCGAACCTCGGCACTGTCCACCTCGAAGTCGAGTTGCAAGACCGAACTATCGTTGCCGATGTATCACCGCTTGAGGCTGCGTTCATTGAGTTGTTCGCCGAGAAAGGTGAGTTACAGATCTACCTTAGCGTTCTGATAAGTCACTGACATCGTAATTTTTGTAGATGTGTGGACTGTCAAAGACCTGATCGAACGGGTTGGATCCATCGAGCGATCATCAGCCATGAGGGCGCTGATATCATGGGTCGATCGCGGCGTCCTCAAAGCAGACGGGGAGGATCAATTCCGCCTGCTCGAGAAGGCCGATGCAGACCACAACAACCGACCCCGCCGTGTGATCATGATGGAAGAGGAGCCAACAGTTCTGAGCGTGCAGCAGCAGCAAGCGGAACAAATGAAAGCGTTTTGGGGGGTCCGTCAATCTCATGTCATTTCTCGATTCGTTCTTCGGCTGATTTCTCATTCAGTTCGTCCAAGGAATGCTCAGGAATCTTGGGGCCCTGCCGTTGGACAGGATACAGTCGATGCTCAAGTTCACGCCTGGATACGACAGGAACATCGAGCAGTTGGCCGGGTTCATGGAAGCGGCACGGTGGGAAGGCCTCGTCATTGTAAACCAAGGCTTGTGGAGATTGAATCGATAAGTCTTTTTTAGTGCTCTCTCCATGAACCGGCTCTCCTTGGATCTAGGATAAATTATTCTCGCTGTAATGGCCATGGCTGTATCTGTATACCTGTATTATTCTCAATATTCAGTCACTGCATTACTTATACCAGGCAGTATGCCATTTCTGAACGAATGTCTGCCAGAACCCCGTTGCTCGGGGGTGTCGGCGAGGCGTCCATACATCGGTTATGCTATGGGCCATCGTCATCACATCATGCCGAACCCCACGCGCTCACGCGCCAATGAGTGTCCACACTTAGCAAAAAAAAAACCAAAAAGCTAATTTTTTCGCTCCCTCAAACAATGTCCTTGTCAGCCCTCGCGCACCTCTGAGATTCCGCAATCCGATAGTAGCAACTTAAGCTTATGGGCCGGGGGGTCGAGGCCTATGATCACAGTAAATCGGCAGCAGGATACGATTACATAATCGAGCTGGTGTCGAAATCAGCGATTGCTTGTTCGAAATCCGAAGACCAGTACCCTGCGCCTCTGGCCAGTGCCGTCCATCTATTTCAGTTTCCTTCTTTGCCTTCCGCCCTGATCCTGCAATTTCACCCAGACCAGTGGCAGCGGCAGGAACCAGGTCGTGCCCGCCGTCGTCTCGCTCTCTCACGCGTCTTCCGCAACGACTCCCGACATGGCCACGCCTGTCCGCAAGAAGCGCAACTTCAAAGCCCTGCAGCTCGATGTCGCCGCGTCGCCTGCATCTGCGCCTGAACCAGAGCCCAAGCCCACCCGCCTGGCGCCTGCTGCGGGCGGGAAGAAGCGGCCACCGCCCATGACGCTGAAGAGCGGCAAGGCGCAATCAACGCCGTCGGGCGTCGGGGATCCCGGCGCGCTGCTGTCGGTCGAGGGCGGTCCCACCTCGGCACCAGCGACGGGCTCGGCGGCGGCACATCGTCTAACATACCACTCGACGCTGTCGAACACGCTCGCCAAACTCGACATGAACGCGGAGACGAAGTACGATTTGCGTGACGAGGACCTAAAGGACCTGCAGGAGCTGGGCGCCGGGAACGGCGGGAGCGTGAAGAAGGTCGAGCATGTGCCGACGCAGACGATCATGGCGAAGAAGGTGCGTCTGCGAGCCTCGTGTGCTGCTTCCGCGTCTGAGATATGCCGCCGTTTATCGCGGTTCCCAGATTGTTCTCATTGACGCCAAACCGTCAGTGCGGAAACAAATCCTACGCGAGCTGCAGATCATGCACGACTGCAGTTCGGGATATATCATTTCATTCTACGGCGCGTTCCTCTCGGACCCCAACATCTGTATCTGCATGGAGTTCATGGACAAGGGGTCGCTGGATGGAATTTACAAGAAGATAGGCGCTATCGACATTGACGTGGTCGCTAAGGTTGCCCTGGCTGTGTTGGAGGGTCTCACATATCTCTACGACGTGCATCGCATCATTCATCGCGGTACGTTACATCCTCGGAGAGCAGTGCGTGTTCTTCACGTGATCTGATATACGCGCCAGACATCAAGCCGTCAAATATTCTGTTTAACTCCAAGGGTCAAATCAAGATTTGTGATTTCGGTGTCTCCGGAGAGCTTATCAATTCCATTGCGGATACGTTTGTGGGCACATCAACGTATATGAGCGTACGTGGTTTTATCTCCAAGACGTCGCGTGCTGACTTGGTGACGTCGTTTGCAGCCAGAACGGATACAGGGCGCGCAGTATACCGTCAAATCCGATGTCTGGTCTTTAGGCATCTCGTTGATCGAACTTGCGCTGGGACGCTTCCCATTCTCAGATTCTGTGTCGGACGATGACTCGGATTTGTCTGACTTTGAGGGTACATTATCGCCCTCGAAGCCGATGCCCATGATGCTTCCGCCATCGAGGAAGGACACGGACAAGGAGTCCAAGCGGAACAAGCGAAAGAGCAAGGGTGTCAGTCTGCAGGGCGGAGGAATGACTATGAGCATACTTGAATTGCTGCAGCACATTGTCAACGAGCCTGCGCCACGGCTAACGCCTGAGGGCCGCTTCCCGAAGATGGCAGAGGTCTTCATTGATGGCTGTCTATCGAAGGATCCTGACCAAAGAGGACACCGAAGGATTTATTGGTAGGATCCTATTCTCAATCCTTTGACGCACGTGCGATTGACATCGCCGCTTCAGAATCATGAATGGATAACACACGCCCGAACATCGTCTTTTGATTTGGAAGCTTGGGCCAGTACCTTCTGATGTATAACCACGCTTCTGCTCGCATCATATCGCTGATACCCACACCGCGCTGCTCAAGGAGGCAGCTATTGATTCCCTCACGCACCGTCAACAGTCGTCACCATGTGTTTTGACTCTCGCGTCGCGTCCCATCTTGAAGCTGGGGCGGTCTTTCTGAATGTGATGTATGTATTCTAGAGAATCCATGGATGATCAACGGACTTTTGGATATACCTGGCGTCTGAGTCGGGGTCGAACGTTGCTCGTGCAAGGCGCAACTTGTATCCTGCGTTCGCCCATTCACACCTTGTCTTGCTGCGCCTAGCATGCTTCGCAGTGTTGCCGCTATTTGGGTCGCGAAGGCTAGTATCAGCTCTCGCCTCTTCCACAATCAGCTTGATCAAAACGTTTGTTCCGCGCAGATACTGTTCTGCCACTCGCGGAAGTATTCAAACGCTCTACTCTTCGATCTGGCCCCACTCTCTGGTCACCTGGGGTAGAGCATGGGTAAGTCGATGTGAACATCTGCTGTCACCCTGTTCGCTTCACTGCCCCGTAGGGCGGCTTTTGTCAGCTCTATAGCCTGGCATCCTCGAACGTGCTCAAGTCGATGCAGACCCTGCCCCTGGCATTCCATCCGTCCTGGCTGACGTGTGGCACAATCGCCCAGCGTCTCATTTAGCGATGCTCCGCCTCGGACTCCGAATTTGGCATCCGCATCTCCAGCCTGGATGTCTCATTCACCGCCAGACACTTCTTCCTAAAGTCGATGCATGCATGATTACCATCAAGCTTCGAATTTCACGGACAAGTGGGGACTGTGGAAGCACAAGAGGAACCATGTGTATAAGTACTTTAGGCTACGATGGAAGAAGCTCTTGCATTTTCTTTCCCTGATTCCCGACTCGGACTGACGTCCCTGCTATTATTCGCATTCAACACGTATACGATCTGCACTGCCGTTCTCCTGTGGCCAATCAATATATCACTAACCACCCATCTGGTTTCAGCACCGGAGTGGACGTTGCAACGGAGCTGGACCGCTGACGTTGAGCGGGGTGTCTGTTTCTGTTTCCTTCCACACAGCTGTCTGCAGCGGAAAGATTAGCGCCGACGCCCGATCGCAATTCAAGCATTCCTCTGCATAGGACTTCGATATACCCTTTCGATAACTGTCACTTCAACGCCATAAAGGCAGCGCATCATCGAGATGGACGCCTCGTCTTCCGCTGCTCCTGCGCCTGCTCCACCTGCGACCCCACCCATCGCCAAGCCCGTGCCAATGGTCCGAAGCCCACGCACACTGGTTCTGTGCTTTGATGGCACGGCGAACGAGTACGACTCTACGGTATGGCTATTTTTAAATTCCATGACGCACTGTCTTGACCTTAATGAACCGGCTGATCTTCAGAACACAAATGTTGTCAAATTCTTTTCGCTACTCAAAAAGACAACATCGACGCCCAGCTTTGCTATTATCAGGTGTGCTTTGTCTTATATACTAGCTTCGCTGCATTCTTGGGACTCAATAATGTATTGTCAGGCGGGCGTTGGCACTTATTTCCAGCCTGGCACGGTCTCTCCCATCTTCAGCTGGGTAGCAAAGGTCGCGGACGAAGCTGTCGCTTGGTATCTTCCAGCGCATGTCATGGATGGCTACAAGTTCCTCATGCAGAACTACAATGCCGGAGACAAAATCTGCCTTTTCGGTAGGTCTCTTGGATGTGACGATTGAAGATCAGCACTCATGTATAGCAGGATTTTCTCGGGGCGCCTATACCGCCCGAGCCCTGGCCGGAATGCTTCATAAGGTAAGCTAATTCTCTTTCTTTCAATTCTGTTTGTTCAGCCGTGTGGCCCAGGTCGGGTTGCTTCCGAGGGACAACTATGCTCAGGTTCCATTCGCATACAAGCTGTACAAATCCTCCAAGGCGTCCAATCAGGTCCTGGCCGCAGGCTTCAAGCAAACGTTTTCCGCGATGTCCCCATTGAGTTTTTAGGCGTTTGGTAAGCGAACTTCCGTCCGACTGCAAAATAGGAAGTTATCGCCGTATGTCCGCTGCTGATTTGCGTGGCATTTTCAGGGAAACGGTTGCTAGCGTCGGAATTGTCTGGACGAAGAGCCTGCCATTTGTCACCACCAATACAACCATCAAGACGTTCAGGCACGCGCTGTCCCTCGATGAGGTATCTATTCTCGTGTTTCACCCATGTGGTATATCCATTGACCTCAATATGGCCTGAAGCACCGCGCCAAGTTCCGTCCAGATTTGTATAATCGCCCTCTACCGGATACCTCTCCGGCTGAAGCGGACCGCAACCCTGTGGGCGTAAATCACCTCGTCTCTAATATCAAGACTGGCTTCCACAAGATCAAGCGCAGCCTCGACGAGACGCGCCATTCCGTGGACAAAGCCATTGACGAAGTCTTGGATGTGAGCGATGGAGAGGACCGCTTCTCCACGTCATCCAACGAGTTCACCACCGACGTTAGGGAAGTCTGGTTCTCAGGGTGCCACAGCGGTAGGGATCCATGGATGCTATCTGCACCTCGAGTTTGCTGACCTTTTCTGTTTCCCAGATGTAGGAGGCGGCTCCGTATCTGACACGACAGTGTATTCCCTTGCCGATGTTCCTTTGTGCTGGATGGTCCGCGAGGTCATGGAGGCGCAGTGTGGCATCCTGTTCGAGGATGCTGCGCTGCACAGATGGCGCATTCCCTTGACCTGCTACGGATTCATTCAAAATGAAGCCTGGAGGCATGCACAAGAAGCAAACCAGCTTGCACGACTACATGAAGCCTGGTCACAATGGCAAATCGCAGCTCACGGACGGACACGGCAAGGAGGCCGAGCAGCCTGACAGTCCGCTCAGCAAGGAGCAGAGTCGAGAAGCGCAGGATGTCTTGCAACCGATAAACGATCAGTTGAAGTTGGATCCGCTCTGGTGGCTTTTGGAGATTGTACCCACGAAATATGCCTGGCAGAACTCGGCCGGCAAGTGGATCAGCAGATGGAGGTCCGTGCATGTAGCATCGACATGTCTTCCTGGTTCGCATCTGACTGCTTTTATCATTGGCAGCTTCCATCTTGGCCGCGGGCGTTTCGTTCCTGAGAATCCCAAGTTCCACCACAGCGTCAAGATGCGCATGGAAGATCCGAACTTGAAGTATACCCCGAAGGCGAGATACGTCAAGGGTACTGAGACGTATGTGGATTAGTTGAATTTGCAACTTTGGAAGGAGAGGTTGTATTTTATCCTTGATTGTTTACCTTATTTTTTTATCATTGATACCACGCCATTCCGACATTTTGATACTGCCTTTTCATACTTATTTGATGACCATCACGATACCTCCCGACTTTACGAATTACCGTTTTCATACTTTACTCTGTTACTACTCTGAGAACTTACTATGAATATTACGAACGTCATGTTTTGTCTAACCCCACGGTCGCTGAGCAGGTAAATACAGCTTATTCAATTGAGCTACGCTACAAAAGATTACTCTACTACATACTGCTGCTTGTACACTCACCCTCTAGATCCCTTCAATATGCTTCGCTCTGGTCGCCCCGATCAATGCCAGTTCTCCTAACAAAGTCTCGTGTCTATACTTAAGCCGACTATCC
Source organism: Hericium rajendrae (assembly GCA_033439255.1). Classification (NCBI taxonomy): domain Eukaryota; kingdom Fungi; phylum Basidiomycota; class Agaricomycetes; order Russulales; family Hericiaceae; genus Hericium; species Hericium rajendrae. The sequence continues at coordinate 1,015,766 of CM065880.1, forward strand.
GGCACATTCGTCTAGATGCACAGCATGCGTCAAGCCCGTCCAGACGACGACAGCGCACACCGCCCGACGCACCTTGTTGATTTCGTTCCCCGCGGCGCCGGGCAGGTACCACTTCTGCCCGAGCCAGTGCCGCTTGACCTCCATCTCGAACCCGCTCTGGATGACCGAGTTCCGCGCGAGCTCGCAGAGCGAGCTCTGGGACAGTTTGAGGATCTGCGAAAGGTGAGCATCGGACGGCCAGTGGAGGACGAAGGACGAAAGGACGCACGTGGGCGGCGACGCTGTACTCCTCGAGCAGGGTTCCTGCACGCCGATTATACCAGATTAGCTTTTCGTTACGGTATCGGAGATGCGATAGCTGGCGCACCTTGGTGAAATGGAATTGCAGGGGATCGTCCGTGCTCAGGCTCACGTTGAGCCCCGTCTTGAAAAACTCAGGTAGGGGGTTGCGCTCGTACGTCAGGAATAGCGCGTTGTTGCTCAGCGGGCTCATGGCGATGCCGATCTGCTTCAGGTAGAAGAGGTACTGCAGCGCTGGGACCTTGCGCAGCAGGATGCCGTGCGAGATGGAGTGGGAGGTGAGGAAGGCGGAGGTCAGGTGGTCAGTGTCGCCGGCCTCGCCGGAGTGCGGGCGCAGGACAAAGGTATCTGTATCGCGCAGTGAGGAATGACAGACGGATTGGTAAATGGAGGGGACGCACTGAAGCCGCGGGAGCGCCGCCAGTAGTTCAAGCTTGTCATGTTTGCGAACATGTAGTACATCCTGATGAAGAGATCAGTGTCGCGCTCTCCGTATCCCGAGCATCACGCACCAATACGAATAAGGCGGCGATTGTTCGAAGTTCCACAGTCTGGGGTATGGGAACTTCTTGTGGTACCGCCTCTCGGCCTTCGACTCGTCGTCCACCGTGTCGAAACCGACAACGCGTTGCAGGAAGACATGGAGTTCAGGGTGCGACGACGGGTCTTTCGTCACTTCAAACAATGGTTTGAATATATCTGTAACATAACGTAAGGCTCAGCGACGTCTGCAGGCGAAGATCGGAAGGGGGCACATACTGCGGACGATATCCTCGAATGTTTCGACGGATCCATTCGCTTTGTACACGTCGTAGAGCCGCGGCACTTGGACCAACCAGCGAACATTGTGTGAGAAGAGCTTTTGGTGGACTATCCACTTGGCGAGCTTGTCCCACTCATCAGGCTTTCTGCCATAGATGCTGACGCGCCATTCACAGGTCTACAGGCGTCGTTGGCACTTGGTCAATGATCACGAGCGTCAGAACATACCTGGTACTTGCTCTGCTCCAAGTCGGTTATTACCTCTAAATTTGCCAGTTTGCGACAACGTCATTGGGACTCCTACAGGGCCAAAGGGAAAAGCAGACGGACCTTTCGTCAGCTCCGCCAGATAACGACCCTCGATATAGTTGTCTGTTTTCAGGAAGATCTCCCTGAGGCGCGATTCTCCGATTGGGTTGTACTTGAGGTTGAATTTGTCGAAGCGATGGAATGAGTCCTGGTGCGCGTGCATGTCTAGGGTATCGATGGAGAGGTCGTAAGCTGTCAGCTTGAGGGACTCGAAAACTTGTTCGAGGGTGAGCTCGGCACCGTCGCGGAAGATGACGACATCCTAGCGAGGTCAATTGTCAATCTAGCGGGATGGAAGATGGTAAAGCGGATGATGCGCACGTGGGGGCTTCTCTTCATCTTTGATTTTATGAAGCGAAGAAGGTGCTTCTGGTTCATACTGCTCGAGTGGTGGACGTGCGTGTCGACTTTTCGGACGTTGTAGAAGTCACTGAAAGAACTAATATATAATCTGGCATGCAGATGAATGATAGCAGGTTAAACCAACCGGTGCGGGACTCGCTGAGGAGAAAACATGTGAGAATATAGCAAAACGAGTTAGAAAACCCGAGACATGCCTTCATATCAGCCATCTCCTGAAACTCGTTCAGAAGACCATACATAGAGAATTTGCTGGATAGATATTGTAACCGTCTAAATGCGAAGCTCTTGGCGGGCCCGTCCGAGATGACACTCAAAACGAATTCCAAATCCATGAAATATTCACGAATGCTCGGGACCGCCATGACTGGTTTCTTGTCCTCAGCTAGCAGCATCGTCAGACCAGGCAACAAGTCACCGAACGACCATACCTTCAATGTCTTCATATACTTGATAAACGCCGGTGTCATCTAACTTGAAGTCCCACGAATGACGTCCGGGTATCTCGCATTTTTCGAACTCAAACTGTTCCTCTTGTTGCTCCTCATTATTACCACCACTGACCACCTCCTGCTGCGCCGTCCAATGCCAATGAGGACGCGGAGGTTTGGGGTAGATCTGCCAGGGCTTCCTGTTCGCGGCCTCCTCGTTTGATTCCAGCAGCTCATAGTTGGAGAGATCGGCGTCAGGGCGGACGCCCGAGACGTCCGCCACATCGGGAAGTAGTCCGTGGAATACTTCGTCATGATCGCGTGGATTATCGCCTAGCCGCTGCAAGGAAATGGCTATGTACTTGTCGCGGAGCTCGAGGCATTTGCGGAAGACACCGAAAAGGTAGTTGAATTCAAAAGCGACGTCGGGCGGCATTCCAATAGCTGAGCGAGGGAAGTTGCATAAGCTGCGGACACATTGCCCTCCATCTGAATAGATACGCACTGGACAGAGGGCGCTCTGCTAACGCAGAAATGGCCGGTTTCACAGCGATGCCTTCAGCTCCCTCGTCCTCCTCAAAGCCAGAGGGCGAGACCGCCTTGGACCGCGCCTCCGCCTGCTCGCTCGGCGTCATCGCCGAGAGCTTGAAGCTCCCCACGACAGACTCAGCGGGCTCCGATATGCCGTCGGGCATCACCAGCGGGGAGGGGCGCGTCATGTCGGTCTGCGAAACCGACTGCCGGCGGTGCGCCCATTTCTTCTCCTCGATCTGCAAAACAAGACAGTTGGAGACAGGGAGGGACATGCGGACGCGGAGACGTACCTGGCGCAGGGTCTTCTCCTCGTTGTACCCAAAGAAGCCGTCGCGCGGCTCGGGGATGTGCAGGTCGGGTGAACGACTGCCTGATGCCGAGTCCGGTGGGCTCTCGGATGACGCGCATTCTACAAGGCCTTTGTCTACTTCGATGTCTTCGGGCATCTCTGTCATTGGAGGGATTCGTGGTCTGCACGGAACCGAGCAGTGTGGGGGACAGGGTCGAGAGACAACTGTACGATCGTCACTACTTCAATGAAAACTTGTTGACTCGCAAATGTTTCGATCGGGTGACGATTCCGCTCGTGATGAGATATGATTAGATCATGACCTTGGTCACTGTGTGCTGTGAGCTCATTCCATTGAAAGCCTGCGAGATTTTCCCGTGTTATACAACCTGTACATGAGCGGGCTGTTTGATAGTCGTATCAGTGGAGTGAATATTCTGTCAGTCATAATAGCCTAGCTAAGTTTCTCGGTGATAAGATCGAAAGGGGAAATTTACAGATCCTCGGCAGCACCGTGTCCTCGGCTCCGGGCGCTTCCGTCCCCGCCGGCTAGCAACTTCAATATGCGGCACGCACAGGCACCCTGCAGCTGTCTACAGTCGTCCATTCTCTAGCTCGAATATTTCAACTGAAGTTAGTGCTACGGCCCCTCCAGTACCCTTGAATCGTCGTAGTACTGCCTCCTAATTATTTCATGAATAGCGCGTAGCGGGACCACCTCAGGAACCTCCAGAGCCCCAGAAACCGATACTCGTCTGCGGCCACATGTGGTATCTCTTTTGTGGATACCTCATCGAGTGTCTCTGACGATTCCATTGGGGAGGCTCAGAGGCCTTCATCTTACGCCGCGGAGCAAATCGCAATGCGTCGAAGAAAGGGGTTCTCGTCGCAAGCCTCCATGTCAGTAAGAACTCGAACCAATGCGCACGAGGTCGCGTCGTCACGACCAGCATCTCCCTTCCACCCCGAGACACGATGGCACCCACGCCGTTCCGGCACACCTGTAGAAATATTCCCTTTCAACTTCGCATTCAGCCTTTCCATCACCGCGAAGCGCCGTAGCTCTCCTCGGGATATATTCCCTCGTGCGCGCCAATCCCACGACAGCACCCAACCAACATCAGCACACCTCGCACTAGCAGCCCCGCGCAACAAGCAAAAACAACAGCAGTACAATACAACAGCCCATGCATAGTTCGTGGTAATTGCACGTACGTACAGCCTCACAGCAGACCAACAGCAAACACGGCGTGAACAAACAAAGCATGGCGTAAATTAAAACGTAACACAGGCGTGGCGATCGTAAAGCAAAGACCAATCAATGGCGCAGAAATGAAGTGGGTCTAGGCCCTCTAGGAAGGCGGCGGGCGTTTTGGCGAGTAGGGCGGCGAGCGTCCATATATACATACATACATTTTGCGGGGGTGGTTTGCATATACATGTGGCGGGGGGGTGCTCTATATGGGCGGGCGGTGCATCTATGAGTGCGCAGGCAAGGCGTCATGTCGGCTTGTAGTAGATCGTCGTGATGAACTGTGGGGTGAAGTGCGTCAGCATCACTTCGCTCGTTTGTAGCATCAAAGGAGAGATGGAGATGAAACACAGGCGCCCGCCCACGGCGCCGGGTTGGAGAGCATCAGATGAAGTTCGTCCTCATTAGCTGGCAATGAGGCTGTGGGCTGCCGCGGTTTCTTCTCGCCCCCATTCTTGCTGGCGAGCGAGCTTTCCCCGCCCTGCTCCACGATCCGAGAAGCGCCGCGGGCTTCCGCTGGGGAAGAAGCAGACGGCGAGCGGATCGGGGACATATACCCCGCATTATAGCCCTTCCCCACACCGCCCCCACACTGCGCCAGAACCCTCCCCCAGTGCCCTACCCATAAACCCACAAACAATGCAGACACGCACCTTCTTCTTATACCGCGTTGTGTTCCCCACCGCAAGCACGCCATTGCGGATCGCGCTCGTGCTGAGATGGTGCAGCACGACGTGGCTCGGCACGGGCAGCACGCTCGCGTCGTCCGCGAGCGCGGGCCCGCCGAGCTGCGCAAGCGGCACCTTGCTCTCGCGCTCGCGCTGCTTTGCCTCCGTCGCGCGCTCGAGCGCATGCACCTCCTCCGCCTCCCGCGGCCCGTCCGTCATCCCCAGCGTGCGGCTGCGCGTGCGCGTCCGCGAGCCCTTCTCGCGCTCCTTCTCGGCCCCGCGCCGGCCCTCGCGCTCCTTCGGCGGCGCAGGGCGCGCGTTCAGGATCAGCTTGTCGAGGTGCCGCGGGAGGAACGGCGCGGGCGGGATGTTCGGTGCGTGTGCTTCGTGCCCTGCGGCCGTCAGCGCGAGGTACGCCTCCTCTGCGCGTGCCGCGGCGAGCAGCTCGGATGGGGGCGTGTCGACCCACGGCGCGGGGCCCTGCGGCGCGATGTCGCTCCAGAAACTGATTTGGTGCGCGGTGTGCGCGGACTTGCGCTTATCCGGGGACGTGGGCGACGGCGGCGTGAAACCGCTGAGAGGCACGTTGACGTAGTTCGCGAGCGAGCCATCGTCGTCGACGGCTGTGGGGAGGTCGTCGGCGACGCGCCACTGGTCGTCGACGACGAACTTGAGGTGGTGCGTGCCCGGGGGCAGCGGTACCCACGCGGTGAAGGTCGTGCTCGCGTCGCTGCGGATAAACCTCGGGGTTAGTGGGGCCGGGAGAAAAGAATGGGAGATGGGGCGTACTCGCGCTCCATGGGCATGCGATTCTTCCAGTTATCATCGCCGGCGCGTGCGAGGAAGACGGCCTTGCCGCCGCCGTGCCAGGCGATCTTGGTGGGAACGAGCTCGCGGGGTCGTTCGGGCGCTTTGCGGGTGCTGCTCTCGGCCTTGACGACGGCAAGGCCCAGCGGGATGGTGCTGTGTACTGTCTCACTGCGGAAGGGCGGGGGCTCGGGTCCTTCAGCAGGTGGAGCTGGTTCAGGTTCGCCGCGGCTGGAGAAGGAACGAGTGGAGGCGTAGCGGACGTCGGGGCGGCTATGTGCAGGGTAGTACGGGTTTCCGGCCCGCGGGCGCTGGGTCGGGGGAAATATGGGTATGTGAGTACATGGTGGGGCGAGGGATGAATCGGACGGCGCAGCAGGGGGAGGGGCGGAGGGGGCGTTGGGAACGTGGAGGTTGGACTGGAGGTGGGCGGGGCGCTGGGGCCCAAAGGAGTGGTAAGAGTGCTCGCCGTTGGGGAGGTGCTGGGGTGAGGCGGGGATGGGGATGGGGGAAGACGCCTTGGGACGGCGGTAGGGGCCGTGTGGGGAGGCGCCGGGGGAGTGGGCCGGGGTGAGGGTGAGGGACGCCAGGTCGGGGAGCTCTAGGGATTTCTTTTTCGTGCGGAGGGAGCGGTGGACAGGCGGTCGGGGGGAAGGCACGGTGGAAAGAGTGCGTGTGGGGGACAGGGGCGAGGGAGGGTTGGTGCGAGGGCGGATGGATTCGGTTGGGATGGGTCGTCTGGTTCAGATATGGGATTTGAATGGGAAGACGCCGAATTGCCCATCGTCTGTGGGAAGTAGCGACTAGAATATATGAGTACCAGTCGTTGGCTGTCGACGAGCTCCTACTTGCTGCTATCGTGAGCCCCCACATCTGTTGTCCCTTGTTTGTCCAAAGGGGTTAGGGTCTCCGCCGCCGGCACCGGCCTGCCTCTTTCGCCACTCAACGCCCTCCGCTGTGCCTCTCACGCAGTCTTTCCTCTGATTGCAAATCACACAAATGCCCACTCTGACTTTCTTTCGGCCCCCGTTCCTCTCCTCTATATCAGGTGCCCTTCGAATCCCGGCGCACCGTCCTTCCAAAGAACCTTCCCGGCCCCGCCATCCGATCGTGGTCTCCCCGCCATAGTCTGCTTGCCATCCATGTGCCCACTCATGCACTGTACCTCGATTGCGCCCTGAACTTTGATCATCAAAGCATTACACAACGATCTAGTGTTGCGTTGCATGGAAGCAAATCCCGCCTGACAGATGCGTAGCCTCCGAGCAGACCTTAAACGGAAGATAGTCATTCTGTGTTCAAACCGATGCGCCTTCTGCACCCGATCTTCCATCCACATCGATCGCATGGGCTGGCAGGCCATGCGCATCATGAACGCAAGCACAAGTCTCGCTTGGCTTCGGGCAGGCATTCAGTATTCACGGGATGCGTCGTAACGGCAGCCCTCCCATAGGTCGTACATAACCAAGTCGTTACCCTGTGTTTGCCCTGCGACATTCCATTCAATACTACGGCAAATGCCTATGCCATGGCACAGCCCAGCCGTCCATTGCACGGCCATGATTGGTCGTGATGAGGTTAAATCATGCCCTTTGGGTTAACGAGGCAGTGCTGATGGTGGCATGCATCGCACACGAACTTAAGTGAGTTTGTGGAGTTCATCAATATGTCTCTGAGGAGCAGAATGGCATGGAATGATTGTCTGAGGTCAGCGCCTCAGCGATGGGGCTGAGGCCAGGGTCGGAGTTGTGCATAAGCAGGTTTGCAAAATCTCGCTCTGCATGCAACCATCGTGCTCTGAGCATCATGTCTTGATCCACAACCAGGTCTGGTTATATTGTACCTGGCGTTGTCAGTGCGTCCTCTTCCATTCATGTCATCTTCTCACCATCTCACCAAGGCCTCAACATATACCCTGAGAGGATACATCCAATTTTCTGTCTGTCCATCAGTGCAAATTCCACATGGCTAACTGCCTGGCCCTGCAATCTGCCTCCACCCTGCATCACATCCGAAACTCAAAGGTAATACTGGCTAGGGGCAGACACATTTCCTGGTTCATCCGAGGTTACGGAGAGTGGGTCCATGTTTGTTATCGTCAGCACATTGCACGGCTTGGACAACAATAGGTCGCTTGGCTACCCACTGTTCCTGGCCATCGAAATGCTTCTTGAACCCAAGTCAGTAGCACAAATTCACTCTCGGAGGTTTACTATGTGGCTGATATCATTCTTTCTGTTGTGTTCGACAGATGCACCTTTGTGTGGAAAATTTCAAGGGCTTCTGTGCCTGCGTCCTTCTTTTTGCAGCTTGGAAACAGGACGGCGGCGTGGCAAGCGGCAGTATGAAGATGCTCAATATTCCTACCAATGGACTCAGATGCATGTCCGCTTTGTGATCTGGACAGTGAAGCCAAATTCTACTTTATTTGCTTCCATGCCATATCAAATCCTCGTTGCAGCACGCTCGGAAGATCTGCCTGATCTGTGCTGTTGGGCGCATTCCGGGCGACATGGTTAGTCCGAGATTAGGCTGGATGTGATACATCACATTAACGCTGGCCTCGAGCAGTGAAGCAGGCTAGATTAAAGCTGCTCCTCCCCCGGGCTCTTGCTCCCTGCGGACAGCAAATGGAGTCAGAAACCTCCCGCTGCTTTGGTCTGAAAGTGAAGTATGACGTGCTTCGAAACCTTGAGATGCATGGTGCTTGACCTTGAGTGGGGGCTTTTTGCGGCAATGTGGTCCATGTGAGGGTGTGGGAGTAGGTATGTGCGTGTTGTCGGAATTATCCATTGGCTGATATGACAATGTTGCAGTCAATAGGATCATCTTTGCATCACCATGTCTATGCCGCCAAGGTCCCGCACACGCGTCATCGCAAATATCAATCAGCATCTGAACTATGCGCTTCAAAAACAGTGCATCGCTGTAACAGTAGCGCTGTTCTTATTATTGCACGTTTGGGAGAGTTGGCCTCATGTGCTCTGTCAGAGTCTTTCTTGAGAGACATGGTCAGTCCAGAACTGGAAGCGGGATGTATGTGCCTTGCCTCTAATTCGCGTTTGGGTTTGTTGGTCTGATTTAATGATGAACATGGTGTAACCTTAGCCTACTCGATGCTAGCCATATCACAGCTACTTGTCACCTCGGCTTCTATCTTCAAATGGCTAGGTTCGGAAACCTTTCACTCCTGCCTGAATCTGGAATTTCCCTGAAATCTGATGCATTTCATAGCTTTGCGCTGCATTATTGCAGCCGCAAACAGCAGCATTTGATGTTTGGACATTCAAACAAAATTATGACGTGGTGCAATCTTCCCTCGCTGGCTGTAGACTGTTTTTCCTTGGACCAGAGAAAAGAACACCTGCTTTTTGGGCCTGAAACTCAAGTTGGGCTTCCTTTGTGAGTCTGCCTCCGACACGCCACATCGGTGCCCTCTCATTTCCCGAAACTTGTACTCATATCGTATGACTAAATATATTCAGCAGATCGAAGCTAGTACGTTTCCACCAATGTGCTTCTCGTTCCATGGACATGTTCCTATGCGACGTGGCCGGCTGGAAGATACACGGTGGATGGACCCCTTTCCAGGCTCCCCCTACAATGAATAAATTTACTTGGACAGTTGCGTCGCATCTCTCGCATTTAACGCGATGCGTCCAAGGCGGGGCTTCTTAGCTTTGATATATGAGTATCAGTGGCACCAGCACGCTGTCGCTGGCATCTCAGATGGACATTACGATTCCTCGAACATTGGATCCAGTTAAGCACATCGACCGTTACCCTTTTCTCCCGCCAAATCACGCCATCCCAGCGACGCCACCGCAGTAAACATGTCCTGCGGCGATGATGTCAATGCAGGTAAGGAGGGCCGCTATCGCCCTATGGATGGTGACGCACTTATCAAGGGGCGGCACGACGTTGCGTTCCCACCGGGGAATGGGGTCGTGCGACGGAACGATGGCGATGGACGCGCGCAGGTCCAAGGGCGAAGACGAGCCCAGCTAGGCAGGTTCGGCTCTGCTGCCTCATGCGCTGCGCCGCTTTGGGTGGCCAGCGAGCCTTCTATCAAGCTGAATCATGCCTGTCTGAGCCACAGGTCCCATAGATGCAGACTTTGGTCATCGGGCGCAGAGATGGTCGAGAGGATACGGTTCTGGGATGGGCACCTGCGAAGCTCGGATGACATCGGTGCATACACAGGCCACGCGTACCGATGGGCGCAGTGCTTGGCGTATTCAAACAAGATACAGCGCAACCATCCCAAGACCAGAATACCTTCGCTGCGTCGGTTGCAGGCACAGTCGCCCCGGAATAATGTCGTCATCATTGCAAGGAACCGTGCTATCGCCCTGGATCGAGGAAGACGGGAGCGCATGCATCACAGGGTCAATTGCAAATTGCGCAACGTTCCATGGGTGTGGGTCTGTGTGTGCCCCTCTCAGTAACGATGCTTCAGGGACAATGCAAATAAGACTTCTGCCCAACTTCTGCCCTCTCTGATCAGGCTATCGTGTGAGGACAAGGCCCCGGAGTAGGAAACAAACAACGTTCGTGCCTTCGTTATATGATTTGACTTTGACGGTTGATGACTTATGGGGGAGCTTTTCACCAGCGCCCGCTTTGCCTGTACCCACAGGCATTGCAAGCTTCTGCCATCTCTCTCACTAATGCCACCTTCCGAACTTCGACGCCACAACATCCATCTCGCGCAGTGATAGTGGCACCTTTGCAAGTATTTGCGATGCTGATGCATCCACGGTGCGATTGATGATTAGCCTTCTTCGGACGCGCCGGTGCATGCCCCAAGCGGGCCCCCTACGCCCGCCTTCGTGCATTCTCTTCGCTTCTGGTCGACCGGAGTATCTCTGCATCCCGTTCGCGCGTTCTCCAGGGAAGGGCACCTACTCCTATCAGTTGTGCACGGCCCTCGGAGGCCATTGGTGCGCTGGATCGTTGCGCCGCGTGTCGCTGCAATCAAGCTATGTGGCCCCAATCAGCATGCGTGTACGGGTGCACGGGAAAGGGACTCAGGATCAGTGTTCCCATGCTATCAAGGTTGTGTGGATGCGTGTGGATGCATGCTACGGATGCGTGGCCGTGATGTGGATGGCGCATGATGCGGCTCTGGATTGGATGGTTGGGTTGACGACCGTGCGCGTGTAGAAGGCGTGGATGGCGTGTGCAGTCTCACGGCGCAGGTGCGCTTGGCACGGTGTGCAGGCTTGTCGACTCTTGTTTGCTATTGGCAGTCGCACGAGACGTTGTACCGTGGATCTTATTCCATTGCGCGTATCATTGAACATGCCCATGCGGACGGCCTTCCGTCTTCTGAATTCAATAACTTTGGTCATCACTTCTAGGTGGTACTTACTCGACACAACACATTCCGCATATAAATGGGGGCTGTTTTGGAGCCACGATACGTGAGCATCGTGTATTCTCGTACCTGAGACTAGAGTCTGGACACAGAATCAGATGACTAGAGCAGAGACTTGATCTTCGTGCCGGAAAGTAACCAAGGGTAACCAATTCTTTCCTAGTACAAACAGCTGTAAATATCGCGTATGTTGCATCGGGCAATGGCCAAGTCGCTCTTGCTGCCGCCTTTGACGGCATCCCCGTCGCACGATCATTTTGGTACCAACTTGCTGTCAGTGTGTCTGTGTTACAGCTAAGCCAGAGTGCACGTCTCGTTGATGCACTCTGTCTGCATACCTCTTCTGGTCGGATGCGAAGACTGGCCTTCACTGGGCTGCGACCCGCATACTGAATTCGGAGATCTACGAGGAACGTATCCAGACCACCCATGTCACCCTCAGCTACCCAGCTGAGAGTCGGTGTTGTGCAGTTCGCACCACAAGTAAGTAATGAACAGAGCAATCATATCGTATACGTGTCACTAAAGCCTGCCCAAAGATCGGCCGCGTCGCGTAAAATATCGACAGGGCGCACAAGATCTGTTCGAGGTACGTCAATCTCAGTGATGACAGATGGACTCCCGGTCATCTTTCAATGCAGATTACAGCCAGATTCGCTGGATCTGCTGTGCCTCCCTGAGATGATTTTCAGCGGTAAGCGGATCTCCGCCACTCAGAAGCTGGCGTTCGCTGACTTCCGAGCCAACTGCGCGAAGGTTACGTTTTCTCCGATGCGGATTTAATCATGCCTTACCTCGAAGAACCGTGCACCGGGCCCACATCGACATTCTGTGCTCAGCTCGTGGCGAGGCTGCGCTGTTACGTTATGGCGGGATACCCTGAGTATCTCGCACTGCACGAGGTGCAGAAATGCACGATGCCGGAAGGCAAGACGGTAAACCAGGTCGGGGCGAATAGTGCTGTTGTCTACGGCCCTGATGGACAGTGGATTGCTGGCTATCGCAAGACGAACCTCTTCTCGATCGACAAGCCATGGGCCAAGCCTGGTGCGTGCACCTGCTGCGGAGTATTACCCGCAGATTGCAGCTAACGGGTGTGCGCTGCAGGTACCGGATTTCTCACGATTGACCTCCCGTCTCCGCTGAACAGGGTGACTGTGGCGATCTGCAATGACCTCAACCCCGACGGCCCATGGACGCTCAACGGCCCTTACGAAGTCGCCGACCACTGCATCGCGACGAAAACCAATCTGCTGGTTTTGTTGAACGCATGGTTGGATTCCGGGGCTGATAATGACTCCGACGAGGATTGGGAAATGCTTCACTACTGGGCAATGAGGTTGCGACCTCTGTATGTCAAGGACGAGAAGCATCATCCCCCGAATCAGAAAGCAGATGCTGCGGGGGATGGCCGAATTATCATGGTGATATGCAATAGATGCGGAGAAGAAAATGGTAAGAGCGTACCCTAAAGATCGTTAGGTCGGTCTTCTCTGACGTGCATCACAGGCAAAACCTTTGCTGGTACTTCATCTGTGTTCGACATGCGACAGGGTCATGGTAAGCCATTGCTACACAGCGCCATGGGCAGATTACAGGAGGACATGCAAATCTGGAAAATGTAGCACCTCTTTCATACGCAATTTGGCCTGAAGAGTATCTTGTATCTTTGCAATACCCCAATGAAGAGATTGACTTCAAGAGTTGCTACTGTACATCTTTGTTCAACAGAGTCCAAGATATATACAACAATAAGTTACTCCCTGCGCAAAGCAAACAGTAAGTTTTTCGTCACGCTCATTCTGCTCTCGATTTGCCATGACTTTTACTGCTTTTGCACAGCCGCCTGAAGATGGCGACCATCTCCTGTGCCTCTTCAAACTCCTCATCTCCAGCGGCTTCCCAGGCCTGTGGATTCATAATCATCTTCGCGGCTGCGATCATTGCCCGGGATCGGGTAGCATAACCCTTCTCCGTGCTGCTCATTGAATGGACGGAGAACTCGAGTTCCTGCGCTACTGCTGAGACAACGCCATTTCTGGGGAGCCATGTCATCTCAGACCTTCGTTCCTATCAGTGCGGATGGTTCTTACCTTGTGTCGATGCTAGATGACGGCATCTTGACTCTTCCCAGACGTCTTCTGAGTTGGAGTGCTGCATCGTTGCCTTATGGAGAGCCTTCCGGATAGATGTAAATGTCTCGTTGCACTTGTTGACCTTTGATGTCTCGGTAAATCAACAGATCAGCCACCACAAAGAGGACATACTGGAATCTTCTGGGAGAATGAGACATCCAAGTGAATTTCGTCATCTGGGAGCTTTACGGGCGATGCTATATTGACAGTCAACCATTATGGTGTACTTAATCCAATGCAGTGACTCACAGAGCAGAGAACTGTTTCTGGAATTGTAGCCTTGCTCATTGGGTTGAGTGCGCGGTTGTGAGCTAGGCAACGCCACATCATTATCAGGATCTTCAACCACAGCGGCTTCCTCTGTCTGGTCAGTGTCCTCAGGTGATCGAATTTGCTGAGCAGGAGGCACGTCTTTGAACGGTACTTTGAACGGTACTTTGAAAGGAGTGGGCCCTTGAGGATGCCTAGTCACTGAATGAAACAGTCAGATATCACAGCCAGATTATAGTGAAAACAACACAGACCAGAACCAGATGCCAGCGAGTAGTCGATCTTTGGCCTCTTTGCGCTATCGCTGTCCCCACTTCCCGCGCTCGTCGCCGACCCCATTCTCTTCAAACCCGGAACACGAGACCGCAGCAACCCGGGACCCACGTAATTATTTTTCGCTGCAAGAGGCACAGTTGGCAATTGTGGCCAGTCCTCGACTTTCGACTTGGCCTTTGATGATGGTTGCTTTTGGATGGTAGGCTGCCCTTGGCGACTAGAACTGGCCACGCTGTTCTCGTCTTTTCGGATGATACGTGGCGCCTACACTTCTGGGACAGGATAGCCGTCATCGACTTCTTCAGCCATTCGTCGTTGGAACCTTGCCAGATAAGATCCTGGAACTTCATTGGAAGACAGGGCCTGCTTGTGCGTCTTGACTTTCTCTGGGTATTTGCAGATCTGCAGACATCAAGGTTAAGTCACTGGTAAATGACACGAGTGGGATTGTAGCCCACATCACACATTTTATCACAATAGGACTTCGCAACTTCGGGATTCGTTGCATCGATCGACTCGCCAAAGTACCTGCACACTGCCTGTGGAGCGAGAATATCAGAACTTCATTCACCGAGTGAACATGGTGTCACATATGATATGCCGGCAGGTGTCCATGCTCTCCGCAAACTTGATCAGCTTTCAGAAATTCAGATCAGCATGGCTCAACTAGTGAAGCAAGGGGGACCAACATACAGTCATTGAGCTGTCAATGGCTCGCTGACTCAGAGGTGGGCCATCTGCTGAATTTGCGATGATTTGACGTTGATTGTGAGAGCTTATGACTACCTTTCGTACGCGGACAACATCCTCGCGTGCTAGAAACTGTCAGTCTCCTCTATGTAGATGTGAGAATGACCGCGTGCATACAATAGTATAGAACACATTTTGAGGCCTGTGTTTACATGTGAACAATAATCGTAGAACACAGAACAGTGCACCCACGGAACCATCTCTACCGGCTCTTCCTGGAGGATAATTGATAATCAGCTGGCGTACGGATAGACCAACATTCCCAATCATGTACCAGTCTCTTGATAATAACCTGCACAGTGTTAGCATATCACACAAAAACGGTTGCACATCAAATGACATACCCTCAAAACTCTTCGGGAGGTCATAATGGATGATATATCTGAAAGCAGTCCATGTTCAGCCAAAAAAAAAAAAAAGGGGGGGGGGGCCAGATGACGAATTGTTGCTCTATCTTACCGGACATCGCTCTTGTCGATCCCCATGCCGAAGGCTATCGTGGCGCATACCTGGCATTTGCAGTTCAGAAGAACGACGAGTCGCAGTCAAGAGGAACGAAGCTCACGACATCGGCGCCCCCTTCTCCATCGCCGCCTTCCTCCCATTCTTTCAACGTTTTATCTAGTGTATGTGGCCTAGTTCAGAAATGTGTAAGCAAGGCGCACGCCAGATCAGTAAATTTAAGCCTACTTGATACCTCAATGATATGGCCTGGCACTAAGGCCTCTTCGATGTAAGTAGTTGGAGAGTTTGTCGCATGTCACATGCATGCAGCAGTAGACAATGCCGGATGAAGGCCTGCCCCTCTTACGATGAAGACCGTTGATGTAGTTGTAAATATCTTCCATCTGTGTGTCTGCATTGGTCATAGCATGATAGCGGATCTGTTCCAGGAGGAGCAGATGAGGATAAGCATGATCAAAAAACATTGCGAGATAAAACGCAGACCTCGTAGAACAAATTTGGCCGGTTGAAGGGGTGGACTACCTTGAATAAATGTTCATGTTCCATTCGAAGGCTGTTCACGATATCGTCTTGAACCCTAAGTCGAAAATCGGTAGCTGTTAACAACAATGTTCTAAAAGAAACGCATACTGTGCGGTCGCGCTGGCAGTGAGCGCCAATGATTGGGACACCTGGAAATTTTTGACGAAATAGTCCAAGTTGCCGGTATTCAGAGCGAAAATTGTGGCCCCATTCCTGAAGAAATGCATGAAGTTCTTTTATAGTCAGAACATCAGTGACACTGACTGAGATACAGTGCACCTAAAGTCCAGTCTAGGTCAGCACCAAACATAACTCGATATAACACCACACACCTCATCGACCACTAAACGATTCAGCTCATCACGATTATACACTTGAGTGAGTAGCGTCATGAAATCTCTCGTGCACAACTTTTCGGGAGTGACTTTGAAAAGCTTGACTAATTGATGGGTGGGCGATGAAGATAAACAGCTTACTGTAAAGAAGTCGGTATAACGGAGTACTCGTAGATAAATCTTCAATTATCTAACTGATAATGAGGATCCATTGATAAGTGGATCGGATGTTCAAGATATTACCTCGTCCCTCTCGAAATGTGGAGTTTCAGAAGTCAGCGATGCTACATGCACGTTGTGTTGGCGCAACCTTGCGACCTCTATGAAGGATTGGTAGGTTTCGAGCCAATAGCTCAGTTCCAAAACTCACGGTTTTTCATTAAGGCTGAAGGTCATTGTATCAGCATATCGAATAACCATGAAGACGAAAGTGAATGACAGCTCACCAAGCAAGGGCGATACGACAATGGTAACGCCATGCTATATGCGTGATGAGTACATAGAATAGCTTGTGCGTGGACCAGAACGCACATCATCCGCGATAGCAGGAACTTGAAAACACAGGCTCTGTCGTTTGTTCAAATCATTGGCCCACATGTGGGAAAAAAAAAAAATCAGGATACGTACCTTGCCCATGCCAGTTGGCGCGACGACCAACACATCAGCACCTACATGCGATCGTTAACATAGATTTACCCCATATCAATCAATATAAGAGCATATCTAGCATAGCAGCATCAAAATTTTCTTTTTGTTTTCCCCTTGTACTCGGAAAAGCCGAAGACTGAAGATGGTCGTTCGCGAGAATGAGAGGAATTTGACTATTACTTACTATTGGTAAGAACACTAGCAGTATAGCTCTCTTTCAATAACGCAATCTAAGGATGGTTGAACTGGTTGAAGACGTACTAATGGCAATCAATCGAACCACTTGCTTGACCGGGATCTCTTCTCCCAACCCAACTCCTCGACGTACTTGGCTCAGTCTCATGAGCGCGAGATTCGACTTTCATAAGGCCGGAGTATCAAAAAGAATAGAACAGTAAAGCACTGGTTCGTCAAGCCTTGGGAATGGACTTCGAGGCGACGCTCCTCGAGGATGACGAGCGGAAACAAGAGAGTAAGCGCCAAACAGGCGCTTCATCAACGCGTCGCGAGTGACGTGATCAGGTGACTGATAACACGTGAACTGTTTCTCACGATTTCGGTTTCCCCTGAATCTGATCCTCTTGGTTAACAAATTTCTGAGCTCTTCGACCAAAAGACAACCCTCGACATTTGTGAATCGTCATTTTGCACCATTGGAACACCTGATACTGAAGTCGATGGCCGGCGTCAGAAGAACCGGTCTTCATAGCTTCACTTACTTAACAACTCCAACAATTCAAGTTTTGCTAATGACCCGATGCACGCATCTTGAAGTACGTATACGCTCGTGGACACAAATGTTTGCAGCTCGTTCACGCCATTAGCTGCTCCGACCTATCACACATTATCAGGCTGCTGATTTCAAGTTAGGACTAGCACCTTGCTCCGAGCAAGCGCTGCTGCAGCATCTGGCAGCTGCGAGCTACTTGACCGTAGCGTCGTCCATGCTGTCTTCGAAGCGGCTCCTCGTTCGATGTACTCTCCGTGATCTGAACCAGAAGAATGTCGAAGTACGATCGCTCACATCTCATATCGTCCATGCGAATGTCTTTGATCGTCTGTTACATGGTTCTAGCATTCTTGTCTAACGGAAAGCATGAGAACATCCTCTGCCTGTGAAGGGCAATATTGTCAGCCCCAGTTCCATCGGTCTTCACATGGTTCCTGATGAGGGACTTTTACTATAGGACCGAACTGTAACATTAAATAAAATCATGACGGCATTCTAAATGTCATAGTGCATATGCATAAGACTTCATTTGCTCCGAAGGCTCGAAGATCGAATGCATTCCAGAATAGCAGCATCACGCCGATTCTTCTGCATTCAGAGCCCGTCTTCCCAAGAAGACGTGCTCAGCGTGCGCGGACGAGGGGAAGGGCAACATGAAAATGTGCGACAAGGTCTTTCTCTGCATACCAAACGGTACGACATACACTCTGTCACCAGCATAAGCGCCTCCTGAGGATGATTATCTGACCCAACGAGAGTTCCCTTCCACAGCCCGTACAAGTCACCCATCCAAGCCTATGACAAAGGCTCAGAGTGGAAGGCCGCTTACCGCATTCGCAAACGCGCGACATCGGGCCACGTCTGTAGAATGATACAAGAACAGTACATGGAATCTTCGAGATGACCAGATTGTCGGTGTCCCAAGGCGAATTAGCCATGGCCAAAGAGAGATCCGACGACCCTTCCAAATCTTGGCTAGGACGGGGTTGGACAGGGTCAATCGGTAACCACGCGATCGGAGGCCGGAAACAGATCCAAGAACTCACAAAAGGACCCCAGCCACTTGTCCAAGTGAAGTGATTTCACGTTCTTTGACGTGTCCGCATCTGGAAAAAGAAGGAGGGCTACTTCGCGTTACATAGTGCACATAGCCCCGGTAGTCGTGTAGACTACCCCCTTGTTTGTAGCACTCTGTAGTGCGCTGCATGACCTATACAGTGCCACGTAGCTTGATATAGCTCACGGTCATCCTAGCATACCTTGTATAGCAACAGGCTACTGGAGCTATATAAACATTATAATGTCCCATAATCACACTAGCCTATCAGTCGCATGGCTGGGACAGTTTGAACAGCAAGACAATTATATTTCGTCTGCTACTATACATATGTAATACACAGCTGTACAGCCATGGCACAATGCACAACCCCAGGTCAAGGCACTAATGTAATTCGAATGAGAACTCAATCAGAACACTGGGCAGCAGGCAGTAGACTTACCATGTAATAATATACGAAGCATCACCCACCTGGCATGACCACAAGACCCACTCACAGATTCAACAGCACAGCTGCTCTCGACAATCCCCTTGTGCATGTCGCCAAGAGTATGCACACCTCTTGAAACCTTTTTACGTCTCTGAAACATGGACACACGCACCACCGCACACACGCACCGATACTGTCCCGCATCATTCGCACGGAACAAGGACCTCAAGCGGCACATGCGGCTGCACGGCGGGTGCACATAGAAGTATGGGTGGAGCAACAAGATCTTCTCGCGGTGCAATGTGATCACGGAGCACAAGAATAGCAGCGCGCAAGGGCGGGAAGGGTGGCGGCGTGCGTCGACACGGAAATCGTGGAGGTGCAGATCGACCGCCCAGACGACGAGACATGGATGCGCAGCTGTGGAGCGGCGTCATGAGGCATGCTGCCGAACACGCACAGCCTGGCGCAAATGGGCCCGGAGGGGATGGAAGAGGGCGAGATTTGACCAGAGGTGCTAAGGGCGGCGCAGCTTGCGGTGCTGGCGCTGCATCCGCTACCGCAAATCTGCATGTCGCACTCATCGGGCATGGCGCCAGGGCCGGTGTCCACATGCGCGAGCGCCGCACAGCGGGCAGGCGACGCTCTCCCAAGCCGACCCGTTGAAAAACACCAATAGCGGCAGAAATAGCTGTACTCACCTGCACAGTCGAAAAGGGCCTGGAAACAATGCATTATCAGTCAGCTTGTAAACATTCGAAAAGAAAACGAGACATTGGTGGCGGCAATCGCAGAGGTGGTGCAGTTTCACGGAAGGAGCGTGTTGCGCTCGGTTGCGCGTCGTTATTGTTGAACACATCATCAACCAATCAGAGAACGTCACGCAGAGGCATTTCGAACTCCGAATTTAGGGCCGGCTCTGCTTGTGTTCGGGAATATACGTACTCTGCATTAACGACTCGGACGTTCAGTTCTAAATTGCCTCGAGCTTGACGTTTTGTTGACGACCGACGTAGGCGACCCATATCGTCGACGAACCTGCGGGAGTACCGTCGCCCTCGTGAAGCCACCAAACAACTTTCGCCTGATTGTCGACGACCGCTGGAGCGTGATGCGGGATGGAAAAGCTGAGCTCGTAGAGAAGATTGAAGGCTTGTTACAAAGTAGAACAGAATAAATAAAACTCTGCATAGTGCATATGGCTTCACAGTCGAGATCTAATAAGAATGAATGGAAAGCCTTATACAGGGCGGTACTGGTATGCTAATCACAGCATGCCAATTCGTGACGACGACTTCGCATGCATAGCCTCTGAGCCGTATGGCAGATTCAATAGAGAGATACATAGTCTATGGAGTTTGCAACTTCATCTATCTATACATTGTAGCTCTCCCTCAATGCAATAGTCACTACAGAGTCCCCATACCGAACCATGTACCTACTGAGAGCTACATGGGCTCTAGACAGCTACGTAGTCTAGACCGCAGCTACGGTCAGGATGCCTTTTCCAGATGGCCGCTCGCCCTTAGGATATCCATTACAACAGAGCACTTAGAGCGACGACAGACTTATACTCTTTTGTATTTTGGTCTATTTCATGTGTACGCAAAGAATATTTGTCTGACGTCTCCTAGCCTTCGGAAGTCTCGGTGAAACTAATAGATGATGATCCGGCGGAGGTGACGTCGCTTTGAACAAGATCGAGAGATTCCAGAGGGGATCTCACTCTAACGGATGCGTACTTGACATGCTAGCGCGATCGAGAGGAATTAGGTCGTTTTAGTCAGTCGCCCCGTTGCCCAGGCCATGGCTAACAGTGTGTAGGCGCCAAGGCCGCCGCGGAAGTTCTTTCTTGGATTTGCTAGGTTTGGCCTGGTATAGCACTCGTTCAACGGTCTGTGTACAGGACGCAGGCCATCCTGTTCGCCTGCGGCCTTGTCACGACCACCAAAGTATGGTCGCATTCACCCGGAGCGCTGAATTGGAAAAAAAATGACGTCTCTTCTGTTTGGAACGTTACGTGCCGCGCGGCCTGTTAATATAAAGAAAAGTGAGCAGCTTGATCACTTCATCTGTTCATCAATACTCCACAGTCAGTTCTTCCGTGCTCTCAGACCTGTACAAGTCATTGCAGCCGGACGCCCCGAGCACTAGATGAATGGATGCGCATCATGTCGTAAACTCATCAATATCAGCTCACCGCTCGACAATTTGTGACGTCTCAATTATCGACATTATCGGTGCTGATTCACCTACATGCCCCCAGCTTCTGTATTTGACAATATTCGCGTAATGACTTACCGACTCCCCCCTTCACATCAGCGGTGTCATTTCCATCAAGCCAACGGGGGATGCGACGAGCGGACGTGTTGAGTAAGGCGGCCGCTGGCCTTACTCGAATACCCTGTTAGGTGCATTCTATTTCGCTATCTGTCAACAGTACATATGTGAGCAGTTTTTCACGAGCAAGGGAGCGAGAGAAGAAGATGTACGGACCATCCAAAGTGTTCGGTGTGGTGTGGTTTGCGATGGGTGCTAGCATGCATTAATTATTGCCGTGATCAACTATGCCGTATCTTCGTCTGACAGCGATCGTCCCAGAACCGGCGCCGGTCCTCGTTCCTCGACGCGGTTGCCCAAGTCGTATTTAGACCCAGCCAGTGTGAGATCCAGTGGACATGGATCATTGGCGGCTAGCAGCGGCTTCTTGATGTGCGTTGTTCAGAACATCTCTGGGGTGCCATCTCTTTGATTGCTCCGGTGTGGAAGTCTTCTATCAGGCTAATCAGGGCAGGCCCCAGTAAGTCTCGACCTTCGAAGCCGACTGAGCCGCTATGCCAGTGATATCGACAACAGATGCGACCCACAGATGAGCCAGGACATCTTGGATGAGATTCGCTATAACCACATAGCAGATAAACATACAATACAGACGGACAAAGCATAAGGACTCTACGGCCGTGGACAAGAACTCGAAAGCATGGAAGATAACACGTCTTCAGTTACAGTAGGCTGCGAAAAGAAATTCAAGGGAGCCCAACCAAAAAAAACACCATAACAGGAAAAGACTGAAGGTGTATGCCATTATGCCTGGAATGGCTACGTCGCGTGGCGGAGGATGACCATGAGGCCATCAGAGTGCGCAGAGAAGATCGAGTCGACTAGCATCTCCTGCTCTTGCGAGGAAGCTCGTGCGCGGACGCGCGGCCGAGTCGGAGCGGGTGCACCCCTGTCTCGGGCGTGTCTGGGGCTCGGCCCCAAGGCTCCATGTGCAGCCTGACGCTCCTGCCGCCGCGACGGCGGGGGAAGCTCAGGGCTTTTCTCACTAGACGCAAGTCAGTTAAAGGAGGACACTGCCGGAGAACGACGAACGTGCCTGGAGTCTCTGCCTTGCAAGCACAGAGTGAATTTACCGAATCCGAATCCTCCATCGCTAGGCTGTCCCCGCTCATTTACCCCCCAGCCTTTGACAGCGTCAATCCAGCTGCGCACGAGGTCCTCATCCTTCCTCACGACGAAATCGAAGAAGCTTCTGCCCATGACGGTTGTTGTCGAAAGCAGGCTGTCATTGGAGCAGTAGATGATTGGACAACTCAGAGAAAAGCGGTCGAGGATCAAGGCCGTGCGCACAGACTGCTTCGGCAGGGGCTGGAATGTGATGACAGCCTCGCTGCCTGGGATGGGCGGCGGTGGCTTGGAGGATGGCGAGGACTTGGAAGAAGACGAAGACCTCGAAGCTGGATCCTGAGAGGTTGTGGCATCTTTGTCCTTGTCCCTCTCTTTGTCCTTGTCCGTATTCTTTTTGTCAGTATTCTTCTTGTCGATATCCTTCTTGTCAGATTCCTTTGGCGCGTCAATGCCAGCAATCGGACGCGAGGCTGTCCTTGCCAACAGAGCGTCCGGTGAGAGCGACTCCGACGAGCCAGGAATTTGAATGGGACTCGGCGGCATCGGCGACGGGTCGTTCCATCGCTGTGGGGCACATGGGCGGTCAATGTCTTCTCCGATGAGAGCGCAGTGGATGGGCGCTCACCCTAAACTCGAAGTTGGTGGCAGAGGGGGTAATGATAGTGACTTCTTGCGCAGTCGACGCGTTATGCATGGCCTTGGGGCCCATGCTTGCAAACGATACACTGCCCACCAGTACGTTATGGGCGACGGTTCGTGACTAAGAGAATAGTCAAGGCCTGGGAGATTCCTTAACGGTCGAAGGGCCTACTATGGCACATAATACGTAGCCCTTGTATGGGTCCTTGTGTTTCATGCGTAGATATGCGAGGACGGCTGCTTTGTCTTGACTTATAGTGTCGCTATGGAGGCCGATTGTCGTCTGGCATGGGGAAGTGGAAATCGAGGTGGTGGACTTACTAGTGGAGTCGTTTGACTTGGGGAAACTCATCAGGATGGACCAGATCAAGTGACGGCTTGCCGACCAGCTCGTGTGGCTCGAAGCCTACGACAGATAAACGATTGACCGGCCAGGGTAGACAAGGATTAAGTGACCTTACCGAGCAAGTCACTTACAGATTCTGTCAAGAAAACCCAGCGGGCCTTGATTAGAAAAAGAGGTTCAGTAGGACGAAGTAGGGATAGAGGGAGGGAAGGTGGCAGACATTCTCTGAGAAGTCGACGATACCGACTGCGTGATGCGGTCATGGCGTGAGCATGCGTTGGTAACAAAAAAAATGGCAGGATGCGTACTGAACGAAACACAAGGGGACGAGGAATCCATGAGGAGGGTATCAAGGAAGAGAGGCAGCGAGGACTGTGCGCGAGAACGCGAACAAGAGGGAGGGGGTGGCTGGAAGGAGAGAAGCGGCCGAGCGTGGTCCTATTTACGAATGCAGAAGCGGCTGGGAGTGGCGAGGGTCTCTGAGCGGCAAGGAAATAAAACAGGTTGTCAGAGTCGTGTTTCCTTCCTTGAAAGCAAGAATCAAGAAACATAAATGCTCTTTGTGCGCACGGGGGTGTTGGCCAGCAGATGGCGACGACCAACGACGCGCAGTTGATGATTGCCATTTGCCTCGGATTATGCTGTGTCGGAGACGGCCGTGCTCGCTTGCTGGGACCCGTCACAGATCTGCCTCGCCATCAACTTTATCCAGGCCCCATAGAGAAAGCAGAACATTTGTCTCCGTGGTGACCTCGCAGAACCAGTAGCCGGGCTCATCAGGGGGCTTTTGGCCTTTTCAGTCCCCGAGATTCATTCCCGTATTACATGATCTTAGGCTCGTGGCGATAAAGATCTTTCGAATCTCAAGCTTGCCGCGTTTCGGTCGCGCCTTTTCCCATCTGCCATTCCCTCGTCCCTTTCCAAAATGTGGTCCAATGCCCGACACGTCGCGCCTGGCGACGTCGTCATAGCGTGGCTGGTACGACCTCTGCTCTTTTACGTCGCATCATGCGCTGATGCTGTCGCCTATGCGATCAGACGAGAGACATCGTTCAGCCCCTTGTCGTTACTCCGGGAAAGGATTTCAACAGCAGATACGGCAGCTATCGGCATTCCGATTTGATTGGTCTTCCCTTTGGGTCAAAAGTCGGCTCCTCCAACGGCAAAGGCTTCATTCACATACTTCGGCCCACACCCGAACTGTGGACTCTCGCCTTGCCCCATCGAACGCAGATCCTCTATATTGCTGACATTGCGTTTATCACTTCATGGCTCAACCTCCGCCCAGGGAGCCATGTCATTGAAGCTGGTGCGTGATCGCCTTCTTCTCCTTCCATCCCATCAGTGGCTTGAGAAGTACCATCTTCTGTTCGGTGGATGCGGCCAGCCCTTGTCCGTCAGGAAAAGGCATTACATGTGGAGGGGATCTCTGACACTCGAAAAGCCCAATGCGAACGTGTCTAGTATGTACGGATTGCCCCCCGACGAGCAGTTCACGCGCCCCTCGCTGATTTTGTATCGCCTGTGCGGTCTTTCCCCATTCGTCTGAACAACTCCGCATGAGATCCGTGCTGCACCATGCTTATCTCCCATTCTTCTCTGCTTTCCCCTTCTAGCCATTTCTTCGCTGCTCTTTAGATGGGACCTAATTAAAAGACGTTCTTCTGGGTTCCGCCATAGTCCACGTGATATACTGATTCTTGACGTGAAGGTACTGGGTCCGGTTCCTTCACGCATTCAATAGCGAGAACTGTCGGCCCAACTGGAAAGGTCTGGTCTTACGAATTTCATGAACAGAGAGCCAACAAAGCAAGGTAAGTGGGCCCCACATTGCCCCGTTTTGCGCCACAATAGCTTGATATTTGTGTCCAGGGAAGAGTTCGCCCGCCATGGCATGTCCGAGATCGTGACGCTTACGCATCGCAACGTGTGCAAGGACGGTTTCACCGTCACAGATGAAGTGGATGCAGGTGGGTCTGAGGTCCTGCCGAAGGGGCCACCGCTCACACGTATGCCGCATGACAGTGTTTCTAGATTTACCTGCCCCGTGGGAGGCAGTTGAGCACGCAAAAGTGGCTTTGAGGGCAAGTCCTGGCCCTGCACAGGGCATGATCGCGTCTCACGTTCTTCACCGTAGAAAGATCGCACTTCCCGCATCTGCTGCTTCAGTCCGTGCATGGAACAGGTCCTGAGAACCGTTAGTGCACTGAACGACGCGGGTTTCACTGGTATGTGCAGTGCGGCTTCCTCGCCGTATAAACTCGCTTCTTATGCTCCACGCAGACATCACCATGTACGAGACCCTTCTACGGCCGCACGAGGTCAGTCAGGTGCCGGCGCCGCTCCCCGTAGGCGCCATCGCCGAGAAGCTGAAGCAATCAGAGGCCAAACGAGAAGAGAAACGTCTGCGGCAGATCGAGAACGCACGTGGCCGGCAGACCGACAAGAGGAAGCGAGATGACAGCAGCCGCGAGACCCCTGGGGGGTCAAGCGCGTGAAGGTCGAAGGCCAGGATACCGCAGATGATGCGGTCCGCCTAGGCGCATCAGAAGACATGATGATGCCGGTGTCCGCAGAGGCGGTCGCAGAGGCGGCCATGCCTGCCATTCTGCCGGCTCTGCAAGACGTCCAGGACGTTTCGATGGAGCCTGCGGACGCTGCGCCACCGGCGCCATCGAAGCCCACCACGCCTGCTCCTCCTGCTACACAAGTCGTGTCGAAAATCCTGCCAGAGGTTCGCGGACATACATCCTACTTGACGTTTGCGCGGCTACCTCCCGCCATACCTGTTAAAACAACCGGAGATGAACCGCAGCCTGCAAGATCGACACAAACGCCGGACGCCAAGCCTAACTCGAAGGAGCAAACCTAGAGTCATTTTAACGTCGAAACAAGATGGCCCCATACTGAAATTTACGTGGCATCGAGATACATAGGAATAGATAAAGGCTTTGATGCGGCGTAAGATACGTATTACTCCGCAAACGCTGGAGATGGTCATTAGATGATTATCAGGGACTCATTCAGCGATCGCCTGTCTGAACGCTGCCTCCTGGTCCTGCTCCGCTTGGAGCTGAGCTGCCGTCTTCCCCCGACGACTCCGTAGCACCCTGTCAGACGCGGGCGCTGACACAGGTGCTGGCGCCTTCGAGCGCTTCCTCGACGGAGGCTGAGTACCGACCACCTCCTCTGAGGCGTCTGAAATGCTCTCAGCCCTGGCCCTCTTCCTGCCCTTAGTCGAAGCCACGCGGCGCGGCCTCGGAGGCGCTTTCTTCGCCGATATGTCGTCTCCGAATGGCAAATTCCTACTCCCGCTGGACGAGGCAGCGCCTGAATGTGAATTCCTGCTTCCGCTCGGTCCGATGGCGATGCCATTGGCGCGGAGAGCAGAAAACGACTGTGGCTCGGGTACGATGGAGGGCCGTGCACTCTCAGTCGATGGCGGCGCGGAGATCTCTTTTTCCTCTGCTGCTGCCAGTGCCGCGAACTCTGCAATGGACCTCGGCACATCGCTCGTTTGCCCAAAAGGTCCAGGAGCAGAAATGATCTCTTCCATCTCCTCGTCTTCTTCATCCATGACGATGTCCAGTCCCGCCGGCATGTCTACGGTCTCGCTCTCGTCGAGCATGGAAGTGGCGGCGCTAATTCGCATCCGCCCAGGTGGGACTGGGGATGTAGAGTCCCGAGGCGTGTCAAGGACAGGGTGCTGAGTTTTGGGCAGCGAGTATGGCTGAACGACATCATCGGCCCCGGTAAGGAAGCCCCCGGTCTGTATGTGTGCATCCTATATAGCTCATGAGCATCCCTTAAGAACACCATGAAGGTTATAAGCCGCGCACCTCGTCTTCCGGCAACTGACCGGCGGCATCAGTGGGTTTCTTACTGTCCTTTTGACGAGAGGCTCCGCTAAGCCCTTGACCTTCACTGGCATATTGCTCTTGCAATCGCTTACGGAGGCGCAGTCCATGCACTAATCGTATCCACCGTTTAGTGACGGCTTGCTTGCGTTTGGCCTCATCTTTCTCCCTTGCGAGATGTTCAGCCTCCCAATAGGCCTGTAGAGTCTACCTTCAGCTGCCTGGACAATCTGATAACAATAATGAAATCCAATCACCTCGAGCAGAGCATCCTCGTTTTCAGCCGCGATGACGATGCCTGTGATCACAGGGAATGCGCGCCGCTTTTTGAATTCGAACCCTGTCTATCGACGTAGGAGATCGGTCAGCTACGCCGGTGGGAGCTCATACTCATGTAAGAAGTACATACCACAGCCTCCGCGTAATCGAAACCTAACTGGCGGGCAATTTTAGCAGCCCCCTTGTCTACAAAAATGTTCAGATAAGCAGTAATCTTAGCCGTAGTCAGAAGCTGGACTTACATGGAACATGGGCCGCGCCAGCCGGTAGCATGGCTGGGACATAAAGATCAATATTTCCAAAGTCATTCTTGGGGATGACACCCTATGCAAAAAGCACGCATCAGTAGATATCCTCGTGGTATTTGAGAACGAGGTGAAATTCAAAACGTACATCAATGATTGGTGGGGGCTGATACGGTTCCGTCTGCCTTTCCGCATACAGGCCTTGTGTTATCTCCTCGGTCGACCCGGCTTTAGCTCCAGCCTCGCGTAGGACCTCAAGTTCACGTTTCCGAGAGATAGTTGAGGCACGCTGTTTAACCCACTTCATCGGCTGCTCGCCTGACTTCACCGTCCGGCCGCGGCGCATCCAGTTTTCGGCTGTCTTCAGGGAAAGCACAGAACCACGGGGGTACACCGGTTCGCCACGAAACTTGCCAAGTTCTGGGGTATTGGGAGCAATTTGTTGGTCCTTGTGGAGATGCCGCTGGAGGATGTACCTGTGCAAGGCAGACGATGGGACGCAGATGTCATGGGAGCCTGCAGGTGAGCAAATACAATGCAACACTCACAATGGATGGTCCTTGAATCCTGCAATGGTGGTAGGCATCGCCTCAGTCATTTGATGGGACGTTAGTTCATCGTCCTCAACATCGTCGCGATGCTGGCACGGAATTATCAGCCTCTTCTGTCCACACGATGATCGGGACATGACATACCAAACGATAGGGTCGCGTCACTATGCTGAGCACACTTTCCCACCAATGATCCCTTCCCTTCCCGCCGGCCTGTGTTTTCGCCACCTTCGCTCCATACTGTCGTGCATATCTAGTTGTTACATCGCGTGCGTAGCCATCTTCCTCGAATGCGACAACATAGGTCATGCGATTGTCCACCCGCATTCGACGAACTTCCGGAGAAGATGATGAGATGATGGACGGGTCGAAGGCCTTGCGCTTATTAACGATGCCGCGTATAGGATCCACTGGTATCCAACGTGCATCAGGACGAGAGAAAACCTCTGTCCAGAATACAGGCGGCGTTATCGTCGGATCTGCTGGTCCTGTAGCGACAGTCATTAGCCGGTGAAATGCTATTTGTACCTCGAACACAAAGCATGTCGAGCAGACGCACTAAGCGGTTTGTTCAAAGCCAAGTTCGGTTTACTCTTGGTCTTTCTAAGTTTGATGACAGGAGGGGCCTTCTCCTTGCCTTTCTTTGTCGGTGTGCTGCGGTTCGATTCTTGTCCATCTCGCAAGAAGCCGCCGGGAGAAGGAATTTCTACTTCCTCCATATCATCGGCTTCATCTTCCTCATCTTCCTGAGTCATCTCCTTGGCCTTTCCTTTCGCATCCTTAGAGTTTGGCCTTCGGCTTGGGCTTGCCGACGCTTGCTTGCCAAGGACGCTTTGCAAACTCACCACAAGTCGCGCTGGAATGTCCAGAGATCGGCACAATGCTGTGAACAATTGTGCGCTCACATCTCTACTTCCATAGCGTTGGAGAGCATGTTTCATGAGACTTTTCTCGCTGTGGATAACTTCCGAGTCGTCCTCATCGTCGTATAAGTCAAGTTGTCGTGCCTTCTCTTTGCCCTTGCCTGTAGGATTGACATCGATCATACCCTTGGCGATGAGCTCGTTTTGCACCTCATCGAAAGTTCGATTGCGAATGTGACCGGAAGGTTCGATGTTGAAGTAGGACATCCACCATTCAACAAGTCTTGTGATGGCCATTTCGAAGAGATGACCACGCTTTACCGCCTCTGGAATGCGAGATTTATGGATCATGGCGAAAGAGTTTTGTACGGCCATCGGCGTGAGCGACAAAAGACGTGCCTAAAGACATGACAAATTCATTGGCGTTGATCGACATTTAATTATTGACGCTAGAAGCAAAACCTGCGGGACTTACATGCAGTAGGGAATCGTTGATCCACTTGTTTCGGACCCAACCGTTGGCCAACAGCGCGATGGTGTGGATTTTGTGGCAATCTATACGCATCAGACGTTCGGCTTGCGACATGCCTCCGGGTTTCTTCCTGTCGTGCAACTACTCAGCACACATACACGAAACATAGTAAAAAGCACATACTTCGGGGTATCCTTTCCATGAGGCGCCTTTGCGACTTGAGCGTGATCTCTATGTTAGGCCTCGTCGAGGGTCCCTCTTCTAGGTCAAGCTGGAGAGGAGCCTGGGGCACTTCGACCTCCTCCCAATCCATCTCGTCGTCGTCGCTGTCAGCATTGAGGAGGGCTTTTCCTTCAGGTGGCGCAGACATTGCAGGGTCGCACAGGTGACATGCGCAAGACAAGATTATATGTGATTCTTGACGACGGCGTGCGCCCAACGACGACGACGACGGCGGCGATGGTGCAGCCTGAAGGTCAGGTAACAGGTTGGAGCATTGAGTCGCGACTGAGACGCGCGGAACCGCGTCGCTGACTAAGTCTAACGCGCTGATGGCATCGTGTCACGCGCCGCAGTTCCGCCGACCGGGAGTGACCACTGAGTGACCCCGGACTCGGCCCGCCCTGACGTTTCTCAGCGGCCAGCGCGCGGGGCGGGGCGACGAAGGAACAGTTCTGGCTCTGAACTCAGCAGCTTCCAAACTTAACAAGCAATGTCATTCCCAAAAACCGTCACATCAAACGCTATTGCGAATGATCCTAATCTATATACAGGGCGCAGTAAATCGTCGACAGCGAGATGGACGTGACACTCGTGGATCGTAAGTAAAAGTACAGAAAACGACAAAGGGAGGAAAGCATAGACGCGTGCTATAGATACAGAATAGAAACATGATCACGAGCGGATAGTGATCGTCAACTTCAACTCGCCCTCGTGCTCCACCGGAACGCACGTCACCTTATCCATGTTCTCGACGATAAAGTGCGCACCGCAGTTCTCGATCTTCTTCCTCTCGTGCGAAGTGCAGACAGCGATGACGGTTGCACCAGACGCGACACCGGCGCGGATGCCCGATGGCGAATCCTCGAAGATGAGACTCTTCTTAATATCGTAGCCAAGGCACTCGGCGGCGAGCAAGAAAGGGTCGGGTGCGGGCTTGCCACGCTTGAGGCGCTTGTCGTCAGCAGTGATGGTGACTGGCGGCGGAGTGATGCCAACTCGGGTCATACAGCCGTGTGCTAAGGACATAGCGAGTCAGGAACCAGTCGACAAGCAAGAAACACGAGGACGCATACCGTATGTTTTCGCACCGGAGGTGGCAACAGCATATCTTCCATCAGGGATGGACTCGATCATCCTCTTCACACCGGGCAAAATCTGCACCGAGCGGTCGATGCCCGCAGCCTCCATCTGCCACGCCGCGAGCTCATGTCGGGCTCCTCGCTCCACGGCGTTTGCAGCCCCGCCTTTCGCACCGCTGCTGAGACCACCGGTGCGTTCCTGCTGCTTGAGCTCCTCGACGACGTCCTCCATAATGGGGTCGTCAAATTTGCGTGCCTCGCCCTCGATGCCGCTCATGGCGAGCATGCTGTTGAGACGTTGACCGAAAGACGGGCGACGCACTTGGGAGACAGATGCGTGGCGCGAAGGCGGCCCAGACGAGGGGGTAGACGAGCCGGGAGTGTGGACGAGCTCGGGAGTGGTCAAGCCGGAGTTGAGAGGAGTGCCGCCCTGTACGGGCGTGGTCGCCCATGGCGAGCCGGTCTGACTGCCTGGACCGTGCTTGTTGTACGCATCGGCGAAGAAAGGATTGTCTCCTCGAACGCCTGAACTTCCTTATCCATCTCGTGGGCCTTGATTTCGGGCTTGAACTGGGAAAGGTTGTCGATGGCGCGCTTGCCGTGTGTGGCTGCGATCACATGGGCTGGGTCCTGCCCAATGTCCCTCGCGACCTTGCCCCAGGCGGCCTCGACCGCAGAGATAGAGTCGGTAAGAGTACCGTCCTGTCAACGTCGGCGTTCAGCAAGATATTTTGTAGACGTGCAGAGCGGTGCGCACCATGTCAAAGATGACGGCGTCAACGTGGAATATTGTCTCGGACGAGTTCGTTGAGTTCGATTCGGATGACATGGTGAGTATAGCAGGGAAGGGTAAAAGCTATGAGGAATATGCACTAGGGTATCTAGTTGCGACTGGATTGTGGTAATCGAGTGTCGATGGTGATTGGGAACATGTCATAAAGTATCCTGCTCTTATATACGGATAGCAGAGCAGAAGTTCCGCAAATTTTGGAAAATAAACCTATGGATTGAATTACGGGGCAAAATGACGTCAAGGGGTCCAAAGCGCAGCGTACAGACGCAATCCTCCAATCCCGTCGGCTGCACAAAGCCGCCCCCGAGCACAATGCACGTACCAGGGCGGAGAAGGCGCGCATGCCGCGCGCGCTACAAGGATAGCGGTATGGACACCATTTCCGATTGAGTGGTTCCGAGGTCAAGAAGAGCCCTCTCAACGGCCACCCAAGACGGGTTCCCAAGCATGGAACTGAAGAAGGGTGAAATGTGCCACTTGTGGCAGAACAGTGGCGCTGGT
The DNA here is from genome assembly GCA_033439255.1 of Hericium rajendrae. Lineage (NCBI taxonomy): Eukaryota > Fungi > Basidiomycota > Agaricomycetes > Russulales > Hericiaceae > Hericium > Hericium rajendrae. The sequence goes on from CM065880.1 coordinate 1,047,731, forward strand.
GACGGATGGGGCGGGGCTCGCAGGAAGACCGACGAAACATCCTTTTCCTTTTCGGGACATCCACTGCAAACCTCGAGGATCGATCAAGGCGTTGAGTCGTAAAAGTCAACGGTCTCTAACAACCATCATCCGAGGAACGGACCGGAGCTATCCAAATCAGCCTTCCACGATCGGCCAGACCACTTTCCGAAAAAATTGGCTCCGCATTTTTTGCCCGATTGCTTTTTTTTTCACCCGCGCCTCGCTGGTCGGCTTGAGCTGCGCAGACCCGGACGTCAGCCTCACCTCGTCATGGTAGGTTTTCGATTGCTCTCGACAACATCATTTGGAGCCTTTTGATGTTGATAAACTCTTGGGGACATCGTGACAAATTAGATCATATCGGGAGCCACTTTCATAAATCCTTCAAACGGGGGCTCAAACGCGCAGATATGCCTCTTTCAGCGCGCAACGACAACAGTACGAGCATTTCGCCAGAACCGGAATAAATGTGCGAGGACTCGAATATGTCGGACACAAAGGGAGAAGGTTGAAGAATCTGGATGGACTCTGATTGCGCCAACGCCACCACGCCGCACCGAGAATATTAATATACACATTCCAGAAGAGAAAGGCCACGTTGCTCGAGCAGACACCGTATTCGACGGAGAAGTGTTGTCAATCGCCGAGATAACACACCTTTCATACTCCAGCTTGAGACCGGCCCTGGCAACATATTGAATGCTCGTTTCAGACACATCACGAACAATTCTTTGCAAGTGTATGGATCATCGACGCGGCTTGGCCCTCGTCATGATTTCAGGCCAATCAAGGGATTTGAACAGATCCATCACATATGTTGTCCCTGCGTGCATGACACACGGTCAAATATTCGATGCGCGCCCTTCGCATGCAGTGCACCTTCGCGAAGTCGTGATTTGGGGCCTGCGCGGCCAAGACCACCCATCGCGCGTGTTCCTGATGCCGCAACACATGTGAAAGAGCCTGAAAGAGCCAAACGGGAAGGAACCCCAATCGAGCGCCTTGACCACCGTGCGCGTCGCCGGATGGCAGAGATGGTTGGGATGGGAAAGAGTTGAAATAGATCGCAAGGGACGAAATGGACGCCTACAAGAGTGACAAGAAGGGGTGGATCAGGTCTCCACCGATACAAGTTGGTGAAGAGCGGCGCCTTGAATTCTCCTGACAGCAGGTGGGCCTCACGCCTGACCTGTCTCAAGCCGTGCGGGATTTCAGCGAGAACTCGACGCGCAGATTGTAAGGCGCCAGAGCGCACGGCGACCTGCTTTGTAGGTTACTAGAGTGGCACCTATCGGATCCACTGCATAAAGGACGTCATGGAAAGCATCGTGACTTCTATTTGGGGTGTAAAATGTCAACTTCTGCTTTGTCCGCAGATCAGAAGACAGTGTTAATATTTCTTCAGGATCTTCCCTTTCCTTTCCAAGGAGCTCCGGTGATGGTTGGCCTTTCAAGATAAGCATGTACAAGACCCGAGTGACGTGGAAAAGGTCCGGACATACATACGAGCATCGAGGATGTTGAACTCTAGAGACGAAAGAGGGGGTCAATGCGACCGAAAGACCTGAGACGGCGCATGCCCCTGTATGTTCCTGCCTTCGAGAACGAGAGGAATATCAGCCTTGATGGCCGTTCTTCCATAGTCCAAGGATCTCGAAAAATCCCTTAGTACGAAGTACCCCTGTTCCATAATAAACAGGAAATGAACGCAACGGATACATCGCACTTGGTCGTCCTTGCACGTATCCGGAGAAAGACGGGGTCAGTAAGTTCGAGTCATTTCCGATCACCGAGGGAGATCTGGGTAACGCTTACCAGATTGAATTATTATAAGCTTTCCAGGTTCATGGAAGAATCCTACGAGAATATATATCCAATGCCGCGATAGCTGCGAGACCCAAGCTTGATGCGCGGATGTAGAGGATAGCGACGAGAATAGAACGATGGAAGATGGCGGGAGTGATTCTGGTCTGTATCGTCCGAAGATTGGTCGAAACCCGCCCGGCATTCATACGAGAGACTCAGGAATTAGTAATCTCATTCGCCCGAGCAAAGCCCACCATGGGCGACCGACGGCACCATAGGTGCGAGTCGACGCTACGTGCGAAGATCCAAAAAACTCGGGAACAACGGTACGCAATCACGCATGAGGGTCGATGAACTTCAATGTCGGAGACGCAAAACGTGGGTGGTTATCATTGGGTCAATGAACATATTGAGACAAGATAGCGAGCATACCGTGAATCAAATCGACGGAATCGCGGAGTCCTGCAGCGATTGGGCAAGCGCGGCACAAGCTATGTATATCACAAGAACCTGAATGCTTGCCAGATTTAGAAAATCGAGCATTTCGCATCAGTAAATCGCTGCTACGGCAAGGCATTTCGTGCATCTTTGCTAATGATAGCGATGTGTTACCGGCAACTTCAAGCCGGATGGCACTATCGCAGAAATGATGACTCCGGATCCTGCAAAAACATAGGAAAAGATACACTGTCAGCAAACGCCCGTCAAGTAATGTTTTCTGGGAACTTAGTATCTTACCTTGTCACTCATTGACATTGCCGTGTCGGCATGTGCCTTCCTCGCGTCCGGGTCAGCACCAGTAATATATGACAGAGCCTCCGACTTGATGGCAGCGTCAACTTCAACTCCCATGGGATGCGGAGCTTGCTTCAGGCTTATCTGATAAGATGACCCACTTGAAGCAAATGACGCCCGCACCACCTGGCAACCTTCGTGAGATCCGGATATGAAGAGCGCGCAAACTACTCTACCTTTGCTTGGGAGACTCGCCAAATTGCACCGAGCGTTCGTGGCAGACCGCGTATACAGAATTACTCTGTGGGGTCAGCGACGCCAACTAATCCGCGGCTCAGAGCTGCGCAGCGTCAGAGTTGAAACAAAGTTGACAAACAGACCACATACATACTCGAAAATGTGCGACCATATGAGGCCAGCTCTTCAGTAACTCTAATTTCGAGAATGGTCAACGCGTTGACACGTCCGAAACATAAGTAACGCGCAGTTGGTTTCATACATGAGCCAGATCCACGCCTCGAGTCAGGGCTGCTATTATAAGAAACGGATGGAAGTGGGTTGGGAGAGTCACTCCGCATGCAGAGGGCTTCCATGGCACATCTATGACGAGGATCGGCGGGGCTTGACGGTGATGCGATTGGCAGTGGACGTTGCGCTACATCAAATCGACGTGGATAGGAGAATGTGTCGAGATCAAACTTGATGACTGGGGACAATGGACCGTATCAAGCCAGGGTCGCGCTGGGATAACATTTGGTTTGGCATTGCAAGACAGATCGAGGCAGCTGCGAGGGTATACAGCGTCCCTGGGAATACTCGGAGCGACAGAAAAGATTTAGATTGCCACTAGGAAACCCAAGAAAGTCGTGCTGCGGGGCTGCGTTGAGGGAGAAACGGCCTGCAGCTAGGATGACATCACGACGACGCACATACTTAATCTGCTGTAGATCTGCTCGATCACCTAGTGTCGCCTAGTGTCGCCTATAGCAGTCTTTTCAATCTATTCTTGGATGATGTTGGGCAGCCGCGGATGTAGACTGGCGGGTTGGCGGCGCAGACCCACTCGTGTTGGGACATGGAGAGCGAGGTCCACTTGCATCCGCGCGGGTTCACGAAATATTAGCCAAGCGAAGGAGACGCTGAGCAACCGGCGGCAAGATCGTTTAGAACCTTAGTCATAAAAATTACTAGTTAGGCATGCATTTGTGATCTCGTCGATCCGTTGAGTCACCAGTCTGCTCTTCCCCGCAATGAGGTCTGCAGAATCAGGAAGAATCCACCCTTGCTGTCCGCCATCCCGCTCCTTCTTATACCGGGCCCGACTGGCAAGGGTTCATCGCCACTTCTTTTCCTCGCCTGTCCTTGTCTGACAACCCAGATACCCAGCCTCGCTTTGGCTCCGATGTCGGTGAACACCTTGAACGAGCAACAGGTCGATATCGAGCTGGAGAAGGGGCCCAAGGACAAGCCCGAGTCGTCCAGAGCTTCCTCCGTTATCGACAACGAATTTGAAGTCACCCTTGATCCCTCGGATGACCCGCAGAGAAAGCCTCTGCTCTTACGATGGCTCGCTGTTCTTACCATCTCCAGCGCGTCCGTCTGCGTGACTTGCGCATCTTCAGCAGTGAGTACCCATGCACTTATTTCAACATTTAGTGCTCATTGAACACTCAGGCATCATTCAGTGAAGCAGGATTCAGCATGAATTTGGTATCAGCAAGGAAGTCGCCATTCTCGGCATCAGTCTTTTCGTTATGGGGCTTGGTGTTGGTCCACTGCTCATTGGGCCTTTGTCTGAGATGTACGGGAGGAACGTTATCTACCGCGTCTCCTTCATCTTGTTCTTTGCATTTTCATGGCCCGTCGCGTTTGCGCCAAATATTGGTACGTGTTCTCCGTTCAACTGCATCATTCAAGCAAGGCACTCATATCATGCGCAGCCGTCTATTTGATTTTCCGCTTTCTGACGGGTTACTGTGGTGCGGCATTCTTGAGTGTCGCGGGCGGAAGCGTGAGTGATATGTTTCGAACAATAATGTCGCTACGTGAGTGCAATTTTGCCAATAGCTTGATGCATAACTGACATTTTCCAAAGCCCTATGGCTGTCTACACGATATCTCCCTTTCTTGGTCCTGAAATTGGACCGCTGTATAGTGGGTGAGCATTACGCTTCCAGGCACTTTATTAGAGAGGTCTCTAATCTATTTTCTTCTAGATTTGTGAATCAAAACCTTGACTGGAGATGGACATACCGCATCCTGCTTATTTGGATCTTTGTGGAGACTATTGCTCTTTTGTTGTAAGCTGAATTTTTTGCTCTGCCATCACTTCTTTCTTATTGGAAATTTTTAGTTCGTGCCAGAAACATATATACCTGTAATACTGAAGTGGGAAGCCCAGAAGTATGTGTATCACCCTCGCTTCTCGCTGTGATTTGCGTTTATCGGCCATTCTCGTCAGGTTGCGCAAACGGACGGGCAATCGAATTACTATGCTCCAATTGAGATGGCAGAGAAGAACCTCGCTCGAGCGCTCTTGATCAGCATCTACAAGCCTTTCCGTAAGCATGCCTGTTTCAGAATTCATACCCTTCTCTCATGCTTCTCTAGAATTGATAATATACGAACGAATGGCCCTTCTATTGAATCTCTGGTGAGTTCACGTGTCTTAATGAAGTACGGCATTTGTTTATTTCGTTCTTTAGGACATCCCTTATCCTCGGCATCCTATACCTCACCTTCCAAGCTTTCCCGATTATTTTCGAGCAAGGCCACGGTTTTGATGTGCAGATGACGGGATTGACATTTCTTGGCATTGGACTCGGCATGGTCATGGGCCTTGCAACGCAGCCTTACTGGAATCGGTATGTCCACGGCGTTAGCGCTTCCTCAATTGTTCGTTCTCACCTCGCTTACTTGTAGAAAATTCTGGGAGTACAAGGCAAAGCACGGCGACCCTCCTCCCGAATTCCGCCTTAAGATGGGTCAAGTTGGCGGCATCCTCGTTCCCATTGGTGCGTTTCCGCGCTCGTCCCTGCTTCTTCTACGCCCTGCTAACGCCCCGCAGGCCTCTACTGGCTCGCATTCACGACCTATCGCCACGTGCATTGGATCGTGCCGATCATCGCGTCGATCCCCTTTGGCACGGGCACGTACTTTGTCTTCACGTCCGTCTTCACGTACCTTGTCGTCGCGTACCGGCCGGTTGCCGCGTCCGCCATGGCAGGCAACAGCGCGATGCGCTCGTCGTTCGCCGCGGGCTTCCCGCTGTTCGCATCGCAGATGTACGCCCGCTTGGGCACGGTCGGCGCGACCGCCCTCCTTGCGGGCCTCACGACGCTCATGGCGCCCCTTCCGTAAGCACTATTCTTCGTCCTCCGCATTATCTTCGCTTACATGCCAACAGATTCATCTTCTATCGCATAGGCGCAAAGTTGCGGGCCACGTCGAAGTTCGCGGATACCAGCAGCTGATGTTGCTGTGTTTTCAGTTCCTTGCCTCGGGAGTTATGCAGATTGGGCTGCTGCGGCAAAAGTAGACCACATACCATACATGCACACATACCTACGCACACCTATCTGACGTCCAGTCACGACACTTTACTACGAGATATTCGCTATTGTATGCACCATTCCCTAATGCAGATTTCGCAATCCGCCAGGACAGAGTCGTTGTCTGATTGTCTATCCCGCGGGGTGGTGAGACAAGAAGACGTGCTTGACAGCGAAGATCGCAGCGTGGACCGCAGATTGATTCATTGACCTCCGCGGAGACGATTTAGAAAACATGTTGACACGGTGGATTGATCGGCGTGCAAGCTCAAGCACGGCATGAACGACCCAGCGATAACAGAAATTTCGAGGCCCATGGTATACAAAGAAATGCTCATGTCCACTCCCCGGCATGGATGTAAATTGTAGGTTGTGACGGCTTCTTTTCTTCTGTTGGACAACATTCCCGTAAGGCATGGTGAACCAATGAGGCCCAAACTCACCTATTTTTACTTCATCTGTTTGGGAACATAGCGTGGCATACACGAGATTCTGGGAAAGATCATCAAAAGTCCGACATGAGACTTGGGCACGATTTCCCAGATTGCCGTGTAATGTAGCATAGGTAACATCAACCTTCTCGCTGCCACGCAACTTCAACACTGTGAAAGTACATACTGGGCGCTTCGAAAGCACAATACCCGCGATTCTCTCTCGACAACGTAACAAGTGCCCATCGAGGGAGAAAGAGCGCGTGAGCTGTCGATGCGCAACGACTGAATGCAAAGAATATTGACAGAGAAGATCACGCACTCTCGTCCGCGTGCACTAAGGTGCACCAGCGTTGATGCCTGAAAGAACGCGGTGAAGCGGCGAGCTTTTGCTTGCTTGACAACCTCGCAATGCAGCCATCTGGAGACGAGAACGTATGGACGGGATAAGGCTGGCGAATTATGCAGTACTGTGCAGGAGTCTTAAACATGAAAACGGATGTGCGGTTGGCTTTCTACATGGAGGAGGATCATAGGTGAGTCTCACCAGATTTAATTGAATAGCGTGATATGTTTCTGGACAGATCAACTTCAAGATGAGGCTCAAGCGGGCAGCCTCATTCACTGATTGGTTGATGGGGCCTTACGGGAGTGCTGTCAAACAAAAAGAGTCGCCATAACATTGGTTCATGCTGGGGAAAGGCGTCCCGTGGTCTTCCGTGGTGCAACAAGTAGCTCGCAATACACACGGTCTTATTCAAGTAGTGCTCGAGATCGCGAAGTCCTATCATAGTCTATCGCAGAACATCAGTCAGTCAAAGATGCGCGATAGACTTATGATCATACGCATGGACATACACAACCCTGTGAGACAGAAGACGCTGATCAGTGCCCGTGGCATCGCGATGATGTTGACGGCGGTAATGCGCATGCATTTGAAACAGTTCAGAGGCGCTGGCGCGACGTTTCATTTGCATGCGATATGGATAGCTGGCAACGAAAAGGCTGTCATTATCGCGATAGTGATCATGTTATTGTTCTGGCTGGAGGTAAGTGTAGCTTCTTAGAGCAAGCTGTGCATATTATTGGGTGATCAGGCATTCTCCGTCGACGCCAAACGGAACATACGCATATGGATATAGAAGGCTTCTTTGAGCAGAACGAGAACATGCCAAAATGGGAAATCTCAACACACAAGCGCCAGGCGGCAACATGAGATGATGGCGGAGGTACGCCGCGCGAACTGTCGAGCGGTTCGCGCCCTTTCGCGCCCATAGCAGGGTATTGGTTCCCAGCGCAAGGCCTGGAAGAATTATCATGGCCTATTCTGCAGGTTGTCTGGGTAGTTGGTGCAATGGGCTGGATATCGAGCAGTGCACAATCGGCCTGTGTACATGGCGTGTTCCTGGTTTGGATTTCGATTGCCCTGAACAGTTGGAGGCCGTGTGACGCTCGTGATATGGACGGGAGTTCAAATCGGCGATATGAACTTGTCTTGATAGGCCACGAGGCCTGGCGTGGAGATCCTCGCGGAGCTTGCTATATAAGGTAAGTCTTTACCCTGAAAAGGAAACGGCGCACGGATGCCATGTTTCCGGGCATGCACGCATGGTCCCTGGAGCGTCAGGCCAAGATGACATTGTCGCGTGCAAGTCATTGATTGTTCTGGAAGATGGTTGCCACGAGTGTAAGTATATCAGCTGTGTATCACCTCGAACGAAGTGGCGATGTCGCTGTCAGATGGCCACGGAAGTCGACCGTTTGATGACAGAAAGCGGCGACGACGATGAACTTACCATGCGGCAGCAGAATACAAACGCCTACTGCGCCGCTGATGGAGGAACGCATATGACCATGGCGAACCGGTTTTGTGAGCCGTGCAGAGCGGAGACAATTGATGGCAGGCGTAGTGGGAACAAGGTTTTGGCGTCTAACTGGACAGAAAAGGCAAGGCCTGGACTGGAAGACGCTCGCGAGGAAGATAGGAACGGCTGACGTAAGAAGGATAGGCTGCAATTTGCAAATGACCGCTTCAGCCACAACTCATTGAACTCCTCCGGAATCAAGTCGACATATCGAATTTCGCAGCCGAACTGCCGTCCGACGTGGGCTCTGTCGACGGACCGTGCCACAACACACAACGACAACGGAGGCAACGCAAGCGCGTGTGCGATGACGCTGCAGATTGGCGTGACGGAGCGTGAGGGCGAATGAATTGAACTGAGCGTATTCGAAGGCTAAGAACGGAGCTTCTTGGGAGCAATCACGAAATCAGCGAGAGACCATCACCTGGTCTGCTGCAATCGGTTCACGCTTGACACCACTCATCCAAAGCCGGCATTCCCCCTACATAGCTTTTCTTGCTGCCCCTTACTCCTTCCGCCTCTCTCTCTTCCCTCCACTTCTCTTCTTCCTTTCGTCCCCCATCCCCTTGCTCCCATGAGTCGCCGCGCTCATTCCATGATGCCACCCCCACCTCTGGAGCGTGACGTCGTCATGGGCCCTCCGCCCCTTCCAGGCCAGACTCCTCTAGCGACATCCATCTCTCAGAACACCCCGTCAAAAGACAGTAGAGAATACGTAGAAAAGTATTATAAACTCAAGAGGAAGTACTTCGACCTCGAAGAGGTAACTTCTTTTGCACCATGTTTTTTCGGCACCTTTCCTCACGACCCTGCCTAGAAACACAAGGAGATGGAGGACGAGCTCAGGCGGTCAGGAGAGCGCAATCTTCGCATGAACCAGGAGCGGGGGTACGTGGCAGAGATCGACTTCCCAGCCCACCCACTGATCTTTCTCCAGTGCTCTCCTCGATCGAATTCTAGAATTAGAATCTCTCTCAAACGGCGCTTCTTCCAATCAGGCCGATCGTCATGCCCCGCTTCAGCCACCCAGTACAGCATTCCCCCGTTCCCTCATCTCGACGCGCGCACAGACCGCCTTCGCATCTAACCTCAGAGAAGCCGTCGAGGAGCTTGACACTGAGGACACTTCCGTCGACCCCTTGCTCACTTCACGTCATGTCGGTCCGCAAGCACGGAAGCGCCGGGAGGAAGAGTTGAAAGAACGTGCAGAAGAGGAAGCTCGCGAGGCCCGCAAGACGTCCAAAAGAAAGGGCGGCCCTAGTGGCGCTATTTCGGGAAAAGCAAGGACATAGGCGCCCCCTTACCTTTGCTCCGGGGCCTTCCCCAAGCGGCCCTTCTGGCGGAACATCGCAGACGCTGGTCTCTACGTCTGGCAAGCGTATCAGGATCAAGCCGCCAGCACCGGCGCAGGCGCCTCCAGACCTGTCACCACTCTCTTCTCATCCTGGCCCAGAAGGTCACCATACCAGTCAGTTCGTGCACAACGCCGGCATTCCGATAAGCCTTCCGCCTGTCGGATCTCCTGGATCACCGTTGTCGTCTTTACCCTCAGATGGAGGCGATCATTATATGGGTAGGGGCGCTTCTCACTTGCGGTTTTGGACCGGAGAACATGGGCACTCATGGCTTACTTCAGAATACATGATGAGTGTTAACTCATCTAATCCCTCCGATATCCAGCGTCATGCCAAACCAAAGCGATTGAAAGCGCATACAGTGACTTCAAAAAGCTATAGCATCCCGACAGTGCCACGGGATCGGAAGAACCGCCCTTTATTGCCGCTCAACGTCGGCATCATGACTGTGATCAGCCTCGGGGAGGTGTGCATGAGAGAGCATTTCCATACGGAACGTTACATTTTCCCTGTGGGTTACGAGGTGACAAGGTGAGAGCTTTTCTATGTGCGTCATATGTCAGGTTGGACCAATCGGTGACGTCGCATCGCTTCTTTGGTAGACGCTACTTGTCGGCGCGTGACCCCAACGCAGAGGTCGTGTATCACTGCACGATCCTTGATGGTGGTGATGGTCCAAAGTTTCAAATCGTCGCCAATGATATGCCTGACAAGCCCATCATTGCCGGCACTGCAACGGCGCATGGTCTGTCGTCGTACGTGCCGCGAATCATGTCCGAAATCGCCAACACAGCAACTCTGTGTCAGGGCCAGACTTTTTTGGCCTTGGGCAGAATACCATCAAGCACCTGATTCAGGAGCTTCCAAATGCAGACCGCCTCAAGGACTATGTATGGCAGCATTTCACGGAGGGAGGGTAAGACCGTTTCACGACATTGTCTGATCAAGCGAGACTCATAGAACTTAAGCAGACCGCTCGGCGGACGCCACGCGGCTGTCATCCCCGCACTGCCGGAAGATTATGATAGCGCAAACAACAGCAGCGAACGCCAGGAGTCCAAAGGTTCTGCAGATTACTCGCTGGAGGGCGACGTCCCCATGTCCGATATCCGAGTCTTGCCACCAGAGCACATCTCCCCGCATCCTTATGCGTATCACGAGCGTAGGGGTTCACGCGCAAGCAATGGCATCCCGGAAGACCTGCCGCCGCCTCCCTCAGCGCATGTCACCTCTCACTCCCATTCACACTCACCGCCAATGCACCGAGAGGCGTATGGGCACGGCCCACTCCCCCCGCTGCACACGCAAGTACCGCCACATCCCCGCGCAGTCGCACATGGTCACCACCATCGTCATCCACACGGGCCCGGCCCGTCTAGCTCTCACTCGGACTCGCGCTCACCACCATACACCCATCAACCACTGCCGCCCCTTCAGGCTCAATCACCGTATCTCGCGAACTCGCCACCAGCGCACGCGGCTCCTGTGGCGCCGCCACCGGTGCCACCGACGTTTGCGAGCATCATGAACGCGTACCCGGCGCCACCTTACGCGATGTCGCCGCGGCCAGGGACTGCGTCAGACCAAGGGAAGGGAGGCTCTGCTAGTCATCACAGCGGAAGTGTGAGCGGGGACCCGTGAGGATCGCACATTTTTGTTGGTGCGTGCCAGACTGCTCTGCGCATGTGGCGGCTTTGCTGACTTTCGTGTTGCAGGACATATGGTATTTGATTTGTCTCTACTTCCGGCTCTTCACCTGTCTCGGTCGACTGTTTGCTTCTCTAGTCTTGATGATGCCCGTCCTGTTTTACGATTATTCGCATCTAGTATTCGTCTCGTCCGCCCCACTCGCTCATTGTGTTTGTCCCTGTTTGTTAATCCAGCTCTCAATGCATCCCTCAATATCCAGAAACGTAATTTACCTCGCTCATTTTCCATCTATGCCCATCAAGTTTGTTAATCCCCTTGCTTGCTCAATGCATCCCTCAATATCCAGTAACGTAATGTACCTCGCTCATTTTCCATCTATGCCTATCAAGTCTCTCAGCTCGACATATACGATTCGGGCTTCGTTGTATGCGTCATTCGTGGCATTGATTACAGATGGGCCAGACCTTCCGTGCTGAGTCCTGACCATGCGCGAATGCTAGGTCGCTCTTCCATTCACTTTTTCGTCTGCTATTCCACATACGCCTGTAGCCCGTCCGTTCGCAGGACACACCCACCTGCAGACGGCGCGGGCGCCCAGCGCACCGCACCGGGGTCGGGGTCTGCGCTCGCTAAGCGTACGACCGCCTCCCCATAGCACGCAGGCACGCTGGGTATCGAGACACGGCTACATTATGTATTCCACGAGTGGTTACTTATGAAGTGGAAAGCCCCATGTGGGGACTCCGCCCGTTGCGAGGACCGTGCCGGGTATTTGGGGTAGTATGTGGGGCTAACATACGTTCCTTCTTAATTTTCTTTCACGACGATTTTGTGGATTTTCCGTGTGGTTGGAGGCTAGGCTTTTCTTTGCGTGCTACGTATGTAGTTCGTAGGATCGTTTGGTTGGACACCCTTTGGAATGACAATCTGAATCGTTTCTATGTCCGTTGTCAAGACGGCAGTGTTTTGTGAATGCTTTGATGTCGAGGATCACCGGGATGGGCAGCAAGATTCTCACGGGTGCAAACGCAAGCCTCGAGACGGCAGGCCAGGCTTTGCCATCGTCCGTCTCTACCTGCTCGTCGTCCGCCGCATCCTTCTTCTCTAGATCTTCGTGTCTGGTTTGTCTCACCTTCACATCACTTCTGGTGCCTTTATCTAACTGTGTGGCAGGAAAGTAGAGCTGGGACCAACGAGGGCCCCACGTGGTTTTCTCTGCAGGTGCATCTAGTTTCATCAGTTCGTTCAGTTCGACTCGTGCATCTGCCCCGCCCACCCACACCATCCGCCCCGCCCCAGCTCTTTCATTTTCATTTTTCCCGCATTTTCTTGATGTTCTGCCCGTCACGCTGCCTAGTGCAATGACCTCCCGCCCGCAATACACACACAAGCGGCGTCCTTTGTCCGCCATCTTCCTGGGGCCCATCACCAACACCCCGCCCGATCTCCCCAGTCTCCCCGAGCCCCCGAGCCCCGGCGCGCACTCCAGCGGCTCAGGGCTTCCCTCGCCGCCGGCGACGAACTCCACGGGCAGCGGCAGCACGGGTGACAATAGCACGCACGGCGGCAGTCTTCGGCGGCGCGCAGCCTCGGACGCGAACGCAACCCCGGACATGCTCAATAAGTACGACAGGTCATTTGGTTCGGGCTCGACGGTGTCGAGCCCGGAGGACGAGGGCGGGTTCGACGATGAGGACACGACGGCAAAGATGGTGAACGGGCGGCGGCGGCAAGCGTCTGCCGAGAACGCGATAGCGCTGCAGCGTGTCCGAAGCCTCACGGAGCGGAATCGCATGGTGCGTGCCGCTTTGAAGTGCGCTTGATTTTTGTGCTGAAGAATGCTCGGACATGTCAATTTTCGCGGATCGCCACGCCTTGCTCCGTATTCGTGAACGCCCTCGCGGCCTGTATGCGTGTGATGATGGTGCGTAGGCTCTCGATAAGCTATCTAGGCTCAACACACCATCACCCTCGACCATGTCACGATCATCTCGCTCCCCGTTGCCCGCTCTCACTGGCCCGGGGCCGGGTTCCTCGGACTCTGGCCGCTCGTCTTCTCGTCTTTCCCATCACACGCATACTCATTCTGCACCGACCGGCCGCGATCGAGCAAACACACGCTCTGGTTCCGAAACGGAGCGCGAAAGTCAGCAACCCTCTTCGAGCTACTACTCTTCCGACGACCAGTCCGAGACTCCTCCCTCATCACTCTCCCATGCGCATTCAGGTGGTGGTAGATTCAGCAGCCGGAGGAGAGGCGGCTCGCTGCCCGACTCCCCTGAAACGAGGAGACCGCGCGATCGCAGTCGCGGCTCTCACCGGGGCCGTCACAGCGCACACCTAGGAAAAGAGCGGCGATGGCGTCCACCTCCGATCGAGGCAGGGAATATGGGCAGGACACCACACACGATGTGACGACAGCGGCGTTGGCGGCGGTGGCATCTATGCGGCAGCGCAGCCCTTCAACCAGCGGCGGAAAGCGTTCGAGGCAGCCACTGCCAAAGGAATTTCGTGAGAGCAAAAGAAGCAGCTTGGATGGCAGGGTCTGTAGCATTTTCTTTGGCATCGATGCTGCTGCCCATCCTGATGATTGCGTAATAATGCATGCTTTGCCCTGCAGCCTCCAAGCCAGCCCACAACACCGCACCGCGATCGGCACTATGTCACGTCGCGTAATACGCCGTCGCCGAAAGCGTCGTCCGCAAACTCGTTCTACCACAACCAGGTGTCGCCTAGGCCGCAGCGCACCCGATTTTCAACCGTACGCGAGCTCACGCGGAGACACCAGACAAGATGGGTGTCCGAGGACTTATCAAATGTGATGTCGTCTGCGCATGAGGAAGAAGACGATGAAAGCTACATGGACCGGCCGATGTCGAGTGGCGGGCGCGTGCGACAGCAAATGCAGCGCGGCGGGAGTGGCGGTATGGAACATTCTGTCGGCACCCGTCTAGTCGGTGGAAGCTTGCGTGCTGCCGGGATTGGGATGCGTCATGCGAATGACGAGGATGTCTTCCGCGCTGAGGAAGAGGCCGCCGCCGCCGCCCGTGGCCACAGACGACCACGCTCGAATGGCACCCCTTCGGTGAGGAGTTCAGAGTGGGATGAAGGGCAGAGCACGAGCACTGCGGGGCCGAGCAGAACGACTGGATCGTCAAGAGCATCAGATCGGCTGTACGACCCACGCACACCAGTCAACACGACGTCAAGATTCAGGGAGAGCGCGGCGCATATACTGGGCCGAATCTGACCAGGCCTGCGACGTCGATGGCGGATTATCACCACGGAGGCGACATGCCCCCACCGAGGACCGCACCGCAAGCCTTGCGCACCTACAAGTCGACATATACTTTCGAACGTGATCGAGAGGGCATAGGCTCCGAAGCGAATTCGGGTGCGAGCGGCAGCAGGGATGCGGGACCAAGTCGACAGGCAGCGTATTCTTTGCCGCCGCTTCAGGCCCCAAATTTGCAGGAGCGGACATACGGCTCGCCGCGCGTGCGCATGAGCAGGCTCAATGGTAAACAGAAGGTGCTCTCCGCGGCGGACGAAGCGGCTATCGAACACCTGAAACTAATGGACGACTCGCTCGTCGTTTTCGAGACGCTTCTCTCGCGTCTTCCGCCCATGGGCAACACTACCACATCCATCATCCCGGAGCTGTTCCGCGACGCACAAAGCATCGTGCGGTACTCGGAGCAGGTCAACGGGATGCTGAGAAACGGCACGAACCGTGCGCTGGAGCGGCAGATCGAGCGCGAGATCGTGGACGAGTCGGAGGTCATCGACATGGTGCAGCTCTGGCGGGACGTGGGCAACGACTTCCGTGACTGCATGCGTGTGAGCGACGAGCTGGTGCGGACGATGACTGGGTTCTTGATAGGTGTCGGCAAAGTGCTCAGAGACTCGGGATCGACAACTGCGGGCCTGCAGCATCATCTGCGCGCGGCCAGTATGGATGAGGACGCGGCGAGGAGGTTGGTAGGAGACGGGCGGTCGGCAACGGGGAGCGGACGGGGAGTGGGCCGGGGAGTGATAAACGCAATGGACCGGGAAGTGATAAGAGGAGCAGTACGGACGGGGGTCGCAGTGCCGAAACAAGACGGAGTTGGGATC
Organism: Hericium rajendrae; assembly: GCA_033439255.1. Classification (NCBI taxonomy): domain Eukaryota; kingdom Fungi; phylum Basidiomycota; class Agaricomycetes; order Russulales; family Hericiaceae; genus Hericium; species Hericium rajendrae. The sequence continues at coordinate 1,063,261 of CM065880.1, forward strand.
TAGTTCGGCTGTCGGACAGGGAGCGGGACAAAGACCGGGACAGAGAGACGCTGCGGAGGTCGTCAAGCCGCATGGACGCCATCATCGCAGGGAACCGACCATCTTCCTCTTTGCTGAAGGAACGAGATAACCAGCCAGTTGGGAGGCGAATCGACCTGGGTGCTGATAGCCCATTGCCCGCGCCTGCGCCTGTACCAGCGAGCGTATCCCGTAACGGTCTCTCGAGTCTCACTGTGTCATCATCGACAAGGCGCTTGTATACCCCAAGAGATCGCGATGAGCATACGCCAAATTCTCTCGCAAAGATTGGGTTGGTGACCATCCAATCTCAGGAGAGCATGCACGACTACGAACCTTCGCCAACGCCTGCACCTCGAGTCCAGCCTCAGTCGAGCGCTGACCGGCGCGCTCTGGCGCTAGCCCCGCTCTCGATCCCTGCGCCACTTCCAGCCCTCCCCTCTGAATACCAGCTCAGCCGACGGGTCTCAGCAGGCTCTGGTCCTCGAAAAATATCGACAGCTTCGAACGTCACTGTGCGTGCCAACACAGGCATCAGCGTCACGACTCCGAGCACGACCACTGCCGTCACTCCGCACACTGTATCCAATAACTTCACCCCTGACAAAGCCTTCTTCCCCCAGACGCGTGGCGAGCCGTCATCATCCACGTTGTCGCGGAAGCCCATGTAACATTTTCGCGTCCGTCTACGATCTCCGTAAACGCGCTCAACGGACTTGCACAGCGGGACACCACGCGGCGGCGCACGAACTCGCAATCCTCGTCCGAAATGGCTGTCCACGACGAGCCCATCTCCGCGACGTCTGCGCCGCTGGGCGTTGTCAGCACCCCGGTCGCCCGCACACCGCGCTCGGGATCCGACACGGAGCGTCCGTCGTTGACGACGATTGGCCGGCGGACGCTCGGGCCTCGTGGGCGCGTGTCGCTCGATGAAGCGCGGGAGGGTGAGATGCGGAGGATCGGGGATAGAAGCGGGACGAGTAGTCAGGCGCAGACTATGGTGCTGCCGTCGACCAGGAAGGAGAGGCGGAGAACGATCACAGAGATCTTCTCATAGTCATCCCACGTGCGATATTCTCTTGGGTTTCATTCTATCGTGGTAAGTCTCCGCTATATCGTTGTCGGGCTTGCTAATGAGCAATCCGCCATCAGTAACCATCTCAAATGTTTCATTTCCCTTTTTCATGTTTTTATTAGGTTCGGTCATGCCGACCTTCTTATTCTTCCATCATAACGGACTAGTCATCTTCCTTCAAACTGTGCCAACCCCTTCCTTGAAGCCCATCTGATGACGCACGGCATTACACCCTGATGAGGCGTAGATAACTCTCCCTTCCGTGTCGCTTTTCTTCTTCTCCTTTCCTCTCCCCACCTTGTGACATTAGGTGTCTCTTTAGCAGCAACTCCCACGTCGCGGTTATGTTTATGGCTTCTTCAATGCATGCACGAGTATGATTCAATGACGCAGTGTGCCCGAATGTCTTTCTTGTTATCTGTTTGACGACGAATACGTACTACCTAGTATTACAGAGCTGCATAGTAATGAGATGGCAATTTGCCTGAGGGTTGGCTGGCGTGATATCCTTACTGAGCAAAGTGCCGGTGGACTCAGTCCCCGTGGAGATTGACATTTTGACTGCCCATCGCAGGCCAGTCCACCAGGATGAGCCCTGACCTAGCACAAGCGCGAATCGCGACGGCCCGTCTGAGCTGCGAAAGGGATATGTAACACGCTGCTCCTCCGCAAAGAACAAAGCCCTTAGCCTGCGATCTCGCTACCCCGCGCATGCCACCAGGCGTCCGAGTCCATCCCATCTCCGCCAGACACCCGCTCGACCTCGATCTCGATCCCATACTTGTGATATCGGCGTTCATCCTCTGCCTTGCCCTTGCGAAACGCGGCCTTGAGCTCTATTTTGTCTTGACCACGAGCAGACGAAACGAGATGCCTTCGTACAAGAAGTCGTCGAGTGGCGCGCCCGCGGATACCGCGGCGAAGAAGAGTGGCGCCGGCATGCAGGTGCGTCTCGTCCGCACCATAGCTCGGACGCGGAAATGCTGACGAGGCGGCGCGCAGATACCGAGCCTGATCAAAAGCGGCGCCTTGAAAGCGGGCGCGAAGCCGTGGAAGCGCGACAAGCTCCGCGCGCTTGTCAACGGCGGGAATGACGCGCCCACGGCGGACGAGTACCAGCGCAAGCTACAGGCGCTCGAAAAGGACGTCGCGCAGACGATGGCGAACCTGAAGACGATCGCCGCGGAGAGCAAGCGGCGCACGGCCGCGCTGGAGCGACAACGCGACGCGTCCATGGCGCGCGCGCGAGCTCGAGGCACTGCTGTGGACGGAGCGGCATCGCATGGCGGTGTCGAGTGCGAGATGCACCGAGCTCGAGGCGTGGGCGGCGGATCTGGAGGACCGGCATGTGCGCGCGGTGGAGGAGCGCGTGTGGACGGCGGAGATGCACCGGATGCAGGTGGACCGGCTGGAGGGGACGCTGCGGTGGTCGGGCGAGGTGCTGAAGCAGAAGGTGCTGGAGTTGGAGAATTCCGGGAGGAGCTGGAAACGGCGAGGACGGAGAATTCGTGGCTGGAGAGGGAGTACGTGGAGTTGGACATCACGCCGCGGCCGGGGCGAGAGGCGACGACGACTTTGAGCGCGGACGAGGACGAGGAGGACGAAGACATCGCGATCATGCCGTTCCCCGCACGCCGAGCGTCCAGTCCGCCTTATTCCACCCCCACCCGCGCCCGCGACCGGCCTCTGCTGCGCACGGGGGTCCTGATCAGCCAGGCGCTGCAAGCCCATGGCAGTCCGCCTCCGGACTGCACGTTCGAGATGCTCGCGCAATGCGTGCCCCGGCCATTGGTGTTTTCACCACCCGGGATTCCTGCACCGCGCGGTAGGACGGAACGGAGGGCACCTGATGGTCGGCAATCGTTGATTCCGCGGCCGTCGAATGTTGGGATGGGATTGCTGAATGGCGGTGATCCGTTTGCGACTCCGTCCAACGGAGAGATAGACAGTGAAAATGCTCAAGATACTGAGGAGGATGGTTGGTTGTTCTGATGGATGATAGACACAGTATAACATTAGTCTGTTTCCTTTCCCCGATTTGCCTACAATCGTGTATCTGTTGCTGTATCATTATTAATTATCCTACCTTGACTGCGCATGGCAAAGGTCGTATGAAGTACCCACGTTGATGAACAGTCCGACAGCCAGACTGTATGCCCGACCTGCAAAAATCAGCCTTGAACAATCCATGCGGCTGAAAAATGGGCGTTCATCGAGACAGATTTTGACAGGCGCACGCTTCCTTCGCGAGGTATGGCACCCAGCGCGAGACTCGTCTGTGTGTGCCTTGCAATTCAGACCTGCAGGCCAGGCCACACAGGTGTTAAGTGATCAAACGCCATACTTGTCATCTGTCAATACTGTCGACACAGCAGGCGTGAGGCCATGATCGCCCATCCGGTGACGCGTGAATACAGCTTAAAAAAATCTGATCCATTAATCATCGCCGGAAGAAATACCTCGACGTCGACCTTCGAACTGTGTACCCGTGACGGCGATGTGCCAGATTGGTGGGCCTTGCCCTGATTCGAGACCATTCGAGACAATGGATTGACGAATTGAATAAGACTGGGCGCTAGACCATTACGAAACGGAGACAAAGTATAAGTACAGCCCTGAAGAGAATGAGAGGGACGAGCAAGGCTGGATACCTTGTTGTCTGCTGGGCATCCATTTGTTCTGCGCTGCGTTGAACGCGTGCAACTGCTGTGCAACATTGTGCTTATGTCAGCAGTCATTGTGCAAACCGAAAATAGCAAGCGGCACAGCTGGAGAGAGAAGCCTTTCCGTCCCATGCCTGGTCCAAGGCAATCTCTCTTCCACTATCCTCTCCCTCCTCGCGTCGAGATGTCGTCGACTACCCTCTGTATCCTCCTCCTCGCCCTCCCCACCCTTTCTCTCGCTGTCTCATCACCCCGCAACTACCCACCAAGTCCTTTCTCACGTCGCAGCGGCCGTAATGTCCCACCACAAGGCTTCTATGACCCTCGCGACAACGGTGGCGCTTGGTTGACAGTCAGTACATATCACCCGTGTGTTTACTCTGCATGCTTATGGGGGCTACAGCAAGTGGTCGGCACCATCCCTGCGGGACTGCACGAACCGATAAATGCCGTCATTTCGGGGTCATCAGACTCTTCGGTGCTTCAAGACCAGCAGGTCGATGGTGGCTTGCGCAATTACTTCGCGTGCGTCCATTCTATTCAGCTAGCGCACAGCGATTGAACAGATCCCAGTTCGTTTGGCTTTGCCGGCGAATGCCTTGGCCAGCATTCCGGTAATGACCAAGGTGCAGACCTTGGAGACGGCAATGGGACCAGTGAGTGGGACGCGTGCTGGCGCTTCCGCAATATCTTAATGCTCGCGCTTTCCAGAGAATGAGACTGCTGTCATTCGATGGGATTATGGAGATCCAACACTCGGAACATGTCAAGAGACAATAGAGGGGGGGAACCATTTTCGATACTGGGTCCAAGACGGCAGCAAGGCAGATAGGTATGCCATATGTCTTCACTCTTGACAGTGGGCTAATATCTATTTCAGCGGCGCTATTTTCCTCGCCGTGTCCTACGAATTGCCAGCCAAACGTAGGTGTTATCTTATTCTCCTTCGATATTCCCATCTCACGGATCTCCAAAGTGCAACACGATATCATTTTCAAGGGTGAGTACTAAATGTGGTTGCCTTGTCTGACGTGCCGCTGACCCTTGGCCAACAGATACGATCTTGGCCGGTATGCCCACGCGTGCTTCTTGCTGATTGACATGCTTCTGACCCTTCCTGCCCAGTGATTGGCTAGTTGGGAACGCGACGGCCCAGTCACAGATCGTCCCAACCCAGACTCTACAGAATGGGAGCACATTCTCAGGACAGACGTCAGCAAACGGTTATGTGTATCAGACCGATGTGACCTACACGTCAGGATTTCTCTCGAATGGCTCGGATGGCATCAATCACTTCGCCTCAGTTGGGGCGAATGGAACAAATGCCATTGACGGTCTCATCGCCGTCCTGAGCGTGACAACACTTACGAAGCCCAGTGGTGCAACATCGTACGTGCTGCCTCAGCTGTGGTTTGTCCTCGGGTTCATTTCGAATTTGAAGGTCGTCAATACGACAAATGCCTCTTCCCACACTTGGGTGGCCTTCGGCAGCATCGATGCCCTTCATTGCAGGCACGCTGTTGGCCGTTCTCAGCGCATTCGCGTCGTCAGTACTATAGAACCTGCACAGGACCATCTAGAAGGACACTGGTCCTGCCTGACCTCACTCGTTGCCGTGTTCGCGCTATCACACCCCGAGCTACATCCATCCAGACTGCTCATTCACTTACCAGTGGACGTTACATTATTTAACGCCGTCGCTTCCCAGCGTGCAGGCCACGCTTCCCCTTCGTCGTCGCATCCTTCCATCCTGCATTGCTCCTTCCTCCCGCCCCTCCCGCGCACCATCACATCCGAGCCTCCGCGCTCGCTGTCATTTACGAAGCCCGCTTGTTTATGTCCTCGCATCTATACCAGCATCCATCAGACCTGAGGAAGGAGGGGCAGGATACTGCCGTTTGTATTTGTACTTATGACTTTCACTTACTTACAGCTCGTATAGACTATTCCAACAGATGTTACCTAGTTGGCTCGGCGGTGCACGGGCATGATGCCGCCAGACTGGCCAGGAGAGGCCGAACGCGAATGCAGTCCGTAAAGCTACTTTTGGAGGTGTCTAGAGGTACAAGGAGCAAAACAACAGATTACTGTACATCCCACTGCCCCGCTGTACAGCCCAGATCAGTTCAGGATCTCGAGATCGCCGTAGGGCTTCGCGCGGAGATAGCTCTCGTCGAAATGGTGCACGCGCACGAAGCCGTCTTCGCCTCCCGATGCGTATGCGATGCCTTGTGGGTGCACGGCGATGCTGCAGTGCCACGCGTAAGTTTGAGTTAGGGACATGTGGGGAAAGAACATGGGACGTACGTGTTGATGGGGCCGAAGTGGCCCTTGACGCGGCCGACTTCCTCCTCGAAGACTTTGTGCCAGAAGCGCGTCTCGAATTTGCCCTGGCGAAGTGATGTGGTGGTGACGCTCATGGCCTCCTGGCCACCGCCGAGTAAGACCTACGATACAAGGGCTCGTCAGGGTGTACATGACTTGAGTTGAGATGAGATCACGCACGTAGGGTGCGTTTGGCGCCAGCGCCGCGCTGTTCAGTGGTGTTTCTGTGCTGAACGTCTTCAGCACCCGCAATGTCTTCGAATCGTGTATCTGCGCGAGATGAACGTGAGCATCACCCATATCGTGGTGAAGAATGAGACATACCCGCGCTGTCTTGTCTTTGCTGCTCGTGACGAAATACGATCCGTCGGCGCTCAGCTGCAGGTCCGTGACGACGTCCATGTGCGCACGCTCGTTGCTGAGAACTTCGTCGCCCGTCTTCGCATCGTACAGCGCGACCTTGCCGGACTCGTGTCCGGTGATGATCAAATTCGACTGGTACGAGAACGCGCAGACGGTCGCCTTCGAGCCAATCGGGTGGAAGAGCGACACGGGCTCCGGGTCCTCTGCACACACACCGCCAGTCAGCATACGGACGGAGAATGGGGCGCGGAAGACGCACGGTCGGTGCCGTCGCCCTCTCGGTTGATGTTGAACACGCGGATCGCGCCTGGTGGACCCATGCGCTGCTCCGTGATGCACACGACCTGCTTATCGTCGTCGCTGAATGCGACCCGCTTCACCGCCGTCGGGAACTCCCATACGTACAGGCACTTGCCCGTTGGTACGTCCCAGAGGCGCATTTCATTATCGGCCGATCCGGAGACGAGGAAGCGTGATTGTGCTACAAGGGGAGCGACGCTGTGAGTTGCATGCGGGATCAGAGGGAGGGGCACATACAGTCGACATCGATCGTCCAGACGGCGCCGTTGTGTCCCTCGTACGTCCCTAGCCGTTCGCCATTATGTGAGAACCAGACGTTGATGACGTGATCTTTTGAGCAGGAGAAGAGGAGGTCGCCCTCCTTGTTAAACTTGATTTGGGTCAAGGACCGCTCGTGGCCTGCGTAAAGTACAGGGATCAATATCTCGGGATGGAGAAAAAGCATATGATCTAACCTTGAAGTAAGATGGGTCTCTAAACCGGCACGTGTTCTGTAAGTTAATGATAAAACCTCCACTTCATCGAGCGACGTACCATATTTGCAGGTAAGGAGAATGTAGTAGTAGCAACAATTGAAGCCTTCGCAAATCTTCGCTGACAAGCTCTCAGTGCCTCTGGACTTTTCGCGTCACGTACCTGTGACAGAGCTCGGTCACTGCGCGCTCGTGACTCAGACGCGTCTGGTCGCGTCTTTCCCACGGCATGTAGTCGACGCTCGCTTGCTCTCCTATTGTTTTCCGACACATATTTATTCCCGCCGACTCCTCTATGCTGCAACTCAACCAAAGTCGACGCGCGCCGTTTTTATCTCAAGTCCCACGAACTCATAGCACATTAATGGCCTCCCCAGCCCCTTCCCATAGCCATGTCGACACGCGACGTGCGATCCTCCCCGTCCCTGATCTGCCAGAGGATCACCAACACCTTCTCGAGCCCTTTGAAACGCTTCTCTACTCGCTCGACGATCTCACGCACGAGAAGCTTTCGCTCCATGACCTCACCGAGGCATACTCCATACTTTACCTGCGGCTGAGGACCTGCGCCCATATCCTGTCCGGCGCGTTCTCGGTCTGGTGCCGCGGGGAGCGGCGCTCGCGGGTAGTTGAGGTACTCAGGAGGGACGTATCGAGAGCCCTGACTCCTCCGCTCGCGTTTCTTGTCCAGCAGAATAATTCATTTGAGCCTTCAAGCGCGGACCGACGCGAAGTGACCGAAGAGGATATCCAGTTTGTGAGGGATTCTACTGACGTATGCCATCATTCTTTGCGGGTCGTGTCCCAGATTTTCAGAGATGCAACTCTTCTCACGATTTTGGAGGTTCGTCGAGTCATCGAGATAGCATTTTTTTTCTTGCTGAGGCTCCATTTGACAGACAGCGTCGGTCTTCTGGTGGACACTATCCTCGATATCCTGACGATGGCTTCGTTGCCGTCTTTTGATGCATGTAAGACGTATGCGCTATGTATATGGGCTCTTCGGATGCACAGTCTCCCTGCACGCGTTATTTCTTCAAGGAAGGAGCAACTCGTCATTGCTCTTCAGTGCGCTGTGAAGGGTGATATCTTCAACGATAGGAACGAAGAGCTCATAATTGATGCTCTGCAGGTACGTCGCCTCATCAGTGAATTCAAGGTGTATTCACCGGTACTACAGGTAGTGAATTCTTCATTGAGCACCCATGGCGATGTCCTTGTGATATCCCTCCATGGTGTCGTGTCTGTTGTCTTGCCGCATCTTGTTTCGCAATCTCCTGTCCTCCGGCATGAGGCTGCGAGTACACTATCAATATATTGCTCGACTCTACTCCGGCATCTAAGGCAATTTCCTGAAATCCGGACCCTGTTGTCTGCGGAAGTCTTAGCCTTCCTCGAAATACAGACGTGCAAGTCCAACGTCCCGCCTTCAGCAGAAGCGTCTCCCCGAAATGCTCAAGAAGGCCATGCGGGAAGGCAACACATGCAGAGTCGGAGGCGGCTGTACATGGGCCCTGACAGTTGTGGCCTGCCTGACGCTCCTGCTCCGCGACGCTTTCTTCTCTCACTCGCGCACGCTCCGGATGTGTATGGAGACCGCGGCTGAGCTCCTTAACCGTATACACCATCCGCTTCGGGGTCTGCATCCTCACGTCTGGCGCTTCTTCCTATGGGCTTTTGCATGCCTCAGAGCCCGGCTGAACGATGCGGTGCAGGACAGTGCGTTGTTGGACAGGGTGGAGCGTGCGCTGCGCACCATCAAACAGGAGCTGCACGATGGCTTGGGCGTAGCTCTTGTCCGTACGCTCGTTGGGCCCAACAGCAATGTGTGCTCTTCTGACGTCTGGGGCGTTCCGCAAACCATTTCGATTGTGAAAGGATATGCTTCAAAGCGAGGACAGCGCCGTCCGAGATGACGGGCTGGCGACGCTTCGCAAGCTACTCGATGGATGCCATACAAATCGCTCGGAAGGAGATCCGAGTTCAAGCTGGAATCATAATGCTTTGCTTTGCGGGGCTTTGTTGGAGGGAACGATTCTTCGGACACGCAAGGCCGAGCTCTCAGCGATCGTGAAGTCCCTCGGACGGGATGTTGTTGAGGTCAGGCAGCTGTCTTTCGGTGAAATTTCTCGTTATTGGGACGATCTTGCGTCGTGCTGGATCACGGTTGTGCAGAGCCATCACAACGCGTCCCCGGACGGCCTACTTGATGTACGTGATTACTCTCAGCCCTTGTTGAAGCGCCGATCTGAACTTCAGGATGACAGGACGACACGTTATCGGTGTGGCGGGCTCTTCTGAACCAAGAAACCCGCATGACGGCTACGGACCTCACGGCGAAGGCGACGTCCGTGGTCATCCAGGTTCTTTCTCAAGATCTCCAAGAACCTGGTGTCTCCGTTAATGCGATGGAAAAGCATTCATTAGACCTCATCAAGAAGCACTGGGACATTATGGCAGATGTTTTGAGCAGAACTGCGTTACAAGCTGCCGCCGCATTGATCCTCTTGACTGTTCTGAAGCATAGCTTCAATCTCATAGCCGGACCTGTCAAGGCTGCCTGGTCTGATCTATGCGCCGGACTGGTTGCCACAGGTCATCCGGATATCTTGAAGACCCTAGCGGCGAATAATTCTCAGGGCAGGGAAGCGGAGCTCTCGAAGCAGATGTGGCTGTTAATGGCGAGCGCTTGGCATGAAACGAACAAGAAAGCAAGCCGCGAAGATTCATTATCGTTCCTCATGATGCCTTTCGAGTGAGTGGAACAAGTTCTGGCTATATCCACAGTCTCATTGTTTCATAGTGATAGCTCGTGGTCTCTCTCCGTTGATGAGATTGATGCATGGGATGCGGTGTTGGGACGTAGCATCGCTGGAGAAACGCCTGCCCAGACTATTGCCCTTCTTGAGGGCGTCAGTCGGATACTCCTCGCCAGGAGTTCAAAGTAGGTCATCAGGAAAATCTAACTTTTGGCGGTCTAACATTTGTGTGCAGGATTCCATTGAGCGTCGCTTTGACACTGGCAATTGCGCTGATTCGTCGTATGGATCTGGAACGAGTCACCGTGCTCCCGGTGATAACACTGTCTTTCATCAATAATGTCCTAGTCAGCTCATACTCGGAATCTGAGTCAATCAGTCGCCAGGTTACCTTGGACTTGTTCAGTATTGCTCATAACCAAATCATCGTCGCACCGGATCCGCTTCTTATATCTTTATTGAACAGTCTTGAGATGTCTCTAATTCTTTGGTTCAAGGATGAACATCGCATCACTTCAGAAGACGAATATAATTCCATGGTGCGTCCCATTTATTACGTTTTTTGTCACAATGCACTGATTGGCTTTCTAGATAATACCCCTCTACCGGACAATCTTAGTCCGTCTTGAAGATACCAAGCCCTCTTTGCAAATCATATTTTCTCTGGCGCCTCTTCTAGCCTCCGCATTCACGCGCATACCCCCTCCAGCTCATGGTCCACTTGCTTACAAGAAGTTCTTCGACAGCGTATACCTGACTCGCGGTCTCCCTGCGAAAGACTACCCAGAACAGCTCATTGTCTGCGCTATGACCTGTCTTCATTGTTTCGGCGGCGAAATGCTACCTGGACTCGAACTTGAATCACAATCTCAAGATTCACCTCACGATGTGGAGAGTCGAGTCGTACCCGATTCCCAATCGGGTGTTGACAACGGCCCGCAGACAGAAAATTCTTCCAAAGTCCCCACTTTCGGCATTGCTGGGGATGTACAGCTCCCAGACAACTGATTGTCCCGACTTCGTGCAAGGCAGCTCGTCTGCTCGATTTCATCGTCCGATCTCTACTTCAAAGCCTGCATCTATCTCGGCATCTAACATGTCACAGTCGTCAGCATTGCTTATTGGCCATGCGCAGACGCCATCGTTGCTCTCTGCCGTCGATCGATCAAAGACAGTGCGAGATATCGGGCGTTCAGATGCTTCAGCGTGTCGAGCTGGTAATCCTGGAGCAGCAAGCAACGATGCTCCCGCTCCACCTTTGCGTGGATTGATATCCGGCCTTCGGAGGAAACGCTCCTCGACGGCCAGCACGGTTCCGCTCAAGAAACGGAAGCTGACACCGTCCGAAGAGTCCGCCGATCGATTCACGTTCGCAGTCGGTCTGCGCCCATGACGCGCGTGTCTTCACCCATTGTGAACGCTGCTCGATCGCGATGCGTCCAACCTGGGCGCAAGGTCTTCGACTGTGTGGAATTGCTGCCATACCACATGATACGCAAGCGGCATATGAAGGGCAAGAGCGTCGATGCAGGTGCTGCTAGAAGTCGGCGGTCGAGTGTTAGGGCATCTACAGATGCGCTTTTGAGTTCCATCCAACGTGGGCAGGACGATAATCGTCCCCAGCGATCAGCACACAAGGGCAAAGGCAAGCAAAGGCCGCACGAGAGAAATCTTCTCCTCGGGAGCAGTACGATGACTGGGAGATGACTGTGGACACGCCTCAGGTCATGAAATTCAGGAAAGAGCTCATGCGGGAGCAAGAAATTGGTAGGCTTTTGTGTTCTGGAAACTGTGTTCATGCATGAAGCTGACTTGTTTCTACTCAGTACCCGAAACTCCTCAAGCTGATTTCACTACATCTGTTCGTCAAACTCTTCCGACGCCGACATCGTCCCCGATTCAATCATCCCCACACAGACATCACCCTGTTCATCATAGCCATTCATACCCTCCGATAGCTCCCGGCACCAATCTCCTTCCTTCATCGGAGAAGCCGGACTCTCCGATGGCGGATGCTCCGCCGCTGCGACGGGTGCAGAGCAGTTCAGCACAAATCATGCTCCTTCGACAGGCGCGCGATGCTATGACAGGTGATGGTTTATCACAGCTACAGGTGCCTGACTTGGTCACGGCGACGAAGATTGTTGAGGAGATGAGTGCAGCGCTCAATCAGAGGATGCGGAAGCAGCTCGTTGAGGGCGTTGGGGCACGGAGCGCGCGTCTGTATCTGGCGGTGCTAAATGAAATTTCACACGACGTTGCCTGGCGTCTTGCCTTCGTGATTGCTGCTGTATCCATTCATCTTGATACTGATACCGATTCATGAATTCAGATTAAAGCTGTGATGCACCTCCACGAGGCCAGCCTCGCGTTTGGGGTGAACGAGAAGAACCTTCCTTTCCGGCGATAGACCAAATTGGGCATCTTGGTTAACATAACTGGCAGCGCGTCTTCTGTGTCAAAAACTGGCTTTATCTGCATCGACTTGCCAGTGATTTGACCCTGCTAGGTTCTATCAACAATCAGATGTTGATTTTCATCCAGTACGACATCTCTCACGGAAAGTGAGTGGATATCACAGACATCCCGCTGTGAGGCAGCCTCGCTTTGAAGGAGGTGCGTCGAATTAATGCAGTTTCCTTGACGGCATTACGTGCTATGATGGCACGCGGTCTCCTCGGCGCGATTCCGTAGCAGCCGTGAGTAGAGATCGTCAGTTGTTTGGAAACACGATCAATGCGAATCTTGAAGGGTCGTCAAAAGAAGCTCGAGGCATGTTGAACTTCCTCTCCCTCTCCATTTTCCTATCCCCTTCGTACGGCCCGTGGCGTCCCTTCTCTATCCTTTTGACCACAATGAGTAGGCAACTTCTGGATACACCCTCGCAACATGGGACGTCTTAGCAAGTCTCGCGGACGACGGACTTGAGTATGTTCGAGATTTGGCAATACGTGGGTTGGGACCGATGGCAAGGTTTGCCGAATCGGCAGTCATATCGTACGCCTGTTTTTCCTGCGAAGCTATTTTATTTTGACAACTAAGCTTTTTCAGAGTGTTCAGCAAGATTCAACATGGTCATCTCACCGTCGTGACATCTGGTCAAACGTACCATTTCCCCTCGCAAAACACCCCTCTGGCCAACGATTATCCAGACGTCCACGCTGAATTACGCATCGTCAGCGACACGTTCTGGGTCCGACTATGTACTATGAATGATCTGGGTTTTTCCGAGGCATTCATGTACGGTGACGTTGAATGTGACGACCTTATTCCGGTTTTCTTGGTACGTTCGTTGAATTCGACTTGAATGCGCAATGAAAGAACTAATCACGCGACGATAGATCTTTATTTACAATAAGGAGAACATGCAAGATCTAGATTCGAGACTGAGCTGGCTCTTTACTCTACCCCAAGACTGACATCCTACCGCTTTCTGAACTCCTTGAGCAATTCTCGCTCGAATATCTCCGCCCATTATGATCTGTCTAATGCGATGTTTTCTGGTACGTTCCAGACATCAAATGTTTGGTCCGTGAATTCGTCTGATTGCAGATGCATAGCTTTCCTTTCCAGTGACATGACATATTCCTGCGGCATCTACCCCGACTTAGATGGAGATATCACTGCATCTTACTCTCCATTTCCGGACCAAGGAAAGCTTCCCTTTAGCCCGACAGTGGAATCAGCACTTTCAATCGAGGCGGTTCTCTCTCCAGCTACGTCGAATGCGACGACTGCAGTAGGCTCGCGCGAGGCGAGTCCTGTACGCGGTGACGACCAGCTTCACGCAGCTCAGTTGCGAAAACTCCACACATCATCACCAAAGCGCGTATCATGCCTGGGCAGCGTGTTCTCGAGATAGGAAGTGGTTGGGGCTCGTTGACCATGTACATCGTGGAGAAGTTGCCGAAGACGCAAGTGGACACAATCACCCTGTCTGCACACCAGCATGCGTGGGTGACTCGACTTATCGAAGAGAAAGAACTGGAGGATCGCGTACGCGTTCATCTGATGGACTATCGTGAGATTCCTGAGGAATGGGAGGGTATGTTCGACCGTGTGGTCAGCGTCGAGATGGTCGAAGCAGTGGGACAAGAAAACCTCGAAGATTATTGGCGAGCGATTGACAAAGTCCTGAAAAGGAGGGCGGAGCAGGCGTGATTCAAGGGATCACCATCCCAGAGGCCCGTAAGTCTCGTCGTGGCCTTGCTATTGTTCTCGTCAGATCTCAACGCACACATTCACTTGTAGGTTTCGCTGCTTATGCAAAACAAGTGGATTTCATCCGGAAATGGGTATGTCCCTATCTTACCATTGACTGAGCGTGCCTGTTCTAATTGAGTTTCTCTGGTCATACAGAGTATGTCCGTCTTCACTAAGCTTGACGCTTTATTAACGCCTCGCGTCCAGTTTTCCCGGGCGGCCTGCTCCCTACCGTGACAGGGCTCATCACAACGATGACCAGCGCTACGTCGGGGCGCCTTCTCGTTGACTCGGTCTGCAATATCGGCCCGCACTACGCCCGCACCCTGCGTGACTGGCGTTCTCGCTTCCTCGCAAATTTCAGCGAAGTCGAGGACGCGCTCCGAAAGGACCACCCTGGCGTTTTTGACGGTGAAAAGGGTGCGTATGAGCTAGCTGTGTTCAAGAGAAAATGGATCTGTAAGTTCCTGGTACCTCAGCCCTGGTCTGCCGTCTGACATGTGCGACAGATTATTTGTGAGTTTCAGGATGTTTGCGCCCGTCTGGCTATCCCCTGACGAGATGTAAAGCTGTTACTCCGAAGTGGGCTTCACGACGCATCTCTTGAATGGTGAGCTCTCCCGTAGTTGACGTGGAGCGGACTTATCTAGGACCTCTGTCCATAGACCACATCATCGCATTCACGCGAGAGGGAAATGAGGGAATGGATGCGACGTGTTTGAGTGACCCTGGGCATTGGTGCCAGTGCCCAGTCATGGCCTGTCTGTTCGTCTTGTACAACTCACCGACAGGTGGCGAAAGTTTCTTGTGAGATAGATATCGATGAATACGTCATTTCCAACCTGTAAACAAGCATGTGTGAACATGGACAGCTTGTCCAGAATGGATATGCACAAATTCAAAACAAAACGATAAGTACAACAATCAAACAGAATTAGCGTACAGTATGCTACAGGATACATATGAAGTACAATGGAGTTGAGGTATAATCCTCCTTTGGGAGAAGAAGATGCACTGTCCAAGGTCATGAAGATGATGAAGCAATCCGTTCTGTCAGTTACGCGCTCATCAGTCCGAAAGTCAGATGGAACGAAAAATAGAATAATCGCACCTTAGCAGTCATGGCCCAATGTATCTGAATGTCAATTCCTGCCCTAGATGATCCTCCATCCGGAATCCAGGGCAAGGATATATGTTCTTCAGCTCAATGGATGCCCAAGCCTGGATGTCTTGCATCATATGCGGGTTGAGCAAGCGAACTGATCCCACCGATTTAGGTGCGATCGAGGGCAATTTTTTGCATAACGCCGCAAATGCCTCCGTGCTGTCCAACGGACGTTCGAAAGCGATGCCGAGCTGTGTGACGGACGGGAGATGTTTGAGACGCGGAATATCCTCCTCGTCGAACAGATGTATGTCAAGACGTTGAAGATTGGGGCAATGATCCTTGAATGAGCTCAGGAACGTCGAGAAACTTACAAGGATTGACATCCGTGCATTTCCATATCGCAGGTCCAGGTAGGCTGAGGTGAGCTGCTGACCATATAGCGAGAGGAGTGACGAAGAGATATGATGTCGCAGTTCGGACGGAATGGTCGGAAGAGGGCATGGCGGATAGAGGGGAAAGGGTTAATGTCTTGGTGAACGTCATCGTCGTGGCAGTGGCCATTGCCAGCGATCACCGTCGCAAACGAAAGATTCGATAGTAAGGGCCACGTAGCTGGGCACCCTAGGGAGACCTCGCCTCCCATGATAGTACGGAGGTTCGGCATGGAAGAAAGAAGTGCATGACAGTCCGATGGTGCGAACAGCACCTCGCTGTGCTCATCGAGATGCAGCTTGCGCAAAGAATGGCCACATTTATCGATAACAGTCCGAGTGAACTGCTCCCCGAAATACGGGGTTGTTCGAACGTAGCTCGAGACAGGAATGGAGAGGGACAGAATCTCCAGGTTGGTGCAGAAGGTGACGATTCTGTGGAGATGCAAGAACTCCAGCGGAGTGATGCTGGGCCCGAACATCATATAGTCGTTGGTTATTCGCAGAGATACCACCAAATGGCGAATCCGCGATCCCAGAGGGCGAGGAGCGTCGACCGACGAGACGCTGCGCGACTCCGACGCCTGGAGGGCCCGCGCGAGGGATTGTGCTGCTTTGCCGCTGTTCACCAGAACACATTGGTAGAGCACTGGCATGGCGATCAGATAAAACTGCCTGCATACGAGCGTCAGACCTCGGGTCGTGCGAAGAGAGGCTTTGAGGGCCTGTGTGTCGAAGCGGTCGGGAGGAGTAGTAAATGGTCCGTCTAGTGAGTCGATGACTTCGACATCCATAAGCCCCGGGACGAATGCCGACCATTCAAATATCCTGGTCCATAGTTCGGTCGGCAGTCGGAAGGCATCTGGGTTTCGAGGTAGTGTCTGTTCGAATCGCTCAAGAATGAGAATGTGGGGGAATTGAGTTGAGAACACGTCACTCACTGATCGTGAAGGCATGGTCATTGCCTTCAAGGGTGAATTACCAATCTCCCGTTAGACACGGAAGATTGTACAGAGTGAAATGGATGCAGATGGAGTGTCTGGGTCATAGCGTTGTGATGCTATAAATCGCTGAATTATTGTCGGATGGGAGAACAGGCGGACAGTGGGATGGTACTGACGTCGGACGACGTCGTATATAGTGAAGCTGGACAAGTTGAAACACCTGACAGTGGAAGTGGGCTGATATTGGAGAAGCGCTGTTTCATTTATATATGCACATCGCCTTGTCGAGATGTCTCGTTCGACGCTGTAGACGCGCCGGTGGGACACGCCGGCGGCTTCGTTCGTCAGAAACTATCACGCAGAACGCCAAAATGGCCTCATGTTCTCCAAAAGACAGAAAGGCCCTGAGGAGCACCTTCATAAGGTTGACGACACCGAGTTGTGATTCTACTGCTGATTCAGAAAACCTTGCGTGGCGCGCCTGAACGCGCCACGAAATCCCGAAAACTCGAAAAACTCGAAAAACTCGAGAAACTCTAGCATATCTTCTACACCTCGTATAATCATCATTTGCGTGTCCTGAGCTCTTGTTATATTGTAACCCAAGCTATTTGCCACCTTTTTTCTGCAAAATGCCCAACTCCGAGGTCATCAGCGTTAGTGATGAAGAAGGCCTTGTCTGCGATGGCTCGCGATGGGCCTTGTGTGGATGACGGTTCAGAAGGGTTCTCAGATGAAGCCAGTGAGGAGATTGACAGGCTCGACCCTGAACGTGAGTCCGCAAACATTCTGAACTGAATTTCGACTGAATGCTCGTAGTAGCGTATGTCGAAGCCAGTGCACCACAGCGGCCCCTCGTGCATTGCGTTCTCTGCATGCTCGTATGCCGTACCGGACTACGGCAGACGTGTCAAGAGCCGTTCGCATGAGCAAGACGAAGATAACAATCGTACAGACCAGCGCGATGAGTATGCTTCCACACTGGCGACATTCACCCATGCGCGTCCTCCGCGTCCTCCTGCAACACATACGCATGCAGACATGCGTGCGCACCCCCCTGCAACATGCCAGCGCATCCAGCCGTCGCATGCCAGCTTGCCCATCACATGCCACCCCGCCTGTCGCATATCCACCCACCCGTATGCTCGTTCGCTCACTTCCGCTCCTGCACGTCCCGTTCCTGCCTATCTGTTTGTCAAACGCTTGCCCGCACATCCATTCTGTCCCCGCACATCCTGCCGGAGCATCCCTGCCCACCTGTTTGTACGCCGCCACTGCACACCGTACGTGCATGATGAAGCCACCGAGCTATAGGGGGTAAAAATGTACATATCTTATCATGTAACTACTGTATGTTATTCTGGACAATAAGAATGGAAATCTATAAGCTTTCGATGAGTTCCAAGCCCCGATATTCTCCCAACGAGACCTCATAGGTCTTGCAAGATGGTCTTCCCGATTTGGAACAGCATCCTTGCCCCACTCATCTTTGAGCAACTCAATTACATGCTATTCGATGCTGGGGTCGATTTCCCGAAAGACCATGAGATGACTGAGGAGAAATAGACAGAGAGCAACAGTCTACGCAATTTCTCGAGTTTTTCGAGTTTTCGGGAGTTTCGGGATTTCGCCGCGCGTTCAGACGCGCCACGCAAGGTTTCCTAAAAGAGCAGTAAAAGAGCAGTAACGATAACTCCCATATGCCCCACATATAAGAACACATCGTACCGCATGGATCTGCTTACTCCATGCTCATTTCTCTCATGACATTTTTCTGCGTCAGATCTCGCTCCACCGAAAGCATTCATTTGAGATGAGTCCGGACGGCGAGACGAAGCATGAGCTCGGACGGAGTAAGCATGCATGGAATACTAGTAGAACAGGCCCTGATAGGGCCCGTGGTCTGAACGGGCAGATGGAATGTACCTGTCGGCTGTCACGGCACTCCCGAGCCAATCATATACAGAACGGCGGTCTTCAGTGCGGGGTCAACAACGGAGATGACAAGCCGCATGCCAGCAAAAGGAAGATGTCCATCGAAGAACATACTAACGTAATTATTTTGCGGAACAGAATGATTGTGTGGCGACTCACCATACAGTGGACAGCATCCCCTCTCACATTGTTTCTATGATAGAATGCAGAAGCATAAACACCGACGGAGATACAAGGACGGCTCTGACCAAGCCCAGATTGATTGTGTACGGAAAAGATACGATCTACAAATGCAACATGCAAGACTTGCTTTGAACAATGACTATGACAGAAACGCGAGGGTTGTGATGGAATCTATAGGTTGCTTGGAATATGAGGAACATATCGAGAAAACCGAAAGCACTATGCGGACGGTGAAGCTACTGCGAGGCGAATCGGCAGTCGCAATGGAGACGAGGCGAACGATGCCGAGCTTGATCGTGACATCCGCCTTGCGACGCGCTGTATGGAAGGACTGACCGAGACATTTGAATCGTCACTGGGTGGGTCGCTGTTGAGATCCATTGTGCGATGCATGGTGGGAGAGATAAGATGATGGGGCGTGACTTGGCCCTGGTGCGGATCATCGTCAGATGATGGCAGGGCGGGCTTTCGCGCTGTTGGAGTATGGACAAGGCTTATAGAATCATCTGAAAGAACATGCACGTCAGGATTCGCTGTTACAGTCAGAGCCTGTCGAACTTACCGCTTCCGATGACCTGAGAATCTACCAATCCTCGAAGCGGAGAGCTACTCCGCACCTGGGACCGAGACTGCGACCTCTTCCGCGTCGGTGGGAGCAACCCTGACTGCAAGGGAAAGTTCATAGACTGGGTCTTCCTGATACTTCGCGTAAGGGGTCGCCGAGAGCTTGAGCTGGCCTTACTGGCACTATTCTGGCGTCTTTCCTGCCGCCGTACGTCTTTCAGCAGAGGGACTTCGATTGCGTCCAGAAAAACGCCGAGCTTCCGTTTTCTGGCGGACAGCCGTGGAGACGGGCACGGACTGACACTACGACGAAGGGGCCCTGTCGTCGCCTTCGCCGTCATGTCAGGAGGAGGCGAGGGTTGAGCAGAAGCAGGGAAGGCGAAGAGGGTTTGTTCGACTTGCATGCAGTCGACTTCGCTTTCCACATCACCTTCATCCATGTTCTTTTGGCTAGCTGGTGGGGCATGACTGGCTATATTCTGTGACGACGACGAAGTTACTGGTTGCATTGGTGAGGGCGCAAGGCGTTCTCGTTTAGTCGGACGTTCATTCGACGCAGGTTCAACCTGGGAACGCTTTCCGAGCACGGAAACGATCGGCGAAGACTGCATTGCAATGCGATCCATGACTGAGACTAGCGGCCTACGGGGCGAAGCGTTCTCCTTGTCGGGAGAGATGTCCATCTTGTCCGGAGACCGAGGGGACCGCGTGGGGCGCTTCGGAGTTGCAGGAGACCTGATGCGACGAGAAATGGCGGGCGCTAACGGCGATTGCGGCGAGAAAAGCACCGGTCCGAACTTTGCTGAATCACCAGACTTGGAAGGTCGGTGAGGAGGAGACGACGATGACGGGGAAGACATCTTCTTCGGAGTAGAAAGCATTTGTACGTCGACAAGTGACGCCTCTGCGGGAAGGGGTGAAGGTGGAAGCTCTGCTTCTTCGACGGCTTTGGCCGGAGCGGGCAGTGACGAATCAAAGTCAAACGCTGGTCGAAGTATGCCGTCAAGAGTGTCCTCTTGGTCTGCGGCGAATGGATTGGACTGTACGTCAGGTAGGGTGGTAGCCTCGGTCTTCGATTCAAATGCGACTGGGACCACTTGCTCCGCAGGTAGGCACACCAACAAGTCTTCTGGCCAGCCTTCTGCGGGCGGAGAGACTTGTGCGACAGCAGTATGCCAGAAGTCGTTGAAGGCATTTACGATGGATGGAGGCTTGTCGCTCCGACCAGTAAAACCGGCCCTGAAAACGGGTACTAGGGCAACGATAGTGTCGACCGAGATGATAGAACGCGAGCAAACAGCCACGTTTTCATACAATGGAACGACCTGACAGAACATGTGAGATGTCAGAATTGTGTCACAGCGGCGAAATAGACACTGACGTCTACGTCGTAGTCATCTTGGTTGAAAACTCGGTATTCGTCGGAGATCCACGTTGCCAGACCGTCCTGAAGAATCTCCAGAATGCAACGCAACATCTCAGTGGGACATTTGTCCACGAGCTGGGTGAGGTTCCGGAGCAACCAGCGCGAGGCGTTAAGGTTACGGGGTTCGGGCGGGTACGTGCTCACGAGCGTGTCATTGACGAACTCCAACAGTGTTCCAGGAATGTCGGTTGCCTCGGAAATTTCGATAGAAGAAACGAGGAGGTCGGCGACACGGGTAGAGGAGGTCGACGTCGGAATATGGGTGCTCGAAATGATGCCGGCGACATGGTCGATGACACGCAGTGTCTCGACACCTTCGTCCAAAGATTGATTAATAGCGAACTGCAAGGTCGCTTCCCATGTCTCCAAGTCTTCGGTACTCATTTCCCATCCATCCCTGTCACTGCGGTCATAAATGAAAGTCCATCAGAAACAAATGCGGACACCCCCATGAAAAACTCACGCAAACGGCACGCCGAGGAGGGAAAGAGCACCTTCCCACTTCGAGGGTGCGGCCTCCTTCCACCGCGCCACGAAGGTCCGCCACACGTAGCTTCGCACTTCCACGGACCAGTCCCACTTCCATTTCATGGCCGAAGAGGGGTGTTTGGCGCCCCAGAAGATCTTGGTCGTGGTCTCGCGACATCGCACAAGGATCTCGGTGCATAAGAGTACCCATTGGTTCCGAGCGTCATGTGTCGAGTCCGTTTCCCAGACCAAGTCGTGCTCGTTCTCCATTAGGTAGGTCAGAACGATTTCCGCTGCCGCGGCCAAGTCGTCCTCAGGAATGATTTTGCGCGCGACATCCCATAGCTCACGAGTCACGTTAAGCTTCATGGCTGCGTTTGAGCGACCATGTCTTTTCACAGGACTTGAGATACCCAATGAAACATCACCGCCACGTCTTCGACTGGGTGGTACGAAGACCACTTTGCTGTCCCCAAGAATGCCACCTAGGATGGTCGCGACTTGCTCTGCAAAAGTGATCAAGGCGTCCTCATTCTCGGCATCTAGTTTACAGTTATGAATAATTTCATGTCTGGAGCGGCGAAAGACCCACCTTGCAAAATTTCAACATTGACGGTTAACAAACCTTTCCAACTGGCGATGAATTCCTCCTGAAAATGGGTCAGTGACGCCCTCTTCTCGAAATCGAGGAAGTTCTTACTGGCAATGCAGCATCTGAGTCCAAAGAGAGATGATGCAGACCCTCTTTCCAGACTTCTAGCAGACCTTCTATAACGCCATCGCCCGCAAGCTCGGCCTTTGTCAACGGCCGTACGTCGGCCACAGACGGCGTCGCATCGATGATCGGCCGAACCACGACGGGTAGCGCCATGAAATCCGCCGTCAGCAGTCCAGGGTACGAGCAGAAGAGACCCTCGGGCAAGAGCTTGGTCCAATCCCACTCGGGCGCCTCGTCAAGACTTACGAACCGCGCAAGGATAGACATAGCTTCCTCGGACACATAGGCGCCCTTCTGGGCCATGGTCCTTACGACACCCATGACCTTCTTTATGTCCTCCTCGTCGTCCACACGGTTTGCGAGCACCGCTCCGACGGTCCCAACCCCGGCGCCCATGTCCACGGCGGATTTGACCACTGTCCAATATTCCTCGCGCAGCTTCTCCTCCTCGGGCGTCAGCACCGTATCCTCCTCCATTCCCATGTCCGGCTCTCCGTCGTCCTCGGATTGGAAAGATCGGAGCGGTGGACGGAAGTATGTCCAGCTAATGCAACGCCAGAGTAGACATGCAAGACCGCGGACTGAGCTCTTCTTGTGTCGCATGGCGAGAGAAAGCAGATGTGACAAAATGCACGAGAGCTTTCTGCTGACGGTTAGAGCCGACCCGAGGAGGACAATGAAGTCGGCCATGACGCTCAGTGCCCAGACGGGCCCATGCGCAACGGCTGGTGGGTCGTGTGCATTGAGAGTTGTCCGCAGAGTGCGCACAATGACAGGGTCCACAGAGACCAATGCCTGACCCGGGCTCGCCTTCTTTCGTAGTGACTGCTGCTCTGGCACTTCAGTCAGGAATGCGGCGACGCATTCGGCTATATGGGAGTGGACTAAAGTTTGTGGTATGCGCGTTGAGGCCAATGCAAATCCGCTGAGGGCATGACAAGCTTGTGTACGAAGGCTGAGGGTGACAGCAAGAAGATTATCGAGCACGGACGGAAGCAGCCCAGCGAACGCCGGGACGAACACCGCCGGCTCGTACAAGGACAGTTCGTGGATTGCCTATGATGCATATCAACACCAGGTACATGAGGAGGTCGAAAGACTCACTCTGAGGCCATCACTGGCCGACCCTTTCTTACCCTCTTTTCCTAGCTCACCGTCGATTGCACGACGCAGCGCAAATGCGATCCTGTCCTTTGCGGGGAGCAGCACGGAAACGGGCAGTCGTTGAGTTTGGATCAACCATATAGCCAGCGCGCATGTTTTGCGTGCGTTGGGAGTCGGCAATGATCGTGCTAGAGGGATGGCGAGAACTTCCGTCAGCAGCAAGCCCAAATCGCGATCTGAAGGTGGAACATGATATCGAGATCAGCTCATGCGCGATTGCTTCGATAAATGCATACCATTGAACACGTGGTGAACTGCAGGGGTAGTGAAGACGAAAGCCAGCAGCTTGATCACCGAGTGGGTGGTCGTGCACAGATCACGCGCATATTTGACCTGCTCTGCGGACATGCCGCGTTTCTTCCTAGGGCTCTTCTGCGGCGACGGCAGAGCTGTCCTCGCCTCAGGTTCGACCGGGCTCTCGGGTCCTGTATCCTCTGCCGCTGCGCCCGCCAGTGGATCCACCAATGCTCTCCCAAGATCACGACACATAGCATCCACAAGGACTTGACGATGTTTCCGAAGGGGTTGGAATAAGGGCCACGAGCAATCGGCGTCAGTGTTTTCCTGCACAGACGAACGAAGTCTGGCAGCGAGCACAGAGTACGCCTCGATGAGACTGCGTAATGACGCGTCTGGCGCCATGATTTGAGAGACCGGCCACTCCAGATAGCGCAGATCCGCCAAAGGATCGCTGGGCTCCGGCGTGGTCTCTCGCTCCGGCTCTACAGGGATGGCGGTGATGGGACCCGACGAGCGCTTAAGAATCGACCGTGCTGGGAGCTCTGTGGATGCGCTAGCCCGCAACCGTTTGCGTGGAGGGCTTGCTAGATTATGGTACTTGTTCAGTTGCGCCCAGGCCACACGAGAATTCGATGCTGAACGAGGTACACGGTTTTCCTTGTCGCGATGAGATGTCCCCGGCGGCGTTGGGAGACTCATTACGGCGAAGGATATGACAGTCCAGAAAAAAAAAAAGGTTGCCACAAAAGAGACGACTTTTGAAGTAAGGGTATAATGGAGGCGAAGGGGTATGTGGGGAGAGGTCGAGATGGAGGAGCTAAGCGAAGCGGGTAAACAAGCGCGTCGCGGTGACCAAATAAACGCCAGCAATAAACGCGTCAATTTACGCGTCGCGTCTCCTGTTTGGCCTTTGTCCCGTGACCGTTTCTCTTTTCTAACTCCAGTACTTGAGTCTCCATCTCAACTCTTTCTTGTCCCTCAACGACATCAGCGTCAAGTTCGTGGTAAGTACGCTCACTGGACGTAGTCGGGAGGTTTCTGCCATGCAATAACACTACAAGTTCAATTATTATGCTCACAGACCCCGCTTCGCAAAATTCAACAGCTGGCCTTCAGAATTCACCAAGTGGAGATACCGCCCCCAAACGTTTCAGCAAGCTGAAAGGACGATCATGAGACAGCATGGCGATGCAACATAGTCCCTGGCGGATAAAGGTTAGCCTGATTGTTAACATGGGGAATAGACGGTGAAGTCTGGCTCGCTTTTTGGCGCGAACTTTCCTCAAAACCAAGGAAAGGCGCATGAAGTCTGCCACTTCAGCTTCTCGTCATCCTGGACTTCAAATTGAACCGTACGCGAGTTGAAGCGATGGCAAAAGCAAAGAAGAGCAGCAAGGGGAGTCGAGACGTGGTGTGAGAAGATCTTCAGACCATCACATGTGTGCCCAATCAAGATATTACCTATTCTGGATTCTTCTGGGCTGCCATATAATGGACGTCGAACAATCCGAATTCCTTGAGACTTGTTCATCTCCCCCCAGCCCTCACGCCAGTTCACGCTTCCTGCAGACATGTCTTCCCTGACGTTCTTGTTCCTCTGCCTCGTCGCATTTGTACATGCTGCCCCCCTTGTGAAGCGTATCGTGATTGATCCTCAAATCACGAGTCCGACGGCTTCGACGGTGTGGACTGTTGGAAGCAATGCCACCGTGACGTGGTGCGTCTTGTCCCTCTTGACCTTGTTTCATGGTCTGATAGGTGTGTTCGAAATTGTAGGGACACGACTCAGATCCCTTCGTCAGGCAACTTCTCTGGTCTGCTTATCCTGGGTTTCAACGAGAATGAGAGCGAGAATCTGCAGCTGGGTAAGAATCAATCTACTTGTCCTTGAGGCTTCCTGCATTCTACCGCATTGTTGTACCCGTGTCCTTCATGGAGCGGAGGGTACGAACATGCGGTCGATCGATCCTCTTGGTCACTTCGCGTGCGCGCTCCCGTATCAGCAGACTCACTTATCGTTATCTTCAGACAACCCACTAGCTCAGGGCTTCGATCTTCGTGCCGGCAAGGTTGATATCACGGTCCCGGATGTAACCTCCAAGTCTAACTACATCGTCGTTCGTGAGTATCTTAAGTCCATCGACTGTTCGAATATATGTCTAACGAACACATCAGTCATGGGCGATTCTGGTAACGCAAGCCCAGAATTCACGATCTCAGGCGGTTCTGCGTCCTCCGGCACGAGTACACCATCGTCGACTGTTGAATCGTCCGCCTCATCCACGGCTGCCCCATCTTCGGCGGAGACCGCCTCAGCATCTAGTTCACCATCCGAGTCCCCTGCTGCACCTCCAACGACCGAAGTGCTACCACCGAGCTCGACGACCGAAGCGCCAGCACCGACCTCGACGACCGAAGCACCAGCACCGACCTCGACGAATGAGGCGCCAGCATCACCGCAGACTGCGGCCCCATCGGAACCCACGGTCTCGCCATCGTCTTCACCTTCCAGTAGCCCTCTCGCCTTGGGCGGCGCGCAAACCGGTGGCGCGTTCTCGAACCATGCTAACGCTCTGACCATGATCGCTCTCAGCGGGCTCTCCGCAGCCCTTCTGTTCGCTCTGTGATCCACACCTATCCACTGACGGACAAACCTACGCACACTATTTATGACTAGTTTGGATGTCGAATGGCATGACCTACTACGATTAACGGGCCTTACTACATCCACGAGGACCATAATGATTCCCCTCCATGAACCTTTCGGGATTTGCACATTGATCTTTCGAACTTTTTTTTTTGTACACGATCTAGCTCACGCTTGTTTTTCCGTCGTTTGTTTTCGCAGATGTTTTCATAGTTGGCTCTGCTGCTGAGGAGGAGGATTTTGGCTACCTTTGATTACGGACAATTTAATTCCACCCTGTATCATCTGATTCTTCCACTCTTCCTGATCTGCGCGCCGTGACTCCATGTGCTCAGGACGTGGATGGCTGTTTCCAAGCCGCAAGGTGAGTTCGACGCAGAGACTGGAAGACGCGTTAGCCACATGACTGGATGACGCGTCCATGTGATCTCGACACGGTCATATGCCTTCACACACGGCCGCGACGCGTCGAGATCGGTACCGAACCATTCTGGTCCGTCGATGCCTTCATGCAAGGACTGACGAAAGCGAACATCCACGAGCTCAGTCTGAAGCTGCGAACACAGCGCATTCCGCGCCTGTCGGAATTCAGACACCATCCTTGCGATAGGAAGTTTCGACAACGGTCATTTAAGATCCAATATGCTAAAGAGACAGCCGAGCTAGTCGTACGTATCGTAACGCAGAAGCCAAGGTGTACAAATAGAAATACATAGCAAGTATTGCTTCTGTTTAAACCAGAGGGTATCCGGATACCGCAAAGGCTGCAACATAGCTATCGTAAGACGGCACATGAGCGAGATGATGACATAAGTAGAGGAATTGAAGCACTCCAAGCGCGCACTGAAGGCGTGGTGGAGTTAGCGCAGCCGTCATTAAGGGCCGTGAGAAGAACGTGAAGTCTAGGCGTCAGTACCGTACAAGCACAACAGGCCTCTCGCTGGGAGGAGGCCAATCCAAAAGGAGGTAGTAGAGATGCAAAGTGGGAAAGATGAGATGAAGTCATGGAAAGGCCGAGGCGGACTACTTCGCCTCGAAGTGCCATGTGATGGGGAGAACGCCCGTATCTAAGGAGCCCAGCTGTTTGAACACCGCGGGCGACAAATCTGGTGGGCCAAGATGTGAGAATGCGGGGTTTAGAGCGAGCGCGATGGAAATATCGTACCGAGATCGTAATACCCGCATCCGGGGCAGCTGTCTCGGATCCAGCCTTTGGTAGTCTTGCCGTTGGCGGTATTCGTAATGGTGAGCCACTGAGCGAGATGTTAGCAGAGAGCATGCAGCAGTGGAGAGGACGGGCATACCTGATCACAGTTGCTGCCGCCGTTGTTGTCATAGAAAGACAAGGACATGGCGACGACAGGATCATTTTCATTGTCCGTGTGTCCACAGTTGCCGAGACCAGGTTGGAACCAGGTAGCCTGCGGGAATGCTCAGCATGAGGGTAAAGAATTTGACGACGAAGAGAACACATACTCTACCACTGTGAGTGATGCGTTTCTCCAGCTCCCCCGAAGCATTCTCGTTGGGTATCGGCGCCGCAATGGTGGCACTGAGGAGGGAGAAGAGGGTAAAGAGCATGATGATGAAGTGATACATTGTCGAGGATTGTAGAGGATTGTAGAGGACGAATGGAGTAGGTGTATGTCGCGACGAATGATCTCGG
This sequence comes from Hericium rajendrae, assembly GCA_033439255.1. Lineage (NCBI taxonomy): Eukaryota > Fungi > Basidiomycota > Agaricomycetes > Russulales > Hericiaceae > Hericium > Hericium rajendrae. Next base: position 1,090,934 of record CM065880.1, read on the forward strand.
AGAAATGGGAGACAATGTATCACAAGGGGCTGGAGGGCTGGGAGGGCAGTGAAGAACGGATGAGGGGCACCACTGGAGGAAAAACTGAGGGAGGAGCAGGCCTCATTAAATACCTGGGGAGCCTCCGGCCTTACATGATGTGTCCCTCACATGCATGGTGAGCGCACGTCTCCAGAAGAAAGCGAAAATCTCAGGGCCGCAGTGTAAAGAAGGCCGCGGCGGATGAGGCAAATAGGGTGCTAGGTTACCGTTTCACGGCCATGCTCTCCATTCCGTGCATGCGTATCCGGGGTGGGTCTTTCATGGACCTGTTCCGGGATGCGAACAACCCCGCGAGCCCGTCGACAGCGGGGTAACAGGATGGTCCAGCAGGACGTCTTTCGTCCACAGGTTGCCCTGACCATGGGAATTACAACAAGGCTAGTAAAAGAAAAAGGGTGGGATTGACATCATGATGCAGGTGTTGCAAGGTGTCAGAGTCCGAAAGACGAATACAAGGATGTCATTGGATGTGCCCGAGGCACCAAGGCATCAAGGACCCCGCGGGTGTTGCACCGGAGGAGCACGTTTTCGCCGCAAGGAAACCTGCCGGTTATAATTTGTTAGCAGCCGGCGGTCATTCTGGTCTCTAATCCTCGTTATCCCCGTCGCACGCGCCCGGCAAAGTTGTACGCATTTGATATTGGACTTGCGGATGTCGTTGGCGAAGGCAACCTCGAGGGAAGCTGGCTCCGGTCGAGGAAACGCGTCTGCCAGACTGGCGTTTGCCGGCGGGGTCCCCCCGGTGATCCAGCTTGTTATCTAATCTCGGCGATGGCCGTTTCGCGACATGCAGCTGCCAGCGCTGGACTTGTCGTTAGATTCTCGTCTCCATCCAGCATTTCGCACCTCTTTGCAGGCTTAGCCGCAGAACTCACGTCCTTCTAAAGGCACGTCGTAATAGTGTCGATTCCATTGCCAGCAGGGCGCCTTCTTGCCAAGGATTATTTCCAGACTGACAACTGTGTTACTTAAGTCCACAGGCGGTGGTCGAATTAGCTTGGTGAGTTTGTTGACCAAGTACTTGGCAACTGCTGTACCGCCGGCGGACAATGCTACAAATGATTTCCAAAAATGGTTACGCATGCGCACGAGATGCTCCATGGCCCCTTTTTCCTTTTGTTCATTGGTTGCTCATGCTGGTAGGTTCGAGACCGCAGCTCCATGCGGCGATGACTCCTTCGGTCATCGGTATGTCTGCCAACGATACTTCTCTCGGGAGAAATTCGCCTTTGGAATCAGATACGCACTTTTGCGCGTACCCTCGGACTAGGTGAGGAATTTTCACATCGCGATTACAGTGGGCAACTTATGGTCGCAGCATGATGCGCGCTGTATCCTATGCAACGGATCCGATGTCAGATTCAGGATTGATACATACGTGATGTATCACTCATCCCTCGGAAAACCTGTGCGCCAGATCTGAACAGTCTATCCTGCAACTGTCGACGGCTTGCTGTCAAGTGCACTTCGCAGCGACGTCAACTGCAATGGAACGGACTAGTTCTTTAGCACTTTGACATTGGGATGTCATTTGCGAGCCACCACGGTATGCAGTCCTCTATACGTGCATCAATGTGCCCTGTATATATGCATCGTTGCCCCATGCTCCAGATTCCGAGACGTCAAAGTCGTTCTGGAACTTGGAACAAGGTTAGCATTCGTGTGTATTCGACAATCTTATAACTATTCTGGGTACAATCCACTGACTACCATCGACATCGCAGCTTCCCATGGAAGGCAAGCACGAAAAGCTTACTGGAGCTAGAGGCTAGAGCTGTGGCGAGCCTCGGCGCCGTGGGTACAGGCAGGTCATTCGTTCGGACCAATGAACTTGAACCAGAGCTGTTTTGAAATATTTGCATTGGGACCGAGAGGTTCTGCGTGGTCCCGCTGTCCGTGTCTACCCAATCAATGAAAAGGTACGAGGGTTAGACGAAAGTAATCAGGAACTCGGCGCGCGCTTTCAGTTCCTCGACATCATGTGGTAGGCTTTGCGTTAAATTTTACATGCACCGTGTGTTACACGTGGATTCGTTGCTCTAAGAAGTTCTGCGTCGTTGTCGTAAAACGAAGAGTAATTGATCATGTACATCCTGATGTAGTAAATATTCCTATTTTCTTTTCGGCACCGTCAAAGGACTCAAGGAAATCCGAAAGGAAGCGCGACTCCGAGAGTAAGAACGTCGACGTCCGGAGCATCCGCGCCGATGATGTAACGGAAGACGGAACGCCCTTCTGCGCTGCTCGCCGCGCCCCGCGGAGCCTTGCTTCAAGCTGTCTTGCTGCCATCATAACACGACGTAGATCACACGGCCACTGTTCTGAACCAGACTCACTCCTTACGACACTCGTCTGGGGACCTTTCCGAAGCATCAACGGGTCATAGAACATCTTCAACTTGCCAAGCGTCCCGTTTCGGCCGCAGCTACACCAAAAGCCTTGACCACGTCGACGCTCAACCCGCGTTTGCCGGATCCCGAGACATGGATGGAGTGCAATCTCCAAATGCCAGAAGTTATGGCGAGAGTCTACCGGTAATGGCCCCGTGGGTAGATGATCGCCGATTTCTGACTGACGCCGCGTCCAGGATCAAGTCGACCGTGTAGCCAGTCTTTCAGACGCCCATCTTGATCTTTTCGGTGATGTGAGCTTGCTTTCGTGAAATCTTCGTGCTTGCCATGTCCGCTGAGCCTTGTGAATGAAGATTCGTGAAATATATCGTGACCTTTCGATGCTGGAACGCGAGTTTGCCGGAAAGCTGCAGCTGCTAGCCAAAAAGGCCGCAGAGAAGAAGACCAAGAAGATGGGCACCGCGGTATTCGGAGAGGGCCCTGCGCAGACTTGGAGTGAAGAAAGCTTGACGCAAAGGTTGTTTGCGTGTTATGTCTGCGCCGAGACTCAACTGACGCTTTTCAGCACTCTCAATAACGCATACGCCAAGATCATCGGCTTTTTAGTCAACGCGTCGCAAGATCACAACAATGTTGCAGATGCCATCAATAACCAAGTCGTAGATCCCGTCAAAGCCTTGGAGCGGAAGGCTGAGGACAACATCAAGAAGGTACGCTTGTTTCTTTCCGCGCATCCCGCACTGCCGAGATGATGAGATACATGAACTAGGAGAAGCAGTTCTATCAGAAGCTCCTGTCGGAAAGAGACAGGGTATACAACGATCGCACTAAGGTACCTCATATGCTTCTTATGGTCCAGCTCCCGTTAAGCCGCTTTCCAGGCCAAGCAGAAGGTATTTCGTGTCAATCTCCAATTACGTCCACCAAATGACTTCGTGTCCAGTATGACGAAGAATGCGTTGAAGTCGGGATCCACCGTCAGAAGCAGGCAAGCATCCAGCTCTCTGCTTGTCGCTGTGTCTGACGAGATAACAGGAAAGAGCACACGACGACAGACATGCAGATCGCGTGGCTAAGCAGTACGAGCAGCAGGTGACGGACATGTTAAATGCAAAGAAGTAGGTCATTTACATCCCTATAGACCTATGTTGATGTGTTTTGCTGTGCTTAGTGTCTATCTCCTCTCTACGGTTGTGGCCAACAAGACGAAGACTAGGTTCTACACGGAAGATCTGCCCCGGCTCGAAGATGTAAGTCACCCTCCATATTTCGAGACAGCGTCCTAACATGCTGTTAAATTGGATCTACAGCAATATCGTAAGCACTTTATTGCATCTTATCCAGCATAATTTGCTGATCATACCGTAGAGCATCTGCAAGTCCATCTACTGACTAAATTCGTCAGCATCATACACCATGCCCAGGCACTCTTTATCACCCATTACGACACTCTGAAGAGCCGTGTCGTCATCGTCGATGACGCGTTAAACGACGTAGATCCAGGCAAGGATCAGGAACTGTTCATGGAGTATAATATTCGCCCATTCACTGCGATTAGTGACTGGGTATTCGAGCCATGTGCAAGTCACTATGATACCGTCGGTCTATTCTCCAATTTTTCTTATTGTCCGCTGATTTTGATGTGTAGGATGAAATTAGTCTAGAACCTGGACCCAAGATCTTCCTGCAGAACAGACTTGCCAGGTCCCGAGCGAAGAGGCAAGAGCTCGAACATTTGCTTGCAGATAAGAGTGAGCATACAGCCGGAACAATAAGGAGGGGTGTGCTTAATACTTCTTTGTCTCTCGATCGTCAGGCAAGGAAGCCGACAAGCTGTTAGCAATCGTCACAGCTTATAGGAGCAATCAGTCTCTTGGAAATGCTGATGAAGTCCTCGAGGTGAGGTTTAAAGTACCGAAACGGATGTGTTAGTACTGAAGAGTCCATGACGCTACACTGCAGAATTTCCTGCAGGCATCTCATCAAACTATGTCCTATCAGATGACGAAGACTTGTCTTGATGCAGAGATCGAAATTCTCGAGTCGAATCTTGGAGGGGACGAAGGAGGTCAGAACCCGCATGCATTCAAGAGCTCTTCTTTCACTATTCCCACTGAATGTGGATACTGTCGTGTACGTATGACATGCTGTGCACGGGTCCACATCGCTGACACCATTAAAAGACGTCCATCTGGGGCTTAAGCAAGCAGGGCAAGACATGCAAGGCATGTGGTCTATCGGTCCACTCCAAATGTGAATTGAAGGTATGCTTATATAAGTGATCAGCAAGATGTCCCATTAACGTTTCCATGCCTAGGTACCGGCCGACTGCACGGGCAACCGGGCATCTCGGCACAGGCAGTCGGAATCTCTATCCTCTGTATCACGACTCTCATCAATCAGCCGTCTGTCTCGAAGCACTTCGAATGGTAGTATCCATAGTTTCACCTGGGATTCTCATGCTAATACTTTCGCAGCGTCGTCACTCCAGACCCCTACACCCAGCCCATCACCTCTGCAATCTGAGATCCAGGCGCAACCCCAGGAACATTATCCCACTGCGCGTGTAATCTTCGATTTCACCCCGACATCGCCGTTTGAACTAGCCGTTGAAGGTGAGCACGCGTCCATGCAGCTCCGATCTCTCTGGATTGATTGACACTGGGAGCGATTGACACAGAGGGCACCGTCGTGCATGTAATCGAAGAAGACGATGGCTCAGGCTGGGTGAAGGTCTCGGATGATTCGGGCGGAAAAGGCCTCGTTCCTGCTTCCTACGTCCAGACGACGGATGCGAGTGCTCCACCGTCTCGAGCGCCTGTCCCGATGCTTGAGCAGGCGTCAACACAGCGAGGTAAGCACGTTTCGCTATGAAACGCATCTAAATGCCAAATTCGTACGTTGTACGTTGCAGTCCGAGGGTTGTATGACTACCAAGCGCAGGGTCCTGATGAACTTGATGTCCGTGAAGGGGATATCATCGAGTTGACAGACGGCGGTCGAAGTTATGCTGAGGGATGGTGGGAAGGTAAGCTATATGCATGGGCACCCACGTAGGAATGCATTCTCATCGCTCGTGATCTGTAGGCGTCGATCCGAGAGGGAAGAAAGGCATCTTCCCGAGCAATTATGTAAGTTTTCGACATTCTGCCGAATATATGTCCTTGGATGGGCTAACTTCAAAAAAGGTCGAGGATATGTGAGCGGGTTCTACATATACGGACTGTGATCATGATGATCCTTTGTTCTGACCGCAATATACCTTTCTCTCATGTTCCATGTCGAATTTTGACCTGGGAGATATGATCTCCTCGGAGTTGTCTCGAGGCGTGTCCCGTTCCCTGCGTCCGATTCCTATTTGATCTTTCTTCGCTGCGTCGCCCAATGCCGAGCTGCTGTGGACTTGTGTCGCTGAGTATTTTCTGCATGGACGCATATGTGCGCACGTATCTACGGACTTGGTATCAGTATGAGAACGTCTTATTTGGTGGTTGAGCTATAACCTTCGTCGACGAATGTCTCTTCCCGTCGCTACACAATTTTGAGTACCATGAACGTCGACCAAGGCATGACCCTAACTCACATCCGTCTCGAAACCCGACTCCGAAGTAGCCGGAAGCGCTGATGAACGCCGTAACTGTTATCCTTAGATTGCCGCTCCCGACTCCGGTTACTTCATGGAGCTCTCTTTCAATGCGGCCCAAATCGCGGCAACTACTTCTGAATGTCGAGCGATGAGTAGCCGAGCACGTTTCTTCCTGTGCTCAAATGCCTTCTAATTCAGCACCACCAGGGCCTACAATGGGCTCGAATGTATTCCACCGACAGATTTCCGTGGCTTGGAACGGCCTTCCTAATGCTTCCGCAGCGCCCAAGACACGTACGCAAAACCTAAAATCCAGGTCACAAGGCCTATCTAGAATCACCGGCATGTTCGCCGACGCAAAATAGTCTCATGGAGACGCCGAGAGATAGACATGATATCGTAGGAGCCGAGTAAGAGCTTTTCACGCTCAGCAGCAACTGGTCAATCAAGCCGCCTTGGGCCAAAACATGGCCTCGAGGTAGGGCACTCGACCCGAGAAGGCCTGTCCGGGCTTTAGACAGGCACAGGAGCTCTTCCACTCCGGTAACTGATCGAGTCAGCCGCTCGCGAACGGTGAATTTGTCCGTTATCTGGCTGGTCGCCGGGTCGGCAAACAAGCGGTAAATTGAAGAGAGAAACTGACCGGACTTGGATCTGAATTCCATGTTGACATACAGACTTCGTCTGCACCACCTGGCAGGTGGGTAATTCGACAGTGTTTGTGCTCCAATACTTGTAGGTCACTCTGTTTCTGCAGTTCTATTGGAATCTGGCTGGTGTGAACCCACGACACTGGGAGTTACCTTGTGGCTACCGTTACATTCGTCGACGATCTGTTAATCCGGCAGGTCGCTAACTCCCTTCGACGCGACTAGCCGGCGGGTGCTGGAACAATAGCGGACGACTGTGTGGTCCTGCCTCAAAGTTTGCTCGGCTAGCGATGGTACCAGAGGGGGTGTTCGGGTGTGGAGCAATATGTAGCTCAGCAGGTCCGCTGAAACTCAGAAAATAGATAAACAGATGCTGCAAGGAACATTTCGTGGATCTCGAAGAGAAAAATCACCACCGAAGGAGACTTTGATCATGATGCCATGATTGATCGAACATGAGGTGGGAGGAAAAACGAAGCAAGGCCCGCGGCTGCTTACGATGCTTGTGAGCGCGCAGAAATTCTATAAAAGTTTCACGGTCCAAAGAACGATGTGCTATCACCTCTTCGCCTCCCCCATCAACTCTTTTGCTCTTCCTCTTCGACTGCCGTTGCTCACGAACTCCGTCGTGGACAAGGGCATGTCATGTACCCCCATGCATTACGCGCTGCCTTCGGGTTTGTTTGCTACATCAGCCAACCGCAGCATCAGCGAGAGGCTCTGCTCGCAGGAACCAGCGATCACGGCGAGCAGAACGAGCGAGCGGAGGTATCTAGTCTGCAGCACCAGGGCTGCACAAACCTGGTCTCTCCCGGACATCTTCGCGGCAGGTCCATCGCAGACTACTGTATTTCTTTCTACGCGCCGTCGCCGCGAAACGAGACTGTACTCTTGCGATGGATGACTGCGACGACGCTTCCGCGGACCGGCGGGGCGTGCGCTCGCGCTGCGAGATCATTGTCTTGCCCATCACCGCATGGAAATCTCGCCTCGTGCATGTCCTTGGCATCTGCGGCGTCGTGGAGAAGAGAAACGTCCCGTTGTGACGGCTTTTTTATCTGCGATGCCATGTGCCATGTATTGACCAGAAAATAAATGTGCATGAGTTCTTACCACGTCCAATAGGAATGGCCAATAACAGTTGTGCGCGTATGCTTGTTCATGGCCCCACGATATCAATGCATGCCGAGCAATATACTAACGGCATGGGCGCGTGCAGCAAGAAGCTTGCCAGTGTCAGCAAGAACCTCCAATGCGTCATGAGAGTTGCTTGCTCGGTTGCTGCTCAGAGCGTCTGGGCCGACGTACCGGCATTCTACAGTCTCGGCTGCAGACCTCTACTTATCTGCAGGCCGCGGCGTCCTGTGCACGTGGGCCAAGAAGCTGTGCACGCAGGCCAAGAAGCTGTACCCCGGCGATCGTGAAGGTCGTGCGGTGATGCAGGCGTTGGGCGTCAGGGTAGCGCAGCAGTACGAGATCAGGCATGTTCATGAAAATGAAAAGTAGCCGCTGGACGAATCAGAAATCAATAGTACGCATATGGAGTTTGGAAAGACATACCAGCTATGTACAGACTGCGTCCTATACATGCGGAAAGAAGCTGTTTTGCGGCGTCGTGCATTGCTTCCATGATCATGCGCCTGCGCCGTTCATGCTGCCGTCGCCTCCTGCTACTGGCACAAGGGAATGGGCGTGTCGGCACCAGGGCCGGTAGAACTCGCAATAGCGACACAAGACCACGCCTTCTGGTCTCTTCAAATATCGGCCGAGCGTTGCAAAGTGGAGTGTCAAAAGAGCGCTGAAACGTGGCCGCGAAGGGACACAGCAAGACGCACCTCAAGCTGCGAGAATCGCGCAGGACAGAACCGGCACCAGAGCGGTACAGAGAAAAGCTGACATTGATGCAGTAGAATACAGACCCGATCCGACGCACAAGCCGCCGGCGTAAAGTAAGCGAATAAACAGCAATGAAAGGCATTGATACACGGAGGAAGGTACACTGAACGCCCCGACTCGGAAAGCAATACCTGAAAGCAAGAAACCCACCCGACGCGCGCTATCGTCCCGCGCTGACGCTGACGCCGACGCCGATCGCGGTGCGGATGAACGCGCCGTTCGCGCCCATCGGGCCAAACGCCGCGCCCGGGGGCAGCGGCGCGGGCAGCCCGGGCGTCGGCAGCGCCATCGCGAGCTGCGCGCCGCCGCGGTCCTCGCGCTCCGCGATCGTCGCGCCGCCGCGCCCGGGGTCGGGCAGCCCGTTCGCCTGCGAGAACGTCTCGCCGAGCCCGTAGAGCTTGCCGTTGTACTCCGCGTCGTCGATATGGTCGTGGAAGTAGATCTCGCGCATCTTGAAGAACGTGCTCGCGGTCAGCAGCGAATCGGAGCCGGCCTGGTGCGACGAGCCGATGCGCATCACCTGCGGGGGGTCAGCGTTGGGCGGCGCGGATGGGCAGTGGACGCGTACGCACCCCGAGGTCGTCGGCGACGTCCTGCAGGCCGCCCTTGAGCATTTTGCAGGTGCGCATCATGGTCTTGATGTCGTAGCTTTTTGGAAACCAGGTATGCAGGCTCTCGAAGAACGCGCTCTCCGTCGTCGGTAGTGAGAGTGCAGTCAAAAGTTTGAGAAAATATCCAAAATCGTAGCCGCTGTTCACACTCGTCAGCCCTCGTCCAACGGAACATCGAACGCAAAGAACGCCACCTGCGCACCTGTGAAACGAGATCCATTTCGCGTCCTCATTGAGCACCAGCCCCGACGTGATCATCAGCTCTGCAAAGTCATTCGGCGCAATTCCAATCTCCTCGTGCCGCTGAAAATCGATCCCCGATTTCTGCAGGAGCTCGATGCTCTCTGGCGCGTACATGTCGTCGCTGCAACATGATTACGTCAGCCATGCTCATCGACAATCCACCGTCGGCGTGGTACACGCACTTGATACTGAAGTGGAAGTTGAATTGCCAAGTGGAAATGTCCTGTGGGTAGTTTCCTTCCTCGTCTGCAAATGTGAGCCCGACCTGGATGATCTTGAGCAGGTCGACGTTGCACCGCATCGTCTGGTAGTGGTAGTCCGACGAGGTCTTGAACGCGCCTATCGGCCGCGCCACGACCCCAGGAAACTCCGTGTCCTGCAGGACACAAGGCGCATGCGTGTAAGCCAAATCAGGTGTGCAGACGGCGCGGCAGGCGCACCATTGCAACATATGGGTACTTTTCGATGACGTCCCGGATATTCCGCATCTCCACATCGAGGTTGGGCGCCCACACTTCTCTTATGGGCCCGCCGGACCCAGACATTTTCGCCAGTGCACCACGCGATTAGAGGGAGCAGGAGGCAAGGCGGCAGTGGCGACGCGCAGGGCAGATGGCGGGCGTATGCAATATTCAATCGAGACGCGCGCTCGGGCGGTGTTTGGTGCTGTGTCGCGACGCTCGCGGCCTTCGCGCCACTTCGACGACCTGCCTAATCCGGATGCGGGGTAGCCGCCGGCCGCCTCGCGTCCCCCGCCCTCTGCCTTGCAGCCGCTCGCAGCAAACTCAGCATGCAGCCCGAATTTCAGTCTCGAGGCGCGAAGACGGCCACGCCACGTGCGCTGTCTAATGTGTATTCTATTGGCCGCAGATCACCGCTCGAATGTACACATATGGGCGCGAGGTCCGCAACGTGGATCACGGTTTGCCGTCACGGAGGACAGAATAATCTGATTCGACAGTTGTCGAGTCGCTTGTGCAGCAGCAGGCGGACGCAAGGTCGACGCCGTGCCCCTGTGACCTGACACGGGAGCTGGGAAACAAGGGCTGGAAGGCGAAGGCGAAGTTTGGGCCTGCGTGCTGGAGGGTGAGCGTAAAGTCGCTGCCGGCGAAGATCAATTCAAGTACTCAAACGACATGGGACACGATGTAGATGCCAATTTCAATACATGCGTCTAGAAAGCATACACATCACACTACCCCTACTCAGCTGAAAATTCCGCGGCTGGCAGATCGCCGTCTCCTGCGACGATCGACCAGCTCGGCAAGCAAATGGTGTGGGTCTCGAGGCCACGGGAAGACGTAACGGTCGTCCATCCGAGGAGATTGTGCGTATATATGGGGAAGGTATACCGCGAGAGAACAGTCGAAACCGCCCATGACATGGGACGGTGCGTAGCAAACGCGTAAAATGACCGCTCTTCAACGCCTAACGCGTCCGCAGATATCCCATTGCACGAGCGCCGCCGGTACGCGTCGCATCGGCCGTGAGGCTGTCAGACAAGCTTTGCTCCATGCCAGACGCTGCGCGGGAGGGGGGACGAGGAGGGCGCCATGCAGAGCGGTGGGAAGTCTGCTGTGGTGCGGTGATAATGCCGGGCGGCCTGCACTAACCAACGATGCAATCGCCTTAGAAAATCGACCCACTAGACTCCGGTGTCTCAGGATTTGGCAGGATAACCCAGAAGCGTCAGATACGCATGCGCGAAATTATCCGGGTTTGAATGGTCGGAATGAAGGAGGAGCAGCTGAGCTTGGCTTCTGATAGCGCTCTGCGATGGGCGTTGCTGCGGTCCTGACAGCGTCGTAGTCGTCATCATGCATCCGGCTGGGTCGTTAATAGCCTATCGTATGGACCATGTGTAGGGACGACAGCGTTTGCGAGCGTAGAATGAACGCAATTGCAAAACGTTGAAGGCAGAAACCCTCGGATGCAGACGAATTGAGCGAAAGATACACGCGGTTTCGGAGCAGAAAGATGCCGCTGTTCCATAGAAAGACAGGGTGGCGCCAGAAAGGCCACAGAAGAGAAGACATTGGTCCGCTTGCGATCGAGGGAGCTAGAATATGGGTAGCTGCGTAAAGATACCCAGATCCAAGATCCGGACATCTGGTGACGCGACAATAAACAAACAAGTCATCAACTTCCCGAAAAATGCACATTTAACAGAGGACTAGAACTCGACGGCCCTGGATACGCGTATCATACATGAAGGATCAGGAATGATTTTCGCCTGTGTGCGTGTTTCAGTTCGCTGGAGAATAAAGGTGGAACACTGAGGAGACACTAACCAGATTGAAGGGCTGACGTACAGGTACCGTCGCCCTGGGCCTCTGTGTATATCCCATGGAAGACTTCCTCGGTCGGAAAGAAGACAATATATAGACTCGTGAGTAAGGAAACCTGGGTGGAATCTGCAGGTGGGCTATCGATGCAGGCTAGGGTGCGTAGAAACGCGATCGCGACGATAAACGTACCGCGTTACCATGAGGCGTTCATTTCCGGCACGAACTGGGGCAGAAAGGACGCAGATGGACATAGGGCAGCAGATGCCCGAATACGATTGGGGCACTCGAGCGACGCGTCTGGCCCTGCGGCTATGACGATTTGCGGGCAAAGTGTCTGGCCTTGAAGATTAATGAGCGAGCAGGAGCAGGCACTGACGAGGGCGGGGATCGGAAACAGTAGGGACTTGGTCAGCGGAGGAATTGTGGGCTGTTCCGGGAGCTCTGGATAGATCCTCGGATCGTGCGCTTACGCGCAAGTCATGGGAGATTCCAAGCAGAACGTTTGTTCTGATGGGATTTCCGAGTGCGTGCAGAGGCGAGCAACAGGGTGTTGGCTGCGGCCGAACGGAGGCCTCGTGTGCGCGGGTGGGAAGCAGACACGCCGAGGGCTCGCTTCCCGCGTGTTTGGGATGGGCGGTGGCGAGAGGAAGCTCCGAGTTGCAGTTGATATCGACCGAGAAGGCAATGGGGCAGCTAGAGCTGGGGGCTTCGACGGCAACAGGCAGTGTCGCGTGAGGAACCCCTGGAAGCGACAGTAGGCCCCGCCCTGGGTGGCGCGCAGCGGAGAAACGAAATGACAGAAATAATGGGAACAGGAACGCGTGGGCAGGAAAGGAAGAGAGACTAGGCCAGAGAGGGAGGAGGCGAGGGCGCGGAGACGGGGACGGAGACGCCGGCGCGGGTTGCCGGAAGGACAATAAAATACAAGGGCTCGCCGGGGAGCGGCCGAAGGACCAGCCACGGTGCTGCCTCCGTCAAGTCCTCGCCCATCTCCATTTCTCTTGGGTTTTTCTCCTCTCTTCTTCTTCTTAAGGCCAGCGCGAACGCTGCGGATGTTTGCTTTCGCGTCCCAATGGACATTCCTCACCAGTACGGCGCCATCTTCCAAGATTCATTCGTAAATTCTCTACCCCGCCAGCACTTCGATCCCACTATCGCCCAACACCCCAATTGGCACCGTCCCCAGCACCCTCCAACGAACGCACCCAATGTCGAGCACCAGCCCATGTATCCTGTTATGAATAACCCCTCTATTAATCATGTCGATTATGCCTCTCCTTCTACCTCGTCGTTCGTTCACCCTAATCATGCGTTCGTGTCCCATAATCAACCGGGTCCCCTCGACTCCAGTCACGCCCTCAATCTCAGTGGACCTCAGATAGAGAGCAGCATCGGCCCTAACAGGGTCCTTACGCGTCGCCAGGCCCGCGCAGCCATCTCACACCCTGCACATCGGGAGCCGAGTACGGAGCCTGGTTCCTCGACAGAGAACTATGATGTACGTGGTCGCTTCGAACATGTCCACCCCCATCTGTCAATCCTCTACTTATCATTTTCCTTCTTAGCCGCAGCAGCAGCAGCCCATGTTCTTCATGCCACACGCGCTCTCTCGTCCACAGACGCCAGATAACTACATGCACGCTCCCCAGTACCAGCAGCCGCCAGAGCCTCCAATGGACTCTGGCGTAAGCCCCATCGGGATGCAGCCACATTCCCAGGCGTCGCCACAGTATCCTCCCTCGTCAAATACTGCCGGGGCGTACCCTTATCCCTACTACCCTACGCACTCTCGGTCCACGTCCGGCTCGGCGAACTCCGCGTCGAATAACCGCTCCGCCTCGCCCGCACTCAGCGTCGCATCTGCACTCACGACCGTCTCGTCCGCATCGGGCCCCAACGCGCACTCGTTTGCCCCCTATGGGAACGGCTCCCCCGGCAACATGTCGCCTGTGGCCACCCGGCCAGGGAAGCAGCGCAAGCAGAGGCTGTTCAACGTCGATCGTAAGGCGATCTGCGTCTTCCATAAGGAGAATCCCACGATGCGCCAGGAAGACATCGCGCTTCGCTACGGGGTCGAACGGAGCACCATCAGCAAGATCTTGAAGCAGAAGACCAAGTGGATGAACGTGCCCGAGCACGAAGAGCTCCGCGTCGCGAAGCACAGGTAATCTCCTTCGCGCGCCCTCTCACGCTTATCTCATCTCACGTCTTCGCTTAGGCCGTCTAAGTTCCCCGAGATCGAGTCGGAGCTCCTCCAATGGCTGGTGGAATGCCGTGCGAACAAGGTTCTCCTTACCGACTCGATCATCCGCGGCAAGGCGAAGGAGGTCGCGAAGCAGCTGCAGATCCCCGACGACAAATTCAAGGCCTCGTCCGGCTGGGTCGAGAATTTCAAGCACCGGCACGGGATCAAGCGCGGCGTGTGGTGCGGCGAGGGCCGCAACGTGAAGATCGCGCGTGCGCTCGGCAGCGGCGGCGAGTGGCGGCCTGAGTTCGACGACCCCAACAAGGAGCCGCGCATGACGCTCGGCGACTACATCGCGCGGCACAACCTGTACGACCTCAACGACGCGATCGTGCCCGGTGCGAAGGTGTACATCCGCCCGCCAGGGTGGAAGCCGGGCCCGCCGCCGCCCGGCCAGAAGCCGCTCAAGGCGATCGCGATAAACCGCTTCACGGGCAAGCGCATATACGAGCCTGACGACGAGGACTACGACCAGCGGCCGATGGTCGAGTCCGAGGATGAGGACGACCTGGTCGAGGTGCCGCCGCCGGATCCGCCTGCGCCGCCCCCGCCCCCGCCTCCAGTGGAGTCCGGGCGCGAAACGTCGCCGATTAACCTCGACCCTTCCGCACGCGAGCAGGGCGAGGACCGCCACCGCCGCCGCCGACACATCCTTGTCGTCAACATCGACATCGACGTCCGATAACACGGGCCTCTCCTCTGAGCCCGAGCCACAGCACCATATGTCGCTCGGGCAGCCCGATACCACGATTATGACCGGTGCTTTGGGCCATAGCTCGACCCTGCCGCAGATGACTGAGGCCGAGTTCAACTATGCGCTCTTTGGCGCCGCCACGCTCGCCGCTGGGCATAACGACGAGGTGCCCGACGCGGCGGAGGCCATGGTGTGCTACAACAAGGTCATGAAGTATGTCATGGCACACCCGGAGGTCGCGCTGTCCATGGAAGAGCGCAAGGTGCTCTTCGCGCTGAAGCCGCACCTGTGGGGCCTCGGTGCGCAGTTCATCCCTCCGACGGATATGTAGTGTTTCCATTCTGCGTGGGCAGAAACATGCGTGCTCGCCGCGCGCGAGCCGAAAAAGCACCCTGGTGCGCCATCTCTGTCCATCTACCGCCTTCGTTCTCTCGTCGTTCGTCGTCCTATCGCTCCGTTCTCGTTTTCTTGTTCTTGCACACGAACCGTCACTTATCATGCACTGTTTTTCTACCATCATGACACTCGCAATTGTCTCGCCTTCGTCCCATGCATATCTTCACTCCGCTTCGTTATCGTCGGGTTATAGTGTCTCCGTCCTAGTTGCGTCTTCCTGTACCCAGTTGCTTTACATGTCTCTCCAATACCGGCCTACGCTACCCATCATCCCGCACCGCAACGACCCCACTCCCCATCCCGCACCGCACTCGCATGAACTCTCACTTTGTTCGCTCTGCACTTGATACGTATCGATACCCTGCATCGCTTACGCACACCGTAGTCGTCTCGGTATTCTGGCCCGCATGTTCTCTCCGTGTTCCATTTGCAATACATACAGTGCAGCGCGTCGCGTTCATATTACCTGCGCTGCGCATCATGCGACCACGCCTATCGACAACAATGGAAGTACAGATGAAGAAGTCGGTCTGGACTCGTAGAACCCGGCGCCGTAAGCTTCGTGCAGGTGGATCAACGTCGCCGGATGCGTGCTCCCGCCTCAGATCAATGCCGTGTCGTAAGAGACTCCAGCAGAAAAGCTCGGACTGGATATTATTATGTGCCCTGCCGGCGCACTATCATTGCATCAGCGCCGAAGGAGAAAATGCAGGTGCAAGGGCGATCTGCGGGCGAGACGCACCAGTTATCCCCGCGGCGCATGCGCTCGGTGTTAGGGCTTCGATTTTTTGTCTTTGAGCCGGAGGATTCGCTGCGCATAAACGGATGAGCAGGTGAGGGGGGAGGAGAGGGGAGGACGCACGGCTCGGGGCGGCGTTTTTCATGATGGTGAGCTTGCCGGAGGACGCGGCGCTCACCATCTGCGCCTCGATGCTGCGGTTGATCTTTGCGCTGAGGCCCTGTGCGCGATGTCAGTGTCACTGTGGTGTGCGTGAGGGAGGGAGGGAGGGGGCGGGCGCACCTGCTTCATGGAGGCCTGCTTGACGAGGACGGCCTTCTTGGGCGCGACGGCGCGCCTGCCCTTCTTGGGGTTAGCAGCGGCCTTCTGTGCGTGGCGCGTGCTCGCGTCCTTCTGTTTGAGTCCTTTGGTCTTGCCCATTGGAGAATCTTGAATACAAACATCACCATCTTGCCTTGTATATGTTGAAGCTATTCAGGATAGCTTTCTTATTTTTCGGTCTGATTACGTTGAGATCAGCAGTACTTCTTTTTCCATATTTTCTCACAATCTCGTCTGAGGTTATGGGATTTTGCACCCAGTGTGAAAAGACGCGCGGATTTGATCTTGCCGACAAGGGTGGGCACGGGTTAGGGTCCGCGGGAAGAGCCGGCCAATGGGGCGGCAGCCAATTGGGCGCCGTCAGCGTCGCCGCCGTCCCTCAACAAACTCCTTGCTTCATTCACCTCCTCCCAGTGCTGGCCGAGCACACATGCTCCTGCTCTCTCCGCCAGCGACTCTTGTGCGCCTGCAGCGCATCGCTGCAAAACCCGGCAAGGTGTGTCCCCGTCCTCGTGGACTCGTGCCAGCTAGGGCGCTGATGTCGTGCGCGGCGCAGCGCGCCCTCCACGACCTGGTGACGCTCCCGGACAAGAAGCCCGTCATCGCGCATGGCCCGCCCGGGCGCAGCGCCGTCAGTGGGCACGTCGCGACCGTCTTTGGCTGCACGGGCTTCCTCGGGCGCTACCTCGTCTCGAAGCTCGGTGCGCCCCTCCCCTCTCTCTTCTGTTTTGCAAGTCTGATCTTGCTGTGCGCAGCCAAGGTCGGCACGCAGGTCATCATCCCGTATCGCGATGAGGACGAAAAGCGGCATCTGAAGGTCATGGGCGATCTCGGGCAGATCGTGTCGATGGTGCGTGCGCCTTGCATCGGCGCAGCTGCGTCCATCCACTTACCGCTCGCGCGCAGGAATGGGACCTGCGCAACGAGGGCCAGATCGAGGAGTGCCTGCGCCACTCCGACATCGTCTACAACCTCGTCGGCCGCGAATACGAGACCAAGTACGCACGCATACGCACACCCCCTTCACCAGCGCGCATCTCACGTTGACGATGGTGCAGGAACTTCAGCTTGCGCGACGCGAACGCGCTCGGCGCGGGCCGCATCGCGGGCGTCGCCGCGCGCGTGGGCGTCCCGCGCCTCGTGCACGTCTCGCACCTCAACGCGGCGGCGGACTCGCCGTCGCAGTTCTACCGCGCCAAGGCGGAGGGCGAGGCGCTCGTCAAGGACGCCTTCCCCACCGCGACGATCGTGCGCCCCGCCGCGATGTACGGCTACGAGGACAAGCTGCTCAACAACATGGCCCGTGCGTCTCTCTTCGCGTCTGGGGCGCGCTGGTGCTGATGATGTGCAGTCTGGCCCATCTGGTGGAAGCTGAACCACGCGCAGACGAAGAATTCGCCCGGCGCACGTACGTTTTTTTCCGTTTTGGTGGACGCTGACGCTGACCGCGTCGCGCAGGTCATGGACGTTGCGCAGGCACTCGCGAACCTGACGGACATGTCCGGGTTGACGGGCGCACGCTCTCGCTCCCGGGCCCCGTGACGCTCACGCACGAGTACCTGCTCGAGCTCGTCTCGACGCTGACGTACAACCCGCCGTCGCGCGCGCCCGTGCTCCCGCAGCGCGTCGCGCAGCTGCTGGCGCGCGCCGCGCAGGCCGTTTGGTGGCCCGCGTTGACCCCGGACGAGGTGCTGCGGCGCTACATCGACGACGTCGACACGCCGGGCGACTGGGACGCGCTCGGTGTCGTGCCGGGCGAGGTCGAGGACTACGCGATCACGTATCTGCGGCGGTACCGCTCGGCGGCCAACTTTGTGCGCCCGGTCGTGCTGCCCCCTAGGACGGTGAGTCTGGTGAATCGGTGTTCCTTCTCTCTGTTGTTGACGTGTTGCGTTGTATTGCAGGCGGCCGAGTAGGTTAGATATTGGTGTGTTGTCTAGATATCGTGCTCTGAGCAACAAAGTTCGTCTACACTGCCGATGTCCCGGTCGCGGTCAGATCGTACAGTTTAAGACCTGGTGCATGTGAAGTGTGTGTAAGTGCGCTCCGGCTGCAGTTGCAAGTGCGGCAGACAGATCTAGAAAGGAACTTTTTCCGAGGGCGTATCTATACGTCGTACTCCATTGAATGTGAGACCCTGTCAGAGCAATGCATTGACTCATGCGCTGCAATACCCGTGCCGCCGGCATATTTATGACTGTCAACGACTCAATATATCTTGCGCGCTCAGCTACTGAACTTAGAAGGCAGATGAGGGATGCCGTCTTCCGAGCATCTGCACATCGACGCCAGCTGTCACGAGTGCGCAGGTCCGACTATCGGCTCCGAAGTGCTCGAGTCTGCATCTCATCTTCAGATCCAGGCGTTGGAAGGCACTCGGAGCCGCGAGCGTCTACGCACGACGTCGCTGACTGTGCGAGGCGAATAGGCATTCAGAATAGGAAACGAGCATAAGAGAGCGGGGTGCAATTATGGAGGTCTAGTAGCACAAATGGACGAGCATGCGACGGTACAAATGGGACTGCGATCATGAGTGTGTCCGCCTCAGAACTAGAAGCCCGGGGGGACGACGCCCTGCGGGCGGTTTTGGTCACCCTGCGAGGGTGAGGGGTACATGGACCCGCCCGTCATCATCTGCGCGATGTCAGCGTCAGCATCGGCGGCGGAATGAGAGAGCGGGGGACGCACCTGGGCGCCCTGCTGCTGGGCGAGCACCTCCTTCTCCTGGGCGACGATCTTGGCCTCGTCCTCGAGGCTGAGCGCGAGCGGCAGGCCGACGAGCAGCGCGGAGGTGGTGAGGATCCAGACGAGGTTGCCCGCGAGCTTGCCGCCGCGCTTGAAGAAGGTGCCGGTGGCGGCGAGCTTGGCGGAGATGGAGTGGCGGGTGGTGGGGGGGATGATGTCGACGAGGGCGGTGACGCGGTCGATGAAGGATTCGTCTGCGCCGACATCGGAGTCGACGGAGGCGATGGAGACGGAGGAGGATGTGCGGGAGGAGGCGGAGGATGCGTAGGGGAGTTGGCGCCGCCGTACTGCTGATCCTTCTCCTCGACGATCTCGACCTTGACCATGGTTGCTGCTGACTGTGACGGTGACGGCGGGCGGGAGGACGGTGAGAGCGAAAAGGAAGACTGTTTGGCGTTGTTTGTGCAGCCGAGGTGCTCGGAGCCGCGCGTGGTATGGGGCCCGACAGTTGGGCGCGATGGGACTCGAGTCGACGGATGGGCTCTGGCAGCAGTTCACAATCTCCTCTCTCTCCCTCTCCACGCCGCTGACCGTCCGCAGCATGCAGCACAGCAGCGCGTCGCCCAACTCTCCCGACACCACTTCCAGCTCCGTTTCTCAGCCCTGTGCGTATACATATGTAAGCTTAGGGGCACCGTGGCATCCACTGACTGCGCAGCATGCTTTCGTCCCTGCACCCAACAGCTGCCCTAGGCCTCCCATCCCCGTCCATGCAGAGCCAGATACACGAGCTCGCAAAGTCACTCCCGCCCCCGAGGAAGCAGAACATCGCCTGCGATGCATGCAGGTAAGTTCGGCACCGAGCTTGCCCCGCCCCCGCGCCGCGCACACCCATATTTATCCCCCGGTACCGCAGACAGCGCAAAGTCAAGTGTCACCAGGTCCCAGGCCAGTCC
Source organism: Hericium rajendrae (assembly GCA_033439255.1). Classification (NCBI taxonomy): domain Eukaryota; kingdom Fungi; phylum Basidiomycota; class Agaricomycetes; order Russulales; family Hericiaceae; genus Hericium; species Hericium rajendrae. The sequence goes on from CM065880.1 coordinate 1,110,637, forward strand.
AAGGTACGCTCTCTTTTTTCTCACCGTTCGATAGCTGCTCAGTCCTCCTGCTTCGTACAGTGTCAGGTAGGCCCGACCGTTCTGTACCTAGCTCCTATCCTCATGCTCCCCGTAGCATTGCATAGTCAAGAATTATCCCTGCACGTCAGTCTGACTCCCCGATTCTGTGTTTCATGGGCGCTAATCCCGGGCCTTTCAATCAGACATCATGCACAGCAGGCAACCAGCGAGAAGAAGCGGACATCGTCGATCAATCGACGGCCACGCGGGTACTCCGCAACTGCCAATGATAGGCAAGTATCTCCAGTTGTCCTGGGCGTCTTGCGATTGTATGCAGCGGCATCTGACCAGATTCTATAGCAGTCCGACAGGACCTCCCAAATCGTATGTATTCGTGCCTGTGCGGTTTGTACGCCCTTCATCTTGCGTCCCGCCCTAGATTGCCAAGCCCCACCGCGACTTCTCAGCCTTCTTCCTTCCGCCAATCTAGCTCTTCTCTCCATTTGCACCAGCCTATCCGACGAAACACCACCTTCACCGAACTTCTTGCCTACCTCTTCGCGCCTCCTGACGATGTCAGGTACGTGACTTGCACTTCGCTGCTTCCCCGATTCGAATAAACTCAATCACCGCCTTCAGCGATACCGACATGTACGCCCAGCCCGGCTTCCGGCTATCGCCTTATAAAGACTGGGGCGAGCTGGCGTGTAAGTTAGACAACGAGGCATTCCGCATCGAGTATGTATTTCCCGTTCTATATCGGTCGCCGTATCTCTGTGCGAAGGCACTTCTTCATCTGCCTATCCCCTCGGACTTTGTTGCGCTTGTTTCCCATTAAGCATCCTTCGCGACGCCGGCTAACCGCTTCCGCTCCGGCTGACCTCCCAGATTCGCACTCGACCTCGTCGAAGTCTATTTCCAAATCGTGCACACGCGTCTCCCCTTCCTCAATCCTCCACAGTTCCGCGCACGGCTCACGGTCAACATCCCGCAGTACGCGAACCAGTATGCGAGCGCGACCGGCGTCGGCGCGAGCAGCGTCTCCGAGGACCCGCTGCACCCGGCGCTGATGGCCGCCGTCATCGCATGGGGCGCCAAGTTCTCCGAGCATCCCGTGCTCGTCGCGGGGCGCGCACAGACGGGCAAGCAGAGCAACCTCGCGAAGGCGCTGATCAACCGCGCGCGCGAGGTCGCGGAGACGCTCAAGGTGCACCGCGTGCCGGTCGCCGAGCATGTGGTCATCGCGCTGCTGATCGAGCCGCTCCAGAGCCGTACGTCCGCTGCCTTCTCGCCATCTGCGCAGTGCTGATGCGTCGGTGCAGAGCTGCCCGAGGACTCAAGTGGTAATCTTCATTTGGTGCTGTCGATGAATGGTGCTGACGCGCGGCGCAGGCTTCCGCGGGTTCTGGCTGCAGTCGGCGATCCGGCAGCTGTTTGAGCTGCAGATCAACCACAAGTCGGTCATTTCGAGTATCCAGGATCCCGAGGCGCGCGGCACGATGATATTCGCGTGGTGGATGGCGTGTCTCGCGGACGCCTACGGTGCGGCTTATTACCGCCGGAAACCGCAGGTGGAGGATGCGGACTACGACATCGACTTTTATACGGTGGATCCTGTGTCGCTGGACCCGGATGGGCAGATGCCAAAGCCGGATCCAAGGGAGCATCTCGAGGTACGTCCGTCTTCTGCACATGCGTGTCCCTTTGCTGACGACATGACAGTTCCTGGTACGGACGCGTTCAAGGAGTTATTCGCGGTAAGATCTGACGCGTCACTCATAGGGCTACTATCGCGCAGCGCACGCATTGGCACGCGTCTCACGGCACATGTCGAACGTGCTCTGGATACCGAGCACCGACTCGGAGGGCATTCCGATCGAGATCTTGCGCGGCATCATGCAGCAGCTGAACGAGTGGCGGGAACAGTACCTTCCGCACGTCGGCGTGCCCTCAAATTTCGCGGCAGAATGGGACTTTGTCTCCGCGGTCTCTGCGTGTCAGTACTCTCCCCGTGCGCGCAAGGTTGTCTGCTGACGCAGTGCATGTGCAGGTGCGAGCGACGCTACGTTCCACATCATGTGGATCATCCTCTTCAACGCGCTCGACGACTTTGGGATCCGGAGGTCAACGAGGCCGTCGCGCTCGGCAGCCCGGGTAGCCTCCTCCCGAACATCCACCACATCGAGGAGATGAAGCGCAAAGTTCTTGACGAGGCTCTCCACGGCGCACTGCGGATAGCGGGTCTCGTGCGTCCTTCCCTGCTCGTACCTACTTACGCCGATTGACCCCGCATACAGGCCGGCGTGCTCACAAAAAACGGTTACCTGGTACGCGTGCCACGCTTTCAACCGCGCGTGTAACTAACGCCCCCGTCTCGCAGCGCCTCGACCCCGCCGTGATGCACGTCAGCACGAACTACGCGGGCATCCTGCTCGCGCGCTTCGGGCGGCCGGAGGTGAAGAACTGCATCGAGGGCCTCGAGCAGTACAGCTACTCGTACGAAGAGGCGGCCGACCAGGCGGCGGACCTGCGCCGGCTGTACACGCTCGCGACGCGCGGCGAGGGCGACTTCCACCACATGGCGAGCGCGATTCCGCGCACGGTGACGGCGTCGCGAGCGCGCAGCAGATGTATGTCGACGCTACGGCCGCGTTCCGGTAGCGCGCGGTCGGGCACGGAGCATTTAGACTTTCTTTATTCGGCATAGCATTATTGTTGGACTGTAGCACCAGTTGGATCCTGTTGTATCGTTGCTTTTGGGACACGTCTCACCATCCGTCATTCGGGTTCGATGTAAAATAAAACATTGATTGGGTAGAGGCATATATGAGCGTAATCGACGGTACAGTGGCAGCCTCAGAACCGCACGCTCTTGACGACCTTGGAGATGCCGGACTGCTCGCCGGCGTAGCGCGTCGCGTCGCCAGGGCCCTTGTACACCGCCTTCTGCGACGCGAGCACTTTCTTCGCCTGGTCGAACTTCTGGCGCTTTTCACGCGCGGGTTGCGCACGCTCTTCGCGCGGTGCGGCGTCAGGCCGCGGTTCTTGAGGATCGCGCGCGTGAGCGAGCGCGGGCCCGCGGCGCTGTCGTCGCCGATCTCGGGGCTGCATCCGCGCGTCAGCATCGCACAGCACAGATGAAGAGCGGAGGAAAGCGCACCGTGCAGCCGCCTTCGCGGCGTCGTACTCCGCTTGCTTCGCCTCTTTGCGCGCCGTCTTCGACTTCTTCACCAGCGAATAATATCCGCCCTCGTCCTCCTCCCCGCTCCCGCTCCCGCTCACTCTCCGCATCGTCCTTCCGCGCCCGCTTCCGCGCCGGCTCCGCAGCGTCCAGATCCGCGCCGCCGAGCCCAAGCCCGCCCGCCGCCGCCTCGCGCAGGCGGCGCGCCTCGCGCTCGCGCCGCCGCTCGCGATACGGCACGTCGTCGTCCCCGCCAAGCGCCGCCCGCGCGCCCGCGCGCCGCGCGCTCGTCCCCGCGATCTGCGCCGTGTGGAAGCGCAGACTCTTCTTGCGCGCGCTTTGTCCGCCGCGTCCGCCGCGCCGAGCGTCTGCGCGTCGCCGAACGCATCGGCTGCGTCTGTGCTGCGCGCGGGGCGCTTGGACGACGCGGAGGGGACGAAGGCGGGCTCGGCGAGGTCGAAGATGGGCGGGGGGCGGGGGCGGCGAGTTTGCGTTTCTTTGGCGGCGGGGCGGCGTCTGTTGTTTTGGACTTGGACTTTTTCTTGGTGGGTGGTGTGGGGAGGCCGGCGGGGAGGTCTTCCTCTGCCTCGCGGAGAAGCTGCGCGAGGTCCTCGAAGTCGAGATGCATGCGCTTGCCGTTGAGCTTGAACGACGCGCCGTCGGCGCCGTTGAGGAAGGCGGGCTCGTCGAGGTCCTCGTCGGAGAGGGCGTCGGCGTCTGATGCGGAGAGGTCGAAGTCGAGCTCCTCGAGTGTGCTGAGCGCTTGCTTGAGCTGCAGGAGGCGGCCGAAGATCGGGTGGGCGCGGAGATGCTCGGGGCGTGCGGCGTATTTGTCGCTTGTGCGGAGGTGCAGGTAGAAGGCGAGGGTCGTGGCGTATGTGAGCAGGGTTTCTGTGGGGTCGGTTAGATGTGGAAGAACAGAATCTGTGGGATGGGGCGGACGGTAGTGGAGATGCGCCATTCCACGGCTGAGAGCATCGGGCTCGTTGGCCTCGAGCCTGGATGTCGTGAGCTGGATGAATCAAGGCAGGCAGAGAGACTTACTGCTTCAGGCGCTCTTGTGAGCTGACAAGCTTGGCCGCGACGTCCTCCCAGTCAGCTGCGAGAGCGAGAGTTTCGGGGTTGGTTTTCTCCAGATGGCGGATGATGGACTTCCTGTCCGTTGGAAGCGGTCGAGTGTCCACCTTGGATGGAGGCTCGATGGGATCCCTACATGCGATTCCAGTTAGCGGCAGTTTGATGCATAAGAGCCTGTAAGGCGTCCGCACTCAATGATGTCCTCCTGATCGACAACTGCCACGACGTCCCCGAGCCCGAAATCATCCTCCGTCATTACATCCCGCGCCTTGGCCTGCAGCCGCCTTGCCTCCTGCTCCTCGAGCTCATTCATCTCCTCATCGCTTGACTCGAGCTCCGCAGCATTCGAGGAGTAGTACGCCGCTTTTGAGCGCCCCCAGCTCTCCTCTTCCTCCTCTTCCTCTTCCTCGCTTTCCGAGATCTCAGCCTTCGCTCGCGCCTTGGCCTTGGTCTTCGATTTTTTGGAGGGTTTCAAAGGCGCGGGCATTTCGACGTCCACCATGTCCTCCTCCTCGTCTTCGTATTGACCCTCGTTTTCGTCGTCTGAATCGGACGCCGGTATACCTTTCAGCGCAAAGACCTCCTCTTCATCGCCATCGTCGTCGCCCTGGTACTCTCCACCGTCCAGAAGAATGCGGTCCTTGTTGGCGTGAACTGAAATGAGATATATCTGAGGATTTACATGTGTAAATAGTGGAAAAGCATACATTCTTCCTCCTCGTCCATGGGTATGTCTTCCACAGTGTTCCAACGCTTCATTTTGCCGTCTTTGCGGTCGATCGGGCGCGGGCCTGCCTTGGGACCCTTCTTCGGGCCTCGTCGTCGTACCATGGTGTGAGCTCGTAAATGTTTGTGAGCAGGGATGGCCTGCTGTTGGAGTGAAGAGCGCGAAAGCAAGTTTCCAAAATTTGGAGATCTCAAGGCACGTGGTCGGCTATCAAACCGGCATTCAAACAGGAAACGGCTGATGGCAACATCCTCTGGAGCCTGCTGCCAGTGCATCCAATTACATTGTACTACCGATGGTTGTACTGGTTTGACCGTTTCACTTTCCCTACATTTGTGATCTCCTCTTGCACCCTGCCCTATCATCGGCTTCCTTCACAATTTTTATCACCCCGTGTACTATTATCACCATCTGCAGCTTCCGGCATATCGCCCTTGGAGAGCTTATCTCCTCATACTCCAGCTCTTGTTGCATTTACGATCATGGCCACCCAAAGCGATGATTCATTCACCCTGTACGATCTCCGCGTCGAGGTTGTCTGCCCGCCCAACGCACGCATCCTCTGCGGCGCCAAATCCGGCGACCACTTCACGCTCGAGGGCGAGATGCTGCACCTGCCCCCGGGCAGGGCATCTCCATCTACTCTCTCAGTACGCGGACCCTAGAATCCGCCCTTGCACACCCAGCTGATGATGGAAGTTCAGGCGCGGTGCTCCCGCTGCTTGCGGCCAAGCAGCGCGTGACGGCGCCCAACGACTGGATGTCGACGGACGCGGAGGTGCGTGTCCGGATCCGAATTGTCCGTCGACGTTGCGGATCGTGAGGACGGGGGTGCGGACGTTTAGGCATGGTGAGACGACGATCGTGCCCTTACCTTCGCAGGATGCGGCAACAGAAAGCGACCAGTAAATGTGCTCGAGCACAGCCGCGCAAATTCTTGACACAGACGCTCGGAGGAAGGCTGGGAGTTCGAGCATATCCGCAACCCATCAGCGGATAATATATCTCATAGATAGTAAAAATGTAGGAATATCCACACTACCATTTTGGCTTCCGTGCCATTTTCTTCGCGTGCAACGTCCCTCTGCCTATCTTGCCCCGACTCGTCTGCAGCTCCGAGAACTTCCTCTTCGCATACCTCCGCGCCTCCGCATCATCCACCAGCTCATCCACCAACGTCCGCTTCCGCTCCGCGCGCGACAGATTATCCCCGCTTGTCGTGCCAAAGGGCGTGCTCGTCGGTATGATCGTGCCAATCTATGAATCAGGGCAAAATGAGCATTGGCCGGACAGCTCCTACAGGAGCGAATGACGCACCGCGAAATGCTTCGGCAGGCCCTTGATGCCCTTGCCTTCACCCTCCTCCTTCCTGTAGAACGCTTCGGGTCGAGCTGGTTGCGCAGGCGCAGCGCCTCCACCTCGCGATGCAGGCGCGGCAGATCGGCCTCGGCGGGCGCGGGCAGGTCAAACCAGTCGGGGCCGGCCGTTTTGTTCTTCAGCTGCGCAGAGATCGCAAGTGAGAATCACGAATGGATGCAAGAAGAAAAAGTGCTCACTGCCTTCTTTTCCTTCTTCGTCAGTGGCTTGCCGGAGTTTGTGAGTTCGGGGGGAGGCGGCGGTGGGGCGGGGGCTTTGAGCGACGACATGGACTGGGCGGTGCGCTCGGCGTCCGGGTCGTTCAGGGAGCTGGGGTCGCGCCGGGTTGCGCCTAGTATGATGTATGGTTTTGGTATGCGCCCCGGGTCTAGTGCAGGCAGTTTTCTGGAGTCGGGGAATAAGAGATGAGTTCTACGAATGGATGGAGAAACGCACTGTTGCTCAGATTTGGCATCGCCAAGAAGAAGGACGTCTTCCTCGGTGGGTGGTGTTGAGTCCTCAGCGAGACTCGTGCCGCTTCCTTCGCCCTGTTTCGCGAGGATGTTTTGGCGAGCTTTCTCGAGGAGGGAGTCAAGGTATTCTTGCGTGATCTCGTCTTCGGACTCGGAGTCGTCGAAGTCTGAGTCTGAGTCTGAGTCGGATGAGAAATCTGAGCCGGATGCTGAAGAGCTTGCGCTGACTCTGAGGATTCGTGTGCAGCAGGCAACAATGGGGAGGCGAGGGAAGAAGATGGTAGTGCTTTTGCTTTGCCTTTGCCTTTTGATGTGAGCTGGGGGGACATCGCAGGAGAAGTGACGTCCGATGTGCTGCTCTCTAGTTGAGAGATGCCGGGCAGCGTTACTGCAAAGCTAAGCGGGGGTCAAAGGCGTCGAAGAGGAGGAAACTTGAGGAGACTGAGGATGCCGGACAGAAATGAGATGGGCGCCTATGGGCGGCGGACGGCATTGCCGCCGACGCGTCTCGCAAACTCGCATCGTCCTCCGTCGACTTGCGCTTCCTTCCGAACACAATCCTCAGCTAGATCCTGGATCTTGGAGTCCCTGCGGCCTCGAATTCATCGGAGAGCGCAAAATACAGTCTGTAAAAAATGCAGGCAGCATCCCGTAGCCTGCGGACGACGTGTCGCCGTTCCATCCCTTCCCTGACACCAGCGTCACGACACGACCACAACCAACCGTCCTCCCCATCGCAACCCCAGTCCTCGTCGACCGACTCGACCTCGAGCGGAACGACGCACTTCGGGTTCCGCACAGTTCCCGCCGAGTCCAAGGAAACGCTTGTGCGCGGCGTCTTCGACGCCGTCGCGTCCAACTATGACCTTATGAATGACGCCATGTCCATGGGCGTGCACCGGCTCTGGAAGGACGATTTGATCAAGCTCTTGCGGCCGGGGTCGAAGGGCCCGATCCGCTGCATGGATGTTGCAGGTGGGACTGGCGACATTGCGCTGCGGATACTGGACTGGGCGCGGGAGAATTACGCGGACAGGGAGACGTCGGTTGAGGTTGTGGACATCAATGGCGAGATGCTGAAGGAGGGGCACAAACGGTTTAAGAAGACGATGTACCACAACAGTGAGTGTCACGTTTGGTCTGAGGGTTCGCGTGTGTCTGAAATGGCGTAGCCCCGCAGATTTCGTTCCATGAGGCGAACGCACAGGCGTTGGGCGAAGACAGGTTCCCGTCGAATTCGTACGACCTATATACGATTGCGTTTGGGATACGGAATGTCACTTCGATACCAGAGGTGTTGAAGGAGGCGCATAGGGTGCTCAAGCCTGGAGGCACCTTCGCTTGCCTCGAATTTAACAAGGTGACGAACCCCGTTCTTGCGCCGTAAGTCCTCGAGTTCTTTGCTGAGCATCTCTCATTGTTTGGAGATGACGTAGGCTCTACGAGCAATATTCCTTTTCTGTCATTCCGTTATTGGGCACCATTCTCGCGGGCGACCGAGAGTCCTATCAGTATCTCGTTGAGTCAATACGTCGGTTCCCCAGTCAGAGGGACTTTGCGCAGATGATTTCGGATGCAGGGTTCGCGACAGGTGGATTTTTCGAGGGCAATGGCGGAGCATGGCGAGATCTGTGGGGAGGCATCGCGTGCATTCATACGGGCGTGAAAGTCTAAAATGGATGATTTGATGCTCTTCTCGCATCAGGTTCTCGGCATGGTGACATAACGTAGATACCACACTCTCAATATAATAGAGTAAAGAGAACAAGGGAGTGCAGAGTGGTCTTGTGCCGTGTCTGGGAACAGAGCGCGCCACTTGCGCGACATGGAAGCGCCTGGGCGAGTCGGTCGCTGTTTGCGCGCGCTTTGTCGACTCAGCCTCACCTCGTCGGGGCCCTCGACCACCTTCCTCTCCTTTCCACAGCTCACTCCATCCATACTCTCCTCATCGCCCGTCAATGGCTACAGCAGCGTTTCAACCCCATCCAATGCCCCCTCAGAATGCCGACCTCGCCACAACATGGGCCTTCCTCGAGGAGGGCGTCGACCATATCATGACCAAGCTCCAGACCGGCGTGTCCTACTCCAAGTACATGAGCCTCTACACCGTCGCCTACAATTACTGCACATCCTCGAAAATGCCGAGCACGGCCACCGCCGACCTCTCTACTCCAGGACGAAGTGCGTCACGCTGCTGCGCCATATCTCCTGTTATCATTATGCGGCACGCACTGACATCGCGTCGCGCCCACCGCAGGCGGTGCCAACCTTATGGGCTCGGACTTGTATAACAACCTGATTCGCTATTTCGTGACACATCTGCGCGGCCTGAGGGATGTGAGTGCATACTCTATGTGGCGGCGCGTCCGCCGTGGCGTCTTTCTACAGCTACTGATCCTGCGCCCATCGCGCAGCAATCTGACTCGCTCCAAAACGAGCTATTGCTTCGATATTACGCTGCCGAATGGGATCGATACACAACAGGCGCTAACTACATCAATCGGTTGTTCACTTATCTGAATCGCCATTGGGTCAAGCGCGAACGAGACGAAGGCCGAAAGGGCATCTACCCCGTCTATACTGTGCGTCTTTTCCGCCCCTTTTCATGCGACAGAGGCTGTATCATTATCCGTCACTAGCTTGCACTGGTACAATGGCGGCAGAACTTCTTCAACCACATTCAGAGCAAGGACCGCAAGCTCGCGGGCGCCATTCTGCGGATGATCGAGCAGCAGCGGAATGGTGAGACCATCGATCAGGGTCTTGTCAAGAAGGTCGTCGACTCCTTCGTGTCGCTCGGCATCGATGAGGCCGACATCAACAAGGCTTCGCTCGAGAACTACAAGGAGCACTTCGAGACGCCGTTCCTCGAGGCGACGGAGAAATACTACAAGCAGGAGTCCGAGTCGTTCCTCGCGGAAAACAGCGTGTCGGACTACCTGAAGAAGGCGGAGGAGCGCCTGCGCGAGGAGGAGGACCGCGTCGAGCGCTACCTGCACACGACGACGCGCAAGCTGCTGATCAGCAAGTGCGAGCATGTGCTCATCCGCGAGCACGCGGAGCTCATGTGGGAGAGTTTCCAGACGCTGCTGGACTACGACAAGGACGAGGACCTGCAGCGCATGTATGCGCTGCTGTCGCGCATTCCCGAGGGCCTCGAGCCGCTGCGGAAGAAGTTCGAGGAGCACGTGAAGCGAGCGGGGCTTGCGGCGGTGTCGAAGCTCGTGGGCGAAGGCGGCGCCGCGGCGGACGCGCTCGACCCGAAGGCGTATGTCGACGCATTGCTCGAGGTGCACACGAAGAACTCGGAAACCGTGAACCGCAGCTTCAAGGGCGAGGCGGGCTTCGTTGCGAGCTTGGACAAGGCGTGCAGGGAGTTTGTCAACAAGAATGCGGCGACGGGCACTTCGTCGAGTCGCTCGCCGGAGCTGCTGGCGAAGCATGCAGACGCGCTGCTGAGGAAGAACAACAAGATGGCCGAGGAGAGCGATCTGGAGGGTGCCTTAAACCGAGTGGTGAGTGCTTTCATTCAAGCGAACGTTTTCCTGTGGCTCAATTTTTCTTGTGTAGATGGTTTTGTTCAAGTATCTCGAGGACAAGGATATCTTCCAGCAGTTCTACACCACCAGATTATCGAAACGTCTCATTCACGATGTTTCTGCATCAGATGAATCGGAGGCCAGCATGATCTCGAAACTGAAGGAGGCTTGCGGGTTCGAGTACACGAACAAGCTGCAGCGCATGTTCACAGGTACGGGCTTCCTTGTTGCGTGTGTATCATCTGAAGTAGACTGACCTCGTTTCCCAAGATATGAGCCTGAGCAAGGACCTGACAGACCAGTTCAAGGAGCGCATGGCACAGAACCATGACGACATGGACATCAGCTTCACCATTATGGTCCTTGGGACGAACTTCTGGCCATTAAACGCACCAGCGACCAAGATGATCACCCCGGTCGACCTTCAGCCAACGCAGAACCGTTTCGAGAAGTATTATCAGATGAAGCATTCCGGGCGCAAGCTCACGTGGCTATGGAACTACTCGAAGAACGAGCTGCGGACGAACTACCTTAATCAGAAGTACATGTTCATGACGAGCTCGTACCAGGCAGCGGTGCTGCTGCAGTACAACACCAACGACACGTTGTCGCTGGATGAGTTGGATGCTGCGACGACAATCGGAAAGGATATTCTGGTGCAGGTGTTGGGACTCCTGACGAAGGCGAAGGTCCTCATCAGTGAAGAGACGGATCAGTATGACTTGAACCCTAGTGAGTGCTTATTCTTCACATTTGAGAGACAGTTATTGATTTGATTTGCAGATTTCAAGTCGAAGAAGATCCGTATCAACTTGAACCAGCCCATCAAGGCTGAGGCGAAGGCCGAGACGACCGATGTCATGAAGACCGTTGACGAGGATCGCAAATACGTGATTCAGGCTACCATTGTCCGGTAAGTCATGATGCTCATGGATTACCATTCGGATGTACTAATTGGACTCTGCAGTATCATGAAGGCGCGCAAGACCATGAAGAACCAGCCGCTTATCCAGGAGGTGATCTCGCAGATCTCGCAACGCTTCACGCCGAAGATTCCCGACATCAAAAAGGTTCGTTCAGCGTCTTTCAGCATCCGTGGCGTTCGCTGACTTGTCGCGACATTTCTCAGGCCATCGACACGCTCTTAGAGAAGGAATACATCGAACGTGTAGACGGCACTCGAGACACTTTCGCCTATGTCGCATGAGTCCTCCTTTCCTCTGCTCACGTCTGCTCCTTTTTTGTAGTCATCTTCCATCATTACACTATACTTGAATCCTCGGTGTTGTAGCATATCCGCGCATCATATCGCTATACAAATTTCTTGTTGTCGATCTGAATTCTGTTTGCTTGCAGATCGTTCCTCCAGGCTTGCGTCTCTTGGGCGGTCGATGGTATAATTGTGAGTGCTCCTTTCGATTACCACGCACCACCGTGCGGCTATTCCTGGAAAGTAGCAGGCTGTTTTACCGACGGGAGTGTGACGACCCCTGCTAGAAATGGCACACAGAAGGTACAGGCATGGGAGGAGAAGGCGAGTCGGAATCGGTTATACTGTTGCCGTAATGCTACACCCCGAGGCAACCCCTAAAGCCTTTCCAGTCGGTGAGCATTCGTGCTGTCCCCTCCTCCCATGCTCACGAAGGTGTATGCATTCCTTCTGTGCACACCCCCACTTTTGCCTTTCTCCCCGTTAGCGTTTTTCGTCGCTCGATGGGGACGTCCACGGCACCGGGCCTGGCACGCGACACTTGAACGCGGCACCCGCGAATGCGAGCTGAAGCGTCCATACAGGTATCGAAGCACAACCGTGCCCATCGATGAGAATGAGGGGCACACGAGAGTTTCGGCGCGCGCAGTTTTCCCGCGGTACTGGTGCCGAGCAGCGCACAGGGTCCGGTGGGGTCGAAGACGCTTTTATTTAACGGGGCGCACGATGTGGTGGGGCCTCCCCTGCTGCTCTTCTTGCTGTACACTGGAGACTATCCGCATGGACCAGCCGGTGACGATCGACGACACGTTCGGGCGGCGCTCATTGGGTTGTTGTTTGGAGCTGTGTGAGCGTGAATTTTTGTTGCATGGAATGTTTGAGTCCACTAATGTTCTGACAGGTTGTATGGAGTTACAAATTTGCAGATGTGAGTTGGCGTTTGAGGGTCCTGGTATCGGCATCTTATACCATAATCTTTTTAGCTGGTTGTATTTCAGGTATGCTCGCCCTAGGTTGCGTCGAATCGGCATCCGGTGACGCTTGTGGCAGGCATTATGATAAAGACCCACGCGCATTGAAAGGTTTGGTGTTGGTGCTGTGGTGAGCGCCCCAATTGACCTTCCCTACCAGTCGCTCAAATCGCTGCGGCGTCAGGTTCCTCGATACCTTGCATCTCGCACTATGTGCACGGACAATTTACTGGTACCTAGTTACAAATTACAACAATCCTAGCGCGCTCGAGAACAACATGTGGTAAGTACATGTATCCGATGCCCAGGACGCGAAGTCTGACTGTCATCCAGGTCAATGAGCGTGTGTCTGGGTGTTTTGAATTTGGCCTTTAACGCTGAAATGTCACTTATGTTCTCAGATTCAAACAGACTGTAACGTGTGTTGCAACTACTTCATACCGATTGTGTTTATGCTAAACAGCCGTGTGACAGGGCCTCATCGGACTTATGGTCGAAGTGTAGGTATTCAGTGACATCGTCTGTGGACCATGCTCACCGAGTACGCGGTGAAGCTTCTTCGCGCGCCGCGTCTACATGAGTATGTTGCCTCATTAGTTTCCTTCCATCCGGATGATTCACGGAACGCCCAGTGAGCAGGAACTGGTACATCACCGGTTTGATAGTGAGTCCATAGTTATGTTTATTATTATTAAATCGGAATGGAAGTGGAACTGACCATCGTAGGTTCTTCTTGCATGTATCCATTTCGGTGAATATCGCCCAACTCATCTCACTGTCCGTATCTGACGACATAATCTGGAACAGGCCTCGGCGTAGGTGCGCCTGCATATTCTTCATCAGGCGAATTGCGCAGGCTCAAGCTAAGCGTTCCACTCAGTGTTCACCGTCGAATCGTGAGTCTACACGCGATGTAACAGCCAGGGCAGTGCTGACCATGTGCAGTTTCATTCTTGTCGAATATTCAAAATATTCTCAATTGACGGTATCTATGCAGCTATTTGAAATCTGACGAGAGCTGAATTTCTCGACAGTGGATTACTTGCACGGGATTGGGATGCGCGGCGGCTGCAGACTTGCTCATCGCTGCGACGATGTGCTGGTATCTTTTCCGCAGCCGAACAGGATTCGAAAGGTGCGTGCCTCGATTTATTTTCTGAAGAGATCCTTGTGAACGCTGTTTGATGGACCAGAACGGACTCGATGATCACAACGTTGATGGTCTACAGTATCAACACGGGTCTCGTTACGAGGTATTAGTCGCATTCAGTCTATGTGCCAAGAGCTGTCATTGAATGACTCTGCTTTAGTATCGTTGCGACGGGCGCTGTCATTACGGTATTCTACTAATCTGTATTTCGCAAGATTTGGGCTCATGTTGAGTCATTCAGTTTGCCATTATGCCTCTCAATTTCGTGTGGCTCGCATTTTTCTGGGTACTTGGAAAATGTAAGCATACGAGTCTCGTTTTATCACTTCCAGGCTCCAGGCTCATTCTATCTTAGGTTACGTGAACTCCATGCTAGCCATGTGCGTGAGACGTCTCTTCCATGATCAAATGAAGACTAAATCCCGGCGGCATAGCTTGAACAGCAGAGAACTGGTGCGGGAGAAGGGATCGGCAGAACCTGGCAGTTTCCTGCGGCTATCTACTCTCAGAAGCCCGCATCCAGATGACGGGCATATGCGTAGCCCCAGTCTCACCCGAAAGGTAGCACGCGGAATTCTCCCGTCTGGCCTGTTACGAGCCGCGCCTGACATCCAGAAATCTATAGACACCACCTACACTGAGCGTAACAGTTCAAACAACGACAGAGTACAAGAGTGACTACCCGAACTCGCCCAAGTCTGCGAAATTCGCGTCGCCCTGTGCGTCAACGACGGTATGAAACCACCCGCTGATCCCTTCCAGTGCTCACATGGTATTTAAAATTAGTCTGACCCTTTGAAGATGGGCGACTCGACGCCCAGCTTTGAGTCAATTCCTGTAGCTGTAGCATTTCCCCGCCGGTCCTCGCTGCATCCCAGATTTTCACCAGAACAGGACTGACGGACTTGCACTTCATCTTCTGTGCCTGTCATGCATTGTTTTCATAGTCTTTGCGGGACTGTAATCGTCGGCATTTAGCTTTTATCGCTTTGCCTTCATATACCCTGTATACCCAATCGCGTTTGTTATTGCGTGTTTCTGTGATCATCGGAATGCAACAATAACAATATTGGCCTAGGACCTGTGTGACCCACAAGAATTATCAAAAAATATTTCTTTGAGGTTTGTGATTCTGTTTGCTCAATACAAATTAAAAATGACAAAGCTCCCGCGCTGGGGATGCGCTGAGACTAAAGCTCGGCTATGATGCGGACCAAATGACGTCGGCCGGATGCGGTAGCTCTCAGAGTCTGATGATGGTGAGCAGCATCCTCTACTCGCCAGTGTCTTGCGGAATAGAGATCAGCAGAATGAATCAAATCAGAAGAAGATCGACCCTCAGAGCTGTACGAATGATGTTTGATCGTTCGTGCAGATAGTCAACATGAACTCGCGCTCCATTCAGGCATCTAGCATGGGAAGATGCGAATGCTGTCCGTGTCGAAATCCCACATAGCTGCGATGCAAGTGACATCCCATCGGAACAAGCTATCGACGTTTCTCCGGCTCCGACCTGCATAGCTTGTAAAGGGCCCGACTACGCGCCAGAAGGCAGTGGGAAAAAACAAAAAAAATCACGAGAAGCTCGTCGCAAGGATACTGATATGCATGTGTTCAGAATGGAGGCAAAGCACTGAATGGCGTTGAGAATGTGGGAGAGCGGTGCGTATACGGCTGATGGGATCGAAGTAAATTTCGATGACCGCGAACTTGAATGAGGCGTTCAGGACGTTTCCCACGGCAGCGATGAACCTCAGAGACAGCCTCCTCGCCGCACTTCGTACCCTCCCCGGCACCAGGGATTTTCACATCCACGTCCTCGTCACTGCACCCAAAAAGAATGGCGCTCTCTATCCATACGCAATCCCACGTCCGCGCCTCTATACTCAAGACATCTTGATCTTGCTTTCAGAGCAGGATACACCCGATACACCCCGAGTTCTAGTTTCCGCCATTGAGGCATGTCTGTATAATTCGCCCACCACTTCTTGCGCCATTCTCTATGTTGGAAAAGTAGATTCGACTGGACAGGGTATGGCGCCGTCACCAACCGCCACGTTGGTTAAGGCGTTCGTGCGGTGGTATGCTGACCCCGCAACACGCCCCCTGCCAGCTCAACACTTATGGGTGCACTTGTTTGCGCGGGCGCAAGGTCAATATCTATTTCCCAACTCTGCAGATTTCGAGGGCAAAAAGCCGCTCAGCGACCTCAAGCTGTGTGCGTGGTGGCGCCGCGTTTTGGGCGCCGTGGCGCAGGAAGTGCAGGAAGGGAATGGAATGAAGGAGGGAGGTAGTATCAGGTTATACTTCCTTCTTCCAGGATACAGTGAGCTCGAGGCGCTGCAGGCCCTCGGCTCTTCGTCGTTGGCCACATCATTGTCCTCGGCCGCTGGTCCCACATGGACATATGGCCATCCTTACAGTCAGACCGACGTGCCGCTTCCCTGCCCCCCTCCACCCAACAGGCGTGCATAACCTCGGCCACTTCATTCCGTCCTTCGAGGACGACCCCAAAAACCGCTTCATGGATGAAATCGCTTATCTCACGGATGCCGACGCCGTGAGGTCGCCCGCGCGCAAGCGCCAGCGCCTCGCATCGAACTCGGAGCGAACGAGCGGAGGAGAGGGAACAATCCACGGCCGCCGCAAAGGAGGAAGTCCGAAAGGCGAGCTGGGCAATGTCCGGCCGGACGAGTTCTGGGAGAGGATGTCCTTCCGGCAGGAGTGCGTCGCGGGGGCAGTGACCGGGTTTTTCGTCGCGGTTTTCTCCGCCCCGCCGCCAACTGGCAAAGCCCGTCTCGCGGCCCTCCCCGCTTGCGCCGCAGGCCGGCCAGGTCCCTGCTGCGATGAACAAGCGGATACTCGCGAGCCTGATGCAGGGCAACGAGTTCTCGACGACCGAGCGGGCGCGCAAAGCCACGGACATCCTGGAGAGCGCCATTCGCGGTCTTTGCGAAGGTCTGTCGATGTCAGCCAGGCCCCCGAGCTCTCGTGGCGCCGACGCCCCGAAAGACAGCGGCGGCTTGCTTGCCGTGCCGCGCACTCCGCCGCGCAGGGATGCGAATCTTCCTGCCCTGGATGACGCGTCGCCGAACCCATTCGATGAGCCAGAAGCGACGCTGGAAACATATCGCGCACATATATATGGCTCGGTCCACGTCAGCAATGCACCCCTTCCTCCAAAGGCAGCGTCCATCGCGTCGGAGACAGCAGGTGCAAGTGCCGGTGCTCAGACGGCGCCCAAGGTGAACGTGCTAGCTGTACGGAAGAAGAAAAAGAAGGCGGACGCATGACGAAGCTGATGATTGGAGGGCAGGGTGCACGTTCCTCTATATTCTGCCCACAGTATGCACTCTAGACTTTTTTTACTCTGGGTCTTATTCGATCATTTACTGCACTTTCATATATTGCTGCGACATATTCTTGCTTTCTTGCTATCAACGTCACGACTGCAGTAGGACGTGATATCTGTATCTGTATTCATACTTGTCCGCAGATGAATCGGCGGAACACCATATGCGTCAATCTGTACTCAGATGCGCAACGGGGCATTAGAGACCCCGCGGCCTTATACCGAATATTCACCTTTTTTCCCTTGCTGAACACATTGGCTTGCGTCCAGAAGGTCATCTGAGAAACACAGGCAGGACAGGGGCTAGAGAACCTGTCCTTACGTGCCCGTCTCTGCGGTGGACGGCACTGTTTTTGCGCATGCTGCAATGGGGTGATATGGCGAAGCTACTGGTCTCGTTCACGCGCGGGTCCCTTTATCGTCTTGCAATCTTCAAGTATCCTCAGATGTCAGTGGTACGAGGATCCACTGACACATGGAGAAACAATTGAATAAACAGATTCTGACAGCTTATGGATCAGGTATCGATAGTGTGCGATCATTGCCCTCTGTGCACGCGGGTCCGCGGCGAGACCTCGACGCGCTGGGCGCTCAGACATAAAGAAGAAAAGGTCATTGTCAGCGTGCGAGAAGACCAATTAAACCAGGCCGCACGACGATAGCTTTATGGAACGCGCGGAAGAGGAGCCCCATCCAAATTCCGTTGTTCCGTCCTGGTCATATGATTCGTTGCTCAGTCTATTTTGACGATCCAGTCGACGGGGCATGCGATAGCCTGGCAACTACTTAGCTGCAGCTGACTGAGAAAGATGTTCGTGGCGACGAATAATGCTGTTCAACATTGACGCCTTGCAAGGAATCGGCTAGATTGCCACCGGTCAATGCAGACTTCGATGGTGCTTCGACATAATTAATTAGCACCGGGAACGGGCCATACCCGGTGCGGTCCTATCAACTTGTCTGAAGCCATACTTTCTTGCCGCAGACCCACCCCCGCTGGCCGACGTCCTAGAATATCGTCATCCTCAAGACTGAGCGGTTGATGGGGTGTGTAAATCTGTCATCGCGACGTCAACAACGGTCCAGTGAGTTCCATTCCAAATTCACACTGCTGGTGCCTCGCGCAGCTCCATGGAAAACGCACGCGCACCCGATGCATTCTAGATTTCTCTGACGCGGTTCTGGCTCGGTGATGGTTATGCTCCACACGTCAGAAGCAACGCGACTTGATTTGGTTGTCCTGCATCAGGTTATTTCTGAACCAGTCGTGGCATTGAGCGCGTGCTTCGATTTGCCTCGTTAACGATCGAGCGTGGCGCGCTGGCTTCATATTTAACTTTCCATCGAAGCTGGGTCTTGTCACGATCGACTGCGAGGGTCCTTACTGCATTTATGATCCGTGCGCTTGGATGCATGTCTCATTGACAATGAATATGTCCGCAAGCTCTACATACGGCAGAGAATAAGTATCGGGTTTCAAGGAAATCATGAATCATCCTCAGCGCGCCAAGATTCGTCATCCATCCTCTCGGTGGATAGCGAGATACGATAATTGAATGCCGTAACGACTGAATTCTTCCAAGCCGGGATCTCGCTGAATGAAATTCCGGAAGCAGATATTACGGCTCGCATGCACCATACATATGCGGCACATTGATAAGCCAGAAATGCTCTGCCATTTGATCAATGAAGCCCGCGGCTCCATGCAGACAAGGTATTTTACCAGGCTACCAGCGCGCCGTGTCCCATGACTTGCTGCGCACGAGTATCGAGAGAAGAACGAATCACGCCTGCGTTGCGGGCTGGCGCACCTGGGAGGAACGTGCCTGTTGGAGTTATGCGATGTGAGACTTGGCGCGAGCGCTGCACGTCTGGCCGTCGTGCACCCACTTAAGAGCACTTGCCGCGTGGACATAGAGACAATATTGCGCAGGTCGTCCCGAGTCGGATGGGAGAGAGCCGACGGAATAGAGATGAGAAATGAACGGAGCAATGGATGTCCAAACAATAAGGGAGACTCGTCTGGAAGCCTGTGAATATCCTGAAGGAACGCTCGGGTACGCGAAAGTAGGTGCGGAAGCCGAGGCGATAGAGCGAAGCAATGACGAGCCATATAAGCTTCGGTATTTGCCCGGAACAGTGTCGGTGGGCCTGGAGATGGCGGGGATCACCAGGAGCCTCGGACAGATGCATAGACAACACGGGGCAGGAGTGCGGGAATGTCAGGATGTTATTGTCTTTGCCGTGATCGGGAACAAAGTGAACCGGAAGCACATCGCCTCAAATGATGGGAAGGAGTCGGTGCGCAAAGCCAGAGAGCAAGAAAGCCGCCATAAGGAAATGGCTCAAAGCAGAATAAGGTGTGTGAGATAGTGCACGTTCAACAGTCCGCTGGCCTGGTAGCGGACCGACGGCATGGATTGGACCGCCAAGACATGGGCGAGACGTTCCAAACGGAGTACCAGAGCGATGTGGGCTCTGTTGCCGCTGATAAGCGATCGAGGATAGAATATCAGTACGGCGGAGTGGAAAAGATGAGATAGATGAGACAAAAGCAGAGTGCGGCGTCTGTTGCCTCGTGTATCTTGTGTGTTTAAGAAGTTGGAAGCAAGCATTGGATGTGTATGATAAAAGGCGACGAGAGAATAGCAACCAGTGAGGCTCTCCAATGAGTACCCGTGCCGAGCTGCAATGCGGTAGAAGGCCCGGATGGTCTAGCGCAGGCTGGCAAGAATGGATTGGCTCTGGAGCATTGCCTGATGTCTCTCGAATTAGCGGCCTCCCAAGAATCGAAGGGTGGCCATCGAATCAGGCCGAGAAGCTGAGATCAGGGCTGGTAAGGAACTGGTGCCGATGTTGGCGTGGGGACGAACATAGAATCTGGAAGGATCAATGAGGAAGAGAACGTCGCGTGGTGGGAAGGAGACGGGGAATCTGGGGGAATGTGTCACGAGCAAGTGGATCAATGGGCTGAAAGGAAATCCAAAAACCAGAGACAAATGCTCGATATTCGAGCTGGTCAAGGGCGACAAACTGGGCGTTCCGAAAGGAGCGGAAAATCAACAGGAGAGTTTGCATGTTTGAGGCAAAATTTTCGAGCATGCCATGCGGGCGCGCGACCGTGGCGACCGGGATGTCTGAGAGCTGTGCAAGTCCGATGTCGTACTGGTTTCGGTGCGGTGTCGTGCTCACATATGATGTACTGATGGTCGCGAACTCTTGGACGGGAAGACCTCGTCGACTGTCGGTGGTCGTCATCAACACATGTCAGGGGTTGTTATGCGTTTGTCGACTCGAGGGGCTCGAGGGGCTTCAGCTGTGACAAATGGGAATGGGGGGATCTGGCTAAAGGTAGACAAACGCTTAGATGACAAACGGGGGATGGAAGCTGTGAGGGCACAGGTCAGTAGAGGCAGGGATAACAAACAGAAATGATAGAACCTTGATGAGGTGTGGGAGAGACAGGACGTAGGAAAGAAAGGGTTTGAAGAAAGAAAATGAAGGGATCGCTGAGTGGTTACGATAGCGATACGATTGGGATTACGCGACGGCCGTTCCTTATAATTGAACCTTTCCCTCTTCTCGGCTCCGTCCATAACCGTCCCTCCTCCCCCTCCTCCTCTCCCTCTTCTCCCCCGTCATGTCCGTTCGACATAGCAGCTCTACTCCCCATCATTCACAGTCGCTGCCATCCTTTGCCCAAGCGTTCAGCAACTCGTCCCTCGACAGAATATCAGCGCACAACAATGCTCTCCCACCTATTCAACCACATACTGCTCCCATGCAACGCAGCACTCCCCAGCAGGACACACTGCCTCCAGGAGAGTCATCATCGCGTTTAGGAATCGAGAATGGGTTATCACGCCATAATGGAAGGAAACGGTCTCACCCAGAGATGGCGTCGAACATACGCGGTGAAGAGACTTCTGATTCGCTGTGAGTACGCAGCCCGGCTGGTCTATCTCTCGTCTCACACATAGCCTGGCACGTTATCGATAGCCATCGTTCTCCTCCCTTGGTCCTCGTTAAGGAAGAGCAAGATGAGCTAATTGATGATCGTCCCAGCCCTCCTCGTCAGCCTAGGCCTCATCTCGCTGGAGTTGTGGAGGGCAATAGTAGCGGTCCTACTCCTCAGCAGCCTGTCTCGAAGAAACGTCGAGTAACTGTCAGCGGCCACACCCAATCTATTGACATACCGGCGTTTCACCAGGTGTCGCTGACCCAAACAATGCCGCGCCGCTTTCGCCGGTCGTAATGGGTTTCAACATGCGCGATGACCCAGTTGCTATCGAACAGATGCGGTCTGTTCTTACTATCAAACAAAGCCAGAAGGCCTGATAGAACAGAGACGTGGTAGCGTAGGGGGTCCGCCACCCTCAATTGCACAAGGCGGTCAGGGCAACACACATACGTCTCCTGTCAACGTCCCTACCGTCCCACAACCCGAACAGACCTTCCGCTCCCGCGACACGCACTGGCGTTCGCAGTCCCAGCATGGGCGGCGGCCGGGTCCGCGCATCAATCTCTGGTCCTGAACTCCCTTTGAGCCCCAATGCGCCACACGCTACCAGCCAACAACCACCTCTGTCAGAGGCATCCTCGCATACACAGACATCTAGCGGCCCTTTCCAAATGCGCTGCCACCACCCCCATCAGCTTCGCGCGACGCAGGGCGGGCGCAGCTGGCAAAAAGAAGCCTGCCGACATCGTTATCAGCCCGCGTGACCCACAAACGAATACCCGTCTGCAGCCTGTAATCCAAAGCGCACCGGCGATTGCACACGGCCCTCCAGGCCGCTTTCCAATGGCGCTGCCGAGTCTGCCGCTCGTGCTCGGTCAGGGACAGCCTGTGCGCAGAGCGGCTCCTGGGAATGTCCCGCCAACGCCGACACGTTTGTCGATGCGCGGCGCGATCGCCGCCGGGTCGACCTCCGGCGGCACAGGTGCGGCGCCAACTCCAGGAGGCGGGCCCACTTCGGGGCGATCGCCGCCTGCGTCGGTGCCGATTGCTGCGACCCTCGTCCCACCCACGCCGGCTTCTTTACAGCATCCTGGGTATTCCTCGGATAAAGCATCGTTCCTCGCGCCCTTCGAGGTTTTCTACGATGCCCTTCGGGATGCGAAGGAGCTGAAGGCATGGCTCGGCGAGCAGTTGCAGAAGTCCCAGTCGTTGCAGGCGTCGCTGGTGCAGCAGCATGAGAAGCTGGAGCAGATTGTGGAGACCGCGGTGGAACGCCGAGTAGGTGCGATGCGGGATGAGATAGGCGGGTTGCGGCGCAGGATCGGGGAGCTGGAGGATGCCCTACATGCTGCTGGAGTTGGGAGCTCGGGACAACCACGGAGGCATAGTTTGGCCGTCGTCGACACAACAAAGGGTCGGTCCATTGGCTCAGGAAGCATCGTTTCACCCACCACCAGCTCCAATGTCGTCCCTGATACATATACCTTTCCGCCTGTAGAGCCACCAGGTGCTCCGCGACCGGAAAGTGGACGTCTCCTTCTATCGCCCACGCAGCGAGAAAAAGACGTGGATGTTCGGAGCAACGGTGAATCACAAAACGATTCTCCCGTCCCGTATGACATCAATCGTCGTCTATCGGTCTCTGCGGTAACCAGTGCTGTTCGCATGGATCCGCCCCCGGCACCAGCCCATCAGCCAGATTCGTCGGGTCCAGCCCTGCGTTCTCGCGAACACCCTCCGCCACCATCGAGCACGAAAGGCAAAGGCACGGGCAGTCCCCGCCACTCCCACTTTGCAGCTGAACATTCGGCGACCCATCGCCGCGCCTCCACGAACCCAAATGAAGATGCAGAGCACGGCGCAGGGCGGCATCCTTCGCGGAGCATACCGGGCGAGCAGAAGAGGGATATTGTATACACGTCTCCGCGCAGCCTTCCTGCATCACCGATGGACGACAGCTGAAAACGAGGATGGCCCATGGGAATAAACCCCAAACAAAAGTCGACGAACGATGATGTATGGCTTTACTCATGCCATGTCTGCTCTCCTTTTTTAATGTTCCGATTTTGTGTATCCATAATTGTCGCCTTGCTTAGGACTTCTTTGCTTTCTTCGGCGCTTCCACTGTACAGTACCGA
The DNA here is from genome assembly GCA_033439255.1 of Hericium rajendrae. Taxonomy (NCBI): domain Eukaryota; kingdom Fungi; phylum Basidiomycota; class Agaricomycetes; order Russulales; family Hericiaceae; genus Hericium; species Hericium rajendrae. Next base: position 1,133,772 of record CM065880.1, read on the forward strand.
ACACATGTGTCTTGTTGCTTCTTCTATCGTTGTCTATCGCTATCCACATCTCCCTCTTTTGTCGTTAAACCCCTCGCTTCTTGCCCGTTAACACACGTCTCTTACGGGCACCTTTATCGGTCTCATGGGGTCTCGTCTTTTAACGAAGTTCTTGTGATGTCTTGTCACTCTTTGCTTGTCGAGCAGTTTGGACAAACTGCGATTTCTCTCACTTTTCTTGTTACCTTCCTTGCTGCTGCAATCTCGTTCACATTGTACCACTCCGACATAGACTCTGTAACACTACATACGGGTTGCCGATGCATGCTTGACTGGCGATGTCAGCGATGAGTCTATATGGTGAGAAGGTCTTCAAGAAGGTGTTGACTGAATGCGGCTGTCCTCCAACAGTTGACGCAGAAACGTTATTTTTGTTCGCAAAGTTGCCGCAAGCCTCGAGGTTCGCCTCGATGGCGGCCTCGTGATATGCCGACGTGCCGCGGACCTTCCTTTTCGAACCACGTCCCTCGTCGAGGCTCTGATCAATCCTTTCTTCATATAACTTACAATTTGCAAACCAGAAACTTGTCCGTTCTACCTCCGCGTTCCTCCCAAATGCGAAATTCATTTGTTCCTGTGAACTGCGTCCTGTGATAGGGAGTCTCCTTGGATCTTCAGCTGATATCATTCGGCCACGCTGTCGTCCTGGAGGATGCTAGCCAAACTCGACAATGGCATTCAACATGGTCGTCACGAGCACATTTCTGTTTCGACGGAGGCTTCAATCATACGCTCACCTTCAAGGCTTTTGATATCTACAAACGTTTTACTTGGACCATAACATTCTATCGTGTTACTGTATAAAGTCCGCCCGCGGGCAACTACAACATACCTAGAAGCGAACATCGCCCTCAAGGCTAACAATGCAACTTCTGTTTTCCCTAGCGCCAGCCTTTCTGGCGTTTACGCACGCTTTTGCTGCCTCTCCGGAAGAATGGCGGGGCAAATCGATCTATCAGGTACCCTGCCGTCTTTCGCCCTATCACTGAGGCCAGCTGACGGAATCTTCCCAGTTGGTGACAGACAGATTCGCAGTGTCCGATGACAGTGCCCCCCCATGCGATATGGCCGCGCTCAAGCACTGTGGTGGCTCATGGAAGGGCATCACGAACCACCTCGATTATATCCAAAACATGGGATTCGACGCCGTCTGGATTTCTCCGATCTACAAGAACCTGGACGTGGTCACGAAGCGAGGCGAGGCATACCACGGGTGAGTGGAAGCCATATCTCACTGGGAACATGCGCCCATAGCCATGCAGATACTGGGTCAAAGACTTCAACGCGCTGAACCCGCACTTCGGCACGGAGGACGACCTGAAAGAGCTGGTCAAGGCACTGCACGACCGCGGGATGTACATCATGCTGGACATGGTCGTCAACCACTGCACCGCGCCCGCGCTTCCGCCCGCGTTCGACTTCAACGGCTACTTCCACCCGTTCACGGACGCGTCGTACTTCCGCCCGCCTACATGCTGGACTAACGGCTCGACGAAACTCGACATCATGCAGAATTGCTGGCTCGGCGACCCCATCTTGCCCCTCCCGGATCTGAACACGGACCAGCCGCGCGTCATGGACCTGCTGTATCAGAATGTGCACGACATTGTGACGAAATATGGTATTGATGGAGTGCGGGTCGATACAGTGAAGCATATCAGAAGCGACTTCTGGCCGGGCTGGGTCAAGGAGGCGGGCGTGTATGCGCTGGGTGAACTCTACTCGAATGACACGGACTTCGTTGCGCCGTGGACACGTAAGAATGGCTACTCTCTCTTCTCATGTCTATCCTGACTTGTTGCACGCAGAGGTCATCGACGGAGTCACGGACTACCCAAGCTACTTCTATCTTCGTCAAGCGTTCTCAAAAGCCGAGGGTCCAATCCAGCCGTTTATTGACGAGGTGACGAGCGGGCAGAAGAACTACAAGAATGGGCTGGCTGGCTCAGGCATGTTCTTGGAAAATCACGATATGCCCCGGTTCGCGAGTCTGACGCAGGATTCAACTGTTCGTGCCGTCTCATGTCAAGTCTTTCCTGATTGACAAATATCCGCGCAGCTCCTTAAGAACGCTATGACGTTCCTATTCATCCATGATGGACTTCCGATCGTCTATTATGGTGTGTCACATCGTACTCCTTCAGTTGGCAGCATAGAAAAAGCTGACACGTGCTACAAGGTCAAGAACAAGACTATAATGGCGGCATTGATCCCTCCAATAGGGAAGCGTACGTGGGTGTCTTGTCTTTTTCGTGAAGTCTCTGACACTGGCATCACAGACTATGGTTCAGCGCTTATCAAGAGGAGAAGCCCGTGGTCAAGTATATCAAAAAGTTGAATGGCGCGCGCAAGGCTGCAATCGCCGCATCAATGCTTTCTTGACCACTCCAGTAGGCGACAGTCTGTCACAAACCTTTATCAATTGCTCATGGAATCTGCAGCTCAAGTTCCTCGCGGTCGAGAAGACCTCTTTTGCAGTGTCCAAGCCGCCCATGCTTGCGCTGTTGACAAACGCTGGCAATCAGTCACACGGTATCACTTGGTCCGTGCCGGACGCCGGCTTCGCGCCCAACGAAACGCTTGTCGACGTGCTTTCATGCGAGAAGGTCGAGGCGGACGGGCATGGAGGCGTTAACGTCCGCGCCGTTGGCGGTATGCCGCAGATGCTCATGCCGGCCTCGATTGCCATTCAAGGCCGCGCACTATGCCCCGACACTGCAAACACCATCTGGCAGGCGTCAAAAGATAAGAAAGCTTCTAAGCACCCTCAAGAACAGCTGCAGACAAGCATGGCCTCTGACAGGGATAGGAACCTGGTTTCTTGGATGGTCCTGTTTGCGAGTCTGGCGTTTGTCGCGACTTTTCGGCTGCGTTTGATGTAGACGGCGACCACACTGAGCTGATCGTTACTTCGGGGGGTTCCGGGAGTATATCACATTTTATGCAGCGCAAAACAGACTATATCATTCATAGCTTCCGTGAGTGTGGTTGCGCTTGCTTCCACGGATTCTCTTGCACCAAGGAAGTGCTGATGATAATTGGAATATGAGCATGGCGATCCACTGCCACAATCGAAGACTGAGATTCTGGTCGGTCGTGACATCTAGGATGTATGCCCGTACGAAAGCGGTCATCGTGCCGTCCCGCTGAATGGCATTCAACATGTGGAGATGTTGGACTTCATCGAAGTGGGGCACTACTTTCTTCATCCCCAGCGACAACGTAGTGTCCATCCCTCCATCTACACCGACTCCATATTCCTTACCCCGCAGTGCGGCGGTATTTGGAACGTGACACCTGTGATACCTTGCACCATGTACCCAGTCGCCTCTCTGCTAGTATCTTCTTTGCTTGCTGCCGCTCCCGCTCTGGCTGCGTCTGCAGATGATTGGCGGTCGCGAACCATATATCAGGTCAATTGCCGCGTACTTCACCTCAACAATATCATTTTTAACGACTCTTTTGGTCGTAGTTGGTGACCGACAGGTTCGCTACAGTAAATGACAGTAACTTACCGTGCGATACTGCAGCACGTCGCTATTGTGGCGGAACCTGGCAAGGCATCATCCATCACTTAGACTACATTCAGAACATGGGCTTCGATGCAATCTGGATTTCGCCAGTCTCGGCTAACTTGGAAGGCAACACCACGGCGGGAGAGGCCTTCCATGGGTGAGCATGCCAGTTGATCTAGTGTATGAGCACGATTGAATTAATGCATGGTATTAGATATTGGTACCAGGACATCACCAAACTGAATTCGCACTTCGGAAGCCCCGATGACCTGAAGGCGCTCAGTCAAGCTCTACACAAGCGCGGAATGTATCTTATGCTCGATGTCGTGGTCAACCACATGGCCGCGCCGAAGATGCCGCCCGACTTCAACTTCAAGGACTTCTTCCATCCGTTCACCGACGAGACGTACTTTCACCAGCCCCCGTGTTTCACAAATGACAATACCACGGATTCGAACACACTCGAGCAATGCTGGCTGGTGATCCGCAACTGCCGCTGCCCGATCTGAACACCGAGGACCCGCGGGTCGTGGACATCCTGCAGAACTCCGTGCACCAAATTGTTCAGAATTCGGTGTGGACGGCATACGCGTGGACACGGTCAAGCACATCAGGAAGGATTTCTGGCCAGCCTGGGCGAGCGCAGCGGGAGTGTTCACGATGGGCGAAGTGATCTCGACGAAACCTAACTTTGCCGCACCCTACACTGGTGAGTCGTGACTTCAGCGATGAACTGTACCGATCTCACCTTACGGCTACATGTAGAGGTCCTGGACGCCATTCTGGACTATCCGACTTATTTCCCCCTGGTATCCGCTTTCTCGAGTCCTCAAGGACAGTTTGCACCATTTATCGCTGCAGTGACGGAGTCTCAGAAGAGCTACAAGAATGGCTTGTTCCTGACCGGGTCGTTCTTCGAAAATCACGATCAACCCCGATTCCAGTCCTATACAAAGGATCCCGCGGTATGTGAGGCCTCGCTTGTTCAAGCGATATGCTGATCTTTCGACCGAAAGCTGGTGAGAAACGGGGTGACGTTCCCTTTCGTACACGATGGTATCCCGATCGTCTATTATGGTGCGTGCTTTGCATGCCGAAATGCCTCAGCACGCCTCAATTGTGGACAGGTCAGGAGCAAGGTTATCAAGGCGCCGCAGATCCTATGAATCGTGAGGCGTAAGTTGTGAAATGGATGGGCTATTTGGAACTATGGACTCACACTCCGACAGCCTTTGGTTCGCCGCGTACCAGCAAGAGAAACCCCTTGTTGGTCATTTCAAGGTCATGAATGCAGCACGTAGAGCTGCGGCCGCTTCAACGACTGATAATTTCCTTCATACACCGGTCAGTCACCTCTTTGACAGCTGACTCACCAACGCTGATTATAAAAATAATAGATGAAATTCTTGGCCATCGAAGACAATTCATTTGCGGTAAGCAAGCCGCCCGTGCTCGCCCTATTCACCAACATCGGCAGCGAGACATCAAGATCGATCACTTGGAACGTCAAAGAAGCTGGATTTTCTCCTAACGAGGATCTCGTGGACGTGCTGACGTGCAGCAAGGTTCAGGCAGATGAGAAGGGCGGAGTCAAGATATTGTCGATGTATGGCATGCCGCAAGTGCTGATGCCTGCGTCCACGATGACGCAGGGCGGTGATCTGTGTCCCGGTGTTGCGACTGGCCGTCGGGAGAAAAGTATGGCGTCGAGCAAGGATAGATTCATCTCGGGCGCACTGATATTCGCGAGTGCACTGTTCTTCATTCTCAGGTTCTGGTAACTGTGAGGGCATGGGCTGTGAACATGGGCTGTGAACATGTCACGATTCAGTAGACTTCCACTTTATTATACGAACATACTATCCGACGAACCTCGATATGATACCCAGCTATAGACAAAACCAACGTTCCCCCCAGTCAGTCGGAGATGACGATAGTCGAGGACCGCTTTTAGCCCTAGACCTTAAATCCTTTGACACAGCACGCGCTTGAACGAGTACAATACCGACCGAGTTATAATAATGAGCAACAACAGAGACTAAGTCGTGCACTGAAGCTGAAGCGCTGAAGAGTGGGTGGCAGTGTAGGGCCTGAGTGTGCGAATTGGAAATTCATTTGGTCACGAAGTCAACCACCAACACTCACTGCGGAACCCTCGGATTACTTTTTGCGAAAAAGGTATGAAAGAGTCGAGTTCTTCTACCTTTTCCGACCTGCGGGCACTATCTTTCGATCCTTTTTCGATCGCGAAGTTGTGAAGAGGGATGTGGCATCGACGTCGACGAGCCAGCGCTTCCTCGAGACATTTTCTGACTGAAAAAGCCGAATTCTTCTGCCCTTTCCTGATTTCGAGAAATCTCGCCTGTGTCGAATACTTTTTCCCTCGAAAAAGTCAGTTTATTTGCATGCTTTGTCATCTGAAAATCTGCTTCCGAGAGCTAGAAGCAGCTCTACGCACGGACCTACGCGCTGGGCACAAGAAATACGCTAAGTCGCATCTTGACACGTCCTTTCACCTTCGCCCCTTTCCTCTGAACCACCATGTACCCTTCTTCGCCCGCCTGCACTCCCTGGCCATCTATGTCGACACGTTAAGTACACTCCGCAGGAAACTCTAGAGAGCATGAATTTGAAGTGCTGAATTAGATGTATGAGTATGCACGCATATACACACCCTGCGGTGAGGTGCTAATTATTTCTCTTGATTTTTATTCTTTCATTCTTGACTTCCAACCACCGTCTCCGGCTTATTCTTGACGCCTCGTGAGTCCTTTTTATGATGGCATGTCGACTCTAAATGAGGACGGTAAGTACTTCGCCCGCCGTACTACTCAGGTGAGTCTGTCAGTTAGCAAACACAGTGAGTTGAATGCAGAGAATGTGCGTCTCATCCTGAGCGATGGCTAATCAGCTAATCAGGACTAATCAATAAGGTCGTGCGGATTGCGAATGGGCTGCAACGCGCTGTGCTCAATTTGAGTTGTATGTGTCTCTCCGCCCCTCATTTGCCAAGCTAACTTGTTGTCCATGAACCAGCTATCGACACTTACCAGCTCGATGCCCGATACGCTCCTGATCTGAGGTCCCAGCTACCCGCGGCTTATGCTCGTGCTGCATCCAGGGCGCGTTCCGCCGCTGCATATCCTGGCGACTCGCAGGGCGTCTGACGTACAAGTCGATCGATGGTGTACTTACTGCACTCTCCTGCACCTTCTGCATGTTGCCACGCGCGCATCTGTGTGCATGTTATGCTCTTTTCTCATCGTTTGAATCCTGGCGGTGCCGGCGGTGATGCAGGTAGTGAACGAGAGTGGGCTGGGACTGGGAAGGGGCTATTTAGTAGGAATTGACCTGTATTTTCTGGATAACAATAACATACCTTTTGCTCACCCTTTTCGTGTCGTAAAATGTGTCCTCCTTCGCGTCAAAAAGGTCTTCGAAAAAGGTTATATTCTTACCCTCGAAGTGTCGAAATCGACTGCAAATTTCTGCCCTTTCTCTACATAAAAAGGTAACTTCAGATGCCTCGGAAAAGTATGGAAAAACCATCACTCTTTCCACCCTTTTTCGCGCCAAAGATTCTCAGGGTTCCGCAGTGACTCACCAGCGTATGGTACCAGCGCCGCCCGGCGCCGCGCGCACGACACGATCAGCATGATAGCTCGCTCACCCGTTGCTCACTGTGCGAGGCTCGGAAGCAACTTGAAGTTCTTGCAACGGTGTACTGCCCAACGAGGTGAGCTCGACAAGAAGATCTATTTTCTGAATCCTCCTTATTCAGGGCCATGAGCGGCCCGCGGGGCCGCACAATACCCCGCATGATTTGCATATCGACTCTGTCGCAGTCAGATGAAACGATCCTGAGGCACGACGGTTGAGTCATCATCTACTCTGCCTTAGGGAGAATACTGTCGCATATCTTTCTTCATCTTGCTCTCCATCTACATCCTGAGCACCATTTGAAGCCATGTCGAACGTTAACAGGCCTGTTCCCGGAGCTAAAGAGTACTACCCACTGAACGACCCCGCGATCGGCACTGCGTTGCCTGGTTTGGGCGTTGGAACCAATGAGGTCGGTCTCGTCTTGAACGTGAAGCCTCCGCTGGAGTATACTCACTCTGTTATGCTAGGTGCCGCCCTTGTTCAAGCCGCTCACTATTCGCAATGAGACGTTCAAGAACCGTATCTTCGTTGTAAGTGATTCTTCTGCGACCGTGATTTCTCAGGTTCCATCGCACATATTTGTAGTCGCCGATGTGCCAGTACAGCTCCGACAATGGACATGCGACGGACTGGCACTTCGTACACATCGGCGTGAGTCTTGCTTTCCTTCGGCAATATTGTCGCTGTTATTCATGCGTTACTTGCAGGCACTCGCGACCCGTGGTGCAGGCGGTATCGTCATGGAGGCTACTTCCGTTGTTCCGGAAGGGCGCATCTCTCCAGAAGACGCTGTGAGTGACCTCCCTCAACGTCGCAGCTTGTCTGACTTCCAACACAGGGCCTGTGGACAGATTCACAGATGGCGCCGTTGAAGCGCATCGTGGACTTCGCGCACGCGCAAGGCGCGAAGATCGGAGTGCAGCTCGGCCATGCTGGCCGCAAGGCGTCTACCTTAGCGCCTTGGGTGCACGCGAACTACGTCAGAACCCATGTCGCAGATACCAGGATCGCTCAAGAGAGTGAAGGCGGATGGCCAAACGATGGTGAACCCTTTTGATCGCATATTCATATGCGTCCTGATTCTTACTGCGATCCGAAGTCTATGCGCCAAGCGACATCTCATCCACGATGGAACTTACCCCAAACCCAAGGCCATGACGTTCGGTGACCTGAAACGCGTAGAAGATGCGTTCGTGGCTGCGATCGGACGCTGCAAGGAAATCGGATGTAGGTCATTATGTAGTCCGACGTTTCAAGGCACATTGACATCATGTGCTCAGTCGACTTGATCGAGATCCACGGTGCCCACGGCTACCTGCTGCACACCTTCCTCTCTCCTCTGTCCAATGTCCGCGCTGACGAGTACGGCGGCCAACCCCTCGAGAACCGCATGCGCTACCCTTTGCAAATAGCAAAGGCTTGCCGGGCGGCTTGGGAAAAGCCTCTTTTCTTCCGCATCAGTGCCAGTGACTGGGCAGAAGTCCCAGAGAGGGGCGACGACGGGCAGTGGAAGCAGTGGGGCATCGAGCAGAGCAAGATCTTTGTCGGTGAGCTGCAGAAGATCGGCATCGATTTAATCGACACAAGCTCGGGAGGTCTGTGGGCGCAGCAGAAAATACCTCTTGTCCCCGGATACCAGGTAATTTTGTCTTTCGGTCTTGCGTCGTTCTCATACTCATAAACTGTGTGCACAGGTACCGTTCGCTGAGCAGATAAAGAAGGCCTATTGTTCCATTGGTGTGGGCGCTGTAGGATTGATCGACTCGCCGAAGCAAGCGAACGAGATCATCGAGTCTGGCCAGGCCGACATCGTCTTCCTCGCCAGAGCGCTCATCAGGAACCCGCACTGGCCTGTTCATGCTGGACAGGTGCTCAACGTCGCTATGAAACCGGCTGATCAATACGAGCGTGGTTTCACGTCTATGTTCACCGGCAAGAATTAAAGATTTAGAACATCGAACATCGAACGGTACGAAACGCAGTATTGTAAGCCTTGTAGATTAGAGAGAACTTTGATGTGTGTTGTTGCAGAAGATCATGAGTAGTATTGGTCGCCTATCACGCTCTGTTAGATGTGCAGTTAGTCAAGTCTAACGGTTAGTCAACAAGTCACGGTGAATGCAATAAAGGCTCGGAGGGAATATCGAACATTGCTTATCATTGTCAACGTCCTCGAACGTATGCTGAGTCACTAAACAGCAACCGCTGATTCCGCTGAATAACAGGTCTTCTGCAATGTATAAGCCCTGATGATGTCATATGCTGCCCTCGGGATCGAGCTTGGGAGCCAGTGCAAGTGTTGGACGACTGATCGATCGTGCGATAATGCCGAACCTCTGCGATGTATAAAGCCTCTGATGTCACTGTGGGACCCCTCAGTTCACCATTGCACCCAGCAGCATGTCTTCCACTGACGAGAAACCCCTTTTGCTCTACACCGGTCGCACGCCGAACGGCCACAAAGTCAGCATCCTTCTTGAGGAGCTGAAAGCTATTTACGGCGGTCCAGAATACGAGTGCGTGGATGACGCGCCGCATATATTCTGAGATTTCGAGTTCACTTGCTTTAGCGTCTTCAAGATCGACATGTGGACGAACGTCCAGAAGGAGCCCTGGTTCATCAAGTTGAACCCAAACGGGCGCATTCCGACGTTTACAGACCGCGCGCGGAACAATTTCAACGTCTTTGAGTCTGCGGCCATCCTGCTATACTTAGAGCAGCACTATGATCCCGAGACGCGCTTCTCGTTCGATCAGACGAAGGAGGCGGATGATTACAGTGAGATGCTGCAGTGGATCTTCTTTGCGGTAAGCTCAGGCTGAGAAATGACATATTGGGGCGCGCAGCTTATGTTTCTTGCGTGTAGCACGGCGGTGTGGGTCCGATGCAAGGCCAGGGTGAGTCACTGCTGATTTGTGATCGTGCCGATGCTGACTTGGCCATGTCAGCACACTTCTTCACGCATTATGCGAAGGAGGACCTGCCGTATGCCAAAGAGCGTTGGTTTTGTTCCTCGAAATTTTGGTCTGGATGCGTGAGTCATGACATGACATGATATGCAGGTTACATCAACGAGACAAAGCGGCTCTACGGCGTTCTTGACATCCGTCTGAACGGCCGCGATTACCTCGCTGGCCCTGGGCGCGGGAAGTACAGCTTGGCCGACCTCAACGTGTGGCCATGGTGCGTTAGGCAGAGCCCGGCGAGTCGACAGTGCGCTTAATTTGTTTCACAGGATTCAATTTCACGACTATGTCGTGACGCCCACGCTCGATGAGTGGCCTCATCTCAAGGTCAGTGTACAGTAGATCCGTGGCCTTGTTTGAAGCGCCTTCTCATTATTTGCGTGTAGGCTTGGTTCGAAAGGGTGAAGGAACGCCCTGGTGTGCAAGCTGGCGTCCAGGTCCCTCCTCCTGATGAGAAATAATTCCTCGAGCGCGTTGTAGGGTACAGACTGAATGAAGAGAGTAAATGCGGTGTGGGTGTTACTCATGTGTCGATATGATAGCGCCTGCTTTGAATTCAAAGGATCTTGCGGATCGGCTCTTGCTCATTCAGACGAAGTTGGATTCATACTGCAACTGAGTAGGGGAAAAGCTGAGTAGCATGCTGCAAGTGTGTTTGTCCAGCGCTGGTGTTGTATGACTCGACACCTCATCATGAAGTTTATTTTTCTTATCTCACACGTAGATATGCAGGCACTACTACCCTTCGATGTGAGACTCACACAAATCCTCGTCGTATTGAAGGCCCGGAATTGAATTTATTGAAATTGAAATAAAAGGTGATATCCACTATGCAAGATACACAGGGCCGTTGCAATGGAGGAGGTTGAATTAGTCTTCAACCTACCTAGGAACCGTCATTTTTACTTCCGTTCAAACCAACCCCGGGATCGGCCCCGACATTGTAAAGCTCGATCGATCGCGCCAACTTGCGGTCCTCGGCGTATGCAAGGTGCAGTCTGTATCAATTGTGAACCCTTCATTGCAGTCCATGAGGCGTGGCTCTCCTTCACGTCAACTGTACGACTCGAGGGATCACAAGGAAACCGACTATGTCACTTGGCTCTTGTCAACATTGGTAGAAGTCGCTGATAAAGAATTCTGAAAGTCACATGTCAGCTTAGAGACTGTCGCAGTTTGGATAGAGATCTGTAGTGACAGTTCCACGTCCGCACGAAAGCCCAAAAGGCCATTCAAATGCATGTTGCTGCGTTCAATATCATCGTAGTCGGATGAGTCAAACATGGATGAGAAAGATTTACCAGTCACATGTCGCTGCATCAAGTATTGATTGAGCTGACAGAGAGGCTACAGGACAGAGAGGGCGTTGTCCCAGCTATTTTTATGCGCAGCATCATTGAAAACATGATGCTGCCATAGAGTGCAGGTGCGCGGAGAAAGCGCCTCCAAAAACATATAAAATGCGACGACACCAACAGCTGGATCCCCATCTTCAGATATTCTGCGGATACCGATATTCTTAAACACGCACGCATGGCTTCCTGCGAAACCGCGCCTCTTGTCCTGTACACCGCTCGCACCCCCAACGGCGTCAAGATCAGCATTCACCTTGAAGAACTGAAGGCCGTCTATGGTGGTCCGCAATATGAGTACGTCACTAAGACATCGCCATCGTCGTAAAGATGATTGATAGGCCAATTGCAGTGCTGTCAGCCTGAACCTGCGAAATAAATCCCATAAAGAACCGTGGTTCATAGAGATCAACCCCAACGGCCGCATCCCTGCGCTCACCGATCGTTCGCGCGGTGGCCTCAATGTTTTCGAGTCCGGCGCAATCACGCTGTACCTAGCCCAGCATTACGACAAGGACCATCGGTTCTCTTTCGATCCTGTGAAGGAGCCCGACGAATATATTGATATGGTCCAGTGGACGTTCTTCGCGAACACCGGAGTCGGCCCGTTCCAAGGCCAAGGTTAGCGTCTTCGCATCAGCACATGCAATGTTGCAGAAAATTGACAATCGCACTTGTTAACAGCCCACTGGTTCTTCAACCTCTCGGACGAAGACGTTCCCTATGCCAAGAACCGTATGTTCGACGTCTGCCCGGTTGTGACTTCGATGCTTCTTGTATGCAGGCTATCTGAACGAAGCGAGGCATCTGTATAGCGTGCTCGATAGTCGCCTGAAGGACCGCGACTACCTCGCTGGCTCCGACAGAGGCAAGTACACGCTGGCGGACATCAACGTTTTCCCTTGGTAAGTATAATCCATTTACGCTACCCCAAGATGTACTTATCTTTAATTGCCTTGTGGGAATTGAAGGGTCGATAGGCATGCCTTGGTGCCAGTCGATAAGACTCTGAACGAATGGCCCAACCTCAAGGTCAGAGCATTTCACGCCCTGCAGCTGACTGAGGACTGATCGAATCTGAACAGACTTGGCTTGAACGACTCCGGGCCCGTCCAGCTTTACAGCTCGGCAATGTTGTTCCCCCAGAGCAGAAGAAGTGACCTCATTGTAGTTTTTCATGTACTCGAGACTGCGTAGTCAGTAAGGTCGATGGCAAGAAGTTTTTGTTGTGAACGATGCGCTGGCAATTATTTGACGTTGGCATCTGATCAATCAATCGATCAAAGCGTGTCCTGAGCCGCGAGTTGCCGACAGCTCTTGAACTGTTCCACCCGCTGTCGACCAGAAATGCGCAAGACATCCCGCAGGCTTTCGTCGCGCTGTGCCTATTCGACACGATTAACGTTAACGTGAAGTCTGGCGTTTATGGGCTTTTTGACCTGGTGCGTGCCATCTCACGTGCAGCTTATACATACTCAATCATGAGCTACGTTACTCACGCAAGGGTTGTGCTGCGTTTCCAAGTCATTTCCTTGGGGATATGCTTCTAAAATGCAGGCATCTTTGTCGAGCGCGCATGTAGATTTATGTGCATCTGTGTCCCATCTCACAGTTGATTCGTTGGACTTGTCCAAATTTTCATATGTGGATACGGAGATCTCCTTCAATTCGACATGAAATACGTCGAGCAAGCGCGGGCATACCTTTTGGATGGTTATGTATATCGGGATAAACAGATGTCTTCCATATTCAGTTCTGAAAAATGTTTCTTTCTCTCGAGACATACAGTCCAACACATCAACACCGTGCTTCGGTAACCCGAACGAATCCGAGTAAGTCACCTGGTTCCCGTCACAATGAGTAAATTCACGATGATAAAGACTTCCGAAAGTCACATGTAGGCCTTGTTAGTGTCGCAATTTGCCTGTAAATCCGTGAATCAATGGATTGTTGGTCCCAGGTTGGCCCATCCGCTCGTCACACTTTGCTGAGAGAGAAATTCACAGGTCACATGCCCCTGCGTTGAACATGACAGAAGCAAGAGAAGAGCTGCTGCGCTGTGGCTGCATAGTTCGATCACCGGGAGAATAGAGCTCAGACGCGTGAAGATCATGCCAGGTAAATCATATAAATTGCAACGCCCTTGAATGTTGAATTTCCCATCTTCAGAAATTCTGCAGATACCATATTTTCGAACGACCAGCATGGCTTCATCCCAATCAGCACCTCTTTTCTTGTACACCGCCCGCTTGCCCGGCGGCATCAAGCTCAGTATTTTTCTCGAAGAGCTCAAGGCCGTTTATGGCGCCCCAAACTACGAGTACGTCTTGTAGATCCTGACAATCCTACAACCTCGACTAACCATTCACAGGGCTGTATATGTCGATCTTTCGAAGAACATGCAGAAGGAGCCCTGGTTCATCAAGGTCAACCCCAACGGCCGCGCCCCCGCACTCACTGATCGCTCGCGGGGCGACCTTAGTATTTTTGAGTCCGGCGCTATCACGTTGTACCTCGCCCAACACTACGATAGGGAGCATCGATTCTCCTTCGATCCTTTGAAGGAGGCCGATGAATACATCGACATGGTCCAATGGACTTTCTTCGCAGTAAGTACCCTTGATACTTTATTTTCCATACTCGTCGTTCATTAAGGTCGCTGTCAGAACACTGGTCTCGGCCCGTATCAAGGCGAAGGTTAGCAACATTCGCATTAGTACGTGCAATGCTGCAGAAAATTGACATTTGCGCTCGTTAACAGCTGAATGGTTCTTCATTTCCGCGAACGAGGAAGTTCCCTATGCTAAGAATCGTATGTTCCCCTCTGTTTTACGCCATGCCACTCGGATGCTCATTTCAAACAGGTTATCTCAACGAAGTCAAGCGCCTCTATGGCGTACTTGAGCTTCGCCTCGAGGACCGCGACTATTTTGCTGGCGCTGGCAGAGGCAAATACACTCTGGCCGATATCAATGTCTTTCCCTGGTAGGATCCATCCACAAATTGTGATGTACCCATAGCTGATCGGTTCAAATGCAGGATTGATAGGCATGCCTTGGTAGTGGATGAAAGATTGGATCAGTGGCCTAACCTCAAGGTTAGCACATTTCATGATCTGCAGCTGATTGATGAATGGTTGTTGAAACTAAAACAGGCTTGGCTGGAAAGGCTGAGAGCTCGTCCCGCTTTGCAGATTGGCAATGTTTCTCCAGAGTCACAGGAAGAATTTAGCTTGAGCGCGAGTCCGTTGATGTGATTTGTATTCAATCACTGTGAATGGAGAGAGCTTTATGCTCGAATCGATCCTGTGATCCCAAGATTGCGGCGGAGAAATTCAGGACTATGCTGATGCGAGTGACTGGATGAATAGACTAGGAGGGACATAACTTTTATTTCCTTTCCTATGATTTGACACTACAAGCAAGAGCACAAAGTCATGCAGAGCACTAAGTGTCGCAAGACCAAGCAAGGACGTGCACGGTCAACGTGGTGCCTATTCGCGGGTGGTCGCTGTGAGTGATCTGTCGATCAAAACTTTCGTGAGAATGCCCGAGGCGCAACTTGCCGAGACGCCCTCAACAGCGACGAATGGGTCAAAGCAAACCCTCACATCGACCGACGACCATGAAGGCACGTCTCCCTTTCAGGCTCTCATCATGTCGCAGTTATTCGACACGGCTTCCCGAAAAGCCACGGATGCGTCATCCAGACCCCCTGGTCAATGACCCAAAGGCGTCGATGACGACGCTGCCTGATGACCTGACGTTCATCCACCGACCACCGTCCTCTGCACCCACGCCCTTCTCATATACCACCAACCCCACATCGCCGCTTCTCCGCTCTTCGTCCTCAGAGCCAGTAGATGCCCCCCTTCCCCCGCCTCTGCGCCCCGTCGCCGCGCAGAAGCCACGTCTGTCAGAGGAGCAGTTGGATGAGATGCGGCGCCTGCGGGCTTCAAACCCCACGCTTTACACGCGCAAAAAGCTTGCAGAGAAATTCAACTGCTCTGAGGCCTTCGTTGGACTGGTGACGCCACTTTCGCGCCAGCAGAAGCGTGTAGCCCTGGACCGACGTGACCAAGAGCACGAGCGCGCCCGTGCTCAGTGGGGCGAGAAGAAGCTGATTGTGCGGGAGATTCGCAAGAAGCGGAAGGAGTTCTGGTAGGGCGGGGCATCTGGAGTTGCAGACGGGTTTGGGAGGGTGGGGTAATGCGGAGGGCGTTCGGAGTACCAACAGGATGGATTCACCTGTGGGGAGCTATGTTTACCTCCGGCGTGAGCGCAAGTCTGACGCTCGGTTATCTCTTGCTATTCTACTTTGCTTCAATCATTAACTGCTGCCCCATTAGTTCCTCCGTGATAGGTCATGCTTTGGCATACCCGCAGGCTTCGTCCCTCTTCAGGTCGGCAGTGCGTCCATTTCATCATCGTGACCAGGCGACGAGCCCATACATTCCGCGGTCTTCCGTAAGACGGCGCAATTGAAGCGTCCCAGTTCAGATTTGAGCACACGACCGGATTTCGGGACTCACATGGTCCGTCGCGTGAGCCGTTTCTGCGCGTACGCTCCTTTGCGGACCTCCTTAATCGACTTCGCGGTGGGCATGCACAGTCTTGTTAGGCTTGTCAACGCAAATTGGGCGCTCCGGGTCTCGCCGAGGTACGGTGCACGATCTTGCATTGCCGGATATGGAGCGAAGTGGCTGAAGGAAGCTGTTCGATTGTGGGGAAAGCGTTGGGGACTCATCCATTTATGTGATCATACGGACTTTCAGCAACAAAGATCGGCTCCAGAACGTACGATCGTGTCCGGTGAGAATGCTCTGCACTTTCCGTGCTTATTTCAGTCACCGGAATGAGAACATGTCGCACGATTTGTATATATACTCTCCGTTTACTTACCCCAGGTTCCTTGAACCGCCCCATTTCCTTTCTCCGAGTCTCAAGCATCCCATCATTCACAGCGCTTCTTTCGCTTCGCCTGCCGTATATATTTTGCCATGACTGCTGTCGCTTCCGCCGCTCTCGCTGTTCCCACTCACGACTTCTCTGACATGCAGGCTCAGTTGAACGTCGCTACTAAGGCTGCCCCTAGGCTCTTCTCTAGGGTGTCGCCCCCTCACTTCAGCCAGACCATCCATCGTGCACGCACCCTGAACCAGCTGCGCTCCAAAAACAATGGTCTCGAGAAGTACATCTACCTCAACGGCTTGAAAGAACGCGACCAAGGTCTGTTCTACAGCCTGTTGTACGAAAACATGCCGGTATGTCTCCTGTTCTTAGTGCCTTCCTATTGCGTTCTTTGCGTCGCTGACCCACCACCCGTTCCCTCAGGAAATGGTCCCAATTCTGTATACCCCCACAGTGAGATGACTCCGAAGACATTTTCATTTACGTAACTCACCAGGCACTGCTTTTGATAGGTCGGTGACGCCTGCCAGAACTACTCGCACATCTGGCGCCGGCCTGAGGGGCTGTACGTTTCTATTGGCGACAAGGGCCGCATTCGCGAGGTTCTGTCTACCTGGCCAAATCTCCGTGATGCCAGGATCGCCGTCGTCACCGATGGTCAGTCGAACTATATCCCTGTCGGTCTTTTGAGTTCTGGCCTGACATGCTATATCATAGGTTCACGCATCCTCGGACTTGGAGACCTCGGCGCAAACGGCCTTCCAATCAGCATCGGCAAATTGTATGGATGCTCGTAGGTTCTCCGAGCTGTTGCTAATCAATTTTGCAGGGATCTGTATATCGCTGGTGCCGGCATTCGCCCTTTGTCGACGGTATGTATCTCATGACCTCAGCGTCTGATGCCCTGGTAAATCATACATCATCGCACCATAGGTCCCCATCTGCCTCGACTTGGGCACCAACACCCAAAAATACCTCGATGATCCCCTCTACATCGGGGTCCGTCGTCCCCGCCCGAGCACGGAGGAGGTATGTAATCGTCCCCTTGCGCCGTTCCATTCCTTCATGCCAATGTCAAACAGATGGACGAGTTCATGGAGGAATTCATGGAAGCCATGACGGAGGTCTTCCCCAACCTGCTCGTTCAGTTCGAGGATTTCTCCACGGACAACGCGTTCAGGTACCTGGCGAAATTCCGTAGCCAGTACAAGTGCTTCAACGACGACGTGAGTTACTTCTCCCCACGCCCCCGAGATTTGGTAATTAACGACCACGGCGTAGGTTCAAGGCACTGGCGCTGTTGTATTGTCCGGATTCCTCAATGCTGCGCGCCTCTCGGCCCAGGCGTCTGGCCGGCCATTATCAGAGCAGAGGATCTTGTTCTTTGGCGCCGGCTCCGCAGGGATCGGCGTTGCGAAGCAGCTTCTCTCGTTCTTCAAGTTCCTTGGCATGAGCGAGGCCGATGCAACGAAGCAAATTTGGGTGTGTGATGCAAATCCTCTGCCATCATCAGAATACTATACTGATAACTTTGCAGACCGTCGATTCGAAGGGCTTGATTACCGCTGACAGGAAGGGCCTTCAGGAGCACAAGAAGTGTAGGTGTTTGATTTTGGCTCGCATCGTCGATATTAATCCTGTGTATGCACAGTCTTTGCGCGCACCGACTACGAGGGTCCTCCGCTCACGAACCTGGTCGACATCATCAACTATGTCAAACCTACTGCTCTCCTTGGGTTGAGCACTATGCGCGTGAGTTATCCCGTGTCATCCATTGAGCTGTCCATACTAATTTCGTGGATTCCCTAGAATGCGTTCAGCAAGGAGGTCATTGACGCGATGATGGCCCATAATGAACGTCCCATTGTCTTCCCTCTCTCCAATCCTGTCTCTTTGAGCGAGATCGACTACGAGGACGCCTTTGAATGGTAAAAAAAATTCGCCTCTCCGATGCTACATTCCAAATTGACCCCTAACTCATCACAGGACCAACGGCAAGGTGATCTTCGCATCTGGGTCACCCTACCGCGCCATCACCCGCGACTCCAAAACTTTCGAGCCTGGCCAGGGCAACAACATGTACGTCTTCCCCGGCATCGGACTCGGCGCCCTGCTTTCCAAGGCCAGCCGCGTGACGGACACGATGATCGAGCAAGCATCCGTCGCGCTCGCGAGCTCCCTCACGAAGGAGGAGACCGCCGCGGGACTGGTCTATCCCCGCCTGGACAGGATCAGGGACATCAGCGCGCGCATTTCGCTGGCCGTCATTCGGGCGGCACAGAATGCGGTACGTTTGCTTTTCGTTGATTGGTCGGACGCAGCGCTGATGCTGTGTGTTGCAGAACGTGGACAACTCCCCTGCGCTGCGCCACGTCACGGACAACACCCTGCTCGCCTACATCAAGGAGCAGATGTGGCGCCCGTACGCCGCGGAGACGAGCAACATGTAAGGCGGCGACTCCGCGTACGGGGATCGGGTAGCCGGACGCCGTTTTTATTCTCCATATTCACATATCGTCGCACACGTCTTGCACTCTAACTATTATAAGGACCCATATAGGAACTAAAAAGATCTGTCATTCCGTACCTTAGAGGCGTCGAGGCGTTGCCTGTACGAATAGGTTGACCCTGACGTGGCCCTAAGAACACTGCAGGACAAGCTCGCCCACGCGACGCTCCCAGACAAGCTTGACGAGGCCGGCTGGGACTACGGCGTCCCGCTCGCTGACGTGCGCCGCCTGCTCACACGGTGGACCAACGGGTATGACTGGCGAGCGCACGAGGCTGTGCTGAATGCAGAGCTGCCGCAGTTCACATGCGACGTTGAAGTCGACGGCTTCGAGACGCTCAACATCCATTACGTGCACAAGCGCGATCCCTCTGCTATTCGTGCATGGCTGTGCGTTGCGCAAGCACGTTATTATAATCTTGCTGAAGACTGACGTGTGGAGATGCACAGGGCCCGGGAGCTTCATCGAGGTGCGCAAGATTCTGCCACTCTTGACCGCAAAGTCGCAGAAGGACGAGCACCCGAGCTTCCACGTCGTCGCACTCAGCCTGCCCGGATACGGCTTCTCAGAGGCACCACGCAAAAAGGGCTTCGTAGCCCCGCAATATGCAGAGGTGTGTATCTGGCTCAGTCTTCGCAACACGTGCGCTGAATGGGCACGAAGGTTGCCAACAAGCTGATGCTCGCGCTCGGATATAACGAGTACGTGTCGCAAGCTGGCGACTGGGGGTGCCTTGTGCGTGCTCCTCAACCATTCTATTCGTATCGCCGCCGTCTAATCACGCACAGGTTACGGGACACAACGCGAAAATGAACGGCCCAAAGCATGTCAAAGCCTGGCACATGAACAGTGCTTAGTAAGTCCTTCCTCCCTGCTTCTCTTCGGTCCTTCTCATCTCCAGCAGTGGCGGCTCTCCGCCCACAATTCAGATGCCCTTGCGCTACTTCAGCTACCTCGTCATGCCCCTCAGCATAGCCGAGAAGGCAGGGCTCGAGCGCAGCCACTGGTTCTTTGCCCGTCAGCATGGGTACTTCCAGGAGCAGTCGACGCAGCCGCAAACGCTCGGTATGCGCTCACAGACTCGCCTGTTGGGTTGCTCGCATGGATCTATGAGAAACTGGTGCAGTGGACCGACAGCTACCCGTGGGAGGACGATGAATGTATGCACCCCCCACCTCCCCCCACCCCCTTCTCTATGCCAAAAAATGCTGAGCGATGCACACAGTGCTCACATGGGTGTCGATCTACCTCTTCTCGTGCACGGGCCCCGCGGCGTTGCTCCGTATATACTACGAGGTGAGGGCTTGGTGCGCCTCCGCTAAGCCGTTGCCGCCGCCATCGATCCTGTTCGCCGGCGTGTCGCGCTTCCCGCAGGACATCGCGCTCTCACCCAAATCGTGGGCCCCCCTCACCCTTGCTCCATCCTATGCGCGCTGACGTGGTGGAAGGTGGGCATGGTCACTTGGCAACGTCGTGTTTGGCGCAGAGCACGAGCGGGGTGGACACTTCACCGCGCATGAGCAGCCCACAGCGCTCGTGGGCGATGTGCGTGCGATGTTTGGCAAGAACGGGCCTGCGTTCAGCGTCATCAAGGGCAAGAGCGGATACCCGTTATGATTTTGCTCAGCGTAGGTGACTGGCACATCGCCACAACGCTGGATGTGATAGTGTTTGTTGGATCCATTTTCACATGTCTTCAAGTGCGTATAGTATGCCGTATTTGATCTCCCTGACAGCCCGAGGGGATGTTTTCAAAGCTGCCCTTAGCCAAACATGAACCACGCGTGCCGCGTTATTCTTCAGTCCAACTCACTCTACATAATTGCACTTTGGTCACCTCGTCGATGCGTAAAACCATAGGTCAAATCACTGCAAGTGACCATTGCATGATCCAAAGCCTTGCTTCCGGAGAATCGACAACACTACTGTATCAATATGTGCGACTCTTAACACAGAACGACTTTCTTCTGTGTAAGGTCTGCTCGGAGACTATGTGCGACTCAAGAATCCAGTCACTCTGACCGAGCGAAGCGGCCATAGTGGTTGCTTATGCCATAACGCGAAAAAAGAGGAACGGCGCAGTTCCCCTCGACTTGATGCCTGCATGACAATTACAACGGTTCTCCGCCCACAACCGTTCATATCAGCGATGCGAGGATTCGAAGCGCAATGTCAATAATGAGAACACCAATACAAAAAATCTGAAGCGCTTGAAGAGGTCTTAATCAGTACAAGCCAAGCTAACCCTACGCCGGTTCACAGTTTGGTGCTGTTCCAGGTTTTCAATGTCCTCTAAAGCCTAATAATTTTGTCCGCTGCCGCCTCTCGTGGAATCGGATGCGCACATCGGAGTAAGCCATGATGGACAGACGTCGCGATACGAAGTCGATGACATACGAACAAGTCTCAACACGTACGGCGGGCTTTCCACTCCATCTCCAGTTCTGGAAGTTCAGTATTATAATTGCCAGTCGAGTTTTCATTTGTAATGCGCTCGAAGTCGCGCCTGCTGTTGATCTTCCCATCGACTGAGAACGGCATATGGTGGACAATCGGAAACCGAGGTTCAGAATTACTTAAAGGCCACTCACCGGACAGGTCCTTATAAGGTCAATCATTGTGGATGTATGTCAGAGTCAAAATATCAAAGGCGACGTGCATAGTACAAGCGAGGCACCTGCGATAGTCTCCAGGCGGATATCGTACCGCTATTCTCTCACAGGCATCCCTTGAAGAAGAGAGATAATGAGCATGCCACGTCAGATGACCAACCACAAAGTCCTACCGGCCACAGGGGCAATCAAGACAGTGAGTGAACAAGAGGATAAACAGGTCAGATAATACATGCACATTCGTTATTACCCTGATGGGAGTCGAAGCACCGCTCTTATTCGCTCGAAGTGCTGACGGAAGTATGGTGTCAGCCACTCATCACAAATAGTGGTCGGAAAAAGAAAGGAAGGAAAGGAAGTATATTCCGCAGTGGTCCTGACTGTGGAAGGAATCCATCATCTATCGCTTCGGAGCATCTGTTCTGAAACTATACGGGCATTGTCAAGGCAGCGGGCTACATAGAACGATCACGGAATTTGCACGGAAACATGGAAGACTCGCTGTCTCATGCAATGAAGCCTCCGTCCTTTGATATACATGCCATTGCCACCGTCCTGATAGGAGAGAACGACGATGAATGATTCGAAATTAGATGCGATGGCGTGTGCACATCAGGGGCTCTACCATTGGAGACGAAGAGCGAGGACGCGAGGACAGCAGCGTCTTCCAGCCACAAAGTTCGCGGTAGGGTCAAGTCGGTTACAGAACGGGGACCCATGGACGAATAGACACACACGAGATGCATAATAAGGTGAAAGAAACGCACCAGAGCGCACCTTGCGATCGTTTCCTTTCTACGTTTCTCGCTTCCTCGGGTGTTAGCCCGCCTGCAGGATCACGCCCCATCCTATACCTATTTCTTCATTGCCTGCGCGTGGATGTATTGCCTGCTGCTATCCTTTGCCAGGGGCACGATTCCGAGTTGGCTTGGTTGCTGATGAGGCTGCGCTGAACGCAGAGCTGTGCAGTTCACGTCCGACATCGAAACGCAAACACTTCAAATGCGTGGTAGACAGCGCGCAGCATACTTATACATCAGGATTAATAACGATACATTTGACTTGAACGCCCGTCCTCACGAAATAGTTCCTGTCTATTCTGCTAAACATGTGTTAGCTGAAGAGGTGACGACGAAAGCCAAATTCCTCGAACTCACAATCATCACTTTCAATGATGTGCTGATCAGAGCTATATACTAGGCTACAGGCTTTGAGGTTCTTTCGACGAAGCCGGAGAAAGGTTTCTCAGAGAAACGTCGTATACGACTGTTGGATTCGACGATGAGCACACTCCTTCCTCGAGTTAGAGAGCAGTCACAAGCGCACCTTCTTCTATTTTTTTAATATCATATTTGAGACTATCAAATCTTCTACGCAGAATGTCATTTTTGAGGTTGAGCTGTATTGCCATTGTTACGATGAAGAAGAAACGAAGAAGTGAGCACACCATACCATGGAAAAACCGGCGAAAAGATCTTTCACAAACAGAGATATCCTGATTGGCGCCTCGAAATCGCCTAGGGTGACGGAATTGACGGCCAGGCGAGACTGTTGATGCCGTCAACGACAGAAGGAACGGCCATGCGTGATAAAACCGACCAATTCGTTAACCATGGTAATCAATCCGTGAAGATAATCTTCGACCGTGAGAGTGAACCGATCCTTCCACTCATCCTTGACTTTTTGAAACGCGAGATTTCTTGGTCAGATGCTCGAGTGCACAATGGATTGGTAAACGTACTGCCCAGTTGCGCGCTGACGCTCGGCAATGATAGTAAAGTCCCGTTTGCCAGATACTCCACGAGGACTGCTGAGAAGACAGCTGAGCGAAGCGAGTTGCTCCACATGTCCTTCCATCGCCAAAACTGGTTTTCAGGGATAATCCCAACCAATGCGCCCGCGGTCTCCTGATAGCTGTGAAGGATTGGACGAACAGTATCCAAAAGCGCCGGTACTGGAGCCGAAGCCGATGTTATCAGGCAAAGCTCGTTAGACGCGATATTATGGCACACTTTCGGGCGTAGGGGTTGAATGAATCTTGTTCAGCGTCCCTACCATCAACCTGGCCTTTTTGTCGAAGTCGTTGACATGTTCCTTGATTTTCTAGTTTCAAAAAATCAGGAAAAGGATGAAGGACGAGAATTGGACCAATTACTTCTCTGAGCTCGCGTCGCTGTCGAGCAATGTGTTGATCTGTTCCACGCCTTGTGGATCCATGGAAATGTCGGTTTTGCGAGATGCTGAACCTGCTGAAGTTGGTCGGATTCGGTTGACGCTGGAAACGTTACAGAAGTCGTGCGTCTCACCTTCCAAATACGGAAAATGATACGATGGCCAATACGAGTGGAGTAAAGCACCTGAGGCTCATCCTGACTTCACTAGACTCTAGCAACGAAGCTAGTGCAGCCCAGAAGAACTAACAGACCCTTTTTCATGCAGTAACGACCTCTAACGATTATAGTCTATATATGTTGTACAATTTCCCACTTATCAGGCCCACCGCAATGTCTAACTCGACCCAGTCCTCGGTTACTCTTGCGGCGCTGCTTCCAACTTTGCCGTATACCCTGGCCTATGGCCTTCCGCTGTTCCTTCTTTCTTTACCGCTGACATTTGCGGGCGCTTTCCTGATAGTAGACAGGACCTTCTCATTTGCGCCGCATGACGACGTTCCACTGCCTGGTGCGTTCGGGGTTAACAAGACAACGCGAAAGCACTTCTATCTAGAGGGTGGTGTAGGAGGATTAGCCGTTGGTTGGGTCTTTGGTTGTGAGTGCTGATCTCTTGCGCTGTGAGCCGTGCCAGGTCTAATCACCTGTTTTCTGCAGTATTTCTGTCGTCCTTCCTAGCCCTCGTAATCCCCAACGAATCTGTCTCACCTCCACTCAGCGCCCCGTCCTTTATCGTGGTGTGGTTACTTTCTGCCATCTCGACTTCTATCCTTTCTGGCCGATTCAAATACGCGTCTCTTCTCTTCGCAGGGATGACCGGTGGGTATGTACCCGCTCTCACGCTCAGTGATCTTTACTTGGGCTTATCTTCGCGCAGAACAACGTTCGCGCTTGCGTTGGTGATCGGCATGCATCCCGCCTTGAGTACGCGCCGAATACTTTTGGTCTTCTTCATCTGTCTGTTCCCTCTCATGACCCTTCTGCCATTCCGCACCCGCCTTATCTGTCTGCGCATCTCCGCGGCCTCCACCGGTGCTTTTGGTCTCATCCTCTCCATCGCCCTCATGGCACACGCGGACGCGTGGGGGAATGTCTGGGAACGGTTGTGGGTTAGTGATGGTGCTGGCTGGGGCACGTCTGTTGAACATGGGATGAGTGCTGGATATTGGCTTCTGCTCATCGGGGGCTTCGTTTCGGACTGGCTGCTTCATCGAGTATTCGGAGGAAATCCCGATCAGGTTAGAGATGCATCTATCCACTTACTTGCTCACAGATGTTAATCCTCTTGTGCAACAGAAATGGGACAAATATCTGGCCGAGTACACGAGTTCACTTCCTCATGATCCGAGTCGCGCAGGTATCTTTACGCGTCCGACTCACAGCATCTGGTCCCGTGTACTGGCTTTCTTCCACATCCACGCGCAGCCATCGCCCGCTGTACCCATGCCCGAATCGGGGCCATTTTATCCCATTTTCCCATCTTTTGACGCCGATGGTGCAGACAAGAAGGTGCCCCTTTCGTTTGAGGGGGAGAAGGCATTTGAGTACGAGAGACGACCTGCCTTCCTTCGTAAACCTTCGCACCATCCTCTGACTGAGCTGCGAACACTGGCGGACAAGAGACAATCAAGGAAACGGGACGCAGTGAAATTTCGTCCTATAAAGTCAGAAGACTCGTACTCTGATTCCGACGATGACGAGACAAAGGTCGACGAAGATACTCTGTCGGATGCACCTCCCAAGCCATTAGCCTCCTTGCAATCCATCTCATCAAGGATGCTGAGTGTCGGCTCCGTATCAGGATCTCGTGATTCGAAGGGTCAGGAACTGCGTGAAGCTCATCTGGAAGAACATGGGCGTAGGATTGGCTACCCCACCGGGGGTCAGTACATTCCAGCAGGAGGCCCGTACGAGGAGGACGTTACCAACATGGCGAGTCTCCCCTCATCCCCTACCCCCCTTTCAGCCCCCGGCTCCCAACCACCGGTGGACCAATCACGCTCACGCCGCCAGCCCATCAACGGCGGAATTACCCTGGCAGCGCGCAGCATCAGAAATGGGACAATTTCTGGAGGGATGTAACGCAAAGAGCTGGTGAAGGTATGCGATAACGAGAAGTTTATTTTCGTCTGGGATGGCCTTGTCCTTTACTCTTCGTTATTTCTTATGTGTATTGATCTCTTACGACCTCTCACGACCCGTCATGACCCGTTTCCTGTCCTGAATGCTGTTGCAGACTATACCTATAGCTATACCGATATCGTTTTCGGAAATGATATCATTTTGTTCCGTATTTTTGCGCTCTTCCCCATCAGCAGGCTTATGGCCCGCATGGTTGGATGGACATCGCGCCGTGGTCAAAAATAGTCCTTCGGATGATGGTCATGATCTCGCCGGATATGGTCCACGATACGCGATAGCGCTCCGAGTCACTCCTCTCAAAAACATCCACGATGAGACGGCCATCAATGTACCAACCCTCATGCTTCTCGATGGACACGGTCTTGCTTCCAGTGTACAGTGTAGTAATGGACTGACGCAATGCGAACCTAGCGATCACTGGCCGCAGATAACGGGGGCCCGCGACGGCGACCTCTATAAAGGCAGAGGCGGGCTATATTGGTGCGTTCCGTAATGTATTCGGGGGCTTCTCTATTATTAGCGGGAAAGCTTTCTGAAGTATATGGAGAATCCTTCCGGAGACGAAGAAGTCATCTGAAGGGCACCAGCGGCATTGGTAGCGCTTCGGGTGCTCTTACTTAATAGAGCAAAAAGGTTCGGAGGCAATAATAGCGGCTTCGTCTTCAACTGCTCACGTCAAGCAAGCCGCCGGGTTCGCAGTAGCCGGGAGGAATCGTGGTCATCTGCTGCAGTAGATGTTGCAGAAATCTCCCGGGAAGAGACCGCGACATTGCCTCCGACTTCAGCTGACTGTTCCTGTCCCTATGCTCGCAATTGCCACGAAGTAGCACCTCATGTCAGTTATGATAATTAATCTGAGAAGTTATTGAACCATAAAACTTAACCATGGCGTTGAACACCCTTACAGCACACGGCGCTTCCCTGGATGAGTACAATCGTGTTGAAAACTCAAGAGGGCGACAAGTTCTTACTATCTGCCCTGCCCGTCGCCAGGAGTCGCTGAGATGTTGACTGACGCTTTGATGTGCGGCGTTCGACGTCTAACGCCTTCTCTACTCAAAAGCTAAGGAAAGCTTCTGTCGATGCGCCAAGGACTGTAGAGTGCCTTGGCTCTGAGATGGTGAACCTACCTTGGCAAACGTCTTGGCATACCTAAAATGTGTTCTTCTTACTTCTTTAGAGCACGCAGCTTAGCCACATGCAAGTCCGTCACCAGAGACAGAACGCCGTGACATTTGTCTATGCATGGCCGTCAAACGATGTCGAGGGGAAGGACATCAGACATGCTGAAGTGGATTATTTATTTGATGACGGTTATCATATACTGAACGCTTAACTTACTGAAACTATATCCGTTTACGTAAAACATTGACAAGTTGTTGTTGACCACAACCTCTTCACGTACCTGCAGCAGCCTGCAGCTTGACTTCCACTCGCCTGCAGCCTTATGCAGGCATAGACTCCGAACGAGTCCAACAAGATCAGAGCCCTGACTAGAGTCTAGACGACCTCAATAGCCCATCAAATCTGGAAGGCCGTGGCCGATGTCACTTGATGCTTTGGTATGGCGCCCTATGCTGCCCTATGACTATCACGTCGATCTCCCGCTCGAAGGCCTTCGAACTTAATCGTATGCCGATAACATCTAGAAGAAGACGCTGTAAATCATTAAGTGAAGATTTTGGTGGGTCTATACCATTGATTTGCTGGTTTAGGCCGTAGTAAAATCTGATTGAGCAGCTTTGTGAGGCTGGTCCAGGACCGTAGGAATCCACGGCTGTCTCCCATGGTGGGACATTAGCGACTACTGAGCGAAGGATCAGTCGCCGTTTTCCATCACTCAGGAACGCAGACTATGCATTAAATGGGGTACGGGCCGCCGGGAAAGGATGTATCCTCGAAGTTCGCTCGCTCGGTTCCCACCCTGCGTTCGACGCTGACCAGGGTACCTGTGCTGCATTCGTCTCTTCCGCATGGGCTGCCTGCTAACCACACGCTGCCTCTACATCATGTGCAGTTCTCACCTCGGTGGTGTCTTCGGACTTCCCATCTTGCGCCCCGAACAATTACCCCATTCGCGGTTGTGCACGACACAATCGTCCAAGTCCCACTCCATCGTCGGGTTTTTTGACTAGATCCAGGCGAACCTCTACCAGCCAGTGCGCAGGTAAGGGCATGTACAAAAGGGCTTATACTAGGCGGCATCTGGTGATTCAATCCGAAATGACCGCAAGACGTAAGGCCATCCTTGATAACCTTACCTCTTTCTGATTTTGAACAGTACCATTTACCAATTGTGGTTCTTCTGCCGGCGAAGTCTAATTTTATACGCTAGTTTCGAGGGTAACCAACGCGCGGAGGATTCCATTCTCGGCGGTCACTTTCGAAATCAGCGTCTCTTGAAGAGGGGCCCGAGGTTTCGCTGCATCTCGGGTCAGTACCATGCGCTCTGCTGCTCTGGCCTGATTCACCCGTATGCTTCCCGGGAACTCTAGGCTGGAAGGTGGTTGTTTTGATGAATCCTGCTCAGTTCTCTGTTCATGTTCGCCTGTTTCACCATAGGACCATATGGCCATTGGCATCATCAGGCCCGTGTCTCTCCGGGAGAAGGACTCATCTCCTCAGAGACCCGATGCCTGCCAACAACGACGTTGACCAAGTGACCAGAAATCAACTAGATTGTATTACTGCATGGGGTACTTCTCACAGTCCCTTGATACTTTGTTAACATCAAGTTCGTGGCGGAGCTCGTTGATTTTCTATCTAATGATTTTCGTGACGCATGCGGGATACTACCACGGGTAGTCTCAAAATCCGGCGCTCAAGCCTCAATCAGGATGACTTTACCTACCCGAGCAGCGCCTAGTCAATGAGCGATCATGTCGCACGAGTAAATTCTGCTTTGGCGGCAAAACAGAGTACCAAATTGTGTATGTCGTTACCGTTGGCGTCTTATTCTGTGCTAATTATAACTCATTCTCGTGAGCAATGACGCGGACATGCGAGGAACTATAGTCTGACGCTCCGCATCATGCGGAGTTAGGTGCCCGTTTCACGTTACACATGCATGCGGTCTTCGCCGTCCTTCCCCAGATCTGTTCCTCACGTGTATTTCCTAATCATGGATATGCAGCCCGTCTTTCGGACACGTCTGGATACGTCTGGGATATGATTTTTAGTGACCTCTGCATTGATTATCCATATTCAACTCGGATCCGCGTAACAGAACCGTCTCCTGGATTCTCCGTACTCCATCCAGGGCGTCCATCGTCTTGCGGGGATCGGACATGAACGGAGCTCATCCATCTTATCCTGGCATGGGACTAACGAAGCGTCCCTAGACTACCCGGTCCACGCTATGTTGGCTACAGTCGAGATGCGTCGCTTCCATGTCTGGTGCTCTCACACGACGCCATGCTAGACACGATCGTACAAGTGTTCAGCGCCTTCTTTTCGCGGGCTGGACGTTTTAACCATGTTTCTGGCGTATAAAAGGACGATCTAGATGCCGCTGAAAGGACAAGGATCACCCTTCCCAGCAACTCGACCCGACAAGCACGATGAAGTTCTCCCGCACTTTCCTGTCTCTCGTTATCATCGCCGTCTCTGTCCATGCCGCACCGGCCGCTAGTAGCACGGCTGCGTCGATCCGATTGAGCTCGGCGTCGAGCTCCGCATCAAGCGCGGTGAGCTTGGCATCGTCTGCGGCTGCCGATCCATCGAGCGTTGTTGGACCTTCCGCAAGCACTGCTGAGCCCCCGACGTCGACGTCTGCTGCCGAGGAGCCAGCGGCCAGCGTCACCGTGGCGCCCGCCAGCAGCAATCCGAACGCACCAATATTCCCTCCAGGGTCCGATGTTCAGCCTGAGGCGATCCGAGGCAGTCTGGGAGCCACCATCCTTGGACCTCAGGACGTGGCCATCGACCAGCAGAATCCCGACTTGCTTGCGCCTCCCACCACGGACCACGGCGACGTGTACGTGTCTACTTTATTAGCCTTTAATTCCTGGGACTGATGTGCCGTGCAGGGGTAATGCAAAGTGGCCGTTTGGTCTTAGTCACAACCGTTTGCAGACCGGTGGATGGGCCCGACAGCAGAACAGTAAGCCATCCTTATCTGGTGATCTCGGACCTACAGACTCACAAGCGTATGATAGTTGAAGTGATGCCGCTGGCAACCCGTATGATCTATCCTTCTCCATGAACGTCCACGCCCTAATTTGCTATTTTAATAGAAATGGCAGGTGTGAACATGCGCTTGGAAGCAGGCGCCATTCGGTGAGTAACACATGTTCCGTTTATTCAGCACCTTGCTCATGAGACGTTTTCTCCTAGGGAGCTTCATTGGCACAAGACGTCCGAGGTGCGTTGAAATTTATCTCTGCGGGAAACATGTTCCTCATCAAAGCATCGGGGCCAATAGTGGGCTTACGTGTTGAAGGTAATTTGGCCTTGTCTTGTCATCATGTACCCGACATAGCTCACTTTTTACCTATTCCTCCCAAGGGCTCTACCCAAGTTACATCCGTCAATCAGGATGGGCAGAACTTTGTGGCGACGGTGGTAAGTCTTTCCCATCTGGGTCTCTCACCGCTATCTGATATATTTATGTAACTGCAGAACCCCGGTGACCTCTGGTACTTCCCTCCCGGCATCCCACACTCTCTGCAGGCCACCAATGACTCGGCTGATGGCTCTGAATTTTTGCTTGTAAGCCGTTATCTGCTGTACGAGTCGGGCAGTCGGCTCACAATACGAAGGTGTTCGATGACGGGGCGTTCAGCGAAGATGCTACATTCCTGGTAAGTTCTACACACGACGGGACGGCAGCGGATCAACGTTTGACTCGGGCACTGTTAGTTAACGGATTGGCTCGCCCATGTCCCGATGGAGGTCCTTGCGAAGAATTTCCAGACGAACATCACCACATTCGATCACATCCCCTCGGAAGAGCTGTATATTTTCCCCTCGGGTTCGCGCTTCCGCTTCTTGTTCTGTTTTTGCGCACCTTGACGCCTTGTCATGCAGAGCCCCCGGCAGATGATGCTCAGCCCCCCTCGGACCCCAACGGCCAAGTCCCGAACCCGTTCATGTTTGCGCTCTCCAAGGTCAATCCGACGCCTCTCAGCGGAGGCTCTGTCAAGATTGTCGACTCTACGACGTTCCCCGCCTCCACGACCATCGCTGTCGCCGAAGTCACTGTCGAGCCCGGTGCCATCAGGGAGCTCCATGTCAGTGCCTTTCACACTCCACCGAGGCTTCTCTTTCACCTAATTTTGTCCACAGTGGCACCCCACGCAAGATGAATGGACCTTCTACATGTTTGTCAACGTTCCCGTGGGTTGAAACCTAGAATCTGACATCAGCTCACGCAGCTCTGGCACGGGTCGTGTAACAGTGTTCGCGTCACAGAGCAACGCTCGTACTTTTGACTACCAGGTGGGTTGAGGGCCTCAATCGTTGATAGAAAAGTTCTGACAGTTTTCACAGGCTGGTGACGTTGGATACGTTCCCGCTTCGTTCGGTGAGAGTGCTCCGATATTGATGTCGGTGACAGAGGACTCACACTTGCGAACAGGACACTACGTCGAGAACGTCGGCAATGACACGCTGCACTTCCTGGAGATCTTCAAGACTGGTACGTGCCATTTGATCTCTGATCGCGATGTCCTACTGAGCTTGGCAAAGACCGCTTCCAGGACCTTAGCTTGAGCCAGGTGAATTATACAATAATCTGAAACGCGAGGCGTATCTGACTGACGTGCTTGCAGTGGCTCGCCTTGACGCCGCCTGCGCTCGTCAAAGCCCACCTAGGGTTCTCGGACGAGGCCATTGCTCATCTCAACAAGACGAAGCAGGTAGTGGTGGGCCCTCTGCACTAGGATATCAGTCTCGAGCGCGATTCAAGGGATGCCGGGATATTTATTCGCGGTGCTGGACTGTGGTCTGCGTTGCTATATTCCAGAATGAGTTCGACACGCCTATGACTTATCTGACGATATGTATAACGACCGAAATATGAATCGATATTTTGTTTTCCCTGCATTTCCATGAAAACCGACGGACGCGCTCAGAAAATGCGACACACCGTGACTTAGTCGAAATTTCTCCATAATTGCAAACTACAGGTTACCCAGCCTGTCCAAAAACCTGCATCGCGATGGTCATACTAGGAGGCGTTGGAGACTTATGGGGCAGAGGATGCGCCAAGCTTTCATCTTGTGGTTTCCAGAGCATCTCCAGCGTCGGTAAAATTTCCCCTCTGTTAGCTTTTAATGCTGAAGCGGGTGTCTCCGAACTGGTCCTCCGGCGTCTTACAAGGATGATAAGTAGAGGCCGAGATCGACCGCTACTTCATCCAGCAGAAAGACACCGGGGCGATACGCTGAGCAGACGTTACGTACCTCGATAACGCCTCCCGACGAAGGAACTCAATGTGCCTTGGCGTGTCCTCAGAACTGGAACGGGGCCAGACGGCCATCACATATGCAATTGGCCGAGCGCAATCTCCCTCGAGATCCTACGTTTTCCGCTTCTTCCGCGCGCCGCCCTCCTCCTTCTCGGTCTCGCGCTTGCTCTTTATGCCCATCTTCCGCATATGCTCCTTCTTCTCCTCCTTCTTCTTATCGCCGAGCCGCGCCTCTTCCTTCTCGAGCTTCTTCTTCCGCGTGAGCTTCCGCTGCTCCTGCGTCGTCCGCCGCTTCGCGACCTGGTCCTTCCGGATCGCGCGCATCTGCTGCAGCGCGGCGAGCGCCCTGCGCTCCTCGGGCTCCATGACGACCGCGCGCTTCTGCAGGTACGTCGCCTTGCCCTGCGGCTTCATGAGCTTCGGCTTCGACGCGTACGGGAGCGCGGCCTGCAGCTTCTGCGGGACGCGCAGCGGGTTGAAGCGCCGCCCCGGCCGCTCGACGGCCTTGTACGTCGAGTTGACGTCCTGCGGCGCCGTGAAGCCCTGCGCGCGCCGCACCGCGCCCGTGAGGCGCATCCCGGTCCACGCGGTGTCGTTCGACAGCAGCAGGGACGTGACGGGGTTGTAATACTTCCGCGGCTGGATTGGGTACCAGGCGCGGAGGAAGACAAGGTCTAAGAAAAGCGCGCGTCAGACGTCAACAGGTCGGCGCCAAAGCTGGGCGGATACGTACCGCTCATGAGGATCTTGTCCTCGAAGGTCGCACGGAACGCCCCGTCCGGCTTCGGGAGGGCTTTCTTCACCTGTCCGCGGATGCCGGACACCGTCTTGATGTTGGCGCCCTCGAACTTCGCGACCTCCAGCGCAGAGGTGAACATCTCCTTCACGAACGCAGTGTTCTTGAAGATCTTGTACGGCACGCCGATGAGCTTGAGCTTCTTCACGATCTGCACGGAGCGGTCGATATCGAGCACGACGCCCGTTGCGGACACGCGGAACGCGGCGGTGTCCGCGCCGACCGAGTTGAACGCGCAGAAGCCCGTGTTGGGCAGCGTGACGGGCCCGTAGAACGTCGCGTAGCAGTGCATGTGCTCCGGCGTGTACTTGAGCATGCGCATGCGGATCGAGTGGTCGTCGAGCGCGTAGATCGGCGTCGTCTGGAAGCGCCGCCAGCCGAGGCTGAAGATGAGCGGGTCGTTCGTCTTGAGCGTGCGCGTGTGCCACCGGTGCCGCTTGATGCGCACCTGCACGAAGCCGAATGCTTGCTCTGCGGGCAGCAGCCCGCCGACGATGAGCGGCCGGTGCGGGTCGAAGTGCTCGACCATCTCGCTCGGGACGTTCGCCAGCTCGATGCGCACGTACGAGCCGGGGCGGTGCCCCTCGACGAGCGCGCGCGTCTCCGCGTCCGCGTCGGCGAACTCGGCGCGGTTGAGTGCCTGCTGCCGCGCGATCTCGTCCTTCTTTTCGTCGTAGAAGTCCTGCTTCGCCTCCTCGGGGTCGTCATACTGCTCGTCGAACTTGCGCTTCAAAGCTTCCTTTTTTGCGGCGAGGGCGGCGGCACGCTCGTCTTCTGGGTTCGTGGGTGCAGGTTCTGCGGCTTCATCGTCGTTGTCCTCCGCACCCTCGTCTCCGTCTGCATCCTCGTCATCTGAACCCTTCATGTCGGCGTCCGGGACGTCATCGCCTGTGATGAACAGATGCCGTATCGAATCCAGCATGTTCTCGTTCTCCCACTCCTTCAGCTCCTCGGTGGGGACGTCCAATTTAGTCATGTCAAACACCTCCACATCATCAGTTGCTGTCTTCTTCACAACAAACAAAGCATCCTCATCCTCCTCGTCCACATCCTCCTGAGCTCCAGATGAGTCGTTCTTGATGACCTGCCGGTGTGAGTGTTGTTGAATAAATCAACTTGGTCCAGTCTTTCCGCCGCCTCCGCCTTGAACCCAATTCGAACGACTCTGCTGCTCGCTCCGCTAGGTTGGCCTTCCACCGCGGCACGTCCTCTTCCTCTTCCTCTTCTTCGTCATCCTCCCCTTCACCGCCTCCTGCTTTCCGCCTTTCCGTGCCGTCGTCCTCGTCATCTAGACCCATGTCTGAGTCACTGTCTGCGTAGGCGACCTCCCCATCTTCCTCCTCGCGGAATGACAACTGCGCTGTTGAACGAAGCCCCGATCTTGGCGCCGAACGACCTTCGTATTGACGTGGCGATGCCTCATCACCATCGCTCGCCTCCTCATCGTCCTCGTCAAATTCAGCTTCCTCATCGTCGTCAGCGTCCTCGTCATCTTCATCATCTAGCTCGGATGCCTCGTCGCTGTATGAGCGACTCGACGATGGGTCCATAACGAGATGCTGCGACGAAGAGCCCAGAGCTTGATCTGGCTGCGTGCGATCGTGTCCTCGAGCGTATGACCGACATCCTGCAAGTCCATAACCATCTGTTCGCCCTCGCCTTGCGGCACTGCTAGGGCAATGAGCATGACAGTATAAATCAAAAACATCACGACGCACCGTCCGCATTGCCGCGGGTAAAGCTTCCGGGCACGTTCACCCACACTGCATCCTTGTCATACACCACGCCGCCGACATCGCTCATCGGCGCATGCACAAGCAGCTTCTTCTTCTCGCTCAGCCGCCGCCGCTTCTCGCTCGCCGCGTCGGGCAGCGGGCACGGATCGCCGAGCATCTGCACGCTGCGCATCTCGAGGTCGCCGACGCCCGGCACGTGCACCTTGGTGCCGAGCCGCAGGTTCGTGCCGCGGAGGTAGCCGTACACGGTGACGGTGCGCTCGCACGCGCCCTTGGACGCGCGCACGGTCTCGCGCGGCGTGAGGTCCTCGAGGCGGTCCGCGAGCAGGTAGGGGTGCGCGTTACGGAAGACGAGCGGGCGGAACTTGATGACGCTGATGAAGCGCGAGAGGTTGAGGATCTCGTTGTCGGGATAGCGACCGTTGAGCACGCCCGAGAGGTAGAAGAGCTTTGCGCCCTGGTAGATCTCGGTCCAGAAGCGCTTTTTGAGCGCTTTTTTGGTCGCGCGGAGGATGGCGGCTTTTTTGATGAGGTCGAGGTGGGTGAGGACGCCGATGACTTTGGGGAAGCCATGTGATTGGAGGATGTTCAGAAATTCGAAGGTTTCCTAAGGGCCTGTGAGCTACGCTGTTAAGAATTTGTGTGGTCTCCGCACCATCTCGAAACCGAATGAGCCATCGATCATGAGCAGCACGAGGTCCGCAATTTTGCCAATGTCGATCATCGAGTTGAGGTCGTTGTTACATTCGACGAAGGTGAGACGCCGCTTCTTCCCACTCACGACGGTGACAGGCCCACGAATGTCGTTAAGCGTCTGCTTGGTATATCGACGCACCAGGCTCTTCACGAGCGTGGACTTGCCGACGCCGGGCGGACCGACAATGGCAACAATGACGGGCGGCGGCTGGTCATCTGGAGTTCGGTCGACAAGGGGAACATGGAGACGGGTCTGGTTTTTCTCTGCAGTACGACGGCCCTGCTTTTCTGCTTTGCGGCCGGATTTAGGGGCAAAGGCCTGTAAAAGCTGTTAATGAGTAGTTCATTGGGAGAATGAGGATATCGTACCCTGGGGTCATTTCCCTTCTGCCTCTCCTTTCCCTTGCCTTTATCCGCTTTTTTCTCTGCGTGTTTGCTAGAAACTCTGTGCTCCTTGTGTTTTCTATCGTCCATCGCGTTGACTATTGCAAGAGAGTGTAGGCTTTACAACCAATTTGGAGCACTCTGAGTAAGGGATGGATGGTCCTGGCGCCAAGCTCAGATATGGCGCAAATTTTGATTCCTACAAGACCAATGTAGGGGATCCGCCTTCTACTTTTGCCTTGCGGAGTGAAAGAAAAGGGGAGGTGAGTGAAAAAACGGAAGACGTTGAGGACTTGGGAGGAGCAGAAAGTGAAATTTCGAGCTCGGGTTAAGGTTGACGCGAGCACGTGAGGAGCGCGTCTGTGGTTGACGGCCACCTCGCCGTCGCTTTTCGTTCAACTCTCTATTGTCCAACTCGTTACCCGCCTCCTCCTCGCCGTCCCCCGCTCGTTCCCTCCCTCGTCCTTCTTTACCGGCGGCGATACCTGTTTTCTACACTATGCGGGGCTCACGGCGCGAACTCGACTTTCAGCATTCGAGGCGATGAAATCGAACAGACCCGCATCGCACTCGAACAAAACCTCCAGCACACAGATCTCTCCCTTCATCTCTCTTCCGCTCACGAAATCGATCACTACGACGATTCTGTTGAATATCCTCGCCATTTCTCGGGTCCCGAAGAACCCGGCTTTTCATTCCGCTCAATGGAACACGACGAGCGGTCGTTCATATCTGAAGATGCCTACCGCGGGCCCACGCATGGTCCTACCGCAGCGGTGAAGACGAAGAAGGCATCCATGCCTACGCCGGCGGCGAAACGCTGTCCACCGCAGCGCACCATGCCAGCGCATTGACGCTCAGCGCCGGCCTGGGTGGCCGCGGCCATCGACGCGATGTCAGCCTCAGCGGCGCAGAGTACGACCCCGACCGCCCGCTGCAGGACCTCGTCGCCCATGCAGGCAGCAAGCTCTTCGAGGCCGACGGCAGCCGCTCACGCGCCCACGTCGTAAGTGATCGTTCAATTTTCGCGAATCGTGATCTCCAATCCATCGCCCGGTCCGCTGCAGTCCGACTCCGTTCCCTTCGACCCCCTTGTCGTCGACAGCACCGCCGAGCTCGATCGCATCCTCTCGTCACAACACGCCCGCGCTGCGGCCCTCCGCTCCGCCTCATCGAGTTCGTCATCCAACTCTGGCTCGTCGGAACCCGACACGCCCGATCCGACCTCGCCGACGACCTCGCGTCCCAAGCTCTCCTGATGCGCTCTCGCACCTAACGTTTTCGCCAAAGCGTCCACGCTCGCCAGCGCTCGTGATCGCAGGTTCGCGCTCGTCGTCGCCCGCCCTGTCCTACACGCGTTCGCACCGCTCCCGGGCGTCAAATCCTGTCATTGAGGAGCGACAGGAGGATGAACCCACCCGCGTGCGACACGGACCCAGCAGCCCGCGATCAAAGTCCGCCCGCCGACGCCGTCCACCGCAAACTCAAAGTTCACGAAGCTCGCACGGGGCATCGCGCGCGACATCCAGCAAGAACAAGAACAGAGCCGGTGGGACTTTGATCCCGACGGCGAGCGTGAGCCGGGCATGCTGGCGCAGAGCACGGTGCGCGCGAAGAAGACGAAGCCCCCAGGTCTGCAGAGCTTTTGTAAAGTTGATGGCGAACGATTAATGGATTTACGCGATGATCATGTAGGGAGCCATGCACTGGCTGTCAAGTCGCCCTTTGGAAATGGACGCGCGAACACGAGTGCGCGGCGGGCGAGTGGCGGCCGTGCGACCGTGCAGCTGCCGGATGTCACGGGCATCACGAACGCCGTGGAGAGTCCCGCGAAGGGCGGGCTGCAGTACTACGCCTACGA
This sequence comes from Hericium rajendrae, assembly GCA_033439255.1. Taxonomy (NCBI): domain Eukaryota; kingdom Fungi; phylum Basidiomycota; class Agaricomycetes; order Russulales; family Hericiaceae; genus Hericium; species Hericium rajendrae. The sequence continues at coordinate 1,171,535 of CM065880.1, forward strand.
GGACGACGCAGACGAGTACGGCGACGGCAAAGGTCCGTGTCCTCTTTCTCCGCATCCTGCGCGCATGCTGACCCGTGGTGCAGCCCGCCTGATGGCGTCCCTCGGCGTCGTGCAGACGAAGCTCGCGCACCTCGATGCGGAGAACGCCGCGTCGCGCCGGCGGATGCGCGAGCTCGAGGGCGAGCTCGAGGTCTGCAAGCAGGAGGTGCGCGCGGAGCGCGAGCGCGTGATGCGCCATGAGGAGACGCTCGCGCGGCACGTCGAGGCGGCGCGGCAGGACCGCGACAAGGGCAAGGCGCGCGCGGACACCGAGAGCGCGGAGGACAAGCGGCGGTACCGCGAGGCCGTCGAGGAGAAGAAAGGTGCGTTGCCCGCCTGCGCGCGTTGAAACAGGATTGATGTCTTTGATGGACTGGACAGCGCTGGAGAACCTGATCAACACGCTGCGGACGCACATGGCGCGGCTGACGACGGAGCTCGCGTCGCACCAGAGCATGCTCGACGAGCTGCGCGGCCTGCGCGAGGCGGACGCGCGCACGCTGCGCGACAAGGTGCGCGAGGTCGATCGGCTGCGGGGCGAGGTCGAGCGGGTCGCGATGGAGGTCGAGGTGCTGCGCGGCGTCGTCGAGGAGGGCCTGCGCGAGCGGCGCGAGAAGAGCCAGGTGCATCTGCGCGAGGTCGATGAGCTGCGGAGGCAGCAGCGCCAGGCGGAGGCGCAGCGGCAGCAGGCGGAGGCGCAGCGGCAGCAGGCGGAGGCGCAGCGGCGGGAGGCGGAGGAGCTGCTTGAGCAACATCAGGAGGCGGAGCGTCAAAGAAGGGAAGTGGAAGTGCGTCAGGAGGAACAACTTCGGGAGGAGGAGCGTCGGGAAGAGGAAGAACAACGTCGAGAAGAGGAGGAACAGCGTCGGGCAGAGGAGACGGAGGAAGAGGAACATTCCACGGAGATGGAGGTCGACGAGGAAGAGGAGACAGGACCCGTCGCGCCCGCCCCGCGGCGCGCGAACGTCACGATGCGCACGAACCAAGCGACGCTCGGCTCCTCGCAGATCGAGCCGAGCACGTCGCACCGCTTCATCAACGACACGGAGCTCGAGCGCATCTCGCAGGAGATGGAGGAGCGCCGCTCCGAGCGCTCGGCCTCGCAGCTCTCCGCGTCGCGCTCGTCGCTGCGCTCGCAGAGCAGCCGGCACTCGCAGCGCGCGGCGTCCGCGTCGCTGTCCGGCTCGGAGCGCATGCAGGCCGCGTCTGAGAGCGACTTCTCCGCGCACCTCCGCGCGCAGGCGCCTTCGCCCGCGCACCTCCGCGCACAGGCGCCTTCGCCCGCGCCGTCGACACGCGCGGCGCAGCGCCTCCGCCGCCACGCATCACAACCACAGCCGGAGGACGCGCGCCCGGGCGCGCCGACGCCCGCGCACGCAGTGCGCCCGCCCGACGCGGAGCAGGCGCAGACGCCGTTCCCACAGATCCGCGGCGCGAAGCTCGAGCGGCTGTTCTTCTCCGCGCCGGCGCACAACGCGACGACGTGCCGGATGTGTAACCGCCGGCGACGGCGGCGGCGGCAGTCGGACGATGAGGACGAGGGCTTTGCGGAGGGCGAGGAGGAGGGCGCGCCTGCTGCGCGCGGGCCAGGGACAGGACCGGATGCCGAAGAATCTTGATTTCTTGCGGAAAGACGCGCCGCAGGATCGGTTGCCGCCGCAGACGGTGCTGATGCGGGTAGTGCGGGAGCTGGAGGACGATTTTAGCCATTATAAGGGGTGAGTGGTTTCGCTTGTTGCTTTGGTACGTGGGCGCTGATGGTTGGTGGATGGGCAGGATTTACACGGAGCTGGCGGATCAGTATAAGCTTATGGATCCAGCTTCGAATGTCGTGAAGAGGAATGTGCTCGCGGAGCACTTGCGGAAGTCATTGACGTTCTGGAGCAGAAGGTGTGTTGCGCTGGAGCGTTTCGGGATGCGTACTGTAGCTGACGCCGTTTGGTAGGGAGACCAGATCGCGTCGCTTTATGATCTGTTGTCGTTCGAGGACAAGCCGGCCGCGCAGTCGGTGGTGCCGGATAGAGCCCCTGGGCCCTCGACGGCAGGCAAAAGGGCGCTAAAGAGACACACGACGCTCGCATAGCAAGAGGGGAGTGGACTCGTATTTCAATTGTATCTAGACTCGCTATCTTGACCACGAGCTGGTTATCTGTGTTATGGGGCCGCGAATCGCAGCATGTTTTCTTATAGTACATATTTAGGGTCTGTCGCAATTTTGTGTTTATACGTCGAATCCGTCAGCTCTCGCGCAACACTTGTTTATCTTGTTCATCTATCGACCAGTATATGATCGGTCTTGTGTTTTACCATTGTTTCATAGCCGCTTTCATAGCATATCGAACAATTATTATTATTTTCCTGCGTGTGTTGGACTAGATATGCACAGGAAGCAAAAGTCCAGCACTCATCGAGGCTCGTTGGAGAAATAGCAGTATGAAGAATGAATCGTGACAGGACATCTATAAACCACACGATTTCTGGATATGCGGATATGGCATAGGGAAGAGAAAGGAAGACGATGGTACTGGTGATTATGCGAATGCCTCGTCGAGGAACTGCTCGATTTCCTTCTTGTGCTGGGTCTAAAGCGCGAATGAGTACAGACACGCGCAACGGGAGCTGGGTCTGCTAACCTTGCTACCGGTAGCGACAGAGCTCGTGGGCTCCCGGCCGGCGTAAATCGGATACTTGCCCTTGTGATGCTGGGTCTCGTTGGCGGCGGTCAAGATGCGAGGGCCGACGTAGGTCCATGCACCATTGTTCAGAGGCTCCTCCTACAACGGGTAGTCAGCAAGCCTATTCATGATTATGGGGTCAGATGAAGCGTACCTGGCACCAGAGCAGATCTGCGTTGGGGTAGGTGTCAAGATGGGGGGTCATCTGAAGATATCTCCCATCAGCACTGTATTGATCAATGCGGTATGAGAACGCACCAAGTCGTAGGGGAACGGCGAGACCTGCTCCACACGACTGATCGCAACGTCCTTGATGCCACGGTCTGCACGGGCCTGGAGGAGAGTGTAATACACTTGGCCTAACGAAACCGTTAAAAATATCACTACGCCACTGCGACCATTTCACGTACCAGTGCAAAGAATGTGGCGTCTGATCTGCTCGGGGGCGAACAAGTCTTCGGACGCCTCAGGGATATACCTCTGGAAGCTAGTCTCCGCCTCCATGTCCGCGAGGCTAGACCTGGCCAACGGGTGACGGAGCAGAGATTTCGACCAAAAGCAAATGAGCTGTCAACGATGTCCTTAGTATCTTTGATCCGTTCAGATAACCCAAAGACACTCACAGGCTTGCGGAAATCGCGATGAATCTGGCGACGGAGGGCATGGAACTAACGATCATGGTTTAGGTATTTGGCAACGGTCATGGGTATGATACTACTCACGTAGTTCGCGGGAGTGCTCGGGTAGACGATCTGCATGTTGCAATCCTGATGCTGCCTCTCGATCTTTTCCGGGCTGGGGTAGATCGTCGGGTGGTCGTCACAAAGCTGCAGGAAACGCTCCATACGTGCACTCGAGTGCTCCGGGCCCTGACCATCGTAGCCGTGGGGCAGGCTCATGACGAGACCTGTGCGCTGGAGCCACTTGCGCTCGCCGGACGCGATGAACTGGTCGATGATGCACTGCGCGTTGTTCGCAAAGTCACCAAACTGCGCCTCCCAGATTGTGAGGGCATCAGGCGAGACGAGGGAATAGCCCAGCTCAAAGCCCAGCGCGCCGTACTCAGACAGCGAAGAGTTCGCCACGACAAACTTGGCCTGATCCGAGCCGAGGTTGCTCAGAGGGACATACTGCGCCTCGGTCGCCTGGTCGTGCAGGACGGCGTGGCGCTGGGAGAAAGTACCACGCTCGACGTCCTGGCCGGACAAGCGGACATGTTTCTTCTCGAGAGCGAGCGAACCGAAAGCGAGCGCCTCGGCAGTGGACATGTCGATATGCTCGCCGTCCTCGACAGTCTTGCCGCGGTTCTTGAGGATACGGGCGAGATTACGGTGCACGTTGAAGCCGCTGGGATACGATGAAATGGATTTGCCGATATGCTTGAGAACGGATTCCTGTACACCAGTAGGGCGAGTGGGGAGAGTCTCCTCGGCAAGCTGCTTCGGAGACGGGAAGCCCTGCCACGACGCGGAGAGCCACTCCTTGCTTGACGGGACATAGTCCTTTGCAGCGCTGGCAGCAGTCTCCAGCATGCCCCACACCCACTTCTTGTGCTCTTCGATGTCCTTCTCCGTGAAGGTGCCACGGCCGACAAGGAATTTCGTATACTGCGTCAAGGGCGTGGGCTGCTTCTCGATCGCCTTGTACATACGCGGCTGCGTGAAACTCGGCTGGTCCGTCTCGTTGTGTCCGTACCGGCGGTAGCAGACAATGTCGATGATGACGTCACGCTTGTACTTGGCACGCCAGTCGGCGGCAAGCTGACAGACGAAAGTCACAGCCTCGACGTTGTCTCCGTTGACATGGAAGATGGGTGCATCAATGCTCTTCGCGATGTCAGACGGGTAAGGTGTCGAACGCGAGAAACGTGGGTCAGTGGTGAAACCGATCTGATTGTTGACAATGAGATGGATAGTTCCGCCGGTGCCGTATGACGGGAGGGTGTGGAAGCCCATGGTCTCGTACACGATACCCTGACCAGCGAAGGCAGCGTCACCGTGCAACAAGAGACCCATCGCGGTATTGTGGGTAGTCTCATCATTTTCGAAATGCTGGATAGCACGGGTCTTTCCGAGCACAACAGGGTCTTCGGCCTCCAGATGCGATGGGTTGGCCACTAGCGAAAGAGCAACCTTCTTGCCAGAGGGAGTAGGCCGGACGTAGTTGGCGCCAAGATGGTACTTGACGTCACCGGCGGGGAAGTCGTCTGAGTTCTCAGTTCCGCTGAACTCGTTCAAAATGGCCTCGATAGGTTTGCGAATGACGTTGGCAAGAACGTTAAGACGACCACGATGGGGCATGCCCAATGTCACATTCTTAATCCCATGGTCAACCGAGCGATCAATCAGAGCCTTCATACCCGGGATCAAACTCTCGCAACCCTCCAATCCGAAACGCTTCTCGTTGGGATACTTGCTCGCGATGAATTTCTCAAAGGATTCGGACCAGATGAGACGGTCAAGGATCATGCGCTTCTCTTCGACGGTGTAGTTCCACGGTTTTGGAATTTCGATGCGTTCACGGATCCAATCACATTCGTCCTTGTTGGGTATGTGCACATACTGAATACCAACGTGACCACCTGTGACGCGCAAAGCGGAGAGGTCAAAAAATGCCGCTATGCAACTGCAACTGCAATGAATGCCTCACAGTAGATTCGCTTGAGTGTCTTGATGATATCACCTAGCTTCATCGTTTTCCGGTCTTCCGTCGCGAAATGCGGCAAGATACCAGGACCCAGAGTGATATCCTTGTCAAGATCGCGTTGAGTGAACCCATAATGGCTGAGTTCGAGCTCTGGGGGATGCACGTCGGTGAGATCCGCGTCCAGAATACCTAGCGGGTCGAGGTCGGCAATATGATGACCGCGCACTTGGTATGCACGGACGAGAAGTTGGACCTAAACACTTTGGTCAGAGGGCGCAGGATGGGCATAGCCGGCGTACGCACCTTCAGATGATCATCCAGCTGAGCACCCCCAGCAGCGTGCAGCGCCGGTGCACCGTCCGAAGGAGGAGCAGGCAAGAAATTCGGGGGAGGTGTGAACGCTTGCGGCCCGAGACCCTTCTCCAGACCCTTGAAGTAAGCGTCCCAAGACGCATGCACCGACGACGGGTCCTCTCTCCAGTGGCGGTACATCTCCTCAGCATAATAGGTATTTGTGCCGGTTGCGAAGGGATCGTTAGGGAAGGAGGGGTAGCAGCGGTCGCCAGGTCACGGTGCTGCAACAGAGGAACCTGGGCCATCCGGGGCAACCACGCTCTGCTGCCCGCAGTGCGGACGTGCCTCAAAGTTTGCCTCTGCAACATTTTAGCACACCGTTTGCTGAGCTAGGGAGAAAGAAAACGACAATCGCGAGCGCAGCTAGCGACGCGGGAGTAGGAGGAGATGGTAGTGGTTGGTAGTTGAGAAGAGAGAAAGCCAAACGTCACTCGGGAGCACCCAAAGCTATCCCGGCGTCGGCCGAGTCTTGCCGCTCCGAAGCTCAGGCGGCTTCAGGCCCAACCCTCGCCGGCATACGCTACAACCATGGCCAATCATTAGTCTCCGAACAAACCTTACACAGAACATAGTCGTAGCCAATCATAGCACTCCATCCAAACTGATCTCCTGAAAAATTGTAATACATATGCACAAAGTAAGTACTATCAATGTATGACCCGACCCATCTAGTTAAACTTCACTGTGCTCGACTTATGCACCCCAAGCGCAAAGTTGACATTCAGCTGAGTGTCCATCTCCCAGTTCTCGCCTCCGAAGATGTTCTCGTATTCATCCGACTCGTCCTCCCAGCCGCTGCATCCACCGGCGACATAGACCAATGGCAGGAAGTGTTCGGCGGTCCTACGAACCAATAATGAGCCTTCCTTCCGAAATCTAACCGAGAACCCGTCGCTTACGGATTGCACTGGAGGAAGTGTGGGTGCTCCAGCAGCCGCGCCAGTGATCGGCCCAGCTGTGGGCCGGAGTTTCTGAGCACGGCTTCCTTCATCGAGATGCCAAAACCCTCCAGGTCCATGTCAACTGGCTTTGTGCGGGTGAGCGTGTCCTGGTACAGCAGCATCATGTGCCATGATACAGTATAGAGATTGTGCACGCCGCCGCCGGTGCCCATGAGCAGTATCTTCTCGTTTCTCAGAGGACGGAGCGTCAGGCCGATCTTGAGGTGGTACCACGGGTCGAAGCGGCCATTGACTGAGATGACCGTCATGGGAGGTGCGTCGCGCCAGTCTGGGTACATCCTTCAGAGCGCAGAATTAGACAAACCTAACATATATTTTGCTGGTTTCTTACCACCGAATGGGGATCATGACATCCTGATGCCAGATCGCCTACTCATGGTGTTAGATTTTGTATTGATTTTGTCTAGGGGCTGTACACGCGCGCACCTTGTCGTTCAATGATACATTGAACCCAGCACCCGCCAGTTTTTCGCGGCAGCGCTCGGCCAGAGATGGGCTGGCAGGGATCTTGTATTCATCATACCACTCTGCATATTGTGAGTCTTCGATATGAACAGTGAAGCAGAGTGACTTACTCAACATCTCCGGTGGGACAAACGAGACCATGTCCTTGCCGGGGTTAGGACCAGATGCGACTGATGGCGAGCCTTAGCGCTGGCTCTGATGCAGGACGAAAAGTACATACTCTCGATCTTATCTTCAACAGTCTCCCAATGGGCCGCTACGGGTCAACAACGGGTCAGGCATACATACGCAGAGGACATGTGTAGAACGTACACATCCAGACGATACCCGTGACCCCCTCGCGCCTCGCATACTCGCCGATTTTCATCGCGAAGGCCGTGGTGTCAGTCTTATCTACCAGCGTGCGCGGCGAGCCATGGGAGAAGAAAAAAGTCGCGAGCGGGTTCTCCGATACAGCGGACATGCTGAGCATAAGGATGCAATCTGTGACAGCCGTCCCCCGATACTTCTCTATATATTTCGTCGAAGGAGTTCGGCATTTGCGGTGGAGCGGCAGCACAAACGCGGCTCGACTGCAGATGGATTCACGAGCGGATCAGTATGCTGGCCCACGAGGCACAGCAGGGATGGATAGACGCGGAGTTCAGTCAAAATCCGAATGGATCTTTACTTAGGCGGACGAGTACAGTACAGCTGGATTCAAAACGATAGACCAGGACGCATGCGCCCAGCTTCGGAGCTGGTGGGGCCCCCGATCAGATCTCCTGCGAGCCAAAGCTTGCGAAATGTATCCCTCGCAGGGAACTCTGTCCTTCTGGGACGCGTAGCGACGTGTATTTCAAGTCTATTCAGCCTCGGTGATTTTTTCGTCGATTTTGGGCTGATTGTCAACCTCCCACACCAACTTCAGCAATAGCGAAGAGGGAGTCTGGTGGAGTCGGCTTGCTTCGACCCCGCCGACCTGCCTCAAAAGGCCATCTTCGGAGCAGGCTCCGTAAGCGTGGAACGGGCGCTTTGGTCTATCGTTTTGAATCTAGCTGTAATGCTTATCCACGTCGCGTTGCGGCGTTGCTGAGTCTCACAAATGAGGTATTGAAGTACTCACGCGACACGGACAGATCCGTAGAACTTAGTGCCAAGTAAACTATGACGGTAGTAGGGAGCACTTTTATTGCGACGTTCTTCTTGAATTGGTAAGAACCGGAACGTCGGATATGAACGACTTAGGAACAGCAGATACGCCCCGTGCATAGATATTTGTGGTAAATACCTGCGATGCGGGAAAGAAGAGTTTAGAAGAACGGGCCGACAATGATGCACTAGAAGACCTACCAACTCGTCATAGATGATTGCAGATGATTTTCTGTCAACGAGAGTTGACCCTGGATGTACTTTGATGACCTGTAATGAAATGTAAACATGCGACGACTCGATACAGGAGAAGACATGATATACCGAAGGTCCCATCGCCTGCTTGTACGTCCCGTCGGGCTGTAAGAACGCTGCATGCTGCACCAGTCCCCGGACAAGACTTCTCAGCACCGGCGCCTCATCATCCCCACACGACGGCCGCCAGTCGATCTTCTGTCGCTCGCAGACTCCCTTGAGCTGCTCCCGGATGTCACGCGCCTCCCGCAGCGCACGTTCATTGACATGGTTCTTCCTGCACCATTCCCGGCGAGCGCCCTTCCCCTCGGATGCGCACACCTCGTCATATGCGCGCATCACGTTTAGAACGGTAAGATGGTCGCCCGCCGGATGGCGGAACTTTTCGCGCTGCGACGCTGCTGTCTCCCGTTGCGCCGACGAATCCGGGAACAGAGGAGCCGAGGCGGAAAGTAGGGACACGATGGGTATGATCTCCGCGATACAGCCATTGTCCACTGCTGCGAGAATGATGGCTGCGAAGTGAGGCTCGATCGGGAATGCGGCCATTGTCCGACCGTGGGCCGTCAGACGTTTGGATTGATTAATAGCGCCGAGTATCCATAAAGTCCTCAACGCCGCGCCGACTGTCGCAAGCAAAAATTCGTCAGGGCAATCTCGCCAGTCAAATCTCACTGAGGACGTACTGGATTCAGGATCTGGTGGGTCCATGACGTCGAGTGTCTCGAGGTCTTGCCCGACACATTTAAGTTGCAATAGTGCAGACGTCAAGCTACTTCGCCGGATTTCGGGCTCGGCAGAGACATTGACATGGAATCGAACGCTTCTTGGGTGTATAGGCGGAAACAGCTGCCCTTGCCCTCGCGACCTGCGCGTCCCGCACGCTGTGTCGCAGATGATTTGGTGATGTCCATGGTGAGAAGCGTGTCGAATCCTGAAGTCTGCATAGTCAGTGATATGAATTTGATATATAAATGATGAAACCACACCGAATCCGGCATCGCGGGCTATGTGTCGCTTTTCCTTTTGCTTTCCCGTGTCTATCACATATTTGACTCCTGGTATAGTGATGGATGTCTCTGCAATGTTCGTTGCAAGGATGCATTTTCTCATGTCTGGCGGCGCTGGGCCGAACACCTTGTTTTGTTGGGCAGGTGCAAGAGAGGAATACAGAGGGCATATGAGGACGCCAGGTAGGTTTTGAGGAAGCTGGTTGGCATAGGCAGTGATTGATGATTCCAGGCTCTCGATGTCATCCTGACCTGTGATGGCAGTTGACGACATACCATACACGAGCATCTCAACAGTACTTACCTGGAAGAAAGATGAGCACATCTCCTGGTCCTTGGTCTGTATGTATTTGGAAGAATACTCGCAATGCAGCATCCACGTAGTCGTTCACGCTGGCAGCAGCGTGGTAGATGGTTACAGGGTGCTGCCGCCCTTTGACATACAGCACCTTAGCCCTAAGCATCATTCAGCATCAGCCATCTCCATAAGTCCGGGGCACAGATACTCACCCGTTGAAGAATTTGCTAAACTTCTCCGCGTCCAAGGTCGCTGACATGATAACAACCTTGAGCGGATTCTGTTTCGCCTTCTGTTTTCCGCTCCCAGTTGCATTCCGCTGCACCAGAATTTTCTTCAAGCTTGCCAACACCAGGTCTGTCCTGAGCGAGCGCTCGTGCGCCTCGTCCACTATGATGACACTATAGCGCTCCAGCAATGGGTCGTTCATCATCTCGCGTACGAGCATACCGTCGGTGAGGTACTTGATGCGCGTATCTGGGCTTGTCCGGTCGTCGAACCGCACGGCGTATCCGACTACGGTACCCAACGGTCGTGATTGCTCCACGGACACACGGGCAGCGAGGGAAGTGGCAGCCACACGCCTCGGCTGGGTGACGGCAATCTGGCCGGGGAAGTCTGCCTCGAGCAAGTACTGGGGTATCTCTGGAAATCTTGAGATATGAATGACCGAACGTTTGAAGAATATAGACGACTCACGCGTTGTTTTCCCGGATCCCGTCTCTCCCAGTAGAACAGTCACATCATTAGCCAAGATCTCTCGGACGATGGCCTCCTTGCCTGCAAAGAGAAGGAGGTAAAAATATAGGACACAGACTACAGACTAAGCAGACCCACCTCTAGCAATGGGGAGTGATGCTCTTTGCTCCTGCACGGACTTTTCCTGGATTCGTCTGATTCTCTTCTGCTTTTCTTACGACCGGCATGAGGCGAAACACCATTCACACCATTCACACCATTAGTGGCTGGCGCAGATGGCCCCCCGTCGTCATCGTCCTCCATGTACACTGCGGTGCGCTTCTTTGCGCCCTTCGCGGGGAACGGGCTTGGAGTGGATCCAGAGGCAACGACATGGTTCTGCTTGCGTTTCTTGTGCGGGATATGCTCGTATGCGGTGCTTGTGCTTGCAGAACGGGAGCGAGCCATGGTTGTGCTGATGGAACATGAGAAACTTTACAAATTGCGATTACCCAGCCCAACACGAAAAACTACAGCCCGTCCTCGTCTCGTGACCTGTCAATGCTCGCACGTGATACGACTCAAACGCGCCAGACCAGATAGGTCGACTTTGTGACTGAGCTTCTGCTCGAATCCATCGTCCTTTGGACTCTTCAGCAGTCAATTAAACGCGTATATCCTTCAATTGATGAGCCCCCGGAAAGAATCACATCCTGAGATGTAGGAAGTGACCCATGATCATCCCATGTCAACTTGACGGCGCGGCCAGCATAATTAATACCAATTAATTTACCTACTCGAAAAACAGGAAGGAAGTATGAACAGATCATCCCGCATCGCGATACAAGTTGACACCAGTCACCAGATCAATTTATTCGTACACTACAACATGATCGTCCCATGATCCCCATCGTACCTTATTTCCACATATTGACGTTAACCATAGCAATATTTAATCGTACATACCACACCGCGATATTCAGGAGAAAATCTTTTCAAGGGTGCAAGAGCACCTTGGTGTATCCCTCGACGCGCTTGTCGAACTTGTCGTACGCCTTGACGGCCTCCTCGAGCGATACATTGTGCGAGACGACGAACGATGGCTTCGCGCGGCCGGAGATGATCATGTCGCGGAGATAACGGTTGTACGTCTGATCGCCCAAGTGTCAATCTACCATCCATGGATCAGACGCGGTCAAGCGGCGCACCTTGACGTTGCACTGCCCAGTGCCGACCGTCAAGCCCTTCTCGAAGAGTTTTCCTGTAGAATGCGTCAGACAGTATCGAAGCAGCTATTTATGCAGAGCATACCCCACGGGAACGTGATGTAGCCCCTGCAGTCACACGATCAGTCGAGCTCACAGTGCGAGGACGCGATGTATACGTACTTGGCAGAGTTCGGGTCGGGGGCGCCCGGATCCTTGGGCACGTACAGACCGGGGATGCCGAGACCGCCAGTCGGGCGCACGACGGAGATGAGGCCCTCGAGGACAGCGTTGGGCTTCTCAGTCGTGCCGTCAGACGCGACGGCCTGGTAGCCGACGGCTGGATCGTGCCTCAATTAACATGCCGACAGGAGATCGGGACGGAACGCACCATCGACGCCGCGGTCGACTTCCTTTCTGTGAACAACGGACAAAAATCAGAATCGCTCGAGATAAGCAAGGCAGATGCACGCACCCGCCGCGCAGCTTCTTGATTTGCTCGGCGGGATCGCCTTTGCTGAGGTCGATGGGGACGGCGCCGATGCTCTTGGCCTTCTCGAGGCGCTCGGGCACGCGGTCGACGACGTAAACATCAGAGGCCCCGCGCAAGATGGCAGAGTAGGCTGCCATAAGGCCCACTGGGCCCGCACCGAAGACGGCGACGGATTCGCCAGGTTTGAAGCCCTGCGGACGGCATAATTAGCGCGAGCAGGCCACCGTTACGAAAATACTTACCGAGAGTTGTACGCCATGCCAGCCCTGCGAACGGCATGATGAGCGGCTAGCGATGGAGCGATAGAGTGGTCTCTTACCGTGGGGAAGATATCAGCCAGTAAGGAGAAGGCTTCCTCGTTCTCTTGGCCAGGCGGGAGCGTCAATGCATTGTAATCCGCGAATGGAACCCGCACGTATTCCTGCGAAGGCAAAGTCAGTCCTTTATCCCGAGACGCGAAGAATGGTTTCTTACGGCTTGTCCACCAGGATAGGGGCCCATAGCGACATAGCTTACGGAACTCTCGTTAGCACCAGAGGGGGAAAGAGTAATATTGTCGGCCTTACCCGTAGGCGCTGGAAGGACGACGAGTGATCAGCTCAACATTTCACAACAAGAAATGTATATACACACCCGCCAGCCTGCAGGAAGTTTACGAGTGAGAGATCATCGTGAAAGGAGAGCCACCGTGACTTACGAAACCAGGATTGACATTGGTGCAGAACGCCGACCTCTGCTCCTCGCAGTTCAGGCAACGGCCGCAAGCGACATTAAAAGGTATGACGACGCGGTCACCCTTCTTCAGCAGCTGGAGGACGAATAATTGGCCTCGAGAAACAAAGGGGTGACGGCGTCTCGACGTACAGTGACACCCGGGCCGACTTCGTCAACGATGCCCATGCTGGATGAATAGTTAGATATCGCAAAGAAGCTAATGAAATGCGTGCGAACTTCTCATGACCGAAGACGATGCCGGCCTGGGCGGCAGTACGGCCCTCGTACATATGCAGGTCACTGCATCAGGAATAAGCCGTCGAAACGCAGGCCCAGCATATCGCACGGACCTTCCGCAGATGCAGGACGTCGTGACTGCGGCGGCGATTAGTGAAACGCTCCGGGACGCAGATTATGGACATACCCCTGATAATCACATCGTCCGGGTGCTGCATCTTCGGCTTCGGGACGTCCTTAATGGCGACCTTGAACGGCCCCTCGTACACAACAGCGCGCATTGTGTTGGACATGATGGCAAGATGAAGAGTAGGCGAGCAAAGAAGTGTGCGTTCCTAAGCGATCGTACCGCAACGCGGAATAACCACGCGTTTTTATACGATGCAAGGCGCAGTAGAGAGCCTCCTATACCCCACGGCTGAATTTCCCCACACGACGATCAGCGGGCCGTCACATGGGGGCTTGCGCGACAGGAACTGTCTCCGTCTATGACAATCGGCCGGTTCCAGTTCGCACAGCGCTCCCGCGCACATAGAGTGCCTCCTCAACGTACCTCCTAAATGGTCGCGTGGGATGAACATACCTGCGCTAGCTGCACCCTGTGTGTCAGACGGCTAGCGCAACGCGCCGCGGAGTCGCAAATCTGACAAATACGCGTCATGCGCGCCAGCACGTGGGACGCGTCAGTCACGTGCGCTAAGCGCGTACATTGGTCCGTCGGAATGCGGGCGACGCCAGCAGACGCCAGCACCACCGTCATCGCCTTCACCCTTGCATTCGGCCGCCATCAACGCCGCGATGTCCTAGGCGTTCCTCCCGCGCGGATCCAGGAACCGCATACCCCATACATACCTACAATGCATATCGCGGGGCATCACAGGGGGCCACTTACCTCAATCCAGGTGTGTGCCCCGTTTTCGCACCATGGCTGCATCCACCATTGCAGAATCTGATCTGATGCAGCGCGCCCCGGTTCTGCGATGGAACGCTGATGCAGTGCGCGCGATGCGCCGCGGAACATGGTATGCACCACCGCAGAAGCCACCCCCACGCGCGCACGCACGCAAAATGAAGCAGAAGCTGCTTTCGCTCTTCCTCGATCCTTCCGAGCCGCCTTCCATGCCCAGCGCATTCAGGGAAGCGCGCCCGCCGGTTCTGATTCGCACCATTCCAGCAGCACTGCATAATGCCGACACCGACACCGATACATGCCCTGCGAGACGATGCATGATGACGCAGCCGCCGCGATTCCAAAGCGCAGAGTGTCCATGTCTGCGTATGGCGCCGTGGGCTCCGTGCGACCGAGCTTCCCCGCTTTGTCCTTCATCTTCCCTCCGCGCCGCTTCTGAAGCTCGTCCGCTTCCGCCGGCCTCATCCACACGAATCTTGATTGCGATACCTGCTTCGAGGCAAGCCAGCACGATCCTCTGCGAAGGCTTCGGGCTAGGCTAGCCAACGCACGATCCTCAGACTCTGCGCGCGAAGCTTAGACCGAGCCGAGCCGAAATGAGTCCTCGCTCGGAACGCGCTGCGCTCTGCGGAATCCGGACAGCAGTTCCATCGTAGCTGAGGCCGTGGCTCGCGGAGATGAAACGCGCCGTCTTCCGAATTCGCAGTGAGTTTGGATTCGTGGAATGGAGCCCCGACTCGGGCTTCAAACGGGTGGCAGTTTCTGTCGTGTCGCGCTGGCGTCCCGGCGTGGCCGCGCCGAGGCGTCGTTACACTTCCAGCACGCGCAGGGTCGGTGGGTTGTGCAGCGACGGTGCACACGCTCTGCGTCTTTGATGTCCTGCAAAATTACTCACAGTAACCGCGCTTCCGAGGCGGACGCAAATATCGCCGTCGAGCGACTAACTTACTTCCGAGGCAGAGGCCCGATGCAGCCAGAACGCACTGCATCGCCATCGGGCGCGCGACCGTTCCAATTCCATTCTGCGCAGATGAACTCACTTCACTTCCAGTCTGATCTTGTTCACGTCCGAATGCGCGCATGCTACTTATGGATGCACGGACTCCAGAAGCCGCACCCACTTCTCAGCAGCGCGCGGCGTGATATCATCATCGCACTTTCGCTCAGCTTCGCGCGTGTGTCCTCGGATGATGATCAGATCACCTGCATATGAGTGTGGTACGCCCTGGCGCTGCCCAGTTCGAGGCCCCGATCGCGCCAAATGCATCTTGGGCGGCAATGGAGAAGCGAAGCGGCGGATGCATTGGGCAATAGGTTAGCACACGGACACAGATACAGGCAGGCCATGAGTAAGGGTATATTAGTGCTGACCCATCTATGCTAAGGTATGTGGCGCCGCGCGCGGGGCGGGCGGACTGGCGATACAGCGGCAAGATACGATGCGTTGTGATAGAGCAGACCAAGAAACTATGCGTACATACACGACGTACAAGACACAGCAAGAGCGATGCAGAGTGGACAGGACATGGGCGCCGAGCGTCCGAAGGGCAGGCCCGCGGGTTCCCAGGCGTGCGCGCGCATCACGACGCCAGGGCGGGCGCAGTGGGGTGGGACGGAGCGGATGTGGGCCACGCCGTCACTGCGGTGTGTGGTACCCCGACCCGGGGCGCTTGCGGGCGTCGGGGTGTGGTGCTCGCGGTCCTGCGCGGCGCCCATGCTGTACTGATGCCCGTACATCCCGTGCCCGTCCGAGCCGTGCGAGGAGGACATGTAGCCCGCCTGCGACGACATGCCGGAGGCCATGTACGTGGGGCCGTGCGACGCGAGCGACGCGGGCGTCGGGAACGTGTATGCGCTGCCGCCGCCGGACTGGCTCTGCGACTGCTGCGCGTACCCGCCGTAGGACCCGCTCGACGTGCGCGCGTAGTTTCCGCCGGTGCCGAGCCCGAGCAGGCTGCGCTGCGACGCGCTGAAGTACGGATCTGACGCGTGCGTGCCGACGGTCTGGCTGCTGTGCGGGATGGACTGCAGCGAGAGCGGGTGGTAGAGCTGCAGGCTGTCGGTCGGCATCGACGCGCGGCGGCCGCCTGCGATCATCGGCGCATTGGAGGCCGGGGGATGCGGGAGCGTGCCGCGATGCGAGGGCAGCGGATGCGTGGTCGCGGGGCCGCTCGACGGGCGGTGCGCGGGCGCGAGGATGCGGCGGCGGGCCTGCATTCCGTCAGTTAAGGGGAGGACAGAAAGGGATGCACGCACGTTGATCATCCAGTTGGAGACCTGGCTCATGCTGAGGCCCGTCGCGGCACACAGCTGCTTCTTCTCTTCCTCACTGGGATAGGGGTGGTCGGAGTGGCGGTGGAGCCAATCTTTGAGAAAGTCAGTCGTCGGCTTGGGCAGCTTGCCGCGCTTTTTCTGGGGGCGGTCCACGAGGGACGCGGCGGGCGGGGGCACGGAACCGGCGTTCGGCGAGCGCGACGGCGAGGACGTGCCAGTGGAGGTGCTGGACGGGAGAAGAAAGTCGGGCTGGCCGAGGTTCCACTCGTCCTTGACGCCATCAGACATGGCAGACTGGGCGTAGGACGCCCTGCGTTCGGGCTGGCCGGAGATGCGAGCAGCGTTGCCGTACATGGGGAGGACGGTGGCGGAGCTGTTGTGTGAGGAGTAGTTGCCAGACGTGTGACGGATCGCGTCTTCGTACTTGAGGCCGGCAGAGATGTGTCCGGTCGAATTGGGGCGCGTGATACCAGGGAGCGAGACAGACGACGGGTTTGAAGACCAGTGATCTGAGTCGGGAACTGCAGCGAAGGGAGGGCCTGTGTGCGAGAGAGACCGTATTCGGAGAGCGGAGACGTGAGTGTGGAGGAGGGGAAGGAGAGGGAGTTGGAGTTGCTGCTGGAGAGGGTGGTCGCGCTGTTGAGCGACTGGTCGTTGAAGGAAAGACCGAGCTGGGTCTCTGCGACGAGTTTTGGACGCGACGAGCGGTCGTCGTCGGGGTACTGCTGAGGCGGCGGAAACTGGAAGGACGCTAATGCAGAAGGGACGTTAGACAAATGGCCGCGCGAGGGGACTCTGTTGCGGATGGAGCCGTCAGAGGAAAGGGTGGGCAGGGAAGCACGGCGTTCTGGACGGAAGGGGTCATCCAAAGCGGAGAAGATGGACGGAAGCTGGATCCTCGGACTGTCGTCGACGATGGAAGAGGACGTGTCGTCGGCACTGTCAGAGAGCGCGCGGGTGTCCCAGGTGGCGGGCTGGTCGAGGGCTAGAGTGCCGGGACGCTGACGCTTGTTCTGGGTCTCGAAGGACGGGGACGAGGGACGTTTCTCGGAACGGGACGAGGAATCCGAGTCTGCAGAGGCGGACATGTGTCTGTATTTATTGTCAGGTGCGGTGCAGGAGGATAAACAAGGAACAGACGTCGTGATGGCCGGAGAAGCGGTTCTGGGTGCGGAATATGGCGTCGGGGCGGTGGAGGAGGCAGAGAGTTCGAGGCACCTATAAGAGTCAATCAGTCCATGTCGCACCATGCAATCAGCGAAACGTCGATCAGTCGTGTCGAGCTCTACGCAGACACAGAGGCTCGCTCGGTTAGCGTGACAGCCCTTGGCCTTAGCAAACCCGCGTCCATGGCTGCTTGACAGCTGATGGCACGAGAAGCACGAACAGACGCTAGTCCAACGCACCTGTAGACGTCTGCCGGCAGAGAATCGCAAAAGCTGGGAAACGCGTCGTGGCCGGCCTCGGGCTTGAGCGCAATCATGGAGACACGGGCGAGCACAGGCGGGCGGGGGATGGAGTGATGGAGTCTGGCTGGGTGGGGCAGCTATATATGTCGATATGGCGTCGTATATCAGCGATGGTGACGGCAGGCGAGGACAAGCCTCGAGGGCCGGGCGATGCACACTGGGAGAATTTCACCCTCCCCAAGAGCTCGGCCCACGATTCCCAGCCTCCGCGATTTCGGAGGGAGATCTCGTTCCCTCTTTCCAAGGAACAGGCTGCTCTTCTTCTCTTTGTGGAAGACGCGCACATAGCCCAATCACGCGCCCTCCTCCCATCACTCCCGTCCAGCCCACGGCGATACAAAGTTCCCTTTGCTCCACTGCGACGAGTCATCGTGCTGCAGAACAAATCGTCTGCACTCTGCACTTTGCACTCTACACTCCGCATACACGCACGCATGCATCCCGAACCCCCTCGCACTGCAGGACGAAACGCGAAACGCGAAAGGGCGCGACCGAGAATGGCTAAATTGGACGTGAGAACCGCGGCGCTCTGGGAGGAGAGATTCCAGTTCCATGAAGTCCGGATCGAGGAGCCTCGTTAATTAAGCCAGGCACGCATGTTCGCGGAGTCCCAATCCCGGCCAATAACCGGCATGCCCCGGACCGGCGCCGCCTCGGTGCCACTAGGATCAGGCCGCCAGAGTGCCCGCCATGCCAGCAACAGCACAACGCAATCCACCGCTGGCTGTACGCCGGCCCAGGCGGTGCCCCCTTCCCCTCTATTCCCGAGGAGGCGCACTCTCACCATCACGCAGCGCGCCTTAGCTAATGCCGTGCCCGTCGCGACATCCCAATCCGGCGTCGAGCAGAACAAAGCACATCGTGTCAAAATATGCACCCATCCTAGATCAGATCCCGCCCAAATCCAAACCCAAAACGCAGACGCAGCCCTCCGCGCTCCCCGGATCCACCACCCACCCACCCCCATCCCCGCCCCCGCTCTGCCCCCGAGGCCTAGCCCGGCCCCGCACCCCGCGCACGCCCCACGCCCTCCAGAAACCGCGCCGCCTTGTCCTGCTCCTTCCGCGTTACCAGCACCCCGTCCAGCATCTTCATCCGCGCGCACGCCTGCATCACCAGACCGCGGTACGCCAGCCGCCCCACGTACGCCGCGTCGGGCAGGTCCCGCCGGAACTTCGCGTCCAGCTCCTGCCACGACGCGCTCCCCGCGCCCGCGCCCGCCGCCTGCCGCTGCCCGGGCTCCGACGGCTGCAGCGCCCCAGGCACGTCCTTCACCAGCAGGGGCAGGTACCACCCGAGCGTACAGGGGTTCATCCTGCAATAAACCAGATAAGATGCGGTGAGCGTGATGCGCACAGGCGCGGGAAGCGCAGAATCGCGCGCCCCGTGACACAATGATTCGTCTGATCGAGGCCTGCACGTACCTGAAGTCGACCATCTCCATGTCCGGCGCGCCCTTGAGCACCCGCAGCAGCCCCTTGGTGCCCTTCAGCCGCGAGCCGATGATCGTCAGCTTGCTCAGCCGCCGCAGGCCCTCGAGCGGCCGCACGTCGTCCAGGAAGTTGTAGTTCAGATTCAGCACGCGCAGGTTCGGCACCAGTGCGGCCATCCGCGGCGGCAGCGCGCTCAGCCGGCACGCTGCGATCTCCAGGTAGATCAGGTTGTAGCACGCCTCGGAGAGGAAGTCAGGGGGCAGCGGGTTCCCTGTGACGCGTCAGTCCGCGTCCGAGGGCTGGGCGAGCACACCCACCGGACAAATACAGTCGTCTCACATCCCTGACGTCGCGGATGGAGAGCGAGCTAAAGAAAGAAGGACTGATGAGAAGGTGATGCATCAACGCGGACATGGAAAGCAGCTTACAGGCCTTTCGTGCCCTGGTTCCGCAGGCTGAGGTTTTCGAGCCGCGATAACGTACGCGCGTGCGTGACCTGCGCAATAAAATTGTTGTCGGCATACAGCGTCCTGAGGTTCGGATACGGTGCCACGTCGAGTGCCTTGAGCTTGTTGGCGCTCAGGCGGAGAATCCGGAGCCTGCCCAGCGTGCCGTGAGCGTCGACGTCGGTGATCCAGTTGTTGTCTGCGTCGTGACAGCGGGTGAGAAGCGGAGTCAGTACACGGACGAGCAAGCACAACACAGGCAGCGGATGATGCGCAGGATCATTCATCACGAACCCAGCATCTGACAGGTGGCAATAAAGGATCGCCCAGCACGCAGGGGGTACGTACCCAGATTCAGCACGATCAAAGAAGGCAGCGAACCAAGACCGCTGACTCGCTCTATCCTGTTCCGGCTCAAATTCAGCACCTCGAGTCGTGTCCTGTAGGTGGCGCAGGATGCAGCGGGCGTAGGTCCGAGGAATTGCGTTACGAGACGGGGTGACATGTGTGTGAGCGACAGCAACTGCGTCCGAGCGCAAGCACGCACCACGCAAAGCCGTCGAAATCCGCCGCGTGGGCGATGCAGTTCCCCTGCAGGCTGAGCTTCACCAGCCCGTCCATCCCCTGCAGCCCGTCCAATTCCCGGATGCGGTTCCCGTCCGCGCGCAGCTCGCGCAGATGCCGCAGGCACTCCAGTTCTACGGTCAAGTGTCGGTGCGCGGGTCGCGAAGGCAGCGGCGGGACGTACGCTTCAGCGAGTCAATGTTATTGCGGCTCACATCGAGGTTCTCAGGCCGAGCAGGTGGTTGAACGACGTGACCCGCGTCAGTCTGCGGGCAGGAGCGCACGCCTATTTAACCTACGCACACAAAATCTGCCAAGAAAAGCACTCACGCATTATCAGCGATCGACAGCATCCGCACGGTCGTCGGAACCCCGCTCAGCCACGACAGCTGGTTGCAGTTCCTGCGGCGCAAGCAAACGACGTCAGCGAGAGCCGGCGCACTGACAGCGCGACCTACAGCGACAGCGCATCGAGCCTCGGCAAAAACTCCTTTAGCCGCGCGACGCTCTCGATGTGCTTCCCCGACAGATCGATGCTGCTCAGATCTTCCCAGTACGGCTCGAACGGCTGCACGTCCGTGATCACCTGCACGAGCTTGTCGTGCGCGACGCCGAACGACGCCTCCGTGAGGAACGTCCCGTTCGCGCGGTGGCTCACCTCGGCGCTCGCGGGGCGCTGCTCTGGGGGGATCGAGCGGCCAGCGCGTCGTCAGCGGCTGCATCTCGTCGCTCGCGGGCCGCCCCGAGTTGCCCGTCTTGGACGGCGAGTCGTCGTCGACGCCTGCGCATAAAAGGGTCAGCGACGCGCGGACAGGAGGAGCGGCGACGTACTGGTGTCCGCGAGATCCTCCATCATGTCCGCGATGCGCTTCGAGCGCGCGGAGGGCACGAAGCTCGCCGTGCCCGCGGGCAGCACGTCGCCGTCGCCGTCGCCGTCGGACGAGCCCGAGTCGTCCGACGCGCGCCCCAGGCCCTGGATCTGGCCTTCGCGCTTGCCGTCCGAAAAGCTAACGGAGCGCCGGTGCCGGTGTCTGTTCGCGGGGGTCCGGTGGCGCAGGCTGCCGTTCTTCAGCGCGGAGATGGGCGTCACGCTCGTGCTTTTCAGCACCGAGCGGACGGGGCCAGAGGTATTTGCGCGGGCCGGGAGGGGCGTGGATGTCGCGGCGGGAAGGAGGGGCGTGTCGAGGAAGGAATCGGATGGATTTGGCAGCATTTGCGTTGGGCCGTCGTCGTCGTCGAGCTGTGGGTCGTGGCCGTATGCAGCGCCCTGTGCGCCCAGCGACATCGACGCCGACATCTGCGTGAGCTCCGTCACCTCCGCATCATCGTGGTCCGAGTCCGTCGTCTCATCGTCGTCGATAATAAGCCCGTCCTCGGCTCCCGCATCGCCATTCAGAATCTGCAGCATATGCTGCGACGGCCCGTCGAACGAGAACGACGTGAGCTCGACCTCCTCCTCGTCCTCGACCTCCTCGATCCGGCTCATCTCCACCGCCCTTGGGTCCACCCCCGGCCCCTGCCCCCCATCCTCCCCCGAGTCCTCCTCCCGCAAACTCTCAATATCGCGAAACGGATCCTCGCTGTCCCCCTCCTGCACTCGCCGCATAGCCCCCGTCGCTGACCGGCCCCGGCACGCGCACCGCCTCCGCGGTCGCCTTGACCCACCGCATCATCACCTTGTCGAACACCATGCGCCCGACGCGCTCCGGCAGCGCGGGCACGTCCTCCGGCGCGATGCGCGTGATCTGCGCGGGCCCCGCGTGCTTCACGAACGAGGCCGCGCTCCCCGCCGTCAGCGTCGTCCCGCCCGCCGTACTGCTCGACACGAAGCGGTTCAGGTCCTCGTTCGCGCGGCTGCGCAGCGACGACGACGGGTACCCGCTCGACAGCAGGTTCGCGTTCGCAGGCGGCGGCGGGTGCGCGCGGGGATTCGGCTGCGAGATGGGCGAAAGTGCGCGGGGCGGCGTGGGCGCGGGCGCGATGATGATCGGCGGCGCGGGGAACTGCGCGTACAGCTGCGACGTGTCCATGGACCCCGCGGCCGACGCGGCGTCCGTCGACGTCGTGGCGTCGTCCGCGCTGCTGTCGGGCTTGCGGAACACGGTGCGCGACGCGTGCCGCGTGCCACGGCCCTTGTCGCGCGGCGAGGGGGGATAGTGCGGGCGGCGCGCGCTGCGGGACGGGTCCTGCACGAGCGATCTGCCGTCGCTGTGGAATGATTGCGACGGCTCGGTGACGTCGGCGCGCGTGCGCGAGGCGTCCGTGTCGACGGAGAAGAGGCGCTTCGCGCCCTTCATGTCGTTCTTGATCTGGGCCATCAGATTCGCGGCCTGTTCGCGGTAGCCCAGGGACGAGTAGCTCGTGCGCTTCGAGCCAGATGAGCCGGCGGCGGAGGCGTCAGAGTCAGCGGTGACAGGGACAGATAGGGCGGACTGTCGTGCTGGAGCAACGCACAGCTCTGAGTACTCATGTAAATTTGGCTTAATGAAATAAACTCACATGCAGTCGGCGGATCTACGCGGGCTTGATGTGGTGTTCGATCTGCTCTGGCCGCCGGCGACTGGGCGGACGCGACTGTCGAGATGGTGGAAAAGTCGCGTGCCTGCTGCTTAATCTGTGCCATGAGCGACCGCGACTCGCCCACATAGTCTCTCTGCAGCGGCACCTGCAGCTGCGGCCGCTGGATGACCGCGCCGGCGCCCTCGCCCTCGCCGTAATCGCTCACGGGGCTCAGCTTCACGCGCTTCGCACTGCGCGCGTCTGAGTTATATGGTGTGAGGTCGGATACACGCGACAGTGCGAATGGCGACGAGGCGGAGCCGGCGGGGGTGAGGTTGCCTGTGTTGCTCTGCGAGGGCGAGTTGACCGCTATCGAGTCGACCATCGCGGAGAGGTGGTCGCGTGTGAAGGTGTCGTACTGGAACTGGAAGAGACGCAGGCGGGGGTCGGTTTGCGGGGCGCTGGGGATTTGGAGGGAAGGGCGGCCGGGAGTGCTTTGCGCTTGTGGGAAGCCCGTTCCGCTGGGGGTCAAGGCGTTCGAAGGCGTGTGGCGTGGCACGTTGAAGGTAAATTGGCAGTTCATATCAGGTTTCAGCCCGTCATCTGCAGCCATTTCATTTTCGTTCTCCTGCAACTCGACGGTCTGACTTGACTGCACGACATCTTCTTCATCTTGGAAGGAGAAGGACGCAGCTCTATGGGCCTGCGATAAGCGGGATGGGACGGCGGGGGCGGATGGGTTCAAGGGAGGAGGTTGAGTAGAGTTCTGTGGTGGGGATGGTGGCTCAAACATCCGTTCGAGGGGTAATGGACTGAAGAAGTCCTTGATCGCGTTCTTGCCGGGGGTCTTGGGCAGGATAGCGGCGGGCGCATCA
Source organism: Hericium rajendrae (assembly GCA_033439255.1). Lineage (NCBI taxonomy): Eukaryota > Fungi > Basidiomycota > Agaricomycetes > Russulales > Hericiaceae > Hericium > Hericium rajendrae. The sequence goes on from CM065880.1 coordinate 1,195,167, forward strand.
TGTCTAATGAGGAATGTCCCCGCAGCGTCAGTATCATCGGGAGACGACCTGCCTGCATTTGGAGAGCCGTCTTCCGTTCCGTGAACGCGAATGGAACCGACAGGCACCGTGAAGGATACAGAGGAGCGGCTGCCCCCATGTGAAGATGTCGTGGGCTCGTCATCGTCAGGCCATTCATCAAGAAGATCGTCAGTTTGCCATGCGGGTCTTGCTGTTACTACGTCCTCCATGTCTGCGCATCGATGGGAAGGAGGTGGCCGGCGTGAATTTACGAAAGAGGGAAACACGAGTTCGGAGGTGCAGAATGGAGAACAGAGGCTCGACGGATCAGCTTGTTGCGTGGAGAATGCCACGTGATCGCGCCGTTGTTGGTCCAACTTTTTTTCTGTTTGCTGTTCGGCGCTTGTCTGCGCCAAGCGATTCCGACATGCATTGCATTTTTACCATTCTTCAATGCTGTCCTGACTTCTCATCTTTTCCTCAGGGCACCATTTGAACCTTGAGCTAGATGTTCTGTATTTTTTTTTCTCTTTCCGGACTTTGCACGGTGCCGGAGAAAATCTTGTCGAAGCTTCGGTTGAGAGTAAGTTTTTGCTCCTTCCCGCTGATCCGTGGCATGTATTCATGGTATTTCATACAAGCGACAGGGAAGGATGAAGATCGTATCGTGTACAGTAATATGCATGGTGTATGAACGGGATGAACATATGGTATGGACGCGTCCGGTGAAAATGGACGATATAGAAGCAAGACAAACTTGAGACAAACTGCTCATACATGCAGTGACATGAAGAAGTTCGGATCGTCGGGCCAGGATGTGCGTATATGAACTCCCAAGGGTGGTGGAATTAGCCAGTTATCAAGGTATGAAAGGTATTCGTTGTTGTGAGTAGTCTGTATGTATAGTTCGTGTCTTTGTGAGCATTGGCCGTGGGCGCTGCTCTAGCAGCTAATGTTCATAGGTCACTAGGGTTCGCAACGTCATCGAATACTGCTGAATTAGAAGCAGCAGCATGGAATCGGGATGATCCAGCATACGCTGCCATCCTATTGACCATTGAAGAATATGGTCAGCTCATGCCCTCTGGTGCCCTAAGTGCAATGCTCACCGGGCAAGGAACACATCCACCACGGAGCCGCATAGCCGCTCCCTGCTGCGTGCCTTCCTCTAACGCCTTTCTATCGACCATCATGGATGTAGCGCGCCCCGGCTGCTTACTGACAATAGCGCCCGTGGCCGCTGCATCGCGGGCGGGCTCTGGGTTAGGCGTTTCGCGATAGAGCGCAGACGGTGGGTAGGCTATGGGCGAGGGCGAGCTTGGGGTATGCATGATCGGCGTGTGGTGGTCGTGAGGGTAATGGGTGAAGAGTGCGCTTTATAGGTGAGGACGGCGCGTTCGCAACGGGGGTGATGTCATGGGGCGTGCGTGCCCCTAACCCCGGCCGTTCCTGCTGCGCACATCGATCGCGGCGTCGCTATCTACGCGCCTGGGCTCCCCGTCGAGCTCTCTTATACTGAATCCCGCCTTCATCTGCTGCAACGCAACAACCATGACGACTAGCACTGTTGCTCCATTCTCTCTCCGCGTCCAGCACGGTACGATTTATCTTGCTGAATTAGCCATGTGTGTTCTAATATCTAATTCCTCAATTTAGGTATCACCGGCGGCTTCGCCCCGCCCACCCCCTCCGCCATCCACGACTTCTCCTTCACCCCTGACGCAAACAACATCCTCCTCACCTCCCAGATCCGCGAGCTCGGCACGCCCTCCCTCCTCCCGCCCGCCGCCAAGTCCATCGCCGTCTCCGAAGAGACCGCCGCGCAGCTCGCCGAACTCGAGGCCATCCTCCGCCGTCTGCCCGCGAGCGGCCCGCAGGGCGCAGACGTCTACGGCAGGGACGTCGGCATCATGTACGCGCGCCCCGGCTTCGAGTGGGTGAACGCCGCGCCGCAGGGCTGCGGCGGCTACGACGACGGCAAGTCCGGCGTCACGGAGGACGACAAGCGCGCGTTCCAGCGCGCGGTCGACATTGCGGACGCGCTCGTCAAGAAGGGCGTCGCCACGTAGCGGGCAGCGAGGCGGTCGGTATTGCGACTTTGTAATGTTGTGTGTAGGAGTATGGATTGCGAAGATGATTGCGGGTGCGATGTGTAGATGGGAACGGGCCCGTGTGCGGGGCTGATCCATGATCGGAGGCGTGCGTGCGCGCTCCCGTTCTATCTCTACTTATCATCCGAAGCTGAGCAACGCTTCCGACGTCTCTGATCGCCGACATCATATGTACTTATATGTGGGTACCAGCCTCGGGCCCGCTGCTCGGGGCCAGAAAGCAGCGCGGTTGTGGGTGCCGGATATTATCTTGGACTCCGTTCTGCCACATGGTGATCTCCCACACGCAAATGCCTGGAGCGACCCCTCTATTTCCACGTGAAGCCGCTATGAAACACCCGCAGCGTTAGGTGCGTATCAGGTGGATGATCCACCGAGGCACTCTGCTCCGTGATTTAGGCCAAACAAAGGACAGGGGATATAAGGCGCGCCTCCTGTGCCTCGGGCGTCGATGCGGCCTTGACCTTGCAGCCCTAGATCTGCAGCCCGGGCAGATTGATGTCCTATCACCCCCATGATGGGCGACGCTGTGCTGGAATCCTTGGATACGCAGAAGCAGCTACATAGCTGAGGCACCCGCTCGCATTCGCCGCGCGTTTCAGCATAATGGGTGGGTCGCTTGCTTCTTGCGTTCAGACGCTTCTCACAGTGATATCGTGCATCGCGCGGTGCCTGGAGTTTCTGTTGGAGGGGTGCAGGGATCATGGTCATCGCCATCGGAGGATGTATGCGTAGGTAGGATTACACTTACGCAGAACGGATTGATGAAAGTAGACACGGCGTTGGGTGGATCCACGATCTTGTTCTGTTCACGGTCTGGGGTGCGGTGCCTGTAATTGCAATTGGAGGGCTGGAGGTGTAGGTACGGGCACCGCCATCATAGGGGCCTCGTAACGACTCTTCAGGTTGATATGCGTGTACTTACGCAGAACGGATTAAAAGAGAGAATCACACGACCCCAGGTGAATTCCGCCGCGAACTCGCCGAAAACATACGTACCTCAAATTCACATCATCTTGCATTATCCTCGGTTTGGAGTGCGGTACCTATTGAGACGGAGATGATCATCGTTCTGATGGACTTACCTACAGCTCTCCAGGCTGAACTGCGTGTAATTACGCGGAGCAGATTGAATTAGAGATAGACGCCGCCATGAGTGTGACTCCGCGGGGCGACCTGGCCAGAAATATTGCACAAAGATCCATTCGGAACGTCCGTCGCCGAATACAATACAACTATAAACGTACAACATATCAAACGGATCACAGTATCGGCAGAGATCACTTAACTGACGCACACTCACTCTTGACCCTCGAGTCCCGGCCATGGATGAAGATGCTGATGCAAAGGTCGAGGCGAGTGTCCACTATGCCAGCCTCAGCTTTGGGCGCTATGACGATATTACTGGGGGGAATCACAGATGCGCCGCGCCGCCAGCGTAGCCGTTCTTGCCCTTCACGACGCCATACGCAGGCCCGCCCCTCCCAAACATCGTGCGCAAGTCGCCCACGAGCGTCGCGGGCTGCTCGTGCGCGGCGAAGTGCCCGCCGTGCTCATGCGCCACATCGAACACGACGTGCCCGATGGTCGACGCCCACCTGTCGATACAAACATAAGTGTCACTTCGCGGGTGTGAATGCAAACGGAGGACGAGAAACGCACGCTTTGGGCTGGTGCATGAGCTCCTTCGGGAAGCGCGAAAGGCCGAGCGGGATGCTGGGCCGCCCGCGCTTGTCCGGGTCCATGTAGCCCGACGAAACCACCTCGTAGTAGATACGGACGGAAGCGGCGGGACCCGCGCGCGAGAAGAGGTAGATCGACACCCAGGTCAGCACTGTGCGCCAGTGAGCACGCTTAAAGCATGACGAGACAAGGTGAGGAGCGCGCACCCTCGTCGTCGTCCCACGGGTAGCTGTCGGTCCATTGCACGAGCTTCTCGTAGATCCACGCGAGCAGCCCGACGGGCGAGTCGGCCAGTGCGTATCCGAGTGTCTGCGGGCGTGTCGATTGCTCGGCCATGTACCCGCGGCCGTGCTCCGTGAACCAGCGGGTGCGCTCCAGACCTGCCTTTTCGGCGGCGGTGAAGCGCGTGGTGAGGTGACTCAAAAGCGCGACGGGCGTCCAGATCGAGGGCGGTTTGCCGCTTTGGGGAGATGAGATTCGAAGACGAGATGGAAGCAAGGACTGAGTGCATACAGGGGAAAATTAGAGTGCCAGGCCTTGACGTGCTTCGGGCCGTTGAGGTATGCGTTGACGTTCGTGACCTGTGCGAGGTTAGATGGAGATGGCGACGCACAAGGAGAACGCACGAAGTGCCCCCAGTCGCCGCCCTGCGTCACGTATTCGTTGTATCCCAGGGCGAGCATCAGATTGTTGCAGACCTCCGCGTATTGGGGCCTGTGAAGCCTTTCTTGTGCGGCGCCTCTGAGAAGCCGTAGCCAGGCAGGCTGAGCGCGACGACGTGGAAGCTCGGATGTTCATTCTCCTTCGGCTTCGCCGTCAGCAGTGGCAGAATCCTGCGCACTTCGATGAAGCTCCCGGGCCCTGGTCCAGCATCAGTGTGTACATAACAGACACGGTCAAAGCACGACGCACAGCCATGCACGAAGAGCAACGGGATCGCGCTATCGACCTCGCTTTTCTTGTGCACGTAGTGAATGTTGAGAGTTCCGAAGCTGTCGACTTCAATATCGCGTGTGAACTGCGGAAGCTCTGCGTTGAGCGCAGCCTCGTGCTTGCGCCAGTCGTAGCCGTCCGTCCAGCGTGCGAGCAGGCGGCGCACTTCCGCTAGTGGAACGCCGTAGTCCCAGCCGGCATCCTCGAGTTCGTCGGGGAGCGTCGTGTGTGCGAGCTTATCCTTCACCGCGCTCAGCGACTCGTCGGGGACGGCAATCTTGAAAGGTGTTTCGGTGGACGTTTCGGTGGCCATCGTGTGCCTTTGGTGTGTGGGATCGATGTCGAAGTTGGGGTGTAAGTAAATAAGGAGGTGGTCGTGTCAGTAAGTAAGGAGGTGGTAAGTAAGGAGGTGGTCAGCTGCGCGGATGCTTTCTGAGGTCGAGTATGGACCCCTGTTCCGTCATGACGCCATTACCAAGACATTCTTCGCGTTCGAAATTGCACAAATGTCTTCTGGCCCACTTTTTCCCTCCAAATAGCCATCGTGGCTGGCTTCTCTTTCGGCTGGAGCAACGGTGGACTGAACGCGGTGGGAAACCAGGTGCATGTAGGGTTGGCGAGGAGTCGCGACAACTCAAGAAAAGAAAAGCGCCCGTGCGACGCGGTCACGAGACGTCCACGCCAATTCATTTCTTTCTTTTTTGTTCTGCACCGCGACCTCCTGCACGGTCAACAGCCCTGCAGAAAGCCCAAGAGCTTGACCATGGAATTGCGGATGATACATTTTCACTTCATTATACGGAAGAGTTGATGGTGTACATGAACTTGTAGGTGAGTACTTTTTTTTAGCACGCATGGCCTCGAGGCTCATTGCTCTTTCACGTTGAATAACGTCGAGCTAGAAGACTGATTCTTGCAGCTGCAGTACTGACAATTAAACCTGTTTCAACGCGCCAGCCCGTGCCCATCAATTTCCTTTCGACGAATCGTATATATCACTTGGGGCATTAGCCAATGTCAGCCTGGCTGCTATGTCACCAATGTGAGTTTGTGCGAACTTATTTCGGCCATCTCTTTGTCTCCGGACAAAGAGATTTCGTTTCACACAAACTTGTTCGTGCGTCGTGGCTAAAATCCATTATTGCCCGTAGTGTATGCTGCTTGACCAATTGACCGCATCCCACAAATATTTCCTGCGACTTTCGTTTCACTAGCATCGTGGCATACGCATTCGTGTACTCTGGCCCGCTAGCACGACCTATACATAGACATCCTCGTGGTGTCATTCCTTCCTACCAGTATTTCCTATGTCGCACTTCCGCGACCAGTTGACCTACGTGGAAACCTTGGTGTAAAAAAGTCTGGTGATCGCTTGAACTAATTCGCACGTTTACAAGGCAGGCTGGTATGCGGATAACCACGCAGACAGATTTAGCTGAAGAGCAAAGATGCATTGCGTTTGACTGAAGACGGCCCTTGCAGAAACATCATTCAGATCGTTATGAAAACCAATATAGGCTATCTTACGTGTTAAACCTGCCAGATGGACCATACCATCGGCAGAAATCATACACTGACCACAAAATATTCTCGCAAGTCAATGCGCGAGTCACCTGCACAGCCGAAAAATTACGACGAGATACCCGTTTTTGCCTTTCACGACACCATACGCGGGACCATCCTCGCCGAACATCTCGCGCAGGTCGTCCACGAGCGCGTCGGGCTGCTCGTACGCGGCGAAGTGCCCGCCCTGCTCGTGTGTAGCATCGAACACGACGTGCCCGATCGTCGACGCCCACCTATCGGTATGTCAGTTGGCGCGGTGTAGAGATAAGAGTGAAAGGAGAGCGTACGCTTTGGGCTGGTGCCGAAGCTCCTTCGGAAAGCGCGAGAGACCGAGCGGGATGGTGGGCCGCCCGCGCTTGTCGGGGTCCATGTAGCCCGATGAAACCACCTCGTAGTAGATGCGTACGGACGCGGCGGGGCCCGCGCGCGAGAAGAGGTAGATCGACACCCAGGTAAGCACTGTGCGCCAGTGAGCACAGATAAAACATGGCGAGGCGAGGCGAAGAGCGCGCACCCTCGTCGTCATCCCACGGGTAGCTGTCGGTCCACTGCACGAGCTTTTCGTAGATCCAGGCGAGGAGTCCGACGGGCGAGTCGGCCAGTGCGTATCCGAGTGTCTGCGGGCGCGTCGACTGCTCGGCGACGTACCCGCAGCCGTGCTCTACGATCCAGCGGGTGCGCTCCAGACCAGCCTTTTCGGCAGCACTGAAACGCGTGGTGAGGTGGTTCAAGAGCACCAGAGGCATCCAGATCGACGGCGGTCTGCCGCTACGAGGAGGTGAGACTCGAAGACAGGATGGAAACAGGTACTAAGGGCGTACATGGGGAAATTAGAATGCCAGGCTTTAACGTGCTTCGGGCCGTTGAGGTGTGCGTTGATGTTCGTGATCTGTGCGAGTTTAGATGGAGATGACGTACCGCACAAGGAGAACTCACGAAGTGTCCCCAGTCGCCGCCCTGCGTCACGTACTCGTCGTATCCCAGGGCGAGCATCAGCTTGTTGCAGACCTCAGCGTATTGGGGGCCCGTGAAGCCCTTCTTGCGCGGGGCCCCTGAGAAGCCATAGCCGGGAAGGCTGAGTGCGACGACATGAAGGCTCGGATGTTCTTCCATCTCCGACTTTGCCGTCAGCAGCGGCAGAATCTTGCGTACCTCGATAAAGCTCCCGGCCCTGCTCCTGTATCAGTATCTACAGTGAACATCTCAGGCAAAGCGCGACATACAGCCATGCACGAAGAGCAGCGGAATCGCATGGTCGACCTCGCTTCTCTTATGCACGTAGTGGATGTTGAGCGTTCCGAAACCGTCCACCTCGATGTCGCGCGTGAACTGCGGCATTTCAGCGTTGAGCGCAGCTTCATGCTTGCGCCAGTCGTAGCCATCTGTAACTGTCCAGCGTGCGAGCAGTCGTTGCACTTCCGCAAGCGGGACACCATAGTCCCAGTTGGCGTCCTCGAGCTCGTCGGGAAGCGTCGTGTGCGCGAGCTTGTCCTTCACCGCGCTCAGCGCCTCGTCGGGGACGGCGATCTTGAAGGGCTTTTCGGTGGAAGTTTCGGTGGTCATCGCATGCGTGAGGGTGTGTGGGGTCGACGTCGAAATGGGGTATAAGGAAGTAAGGAGGCGGTCAGCGGTACGGAGGTTATTATCCCACATTCCACCATGACGCCATTACCAATACATTCTGATTGTTGTCTTCTGGCCTAGTTTTGCCTGCTCCAAATAGCTGTCGTTGCTGGCTTCGCTCTCGGTTGGGACGGCGGTGGACGGAGCGCGGTAGGAAACCAGGCGCGTGCGGGGCGACAACTCAGAAGAGCGCCCATACGACGCGATCACGAGACGTTAGTGCCAATTGCTTTCTTTCCCTTCTCTCTTATTTTTGTCTTTTCTCTCCATTGCGACCTCTGAACCACTAAGTTCTCCTACAGAAGGTTTGAATATAAGTGCAGATGATAGGGATGCACTCAAAAATGGGAAAGTTGATGTTGCACGGTGAAGGTGAGGATGAGGCTACGTGGCCTCGTTGCTTGTAATTATCAACGTTGAGCTAGAAGGCTGATTCTCGCAGCTGCAGTACCATATTACCTGTCTTAACGCGCTTAATTAATCGCGTCCATCTCAGCCTTATAGTGTCCGATGGTTAACATGCGTCTTTAAATGAGACGAAAGAGCAGGCGCACGGTCAATCCGACTCAGGATGGGTAGATGAGTGGCTGCCAAACTCCCGAGTCCCCTTTTTAACTCCTAATATTGAGCGCAGCCTTATCTTACGGGGATTCGTGCGTCGATGAGTCGGACGAATACGCGTGTAATTTCGCAGAGGACTGGATTGAAGAACAATATGCGCACCGCGTCTGACTGGAGGTATCCTTGCAAAGCCATCCATCCGCACTGTCAGGAAAATCAAATTCGGTATTTCATACGTGCCAAACATGTTAAATCAACCGTTGGGTCGACAGAAATCGTGCTGACAAACAAACACTCACACACCCAATGTTGCGGCGATATGCAAGTTACCTGCACTGCGCAGAATCACAACGGATATCCGCTCTTGTCCTTGACGACGCCGAATGCAGGCCCGCCCTTGCGAAACATCGCGCGCACATCGCCCACGAGCGCCGCGGGTTGTTCATATGCGGCGAAGTGCCCACCCCGCTCATGCTCCGCATCGAGCACGAGATTTTTGAACGACCATGCCCATCTTCCACGATATCAGCGCGTGCAGATAAGGAAAGCGAAAGGGACTCACGATTTAGGCTGGTGAATGAGCTCCTTCGGGAAGCGCGAGAGTCCGTACGGGATTGACGAGGTCGGCGGCGGCCGCACGACGACGGAGCCCATGGAGGCCCTTACCTCGTAGTATATACGGAGCGAAGCCGCGGGGCCCGCGCGCGAGAACAGGTAAATAGAAACCCACGTCAGCACTGTGTACATCGGTCAGCACCTTTACGCACAGAGAGGGGGAGGGTGCACCTTCGTCGTCCTCCCACGTGTAGCTATCGGTCCACTGCACGAGCTTTTCGTAGATCCACGCGAGCAGGCCGACGGGCGAGTCCGCGAGAGCATACCCAAGCGTTTGCGGCTGCGTCGATTGTTCCTCGAAGTACCCATTCTGATGGGCGATGAACCAGCGACTGCGCTCCTGCCCTGCCTTCTCGGCGGCGCTGAGGGGCGTGACGAGGTAGCGGAGGTAGCGCAGGGGCGTCCGGATTGTGGGCGGAGAGCCGCCGCTGTTGGAGGTGAGAGGGGCCGAAGGGATGCAGGGAAGAAAATCTTACTATATGCCGTTCGTATGCCAGGCTTTGACGTGCTTTGGGCCGTTCATGTCCGCGTTAACTCCCGTGATCTGCGCATGATCAAATCACGATGATGGGTTAGAAGAGTCAAGGATCACGCACAAGGTTCCCCCAGTCGCCGCCCTGTGACACATACTCGTCATATCCGAGCGCCAGCATCAACTTGTTGGCAACCTTCATGCCCATTCAGCACACTCGCTGCGAAGATTATAGCCGAATATATACCTCCGCATATTGAGCAGCTGCGAAGCCCTTCTTGCTTGGTGCCTCGGAGAAGCCGAACCCGGGAAGGCTGAGCGCGACGACGTGGAAGCTCGGGTGGTCGTCTTTCTGCGGCTTCGCGGTCAAGAGTGGCAGGATCTTGCGCACCTCGATGAAGCTGCCGGGCCCTGCTCTACATGTCAATATTCAGCAAAATCAACGCGCTCGTTCAACGCACATCCATGTATGAATAGCAGTGGGATCGCGCTGTCGACCTCGCTGCGCTTGTGCACGTAGTGTATGTTGAACGTCCCAAAGCCGTCGACTTCGATGTCGCGCGTGAACTGCGGCAGTTCTGCGTTCAACGCAGCTTCATGCGTGCGCCAGTCATACCCATTGGTCCACCGCGTGAGCAGGCGGCGCACGTCAGCGAGCGGGACGCCATAGTCCCAGCCGGCCTCGTCAAGCTCGTCAGGGAGCGTCGCGTGGGCGAGCTTATTCTGCAGCGCACTCAGCGCCGTGTCAGAGACGGTGATCTTGAAGGGGGTTTCGGTAGCCATCGTTTACGGTGGTGTATGAAGCCGACGTCGCACATATAAGGAGAGGGGAGATCCCGTGTTCAGTGCTTCATAATGCCTGGATTACAAATTACATAGTGTCCAATATATTGAAGGAAGGAAGGAAGGAAGGAAGTTGAGGTTGAGCTTCGAAATGACTCTTCTGGGATGCTTCTCGGTTTCCAGTTGGCTGCTGGGGTGGATTCGCCTCTCCAAATGGAGGTGGTATTGAGCACATGGCTTGACATGGTACTCACACGACTCAGAGTCGCGGGGACCAGCCTAGTTAGTAGTAGTACGAGCCGTGGCGCGTGGCCGCCATGCCTGTGGTGCACGTGGACGCGTTAGTGCGACACGATCACGAGATCTAGACGCGCGTCAGGTCGAGCAGGCAACGACGCGTTGTTTCTGTTCTCTCTTCACCCTACACTGCGGCAGCATACGCTCGCGCCCGCCACCCACGATGGAGAAAAAGCAATACTGGTTTCCGTCCATGGATCCCGGAGAGATCGTGCTCTCTCTGCAGGCATGGGGGCTGCAAGTCAACGCCCAGCAGCTCGTCAAGCCTACGTCGGACTTTGTCACACGCGTATACACCGCCTGTGTCGAACAAGTGAGCGGGATCAACGAGGAGACGCTTGAGGGCCCGTTGGAAGCTGCGCTGGCGTCCCTTGATGAGCCGAATACGGTGTGTAGTCCGAGTTTATGGTCCTGAGACCGTGTTGGGATGGCTGACTGGATAGTAGGACATCTACGCCGGTAGCCTTGCCATGAACCTGCTCACCTACCACATGTATATATTCTGCATTCGCTGTGTCTTACTGCCGGGAGCTGATCTGGCACGCTAGCACGCGCTTCGCAAATGTCGCAAAAATCCACGACTTCAGCGCAAAGGACATCTACTTCCCCGAGCGCGAACGCACCCGCTCGATTCTCTCCGCCTTCATTAATTTCATCAAATTCACCGAACAGTGCCAAGGGTTCGTCAACGGCCTACGTGAGAAGAGCGCAGCGCTCGTGGGCGAGCGCGAGCAGGTCTCACGCGAGCTTGCGGAAGTGCGTCAGCGGATCGCGATGATTAAGTGCGTATCGTTGTGCGATATGAATGGATGCGTGAAATCAAACGTCATTTTCAGAGCGCAGAGAGCGGAGGACGAGCCGTTGTGTGAGGACCTGCGCGCGGAGAACGCGGCGATCACTGCTCACCTCATCGCGACGAAGGAGATCCAGGGCACCCTGCTCAAGGACATCGAGGCGCTGAAGGCGGAAAAGATGACGGTGCTCCAGCGCAAGGCGCGTCGTGCTCTTGTCTCTCTGTCCTTATATCCAAATCTGACGATGATAAATGCAAATAGGAGGGCATGAACGCAGACGCGGCGCTCGCAGCGGACGCGGTGACGCGAACGCGTGCGCGCATCGTGCAGAGTCCCGAGCGCATCAAGCGCACGATCAGTACGATGGGCGCGACGGCCTCGGAGGATAAGCGCACGCTTGCCGCCCACGAGGCCAAGACGCGCGAGCTGCAGGCTAAGATCAGCGCGCTGCTCAACATCGAGAAGGTGCTTATTCCATCCCTGCTTTTGTGTGGGCGATGCTGATGTATGAGATAGGATGTACGGGCATCCGTCGAACAGCTGCAGACGATCGAGAAGGAGGTGCGCGCACTCGAGCTGTCGCAGCGCGAGTTGGCGGACACGAAAGACAACTTGGATGAGAAGAAGATCGAGCGGACGGAGCTCGAGATGCGACACGAAGTGCGCTGCATTCGACCTTTCCTTCTTCTCTTCTGTTACTGATGTCTTTCTACGCGATAGCGCGTGCACAAGCAGCTCGAAAATGCCCATGAGAAACTGGAGCGCGCGCAGCGGCATGTCGAGGATAAGCGCACGGCGAGCACGCAGACGATCGAGCGGCTGCAGCGTGAGTACGAGGAGATGTCGCTGGAGCGACGGGACAACGACCGGCAGGTCGAAGAGTTACGCGGCGAAGCGGATGGCATTGAGCGTAAAGTGCGTTATCATCCTTGCTTCTGTGCGTCGGGAGAGGGTAGGGCTAATGTGACTGCTAGATGGCGGAGCATTCGAAGAAGAGCGAGGCGGAATTGGGCGAATTATTCGCAGAGTATTGGCGCTTGCGGCACGCAACTGGTACGTGTATTGAATACACAAAACGAACTACGATTCACAACATCCATTACAGAGGTGTATATGGAGACGCTTGCGAACAAACTCGGGATGCAAGTCTCGGCGGTATGAGCGCATCAAGTGTTTCCTATATGTGATGCTTAGGCCTAAATTATTTGGTTTGCACACCATCTCGTCTGTACTATAGCTATGATATGTTGAAGATGCGTGTTGACATCCACGCCGACTCCCGAGGCGGCCCTCCGACCTGCGAGATTGCTCTCTCGCCTCATTGTTGTCTTAATATCAGATGCACCGATTCGTTTCGGTTATCCTCTGACACACGAATTGGCAGAGCCGACTCGCAACTGAAAGTCCGTACACCCTTGTTCTTCATTTTGCGAACACATACGCTTTTAACTTCTGCGGAGATGTTCAGATGTCGCTGTACGGTCTCGCTGGGCCCCAGCTATCACAGCCCCCTTCAACAATGACTACGTCGGGCTTCGTACCTCTTTATTCAAGACGAATCCATTTCTACATTTCTGAACAGTTATGGCCATCGTTCGTGTGGATGATGCCTTGTTCCATCCGGTAACGACAAGATGCTGAAGCCGTCGCTACACCTCATAGTGCTGCAGCAAAACTGGATGACCACGGTCCTAGCTGACGGGTCTCCGTGGTCACGGAGTACCAGCGCGCAGGCCCAATCACTGCCCTACGTAGCGCATTATTCGCCCTTGGGACGATGAACATTCAAGCATACATAAAGTACGTGCAGGTTTCGTGGAACTCGCATTTATTCTATACCCCCCTCATTTTCTCAAGCTATGGACGGCTACAACTATGAACTGTCTCCCGAAGGTCGTGATAACCTTCTTTGGTGGATCGGAAGGCAGGAAGAGGCTGCGATGGTGAGCGAGCCGGCGTTGCACCCTGCGCCATCTCAGTTGCCTGCCGATGAAGTCCTTGATTCTGCTGGCGGAATCATCGCAGGGTCTTCCTTCGATGAACATACACAATACTATGACCACCCACCGTTTCCTGACAACACGCTGGAAGAACATATTTCGTCTACCTCTGCATCAGCAAGTTCTCAAGACGTCCAGAGGTAGAGATTTCCTCTAAAATCGGGGGTATTCTGCATAACTCTGACACGGGTTACTCATCCTCAGTTACTTTGTGAACATGTTCAATCGTCCATCGACATTACATTCACCGCTCGCCGCACCGAGCATCGCAGAAGACATAGATGCGGTTTGTGAAGACGATGTAGGACAGAGTCATCCGGCGTCCAATACTTCCTATTTCGCACAGAACCTCGGGAGCTCAGTGTTTCAGGATGAAAGCACGATGCATGAGAGCGGCATACGTACATCTGGCGCGTATAGCAGCTTGTACCCAAATCTCCCTTCTGCCTCCAGTAGACGATCCATGAACGCCACTGCGAGAGTTCATTTGCCTCCAAGCTTGCATGGACATCAAGCAATCGCCGATGTCCCTCCAAATCCTTCATTGGGCCATCCGTCATTGTCTACCGGCAAGTCGACAATTCCTGGCATCCGTGTTCCCCAAATACCCGCGATCAACTGACGAAACAAACGCCCGATCTGGACGATGAAGCCAGGACCGCACCACTAAGCCAGACGGAGAAGCATAATATTCAGTCGCGACTGTTCAAAAAGGGTGAGAACGCGTGGTTGAACAAAATACGAAAGGCAACTCCAAATGACGCCTTTAAGGAGTCTCTCGGCGAGAGGAAGGAGAAGGCGGCTAAGTGGCGAGTCCTGAGAGCAGGTGAGTTGTTGTCAGCTCTTCGCACTTACTCTGCTAAAAACCATATCAAGGTTATAATCACATTTTGGATCTGCAAAAGAAGAACGCTGAACTCCAGGAAAAGAATGAAGAGCTGACGTCCTCATTGCAATCCTGGACCGGATACTACGAAAGCATGTTGAATACGGCGCGTGAGGACATACGTCGTCTGCAGGACCAAGTACGAGACCTGCAGAACGGTGATTCATGTTAACGTTCAGGAACTGCATAATAGTACTGTAATATTGAGACCATATGTTCATGAAATTGCTGTGTCGCCTTTCAGAACTGTCTTTAGGTTATGGTTCAATGTCTGAGGGATCATGCCAACTCATGGCGTGAATCGTCAGCGTACGCGCCCCGAAGGCCTTGCCACCTATAGTGATGTGAGACTGGTCATTTCTCAAGCAGCTAACGCCATCTGTCAAGCAGCTAACGCAGGCACAAGGTCCATCTCGCAATCATATGTGGATGGTTGCTGGCTCTCGTGATAGACATGCAGAACGAAGAACCAGATTCCTGATTGGCGTTGGATCCTGGATGAGTGTGAAAACAACGTGGATTACTCAACCGCTCGAACTGTTGCAGGAGAAATCCTAGACGTCGCGATCAAGCTGAGAATGCGCTCACTGCTGTATATCGAATATATCGACCAAAAGTTTCAGGTTGCCAAGTACGAATATGAATGCGGCAAACATAGTGATAGTCGACGTAACGTCTGGAGTACATGTCGAAGCATTGTCGCGAGCAGTGTGTTTTCCTGTGCCATCACTGCTGGTCGTGAAGATGGTCATGGGTACCGTACTCGAAGCTGCGGACTGCTCTCTTTCATGTCCAGCAGACAATTCCTGCAAAACACGTCGTGTAAGATCCATAGAAGTCGCCTGGACAGGGCGTGTTGACGTACTAAAGTGTTTTCCAGTGCGATCATGGCATGGTGGTTGACTGCGCACACTTCAGCTTCTACACAAAAGACCTGAGTAAGTGACCTGTTTTATTCATAGTCCAGCGTCACCTATCTTACCGTGCCGAATATATCGTCCTCCCCATCGCCCCAAAAACATCTCCTCCAGGAGGCGCAGATGCCGAATGGCCATCCTGATCCACCGATAACGACCTCGACTCCTCGCCCGCTCCATTCGCAGCAGGACTCCCCACGCTATCGTCCCGGCCCGACTCCGGCTGCGGCTCGGATCGACGGCGCCCGTTCCCACCAGACGCGCTGGAGTTACTGTACCGCCCGCGACTGTCGCGCTGGCGCGTCGACCGCTGCCGCTCCGATGTCGACGACGAGGACCGGCCGGTGGCGGCGCCGGCAGGGACGGGGCGGGGCCACGCCGCGTGGCGGCGGCCTCCGCGCGATCGCGCTGTCTCTGCTCGCGCGCATGCGCATTCGCGGCTTTCTTTTCGCGTTCTGCGCGCTCGCGGGCTTCGGGATCGCCGTGGCCAGTTTTCGGCTTGCCGGAGGATTTCCGCCTGTGCGACGGGTCGGTTGAGGCAGATGCGTGGGTCATTTGGGCGAGGGTGAGAGTGTGGTTGGGATTGGGATTGGTGGTCGCGGCGTGAAGGGCGGGGTCTTCTTCCAGGAGCTCTTTCTCTTTTTGAGCCTGGCGCTCGAGAGCGACCTGAGAGGTATGGGTGTGGGGATGGTGTCTGGAAGATTTGATTGAGAACTGGCCATTCTTGAAATATAAGTGCAGAGTCTCACCTTCTAGGAAAGACAGGCCTTGATGAGGGACGGCAGATGCTGCGAGTTGATGTGCATGTGAAAAAAAGTACATTCCGCCCTGGACAAAAACGTACCCATGTCACGGTAGTTGATGATATTTCGTTTCGATGCGGAGGCGTTTGCATGCCCAGCTCGTATCAGACGCTGAATGAACTCCTCCTGCACAAATATGGCCTCTGAGAACAAATTATCGATACAAGGACGGGGAAACTCACAGTGGCAATAGAGAGAACGAAGATGGCCTCTTTCGACATGGGGTCCCGTTTCACCTGCAATAAGATATCACAGCCCATCAGCATGCACAAAACGAACAAGCTCCACACGCACGACGCACCGTCCGCCCTCAGGATGTTCTCCAAGCGCATCTGAGGTATGAGTGTCTGCCCCGGTATCCTTACCCCGCTCTTCTTGCCTTTCCGCTTCCCAGCCGCCGGCCCTGCCACCGTCGAGCCCCCTTCCTCCACTTCGTCCTCAGGGTCCGGCTCTAGCTGCTCCCCATCGTTAATCGGTGGAGCCGGGGCTTCTGCGCTTGCTTCGCGGTGGACGGGCGTCTTCTCGTGCGCGACACTATCGTTCTCGAGGTCCGAGACGAGCTGGTCTTCCTCGTCCTCCTCGTCAATTTCGATCTGATCGTAAGGCACCGAAGGGCCGTTCAGGATAAATTGGGTCCATGTGCGTTGTTCTGGTGCGTGTTTAGGAGGGGAAGGATGTTGTGGGGATGCTGATGTGTCGCTGAACCGGTGAGCGCATCTGCCAGGCGGAATCTGAGTTCCAAATCTTGTGAAGATGAAAGTGGCAGCTCCGTATTCGATTCGAGTCTCGGGCTTCAGATCTGTATGCTATCAAGGCTGCTACGACACTTCCATGGGCTGTAGTGAACTCATGTAGTATCAGGGCCTCTTGACGAATCGCAGAAATGAAAAGCCAGCGCTGCATGTATCATGTAATGTTACAGGATATATGCTGATATACGTCTAAACCAGATGCGAGGAAACGGTGTACGTCCGTTGTACAGCGATAGCGGTGTCGAACTAGTCTATACAAAAGACAAAAGATGCATTGCAAGTTAGTAAAGAATGGGATGCCAGACTGGACGCGCGTCCGCGCGAAATACTCGGAGGATGGATCAATGATTAGGTTTCCCCAGTCCATCGGGGTAATTCTCTCATCAGATACTCGTATCTGTTTCGACGGCATCAGAATCGGGGAGATAGACCAAAGAAGGGATAAAGCAGACGCACGTCATCATGGTTACCGCGCTGTTGGGCACCGTCCGCAATAAGTTGATGGATAAGCCTTTATAGAGTCCATGCCAGCCCTCGTTGAAGACGATTTCCTTTACAGTACGCACAACGCCCAAAAACTGAGATGGAACCATACTCGTTTGCGTGCGCGGCACCCGCTGCGTCTGCATGCGCGTGCGCACAACCTCGTGGGGGTAGGTCGTCACCGAGGCCGTCATTTTGGAGACGGCGGTACAGAGAAGTATGTCTCTGAATGAAAGAGGGCGCTCGGGGTGGCGGCGCTCTGGAAACAACAGCAGACGCATATGAGCGCCGACGTGGCTGGGACGCGAACCGACGTACCGGCTACGCGTTTGAGATACTCGTAGAGCGGGAACTGGACTGCTACGTGCACGATCCCGAGCAGACTCGGGAATAGCCCACGGTAGAATGCGGCAATGCCCTCATTATGGTATATAGTCCGGGCCGCATCGAGCGTACTGCGATACCTTTGCTCCGAGCGTTGCTGAGTCTGCGACCAAATGAGCCAGCCGCCCAAGCACGCGACCACAGCATACGCACCATGAATCTGGTCTTGATAACCCACAATGGATTCGTGCAGATAGTGCTGGACGCCCCTGCGGTCATCGCAGATAGGATATGCAGTGTCCAGGTGTGTTCGCGCATGGCGGGTTGGTAGCCCTTCGCAGAGGGCGCAGGATAGATATCTGGAGGACGGCTACCTCCCAACGGAGGCTCTCCAAAATGTCCCTTGACGCTGTCGTACACTGTAAAGTAGATGGCCCACGTCGGAAGATAGCCAAAGATCGTCGGACCAAGGCCTCGATAAAATCCGCGCACACCATCGTGTATCCATATCGACCGGATGATTTCTATATAACATCCAAGTAGATTTCAATCCAGGAGGGAAAACGAGACTCAGTCACTGGCTGAGCCAGTCACAAGAGAAGCATTACGCACCCCAACCATTTTTGTATCCGGCATGCCCCCGCGCCGAATGCTGAGCCTGCAACTTCGTCTTCAAAACGTCCAATGGGCAAGTCATAATGCTCGCGACGAGACCCCCGCCTGCACCAGCTGTACACATTAGGTTAATACATGAATGCTGCTGGTCATGCGATGCGAGAAAAGACACACCTATGATGCTGTGTACAGACCATGTCTTGCCGTTTGACATAGCTCCGCCCCGCGTCCGCGGGGGTGTAGGCTGATTTGGACACGAGAAATGGTGATGTATATCCCTGGGGCGAGCGCAGACAAGACGTGGTCAAGGTGTATGACTGGTGTGTGGGGATGGTACTAAGCACTCCAGAGCACTCGGCTCACAACAGCGTCTCCGGTAATCTCCGATCTCTCTCCGGTGGCACCCTCTCCATACATTTGCAACAAACCAATCGACTGAGGCAACTCTTAACTTTTCTGCGTTCTGCGGAAGGTGAGCCTGGTATTACATGCCAATTTATATTCTCGAACTGGCAAGATTAAAGGACGCATGAAGCTTTGGCCTGTCGGCAGGAGTCGCGAACTCGAGTCCCGCTTTTTTCATGAACGGGATCTGGATCAGTCAAGGATCAGTGGGTTATCAGATTCATACAGTATATTATAATTGACAGCATGCAAAGAGAATGGCGCACCTCGCCTTCTTGGATCGCAGCGGCTCGATGTCCAACTCACGCGTATCGCATGCTTGAGCGCACTGAAATCTACTGAAATATGCAGGGTGTGCAAGGCCGTCGAGCAACTAGTTCATGCCGCATCACATTGCCGATCGTTTCGCCGCATACCTTACTCTCACATGGCCAATACACGGTGGTTATTTATTTATAGGTAGCGCAATTTTCAGAAATGATTCGTAGCCGAGGTGAAACACAGCTCGCAAGGCCATTCCAGCTGCCCCACTCATTGAGCGAATGTCTACATAGTGTCTTCCCACTCACTCTCCCTCTCGTCCTCCTGGTCCTCGTCTGAATTGAAGTCCCCGTCGCTGAAGTCGCCATTGGGATCATCGCTAGAATCGCTTCTAGGACCGTGGTTGAAATCATCATTAGAATTGCGGTCAGGGCCCTTGATTGTGCTTCGCCGAGATGTATCATCCTCCCACTTAACCTCCGGCACAATCTTCTCTAGTTCCGCGATGAATTGTTCCGAAACCTCGAGTTTCGACCACTTGACGCGGACTGTCTGGACGGCCTTGATTTTTTGACGCTTATTCAGCTGCTTCAAAAGTGCTTTCTGAAATAAAAATTTCTCCCTCTGGTTGGCATCGTAGGGCCAGACATGGCCGAAGACGAGGCAAGTCAAATTTGGGAGGAAAGATATTTTCTTGCACGCGGTGTCCTGAGGGGTGCACGTGGCTAGTGCGTTGCAGAATGCAAGCATCTGCGACTGTTCGCCAGCAAATTCGACTATCTCGACCGCGCTACACTTCCCGAAGGTGTTGATCCATCTTTGTGGCGTCCAATATGGCTTGGAAGAAAAGAGTTCGACATGGAGATGGTGGATGTTCTCTATCGGGAAACTGCAACTCCACTTAACTACGAAATCCAACGGCTGAGTGTAGCGCTGGGGCACAACTTGGAATTCCAGACCGTGTTTGATATCAGTTTCCTCATTATCCCGTCTCCGTGAAATATAGAAATGAAACCCGCGCCGCCAGTCTTGAGCTTTAGGGATTGTATGGGGCCATGCTCTCTGTCCACATGCGCGTGGAACAGGGAACCAATTTCGCTGACCCATTCTGGCTTTTCTCATCGCAGCATAGACGTAGACCGCAGGAGGAAGGGATTCTGATGTGGTTGAGAAAGTCTAAGCACCGCGTTACGTGGTTGTATTCCAGGTATAATGTTTTGAGATGCGGCAAATCTACGATGCTCTCATGGATGGAGTGTCTAGATCTGCGAGGCAGACAAGCCCTGAGATCCAACGTCTGCAAGGCAGGGATGTTACCCAGGCCGTGTAGCAGCTCGTCGAATGGTGACATAGTAGACATATCATCCGTCCTTGTCACAAGCTTTCTACTGGTGCCAACGAAGCCGACCGTGAGATGTGTCAAGTTGTGAAGAATCGGGGCAGACCAAGGAATATAGACGTTGCACAAATTGATGGAGCGAAGTGCAGGTGCGTGATTCTGGAATATGCATGTTGGGAGCCAAACAATTGTGCCGTCCTCTTCATGAGTCAGAGTCAGATGTTGCAAGACGTTGGCAGGTGATGATAGCATCGACCGCCGTAACAGAAGCTGCATCTTGTGAACTTCTTCTACACGGACGGTAAGGTCGCGGATCCGGGAGACATGATTGGCGACCTCGTTGCCGTGGATAACTGTGGGGATGTATTCTTCAAATGAGACTGAAATCGGAGCCGATCTTCCACGAGCAAGAGCAGCTTTTAGCCAATGTGCATTGAGCCCGCGAATGTTTGTCCACACGTGAGGATAATTCAGGGACGTTTCGCGCCAATGTCTGGAGACGTGAGTCACGCGTAGCCAGCCAATGCACGGCTTGTTGCCCGGTTTCTCAGAATCCATCAACGGTGGATCCATGTCGGAGCAAAACACAAATATTCTGGCCAGAACCTCAGAGGGAAGGCGAGAGATTGGGACCAGGGTATTGCGCGCCACGCGTAGTGCACATATGCCCACATGCATGGCTGCCAATTCATCGTCTATTATCCGACGAGCATGATCGATGACGCCGGGATTCTTGAGAAAGGGAGTATTCTGAATATGCAAAAGTCTGGGCTGAACGTATGCGGACCAAAAATCATGTGGGCTGTATGCGCCGATGTCAGTGTGATCCCTGGAAGCAGAATATGGTACGGAAGAGCACGAACTCGGAAGTTGGATAGCTCTGCATACTTTTTCTCCTCGAGATCGAGAATGAGACAAGAGAATTTTCTTGATATCCGATAACCAGATCGGATTCTGGAAGTTCGTGAGACAAAGTCTCCAGCTATTGCGAATCTGCGATGAAAGACCTACCTGTGGATCAAGAAGTCTTCTGCAAAGTGACAGTGTCCGCCCGACTGGCGATCGCGAGCAAGAAATAATGATCAAGGCTCAGATAGCCAACGCAGCAGACGAGGTCGTCAGACAAGTCGATTCTACTAAGGTCTGAGGCCTGAGGCCTGAGGACGAAGATGGCGGCTTCTGGAAGAGAAACGTCGAACATGTTGAAGTTTGTTCGATGAAGGACGTCACGCGGCGGCACGAGGGCGGCGGCGGCGGTCAGACAGACGATCCTGAGGCACGAAGCGTTGAGTCCTGTCTACTCTGCCTCTGGGAGACTACGGCGGCGGCACTATGCTGCCGGGGCGCCGCCGCCAGACAAGCTCAGAAATCTCGTCGATGTAAATGTTTGTTGCAATTTTCTTGTCATGACTTCCTAGTCTATCCCATATGTAACAATCTTACAGCCTTCTCAATTGCATCTCATTCTCTCCCGCTCCTGTTCCCGTTTTCTTTCTCGCCCCCATGATCGGATCCTAAAGCTGTGACCGTCTGTCTAGACATTGAAGGCAAGCTTTCGAGTGTTCACTTTCCACCGTTGACTCAGACCGCCTGGCGAAGAGGCTAGTCGGAGCCATTCGGATCTCCAGAATCCCAGTCAAAATTATGTTCCAACCACACAACCTTGGGGATTATTCTCTCTATTTCTGCCACAAAGTTTGCCTCGGGATCGTGCCATAATATGCAGACTTTCTCGATAGCCTTGATCTGCTGCCGTGCCTCTAGCTGTTTCGGGAGGGTTTCCTCAACAGTGCGCTGCATCTCCAAACCAGAAGATGGGGAGGATAGCGCCGTTTATGGTGAGGTGACGAAGATTTGGGAGGAAAAGTGTTTCTTCACCGCCGAATCACCGGCGGTGACCTGGGGGATGCACATGGCCAGTGTCGTGCAGAAGGCGAGGGTCTGAGGACCGCCTCCCGAGATGCGAACCTGCTTTGCCGCCTCGAACTTCCCTAAGGTATTGATCCAGTCTTGTGGTGCCTGATACGAGCGGGGAAAATGGAACTTGATCGACAGGTGGCGTATACTACTCTTTATGGGGAGTCTGTGACACCAGGCAGCTGTAGACAGACGATCCTGAGGCACGAAGGTTGAGTCCTGTCTACTCTGCCTCTGGGAGACTAGGCAGCTGCGATATCTGGTAAGTCCGGATCCGGAAAAGTCTCGTCACCGAAAGGGAAGGTTGGCATTCGTGTATATGTGATTTTAGTCTTCCCATTGCTTCCTGTCCGCAAGATTCTGGCAACAAAAAAATGGCATCGATGTTTAGAGTGAGGGATTGCGACGGACTCGTCTCTCTAGTCACATGCGAATAGAATAGGGAATCGAGTTCGCTGATTAGCTGTGAGTTTTTGTTTTCGCCGTGTACGTCTAGGTCCATATTGCAGGAGGACGGGATGATGAGTCGTTTGAGAACGTCAAGGCATCGAATGTCGTCGTCGCAAGCATAACGATTTGAGACATGGTAGATCTACAATATTCTCCTCGGTGGAATGTCTCGATCTGGGAGGCACGCATTTTCTTAAGTACCAATGTCTGAAGAGAAGACATGCCGCGCAAACAGTCGAGCAATGCATCCATTGTTGGCATGGCAGATATATCCAAATCGTCCGAAGTCCCTGTCAAAAATTCTCTGTCAAGACGGTCAAAACCTCTGAAGAAGTGGACATTGAGAGCGGTCAGACTGCGGAGAATTGGGGCAGACCAAGGGATATAAACATTTTTCAGAGTGACGGAGCGAAGCGCGGGTCCGTGATCCTGGAATACGTGCCTAGGTAGGCAAAGAGTTGCGTCGGACTCGTAAATTAAGGCAAGGCTTTGCAGAACGTTGGCAGGAGATGACAGAATTGGTTGTATGATCCGCTTCATGATAGGCATATCATATACCTCAAGGTAGATGTCGCGGATGCGCGACCAATGCTTGAAGACATCTTCTTTGTCAAATGGCGCGGGGTCGTTGTAGTAGTCAAATGTGACGGAGATAGGGGCAGACCGTCCTCTTGCAAGCACCGCTTTTAGCCAAGGTGTGCTGAGCCCATGGCAAATCTTCGTCCAAACGTGAGGATAGTGCAAGGCCGTGTCGCGCCAGTCTTTGCACACATGAGTGACTTGCAGCCAGCCGAGCTTCTCCGGCAACGGCAATTGCTTATCCATCGATGGCGGGAATATTTCCGCACAAGATAGAAATACATGGGCAAGGACCTCTGAGGGAAGGCGAGAGACTGGGGGTATGGAGTTGCGGTGCGTGCGCAACGCACACATGGTGAGATGCAAGGCCAGCCAGTTCATCGTCGATCGCCTGGAAAGCGAGGACGATAGTGTCGGGATTTCCGCGAGAAGAGGCTATCTGAAGCTGGGCAAGCCTTGATTGGAGACATGCCGACCAAAACTCCTGCGGGCTACATGCGGCGACGTCAGTGATGTGATTCCTGGCCTGCGAAGGAGCACTTACTCTAACAGTGGACGACTTTCCATGTTTGATCCCCTGAAGCTCAAGAATACGAAATCTCCCGGGAAAAGAGGGGAACAAGATCGGGGAAATCGGAATTGACGATGTCGGCGCGATCCTAGGAGATCGTGAGACGTAGCGGTCGATGGTCATGATGGGACGTCCCACCTTCGCTGGACAATAGCTATCGAAAAAGAACGACAGCCTGATGGTCGAGATGGTCAAGGAGCAAACAACGTTGAAAGCCTGGACTGACGACCATAAACAAGTCGAAACCCGCGCTCCCAGCGCGTGTACGGCTAGCCTTCAGCAATGCATGCTTCTGACGCCCGGCCACGTGGGCATGAGACGCTCACTGCTCTAACTCAGATCTGGCGGTCAGTACAGATCATCTAGAAGAGGTAGTCTGTCGGCATCAGCATGGGCTTCACTTGTCGCCACATCGACAATATGTGAGAATACAACGCGCGTGTCAAGTCAGCAACTGGTATACACAAAACACCTAAAATACACCACGACGCACATCATCCCCGCACCTCGCACCTTACTGCGCCCACAGCGTCCCGCCGCCTTCGCCGGCAGGCCCCACACGCGCCCACACCGCGCGTCCCGCTTCTCGCCCCGTGAGCATGGCCACGAAGCCGGCGCGCGGCACGCGCTCCAGCGCGACCATGTACGCGCGGATCCACGCCTTGAGCTCGTTGTCCGTGGGGTGCGCGTCGAGGAGCGCGGTGAAGGTTGATAGGAGGGCGCTGAGTAAGCCTGGGTCGAGCGAGTTCTGGAAGAGCGCGGGGAGCGAGGGCGGGGGGAGGGCCTGTGCGGAGGGGTTGTTAGCAGGAACAGCGAGGAGAAGGGAGATAAGACGCACGGCGAGGACGGCCCACCGTTCTGCGGGCGTGTGTGCCGCGTCCCATGCGCGCGTGAAGCTGATGAGCGTCGGCGCAGGGACGGGCGGAGTCTGTGCGGGCGCCGGGAGCGGCGGCGGCGGCGGGGCCGGCGGCGTGACCCCCATAGCGCATCCTTGGCTGCCCTTCTCGCGGCCTCCATGGCCGCGCGCACAGCATCCTGGTCCTGGTCCTCGGGCTGGGACGCGGGCTCGGGCTCCGACGTGACGGTACCGGCGCGGGCGTATGTCCCGCGAGCGGAGTTCTGCCAGTGGTACGGCGACCAGTGGACGCTCCAGTACGGCGAGGGCGGCGCATCGTCGGGGTTTTCGGGGAAGTCGTCGAGGTTTACGAGATGTGCTAATGAGTCGAGGAAGTCGAGCGGGTCGAGGGCAGGTGAGGTGGGTTCCGGTGCGGAGTCGGGGGGCGAGGGCGGCGCGTTGGTGGGCTCGACGATGGTGATTGGTATGCGGCGGAGGGGGGTTGCGGGGGCCGGTGTTGGTGCGTCCAGGGCGGTGCCGAGCGGCGGCGGTTGTGGGGTATTCGAAGCGCCGGCGAGCGGGGGCAGGTCAAATTCGAGGGGAGGCAATTTCTGCAGAAAAGTCGTGTGGCACCGCGTTAGAATGCGTATTCAGAGGTGTTTGAGCATGGGACGTACCGTTTCCGCGCCTTCGGGGAGTTGTTTTACCAGTTCGTTGATGTTAGTCTTCGCAGCCGCGAGGGCTGGGTCGAGCTGGTAGGCGCGCTGAAAGTCTGATCGGGAGGTCTTAGTGTGATCGGGAAAGTAGGTTAGATGGATACGCACCATGGATAGCCTCTTGAAGCATAAGCTGGCCTTTCCTCGCGTGTGCGCGTCGGAACCAAGCCTTGACATTTCCTGGTGCTAGTGATAACGTGGTGGTGCAGTCCCGCTCGGCATCTTCGAATCTAGTTGACGCACAGCATAAGCAAAGGGAGGTAGAATGACAACAGACTACGCACTCACTTGTCAAGTTTGAGGTATGCAGCGGCGCGATTGAGGGGAATGAGGGGGTCGCTTCGGTCGGCGACGATGGCGGCAGACCAGTGGCCGATTGCAGCAGGGTAGTCGCGAGCCTTGAAGGCTTGGTCGCCCTAGAGTGCGGTCAGCGTTTGAAAGCGAGAACAAGAAAAGAGGTGCCTTTTCTTTGGCGGTGAGTGTCGCCATCGTGTTCAGGATATGCACTGCGTGGGCGTTCACTCCGTTTGGTCTGGTAGATCTGAATGCTTTCGCCGATTCCCACGGGTGTATACTCCTGACGTCAGACGCCCGATCTCGACATTTTCCCGCCATTCGCTGCATCGTAGCTCGCGAGGACAGCTGGTGCGCTGGCTGTCTCTTTCCCTGTCAAACAACCCATTGCCATCGCGGCCGTTGCGAAGAAGAGCACCGAGGAGCCACGGAAACTAGTCTGTCTTAGCGCCTACCCCAATCCAGATCTGTTGTATATCACGATGGCCAACCACGACTTCCTCGACCGTACGTCCCTCCTCATTCTCCTTCCCCATGCCCTCCCTCTTCATGCCCGCTCCAGCATCCCTCTCGCAGACTGTTCTTGACGCAAACACCCAGCCCTCTCTCATGCACACCCTCCAACAGGCAAACAATTCCGTCCTCAGCATCGCCACAGACGGCAGATACATCTACTCCGGCAGCCAGTGCATGCATATTTCCGTGTGTGATCCTCCTATTTCCATTCATCTTGGAGCTCACATGCGTTACAGGTCTACGATAACGAGACGTTCTCCCTCAAGACAAATCTCCGCGGTCATACTGGCAGCGTCCTCGCGCTCGAGTACGCTGCTGACAAGCAGTGGCTCTTCAGCTCGTCCGGCGACGGTACCATTCGCGTTCGTCCCTCTTGATTGATTGATGGCCTGCTTCTTTTCTCGTGAACCCTGTACCAAGCCCACAATATAGGGAAGGGTATATCTGGATGGTTTCACGCGCTGCAGTGCTTAGGGCCGTAGCAGCAGATGCATAACTCTCTAATGAATACTTGGCACAGTGGTTCATGAGATAGATGGCTGGTTGTTGTATCATCCCGTGCTCACTCTCTAATAGGTTTGGTGCACTCGCACTCATACCCCAATCTACGTCCTCCACCCTTACCCCGACACTGAATCTGGTGACCTCTTTTCCATCGCCTGGTCCCCTTCTCTCAAGACCCTCTACATTGGCTGCCAGAACACTTCACTTCAATGGTACCACTTCCCTGATGAACCCTGTCCAGACCAGGGCCCGACCTCCGGCACCTCCACGCCCTCGCGCAAGGCCCACCGGTTTTTTGACTCTCAACCTCGCTTCCTCACCCCCACCCCGTCTAGCACTGGCTTCAACCTCGGCGATCTCAGCTCTCACATTGCCCACCCGACCGTGCCCGAGCCGCGCAGTATCCTGAGCATACCCGCGTCGAATGTCGTTGACTCGGCGCACTTTGGATACGTTTACTGTATGACGCTCGTCCCCAGCACCCGCGAAGGCTCTGATGATCTCGCGCGCGCAATCGAGGGCCAGGGCAACGTTCATCTTGTCACTGGCAGTGGTGACGAGACCCTCAAGGTCCGTGCACATATTCGTCTCTGTCCTCTGCCCACTCGCTGAATGTGTGCTAGCTGTGGCTTTGCGCGCCCGAGCCGAAGCTGCTGCATACGTTCGAGTGCCAGCACGGCGCGGTACTTTCGCTTGTGACGCGCGAAGAGCTCGTGTATGCCGGCTGCCAGGACGGGTATGTCAAGGTCTGGGATACGCAGACGCGGACGCTCGTCCGTACCATCATTGTGCACGAAGTACGTCGTCTCTTTTAGCTGCGACGCATGGACTGAGTGTTGCAGAACGTAGATGTGCTCTCGCTGAGCGTGTTGCACTCGGATGTATACACTTTTTCCGCGAACGGGCAAGTAAACGTGCGTGTTCTGTTCCTGCTCGCGTCCAGTCCATTTCGTAACGGTGTACCGCAGCGCTACTCGGATACATTCGACTGCACCGCGTCGTGGCGCGCGCACGATGGCATTATCTCTCGTCCATAATTTCCGGCGACCACAACGCATATAGGCTATTAACAGGCGGGAATGACGGCGCAATCAAGGTGCGCTGCCTTTGCTCGTCTCCGCCGCTCGTGCGCTGACCTGTTCCAGAGGTCTGGAATATCCAGCCTCCTCGCGCGTCCTACCACCGCGACCCATCCTCGCCGATCGGCGTCGCGTCGCCCGAGAACGGTGCGTCCCACTGCGGCTATCCACACCAATCTCACGAGCTCAATCGCATCCCTGCAGATGTGTTGATCTACGCGCTGAGGAAGTTCGTATCCATCCCGAGTGTCAGTGGCCCCGCGCACCGAGGACTGCCGTCAGGCTGCGATCTGGCTCTCCAAGTGCCTGCACCAGCTCGGCGCGCAGGCAAAGACTGTAAGCCTTCTCCTTTACCACATTCATGCGTACCAACACCACAAATAGTTATCCACCGGCGACGACACCAACCCCATCGTCTTCGCGACCTTCAATGGTGCGCCACCCGCCCTCGGGCAGCGCAAGCCGCGCATTCTTTTCTACGGGTACTGTGCCGAACCCGCATGCTGCTGTCACTGAACGCTAATGCTAACGTCCGCTCAGACATTATGACGTGATCGCCGCGCCCGCAACCGGCTGGAAAATGCCGCCCTTCACGATGACCGCGCTCGACGGCTTTCTCTACGGCCGCGGCGTCACCGACGACAAGGGCCCTGTGCTTGCCGTCGCATGCGCGGCGGCTGAGCTGCTCGCACAGCGCCGGCTCGGCGCGGACCTCGTATGCCTCATCGAGGGCGAGGAGGAGGCCGGCAGCGCTGGGTTTGCAGAGGCCGTGAGACGACATAAGGCACGTATATATGCGCGTTTGAGGGTGGGCTCCGTGACTGATGCGTTGCTGGGGGTGTAGGATTTGATTGGGGACGTGGATGCGATTTTGGTGAGTAATTCGACGTGGTTGACGAGCGACACGCCGTGCATCACGTATGGTCTGCGCGGCGTCGTGCACTGTACAATCGAGGTGTGTTCATGCTGTATGCGCGGCGTTCTATGTTGCTGAGCCCGTGCTTGTGCGTAGATAAGCTGCCCGGAGGGAAAGGACGTGCATTCAGGCATTGAGGGCGGCGCGATGACGGAGCCAATGCAGGATATGTACGTCATTTGGAGACTATTTCCTTTGCGACGCGCATGCTCATTTGCGCACAGGGTCCAGCTGCTCTCGACGCTTACGACCGATGACCGCAAGGTCGTCATCCCGGGTTTCTGTAAGTCCGCTGAACTGCTAGTCAACGATGCATGAGCTCACAGCTTTCGTACGCAGACGACCGCGTGCGTCCCCAGGACGACGAGGAGCGCCGGCTGTTCACGCTCCTCGAGAGCGTGACGCAGACACCCGCGTCACTGCTCGCCGCGCGCTGGCGCGAGCCCTCCTTCACGATCCACTACGTCCAGGGTTCCGGGCCGCGCAGTATGCCCCTTCCTCCTCCGCTCGTTTCCTAATACTAATCCCAACTCCACAGACACAACCGTCATCCCCGCGTCCGTGACCGCACAGGTCTCCGTGCGCATCGTACCCGACCAAGACGTCGAGACGATCGGCCACGCGCTCGCAGAATACCTCCGCGCGTCGTTCGCGGCGCTGAAGTCGCCGAACGAGCTGCGCGTCACGCTCGGGCACAGTGCGGACTGGTGGCTTGGCGACCTCGCGCACCCGTACTTCCGCGCGCTCGAGCGCGCGGTGCGCGATGAGTGGGGGATCGAGCCGCTGCGGATCCGCGAGGGCGGGGTACGTTGCTCTTCGTGCTTGTTTCGTGTTTTTGTTGTTGAGCTGGACCTATGCTAGTCGATCCCTTCTGTGCCGTTCTTGGAGAAGGAGTTCGCGTGCCCCGCGCTGCATCTCCCGATGGGCCAGTGTTCCGTGCGTTTTTTTTGTACCCGATTGGTGGGGTTGGGTTATTGAGTGGTTGTGCAGGACCAGGCCCATCTTCCGAACGAGCGCATTGCGCTCGCGAATCTGCGCCGTGGCAAGTCGGTTGTCGAGCGCTTTTTGACGACGGTTGCGGAGCGCGCGTCGGAAGGTGCTGTGGAGAGATAAGATGTTGGCTGAGATCTGTGTTGTGGGATTTTTCTGCGAGGAGGAGGATGCGTGTCGGTGGATGTGCTTGGCTTATAGTAGGTCATGTTCGGATGGTCCGAGCGTGGTGCTCGTACATACCACTCTGAATGTCCAGTTCTGCGTACCTTTATTTGAAGGGACGTTTCATAGAACGACGATAGCGCAATTCCCGCTACCTGTGCCATGGGTCTTATACCTCATTTGTGTCGCTCGACTTTTGGCGCGTAGACACATTGGGGCCGCAGTGACTTCGCATCTCCGGCAGCTGCGTCGGCCCGCTTTTAAATTCCTTGAATGCCTTCTCGCTCAACCTCACCGCGATGTATTTTTCGTGTGTATCTGAGAGCCATCCGGTTCTATAACCCAGCATAAGTTACATCGACGAGAGTTCTGAGCTTGGCTGGCGGCGGCGCGCCGGCAGCACTAGTGCCGCTGCCGCCGCGTGACTGGTACGCTCAACAGCGCTCAACGTTCAACCTCATCGACATCGTCGACGGTTCCCTTCCAAAAGCAGCATTAATCATCGTCCTCAGATCTTAGTAGGATTGACTCGTTTGACGACATCGTCTACTCCGTTGCCCACCTGAGCCTTGATCGTTCTTTCTTGCTCGCGATCGCCAGTCGTGCAGACACTGTCACTTTGCAGAATACTTCTTGATCCATAGTAGGTCTCTCATCGCAGATTTCACACCAGCTGGACACTTCGTCTCATAATCTTCCAGAATTCCATCTGTTATCGTATATTGAGAAGAATTCTTGGTCTCGAGGGAATAAGTATGCAAAGTCATCCAATTTCTGAGTTCGTGCTCTGCCGTTCTACATTCTGCTTCTAGGGGTCACTGACATCGGCGCATACAGCCCACATGATTTTTGGTCCGCGTACGTTCAGCCCAGGCTTTCGCGGATGCAGAGCGCTCCTTTTCTCAAGGACCGTGAAGCAATCAATCATGTTCGTCGAGCAATAGACGATGACTTAACAGCCATGCATGCGGCCATGTGTGCACTACGCCTTGAACGCAATACCCTGGTCCCAATCTCTCGCCTTCCCTCTGAGGTCCTGGCCAGAATATTTCTATTTTGCGCCGACATGGACTCACCGTTCATGGATCCTGAGACACCAGACGACAAGCCGTGCATTGGCTGGCTACGCGTGACTCACGTCTGCAAGAATTGGCGCGAAACGTCCCTGCATTATCCACACATCTGGACAAACATTCGCGGGCTCAATGCACTTTGGCTACAAGCCGTACTTACCCGTGGAAGATCGGCTCCGATCTCATTCTCATTTGAAGAATGCATCCCCACAGCTGCCCACGGCAGGGAGCTCGCCAAGCATTTTTCCCGCGTCCGCGACCTTACGATTCTCGTAGACGAAGTTTCTAGCTTGCAGCTTCTGTTACGGCGGTCGATGCTGTCATCTCCTGCCAGCGTCCTGCAACATCTGGATTTGAATCATCAGGATGACGGCACAATTGTTTGGCTTCCAAGACACATATTCCAGAATCACGCACCTCTGCTTCGCTCTGTCGATTTGTGCAACGTCTATATTCCTTGGTCTGCCCCGATCCTTCGCAACTTAACAGATCTCAGGGTCTGCTTCAACGGTTGCAATAGAAAGCTTGTGACAAGAACGCCCGATGATATATCTACCATGTCACCATTCGACGAGTTGTTACACGGCCTGAGTAATATGCCTGCCTTGCAGACATTGGATCTCGTATCTTGTCTGCCTCGCAGATCTGGACACTCTATCCATGGGAGCATCATAGACTTGCCGTATCTCAAAGCATTATACCTGGAATACAACCATGCAACCCGGTGCTTAGATTTTCTTAACCACATCAGAATCCCTTCTTCCTGCAGTTTACGCCTATGCTGCGGCGAGAGAAGGCCACAATGGGTCAGCGAAATTGGCTCCTTGTTCCATGCACATGCTAACAGAGAGCATGGCCCTATACGATCTTTAAGTCTAAACTTCAGCAGTTCGACTTTTGATTTCCATATCTCACGGCGGCAGGATGGCGAAGAAAACGATATCAGACATATTCTGGAATGCCAACCCATTCCCCAGTACTCTCTACCGGACTCGTCAGATTTCATAGTCGACTGGTGTCACAGATTCC
This sequence comes from Hericium rajendrae, assembly GCA_033439255.1. Classification (NCBI taxonomy): domain Eukaryota; kingdom Fungi; phylum Basidiomycota; class Agaricomycetes; order Russulales; family Hericiaceae; genus Hericium; species Hericium rajendrae. Next base: position 1,227,024 of record CM065880.1, read on the forward strand.
CGATAGAGAATATCCATTACCTCCAGGTGGAAATCCGGCCTTCCCAGTCGGACTGGACACCCCAAAGATGGATCAACGCCTTCGGGAGATGTAGCGCGGTTGATGTGGCCGAACTTCATGGCGAACAGTCGCAGATGCTCGCATTTTGCAAGGCGCTAACCGCGCGGATACCCCAGGACGACGCCTGCAAGGAAGCATCTTTCCTCCCAAATCTGACTCGTGTCATCTTCAACCGCGTCCCGTTTTATGGTCCCAATCAAATGGAGAAGTTTTCATTTCAGAAGGCTTTCTTGAAGCAGTTGGAGATGCGTCAGAAAATCAAGGCCGTCCAGACGATCTGCATGAAGTCATCGAATCTAGAGGGCTCGGAACAGTTTCTTGTAGAGTTAAGGAAGATTATGCCAGAGGTTCAGTGGGATGATACATCTCGGCGAAGCTTAATCAAGGGCGCGGACCTCAATCCTAGTGACGACCCGAACCACGGTTTTAACAGCGATTCCGGCGACGGTCCCAACGGCGATTTCAGCGACGGGGATTTTCATTCAGACGAGAACCAGGAGGACGATAGTCAGAGCGAGTAGGAAAACACTGGACACCCGCCCAATCTGTGAGGGCAGGCGCCGGAATGGCCATACAAAGAGTTGTTTTCCATCTCAACTACGAATCATTTACTGAAATTGCGCTACCATGTGAATGATCAACCGCCGTTGAGTAGGTTATATGCGAGAAACATTGACGTACCTCCCTCAGACAAGGACGGTGCAGCGTTCAACTACGTCGCATTCGCGCTGGACTGCTCCCGGGCCATAATTAGGATTAACCAGAGATGATAAACTCCAAGAATAACTTGTCATGAATGAGCAACATCATGACGATCAAAAGGAAAGACACAGTTGAAGTCGGGCAGAGACAGACTCCTACAGACTCCCGAGAGGGACCATACAGGACCCATGAATATCGCTCCCTGATCCCTCGCACTCACTTCGCGTCTCTACAGGACACTCCTCAGTAATGATGCCTGCACCTGGCTTTCCCATGTCCGCGGGTTTTTCCCGACTCGGTTTTCCCCGCATGGGTTTTTCGTCCGATCTGCTTTCTAACAGTTGTGGCTTTCCTTTCCGCAGCGTACATACTGTCCGTCCCGGTCTCTCGGGGCTGGGACACATCATACTGGGTAGTGATCAGAGTAGTTACATGATATGGGTGTGCGTAACGTAGTCCTGTGCCTGTCTACGTAGTACGCGCCACCGCTTTGTTCCGCCATGGGACCGCTGCGGAATACACTTCCTTCCTTCCTTCCACCAAAGGTCCCATCGAGATGCTGACGGAAAAGGCCCAAAAATCGTCCAAGCTGGGATCCTGGTGCGGACGAAAGGGCCAGAATTTCGGCCGAGGTCCGATCGAAACCGCTACAAATATGGGGCCTCTTGGCCCAGCTCCCATCCTTGGTGCTGACGGACATCCGGTGCTGAGGGCAGAAACCCGGCAGAGAACGGCAGAAAGCACAATTCTTACAACCTACCGCTGGTTTCAATGTTCGATCTCTTCATGCGGCCACAATCTGCCCTGTTTGGCCCCTGAACTCGGATCCATTTTGCTGACGGATCGGCCTCGGAAAGTGATGTCCCACCCAAATTCGGACGTTATGGGCATGGATTTTGTGCTGACGGAAGGCCAAAATTTGGATGCAACCTCTAGGCGCATATTCATGGGTCCTGACCATACGAACGACGCCCACGTGGCCGGATGCAGATACTTACGCCGCCGCGCGTCACTCGCGCGTCGGACTCTTGGGTTCTTGTTCCTTCCTTCCTGGCGACAGTCAACTCTATTCCAGTTGGTGACGGTGCTGGCCGGCAGCAGCAAAACTTTCTTATTTCAGGAAGCCTTTTTGAAGCAGCTGGAGGCGCGCTAGCAGATGAAGGTCATCCGGAAAGTCTCCATGAAGTGGCGGAATCCTGAGGCACAATTCATGGGGGAACTAGGGAGAATCATACCGGAGGTGATATGGCTTGGATCACGATTCTGGCTGGGATTCTGGATGTTCACATTGCTCCGACTAGCCTTGTGACGAGGCCGTTTGGGCAAGGCGTTCCTCGCAATTGCCGACAGAGAAGAAGTCTCTCCGCATGTCTCAAGCATCCGCGACATGGCATGACATGCCTGTCATGACGCTTTCCCCGTGGCCGATGGTGTGATCTCCTCCCAACGTTCTGCAATAACCCACTCCTCCCCGGTCCTTCAGCCCCATATATGTATTCCATATTCACACCCCGATGAACCGCTCCGTTGATTTGTGCAGCATCCATATCTCTGCTCTTTTTGCGTTTGACTGTGTACGTATAGCAAGGTTTTCCTGGCTCGATAACTTGTGCGTGCGAATTGCATGCAATTTCATTACCCATGGGGCCAGAGATCCTGCACACGCGCTGCCGCTGGCAGCCTCAGCACTCTACGACATGATGATGAAGATTGTTTCCCAAGAGTACAGCTACTGATGTTTTCACTGGGAACACAGGTTCAACTCTTTGAATGTTGAACACAATTTGCAGAATGTCGAGTCGAGCCCGATCCTGTCCCCGGAAAGATGCAATGCGAATAGGCCAGAAGTAGGCCGCGCCTGGGATGGGAGTGCGTAGAAACCAAGAGCGCCAGGCGCGAAAGATGTTGAGCCCAAGACGAAGATGTGAGTGTCATTCCAGTTGGCGTCGTAGAATGAGCAGCTGAAAGAATCTGCACAGCGACGAGCGTAACGGCATCACAGATTCCTGGACTGCGTCTGCGTCTTCGTGTTCACGTCCATCCACGGCTCCTTGCCTGCGACCGGACGCTCGGCGCTCGCGCATCGGTCGTATGCGATGTCAAAGTTGTCACCGCGCCCGCATGCGGGGCCCCTCAATGCCCAGTGATTCAACCGGTGATTTTTCGGACGAATGAGACGTGCTGGTAATAGTAAGAGACAGTAAGTCGGACTATGTATCATGCGATTCGTGCCACTGGTCTCGTCGATCGGATGCCCTGAAAACATCGCAATTGCGTCGAATGTCATTCCAGCGATCGCAGGTCAGTCCGCCAAAGGCAGCAGTACTTCGGGGATTTGTTTAGGGTAATCACGGTCTTCTATTAGGCGCGCGGCCCCATGGTCAGCATTGCCCTGGTTAAAGCTTCTGTACCTGGAGTCTACGAAGTCAAGTGTTGGCTGTCCTGATAGGTCTCGCTCAGGCAGCGGATTTCGCAGTGGCGCTGCGCCCTGATAAACTCCCGCTTCTGGCCCGTCCGTGACCAGTGCTTGGCGGATGTATCCTGCTGCAGTCATTCGTTCGAGATGTGTATATATGCTGATAGGTAATACCGATTTATCGATTCGAGCAGGAACCTGACGATATGCTCTTTAGCGTCGGTCAGACTATTGTCTCGAAATGGGGGGTATGTCCCACCAAAAACGCTGTATTTTGGACCGCCCATGCTTCCAGATGGGAAAATTAAAGTATTCTCCCATCATCAAGCGCTGTCGTATGCCAAGATATGTTATCTTCCACTCTGCCCTTCCCTCCCTTCCGCTATCGGCGAGAACTCGGGTGTCTGTCGGATGCTCGGAATGCAGTCGCTTTCCGTTTGCGGATAGCACCGCGGCTAGGAACACATATCCCGGGCGACGCGGTGCGGGTAGGTCATACACACAGAAGCGCACCTCTTGGCATGGTCGCCTGATTTGCGATTAACGAGTGCCCCTACCCTGTCAGAAATTATAAACGCCATTGGGAACACCTGCAAGATGCCTTGTCGAAGGCCGCTCTTTGTTCCTTCGACTCTCTTCTCGTGCAGGAGCAGCCATGGCCGCCGTCGAACACTCGTCACCCGAGAAGGCCGGATCGATGGACTTGAAGAAAGCGGGCGTCGAACATAGCGAGAAGAAGGTCCTGACGCCTGAGGAGCGGCAAGAGGCGTTGTCCGCCGCTCTCGCTGTAGACCCGGGAGTCAACCCACGAAGCTGGCGGGCGATCCAGGTATGCCGATTACGCATGTGACAATGCATGGATCCCGCTGAAAAATGAGAAGATGTACCTCATAGTGCTGTGCATCTGCTGCTGCTCCGGGGATAGTGGGTTCGATGGCACGGTGAGGATCTGCAAAAGAGCAATTATAGCAGGGCCTCGTTCTGACTAATCTATGTAGGTTATGGGTGGTGTCAATTCCATGGCGCAATACCAGCAGTTCTTTGGGTTGAGCTCGGCTGGAGCCAAGACTGGGTGAGTCGTTATTCAGTGTACATGTGCGATGCCCCTTACCAAGCTATCGTGCAGGATTGTGTTTGGAATTTACACAGTGTGCGTTTCATAATTGTTTTCAAATCGTTGTACCTCTGTCTGACGCAATTTTACAGTGGATCACTCGTGTAAGTCTATATCACCGATGCTCAGATCCACAATATTGATATACACTATCGTCACTTAGCGGTGCTATTCCCTCTGGTATGCTCGTGTTCAACTGTGCATATCCGTTCCCAATTGCTGAGAGAATTCCGAGCTAGCCATTATTCCTGATCGGTATGGTCGGCGCGTCGCTATGTTTACGGGGAATTCCATCCTAATGTTCGTGACATGGCCTATCCAAAATGTGCGATGCACATACTTATTTTCCGCGGCTAACAGCGTCGGTGCCATCATCACGGGAACGGCGAAAAATCAAGCCACATTCATCGGGGGTCGTTTCCTGACCGGCATTGGGTCGGGAACGGCAGGAGCCTGCGCCAAGTCGTACCTTGCTGAAATAACACCGCCCCAGACTCGCGGTCTCTTCTTGGGCCTCTTAAACTCCTTGTGAGTGATTCATGTCGCCATTGTACGTCGATAATAATCCAAAAAGATTAGCTACTACGTCGGACAGATGACAGCGACGGGCATGATGGTCTCGACCGGCAACTTCAACAACAACTTATCCTGGCGTCTGCCGTTGTTCGTTCAGGTGCGTTGCACAAAGCTTATCCCTGACTACCATTATCAAGATTAGCGGCTATGTTATAGATCATCCCCGCGGCCTTCAACGTTATCTTCGTCTTCCTGTGCCCTGAATCGTAAGTCTATCAGCACAATAGGTGTAAGTCGATCTGAAAACCGCTGCTCTCAGTCCTCGATGGCTATATACCATTGGTAAAGTCGATAAGGCTCGCGATATCTTAGCCAAGCTGCATTCTAACACCGGCGATCCTTATTCGCCTCTAATTGACCTTGAGATGGAGGAGATTAAGGAGAAGATCGTCCTTGGCGGAAGCGACAGTACGTCTTACTCAAAGCAGAATCTTTTGACTTGCACTCATTCTTCTATTCGTGCAGAGCATTTCTGGGATTTCCGCCCTCTGTTCCGCACGGCGGCAGATCGCTACCGCGCCTGGATGGTCGTGCTCATTGGCTCGTTCGGGCAGCTTTCAGGAAACGGCCTCATCACCTATTTCCTTCCAGTCCTTCTCAAGAATGCCGGTATTGTGTCGCAAAACAGGCAGCTGACACTGAACTTCGTCAATTCCGTAACATCGTTTATCGGTGCTTTGTCTGTACGTATGAGCGCAATTTGTTAAGCCGCGGTCACGGACTGACTTTCTGCTCGCAGGGCTCGGCATCGGTCGACCACATTGGGCGGCGGAAGCTGCTTTTGATTTCCACCGGTCTTTGCGTGGTCACCCTGGCCATCGTGACAGGTCTTCTCAGTGACAATGGGAACGGGAATCAAGTGCGAGCAAATGCTGGCATCTCGTTCATCTACTTGTTCATGGTGATCTTCTCTTTTGGCTGGACGCCAATGTGAGCACTGCATACGACTCTTGGCATCATACCCTTGACCAAAAGTATATCGTAGGCAATCCCTTTATGGTGCAGAAGTGCTCGGCTACGAGGCGCGTGCAAAGGGCCTTGCTTTCCTTAACGTTGTTGCACAAGCTTCGTCTTGCATCAACACCTTTGGGTGAGTAAGATCACATCCGGAAAGCCGATCATCACTGATAATTGTTTCGTCTAGTATTCCCGTTGCTCTAGAGAAGCTCGGATGGAAAGGCAGGTCTCCAACTGACTCAATTCATCCCATGCTTGCTAACGGTTACACCTACAGTCTACCTGATTTTCCTGATTTGGGATGTCTTTGAGTTCCTCGTGATTTACTTCACCCTGGTTGAGACGAAGGGGCTCACCCTGGAGGAAATTGACGAAGTCTTCGCTCAGCCGAATCCTCGGACGTACTCGATAGAACACGCCCGGAAGCGGCGGACAGCTCCTCGAGCTAGCGCAGCATGATATGTCCATATTTTCGTCCACGTTACCCATCCGCTATATCGAAAACTTACAATTACTTACAAATCCACGATCTGTACGACAAGTTGTGTACGACTCAAGAGGGCTATCTACCAATTTCATGCATTTTGCCGAAGTTCAACCCAAATCTAATTGCCAAGATATGGTGGCAAGTTGACAACTGCGTATATCTCCTTGTCCCCTAGCATGATCACTTGTGGAAGAGGCACAAGTTTTACATCTTTCCATAGGTCGGCACAGTTCACCGCCACGAGCGCTTGAGCCCGGAGTAGGTCCAGGCTTGGTCTATTTGGCAGTGTTTGTCTCGTACAAGAAGCCTCCAGACAGGGACTTGGTCAGAACATTCACAAGAAATGGCGACTATACTACCCTCCCCTCCCAATCGATTCTTACTGAATCCAAAGTTCGAAGGATACGTATTAGATCCTATTCCGCAAGATGAAGTGACTGCTGTTCATCATCTAGTATATCGACCGAACCAGGTCACTGCGTCTGGCGGAGCGCCTATTTCATTCCAAGAAGTGGAAAGCCGGGTTCGTTTCAATCATCTCGCCATAGATCCAGACGCACAAAAGGCTGCTTATGTTGATTCCGAGCTCAGAATTGTGTTAACTGAATTAAATCCTGTATGTTCGAGCACAGTAATCCGTGTCGCTGCAAACCTCCTAATGGGATCTTTCCGCCAGGTAACACTTGTACCGTCCTTCCGAATAGCATACCAGCTCCCACAATCCATGGAAACTTCAGAAGCACCGAAATATCAGAACGATTACCCGTCCATTGTTTTCCTTACCTCTCAATTTGCGTTTGTCTCCGACGGGCATGGACTGCTGTATGCATTGGATCTCTCATCTGATGAGGATCCTCTTCGGGGAACGTTCGACCTTCCTGTGGACGTGGACCCGGCTTTGTCTCCGAAGTCTCCTCCGTTCCGCTTACACTCGGTCGCACAGACATCGGATGATACCGCTGTCGTCATACTATCTACCAAACGTCACGGACAACCCCATCCCTCGGAGTCATTCTTAAAGCCGCCTCCCGCCGAATTCGACATCTACGCCGCCGAATTCAGCCTGCCTATCTCTCCTGCGAGCGACGAAATTGTGACCATGACGATCAAATGGCACCGACACGGGACCTCTGTACCATCCTTCGTTTCCTACGACCCTTCGCTCAAATCATTTCTTTTGGCTGGTCCCTCCTCTTATCTGACGGAAGATAAGCCTATGGAGGACATGCCCGTCGATTCAGAAGAGACAATCGTCACATTCAACGAGACCTCGGAGCCCTCGGTGCCCGCTCTAGCCCCACAGACCACCCTCCCATCCGAAGACGAGCCCAAACTCCCGCCATATGCATGGACCCAGGAGCTTGGCGAAATCACGCTTAGCTTCCCCCTCCCCGCCGACACCGACGTCAGCAAGATCAGCATCGTTTTCTCTCCTTCGAGCGTCAAGTTCGCGCACCTCGGCGCTTTGGCCGATGCATCGCTGCTCCTCCGCTACTCGGGCGTCGAGCTGTGGGACCAGATCGTCCCGACTACGAGTTTCTGGACCTGGGATGCGGAGGCGTCGCCCAAGTACGGCCTGCTCATGCTGTACCTGCAGAAGCGGAACGAGGGGACGCGGTGGCTGCAGGTTTTCTCGGACTCGCCCGATGTACCGGAGGTCCCCGAGACCGTCGATCCCTCCGAACTGACCAAGATGCTCGAGCTGATGGAGAAGTATACGTCCGGTGCGCCAGAGAGAGGAGCGGTCGAGTTTGCCAGAAGACCGAGTCTGTCGAGCGTCGAGGGCGAGGCGGACGAAACAATCGACGAGGCCGTGGGACGGGCGCTGTATCTCACGTGGATTGGAGAGGACGGTGGCACCCCGTTGTGGGTGCCGCCCAAAGGTGCAGACACACCCTTCCAGGTGCTATCGCTCCCAATGCCCGGCATCCGGCCACCGGCCGTTTCTCTGGTCATCAGGCGCGCCGTGGATGGCTTGGACTATACGCTGTTAACCGGTGGGGGTGCGCCTGTGTGGGCGCACACCGCCACGTATGCCGCACTGGCGTTCGTGCTGGCGTCGAAAGAGGACATGCGCTTCACATACCATGTGTCCCCTCAGGCGGTCCTCGCGTTCGAAAGCAGCAAGGGCAATTATGGCGGCCATGTATACATCTATCGGTTGGCGAAACCTGGCGAGCTCCACGCGAAGCAGGCCATTCTTAGTTTGGGCGATGGATCCGCTGGATCGGTACTAGGTGTGGGCGTTTTGAGGAATGGGCAGCGGCCTGTCGTCCTGTGTCTCTGCGAACAAGAGCTGGTAGTAATGCGGAACATATTGAACTGAGGGAAGGAATGAAGAGGGAAAGCACATTGAATTTATGTAGCACAATGGCTGATGGCATGTATTGATGAACAATCCTGGATACACTGGTATGAAAGACAGTAATCATGCAACATGAATAACTGTAAAACAATAGATAATAACACGGCGTCGAAGGGGGACCCAAAGATGAAACAGAAACAGTCGAAGTGATACAGTAGCAGTAATTAACAGATGATTATGCTTCAACTTGTGTCGGATGCTCTTCCCCGCCTTTGCTTGGCTCTGCGGACTCTGCCGCCTGGCCATTAGGTCTTTGCGAAGGGCCTCCTTCGCCGTCTGGTTTATGGTTCGCGGAACCTGAGGGCGCGTCCGCGGCGTCGCCTGATGCCTTCGATGCATCTTCGTCGTGTTCATCTAGCTTGAACTCGCCTTCCTCATCTTCACGCTCAAACTCGTCCAAGCGCTCCCTCAGCGCCTTCGTGACGTCAGGAGAGTCGGCTCTGAGATCGATGCCGCCGCTGAAGAGATTATTCTCCTGGCCGTCCATCTCCTCGTCGCTGTCGTCCTGCTCGAACATCAGCGTGCCGCTGTCGCTCATGATGCCAGAGCCCGGGTGAAAGGAGATGCCATTGGCCTGCAGGATGCTGAAGTGGTTCGGGTGCCCGATCGCATGGCTCTCGGTGTCGTGCGCGTCCTGACTCGCCCAGACGTCCCGCCGCCGGCGAAAATCCTGCAGCCGCCGCGGGTCGTAGATCTGCGGCAGCGTGTCCGGCGTGTCGAAGCCGTAGCGCGTCGCCATGCGCTCGCGCATCATCGCGTACCACTGTTCCTTGGTCTTGCCGTTGAGCAGCGCGATGATGAGGATCGTCATGTTGTCGCAGCCGATGCCCGCGCCGGACGACGTGTCGGGCGCGAGACAGAGCTCGCAGATGTTCTCGCAGATCTGGTGGAGCTCCTTGCCCTCGGACAGTTGAAGCCGCACTACGTCAACGCACTGCTGCGAGGACAAACAGTCCCAAATGCCTGTGGGGCTGTGCATTGAGCGTCGATCCCGAAGACGCATATAACGGTGCAATGCTTACCGTCGCACGCGAGGATCAGGAACTCGTCTTCGTCGGTGATCTGGTGCACGGTGACGTCCGGGTTCGCAGTGATGATCTGCTTCTCGGGCGTGAGAGAGTAGTTTTTCTTGTACTCAAAGTCGCCGAGTGCCCTCGCGAGCGCGAGATTGCCTGTGCGCGGCATGAATATCAGAACCACGTCGCACGGTGGGGAAGGGAAACCGACCATTGACGCGTCCGAACTCAATGAATCCGCCCGCATTCACGATGCGGTTCTTCTCAACTGTAAAAGCGGTCATGAGTCGTCGATTGCTAACGAAACGGGCGGATCTGACGCACTGTCGTTCTGCGGCTTGTGGTCGAAGCTGAGCGGCTTGCCTTCTCCCTTCACGCTTATTACACTTCGCGAATCACCCGCGTTAGCCTGCGCATAGATGATGGTTGAAACATGAAAAGAGCACATAAGTATGCGGGACGCACGACATAAATTTTACCGTCCGCCGTGATCAAAGCTGCGACAGCAGTACAACCGGACGGGTCTCTAGTATATGTGCTGTCTAGAGCAAGAGATTGCGGGTTAAACTCGCGGAAAGACAAGGACAAAATTTGGGGCGCACCGCTTAAGAGATCCTCATCCGTCCCCAAGAACGCCCTCTTCAGAGCCTCCTCGAGTTTATGCTCCCGGTATGCCTCTTCGTTGACCAGCCGTTTATGTACGTTTTGGCCTGCAAAACGGGCGACCGCGGAACCTGGGGGCCGAAATTTTATTTTGGCAGCACAAACTTAGAGCGGTGGACCGTACCGCCGTGCCCATCGTACACCGCAAAGAACGCGTTGCTGTTCTCGCTGTCACCCAAGCGCAAAGCCACGGTATGTGCGTCCTCCATGGCTGGCCAACACGAGCAAAATGGAGTCAGAAGACATGAAATTCGGAAGCGCCCCGTCCAGAAAAATAGTGCAGGGTGCATTCAGACGGCCAAAATCCCAGACAAAGGAGAAGGGTTGAAGAGGTATAAGAATAGACGGGAACGCACTTATTCGCCATCCCTGCATTTCCGATACGCTGTACAAAAACCGCTCATCTCCACCCGACTCGGTATGCTTGGTCGTGGCTACAAAGACAGTCGCATTGCACGCGAGGCGAGTGTGTTAGGCATACACATTCCAGGATCCACACACGACCCACATGGTACGGAAAGAGTTTGGCCCTGGGGTACGAGAGAGCGTCGGTGACATTTCTTATCAAATTGTCAAGGGCGCAGCACGCACCATGTCTGCTGCTTGGTTTTGCTTTGGCGAGAGTTACAGGCTGGGTCACTTTACGGCCGTTCTCGTGAGCTGTCGTGAGGTGGATTTTCGTAGACGGGGAGCAGGATGAGGATGGCGGGGACGCGCAGACTGTACAGGTATGGTAGCACTCCGAATCTCCTGTTTGGTTCTGATTACGGCTGTGATAAGCAGCCTGGGGTTCGGGTCCAATACCGGCTGTGCGCCTACAAAAGTCGATACAAAGCACCTCATATCATCAATACATGATCATCGTATGCAGATGCTGTAATGTGAAGCTAGAAGATGGAAGGCTTAGGCACTTACGGCTCGGGGCACTCAAATTAAATGTCACTTCCAATACGAGCCGGAACACAAGCGATCACATTGGCTGAGATACCCGACGCTACTCGCTGCGAACCACAATGTTTTGAACTATGGGGAAATAAATATGTCGACCACCAAGGTGCTGTGGATAGAGGCGAACGCATAATACTGTACCAGGCGGCACAAATGGATCACAGGACGCCGATGCATGCTGAATGTGATGCTAACGTAGTACAACAAGGCTGGGCTGTGACGGATGCTTCACATAGTGCAGAAGGTGCTGCAGTATAGGGAACTGTGTAACCGTAGAATCGATGACCGAAACATCGTGCAATGGGGGCGGTAGTTAGGATTCGTCCGCCGCCACTTCGGTTTGAGCAGAGGGAAGAGATTCGACAAGTGGAGTCGTCTCGGCGTGGGCGAGCGCACTCTCGCGCACGGGGCTGGTGGAAGGATTATTGCAAGGAGAGACGGAGATGCCGCCCTGGTAGCTTGAAGGAGGGGATGATGCGTGTGGGATGCTGTGGATGCAGATGACTGATGAGACACGCGATCTCAATGAGGCACGGACGAGACGTACTTCTCTGGGTTCGGGATTGCCGTACCTACGGCATTCTGCGGAGCCACGCCGGCCTTCGAAAGAGCGTAGTCGCCAGAATCGAAGTACTTACGATCCTAGATGCGATAACACGTTCCATGGCGAGAAGGATGCATTAGTCACCAAGTGCGATTGCGCCGCAGCAGGTCACCAACGTACCTTTTGCATCTTAGTGAGGACATTTTTGTGCGTCGGAAGCTTGCCGTATAATCTGAAGAGCTTCTGCTCCTCGTCCGTGAGTTTCTGCAAGAGATCTTGATGAGCAACAGCAGCGGCGCGAGATGACAGGCTTGGGGAGGGGAAAGGAAGTAAGACGCACGCTGATATCGATCTTCTTGAGCTTTGCGGGATGCATGGTGGATGAGGACGGCGACGACGGAAGAGCTGGAGGGCGAAGGGTGAAAGACGATGGGGATGGTTTGCGCAACCCAAAGCCCAATTCACGACCGAGGCGAGCGTAGGCACCGATCCGGGCATGCCACAGCGGGGACGGGCGGACCTCCAATCTGTCAGTGACGTACGTACGCAGCGCAGTCACGCGCGACCGCCGGGAGCGGAGTGGCAGAGGTCTGTGGACCGCTGGCGGGGGCCCTGAGAGAATTGGAGGTGGAGTTGATCTGAGGACGGACACCCTCGCCGTCGCCGACCATCGTCCCCGTCGTCGTCGCCACCCTTCCCTTCCCGCCTCCCTCGTCGTCCCCGCCTGCGCTCATACAGGCCCAATTCGACAGATACCCTGGATAATGCAAGTTAGAGGGCTCGTCTTGCAGCCACCAAGCACGCCCCACGCATCATCCCCGTTAATCATCTCCACTGCCCGCCGCGTCTAGACTTGACTGTCGCCCACGTTTCCAGCTCTACTTTATTCCATTTTGTCGTCGCTCTACCAGCTGTGCTATGCCCTCTCCAGTCTCTCACCACACGCCCTGGCCAAGGCAGACTCCCCCGCCCGTCGATCTCTATCGCTCAAAACGCGACTTCGATCGTCGTCCGGTTTTTCCGAGGCAGATTGTAGCCAACCAGTCTGGCGTTGGTACGTGCCGAGTCCTCGTTTAACCAGCTTCCTCCCTCCCTCGCCTCGCTTTTATCTTGCATTGGTCTTCTCTATGCATATCAGCAACGTTCTCACACCTCCCATGTTTTACAGCCGAGGCAGAACAACAGTGTCTGTTCCTATCAGGCAACAATGTCATTTCCTGTTTCCCTACCGAGAACACCGTCATTCCCCAGCACCAATGGGCAACGTTTGTCTGTACGTGCTGCGCTTTGGTTACGTCTCCGAGCTCTTCACGAACGTCTGTCTAGGGAATACAAACCTGCCAGACATCACGCAAACGAACCTGGTCAACATCTATCTTTTCCATGGAGACTCGGGTCAGCAGATTCTCCAGATGCTCAATCACACGAACCCTAGAGGCTTAGTGGGGTCCGTGACCGCACAAGTGAATGACTCGTGGTTCCCCGATGGCGGATTGGGTTGGTCAGGCAGCAACATCTCGTACCCCTACTTTTGGGTCATTACACGAGCAGACGTAGGATTGGATGGCCGCCAGATCCCTCAGTCGACGTTTTCAGCCGTCCGTGCGTACCAGTCCTCATTGTCGCGCATTCCTTAAGCTGATTATCTTGCAGAGACAACTTTTGCCGATGCAGTCACGTCCTCTCGCGCGTCCGCCTCGTCTGTTGCAGCCGCCTCATCATCTTCCGTGGCCGCGTCCCTCTCTTCTCAGTCCGTGCAGTCGAGTCTATCCGCGTCCACGGCAACAGCTAACCCTAATGGGACCGTCAGTCCGTCTCCCTCCTCAGCGACTCCGTCTGGCAACCTTCAGTCCGATGGCGGATCCAATTTCCCTCACTGGGCGATTGCAGTCATTGTGGTCCTTGGTTTCCTAGCTATCGTTGCGAGTTGCGTTCTGATATTCCTCATTGCGCGCCGAATACGCCGCAGACGCGTCAGCTCGCGCAACTCCATGGGCTCCGCGTCACCAATGATGGCCAATGTGCAGTCTGGGCAAGGGCCCCAATCGCCGTTAATGGAGCAGGCTGGACAGCAGTCATCATTCGCCCGGGCGCCATCCCTTAATTCCCGAGATGGCGCCTCAACGGTTTCTCACACGCACTCCGCAGGTGATGCTGCCCCGTTCTCGGGTGCAGACGCGGCGATTATGGCCAACGCATTCCGACAGGCGCTTCGCAAACCTGATTTTGCTGCTCCTCCCATAGAAGAAGGCGAGAGCCCAGACACACAAGACCGGCACGACGCACAGCTGCTTAGCCGCGAGCTTGCCGAGGAAGGGCGAGATATCCGGAGCGTCAGCTCGTCAAGAGGTGTTAGAGTGGAGACTCTCAGTGATGGCGATGGAGAAGGGACTGTCCAGGACCATCCACGTTAACCATCACAAATAAAGTTCGGTCGTGCGCCGCTCGCTTTCGGTGTGCCGCTGCTTCTACTTCGCCTTCTTCCTTGCATCTGTTGACTCGTGGTTCTCTGGGTTTGTATCATTGGGCCTCATCATCTCACTACTTTCATACCTCTTTGCCTGCATTATAACCCCTGCCTTCTGACACTTGCCGTTCTCCGCGTGCGATGCCCTTTTTCCTCCTCATTATCATCATCCCCTTTGTTGTCTAGTTACCCTTCATATGCTGTCCGGGCTTTCGTCCCCCTCTGGCCAGGCGTGGGGCATCACAATCGTTCATGGCATGGACAGCATGGTCGCGCGCTGCTTCGGTAATATATTTTGCTACCCCGTCATGATGTCTACCACCCTCCTGTCGTACTCCACCAATCCTCACTTTTCCATGTTCGGGACCATGGAGCACTCACAATGCCATGCTCACAGTTGGCCGGACCGTTGCGGCGCATTTTGTCGAGGCGGTTTGGGCGTCGTGGGCGATGGATGGGAGGACGGACTGTACTTTTGGACAGCATGCACATGCACCTGCACTCTTTCATCATGCATCGGACTCTTTTGTTTCATATGTTCCTCTGTTCCATACATTCCCATACATACTTACATCTTGGATATCCAAAACTCTAATAGTCAACCAACTAAGTGTTTTCTTTCCAACCGTTGCATTTTTATTGTGTTTTAACTATATGCTGTTACGAACGGGATGAATCTTGAAGTTGTATCGTTGACGTGGGGTCTGTGCGCTGCAGCTAAGCCGAACAATTTGTCAACGACCGGGCATGTGCCTCCGACGCAGAGTTCATAAGATCGGTTTTACGTCTCGATGCCCCTCCGTGCATTGCCAAAAATTTCCTTTGTCACCATGCCTGCACGCCTGTACCGCTTCACAGCGTGGACATCGGTGGTAGCCTTCCGTACCCGTAGCCGTGTGCCCGCCACAAGAATATCCAACGGCCGAGCGGCCGAGGCCTGCGGAGGCCCTTCCTTCCGCGTGCCTCACCTGCAGTGCACGTCGTCGCCGGATGTCGGAAGCGATGTGCGCCTGAAATATCGAGGGGCAGCCCCCTTGGGCCTTGACGCACGGCCAACCTTGCGAACCACTGCGACCGCCAGGAGGACCCCGGATAATCAGTAGAAAGGCCATGTCATAATTTCCAAAATCGGCCCCAAAAAATGTCCGGACTGGAGGTCGGTTGGGGCGAGTTTTTGTCCGGACTGGACATGGCTTCCGGCTGGCCTGGCTTGATTTGTCCGGACTATGTACACGATTGCTGGTGGGCCGATTTTCGCAAAAATCGCCCCAGAATGCAGAAATCGAGCTCGCGCCGCTTCCTGGAAGCGTCGCGAGTCACTGAGAGGCTTGATGTTGTATTTTCGGCCAAACAGGATGGCAATAGGTGTTACATTGGTTATTGCGGCATGGCAAACAACAAACCCTCGCCGTGCGCTGCGGCAGCTGGACATGTGTCAACAACTCTCTCCTTCATGCCCACGCGAATACACGAATCTTGAGCATTATCTAGTGATCCGCCAACCGGATAGGGCATATTTGCGGCCAAACCCTGGCCGATCGACGCGTGAGGGAGAACGCCGCCCCGACGAACAATGCTGGAAACCGTTTTTCGCGCGATTTTGATCATGCTTCGGTGTGCTGTTGCCTGCCGTTGCCGAAGGTGTACCTGATGCTTGTATGGATTGGTGTGGGTTGGGGCCAGTGTCCGGACTCTTACATGGGTTATCCGGTACCTGCTATCTCATGTCCGGACCACGTACATGGCCTCCCGGCCAGCAGGGGGTCGATTTGTCCGGACTTGAACATGGCTTTTTTGGTCAAAAGGCCCAAAAAATGTCCGGACCACGACATGAGATAAGTCCTAATAATCCGGGGTCCTCCGCCAGGCTGCGGTGCCGATGTCCCGATAGCCAATCGCGGGGACGTCCCCAATTATATTTGACAACCCCGCGATCCCGAGCGTCGATCGACCCCGTTGTACATTCCGGCGGCCAAGACAGACGACCAGGCACCCGGCCGCACGTCCTGCCACAGGTTGCGCTTCAGGTAGAAATTCTGACCATGGCGTAGGATTTGGTGTGTAAATCCGAAAGCTGTATGGGGAATCATCTACATCAAAGGGGCATCACAGGAAGTGAATATACATGGAGCAGGTACAATAATCGAGCCGTTTTATCTACCTTATTCAGCAGATCTATACATAGTGATATACAGCAAGTCGGGACCCCACACGAAGAAAGATTGTCGGACTGCAGATCGCACAATTTCAGACCTGGTACTTCCAGTGGACGTCGCGGTCACCTAGGTCAAGGTCTGGCTCGGCCGTCTTGCGGTCGACGTCCGCGTGCTCGCCTGCAACAAGGATCGCTGCCCTCCTGTGGTTCTCGCGCGCCATCCAGCACCAGAGGCTGCTGGCGATGGCGATCGCAAAACAGAGGTAGCCGATGGCGATGATGTGCGGCTTGCGGAAGTGGTGCGCTGCCCACGCGGGGCGGTAGATGAGGACACCGGTGATGGCGCCGCAGTCGCCGATGGTGATCTGCATCGCGACGCCCACGGCACGCTTTGTTTGGCCCGATATGTTTTCGGAAGGCCAGCTGGTGAGACGTTGTGTGTTAGTGTTAGGCGGAGTCTTAGCGCGGGCGACTTTACCTGAGGAGGAGGGCATTTCCGGTGTATACGCCCAGACTGGCGAGATGCACGCCGAAGTATTGCGGACCAGCTGCACGGAACTCTCGAATAAGATACAGGTAGCAAAACCAGAGACGGACGCGTACCCTTCTCAGTGGCGGCCATGATGATGTAGCCTGCTATGATGTCAGTTTCTGCTCGAGTCGAATTCTGGGGTCACGCACCGATGATCGCGATGCAGGCAGACAGAATGATCCATGGCGCACGCAGTTTCGTTTTCGCTGCCGCCCATGCGCCAATTGCGATGCCAATCGCCGCAAGAGCATTCGGCGGGACAGTCATCCTGAGTGGACGTGATCAGCATCTCTGAAAGCTAGATACATCCGCTAGAAACACGTACAGCTGGGCTTTCCATGTTGCAAACCCGAGGTCATTGATGATTGTGGGCTGCGAAAAATGTAAGATGGCCGGAATCTTTGTGGAAGCGGCAGAACGTACCAGGAACAGACTCAGCGTATACAGTACAAATGCGAAGCCATGGAAGAGTAGAGCGTAGCCCCATACCAGAGGGTCGGTAACGGCTTGACGGACATAGAACCAGGAAAATTTCTCTTTGCGCCCGGCGTCAGAGTCGGCCGCAAGGCGTGCTTGGAGACGGTCTCGCTCCGCTGGTGTCAACTACGAAATGGAAATGTCAATTGTTGCAGTAGGCTTGACAAGATAGAATTGTGCTCACAAACTTCGCTTTGTAGCTCCAAGTCGGCACCCAGAAGAAACCGAAGATGGAGACAACAACCGTCATAAGACCCTCGAGGATGAAGATCCTGTCCGAAGAACATGAGGTTTCGAACCGCAAAAAGGAAACCGATCGTTTACTTACCATGCCCAACCATGTTTGCCGCCGATGCCGTCCATTTTACCAATAGCAAAGGCCAATATTCCTGTTCAAGTGGAGCATATGGGTCCGCACATATATCTGCAACTAGAATCTGCGTACCACCGAATGCTCCCGCCAAGGCAGCGCCGCCAAAGAAAATCGCGACACGCCAATGCCGTTCACCTCTGGATTTCCGGATTCAATTTAATCTACCGTTAGAGCTTTCCTCAGGAATTTCCACTGACCGTCTGTAATAGACAGAGAAAAGATAAACGACGCCAGGGAAAAGTCCAGCCTCTGTTGCTCCCAACACTGCCATTGAAAAAAAATTGAGCAGACAGTCCATTTTTCTGAGGAAACGGACGTACGCCATCGAACGCCGAAGAGGTTCGACTCGTTAGTGACGAAGCCTTGAAAAATCGAGACTATGCCCCATGTCAAGGTCAAGAGAGGAAGCCAAAATTGCGGATTGAAACGCTTCAGGCTACAGAATGGTGTCAGCACGCGGCACGAGAGCGTATAGAAAGTTGTGAAAGTACATAATCTGAAGAACGACATAAAAGTATTAGGAACATATAGCAGGACTGGGCTTAATGAAACACACATTGGCGGGCACTTCGAAAGTGACGTAGGCGATGAAATACAAGGCAAGCGCCGTGTTATAAGCGGAGTTGGAGACATGGATATCCTTCAAACCGCGCGCGAAAGGTTATCAGCCGTAGCCAGTTATCAATGGCATATAGTTACCGTTGTCAAGCCGTCGATTCTGGTTGCACGGACATCAACCTTAGTGAAAGATAATGTGAAAACAGCGAAGGAGCCTACTTTGCATTCCCGACGTTGGACCTAAAGTTTGGCTGAGTGTGATATTATTCGCTACTAACGAAGCTCACTCACCGATCCAAGAAGCTCAACAGATACAGCAGAGTCAAGATTGGAAGTAACCTGCGCATATAATGTTCAGCAACCAGGATTCGGGGACATTCCACCATAACGTACCTCAAGTCAATCTTCCTGAGCAACTTACGATCCTCAGGCGTATCAAATCCGTCGTATGAACTACGACTATACTCGTCCGTCTCGTCAGGACTGCCGAACACCTTTTCCGGGTCTCGGGCTTCCGAGAATCGCGGAGAGGAATCGGCGGTCGCCGAAGGCGCAGCCTCAACGGGGGCAGCAGCTGCTCCTGGCACGGACATGTTCTCGTACGCGATGCGCGAAAGAACGTACCGTAGCACGAAAAACAGGCGATCCGAAGCAACGCAGCGGTCGTCCTCGAGCCATCATGAAATGTTCGCTCATTTAAGTCGCCTATAGATGATAAGGCTTCGACTTCGAGCGTCTGTTTGTCGCCAAAGTTCGTCAACGCTCTAGTCGATGGCGCAATGGCTTTGACTGCTGCGTGAACGGGTGTTTTCCCTGCGTGTGAGATCAATTAGACTCTCAAGCTTGCAGCCCCGCATATTGCGCCTTCCTTTTGCGGGGAAAGAGATCAGTACCTCAGTCATGATAACGCGTGGGATCTCCATTTGAGGACCTGATCGAGATCGCAGAAAGCTCAACAAGGATCGCCCATCTGCGCAGTGGGATTACAGTTTTTCGATGTCGGTGGTTGATTGGTGGCTGGGAGGTCGAGACAATATCGAAGACGGAGCGCTCTATCCACGCGACGTTCAGGGGCTTGCTGCATAGGAACACCGGCTGCAACACCAGAGTGACGTCGAGCAAGGTTGAGCACTGAGCAAGATGGTTTAGCAGCTGCTTCGAAAGACGCCAAGGACAGCTTGCACAAGACAACAATTCTTGAAGAAAGTAGGTGAGCTTGAACAGAGATCGCGACGGGTAAATGCCTGCATGCTTCTTATTGTCGCAGATACGTTTTGCCTTGGACATCTCGCAGACACGATGGTGATCCACATGCAGTCTATTAATGAAAGGGGCATACAAACGATCAAAAAATATGCAACCTTCATATCGCCTGGAACATCGCGACAACTCTACAAAGAAGACGAGCACTTATCAAATTCGGATACCCCTTCAGAAAAGATCAAAGACATCATCATCGAGCGGTACGTCATTGTACAATGTGGCAGTATTGAGCATCTTGCTATCTTCCGTGTCTTCGTCGTCAGAGAGGATCATAAAATCAGAACGTGCAGCGCTGTTTTCCGGCTTCGGAGCTTCTTCAGAATCAGAAAGGAGTATAGGCATCCAACACAAGTCATCGTTGGGGTCGAGAGTCCAGCTGTCAGAGGAACTGTCTTCGCCAGAGTCTAGGCATAGCTGCAAGTCGTCGAAGAGCGAAGGTGTATCGGAGATCTCGCAGACCATAGGCTGGTCGAGATCATCCACAGACAAGCACGGTGCAGGACTCAGTTGTGCGGGTTTGCTGTCAGTGGAGACCGCGTGGGGAGGCAGATCAAGAAGAGCTTCGCGTGCAGAATCAGGCTGAGACGTTGAAGGGATCGTCTAGAGGTAAACATGGCCGTTGGAGTCGTGATGAACGCGACAGCAAGAAAGAACGTTACCTTGAACTGGGAAGGCCGCACGAATGTTCTGAAGATACGTTCTAGAGCAGCACAGATCACGACGAGATCATCTTCGGAAGGCAACTCCTCGGCAATCAGCGCAGAGGGAGAGATCACATCTAGCGCGGAGAAGGACAGAGGCATCGAGGAGGATAACAACTCGTCGCGGTGGGCAGAAATCCCTTCGGCAGTTCTCTACGATAAAACGGGGCTCTTTGTCGGATGACGTTTGCATGGCGGATGCATAGTAAATCTTACCAGAAGAAGTCGACGGCATGATTTTCTGAATCTTGAACTGGATGAGCGATTGATGATTTCCAGAAGACATGAAGCGACTGGAGAGAATAACCGCTTCTCCGACGCGAACTTCTGGATTGAACACTAAACAAGTGACGCTGAGGGAGACGTAGTCATACATACCAAGCGCCACGGGCCAAAAATAAGAGGGTATCGCCTAGGAATTTCGATGAGGCTTCACGAAGAGAGAACTGGCCAGTACACGAACCGGATCACATGCGCACATATTAGTTTCTGAACTGCAGTATCCAGTACAGGCTGTAAAGGCAAGAGCAGCTGCCGGGCATATATATGCGCATCTGCACGAATCAGAAACCAATCAGCAGCCGGTGTACAGAAGATGGGAAATTACTGGAGTCCAGGGTAGTTCGCTTCCAGACGTATGTGACATGGAGAGAGGTGAGCAAAACACGGGGTGGCGAGTCGGCGTGGATCGAACGGGCCGGAGTAAGAGTGACTGGCGAATCGTTAGACGATAACAAATAGAGCACAGGCAAGGAACAGACATTTCGGTATCCCATCGAGCTGCTCGCTGAAAACCTGAGATATGGTGCTCACCCCAAGGAGGGCTGAATTCTAAGGAAGACTGAGTCGAAACAGTCAACCGAAATAGGCGGTCATGAACGCACCATTCTAAGATATGTGCGAAGGTGGCGAAGAACAGCAGATTGAGTGAGCTGGTTTGGAGGAACTGGTTGGCCGTCGACGATACCGGCAATTGAGAAGACAAGGTCAGAGAGTAGATGGACGTCTATTGATGGTGGGAGCGGCTGCAACAAAGTGTGCACGATTTCAGACGGAGCATCAACAAAGAGGGTGTGGACGACATTGACGGTGAGAGAAAAGCCGTCGACATCGACGGGGACGACGGAATGGAAGGCAATTGAGGGCATGGTGGAGGAGAGACAAAGGCCGTGGGAGACGACGGGCTGTGGCGTGTCAAATTGGATCGAGGACCTCGCCTGTGCTCAATCCTGATATCGGACTCACTCCGACCTTGACTGGCTCTCGTCTGGCCGTCGACCTCCGCTCTCGTCCTTGCCGATCTCTAGTCCACTCCTTATCCAAGCGGGCCTCTCCCGCTCGCATACATCGACATGGTAGAACCCGTCTTTCGCACTCCGTTCTGCTCACCCATATGTCTTTCTATCAGGCCCACGAGCTGGATCAGAAAATTCAAGATGTCTACAAGCGCATTCAGACGGAACGCAAGTTCCTTGAGGCGTCCCAGCACCTGCGCCAAGCGACTACCAATCCCGATGTTTTGCGTCGCAACGATATAAAGATTCGGGAGGCAGAGCGCTCCCTCTCCTATTTCGAGGATACCCTTCGCGAGCTCCAAGCACGCAAGCTACAACAGTCGCAGCGCGATGATGCTTCGCGATCCTCCGGCTCACCAGGCCCCGGCGCATCTCCTACATTAAGGCCGACTCAGAATGTTAAAGACAGGTTCTCTGCTGATTTCGACCGCGCACAATCCTCTCCCGAGTCGCGCTCAGCAACCCTTGTGGACACTGACGGGCCACCCAAGGTCAAAAACTATACCAATCTAGATCTGATCAAGGCAGATTCCCCGCACACAACTGCCAAGATCGCTCGGATGCTGCACCAGCTCGAATTCAAGCTGCAGGTCGAACTCCAATACAAGAAAGGCATCGAGAAAATGGTCAAACTCTATCAGGCTGATGGCGACAAGAAGTCTCGTGCCGATGCGGAAGGCAAGCGCGTCGAGTCCGAGAAGAAGATACAGCTTCTGCAAGCTGCTCTCAAGCGATACAAAAACCTACACGTCTTGGACGATGCAGCAATCGACGATGAGGACGAAACTGGTACGTGCTTTGCATATATGTTCTGTAATCATCTGTATGAACACTTCTTCCAGAGGGGCCGGACGGAGAACGCAAGGCCAACCTGAGGTCCAAACCTTTGTCGGGCAAATTACAGGTCACGATCAAGGGTGCACGCGAGCTCGATCATGCACCAATCGTTACATCTGGTCGTTCTCGGTCTTCGTCCAAGCAAGTCGCCGATACATACGTGTCAATGAAGATCGAGGGGACCCAGCGCGCGCGTACACATCCGTCGCGCACCGACCGTTGGAACGAGGATTTCGAGATCACAGTTGATAAGGCCAACGAAGTCGAGATCGCCGTATACGACAAGCAGGTCAGTGAACCGCACGCGGTTCCCATCGGGCTTCTGTGGATCAGAATCAACGACCTTGTTGAGGCACTTCGAAGACAAAAGGTCAACATGGAGAATGGCCAAGGCGGCTGGGTGACTGCTGGCGATATGAACAAATCCCCTGGATCTGCTGCCGGACAGCCTGGACATCACAGCTCAGCCTCGGGCGATTATTACGCGCCGGATCATGCAAACACTGCAGGTGGGCCATCTGGGGGGCCTATGCCGCCCGGTGCGCAAACTGAGGGTATCGATGGATGGTTCTCGGTGGAACCTGCAGGTGCTATTGCACTGCATATCAACTTCAGTGGGTACACAACTACCATGTGTCATTCTTGCGACTTATCCACCGCATTCAGTCAAGGAGAATGTGCGTAAACGGCCATTGGATGCTCCTGGTGGTCTAGGGCGTCAAGGTGCCGTCAGGAAGCGCAAAGACGAGATTCATGAAATGAATGGCCACAAATTCGTCCAGAAACAATTCTATCAAATCATGCTTTGCGCCTTCTGCAACGAGTTCTTGCTGAACGCCACTGGTTATCAGTGTGAGGACTGTCGCTATACATGTCATAAAAAGTGTTATGAGAAGGTCGTCACCAAATGTATCTCGAAGTCCAACGCAGGGGTCAGTCAACTTACGGTTCGCTTTTCGTGTCTACATTATACTGAGGCCAGACACAGGAGGGCGACGAAGAGAAGATCAACCATCGTATACCTCACCGCTTCGAACCCATTACCAACATTGGAACCAACTGGTGCTGTCATTGTGGTTCTATGCTCCCTCTCGGTCGCAAGAATGCCCGTCGATGCACTGAATGTGACATTACCTGTCATGCGAACTGTGCCCACCTTGTTCCTGACTTCTGTGGCATGTCAATGGAAACAGCAAACCAGCTCCTGCGCGACTGGAGAGACATCAATCGAGCACGTGGCGGGAAAGCTGGTATGACCGCACCGCGCTCACAGACGCGCCCACAGCCGTCGATCGCTCCTCCGGAACCTGTTGGGCAGATTTCTGGAGAACTGGATCATCTCCGTCTTACAGGCGCCGAGCTACCCCCTGGAGAATTCCCGCCGGGCAGAGTGCCATCGCAACAACCTCTACCATCCTATGATCGACGACAGCAACAGCAGCCACTTCCCGGTCCCTACCCGGGAGGCCCGCCGCCCGGTGCTCGCCAGCCAGCAGCACCTGGTTATCCTATGGAACAGCTCGGGCAACCCGTGCCAATGCGTCCCCCACCAGGTGCCCTCGAGCCGTCTGCCATGATCCCGGATGGATATCAGCAAGGCCGCCCCACCCCGCCTCCCATGGTCCCGCCGAAGCAACAGCCACTGCCGAGCAGTCCAGCACCGCAACAACGCGTCTCGCCTCCTGTCGAACGCATTCCGCCGCCAGGTTACCCTCAGCAACAGGTTGCGGTTCCGCCACAGGGTCGGCCACCGATGCAGCAGGGACGACCGAAGCGCAAGGTCGGTTTGGACGATTTTAATTTCTTGGCCGTGCTTGGAAAGGGTAATTTCGGGAAGGTCATGTTGGCGGAGGAGAAAAGAAGTAACAATCTTTTCGCCATCAAGGTGCTTAAGAAGGAGTTCATCATCGACAACGATGAAGTCGAAAGGTATGTCTTACTCCAACCTACATCGTCTGGGCGAATGACAATGGGATCTCTAGTACTCGCTCAGAAAAACGAGTGTTCCTCGCAGCAGCCCGGGAGCGACACCCGTTCTTGCTTGGTCTTCATTCGTGTTTCCAAACGGAGACCCGTGTCTACTTCGTCATGGAGTACGTCAGTGGTGGCGACCTGATGCTGCACATCCAGCGTAAACAGTTCTCCTTACGACAGGCCAAGTTCTATGCGTGTGAAGTTCTCCTAGCCCTGGAATATTTCCATGCGAATGGGATCGTCTACCGGTGCGTCCCCTCCAACGATCTTGTACCATTTAACTAGTCGCTGACGGCAGTTGCAGTGACCTGAAGTTGGACAACATTTTGCTGACGGTGGAAGGCCATGTCAAAGTCGCTGATTATGGTCTCTGTAAGGAAGAAATGTGGTTCGGACAGACGACGAGTACTTTCTGCGGCACTCCTGAATTCATGGCGCCAGAGGTCTGACCTACGATCTTGTATTGGTCTGCGGATGTTGACCCTTTATTGTTCTGTAGATTCTTCTTGAACAGCGATACGGACGAGCAGTTGACTGGTGGGCCTTTGGCGTGCTGACATACGAAATGTTGCTTGGACAGTCGCCATTCCGTGGAGACGACGAAGACGAGATTTTCGATGCTATCCTCGAGGACGAGCCCCTATACCCAATAACTATGCCTCGAGATGCGGTGTCTGTTCTTCAGAAGGTTTGGGCGTCTCAAATTTGCAGATGTTCAACTGACTGACGTTTATTTCATAGCTATTGACTCGGGACCCAATCAAGCGTTTGGGATCGGGCAAGGCTGACGCAGAGGAAATCAAACGGCATCCATTCTTCAAAGACGTGAGTTGGGACGATATCCTCAACAAGCGCATTCCTCCGCCGTACTTCCCTACAATCGTACGTCTATTTGTCGACGAAATAAGAAGCTGGTATTAACGTTACACACAGAATGGAAGCGCGGATACAAGCAATTTCGACGAGGAGTTCACGAAAGAGCAGCCTACCCTGACGCCCGTACATGGGCAGCTGTCTTCACGAGATCAGGCAGAGTTCAACGGCTTTTCTTGGGTGGCGACGTGGGCGGACGATAGTGCATGAGCTTGCGTACCTTTGGTTGTATGATTAGATGGTGCACGAACCCAGATACGAATTGAAATGTACACTGTACAACCCTGTTATTTGAACGACGTTCATTTGGGACGAAATGTATCTATTGCCCTGTCTTTGAACCTCGCATGCTCTCTGTGAAATGCGCTCGGCCCTGTGGCGCATGCTCATCTGTAGAAGGGATGACTCCATTCTCCCTCCTCATAAGCTGGTGGAAGTTGCTCCAGAGCGTGGTGATAGTCTCATATTCCCTGGTCATGCCGATGACCCCCTCGAGCTTGCGATTAAGGACGTTACTGCCTACGAGAAGCTCCTCGAAGCCCTGCGACGGGAGTCAGCCAGGTCGGTGCGAGAAGCTGAAAAGACCAACGGCTGCTATTTCGCCTGATAGACGATCCCGCTCTCGTTCAAAAAAGGAGGGTGGTTCATCCGCCTTAGCCATTGCAATTAATGTTGAGTACTGGCAGTACACCAAGCTGTAGTTTTCCAACAAAGTGGACAAGATGAAGCTAGAGTCTTGCTGGAGTCTCTTCGCGTCCAGTTGCGACTCGCGAGCCAATATCCAGTCGCGGTGCTCGGCACTGCATACGGTCCTCGTCATTACGTTATGCGACGTCCCGAGATGTATGGGTTAGTCCGTAGGGTTTTAGCGTCACTACTGCATACAGTACCCTGCAGCAGCAGCACCTGTTCTCGACAGCTAACAGCGCAATGGAGGCTCTCTTTTTCAATGTGAGTTTCGTGAATTATCCTATAGGAGATGTGCCTTTTCTTACGCAAAAATAGGTCGATACCGGGTTTCTGGAAGGCATCGTGAGGGGCTACAAGGCTGGTATCCTGACGCAAGGAACCTATTCCAATCTTACGCAGTGCGAGAATCTCGAGGGTGCGCTCTCTGTTTCAGAGTCGCAGAAGATACAGAGTATCTGACTTGACCTTGTCTTGCTCATCCCAGACTTTCGGACGCAATTATCAACGACAGATTATGGCAATTTCCTCGCCAACGAGACACTACCCATTTCAACATCAACCATCGCAGACAAGGCGACACAGACCCTCGTTGACCAGTTTAATTACATCCGGACCAACGCGGTGGAGCCGCTGAGCAAATTCTTGGATTATATCAGGTGCGTCGCGTTCCCATTGCATAAGTGCCGTGTTCAACGTGTACTCCGCAGTTATGGGTACATGATCGACAATGTCGTGTTGTTGATCACTGGAACGCTACACGAACGGGATACGCATGAACTTCTGGAACGCTGCCATCCATTAGGGTGGTTCGACACGATGCCTGCTCTCTGCGTTGCCACGAACGTAGAGGAACTGTACCAGACGGTATTAGTGGAAACGCCTCTTGGTCTGTCCGAAAGTCACGTCTATTGTGGTTCTTCCGCTGACGTGCCAGTATAGCACCTTACTTCCGGGACTGCCTTTCGGCGGCGGATTTGGACGACCTTAACATTGAGATCATCCGAAACACGCTGTACAAAGCCTACCTCGAAGATTTCCATGCTTTTTGTGCTTGTATCGGTGGGCCAACGGAGGAAGTCATGACTCGCATACTGTTCTTCGAAGCAGACCGTCGCACCATCAATATCACCATCAATTCCTTCGGCACAGAGCTCTCGAAGGAACAACGCGCGCGACTCTTCCCTACGATCGGTCGACTCTTCCCCGAAGGCAACAACCAACTCGCGAGGGCTGATGACATCGAACAAGTACGCGCGGTTTGTGAAAGCGTATCTGAGTATCGCTCGTTCTTCGACGATTCGTCGAGCAGCGGCGGGCTGGGCACCAGCGTGGAGGGCGATATGGGCGTCGCGGCGGCACTGGAGGATAAGTTCTTCGTGGCAGAAGTGCATCTGAACAAATTGGCCTTCCTGCAGCAGTTTCAATACGGCATTTTCTATGCGTACTTCAAGTTGAAGGAGCAGGAGATCAGGAATCTGACATGGATCGCGGAATGCATTGCGCAGGATGCCAGAGACCGGATTCAGGACTACATACCTATTTTCTAGAGACTTTTGCCATATTGACCTGTTAATTGTATACTTTATACTGGCACGTAGCTATACCTCCAATGCTGTTTCGTCGACCGTACTCGAGTGCTCTGGGACTTGCGATTACGAATTCCTGGTCTCGAAGAGCCAGGTTTGGATGATTCATGCCGGGCCAGGACTGCAGTGTTTTTGGTAACATGATTAAGTAAGCTATGTCACGTCACAGACGCTACCGTCTCCTGAGTGCGAGA